>OX352258.1:18275329-19522829 GCA_947086405.1 Esperia sulphurella
AACAAATATTAAGAAAATTGTGAGTTATGTTTATAACATACTCGTAGCTACGTAGCTGTGGTTGGTTTCATTGCTTATACTAGCTGTGCCCGCTCGCGTGGACTAACACGTTCCTCCTACTTCCATCATCAGGTTATTTTTGTCTCCACTGCAGGAGCACAATCCTCTCTCATCTGCCCGTGACAGACGGAGGATTCGGCCTACACTCCCCGCGCTGGCCAGACGGGTTGGGGAGGCCTGATTGATATTTCATAATGTATTCCCTCAGTCGCCTTGTACGACATCCACAGGAAGAGTTGGAGTGGTCCTATTCTACTCTATCGGAAACCGCATCTCAAAATGGACGATATAAATCCCAGCCACTAACCTGCGTATCATCGCCGACGTATAGCAGCGGTCCATCGCGGACGACGTTGTCGAAGGACACGGCGATGGCCACGCGCGTGACGGCCGCAGACGAGGCGGGCAGGGAGTATGCGCGGGCGCAGCCCCCGCCGCCGCCCGGCGCTGACGTCACCGACACTGAGATCTACAACAGCAATGTTGGATAATGGGTATTTCAGTATTCATGATAATTTCTCTCAACACAGAAATTCTATCAAGATAGAACGTTTATAGGCGTTTGTTTACTATGTATGTCGTCACACTAATGTCTTATAACAGTTGATTCGATCACCTTTTACCTTGTCATCGTGTATTATGAAATAAAAGCAATATAATGGTTATCAAACTGTCATAAAAGAAGCTATATAATGCGCTCGTAACAACGAACGCTATTCCAACGGTTGTATATATTTTTAGGATACCGTGTAAATAGAAACCCTTCGCTAAGCTTCTTTCAACGTCATGCTAGCTTCACTTGACAGTACTGCTGTTCAGTTGCCAATGGCAAAAAATATTAAATATTACTACTACGTAAAGAAGCGACATTTACCCCCGTCCCCCCGCCAGTTCTTAACGTCGCCCGCTAAATAGATGTATGTATGTATGTATGTATGTATGTATGTATGTATGTATGTATGTATGTATGTATGTATGTATGTATGTATGTATGTATGTATGTATGTATGTATGTATGTATGTATGTATGTATGTATGTATGTATGTATGTATGTATGTATGTAAACGCTTTATTGTACCAAAAATAACAACAACAATAATAAAATAGGAATTAAACTGTGTACAAAGGCGGACTTATCCCACTTAGGGATATCTTCCAGTCAACCTTACTACATTCTCGCGCGTGCCGATTTTCGGACACAGCGCTCCCCTCCCACACCTCGCGGTGATAATTTTTGCAATATATCGCAAATTATTGGCACGCGTGTGGCGCCTACTTCTCCATTCCTATATTAATAGGATTTCTGTGGGCCTCAAGGTGTGCTCCACCCAGGCTTATTGTCATGGGGAGAGATAGATAAATAAACTATTTATTGCACACAAATTGAGAGTAACAATAATAGATAGAGATTTATAGAAAGTCTACAAAGCGGCCTTATCTTATTTTATTTTTATTTTATTTTATTTAGGAAAACTAACAGCATAACAGTATTAGGTAGGTACAAGGTTCATTATAACATTTTAAGTGTGGCTAGTAACAGATATGTTGAGGATTTAAATATACATATAACGAGATATAAAATAATAGAAATATGTTTACAGTAAAGTTTTTCGCTTAAAGCTATACTCGAGATCTCATTGAACAGTGCCGAGCATATGAAACCTTGTTTCTAAATGGTCTTCTTACCTGAATACCACTTAACCCTACCCGTCAAAATAAGAGTAGCGGGGGAGGGAAGGAGGGGGACGGAGAGAGAAGGAGGGGGGAAGGAGAGAGAAGAGGGGCGGTCCTTTATATTCTCAGAATATATTATAATGGACTTCCTTTTTGAGGCAATTCGATTTCTCGAAGTATACTATTCTTCAAAAGTAGGCCTTATTTGGGTCAAGTATGACCTTAGAATGGGAATAGTTATTATTATTTGCGAGACTAACTGCAATAATAAACTCATGCGAATAAGCAAGATGCTAAACGGGATTGCATTTATTTTTAGACTCCATCTTCCAGTGAGCTGTTTTAGTATAACGTCTTACCGAATCAGCCGCGTGCCTGGCCCTGGCGATCTTGTCCCGGAGGGCGCGCATGGCGGGCGACAGCGTGGCGGCGGCGGCGGCGTGGTCGCGCGCGCGCGCCGCGGCCGCGCCCGCCAGCGCCGCCGCCGTCTCGGCCCCGCGGGCCGTGTTGCCGCGGATCTGCGATACTGGGGACACGATCTTTGATTTACATAAACGGACGGCTCCGACACCATAGTGCGCAAACGAGTCGCGTCCCTGATGCGTCGCGTGCGAGACTGCACCAACAGCATCCTGAGCACCCCGGCCGATAGGTACGACAGTCCTATGCTGAGGCACTGGGTGAGGCTTCACCTCTCCAGTGCCAAATCAATTGTCAAATAAAAAAAAAAATGTATATACCTTTTTAAATATGTTATTTTTATTGTATGTTTCACTAACGTAGCTTTAGTTTTAGTTTTTAAGGTTTTATGTTACTAACAATTATACAGACATGAGTCTGAAATAAAATATTAATAATAATAATAAATAATAAAACGCTAACTTAACTAAATAACAATTATTGTTGTAGTAAACTCCGGGCATGTGCTGGGCTCGGATTAGATCACAGTACGTCTCAATACGAAGGCTAATATAAGATAATGTTCCCCACACATCACGCCAAGTGTTGTCACGGGGCGAAAAGCGAGCGAAGGAAAGTCGTTTTTTAACATTGGATCGCGCAAAGCTCAGATCGCGGCGATACATCGTCTTTGCCTAACTCATACACGAGTTGTGTAGAATTGACATTTTGTATACTATATTTTTATTATCTTTTGACATTTTGTATACTATTTTTTGACGATCACATTAACTCTGACCTTTTACGTAAGTTAATCTATGTATTAAAATTTGTAATGTGAAATAAAGAAATCTAATCTAATCTGGGACCAAGGCGTGAGTAAATGAAATGCAAAGAGCACATAGTGCAAAACTGTATCCAGTGCTATAAAAGTTATAAGTAAACATCAGAATCAGCGTGCGGTTTTGATAACATTCGGTAAGGTTACGAAAAATAATAACAATAATAATACATAATATGTCAGACATTCACACCAATTATCCAGTCCCAAACTAGGCAGAGCCTGTGGTATGGTTACTAGATAACGGATACACATACTTAAATAAATATATAAACATCTAAGACTTGGGTACAAACATAAAATAGACATGTATCACGTATTTTGATTATATTTATTTGATTTATTCTTTTATGCCATAGTTTACCAAGGAGTATAGTTAAAAAACTTATACGTATATCAATTATATATTATATATATTTGGGGTATCACGGGGCGAAAAGCGGGCGAAGGAAAGCTACTTTGCGACATAAGGTTGCGCAAAGTGGCGATACATCGTCTCTGTCTACCCCTCTGGGACCAAGGCGTGAACATTATGTATGTATGTATATATCAATTAACAACCAAATCTATTTATTGTTAACTGCTTTCTTTCCAAACCTTCCTGTGATATAGAAATCGCAAGCAGATTATAACGCATTTTTGAATGCAACAAAGATATTTCCACAGATAAAATAAAACTGTTACGCTAAGAAAGAACGAATGATGATGCATTGTGTTACCAACGTAGGATTACAAAATAAGGTGCTGTAAACGCCACATCCTTACCATGCTCCTGCGCAGCTCCAAGCGCCGTGTCTCCATGCTTCTGCAGCTCAGCTAGCTGTCGTCGCAGATTGTACCGCACCCGTCGCCTGACTTCACTAGCTTCGTCGTATAACACCCGCGTGGTGGCAAACACTCGATCAGCTTGCTCGTTGGCTGCAGCGAGGGTATCGGCGACGTCGGCGCGGGGGCGCAGTCCTAGCTCGCGCTCCTGCCAACCGAGACCTCGGAGCGCAACGCTCACTAGATCAGCTCCGCGACGGAGGTGCTCCAACTGACTGCGTAGCTCTGGAAATAATTAAGATTTCACATTTTACGTTAATTTAAAAGAAATCACATAAAACACCAGATATGTACGATGTACGGTGATAGCATCTCTTCAGCGCCCTATATACTAGCAATGTTAGTATGAATTTTTTTTAAACATTTCAGAGAACTGAATTAGTAGGACTAGAGAGCAAACAAGAGCGTGGTTTCCGGTAGAGTAGAATAGGACCACTCCAACTCTTCCCGTGGATGTCGTACAAGGCGACTAAGGGAATACATTATAAAATATCAGTCAGCCCTCCCCAACCCTTCTGGCCAGCGCGGGAAGTGTAGGCCAAATCCTCCGATTGTCTCCGACAGATGAGAGAGGGTTGTGCTCCTGCAGTGGAGACTAAAATAACCTGATGATGATGATGATGAGAGCAAGTAACTAAAGAAACACCAAATTATTTTATTTGCAAACGAGCTATTCCATAACTTTTTTAGTAAAGCTTTGTATACTCGGCCGTTAGTTAGATGGCATCACTAGTCGAAAGCACAGTAGTGCTATTTATTCTCTGAAATACAAACTCACGTGCGAGTCTCACTCAAGTGACTTTACTCACTTCGAAACCTAAACCATTGGCATTCTGTAAACATTCTAGAGCACTGTCGACGTGAAGTGAGTTCTTTGTTCACTTCACTTTAATATTTTTCTTTTATATTACTTTTATATTTTATTATCACTTTTATATGCCATCTAACAACTCAACCCATGAACGACCACTTTAACACGTTACAGTACCCATACAAAATGATCTGAGCATGTCATAAGTACAATTTTGCACCTAGTGGGTACCAGTGAACCCATAGCGAGAGCCTGGACTCCTGGAAAGCAGTCATGTGACTCACCATTGGGGCACCTGGTCTGTAAACGTATGAATAGTGTCCATAAAATAGTTGGATCTGTCTCACCATCAGCTCGAGCCAGCACCGTAGCGCCCCGTCGTTTCAGTTTCTCAGATGCGGTCATAGTGAGCTCTGCCGTGTGCGTCATGGGCACGGGCCCGCGCGCCAGGCTGGCGGCCGAGGCTGCGGCCGCGGCGCCTTCGCTCGCGGCGACCGACGCGTTGCGCACCGTATCAGCCACCTCCCTCCACGCCCGGGCAGCGGTCACGCCCGCTGATGCTACGGCTCGAGTGCCCGCGAATAAACTGTGAAATAAAGCAGTGTTCGATGAAGCTATAAGCATTGTTTCTTATAAATTCCGATAGATGGCGCTGTGCCTTTTTAAAACTTACTATTGTTTTGTTTCAGAACATTTAGGTATTGTGGAAGAATGAAAAGTCACATCACACTCACTGTCGAAGACAAAAAATATCTCCAAAAAAGCGGTTTCCAGAGCCGTAAAATATATGTAAAAAACACACACGGTGATCCGGTTCGAAGGACCACTTTATATGCATTACGCACGTTAAATTAATAATTAAAGCTCTTAATTTGTTGCAGTACTATTTATTTTTAATGACAAGCAAAGCAGTGTGTTTTTTAGATATATTTTACGGCTCTGGAAACCGCTGTTATGGAGATATTCTTTAGGTCTCTGACAATCACCTTTTATACTGTCTGGCCTTTTCCCCAAGCATGTGGACGTGTCTCTCGACAGCTTCAAGGTATTTCTTCTTGTAGACCGGCGTGAGGTTGTACAGGATGCCTTCTTTCTCTTCAGCGGCCATAGTCAAAGGAGCCAGCTCCTCCGCCAGGGTTGGGAGGTGACGAGTGAGGGTGCGTGCGCGCGTCAGCGCAGAGTAAGTGTCCTCTGTCAGGTTATGGGCAGATAGATTGGTGATATCCTGGTAGACAGAAGCAAGGCATTAGTTACTGGATGCAGAGGGATGCAGAGCCTAGGCATGGAATAAATTAGAGAAGACCTTTATCCAGACAAGGGCTGACATGATGATTGGTGCTAGGTTTTTGAGGGTCTAAGACAAACCGTAGATAGCCTATATTAAAGTAAGCTGTGATTAAATCGGCCCACAGAATGCATGTAGTGGAGTCTACGCTGAAACCCACCAGTAAAATGATTGGTAGAGATGAAATCGAGAAAAGCCACGAGGTCTGTTCACCAAATAATTGGATTAGAAATAAGCATACTTATTCTTACCTCCAGCACAAGTCTACATCTCAATCCCGTGTCTCTCACAGCCGACAACCTCGGCCTGACCCGTGCCTCCACCGCTGCCACTGTATCCCCGGCCAACCAGACGATGTCGGCCAGTTTCCGCAGGTCCTCGGCCTTGGTCTCCCACTGGTCGATTCCGGTTCGCAACTTGCGTAGACGCCTGTACGTGTCCACGATTCGGTAGTTGTATTCTTGGACTGCTGTTGATTGGAGGTTGGCCTGGATGGACAATTTTTTTTATTCTTGATGGGTTTACGCTAGACCTCAATCTCACCTGATGGTAAGTGATGATGAGGCCTAAGGTGGAGCGCGCTTAACCAGAAGATGCCTATTTACTTTTCCTTTAAGAAGATCCAAGTTGTGCTTGTCCGGAAATACCGAAGCTGGCAGAGAGTTCCATTCCTTAGCAATTCGCATTATGAAAGAAGAAGCAAAACGCTCCGTGCCAGAACGTGGTATACCTATCTACTACATAAGGATGAAGTCCCTCTCCACGCCTGGTAGTTCGGTGACGGAACGGAGATGGGGGAATCAAATTGTGCAACTCCTGGGCACACTCCCCAAAATATAACCTGTAGAAAACCGTAAGACAGGCCACACTGCGACGATGTTAGAATCAGAATTACATATTTTATGTAAAACTAGCTATTTATGTACCGATGCCCTTGTTTAGTAGAGTTTCCCTTTGAACCCAGTATTTTTTCCGCAATATAAATAGTCTCCATGTTTCTAATATCCAACAGCTTTTCAACACAGGCAAATTGACAATGATTTGGCAGTTTAGCAGATTACCCGAGGATTAAATAAATATAAATAAATATCTCAGACATTCACACCAATTATCCAGTCCCAAACTAGGCAGAGCCTGTGCTATGGTTACTAGATAACGGATACACACACTTAAATAAATATATAAACATCCAAGACTTGGGTACAAACATTCATATTCATCATACGAACATTTTCCGCTAGCGGGATTCGAACCTGCAACCTCCGGCATGGCAGTATGAGAGCTCCCGTTCCGCCACGGAGGTCGTCTACTTCAGAGTCCTCTTTGTTATATCAAAGCTGATAACTTATTGTCAATGAACTGTGGCGTAACTATCAGACTTCTACTTACCTTATCAAACACATCATTAGCACCAGCAATAAAATCTATCAGCTTCATGTTCTTGATGCGCCTCAGAAGATGTCTTGCTTCCTTCAGTGCTTTATGCGCACTGAGGTGCCTCTCGCCTCTCGCGAAATCATCTAACTCCGCAACCTTTTCACCTAACTCTCTCCTTTGTTTTAACACCTCTTCTAGACCACTCATGCTCTCTAAACTCAAGGATTGTGCTTCCGTCTCTCGTTGCGACGCTTTTTCTTTAAATTTATTCGCTTCTGTGAACAACCTGTGCTCAGAGTCTTCCAGATCTTTGATCAATGGCACAACGTTTGTTTGATGTTTAACTTCTTTCGTTAATTGTTGCAAGGAATTTTGTAGCGTCGTTGTGTTGTATGCGAACTCAAGAAGTGCTGGGAATGGTTTAGGTATCCGACTCAGTTCCGTTAGGTCGGCGCGTGAGTGGAGATCCGTCGTTAAGTTCTCGATCGAATCTAAAAGGGTTTGGGTGCAGTTGTCGCACGCTGGAAAATGAAAGAAATTGTATATTTTTATGTACTTTTGGGCAATACAGTAGATAACCCTTGGGAAGAGTTTTTATAGTCTATCTATAAGACAAAATGTCTGACAGCAATTCCTATTTAATGGCAAGCAGTCGCTGCAGATGGAATGCCTATAAATAATATGGGTCTTTTACCTTTCAAAGCGGATTACAGCAATACATTATGAAGATACCACTCTGGAGGACCCTCGTTTAGAGCCCTATGTTAAAATTTTTAAATTGTTTTCTCTAGTCCTTATAATTTTTATTTTATTATTTTTTTTTCCTTTTTCTTGCTTTGTTGGTTTTTTCTTTGTGTGTGCCAATTATGGTAGTAAATAAATGTTTTTTCTTTCTTTCTTTCTTTCTAGTGTGTAGTGGTAGCAGAATTAGTTGAGTTAGTGCCTAAAATACTTGTTGATAGTAACGAGTTATTTTAAAACTTACTTTTGCACCCCACGTCATCCAAATACATGCGCCTAGCAACGCACTGGTCGCATTTAAGCCCGGTCGCGAACTGCCGACAGCGGCACTGGCCGCGCGCATCGCACTGCGCGGACGCAGCGCCGCGCGGGTCGCAGGCGCAGGGCGCGCAGCTGCCGTCCGATACCCGCAGCCAGCCCGGGGCGCAAGACTCGCATTCGAGGCCCGTGTATCCTGCGAGCAACATGGGGAAAAAGCATTAAGAACTAGAGATGAAACGGATAGATGTTTGGCCGGATACCAGATAACGGATATCCGGAGAGGATCTAGGCCGGATATCCGGCCGCCGGATAGTATACAGTTTGAAAGAACATTAAACCTAATTCGCTTCAACAGATTTAAAGTTAGTTACCAATGGATACTGGCGTGAGATAATTGCCTAGGAGATTTTAGAACATGCAAAGTTTGTTCACAATAATTCAAGCCATTTTTGACAAAATGGATTTATTTTATTTTATTGTATGACAGCTACAATCAAATTTATTTAAGTTTCTTGTTTGATACTTGTTTTTTGAGATATACTTACTTAAAAATTTCATGAGGACATTAACTTTCTTTTCCGTTGATTTTAGGAGATTTTCGCAATTTATTGAAAATCCGGTATTCGGCCGGATAGTAAAACTAAGCCGGATAGGCCGGATACCGGATAGTTACCGGATATCCGTTTCATCTCTATTAGGAACCGACAGCAACTCAAAAGGAATCATGGTATTAATAATGCGGATCTAAGTAAGACGAATTGCTCGATGAGTCGACACGTCAGAGTGATGATCCTCAGATGCAACGTGGAAAATGTTTCCTTTACACAGAAAGAAAAAGTGTTGGCAGAAAAACTCGCCGGACCAGTAGTGCGATTCTGTAAAAAGTTACTTTGCAACTCGACTTCGAAATTACGATGAGATTTCAAATTAGTATTCCGTAAAGTTTACGGTCGTTCGATTTCTATACCAGCGCCACACTTTCGGGCGCGACGGCGGGTTGTAACTACTGTAAATGGATATGTTGACGTTTGTTTGTATGAGATGACGTTTAGAATCGTATTCTGTAGCGACATTACGCACGTCGTTCAATTCGAAACTCGTGCCTGCATTCGACGACAGATGACATTTCGGAATTCTCACTTGATCTTAGAGGAGAGGAGATGCAGAGGTATGCGTCCAGAAATTATATAACAAATATAATAGATGGGAAAGAATCTGAAATTAGAATTTATCAGGTTTTCGATCACAGAACACATATACTAAAATGACAATGAAGTCGTCATGTCTGTTAAAGAGTGGACCACTATTGTTATGTTACTTAAGAACAGATACCACGATCTGACAGCGGAGCTTGGAGCCTTTAGCTAGATGGTAGCAATCAGCATAAGGTAGGTACTAATATTGTATGTGGAGAACTAGAGAGTAAGCTCACGGACGCATTTTCGAAAAGTTCTACTGTACATGAGTAAGCTGTAAATGAACTAAGAAGTTTATTTGTAATTCTCTTCCCACATAATGTTCAAATTACTGGCCTTAGCAGTGTTTGCGCTGCAACCTAGTTTATAAGACTTGAGACTTTAAACTAGAAATAAGTGATGACAGTGTACAAACACCGATGTAGAATAAGATAGTGTGAGTGTATAACAAATAGAGTTAAATTGTATAAATAGTTAAGTATTTTGTAAAATAAACAGATTCCAACATTCATTGTTGAGTCTCACTCCACGCCCGACCAACCTGAGTCAGCACCTGATCAGTCTCGTGAGCCTGCTCGACTGGCAGTGAGAAAATTCAACCACCAAACTACCACCCTTAATACCCGTCAACATCCTTCCAAACATCTGCTGGCTACCTTAGGTCTCATGGTAGCAGGTATCCAGTACATATCCATTTATGTATGTTTATTTATGACTAGGTTAGGGACTTAGGGATATAGGACTCTAGGTCTCGTCTGGTCAAATATGTGCATGTAGAGGCAGCAGCCCCAGCTCCTAGCTCCTGTACGTATAAGCAGCTCAATAAGCTGAATACCCTGTTAAATTGGAGACACTTACCTGGTTTACAGAGGCAATGCAGCCGGTGTCCGCTCATGGCGCAGGCGGAGGCGAAGTTCCTGGCCCGCGAGGGGCAGGGGCAGGCCTGGCAGCCGCCCGGCGCGAGCGGCGCGCCGTGGTAGCCCTCCGCGCACACCTCGCACCGCGCCCCGCCGGTGCCCTCCGTGCAGTTCTACGAGGCAACACTCTTTATTGCTACTACCGACTTATGCTTACGAGGGTGTTTTATTTATTTATTTTATTTTATTTATTCATTCTGAAACCTACAGCATTAGTAGATTAGATTAGATTTATTTATTTCACTTTTACATCTTAAAAATTCAATTTTACATGTCATTCTAATATGGTAAAAGGGATCGTCATAATATAAAATAATGTATAAATTACAATGTCAACAATTCAAAGAATAAGTCAAATTACAAGACAAATAATCCGCTCACCAGACAGTCCCCAGTGAGCGCGTGGCAGGCCACCGCTCTCTGGTTGCAGTGGCAGGGCTGCGCCTCGCCCTCCACGCTGATGACGATGGTGCCGGCCACGTCGCTGAGCCGGACCTCGTGCGGCGGGATCCAGAACCCGAGGGCGGGCAGCTGGCAGGAGCCGGCCGCGTACCCCCGCGGGCACGCGCACAGCTCCACGCCCAGCGCCGGCTCCGAGCGGCTCAGCCCGGGGATGGCGGTGTCCAGGGACACGTTTAGGAGGCTGGGGCGAGCAGAAGAGAGTCACGAGAGTGCACATGGGATATGACCTTTCATGATTATGTTTTCGAATAATCACAAACATAGATAATGAGCTTGTTTTACCAGGGTTAAGACTAAGTAAGGTCAGCAAATCGTTCACGGGGCAATGTATACGCTTCTACAACAAACTACCAGAGGAAATCTTAAATATGACGGACAGAAAGTTTAAGATTCACATTAAAAAACAACTTTGTAAGAAAGCCTATTATAAAATAAACGATTATTTGTATGACAAAGATGCCTGGTACTAATGTTAATTCAGCTTCGCAAAATCTTTATTAATTGTATGCAAACTTGATTTTTAAAAGATGTGTTGCGTGAAGTTTGTTGCGCCGTTTCTTCTTCACAGCGCTAACACCTAGGAAGCGGTAGTCGATAAAAAAATGACGTGTATAAATGTACCAAGTGTACTCATATGCAATAAATGATTTTGACTTTGAGCAGTTAATAGTGCGTATGATCATTTTAGACGGCCGCAATTTTCAGCTCATGCTACAAATAAAACAATATTCTAATCAAGGTCATTAGTTGAGAGAGACAGGCATTCTTCAAATAAACTTAGCACCGCCGTCCCACCTTATGATTGTCCTCTGAAAAGACAGCAATTAAATAGACGTTTGACAGTTGCTCCGAGCTGTTTAGCGTAATTACTATACCGTGTGGTTCCCGGCTTAGAATAGGGCTACCCCTATCTTTCCCGTGGGTGTCGTCAGGGGCAGCAGCGTTCTCCTGTGTGTGTATGTTAAGATCATTACTGCGATCACCAATCCGCCTGCCAAGCGTGGTGATTATGGGAAATCCCCCATTGGACAACTTACCAAAAGCGGTATTCTACTGGGGAGGCGTTTGCCCAGCAGTGGACGTATCTAGGCTGATGATGGATCAACAAAACACATTTCTACTGTTTGGCAAACTAATCAACATTACTATAACTCACAGCGCATGAACATGGTCGTCATGACTCGGCACCCTGGTGGTGACCCTCAGCATAATGGCCTCCACATCCTGCAGCGCCAGCATGAGCGCGCCCCGCGACGCGCGCGCGCGCGTGCGCACCGACCACAGCGACTCGTGGAGGCGCACGACGTGGGTGCCGTTGATTGGTGGAACGCGCTGTACGAAAAGGAAACTGGGTTAGCCAGGGGCTAGTGATAAACTTCTAAAAGATAATTCACACGCGAGCAGGACGTAGCATGATGCTAAAAGCCAAATTATAGAGCAAGAGTCTTGAACATCGGTCACGAAATTTTGAAAACTATTTTAAGCAAAAACACAAACACCCCTTTATTATTTTAATGTAGACAATTAACATCGTAGACAATATTCTAAAGATACATATGATAGCTCTATAATTAGCTCTCTCTCGAGTTAATTAGGTACTCTGTTTTCGGACAGTTTTAGAGAAATTAAAATTAAACATTATAAAACATCAATCAGGCCTCCCCAACCCGTCTGGCCAGCGCGAAGAGTGTAGGCCAAATCCTCCGTCTGTCTCCGGCAGATGAAAGAGGGTTGTGCTCCTGCAGTGGAGACAAAAATAACCTGATGATAAAATTTAACGAGGGACTCCCAGAACCAAAGAGACTTTGGCATTGTCAGGAATCTTAATGGGTCGCTGACTTACCTCATGATAATCCAGCACAATCTTCTTCCCAAACAGTCTCACAAGTGGGAACCGTGCCCTGGTCTCCACTGGCAATTCCTGCCCACCTTCCTCTTCAACTGTAAACCTTAACGCCCCTCCGTACGACGTGACTCTGTCTCCAAGAAATCGTTTGTCCAGTTCCATATAGACTGGTACCGGAGGCCAGGGCAGGGAGATGGTGGCTTCGGGTGAGTGCGTGTGTACAGCCAGTAGGGAGTCTTGATCCATCTGTCAAAAGAAATAATGTGTTTTGCTAACATTTGTAAACAGAATAACAATAATAGTATTAATAACTATAATTGACTGTTAGTTTTTTTATGACTTTGGTATCCTGCAATGTTCTTCCCTATGATCATCGTGTCTGTTAGTTTTTTCTATCTGTGATATAAGCTTCTCGATTAGTGTAACTAAATGACTAACAGTGTTTTGCTGTCTAGACTTGGGTTGAACATATTGTGAAAATGCATGCGGAACGCAGATAGATGGTAAAGACAAATCCTGAAGAAGAGATGACATCAGGCATTGCCATGACCATTGTATATTTTTCTTGAAGCCTTAACTTACTGATTTAATAGTGTCCCCAACAAGCAGTGTGAGATGCGTTGGTGCCGCGGCATGTAGGGCAGCCCGCGTGACCTGCGCCTGAGTGCAATGAGCACTGCGCCCGAAGCAGAAGCACGCGGTGCAACCAACTGGGTTATCAGACGATAATCCAAAGGTACCATCCAGGCACTGGTCGCAGGTATCGCCTACCACATTTTCCTAGAAGCAAAACAGAAATATATATTTTATTTAGACTTACATCGATTTCTTGGAAGGTTACTCACAAGTTCATTTAAGAGCAATATGAATAATATTATATTGGTTTATATATTTTGACTATCAGTAGATGACATTTGATTTTTTATTTGGTATTGTATACTCTGTAAATACCAATTTCTGATACTCACATGCTCATTCATATTTAAGAAAAAAAAATGTGTTTGTATATCTTGACGATTTCTTACTTTGCATGGACAACGGCCCATTTCGTCGCAGGAGCAAGTCCCGTTAACACAGTCCTTTGTGCCTGCTGAGTAACAATGGCAAGGTCGGCAGCGTGGTCCGAAATGTCCCGCAGCACAAGTATTGCATTCGTCACCTGTCCAACCGGATCGGCACTTGCATTTCCCTGTGTGAGGGTCGCATGTATCTGCAAATATAAGAGAGAAACCGAGGCTCTTATCTAGGTAATTTTATTTTCTGTTCTGGAAAATAATATACTTTGTGTATACATACTTTCATATCTCGAATATTATAGATTAGATTAGATTTATTTATTTCACTTTTACATCTAAAAAATTCAATTTTACATATCATTCTAATATGGTTAAAGGGATCGTCATAAAATAAAATAATGTACAAAATATAAATTACAATGTCAACAATTCAAATAATGTCATAATATAGAACATACTATCTATGTCAGTATATAATATAAAAATAATATATTAAAAATACACTTGGTATTAAATTATCACAAATTATAACATATTTGGTAGGTACACATACACCATTATCTGTATGCAACCAAATACATATTTGAAATGGAACCAAAAAGACACCAGACGTTTTTTTCAACAGCGGACAAAAAAAACTGATTACCATAGCGAGGAAAGTATAGAAGCATCCTAAGGACATATCCAGCCGCTTCCGGCCACCATTTTCAGGCGTTCGCTCCACCTGGCAGCCGATTGGAAGGTGGCCAGCCGCTGGATGCAAGGGCATGCCTGTGTCCAGAAGGTCTATGGGCTAACATGATGAAGGACGTATATAGAAGTATTGAAAGAGATAATGATAATACTAACTGAATACAGCTCCCGGCCCGCAGCTGCATGGCCGGCAGCCGTCCGCGCGGGCCCAGTGCCCCGGCGCGCACTGCCGGCACCCCGGGCCGCGGGAGTGCGCGGGGCACACGCAGCGCCCACTGTCCGGCGAACACACTTTGCCGTCCGAGCAGGGAGGACATGCTGAAAACAAATGAGAAGAATTATAGGGAACTGCGTCGCACCACTCTGTCATAGCCCAGACCTAAAATATGCGGCGCCAACGCAGTGTATAGCCCATGGCCATAATCCACCAATGAACAGTCCATCAAAAGTTGCATTCTATTGGGAAGGTTTATGTTTAGCATTGGCCATATTTCTGCTGATGATGAAATTCAAAATATAACCTGATGCATGCTCCTGTAGCGTCCGCGTTGTTAAGTACACGTGCACTTATTAAATTAAGCGTCGATTTACTCACGCAAGCAGCCGACTGGCCCGAATCCATAGTACCCGGGCAGGCAGGTGTCGCAGCGCGCGCCGCCCACGCCGCGTGCGCACGCGCAGGCGCCGCTCACAGGGTCGCACGCCGCTGCGCCCGCGCCGCACTCGCAGCGGCGGCATCCTCCCAGCTGCAGGCCCCAGTAGCCTTCCTGTCAACCATGCAACCGTCTTAATTTTGGGAAAAATATTCAAAAGTAGGTATGTATAAAATGTATGCAATAAAATTAACACAGACTTTTGAAAGTAATTTTCGTCTTTTGACGTCTAAGGCATACACACATTTGATCCGACACGGAGACAAGGTCGGTAGGCGCGCGTGTCGCGTCTACTTAATCATTCGATCTGTATAGGATTTCTAAGATGTCGTTCGACATTGTCGCCCAGGTTTGGTCGTTCGACGGTCTCTCAACATCCTCTGACACTATTCTGTTGCTATTATTTATGTGGACATGTGTCAACACAATAAATAGCAACTGATCATTGGGATTAGTCTAGTTTCAATACCAAGTACCAATGGGAAGCTGATATTTATGACACAGGTTCACCTACAATAAACACTAGGTAGTGTCTCACACCTTAAATATTTATTGACACAAAGTCATCATGAATGCTCACGCCTTGATCCCATAGGGGTAGGTAGGCAGAGACGATGTATCGCCACTTTGCGCAATCCAATGTTGCAATGTTTTGTATGTATTAATATAGTTGGCCTTGATTTTTTAAATAGCCGAACCATTCAAACAACTTGAAAAGATATTCGAACAAGCCGAATTCACAAAAGTCGAATATGTGTATATGGTTTTCCGGTTCGAACATGTCGGGTCGAATAAGTGTATTGTGTATACAACTCCTAATGCCGGCTCTACACACTCGCCGAGACACCCCGAGATAGGCCGAGAGCGAGTGTGTACGAGGGTTGGCATGTTTTAAACATGTTTTTTTATTATTTAAAACATGTTTTTTATTGTTTAAAACTGTTTAAATTGTTTAAAACATGGTTTAAAACTTTAAAACATGTTTTATATTTAAAAAAAACTGTTTTTTATCCAACCCTGGTACGAGTATGTGGTGCTCTCGTCTCGTCTCGCTCGCTCCCGCCTCGCCTCGTCGCTCTCGGTCGCCTGTCGGTTTTTTGAGCCCAAGTCGAAGGGTTTCGTTGGATCTCACGACGAAAACGAGAGCGAGCATGTACACACTCGTTCATTCATTTGCTCTCGGCGAGTGTGTACAGCCGAGTAAAGTAACCTACTGTCATAAACCAACGGCTTGTCCTAGTGACATTTAAATTAAATACCAATACGTTAAATTCATTCATAGCGGGGCATTTGGCGACCGACGAATTGGTCATAAGACGTCGACAATCATAACGTGGTCCCTTGCAAATAGACATTTGGCATCAACTTCAAAGGAGAAAGTGGGTCATTTTATAATGGAGTTAAAGATTTACAGACGTCTCAGTTTCATTTGTGTGTCGATTTACTATTGTGGGTAATATTTCCGCTCTATTTCCGTAACGTGATGTATATTGCTGGAAAATGTCAAGAACCAGGAAAATGTCAAGAACCAGACATTTTTGTGGAAGCAGGGAATATTAAATAGGACTACGTAAAGAAGTGTCACCCCCCCTCCGACAGTTTAATGTCAACCGCAAAACAGAGCACGGCTGGCAGTACGCACTATTACTGGGCTGTCACAGTTCGCTGCTTGCATTTGATTTGTATTTTTGTTGGATGTGTCCAAGTTGGTCGGGATCTCGATGTTATATTCTTTCTTTGTCTAATTCCCATCATCATCAGCCTAAATACGTCCATTGCTGGACATAGGCCTCCCCAGTAGAATATGTCTATTGGGGGATTTGCGGTAAACGCTTGGCAGACGGATTGGTGATCGCAGTAATGATCTTAACATACACACACAGGAAAACGCTGCTGCCCGTTCCTGGTGCAATCCCTTGATCGCCTTGACGACACCCACGGGAAAGATAGGGGTGGCCCTATTCTAAGCCGAGAACCACACGGAAAAGGAGATTCCCATCGAAAAGGAGTAAATCCTAGTTTGTACTGAGATAAATGTACCCCTGGATTTCATATGAATTCTAAACAATTTATCAGGTATTTCATTCATTTTCATTCATGTTAGCCTTTAGACGTCCACCGCTGGACATAGGTCTTCCCCAATGAACGCCACCACACCCGGTCCTCCGCCCTCCGCATCCAGCCGCTTCCGGCCACCTTCTTTAGGTCGTCCGTCCATCTGGCGGCGGGGCGTCCCACCCTGCGCGTGCCAATCAGTGGTCTCCACTCCAGAACTCGTCTGCCCCAACGGCCGTCGGTTCTGCGACAGATGTGGCCCGCCCACTGCCACTTCAGCCTGCTAATCCTTTCGGCTATGTCGGTCACCTTCGTTCTTCGTCGGATCTCTTCATTACGAATCATATCCTTCAAAGATACGCCAAGCATAGCCCTCTCCGTAGCTCGCTGAGCGACTTGAAACTTGTGGATCAGGCCCACCGTCAGTGTCCACGTTTCAGGCAGGACGCACTGATTAAAGACTTTGTTCTTTAAGCATTGTGGAATCAGGTATTATACCTCTTGAATAAGTATGAGGCGTAAAAACTTTTACTTTGTAATTAGTCAGTATCTTATGTTGTGGTGCCCACCTCGCATGTGTCGCAAGCGCGGCCCGTCGCATGTGGCCTGCAGCGACACTGTCCAGTGCGGATGTCGCACGCGTTGCTCTCCGCGCCAAGGGCAGAGCAGTTGCAACCTGAAACAACAACAAAATCTTCATTAGTACAGAATAAAACTCTCTCTATTGGCCACTGGAAGGTTAATGATTTATGGCAAGATGCGACCTACACCTCATACCATGAAGCAAAGTATTTTTTCGCACCTCATAAGTCACCTCAAAGTTCTTTACTTCATGATTGACACAAATTGGTTATTAAATTAGATAACAGACAACGATCTCTATGTACTACTAGATGCAGCGTTCCAAACAATCGCTCTGTTCCACGCAAGTAGCCACAACTCTTTCACATTCACAATGAAACTTGTGCAGTTACTGCTCAGAACATTTAATTATTTACTAAATATTGACATTATTTAACCGTAGCGTCAATATTTAGTAATAATTAAATGTTCTGCGTAGTAACTGCACAAGTTTCATTGTGAATGTGAAAGAGTTGTGGTTACTTGCGTGGAACAGAGCGATTGTTTGGAACGCTCCATCTAGTATTACATAGAGATCGATGATAACAGGTGATATTTTAAAATTTGCATCTGTTATCTAATAAGTAGCAGGTAGTGCCATCGTGAATTGAACGGTCGTAACTAGTTGTAATTTAAAAACACAGATCATTAGCTAACGGTCTGACTAAAAGTTCTAGTTTTACAATCATCAATATAATCTCTCTTAAATTTTACCCCCGCTGGCACTAACAAGTTTTATCGTCCTGTTAATGGGAGAACAAGCAATATCGTCCATTTTAATGACAAACTCGACCGTAATCGAAGGGGAACACGCGAAATTATGCGAGGAGATAATGGCGGCTATGCAGCTAAGTGTACTAACGGCTCTATAACGCTAAAAGCTTTCTGATATTTAGCAAATGTTTTCGTTGAGACAACCTGTAGTGCTATTCTCTAAAATACAAACTCACGTGCGAGTCTCACTCGAGTGACTTTACTCACTTCGAAACCTAATTTATTAGTATTCTGTAAACATTCTAGAGCACTGTATTTATTTTATTTTATACTAGTTTATTTAAATTATATTACATATGTTTTTTTCTTAGGCCATCCTACTGAAACCACTGGTTTTTTTTGTACAAGTTTGTAAACAAGTTATTATAAAATTCAAAATATGCCAATGACGAAATTAAAATAATTATAATTCTGTATAATTAAAATATAAGATTTAAACAAATTTAAATTATTAGATTAAATAACTCAGATAAGTATCTTTTCTTTTTTGGTTTGTACGTGTTGCTTGTTATATGATGATGAGTGAAGTGAGTGATGTGAGTGACTTGTGTGTGTAGTGAGAGGAGTAGTGCGAGGGTGACTGATATGTAGAGTAGAAAATGTTGTGGTTACAGGTCTATCAACACTGTAGACGTGAACTTCGATAGTGCTCTGAAATGTTTACAGAATTACCAATGGATTAGGTTTCAAGTGGTGAAGTCACTTGAGTGAGACTCGCCACGTGAGTTTATATTTTAGAGAATAGCACTACAGATCGGCTTGTTTAGTAGTATCAATATGCTAGGTACTCCACACAAGCGAACAGACTTAATTACCTACTACTTATAGGAGCACCAGTCTGTCAGTACACGTGCGTGTGTGCGTAAATTACTGTAGGGATGCTACACCCAGTGCGCGAGCATAGTCGATCGAAAGAAATTACATTACAGATTTTAAATAATCCATTGCGGTGCAGTTACTTCGTATGCTATATCAACAACATTAATGGTTTTTTTCTAACTTATAGCGTCGATCTCGCGTTGGCGTAGTACTTTGTACTGGCAGGTGGCGTACTGCCAGCCTTGCTTTATTTTACAGATGGCGTAAAACTGACGAGGGGAGGTGAGTGGTTTCTTTACTAAGTAAAATACAGTACTAGCTGTTGCCCGCGATCTAGCTTCGTCCGCATGCACAACTTAACATCACAAATAATTATGTATTTCCCGTAGGAATGGGATATTTTTTCGGGATAAAAACTATCCTATGTCCTATTCCAGGACCTAACCTACATGTGCGCCAAGTTTCATCCCGATCCATCTATTGGTTGAAGCGTGATTGAGTAACAAACATCCAAATATTCAAACTTTCGCATTTATAATATTAGTAGGATTCTATGGTTAAGGTAACAAAGTGGATCAACTCAGTAGACGCGGTCTTTAGTATTAAGAGCCGAGTTCAAATCTCGGTTAAATCATGTAATAATGGTTTTTCTAGAGACTTAAGTACATATTTAGATATAAATATATATGCCATGTGGTTTCCGGTAGAGTAGAATAGGACCACTCCAACTCTTCCCGGGGATGTCGTACAAGGCGACTAAGGGAATACATTATAAAACATCAATCAGGCCTCCCCAACCCGTATGGCCAGCGCGGGGAGTGTAGGCCAAATCCTCCGTCTGTCTCCGGCAGATGGGAGAGGGTTGCGCTCCTGCAGT
Source organism: Esperia sulphurella (assembly GCA_947086405.1). Taxonomy (NCBI): domain Eukaryota; kingdom Metazoa; phylum Arthropoda; class Insecta; order Lepidoptera; family Oecophoridae; genus Esperia; species Esperia sulphurella. The sequence continues at coordinate 18,295,534 of OX352258.1, forward strand.
GGAGACAGGAATAACCTGATGATGATGAAGTACATATACTGATTGCGAACTTCCGCAAGCTTTACGAGTTCGCGAGTCATAGTGCACTTGATTGTTTTTACAACAATTGAAACAATGGAAATGGTGCAGGTGTTGCAGGTTTGTGTTGAAATATATTGCATACTAGCTGTTGCCCGCGACTTGGTCCGCGTGGACATTTTAACATCACAACGTATTATGTATCCCGACTTAAAAACTACTGAACCGATTTTGATGAACTTTTCACAAAAACATAGAGCTTAACTCGGAGTAACATATAGGCTTTATTTCATCGCAATCGGTTTACTCAATCAAAAGTTATGGACATTTTTGGTTTTCAAATACATTCGTAGGTAAGGATAGTATGCAATATATGTAACAAGGAAGTATAATTTTGATGTTCGGTACTATTCAGATTGCGATGAGTTTGGACTACATTTGGAGCTGTAGTGGGAGTGGGCGTGAGCGTGAGCGTGGGCGTGGAAGCGGGAGTGGAAGCGGCAGTGGGTAGTGAGAGCGGGAGCGGGAGCGGAACGGGGGCGGGAGCAGGAGCGGGAGTGGGAGTTGAATTGAGAAGGGGAGCGGATTCTGTAGTCCACGCGAGCGGAGCCGCGGGCACAGCTAGTAAATAAACAAAATAATATAAAATTCATTTATTTCAGGCGTTTCCCATAGAGTATTAGTAACAATGATAGGTACCTTACAACTATGTTTTTCCCACAGTGAAGGTTGGCTGGAAGAGATCTCTTATAGAGATAAGTCCACCTTTGTACACTTTTATGTTATGCCCTTTTTTTGTTAAATTTATGTGCAATAAAGAATATATATATATTATCTTAATATTAGAACTATAAAAATGAAATTGAGTTCTTTGACGAGGTGGACTCGGGTCCAGTGCTGCGTAACAGCACTGTTCACGTCCAGTCTCGCCCCACAGTCTGCAGGAGGCTGTTGGAGCTGCCCCTCACCCGCTGGATCAGGGAAGCGATGCAATAACAACCATTTACATGTGGGTTACAGCGTTTATGATTTACTAGCTGGTGCCCGCGACTTCGTCTGCGCACGATTTTACTACCAAATGTGCATTTGAAATAAATCAGAATAGCTCGCAGATGGTAAATTTTTTCCTACTGACTTATTTTGGACAATTCACACAACATCTTTATACATTGTAGCCTATGTGTTATGCTGATGTATAAGCTATATAATTGTAAAGTTTCATTAAAATCCATTCAGTAGTTTTAATGTGAAAGAGTAACAAACATCCATCCATACTTACAAACTTTCGCGTTTATAATATTAGTAGGATTGCTTTTTCTTGGTTATCTTTCGGAGTTTTCACTTTTGTATAATTAATACATACATACATAACGCTCACACCTTGGTCCCACAGGGGTAGGCAGAGACGATGATCGCTACTTTACGGGTTCCTGACACACCTCACTAGCCTCACTCACATTCATCACCCTTTTTATGCAGCTCCTTTTATTCACCTCACTGCGGACGACAGCCATTTTGAGGAGTTCACTAACTATTGATTATTGTAATATTTCATTAACTAATTTAAAAACATTAAAATGTTTAGCAATAGTGGTTGTCTCATATAGATATATTAACGTGGTTAAGCAGGGTACACAAAATTTAAACCACTTAGTTTGACGTTAAAATTGTTATAAAAAAGTCATAAAATAAAAAAGTTTGGCAAGTGAGCGTTGTTCTCGCCATGTGGGGTTTCGTCGATGTATTTTCCATAAAAAAAAATTACGCAGTAGATAACCACGAAACCTTAGTTTTTTCCAACAATATTTTTTATTATAGAGAGCCGTGGTAGCCGGTTGGTTGTGCACTCGCCTCACGTTCATGAGATCGTGGGTTCAAACCCCGCCCGTACCAATGAGTTTTACGAAACTTAAGTACAGTTTATTTATAATACCACAGGCTTTTCGGTGAAGGAAAACATCGTGAGGAAACCTGCATATGCCGAAGGAGAAATTCTGAGGCGTATGTGAAGTGCACCGAATCGGCTTGGGGCACCGTGGGTGGTCAGGGGTTTGGCACAAAAGATCCTGAAGGGTCGAAGTGCCGCCAGGTCTTCCTGGCCCCCTGAGAAGATAAGATAAGATGTTCCATAGTTTTTAGTTTTTTACTAAGCCATCCTACTGAATCCACGTGACATTTGGGTCGTGCAGACAGTGCTGGTTAATGGCATTATAATTTTTAAATAAAAAAAATAGCACGTAGCCCAGTAGTGAGTACTGGCAGCCGTGATCTAAGTGGAATAAGTCCGCCTTTGTACACAGTTTAATTCCTATTTTATTATTGTTGTTCCGTGATTTTTGGTACAATAAAGCGTTTACATACATAAATACATACATACATACATACATACATACATACATACATACATACATACATACATACATACATACATACATACATACATACATTCTTTACGTAGTAGTAATATTTAATATTTTTTGCCATTGGCAACTGAACAGCAGTAGTGTCAAGTGAAGCTAGCATGACGTTGAAAGAAGCTTAGCGAAGGGTTTCTATTTACACGGTATCCTAAAAATATATACAACCGTTGGAATAGCGTTCGTAGTTACGAGCGCATTATATAGCTTCTTTTATGACAGTTTGATTACCAATATATAGCTTTTATTTCATAATACAAGATGACAAGGTAAAAGGTGATCGAATCAACTGTTACGTGTGACGTCACGCCCCGGAATGGGGAGAGCTGCTGTAGAAATTAAATAAATAATAAATAAATATCTCAGACATTCACACCAATTATCCAGTCCCAAACAAGGCAGAGCCTGTGGTATGGTTAGTAGATAACGGATACACATACTTAAATAAATATATAAACATCCAACACTTGGGTAGAAACATTCATATTCATCATACGAACATTTGCCCCTAGCGGGATTCGAACCCGCAACCTCCAGGGCGTGGCAGTCCGAGAGCTACCCGTTCCGCCACGGAGGTCGTCGAAGGGACTACAAGGGACATCACCAGGTTATTTTTGTCTCCACTGCAGGAGCACAACCCTCTCTCATCTGCCGGAGACAGGCGGAGGATTTGGCATACACTCCCCGCGCTGGCCAGACGGGTTGGGGAGGCCTGATTGATGTTTTATAATGTATTCCCTTAGTCGCCTTGTACGACATCCACGGGAAGAGTTGGAGTGGTCCTATTCTACTCTACCGGAAACCACACGGCGGTAGTATCTTATTTGTAGGGGGATCAGGCAGGGTGTCCGGGAAAGAGCGCCTGAGCAAGTACCGGGCACCTCCCCCGTGATTCGGCCTGTATGACCTCAACGCCGAAAGGTCATGGTGGAGGGACCGGCCAACGATCGACATGCGTATTCTATACGGTCGGAGAAGAAGAAACAGTAAATCCATATCAAGGAGAACTGGCATTCGTTTTTCCTTCACCCAAAAGCAAAAGCGTCTTATCTGATACAATAATTTCCAGGACAGACAGCTGCGGAGCGTACGCGATAATTAACCGGTTGCGTCTTCTCTATGTTACGTTACGCATCGCAGACGCGTGACAGACAGTCAGACGGACAAATGACGGACATATAGTCGAACTGACCCAGTTAGTACGCGACGCGTGCGCTGATAGCTATATTAGATTGGAGAACGAGAATACACACACGTTTACAGTATGAATAACTGAATCATAATATCAAAGGTGGTAAAAATATAGCTCTTGGAATTATAATACAGCTTTTGGGGTCAGAGGTGAATCTTAGACTTCTTATATAGCTACCACAGCAACGTAGTAGCGATTTTTACTTCCTTTAAGCCGCTGTTACTAATAAAACGGATCTTAATGTGTATATACTAGCTACTTTTAGTAGCATATGGAGACTTTTTGATTCTGTAGGTAATAATTTTGTTGCAACACTCTAATGTTGGCAAAACTCTAAGCCGTGTGGTTCCCGGCTTAGAATAGGACCACCCCAAATCTTCCCGTGGGTGTCGTCAAGGCGACTAAGGGATTGCACCAGGGATGGGCAGCAGCATTCTCCTGTGTATGTTAAGATCATTACTGCGATCACCAATCCGTCTGCCAAGCGTAGTGATTATCTCAAATCCCCCAATGGATAGCCCACCAAAAGTGGCAATCTAAAGAAGACTTATGTTCAGCGGTGGACGTATAAAAAAGTCCGTATACTGTCCATTGGGAGATTTGCCACCACGCTTGCCAGGCGGATTAATAAAAATAGTAATATTCTTAATGACATCTTCTTTATGGGACGAGGAGCATTTCTGGCTCCTATTCTAAGCCGAGAACACCACAGCACATTCTATATATTTATTATTATTTGTTTATATATATATATATATATATATATATATATATATATATATATATATATATATATATATATATATATATATATATATAAACAAATAGACATACTAGTAAATTGCTGTCGTTAAAAGTCTACAAATCGTTTAGTAACATTTAACTATTGACAAATGTGCGATTGGCAATGCGCACGTGCGCTTGCGCAGGGTGTCTGTGTGTGATTTATAGCGGTGCGTGATGCAATGATTAATGTGTGTGTTAACCTGCGAACTTAGGTGTGACTTAACTTCTACACACAGTCCAGGCAAATTCTATTTAAACATAATCATATTTATTGGTAACAAAATTACAAGTCAAAAATGTTTTTAACAATTAATGTCACATAGGTAACAGATAATAATTAATAAATAATGTCATAAATTCACAAATATCAAGTAACATACTTTGAAACATCTTTCAGGAATTCGTCAACTGAGTAATATGCCTTAGCTATAAGAAATTATTAGAAAGGATTAGCAGGCTGAAGTGGCAGTGGGCGGGCCCCATCTGTCGCAGAACCGACGGCCGTTGGGGCAGACGAGTTCTGGAGTGGAGACCACGGATTGGCACGCGCAGGGTGGGACGCCCCGCCGCCAGATGGACCGACGACCTAAAGAAGGTGGCCGGAAGCGGCTGGATGCGGAGGGCGGAGGACCGGGTGTGGTGGCGTTCATTGGGGAAGGCCTATGTCCAGCAGTAGACATCTAAGGGCTGATATGATGATGATGATAAGAAATTAAATCTAATAATCGTATCCCTTTTCCAAAAGCAATAAATTAACGTGTGCCTTTTAGCGAAACCGCGGTAGTAAATAATTTGAAACCTGGTTTTATTCATCAAAGACATGCTTCAGAATTTGTGTTTACACGCAATCGTTTTAAACGCGATTTACAGCGTTTAGAAATCTACATAGCGTTGGTGAACATAGCTCGTGCTCCATAGTTTATGGCGCATAAAGTTGGTTTATGATTTCACAACGCCGATATCTTGCAAATTGTCTATAGAGTCTATAGCGTACGAGTATCTTCTAATAAATAAAATCGTAATCTTCGAGTGTCTGTATGTTGAATATATTTGCAAAAAAAATTGGGGTCTAAGGATAAGTAATAGAACAGATTAAGATCGTACTGTCATTTTGGAAATTTTTGTCTGTTTATCGGTTTGTCTGTTAGTTTGTGCACGCATCACGTAAAAACTACTGAATCTATATTTTGAAGGTCTATACACAAAAACATAGGGCTTAACTCGGAGTAACATTTAGTCTTTATTTCATCGCAATCGGCGAATTAAAGTCTTCGACATAGCTCATAAAGTTAGTACGCTGAAGTGGCAGTGGGCGGGTCACATCTGTCGGAGAACCGATTACCGCTGGGGTAAACGAGTTCTCGAGTACAGACCGCGACTGGGCAAGCGTAGTGTGGGACGCCCCCTGGCTAGATGGAGCGACGATCTGCGTAAGGCGGCTGGCAGTGACTGGATGAGAAGAACCGAAGATCGGGTTCAGTGGCGCACCTTGGGAGAGGCCTATGTCCAACAGTGGGCTCTTCCGGGCTGATGATGATGATGAACAGATAATTTTAAAATGTGCATCTGTTATTTAATAACCAATTGGTGCCAATTATGAAGGAAAACACTTGGAGGTGAAACTATGAGTTACGAAAAATTATTTCGCTTCATGGTATGAGGTGTAGGTAACATGCAATTTTCACTCAGTTAATTTCGTAGTATCTTAACGTAGTTATCTGTAATTTCGTATATGAAATGTTAGTTTATTCATCTCATTCATTATCGGTTATCGAGGAGCATGTCGTAACCGAGGGCTCGATAATGGTGGCAAGGGTTATTAGGGCTGGGAAATTTTAGGTAACGGATATTTTTCATTGATTTTGGTAACGGATATGAAGAAAATTTTTTAACTACAGTAAAATTAAGAAATCCGTAAATTTTTCAATTTACTTTTCTACAATCCGGTGCGTGAATCGCAATAAATCGTAATATTAATCGTGATTCGTAACCATAATACGGTTATAAACAAATCCGTTAAACGTATTTAGGTTTCTTTTTTATATCTGTAAATAAAATAAAATAAAAAAATTCTTGAATAAAGCTATTTAAATGATTTTCTAATGTCAAGGAAAAATAATTAAACTTTATGTATGTCAAGTGCCTGATTATTGCGTCCTAAGAACATCCTATTACTGTATGACAGTACTTGTATTCATTCATTTATTAACCAATAAAGACAGAATTTACATCATTCCAGTGCAACAAAAACCAGACTTGGTTTGTCTGTGCTGTAGAAGGTATTACATTTTTTAAATGTTAAGGCTTTATCACGGTGCGGTAAGATAAGGAAGTTTGAGGCGTGAGTTTTAACTTATTTTTAATTAGCTGTTGCCCGCGACTTCGTCCGCGTTGACCACTTAACGTCACAAATTATTATGTATTTACCGTAGGAATGGGATGGTTTTTTGGGATAAAAACTGTCCTATATCCTATTCCAGGACCTAACCTAACATCCAAATATCCAAACTTTCGCATTTGTAATATTAGTAGGATTATATATACTTATCTTTTTGTAACATTAATTACAAGGTTAAATTAACCTACAGAATCAAAATAAATGTAAAATAATGTGTGAAGCTGTGACAAACCTAAGTTTTGGATATATCCGATTTTCGGATACGAGTATAGAGTTAGTAAACATCCCTATACTCACAGCGTCGCCGCCTTTGATCACTGACTAGTCAATGAGCTGGCCCCTGGCCTACTTTGTGAGAACAATTAACAATAATTAATTTTGTATTAACCTATTGCATCAAATTTCTTAGAATAGTTACAAAATACGTATTCACAAGATAAGTAAATCACATATAAAAGAGCACTATCTGTCTCACTCAGTATAATATGATATGTATGTATTTATGTATGTTTATTATAAGTATTTATTTATTTACTATATATGTGTGTAAAGTAGTTTCGGTATTTAGTTATTATGTAGTTATTATGCACTTTTTGCCCCCTCGCTCTTAGTGCCTTGTCTCACACCCTGTAAGGTTGGCTGGAGGAGATCTCTTTTAGAAATAAGCTCGCTTTTGTACACAAAATTTTTAACTGTATTTATTTTTAAAATTTGTGCAATAAAGAATATATAATAAAAGATAGATAGAAAAAGATGACAAAAGAAAGAGAAAAGATAAACTGACAATTCCGACTATCTGATTATTAAGGCAAAACTTATAATTTAAAAACGAGTAAGTGTTTAAAAAAACTAGAGTTTCTTCGCCAATTGAAGAATTAGAATTCATTAATCATATGATTCTAGAAAACCAGCTGGATGACTTTCTTGACGATTTACAAAAGGTTGTCAAAACACTTAAGAGCATTCTTTGGTAGCAGCGCAGTATGGCCCGCACGCCCTCGTTGTGAGGTCTGTGCCCCAACAGTGGGAATATATTTACCTCCACTACTAGGCAAGGTCAATTTCTACACCACCCTGGTAATTAAGTCGACAACACCGGCGCCATATTCAATATGGTATGGTAAGATGAGCCAGTGAGAGTAAAAATGGACCAATGATGATGCCAAATCACTTTCATCATCATCATCAGGTTATTTTTGTCTCCACTGCAGGAGCACAACCCTCTCTCATCTGCTGGAGACAGACGGAGGATTTGGCCTACACTCCACGCGCTGGCCAGACGGGTTGGGGAGGCCTGACTGATGTTTTATAATGTATTCCCTCAGTCGCCTTGTACGACATCCACGGGAAGACTTGGAGTGGTCCTATTCTACTAGTGTAGTGAAACCACAGGGCAAATAACTTTATATACCTTACTTATGTGGAAAGTGATTTCGCATCATGAACTCAATTATAGAAAATTTGTGGCCTAGTCCACTTGTGCCTGCCTCATATAGAGTCCCAACTAGCGTAATATGCAACTGTAAGCTATAAAATAGATCCAAAGTGGGGGTACATCGGTGTAAGTGCACTAAACACTTATATACTCCCACTATCGACCTATTAGGCTATAAAATAAATAAATAAGAAATAAATAAATATCTCAGACATTGACACCAATTATCCAGTCCCAAACTAGGCAGAGCCTGTGCTATGGTTACTAGATAACGGATAAACATACTTAAATAAAATATATAAACATCCAAGACTTGGGTACAAACATTCATATTCATCATACGAACATTTGCCCCTAGAGGTCGTCTTTGCATAATTTGCCACTGTGGTTGTTGGGGTGTGTTTACATCAACCTGCATGCATATAGAAACCATTATACAGCCTCTAAACACATTATAGTCCAGGAGCCATTACATTTTTTTTTTATTTCTCATTTTACGAGCACCATTTTGTCATTCGGCCGAGGCGGGGTAATTTTCTCTAATTGAGCCGAGGCGGAGTGGAACTGGTTCGGAGTTCCATTTGGATTTGATTGATGTAAATAATTCACTCACAATCATTATCATTCCGAATGACTATTCGTGAATAACACTTTTTCTAGATAACAACTAATTTATTGATCTTATTTAAATATTAAAATTAGTTTTATTGATATTTTGAAGTGTTTCTTAATAATGATGAAGACATTTGAATACAATTTATATGGCAATGTTAATATACTTCTATGAATATCACATTTATTTGATTTATTACTTAGATACGATTCACGGGTATACGGTCCCGGCTTCCCGAGTTATGGCTACTACAATCCCACTATCCTTCCGTATAGCGGTATCCCATACCTACCCTATACTCCTTACCCATACCCCCATCTCCTGTCTCCCTCGCCCCGATCCCTGTCCCATCCGCCAATTCTAGGTCTGCCGTGCCGATGGATGCGTGTCCAGGGGCTAGCCTGGTCGTAAGCGTGCCGACATCCCGGAGCTGGGTGAACTTCGGGCACTATTAGTCTTACCGAATCATGCGGGGCTCTGACGAGGTGGACAATTATTTCCCTAGCTAATCGTGGTACCTCAACAAGGCGGCGATGTTGTTCGCAACACATCACGTCAAGGGGTAGCGAAAAGCGGACGAAGGAAAGCCACTTTGCGACATTAGATTGCGCAACGTGGCGATACATCGTCTCTGCCTACCCCTCTGGGACCAAGGCGTGAGCATTATGTATGTATGTATTGCTTAGTTTTTTTTTATTGTTATTCCTGTACCTATGTTGGCTAAGTACAGTACGTTTCAAGTGTACTTAATGTACCTAGAGATTAAATAAATAGGTTTAAAGATTTTTTATTGTAATTTACATGAGAAACAATATAAGTATTATAAGTAATATATTATTTTTAGTTCGCACCGCACACACACAAAACATCTATTTCTATTTTATTTACTTAAAAGGGGTTCCTTACATTTAAAAAACTGTATTAACTGTAAGTTGTTGCAATAAAAATCATTTCATTTCAAATCATTTCATTTTACCCACTCGCCCAACGCATTTCTTTTTAGATATCATAGTTGTCAAGTTAATGTTGGACAAGTTTATCTTTGATTGCGTTAAACGAGTCGATATTTTATAATACATCATCATCAGCCCAAATACGTCCACTGCTGGACATAGGCCTCCCCCACTTTTGGTAAGTTGTTCATTGGCGGATTTGCCATAATCACCACACTTGGCAGGCGGATTGGTGATCGCAGTAATGATCTTAACATACACACACAGGAGAACGCTGCTGCCCGTCCCTGGTGCAATCCCTTAGTCGCCTTGACACCCGCGGCAAAGACAGGGGTGGCAAATAATACATACCAATACAAAATTAACGTGATATCCATTTATAAGGATTCGGTTGGTAATGAGATCCTAATCCTAGATTACAAAAATCTAGGATTTTTAACACAATTTATATAGCGATTTAAATATACCGATGGCCCTAATAGGGACCGGGTCTCATTTGGATCAAGTACAGTCCACTAATTTAATTTCTGACCCATCCAAGTGTTTTGTTACGTTTTAGCACGATGTCAATGTATACATGTATATGCGTTGCATTATAATTTTTATGGCGGCTTATTTGTGTTTTTTTAATATTAATTGTCAACATCACAGATTGTAAAATATGTTGATTAATTAATTTATAAACGAGTTCTCTAGTGGAACCGCGACTGGGCAAGCGTAGTGTGGGATGCCCCCTGGCTAGATGGAGCGACGATCTGCGTAAGGCGGCTGGCTCAGACTGGATGATCGGGATTATGACCGAGGCCTATGTCCTATGACTCAGCCTATAACTAGGCAGCTCCTGGACTACTCGTATAAAGGAATGACAGAAGACTTTCAGTAGTGCAGTTTTCATCGAATATGTATGTGCGAAACCGAGCGAGCATATTGCCTCAGAGTTTTAAAGCCTTGTGCTGCCGTTGTCTTTCAATGGCTTCTTTATTTTATCAGTTCCAACATAGCCAAGATACTTTTCTTCGTAATATATTGCGAATATACTTCGTAATAGGTCTCCGAGCTCTATTATGCAGATGACATGGTCTTATTGAGCCCATTAATTATAGACATCGTGTTCAGTTCACGGTGTTAATGTCAATAACATTGGTAATTAAGAACCGTCAATAAAATAATCCAAATGACATTATTCACTCTTTTAAGTTGATGAGGATGAATTAATTTGTTAACTTTCCAGAATTTTAATTTATTTATTGGTAAATAATGGTGATATAACAAAAATTACACTTGTCGGTTTTGATAGCGTGGTTTTATGAATTAGGAATTACATTCGCCGAGTGTACCTTGTTCGAACCGAGTTAAATACAAACGGCTGGGATAAACGAGCAGACTAAATAAACACCATGGCTTGTGCCAGTTCTGGTGACCCGACGCCCCGGAGCGCCGACAACATGGCGATAGGAAAGTAGGTGTTCACTGTTCAGCGAATTTGGTATCTATTAGGTAGGTATATGTTGGTTTGTTCAGTGAATATGATACCTATTAGTTAGGTATTCTTTTGGTTCATCATCATCAGGTTATTTTTGTCTCCACTGCAGGAGCACAACCCTCTCTCATCTGCCGGAGACAGACGGAGGATTTGGCCTACACTCCTCGCGCTGGCTAGACGGGTTGGGGAGGCCTGATTGATGTTTTATGATGTATTCCCTCAGTCGCCTTGTATGACATCCACGGGAAGAGTTGGAGTGGTCCTATTCTACTCTACCGGAAACCACACGGTATTCTCTTGTATGATGGGAATTAAACAAGGTAGGACAATTCATAAATGTTACATCCCAACCGGGACCAGCTTGTATGAATTGTACAAAGTCTATCCCCAGTGGGAATCTCCGGTGTAACGACCGAACTACTAAGCGGATATTTAGCGGATAGATAATTTTATACAATTACTACATGTCATGTACGAGTACGTGCAATTCGTCCAAAAGAAACTTGCGACTTTGTAGAAGATGGAAAGTGAAATGTACTGTCCTTGTTAATTTCCATAGTACAGGACTAAAACCCCCTAGTTTACTGCCTTAATTCTTACGCAACCATGTGCCTGAAGTTCGCGTGCAGTGGGGGGGGGGGGTGTCATGACCCCCTCATCCCCGAACTTGACATGATCCGAAAACAATTGTAAAAAATATAATTACAATATAATAAATAAACAAATACCTTTTACTTTACTGAATTAAGTCTTACTATGACTTCACTGTGATGAGACTATCACCCATCTCATCATTTGACTACCGACAGGAAATTCTGAAGACTATCTAACTTAACTATATTAATTGTTAGTAAATGGTACATTATTCATTAGAAAATTAATTATCTTATACTGTACATGAATAACAACAATTGGGAACAAAAATAATATTACTTGGTTAATTTGGAATAACTTTTGTTTTTAACTAAAGTAAAGGAGATTTATTTTCTAGGATGGCGACCCCCCCCCCCCCCCCCCCCTTCTTTAAAACCTGCGTACGCGCCTGGTGCTTGCTAACTATCGTTCTAACTACACTTTATGTGACACCCAAGTACTCAGTAGGGACGCAAAACTAACATGATAATGTCAAGCTTGTTTATCGTTATCGTGGGATATCGAGAAGCGTGCCAGTCGCAATTAGAGAAGCTAAGTGGTACCGCTGGTGTGGACAGTGCTGGTAACTATCCTACTGTCTACCATAGACAGTAACTTAACACTTTTTTTTTATTACGTGCGTAGCTGAGATTGGCATTTGAAGCACCGATTTTATTTCCATATAACTCTGTACTTGACGTGTGGTTCCCGGCTTAGAATAGGGTCACCCCTATCTTTCCCGTGGGTGTCGTCAAGGCGACTAAGGAATTGCACCAGGGACGGGCAGCAGCGTTCTCCTGTGTGTGTATGTTAAGATCATTACTGCGAAGCTTGGTGATTATGGCAAATCCCCCAATGGACAACTTACCAAAAGTGGTATTCTATTGGGGAGGCCTATGTCCAGCAGTGGACGTATTTAGCCTGATGATAACTCTGTACACTTTCCTCTTATAAATATACTAGCTGTTGCCCGCGACTTCGTCCGCGTGGACAACTTAACATCACAATTTATTATGTATTTCCCGTAGGAATGCGACGATTTTTCGGGATAAAATTAGGACCTAAACTATGTGTGTGCAATGTTTCATCCCGATCCGTCCAGTGGTTGAAGTGTGATTGAGCAACAAACATCCAAACATCCAAATATCCAAACTTTCGCCTTTTTAATATTAGTAGGAAGTAGGATTCGCATTCTCATGCCCAGTAGACGATAGCCCGACAGGCCCGGGCACTTAGATTCTGTCCTAATCAGATATGATGATTAATTCAATTCCAGTGCTGGAATTCCAGCACATACTTTGTAGTTCGGATATAATTTACCCCCCACTTCTTGCACCTAGTATAAATATAATTAATTAAAAGCCAATCTGTGTCTATTGGAACCTCAACTAAAAAAGTTTGTCTGGAAGAAATCGCTTAAAGCGATAAGACCGCCTAAATTGCAACTTTTATAACTTGTAACTGTGTTTGTTTGTGCAATAAAGCGTATTGTATATCCTACTAATATTATAAACGCGAAAGTTTGTAAGTATGGATGGATGTTTGTTACTCTTTCACGTAAAAACTACTGAATGGATTTTAATGAAACTTTACGATAATATAGCTTATACATCAGAATAACACATAGGCTACAATTTATAAAGATATTGTGTGAATTGTCCAAAATATCAAGTAAGTAGGAAATGCATAATAATTTGTGATGTTAAGTTGTCCACGCAGACGAAGTCACGGGCAACAGCCAGTTGCACTATAAAGGTTAATTGCGAGTCTCAGTCACGCACCGAAGGGTTCCGTACAATAAAGGAGATGCATAAAAAGTAGGTGTTATTAGGACCGCATAACTAAGTTTGATTGTAAAGAATTTTTGCTCCATTTTTCCTGTAATATTTACATAAACCTCTGTCAACTCTAATTATTTCAGACTTTTCGTTGCGCTAACTTCAGAGATAAGGGAGGAGGAGGGAAATGAAGAAGTTACGGGGGACCTAGTAACCATATATTAAAAATGTTTAATTGTATGTAAATAAATAAATATGTGGGGACATTTCACACACGGCCACCTGATACCAAACTAGGCAGAGCCTGTAATATGGGTTTCAGACAGCTGATATACATACATAAATACATAATATAATATATAAATAACATCCAGTCACAAGGCAAACACAAGTGCTCATAACACGAATGTTTGCCCTGGGCGGGGTTCGAACCCGCGACCTCGAGCTTCGCAGGCAGGTGTACTACCGACTAGGCTACGGGGCCGACTGATGTCGTCTTATTTTGATAGTCTGACAGATTGTAAACGTTTTCCTGAATCTTAATCTTGGTCTACTAGCTGTGCCCGCGGCTCCGCTCGCGTGGACTACAGAATTATGCCCCGCTCCACCGCCACCTCTTTCGATTCTCCAGCTGTTCCTTGAGTTATTCCTTTTTTTTTAACCATCTTCATCCACATTCAATTCGGTCGAGCCATTTTCGAGTTTTTCGAGTAAAAACAAAGAAAAAATGGATTTTTATAGATAATACATACATACATAATGCTCACGCCTTGGTCCCAGAGGGGTAGGCAGAGACGATGTATCGACACTTTGCGCAATCTAATGTCGCAAAGTGGCTTTCCTTCGCCCACGTAATACTCACATAATGACGATAAAAAAGTTACATATGGGTTTGTGTGAGTATGCAATGGGGAATCAGGACAGCTTGTGATTATATGCGTTACAAATTAAATTGGCCGAGTGTACGTTATACAAAACGCAAATTGTATCTAGGGATGCAACGAATACTATTATTCGAACTCGCCGAACATTGCTTTTTTACGAATATTCGTATTCGCCGAATATTATTACGAGTATTGGAATAGTATAGTTTTTTCATGTCATGAATTTGTCGACTGAAACGGAACGCTACTCGTTAACACGTCGTCGTTTCTCTGCGGTGACCAGGGACTCCCCATGTCGTGTCTTTGCTCTTTTTCTCCATTAGAACGTCCAAAGTTTACTCCAAACGTCTATTTTCCACGGCGGGCAAGGTACAAGCAGAAGATTGCAACTGCTTGCTTTTCTTAAGAAAAACTTGCCTGTCGTTGATTTTTATTATTAGATTGTAAAAATATATATTTTAAATAAATATGCTTATTATTCGTATTCGTATTCGACGAATATTAATTCGATATTCGTATTCGCTAAAGTGCTATTCGTTGAATCCCCACTGTCACCCGCTATAATATCTGCGACATATTTCACGTCATATAGCTTGCTCGTAAATCTCCCCAATGTTATTTATTGCTGTTTGCTCAACTAAGTAGCGGGTAATTTCGTTTGTTTCCAATCCGTTCTAAACCGGTTCATAAGCAATAGTTTCGATTTACTAATTAGCATAAATTTATATTTTATTGCGGTTCTAAGCATACTTAAACAGTGTTTTACGGTCTGAAGCGGTAAACGCATATGATGGTAAGCGAACACCTGCAATCTTTGCTGTGGGTAATATTTGACTGCCTCCTTGGCCTAGTGGCTGTGTCTTTGAACTCGACCGTCAGAGATCGTGGGGACAGACAACTTTGTACAATTGGTGCAAACTGGACCGGTCTGGATGTTATATTTGTGATTATGCTACTTATTATTATTTATTAGACGTGCTTGCAAACTTTATAACGATAAACTTGTTGACATTGATATGATTAATGTCTCGTTGCCTTCATTTAAGAAATTAATAATCAAGGAGATTTCTCATGTTATCTAGGAACGCCTCATCTTGTGTAAGTAATTGTTTTTGTGCACCACATGTTAAAATAGGGAACTATAGGTCTAAGTATTGTATAAATTTTATGTTCAAATTAGTATGTAAGACTGTTTGTTTCTATTAAACAATAAAATAAAATAAAATAAAATTATTCCCATAGCATAGGAGAAATCCTAGTTTGGAATTAGACAAGTATATGTATGTAATATTTATAATATTTTTATTAATATTACAAGTGCGTTGCCACCCTAAGGACTGGGGTAGAATGTAAAGATCGCACAGTACACAAGGGCACGCCCCACTCTTTGTCTAAATCGCTTACACGTCATTGTATGCATTATATTGTTACTGTGTCAGTTCTATCGTTAAGCAATAATCTATACCTATAATAAAACTGTAACTGGTCTATGTCTGTACATGGAAGATATTGTAGAAAAATATGTATGAGGGGCCAATAGAAGCCAAAATAACTTTTTGTAGAATTTTTGTCTGTTGTCTTTCTGTCTGTCTGCCTGTCGGTCTTTCTGTCTGTATGTATGTTTGTTACCGCATGACGCAAAAACTACGGAATGAAATTTGATGCAGTTTTCACAGTTGTCTTGCTGGAGGTCTAACTTAAAACCTGGTGCATGTTACATCTTACTACGCCACCTAGAACTTGAGATATTAATCTGGGAGCGGGAGAAAGAACGGGAGCAGTTTCTGTAGTCCACGCAAGCGGAGCCGCGGGCACAGCTAGTCTTCAATATGTGCATACATATACTAAGATAATACTATACTGACGTTCGGATAGTTTCTGATTAACAGTTGCGCTCAACTGTATGGAAGGCAATGGACGGTATTCTACATTCGACAGTTTCCATATTTGACAGTTTCCACATTCGACAATTTCCATATTCGACAGAAACCGATTGGTTCTTCGTAGTTCTTCGTCACTACCAGTGCTGTACTATAAACGTACTATGCTTCTAAATGAAACTTTATTGAAATATAGTACGCTATACTTTGCGAGAGCAGTACATCTGCCCACAATATAACCACTTCTAATTTCCTCTCAGCGCCATTGACGTCGCTTTAAATCGTACCTACGATATTTACAGTATTTGCACAGCTAAGTGGTGGTCACAGGGTTGGCATTAGTAAGGCTCTGGTAAGTAATAAAAAAATATTTAAACCCCTTTTTAAATTTTAATATATAAAACATTTGTTTAAAATCTATTATTAATTTTTTACATAATAGATTTCTACATAATATTTTATTCCATTTATTATATCCATCAACTTTTTTCTACAGCTAAATAGGCAAGGGTTTTAAAACCCTACAGTCTAGTTTATGAATCAGCCTAATTCCACTTCTAATCCTGACGTTTCATAACTGATTTTTTCCATTGTTACCGCATACGCTTCTAACAATGCAAAATTTTTATTATTATAGCGGAGAGTACTAAATATTACTACGTAAAGAAGCGACACTCACCTCCCCGCCAGTTTAACGTCGCCCCCAAAATAGAGCACGGCTGGTAATACTCACTACAGGGCTGCCGGCTCACCGATACAAAGTTATTACGTCAACGCGCTATCGACGCTATAAGTTAGAAAGAGGGGCATTTATGTTGTTGTTGTCTCGATCGACTATGCTCGCGCGCTGGGTGCAGCAGCCCTACAATAATTTAAGCACACACACAAACGAGGCTGGTGCTCCTGTAGTTGATTAAAGCTGTTTGCTTCATTCCTGACCAACTCACTGACCAACTAGTCCGTGGAAAAATTTAAAAATACCTTTAAAGCATGCCCCACGGTACAACTATTTTTTTTTTGACCAACAGACCAACTGCCGATATGCAACAAATGAAATAAAAAGAATATTTATACAAATAATACATAATACGAGTACATTTATGTACATAATGTATATAATGATAAACAACTTGATAACGTCGACAATATTGTTGGTCCTCCTCTCTCCTACTTGCTGTGCCAAAATGGGTCCATGAGAACTCTGTCTTTTTACTGTTAACACCATGGAATGCAATAAAGTTTACTGAAAGTTTACTGCCTAATTAGTTGTTCTTGAAGTCCTAATTTAAACTCGTATAGTACCAGCCCTATAGTAATCCAGGAATGCAGTAACCCGAGTCGTGACTCGCGGGCGGAAACGGCAAGCCGGCTATGCAGCTCTAACTTACGCTCAAATTATAACTCGACGGTGTGATACGTCATATACCATTGTTATTTGTAATTACTTCTCTCACTGTTATAATTACAATCCACGAGCTTTGTCATGATCCCATGACAGTGTCTCAACACGGAGGCGGCGATGTTCACACAACACGCCAAGTGGTATCACGGGGCGAAAAGCGGACGAAGGAAACGTTCGTCAGGATCCCGTAAAGTGGCGATACATCGTCGCTGCCTATTATGTATGTACTAGCTGTTGCCCGCGACTTCGTCCGCGTGGACAACTTAACATCACAAATTATTATGTATTTCCCGTAGGAATGGGATGTTTTTCAGGATAAAAACTATCCTATGTCCTCGTCCAGGACCTAACCTATCACGAAAAATCATCCCATCTCTACGGGAAATACTTACATAATAATTTGTGATGTTAAGTGGTCCATGCGGACGACGTCGCGGGCAACAGCTAGTATAAAATAAATGCCTTCATCGGCAAAGTCTTATTCAAGCATTTGTTCAACTGAACCATAAATTAGGCAACGATCTCTATGTACTACTAGATGGAGCGCTCCAATCAATCGCTCTGTTCCACGCAAGTAGCCACAACACTTTCACATTCACAATGAAACTTGTGCAGTTACTACTGAGAACATTTAATTATTACTAAATATTGACGCTACGGTTAAATAATGTCTGGATTTAGAAAATAATTATAAAAGAATAGTAACTGCACAAGTTTCATTGTGAATGTGAAAGAATTGTGGCTACGTGCGTGGAACAGAGCGATTGTTTGGAACGCTCCATCTAGTAGTACATAAAGGTCGTTGAAATTAGGTAACTTTTTTTCTTACGAAGCAATTACGGTTCCTCGGTCAACTAACACTAATACGATTTAAATTGATGATAAAACCGAAAAAAGAATCATAAATCATATCAGTTACAACGAAGTGCACATTACAAAGCTTGATAGCGTCATTAAAACTCGGTAAACCTGCAAAAAAAAAACGCGGCCGACTGTCAACTGTCAAGCTATCAAAATATCACATCGACGTGTGATAAATCAAAAGTCGGTCGTCATAGCAACGGCGTCCCCGCAGATGTGCGCGTGCGCTCGCGATCTTATCGACACGACGTATTCTTGTTGTTTCACTTCTCGTGAATGAAACGTATGTACCTATATAGAACAACTTGGTTTATCTGCAGCGGTGTAAACGAACCCATACAACATGACTGAGGGGTGGAGGGGGAGGAGGAGGGGGGAGGGGTAGGGGGGAGGGGAGGGAGTGGTTCCCGAAATACACGATAAATACACACGATTTTGACGACCTCCGTGGCGGAACGGGTAGCTCTCGGACTGCCACGCCGGAGGTTGCGGGTTCGAATCCCGCTAGGGGCAAATGTTCGTATGATAAATATGAATGTTTGTACCCAAGTCTTGGATGTATATATATATACTCGTATATATTTAAGTATGTCTTCCGTTATCTAGTAACCATACCACAGGCTCTGCCTAGTTTGGGACTGGATAATTGGTGTGAATGTCTGATATATTTATTACAAACATTAATATTCATCATACGAACATTTGCCCCTAGCGGGATTCGAACCCGCAACCTTTTGCTGCCACGGCACACGCATACTATTTTAAGTTAAAATTTTTAAATTGTTTTCTCTAGTCTTATAAGTTTTTTTTTTTTTTTTACCTTTTTCTTGCTTTGTTGGTTTTTTCTTTGTGTGTGCCAATTGTGGTAGTGAATAAATGTTTTTCTTTCTTTCTTTCTTTTCTTTCAACCTCCGGCATGGCAGTCCGAGAGCTACCCGTTCCGCCACGGAGGTCGTCAATGTGATTTACTTATTTTAAGAGTCTTAATTTTTAAATTTAATTTTACGACATAAGTAAATTAAAGACACTGATTAAATCATTGATTTGATTTGAATCAAAATGATTTAATCATGCCAACCCTGCTGTGAAAGAATGTCCCACATTCCTGTATTTTTTTTTGTTTGTCTGTGATACCTATAATATGAGGTAGGTAACTGTTTTAAATAGCTCTTGCAAAAAACCCTATGTGCTGTGTCTTACTGTCAACGACCCTCAAATCATTAAGAAACTCTTAGTAGTAAACAAACGTATAAAAACGTTGCAAAAAATGACTTGAGTGAGCATTGATTGTACCGCGATGATGTCAACTATCTATTCACAGCTTCTAAGCTCCTGGTGAATGACAGTTGATCATTAGCCAAAGTGACTTGTCCTAGCCGAAAGGATTAAAAGTTTTAGGTTCCTATTAACGTTTTTAGTGGTGATTAATTAACATTAATTCAGGCTTGATAATTTATGTTCGAGATTCGACAGATGTCGCAAGATATATTATTTTTTCTATTATTATGATTTCGCTCGTCTATAAATCAACTGTTCTCTGATCATTGAGTATTAATTTCATTTATACAAGACACATTATACCATGTGGATTATAAACATACTTATTGACTAAATGAACATAATAACTTAATTGCATTCTTCACCAGTTGAGATAAGGGTCATGCAGGTAATGTTAGTAGGTGTAAATAATACTGAAATCAAAATACAGAAGTGTTAAAGTACATTTACATAAACAAATTCTTATATCTATTGAGGGGTGAATAAATATCTACTGTACATACTTAACATTATACATACGATGAATACATATTAATACAGGATTACTAAGGTAATTAATTCCTTTCGTCCCATTTCGTAACCAGATTTCGTAACTGGCTACGAAATGGGAAATTAATTCCCATTCCGTAACTGGTTACGAAATGGGAATTGCGTTGTCCCATTCGGTAACCAGCTTAATTTTAGTGACCAGATTATGATCAGAATCTAACCTTGTATCATGATCTTCGAGACAACCCTGCACCGGACGTAGAGCGTCATGAATGAAGCGCGATCCATAAATCTTGGCACGTTGGTATTATGTGCATAACCTAGAACCTGTGGTGCTGGCCGGCCAGACGCGTGGGTGATATGCCCACGCGCAGGTATGGTGGCTCGTTCAAGAGACGCGCTATTGGCATGAATGAAGTTGATTTTATATAAGACTAGATATACAACAATCGATTGAGACGCGCGTTTTATAATAGGTAAGGATAAAATAAGTAATTAGAAATAAGCATTTATGAATATGGCTAGCTTTTGCCCGCGACTTCGTCTGCGTAGGTTAGATTTTTACACATCTTGAAAAGTGGCGCCACGTTGTGAGCAAATTCACTGCTTATAACGATTAATTTGGTTTCCCGTAGGAATGTGTTTTTTAATAAAAACTATCCTGTGTCCAGGACGTAACCTATATATGTGCCAAGTTTCATCCCGATCCGTCCAGTGGTTGAAGCGTGATTTAGTAACAAACATCCAAACTTTCGCATTTATAATGTTAGTGGGATAGTATGATTAATGCTGAAGATAAAGCTAGTAGAGAAGGATAGGTAAATAATGAGAAGGCATAACAACTGAAGGCTATTCATCATCAGGTTATTTTTGTCTCCACTGCAGGAGGACAACCCTCTCTCATCTGCCGGAGACAGACGGAGGATTTGGCCTACACTCCCCGCGCTGGCCAGACGGGTTGGGGAGGCCAGATTGATGTTTTATAATGTATTCCCTTAGTCGCCTTGTACGACATCCACGGGAAGAGTTGGAGTGGTCCTATTCTACTCTACCGGAAACCACACGGCATAAGTAAAGGCTTAATACGGTAAATAACAGAATCTAAGTAGAAATAATCGGGAGTTAAGCAGTTATATGGAAATATGGAATCAAAGGTTACTTCAAGACAAATGATCAATGAAGTAAGAGTAAAATAAACGAGAAAAGAAACGAGAGAGAGTAAAGTTAGAGTAAAAAAAATACCAAGACCAACCATAGAAGAACAACATATAAAATAGAACCTAAATCACAACTAAAACGAGTTGACCGCATAAAAGCTGCTATAAAGCCCACAGTCAAATTCCCCATAACAATAAAATGTAGGTAGTTACAATATTTCGATATCGTATATCAGGTGGATAGCATCGAAGAGCGCGCTGACACGCTGTAGGTCCGTTAGACCATCCCACTGCCCATCATGGTAGATAACATCTGATCGCGTGACCATCTGCGCTTTGTGCGTGAATGAATCGAATGTTAAGAAATAGTAAATGAAACTAAGAATGAGACAGTCTCAAATAAATTTAGTTTAAATATGGTATCTTAATATCACCACACTACTAAGCGTGAGGATTACTTTCTAGCAACATTAGCACTACTCGTTTTGTTTTATAATTCATTATTATAGTGAAAGGGTTTGCAGAGAAAGAAATCTCTCTTCAGAGAGAGATTTGTAGTTCTAAATAAAACAAAGTCGGGTTAGTGACACCATTTATAAATCAAGAACGGCTGGACCGATTTTAATGATTTCTGATTTGTTGGATTCGTCTCTGCAATGCAAGAATAACATTAAAATATCTGAAAAATATTACTTCTTTTTTTTAAGAAAATTGATTTTAAAAATAATTAATTAAAATACATATCGCACGCTTAATAATAAACTGGAATAACTCAAAAACAGAAACTTTTGGGTATTCGCTGTTAAAGTTTTGACTCGTTGCCGCGTGGCCAATATTTAAACTTTCGCGTGAGATTGGAGCCTATTTATTGGTTTGGGTAGTCTTATATTATAGTCAAATGTACAATGAATAATGTCATGTAAAAGGATTGCAAAAAAAGTAACAATATATTAAAATAATTAACGTTTTAAAAAAAATCTCTTAACTTATTTCAGTTTATGATGAAAATCAATATTGATTTGAAAAAATTTCTGCGAATTAAAACCTATTAATTCGGTTATTATTAAAAATGAAATAGTACCCCACTACACATTTTAGGATTTATTTCGCTTTATTTTTAAAATGTATTTTATAAACCAGTTAAAGTTTTCTTAAAAACTGCTTTTTGTCACAAAAACAACAAATAATTATAAAACAAGAACTCCAAAATATTGAACTGCAGCTTAAATCTGCAATCAGTCTCAAAATTATAAATAAACAGCCATCAGAAGTGGTTTTGTAGAACCAAATTTAAATTGTAAGTTTAAAACGTTTTAAAACTTATTGTATGCGCGTCTTGTAGTAAATTTGAACGAGTCGCCCTTTGTATCCTTCAACAGTTTTATGTCGTTCCAGTTAAATTTTTAACCAACTTCGTTTGTACCAAAATTAACTTTTGTGTTCCATTCTTCCTGCAATCGTTTCAAAAAAATAAAACTATCGAATAAAAATAAAATAAAAATAAATATTTCAGACATCCACACCAATTATCCAGTCCCAAACTAGGCAGAGCCTGTGGTATGGTTACTAGATAACGGATATACATACTTAAATAAATATATAAACATCCAAGACTTGGGTACAAACATTCATATTCATCATACGAACATTTGCCCCTAGCGGGAATCGAACCCGCAACCTCCTCAACAACCTCGAATATTAGCTTATGTAGGTAAATTGACGGGAGGCTTACATTTCTTAGAGTTTTTAACAGTAAAAAATTTTCATCAGGGCTATTTCATGCGTCCAGACTTTTTTTAAACTTTTCAATTTAACTGTGAACACTGTCTGCTTAAGTCTCCTCTAACTTTCGGAATAGAAAATTATGATCAATTGGTCCTCCGTGTTCTCACAAATTCTTTATAATTTCAACACACCCTATTTCAATTGTTCTCTACGTTTAGCATCAGCCTTAGTCCAAAATAGCAACGTGTTGATAAGCTGCGCCATTTTTTGTATTAATCTTTAATAGTTCGGTAAAAGTCATATTGTAGATATTGAGTTTTAATGTATAGTTAAATGCTGAAGAATTCTTCGCTCGTCGACACTGCAATACAGAATATTATAATACGTAAAACAGCTATATTTTTTCTTTGTTACCATTTTTACCGTATATTTCTATCGTTTATTGGATTCTTTGGATGAAATTTTTGAAATAGGGTTAATAGGTATACTTTTAATGTATTGAACTAGGCTCTGGTCTGTTCTTTTTGGTTGTTGTGTTGTAGACATCCACTGCTTAGGCCTGCCTTTATAAATGTTCTTTGCACAAATCCCCTAAACGCTAAAACTGTTTAAAATATTCATCTACCATGAGTGATAATTTTTTCAGTGCATTTTTTTCTATACAGGCTTAAGTCAGCGATATTACATGCTTTTTATATATACGACTGACATCGATTATGCAAACGTTTAGCTTTATTCTGTTTCCAGTTTGCAGCATCACGTGTGCGTTTGCGGCTTCTTTGTTGAGTAGTACTTTGCTTAAATCGTCATAGACAGGTAAACGATCATTGGGTGCAGAACTTGACAATAAGGATTCGGACGATGATGGTATTATATAGGGTTCGCTTTTTTTTATTGTTGTCTTTGTGTATAATGTAGGATCATTAACGCTTAAATCTAAATCACTTTAATTGTTATAAGATGAAGGAATAGCGTCAAATCGTCCCGCGTTTCATGATGCATGTAGACGGATAAGAAGTTTTGTAAAATGTGTTTAGTAAGTATGCAGGTAAGTATAATAAATGATAATAGTAAAAAGTAGTAGCGGTGCGACAGTGTGTATATCTCTGGGTGTATTAGTTTATTATGTGCAAGTTATGTGTTTTGCGGTTGAGTGTGTAATGGTGACTGGTGCGCGTGTGTACTTAAAAATAACTAAATATTATGTAGCATTATTTTTATTGTAGGTATATATTCACCTTATTTAATTGACGAATATGTATTGGAAGGAAATTCTTAATAAAGCATTAGTCTCGTCTTTATGTATGTCTGTTGGATTTGTTGTATTCTATTTGGTTTCCGAACAGAATTGTGAAGACAATCCAAACTCGTCATCACTAGGAGGATTTTTATTAGTTGGATTTACTATCTTATTGGAGTCAGAGTCTGACTCTGAGGTTGAGTCACTCGACCATTAATCAATCAAAATAAGGCTGCGAAAGTATTTTTCATAGTAAAACGAAATAACTCTAATCTTAATTTTGTATTATCATGACATAATAGCTATAAATAGAAATAATTTCAAATGTTTTTTTTCAATTTCATGCCCCTCTTAAAACTAAATTGAATTAAGTTTTATTTTTTTCATGAATTCGGACAAAAATTAAAACTAAACTGAAATATATCGGATTAGTTCGCTTTTTGGATTAAATTAATTTCTAAAAAGGTGAAATAATTCGAGATAACTCACTTTATGACTAAACAGAAATATAAATTACGTACATGACATTGATAATAAACTGGTTTTTTAAGAGTTACTCCGCCGCCGGTCTAACGAAACCGCGTCCTGTTCACATCGAAGTCGGCTCATCTCTGACAGACGTCACTTTAGCATGAAACGCATGTGCGCCCGCGTTAATAATAAAGAGACGGGTGATGCGTTTACTCTGTCATTTTGCTCCGATCTGCGCGCCGATTGAACTGTATCGATTCTTGACGCTCAAATAATTCGTTTTCTGATGAAAAGTCAAAATCTCAGATTTTTGAGTTATTCCAGTTTATTATTAAGCGTGCGATATGTAGATGATAATTAGGACTTTCGATTGGCGTTAAAATCACTTATGAAGGGAGAAAAACACCTTTATACGGGCACTTTGAAAGCATATTTATATTTTTAGTTACAGCCCGGGAACACAGAAACCATCGTTTCTTAGCTTTCCGCTATAATAATGATGATAATCTGAGAGAGATAGAGCTGATCTCTTTGAAGGAAGCTTTAAAACTGCTTTTCATTTTCAGTCTCATTGACTATTACAGGATGCCTGTCAAGTGTTGCAAGCCCATCAGTTTACTTAACTCTTGACAGTGAGAACTGAAGTCGTTGCTGTTAAAAGTTTGCTGTACTCTTTTACTAACGTTATCTGAAAACATTTGGTTCTGTCTAATAAACTTAGTGCTGGCAACGTAACTTCACTGACTTTGCAAGATTAGCTCAGATTCACCGTTTGAGATAGATTATGTCTTATCAAAAATCTATCAAAAACCTTCACTTTCCAATGTCCGTAACATTAGAAGGTAACACAGGGGATCGCATTCAGAACGAAAAGTTGATGAGAGGTCAGCTTATTGAAAACGACGTTACAGAAAATCAAACTACTTGCACCGTAAGATAATGTAAACAAAAGAATAAAAGACAGTATATTCAAAGCAATTGTATGAACCATACCGTTATTTAAGATGAAAATCTAACAGCGGACGTCATTTTACTGCCGCGGAATCGGCAAGCCGTGAGTGATAACATCTCGGATTACAGCGCCGGCTATTTCGATTACAAGCTCGTTTTGTTAGAAATTGATTAGGATTATATACTACAGACACTCGGTGTAATACCATTTCTAGTAAATCAGGGAGAGATACCATTGAACAAAGAGATCAATATTGCATCTAGGAACGATTTTGTTTCTTTGTCCTAGAATTCATCAACATTTCCTTCATTATTTTTCTAGCTGGTCCCAAGTTCTGCAAAGGTTTGAAGGGTAAAAGGGCTAGTGTTATTAAGCGGTCTCTCAACAGTCTTACGATTTCTTGGATCAAACCAGTATTTTTCTACAAGATCATGACTGACATTTGACACCGCACTAGTAATAATATCATCAAACCATTTGTCAGTAAGCGGTGAAATCACCTCTAGTCCTCTAATGCTCGTTATTACACGTAATATTAGTCACGCTGTTGTAACCACAAACATGTTTTTGTCATTGTTACAAGCTAAACTACTAGATTAGTTATTTTCACGAAATAAACAGTAGCCTCTGTTACTTAATAAGAAGTATACAATTATTATAACTTACCTGAATACAAAATTTTATAAGAAATAAGAAAAGTACTTATAGGATTGCCGTGTGGTTTCCGGTAGAGTAGAATAGGATCACTCCAACTCTTCCCGTGGATGTCGTACAAGGCGATTTATATACATTATAAAACGTCAATCAGGCCTCCCCAACCCGTCTGGCCAGCGCGGGGAGTGTAGGCCAAATCCTCCGTCTGTCTCCGGTGGATGAGAGAGGGTTGTGCTCCTGCAGTGGCGACAAAAATAACCTGATGATGATGACTTATAGGAAGATACCTATAATTTCATTAGCGTCTTTTGCGATTTGTCTAAAGCGTTTGACAATTCGAGTTGAAGTTTGTAATAAGATTTTAACCTCAGAAGAACGAATATATCCAATAGAAGGATTTATAAGGGTCCAAGAACGTGAAGGAAACCAACCCTTTTCACTCTTATGGTAATTTTGCTGTTGCTAAAGTGAGAGAATGCTACTTTTATCAGGACGTCAGATACCATGTCCGTACACTGTTTCAGAAATCTAGAGATGAGGCGGACGTGCAAAACATGGATATCGATAATTATCGGATATCGATAATCAATAAAAATATATTACGTAGTCTAAAAATTATCATTATATTATTTAGTAAAAATTTGAAATTATGTTAACATGAAAATTTAATTTAATTCTGAAGGCACGCACTTAATTTGACAGCACTAAACTAACTAATATTGTCATCTTATAGTGAAATAATTTTATTTCATTTTAGAGCTGTCAAATTTAAATCTGTGGCAACTAATTGCGTTATTATATCTAACAGTTGCCAGTGGAAAGTGAAACAGTATTCTATGTAAAAAATTAATCAGTTTATTTACTTACAACTATTTTATAAAACTACATTTTTTTTTAAATAAAATTTAAATTTACTTAGTGTTAATCAATCAATAAATATAATCATAAAAGATTATAAAACAATAAAAAATTAAAATTTCATATTTTTATCATTAGTTATTGCCTGATGTCGATGGTATATGTATCGGTCGATTAGAAATCGATATCCAAGGATATGTGTAAGTCTGGAGATGATAACGTTTGCATTCCAAAAGCTGCAGGGCCTGATAATGACGTGGTACGCGATGTTACTGACGGATCCAAAGCTGCCGGGCCTGATGATGATGACATAGAGCGCGCCGTTTACCGATGCCAAAGCTGCAGAGCCTAATGATTACATTGGGTACGAGAACGTCTGAGGCCCCAAAATTTAAGGACCTGAGACGGAGAACACTACCGTGCCCGAAGTTAATGGAGCTGAAGTTGTAGAAATGCACTGAAAAGAAAATTAATATTTATTGGTCAAGAATAACAAAAAGAGTGTAAAATGAATCTGGCATTAAACATTTTTAAATTACGATTAATTATATATAAAAAAATTGGGTGTCAGTAATCCCAGCTAAGAACTATTTTATGTACTAATGAGTTTTTATTATTGTATATTTACTTTTCGCTCACGACGGTGAAGAAAATCAAGATAAAACCTGCTAGCCTGAGGAGAATTGACAAATTCGAAGACAACTGAATAGGCTTGCCACTATTAAATACGTTTACTTTTAAAAACTACTTACTCTTCCTGGCGACATAAATAATGTAGGCACAGCATTATCCTTCAGTATTCGATATTTATCATCGGTAATAATACAACACAATAATTTAAAATGTCTGGAGCACACTCTATGGTGTTTTTTTGCCGTACAATCAGCTTCGGTGGACACCGCATTAATCCACTTTTCACATTAAATTTTTTTTCATTAGGAAATCTAAATTGAAAAAATACGTGTGTGCACGTAAAAAATACGTGTATACTCATGTGCACAACACATCCAAAACACAAAAAACACTTTTTATACTTTTATCGATTAATTTTTGTCCAGCTCTATTTAAACATTTCTGTAAAATTACAAAACTAACAAAATATATGAAAGTACACTTATACATGCTCAATTAATATAAGTATAATAAAAAGAAATTAATTTCCCTTACATTTAAGCATAAATTTATCTCTTTAACATGGAAAATGGATAGGTAAACACAAAAAGAATGTTTACCTGTGAAAGTTTATAGTTTCGGATTGATTTTCTTTTCTCCCCATGCGAAATTTGCAGCGCCTTATCACACATACCATAGCTTACACCTTCACAAAATATTATCCTGCACTCTTATCACAAATCTGAAAGGATTTTAAATTAAAATAGTATTTCAAACTCGACTAGCACGCAAACCGTTGCATCAATCATTAATGCAACTAAATTCAAGATGCATTTGTCACTTGACAGCAGCGACCAAAGAGAATAAAACAGCGACTATATTAGGGAACATTTTAATCAGCAGGGTAAAGTGGATAAAGGGCTACAGTTTTGACAAGTGGCTATGTACGCTTGATTAGTATTATGGCGGTTTCTATTGGATATATTCGTTCTTCTGAGATTTTAACACACTTTGATTTTGAATCTCAAGCAAACTTTTTCGATAAAACGATACATACCTACTGAGTTATTACCTATAAGCACGGAATGTGATAAAAGATATTTACAGTGCGAACGTGTAAGAAACTATAGCTAGATGACGTCCTAGGAGGACGTTCAAGGATCAAAAGGTGACGTACTCAAAAAGGCTGGGGTGCGCAGTGAGATGCATGAAAAGGTGATTAATGTGAGTGAGGCTAGTGAGGTGTATCAGGATCGCGCAAAGTGGATATACATCGTCTCTGTCTACCCCTCTGGCACTAGGGCGTGAGTATTATGTACTTATAAGCACGAAACAATTACGCAGTATGATTAAGTAGGTATATTCTATGACGAGCCATATCGTTACTAATTTGATCCTTGAATGTCCTCCTAGGACGACCTCTAGCTGTAGTTCCTTCCACATTCGCACTGTATATTACTTTTGTCACTCTTCTTTCACTCACACGCTCTAAATGTCCAAACCAACGGAACATACCCTTCTCTACCTTCGTTACTACATCTTCTTTCAAACCACACTTCTCACGTATCACTGCATTCCTCACTCCGTCACATAACTTCACTCCACATATTTTTCTTAAAGACCGCATCTCAACCGCATTTATCCTGCTTTCATGATTCTTCTGCCACACGCAACATTCACTACCATATGTCAGCGTAGGAACCAGAACAGCACTATGCACAGCTGGGATCCGCAGTGAGAAGAATAAAAGGAGGTGCACGAAAAGGTTGATGAATATGAGTGAGGCTAGTGAGGTGTCTGGATCGCGCAAAATGGCGTATTATCCTACTAATATTATAAACGCGAAAGTTTGTAAGTATGGATGGATGTTTGTTACTCTTTCACGTAAAAACTACTGAATAGATTTTAATGAAACTTTACAGTAATATAGCTTATACATCAGAATAATACATAGGCTACAATTTATAAAGATATTGTGTGAATTGTCCAAAATATCAAGTGAGTAGGAAATACATAATAATTTGTGATGTTAATTTGTCCACGCGCACGAAGTCGCGGGCAACAGCTAGTGTACTTATAAGCTTATTAAGTAGGTATTTAATAACGAGCCATATTGTAATTACAATTGTGATTTTTCTTTTTAACATAAATGAGAACTTATTTAAAACAAAGAGATATTTGTATGAGTTTGACAGATGGCAAATACAATTTGGAACAAGGCTGTAAAGTCCGTGTATCACTGGAGCGGCGAGGCGCGATTGAGTGGACCGCGTCAAATCGATTAGACTCGCGCGTCGGTTTAGGCCATTGATGACGTAATCGCTGTCCAATCTCTAATCTCATTTGATTTTAGTTGTAGTCATGCCTGCAATGAATGCCGTAGAAGTGGTTCGAAAGCCGCCACCGATCTGGCGAGCCTACCACCAGGCAGTCGTAAACATCAGCCTACCATTTGGATCCAGTTATGCAGAAATGATCTAACCTACATTTAGTCATTTTTCGGATGCAAGCGTTAAAGACTAACCTGGTATTCTTGAGTATTATTACTATGCCGTGTGGTTTCCAGTAGAGTAGAATAGGACCACTCCAACTCTTCCCGTGGATGTCGTACAAGGCGACTAAGGGAATAAACATTACAAAACATCAATCAGGCCTCCCCAACCCGTCTGGCCGGCGCGGGGAGTGTAGGCCAATCCCCCGTCTGTCTCCGGCAGATGAGAGAGGGTTGTGACGCCTGCAGTGGAGACAAAAATAACCTGATGATGATGATGAGAAAGTATACTTTCTAGTTATAACTAATAATGGTGCATTATGGTAAGCCAAACATTTGAAAAAAAAGATCTGTGATATATTTTTTTAAACAGCAGCAGTAACTGCAGATATAGGTAGCTATATAACATCCAGTTTTAAGCTTTCCAAGAATTGAAACTGATTTCATTTAAGTATTGAATGATATTATGCTAACTCCAGAAGTAATGATAGTAAACTGACTAAGAAATCGAATCGCAGCAACATTTTATATAATGTTATGGAGGAAGAATTAATCCAAATTATCCGGTCTCCTTCGAAACCTATAAAGATAAGCGAGTAATGATCATTGGTCTCATGAATGGTGGAAGCAGGCCGGCTGATGACGCACGCGGTGTAAAAATAAAAACAAATCGTCTACATGTGTGTGATTCTGATTGAGTCGATCAATCACTGAGGATGATGGAGATGAACGAACAAATCATATCGTGAGTATAAATACTATAATCGAATATACGCAAAGATGAACAGAAAACGTATGAGAAAGTAATTGGAAAAAGACGACCTAACTAAATGTAAGAAGTTTTACTTGTAGCATATGTTAGTTTTTTTTTAATAGAGCTGTGGTAGCCTAGTAAGAGATTTTCTAAACTCAAGTACGGTTTATTTCTAACTAGCTGGTGCCCGCAACTTCGTCTGCGCAGGATTAGTATTTCGAGTAGCTTATATTAGCGTGGCGTAGAAAAGAACTAACATTATGTCATTAAAATTATAATTTTATGGCGCACGCCAGAATAGCTCGCAGATGCTAGATTTTTTCCTACTTACTTGATATTTTGAACAATTCACACAATATCTTTATATATTGTAGCCTATGTGTTATTCTGATGTATAAGCTAAATTATTGTAGAGTTTCATTAAAATCCATTCAGTAGTTTTTACGTGAAAGAGTAACAAAAATCCATCCATACTTACAAACTTTTGCGTTTATAATATTAGTAGGATACCACAGGCTTTGCGATGAAGGCAAACATCGAAAGGAAACTTGAATAGAAGAAATTCTAAGGCGGATGTGAAGTGTCATGAGCATGTAACAAAACGTTAACGTCAGTTTTGACAGATGTCATCGATTACCACGCTTGTGCTTCCATTGTGTCTTGGCTCGTGCTGAATATTTTTTTATCAAATTTGGCACTAAACGCATTATACTTGTCCTTTCGGTTACTCTAAGGTTGACTGGAAGAGATCCCTAAGTGGGATAAGTCCGTCTTTGTACACAGTTTAATTCCTATTTTATTATTGTTGTTGTTGTTGTTATTTTTGGTACAATAAAGCGTTTACATAAATACATACATATATCGTTGTTTAAGAAGTCCTACTTTTATTTATTAATTGCTGGGCCATCCTGTCCACATGGTGTCAGAAATGGGATTCGAACCCACGCCCTCAAACGGCGAAACGGCTTGGGGCACAATTAGGAGACAGGGATTAGGCATAAAAGATACTGAAGGGTCGAAGTGTCGCCAGGACTTGCTGGTCCCCTAAGAAGATACAAAACGATACCTCCAAGGACAAATATTTTATAGGTATCTAAAAGATAGATCTTTACTATCAAATGTTACATAAATATAAAACGCAGTAAAAAGATAATGATGAAAAGGCATCGACCAACGATCTCTATGTACTACTAGATGGAGCGTTCCAAACAATCGCTCTGTTCCACGCAAGTAGCCACAACTCTTTCACATTCACTTTGAAACTTGTGCAGTTACTACTCAGAACATTTAATTATTTACTAAATATTGACATTATTTAACCGTAGCGTCAATATTTAGTAATAATTAAATGTTCTGCGTAGTAACTGCACAAGTTTCATTGTGAATGTGAAAGAGTTGTGGCTACTTGCGTGGAACAGAGCGATTGTTTGGAACGCTCCATCTAGTAGTACATAGAGATCGTTGGCACCGACATAACACAAAGCAACTGACGTATGTATGTATGTAAACGCTTTATTGTACCAAAATCACAACAACAACAACAATAAAAAAATAGGATTTAAACTGTGTACATAGGCGGACTTATCCCACTTAGGGATCTCTTCCAGTCAACCTTAGAGTAACCGAAAGGACAAGTATAGCGTTTAGTACCAAATTGGTAATGGACGTAAAAAAATGACGTAATAAAATAAATGAAAATTAAAATAACGTAATTGAGAAGTATAAAAATATCCTGCAAATCTGCATGACTTGACGCAACTTGAGTGCAAAAATGTTTTCTGTAGCAACACTGTTTACAATACTGCAAGTTCGTCATGCCTGTGGTCGACTGCACTTTCAACTTTCACCCTTTAGTCCTTTTCCCCAGCAACCCATTTCGTACTGCCTCGGTAACATTGTGAGCCTGCCACCGTAGTTGAAAGTGGGCTAAGCCTGGTTTAACACGTCCGTGGCGGCGCAGGCGCAGCTATGAGCGATTTACGTTCGTTTAACATCGGGCATTTGCGCGCAAAGGGCTGGCTACTGTGCGGGAATTATCACTCTAGTAAGTAAACTAGGAAGCGGAACTTGTGGTCTGTAGATTTGCAGTCTTTTAGTACAAAGTAGGTGTGTTTTGCCCTACTCTTTCTTGTGTTGAATGCATGACTTACTTTGCATGATGAGGCCCCGTGAATACATATACGATACTTTAAGCATCGTCGGTGGCATCGAAATCAAGTATTCTCGCCACTGCCTCGATGTTGTATCGTGTAGGTATTCGTGCTTACAAAGAAATCTCCAATTTACTTGTATGCAGATGGTACGTAGTCAGTTTAGTTGCTATGTAACACAGTTTCCTATTGAGTAGCTAGTTATACCGACAAAATGCTTAACTTTTGGCAAAAGTTGCCTATCGAGTAATTAGTAGTCAATGGACAACTGTGTAAAATATCAACTAAATTTACGACATAATATAACACTTTGTAATAAATTTAATAAATAAATCTAATAAATCAAATCGTAAACATCGCGTGTCTGTATATTGAAGATATTTGCAAAAAAAATTGAGGGGTCTAAGGATAAGTAATAGAACACATTTCAATCATTTTTGGATTTTTTGTCTGTTTGTCTGTTTATGTGTTTGTCTGTTTGTCTATGAGTTTGTGCACGCATCACTTAAAAACTACTAAACGGATTTTGATGGACTTTTCACAAATACATGGGGCTTAACTTAACTTTACATTTAGAAATGAAATTTAATTTATTTGCTGGAATATGGTATTAATGTGATGATAATATAGATAGTTGGCCAACATACTGTTCATAGACCCCAACTTGCATTGGAAACTACACCTAGAATCTTTGTGTGATAAATTGAGTAGTGCAGCCTATGCGCTAAGAAAGATTCGTCCACTAGTTTCTTACAGTGTACTAAGACAGACATACTTTGCACATTTTCATTCACTTATGTCGTACGGCATTATTCTTTGGGGAAACTCTACAGAGTCGAACCGAGTTTTTATTCTTCAAAAAAGAGCACTACGTATAATGTGTGGAGTAAATCCAAAACAAACGTGCAGGGGACTTTTCAAAAATCAAAACATAATGTCTATGTACTCGTTATATTTATTCGAAGTTATAATGTATGTTAGGCGAAATATGACCAGTTTCGGTCGACGTATAGGCGGAGGGCACGAACTTCGTAACGAAGGTCGATTAAAGACAGTAACGCGCCGCACTGCACTTGCCACCAAAAACCCCCGCGTCATCGGCCCCACGTACTACGAACACCTGCCCGCAGATCTACGTAACGAGACCAATGACGAAACGTTTAGTCGACGACTGAAAAACCTTTTGTTGGAAAATGAATATTATTCCATAAATGAATTTTCTAAAAAATGAAATTGGTGGGCCCTCTGACGTTTAATTTAATTTGTGATAACTTAATACCAAGTGTATTTTTAAATTTTTATTTTAATATTATATACTGACATAGATAGTATGTTATATACTATGACATTATTTGAATTGTTGACATTGTAACTTATACACTATTTTATTTTATGACGATCCCTTTTACAATATTAGAATGACATGTAAAATTGAATTTTTAAGATGTAAAAGTGAAATAAATAAATCTAATCTAATCTAATCATATTCTGCCATAATTAGGCGTGCAATAATTTTGAACATTATAATTAATTAATAATATGACATAAAACATGAAATAGTTTCGTAGTCTTTATTTCATCGCAATCGGCTAACTCAATCAAAAGTTATAGACATTTTTAGTTTTCAAATACATTAGTAGGTAAGGTTAGTATGCAACATATTGCATATAATAGTATTTCCGTACTATTCAGATTGCGATTGGATTACATTTGGGGCTGTGAGTGGGAATTGGAGTGGGAGTGAGAGTGAGAGTGGGCGTGGGTGTGGGCTTGGGCGTGGGAAAAAGGGTGTGGGAGAGGGAGCGGGAGCAGAAGCGGAAGCGGCAGCTGGAGGGGAGCTTGAGCAGAAGCGGAAGCGGGAGCGGAAGCGGAAGCGGGAGCGGGTGCGGGAGCGGGAGCGGGAGCGGAAGCGGGAGCGGAAGCGGAAGCGGGAGCGGAAGCCGGAGCGGAAGCGGGAGTGGGAATGGGAGCAGATGCCTTTCGTCCCATTTCGTAACCAGATTTCGTAACTGGCTACGAAATGGGACGAAAGGAGCGGATTCTGTAGTTCACGCGAGCGGAGCCGCGGGCACAGCTAGTATTAAATATTTTCAGACGCTCACACCAATTAAATTACAATATATATGTAAAATCAAACTAGATTTTTAGAGTAAGTATGATATTATGATAACGCTGAGGAAACATTAGATATGAAAAGATAAGGAAATGAGGAATGAAAGAAAAAATCAGCAGGTGTCAACCCTAACGCTGCACACGATCACAGTCGGTTAAAACTTAAAGCCGTGTTCAAACTAAACGCGGCGAATAAATTGACCTGATTATTTAAACATCGTTTACATGGCGGCAAGATTTATATTATCAAATGTTGGATTAAACTATCGGCAGTTACCGCGTTGTTTATTATAGGTGGGCTTGCCAATTGATTTATGCGAGTACATTTTATATTTCAATTTTCTTTGGCTTAGCTCGTGCAGAAAAATATATGGATTGAAAAAGGTCCACGAACCGCGATAGATGGCGTTATATTGTACACATAAAATCACCCCATATTTGGGGCGGGGGATAATGTTCTTGTTTAACTGGAGCCTATCACATCCACCGCACTAATGTATGAGACTAAAGATTTCACAGCGAGTTCTACTACTCCGCCCCCGACGTATCTCCTTTAAACCCCCTAACTCTCGCGCCGGAATCTATATGCCCCAAAAAATATCTCTAAAGAAATCTCAGAAACTACCTACTTTCCGCGACTTCCGTTATGAATTTTAACTTGATATCTTAGCCGTTCCACAGGTAAAGGTAATTTCGACACGATATCTCTTAAGGATTTTGACGGAGACGAACAATAAAGGGTATTTTCATTTCCTCTAAATTAAAATACCCTTTTTTGATCGTCTCTGTCAAAATCCTTAAATCCTTTAGAGATGAAATCCTACGGAAAACACAACAGCTATTCTCCCTTTCTACGTTCCACAGTTCCGAGTGATTGTCGACTCGCCGTTTTTTTGCTACAGAATGAGGGCCCTATTACGCAATCTAATGATGTCATATTAAAATATGGCCAGTGTCAATATTATGTCCAACCATCTTCCAGTCTTCTGTCATGTTGTACCATTGGTTTGGTCGCATATTTTATTGCATTTTGAAAGGTATGTCAGGCACTAAGTTTTCGTATATTCAATTGAGTCGATTTCCCTGATCGTGTGTGCCGTGGTCGCCTCGTTTCTTGTGCATTCGCCTCACGTAACCCAATTTTTATAGGCTTTTCGGTGAAAATATCGCAAGGAAACTTGCACGCGTCAATGAAGAAATCCTGAGGCGTATGTGAAGTCCACCAAATTGGCTTGGGGCACCGTTGGTCAGGGGTTTGGCACAGAAGATCCTGACGGGTCCAAGTGGGGCCAGGTCTTCCTAAGAAGATAAGATTTTAGACGAGTGTACGAATTTCTAGTGCGTTGGGTATTTTCTTTTAAAAAATTAGTACACAATATAATTCTTACAATCATCATCATCATCAGCCCGAAAGAGTCCACTGTTGGACATAGGCCTCTCCCAAGGTGCGCCACTGAACCCGATCCTCGGTTCTTCTCATCCAGTCACTGCCTTACGCAGATCGTCGCTCTATCTAGCCAGGGGGCGTCCCAAACTACGCTTGCCCAGTCGCGGTCTCCACTCGAGAACTCGTTTACCCCAGCGGTAATCGGTTCTCCGACAGATGTGACCAGCCCACTGCCCCTTCAGCGTACTAACTTTTTGAGCTATGTCGAAGACTTAAGTTCTCTCGCGGATCACCTCATTTCGGATCCTGTCTCTTAGAGAAACTCCGAGCATAGCTCTTTCCATAGCCTGTTGAGCGACCTTGAAATTCTTACAATGTATTATCCAAATCCACTTAAATTTCTCCCTTTCGTCAAGGTTTGTCCCCTCTATTATTACACAAATTAATTCTCCAAAAATGTCAAAAATCACAAAATTGAAATTATCAGGCGGTATACTTCAAGTAGAGGGCGCGGTGACCCTAAGGTCGCGGAATTACCGACGCGGAACCCAGCCCACGCCCTAACGGTCTCCGCGATAATGTAATATTATAGGGTTCACGCGTGTTAGCTTACGGACCCTTAATTTGCAGTTACGGCTGGAGGAGGGAATATGCAGGCACGGAGCTAGGAGGGGGCGTCGTGCAATTATTGGAATAATACGTCCCACTACATTGGTTAGACCCTCATAACGATAAGGATCATGGTACTCTACTCCGATCAAGTGCAGATTGGTTGACCTCACACAGCCTAGAATTTTCTTTGGTGATACAGGTTTCTTCATATAGATGACTTTCTAATATATATTTTTTTATTATATCGCTTTAAATTGTATAACGTCAAGATTCTAGACTAAGTATTTTTTACCAAAGGTTTATCATGA
Organism: Esperia sulphurella; assembly: GCA_947086405.1. NCBI lineage: Eukaryota > Metazoa > Arthropoda > Insecta > Lepidoptera > Oecophoridae > Esperia > Esperia sulphurella. Next base: position 18,333,517 of record OX352258.1, read on the forward strand.
ACATGACGTTTCTTTGTTTATTTACATGGAGTCCAAATTTATGTCATAAGTTAATAAATAGAATTTGGTGAAAAAAAAATAATTTAGTGTAACCACTAATTAAAGGTCTAAAGGTCTAGGTAGAAAGGGGTAATCCGAAGAGGTATTAATTTAACGTATCACTCTCAGATCCATATCGAGGACAATTCTAAAGTATTTTTAACGCTTTGGCATTTTAATCCCATTTTTAAAATAAAAATAGTTGACTCTGTAGGTTTACACGACCATTTTTCTTACGAAAGTGGGGGCTTTGGCTCTAAAATCCCTCCCGACTCCGTGCCTGGTTAGAATAGGGTTTCTCTCATTAGTGTAGGAGTTGATGGGTTCCTCCCACCTTGGCTAGCTGATGGGGTTTATCTATGATGACGGCTGATACGTCCGACCGTGTGTAGGCTGTGAATTATGGTTAATATCAACATTCTAATGAGATTTTAAGAAGTTTGAGATTAGATTACTTTATAAATCTCTTAGTTCAAAAGTTTAAGCTCATATACATATATTTATGCCACTAATATTTGGTCACCAAAGCCTTCTATGTTACAGAGGATACCGTGCGCGGTCGAGGTTGGCATTTCGTGTGTTTGATGTAGTGTTCCCCTTACAGGCTCTTGTTTTAGATAGCAGGCTAAATTACCATCATCAGCCGGAATATATCTACTGCTACATAAGTCTAACAGAATTGTGGGATTTGCCATAATCGCAACGCCAGGCGGATTGGTGATCGCCGGCTGTTGCTCCTGTAATAGTTGAAGGTAATTACAACTGTTCACTTGTATGAAGTGCCAGTGGTGAGCTATTGAGGACTTTAGGAACCAGTTATAATTCACGGTCTAGGATTATCAAAAGTGTTCATAAAAAGGCCTTATTCGGGACCTGGCCTTTTTGCCGTGTGGTTTCCGGTAAGAGTAGAATAGGACCACTCAAACTTATTTTTATTTTGTAACTAGCTGTGCCCCGCGGCTCCGCTCGCGTGGCCTACAGGATCCGCTCCCTATCCCACTTCCACTCAGACTTTAAATCCAGGTCCAGGTCCAGGTCCAGGTCCAAATCCAGGTCCAGGTCCAGGTACAGGTCAGGTCCAGGTCCAGGCCAGGCCCAGGCCCAGGCCTAGTTCCAGTTCCAGGTCCAGATCCAGATCCTCAACTCTACCCTCAACCCTCCTCTCAACACTCCTCTCAACCCTTCCCTTAACACTCCCCTCAACCCTCCTCTCAACCCTCTCCTCAGCTCTCCTCTCAAACCTCTTTCCCTCGTCTCTCCAAATGTAGTCCTCGTAACTAATCCATCGCAATCCAAATTCCGACCAACATTACTTTGTTGCATACGTATACCACAAATTCATCGTAATCGGGTAACTCAGTCAAAAGTTATGCGAATTTTCAAACACTCAAATTACACTGGTACCATACCCGCTCCCGCTCCGGTCCAGCTCCGGTTCCGCTCCCCCTCCCGCTTCCGCTTCCGCTACCGCTTCCGCTTCCGCTTCCGCTTCCGCTCTCAATCCCACCCCCCACGCCCACGCCCACTCCCACTACTATTATTTCTTTTTCTTTTGATTTATATTTGTGTATCACTCGTTTGTAAAACCTAATAGTCGACCCTCACGGGACAGGCATAGCCTATGTGGGGGGTCACTGTTTAAACTATGTACCTACAAATCTGCACGTTAAATAAATATATTTTCAATTTCAATTTCCCACGCCCACGCCCACTCCCACTCCCACTCCCACTCCTACTCCAATTCCTACCCGCAGCTCCAAATGTAATCCAAACTCATCGCAATCTGAATAGTAGGTACGGAAATACTACTTTAAGCAATATATTGCATAATAACCTTACCTAATTAATGTATTTGAAAACTAAAAATGTCTATAACTTTTGATTGAGTTAGCCGATTGCGATGAAATAAAGACTAAATGTTAAGTTGAGTTAAGCACCATGTTTTTGTGAAAAGTCCATCAAAATCCGTTCAGTAGTTTTTAAGTGATGCGTGCACAAACTCACAGACAAACAGACAAAAATTTCAAAAATGATCGAAATGTTTTCTGTTGCTTATCCTTAGACCCCCAAATTTTTTTTTTGCAAATATCTTTAATGTACAGACACGCGAAGTTTACGATTTTATTTATTAGATTAATTTACTCATTTTGACATTGTACTGACATGATTTTATTAATTAATTTTATAATATAACTGTAATCATATTTTGTGATGACATGTCTAAATGTACTTTATGTACCTAAAGATTAAATAAATAAATACAATACAACTCTTCCCGTGGATGTCGTACAAGGCGACTAAGGGAATACAGTATAAAACTGATGTTTTATAATGTATTACCTAATGTAAGGCCTGGTTGATCCAGGCCTCCCCAACCCGTCTGGCCTGCGCGGGTATTGTCGGCCGAATCCTCCGTCTGTCTCCGGCAGATGAGAGAGAATTGTGCTCCTGCAGCGGAGACAAAAATAACCTGATGATGATGAGTAGCATCCCTGTTGTGTACAGTGCGGGGACTACCCCGGTACTAACCAACATACTCCTGAGAGGTATTGGGGGTAGGGTAGCCCAATAATGATACTGGGTGAGGTCACATGGTACTTCGTCAAGCACGGGTGGCGTGTGACATCTCCCAGGTCACCCATCGAAGCTTAATTAGATATAGCACCAATTGTTACTAACGGGTGTTTTTATTCGATTGATAGGTTTTGGAACATTAAAATTTTATTGACTACTTTTAGAATTCTCATTGACATTAATTGTTGTTATTTTATTATTGTAATTAGGTACTTATTTTTATTTTGTTATTATAATTGATCATTGTGACATTACCCGTTGACATTAATTATTGTTGCTATTTTATTATTGTAACTACTATGCTTAAGTTTTTATAATTAATGTTTTTTCCTTTAATTATTATATTCAACACAAATGCAAATTGTTAATGAATAAATAAATAAATACCATTAAATACCTAGTCATTAAGTTTTACTTATAACCACCAACCAAAAATAACCTGTAGATGATGATGATAAACTAAAACAGGGTTCCTATTAAGGGACTTACCACCCTGCCCCAAGCTCCCAATATTTACCTTACGCATTATGCTAATCCAACTAAACTAGACATGTTGAGGAAATTGCCCAGTCTGCCCGCCGTCCATCAAGCCCGCCGGTTCCCGGAACCGGCCGCACACAGCGCGCCCCCGGGCTCCGCGGGGCAAGCCCGGCTCTGCTCTTATAGGCCTGGCCCTGATTTATGCAGCGTCGTAACAGAACAGTTACACTTTAAGTGATATGGTGGATTCGTTTTATTAAGTAATTAGAAATAGCATATTTTATTTATTTATTTATTTTATTTATTTAGTAAACAACAATCACAGACAATATATTACACCATAGTTATAGGTACACATTCATATTTGGGCAAGCGTATATAGAATTATAGAATAATTGTTACATTCAGATGCATTTCCTGTTATTAATCTGCTATTATTTGCGGGGGACGGGGTACCCTACTATGATATCAAATGCACACAGTCAGATAAATCCTACTAATATATTCATATCAATTTCGCCAGATTCATATATACCTATACGACAAAATATCTCTGTTTGTTTGATTTACTTTTTAGATGTACCCCCCTCAGTGACCACCCGTAGAATATGCCAAGACCCCCCCCCCCCCCCCCCCCCTTCCCTTCTAGTTTTCACGTAGTAATGCATAAATATGGTTTTAAACCAATTTATGCAAACAGATAGTGATAAGGTAAAAAAGATTGCTCATATTTGTCTGTGACAGCTGACGTCCGTGTTGCTACCTGTAAATTTAAAAAGCGCTAAAAACTGCGCGCCATATGAATATAGCTCAAAAATCGAAGACGAATCGCCGAAAACTTATGGAATGGAGTACCTACGCTAAACACAATAAATAAATATAAATATATCTCAGACCTTCACACCAATTATCCAGTCACAAATTGGCAGAGCCTGTGGTATGGTTACTAGATAACGGATAGACATACTTAAATAAATATATAAGCATCCAACACTTGGGTGCAACCTTCGATATTAATCTATAAATAACGTCATAATCACGTTGTAAACTGGACATAAAAGTTTACACTATAAATGACATGTCTAATAATAAAATTCTCGAATTTAGTGGCAAGGTAGACAGAATTACATTACATTTATTGTGAAACTACCTATACTGATAGTAAATTGGTCCTTTAATACAAATGGGAGTATCTATTTTAATAGCAATTCAAAGGTAGGAATAAATTACTGCTCTAGGACGCATGTGCAATAAATAAATTTAATCGTAACGCCGCTGTTTATCATCGATAGCTGATTACAAGCAGACACGGTCTCATCTCTTGGGTCTTGGTGTTAGAGACGAAACAGTCATAAATGAAAATATTGTGAGGCAAGTCATTTGAGTTTTACAACTCTTAATTGTAACGTAGGATACAATTTAAAATTGTCTTATGGATAGATATAAAGTCACTTGTATACATACTAATTTTAAAGGCAGTCAATAAATTCAATTCAATTCATCATCATCAGGTTATTTTTGTCTCCACTGCAGGAGCACATCCCTCTCTCTTCTGCCGGAGACAGACGGAGGATTTGGCCTACACTCCCCGCGCTGGCTAGACGGGCCGCCAGGGAGGCCTGATTGATGTTTTATAATGTATTCACTCAGTCGCCTTGTACGACGTCCACGGGAAGAGTTGGAGTGGTCCTATTCTACTCTACCGGAAACCACACGGTAGTCTACCGGAAAACACACGGCGAATTAAATTCAATTACTCTTTATATATAATAATATGTACATCTAGGCGTCTTATCGCTAAAAGCACGTCAATCGCTTCCAGACAACTTTTGGGTAGAGGATAAGGATAACAGAAAAAGGTAGGTTGTGCAGCTAAATAAGTAAAGGTATAAGTAGGTATAGTTTATACCAGTTAATATTAAAATGTCAATAAAATACTTATATATATTTAATACACTTGTCTAATGCAAAGAGAAGAAAATCTGTTTGTTAGGAATCTAGAGACTTCTAGTGATCAATTTGCAAAGAATTCACTGCAAGAGAGAGATGTGTGATGAATTTCTTTGAAAACTGGAACGATGCCGCAAACTTAAGGTTGTCCAACAGTTACAGAATACAAAGTAAACAAATAACCAAAGAACGAACTTACAAGAGCCAACACAAGTAGAGGATTGTTATATATAATAATTTTAAGCATGAAGGAAGGCAACAATCTGAACATGACTTCACAAGGATTGAAATAAAGAAATTTACAACCGCTAAGGAAGTCTAAAATACATCTAATTATAACGTTAATCATGGTTATATTTTGTGTCATCTCGTCTAGAGGAAGATCTTTCGTTTTCTACGGCAGAACGTCACGTCACGTATGAATAAAACAAAGCATAAATAGAGCAGTTAGACGAAGATCAGAACAAAGACATGAAAATAAAATAGTAGTTTGATTCCATTAGCAACCCTAGTTGTTGACAAAGTCTTAATAACTGGATGCTTATTAAACCCATGATTAACAATAATTGCTGCAATCAGATTCCGGACACAGCTGGGTATTCCAGGCAACGATTACCACAATCGTTGTGACCAAATTATCATAACGGACCTGTGTTCCTTGATTAATTGAGTTATTTCAGTGGTGATGCGAATATATAGAGTTATTTATTAATGTCACTATAATTACTCATTATGTTCGCATCCTGGGTAATTAAGGATCACATGGTCCGTTATGATAATTTGGTCAAAACGATTACAGTAACCGTTGCCTGATTCCTAATTAAGGTATTAAAATCACAGCACAGTAGCTATTTCGGCTACTTCTGATAGATTTTAGGAATGAAAGAACATATAAGAATATTTATGAGATGGTAAATCAGACCCGACTTCTATACGGCCTACTAGCTTCTAATTGCTACGCTTACCAACCCTAAATACAATAACGGAATTGTCATTTGATGACTCGGACGAGATGCCTCGAGTGACCGTCAAATAATAAATAAATAATAATAAATATCTCAGACATTACACCAATTCTCCAGTCCCAAACTAGGCAGAGCCTGTGCTATGGTTACTAGATAACGGATACACATACTTAAATAAATATATAAACATCCAAGACTTGGGTATAAACATTCATATTCATCATACTAATATTTGCCCCTAGCGGGATTCGAACCCGCAACCTCCGGCGTGGCAGTCCGAGAGCTACCCGTTCCGCCACGGAGGTCGTCATATAATCGGCCTGTAATTGCACTATCTCTCTTACTATTCAAACTGGAACACAACAATGCTTGAATTGCGAAAGAATGGGGCACCGAAACGAATCCTGCACTATAGTCCTACTATTAGTACATCAAGGCTCACAAAGTCAGCCATTATCAAGATACAGACAGTATTGTTTAAATGAAAGACCTATAGCTCTTTGCCTTGGTTGAGTATATGTACATACTGTCGCCATGATGCAGCTTATTCACTCCGTATTACAAAGGTAATAGCAGAGTAATACGCTCTTGCAACAAATTCGAATGGCGCTGACTTGTCAATACTATTGTACCATTGCTTAACGCTGCCGGCACTTTGTGTTTCGTAACAGTTCTGGCTATTTTGAACCTTATTGTTAGCTCTCGGCCCATCACATTCATAGGCATTGTAAACATTCCGTAGGTACCGCTTTTGCAAAAGCGTAAAAATATGAGCCAAAGTTTCTTAATTCTATGGTTTTACTGATGATAGTTTTGCACGGAATGTGGTCGAATCTATAATCTTGAAGTTACGGCGTCAATTTGTAACTCGCAAAGATAAGCTGATTACCAAAGGTTTTTGAAATATGGGTGTCATTTACGGAAGTCCTTTCCTAATGGGCGATTAGAGGTAGTGGATTAGATACCCACTAGTGACCGACAATGTATTGACTCAAAAAAGTGCAAACGCTGTAACCCAAACTGATGAAAACCCTTTTATTGCAAATTCGGAATATTTCGGAACTACGTCGAATGGTCCAAGTCCCTTATCTCTACGGTTAATAGAAAAGACGGACCCAGACCATTCGACGTAGATTCGTTCTCTGAATCCGAATTTGCAACAACGTTTCCGCTTATCAACGATCTCTATGTACTACTAGATGGAGCGTTCCAAACAATCGCTCTGTTCCACGCAAGTAGCCACAACTCTTTCACATTAACTTTGAAACCTGTGCAGTTACTACTCAGAACATTTAATTATTTACTAAATATTGACGCTATTTACCTGTAGCGTCATTATTTAGTAATAATTAAATGTTCTGCGTAGTAACTGCACAAATGTCAAAATGAGTGTGAACGAGTTGGGAGCCGCAGTTCGCAGGAGCATCATTTTCGGTTTTACACTTCACATTCTGTTGTCTTGGAGGATACGATACTTGTTCATTGTCAATAAATAAATTACAGCAACTGATAGGGATACGACGGTTAGCGGAGTTTGATCACTGTAAACATTTAAATAGGTCCGTGTTTTAACTCAATCATCAGGTTATTTTTGACTCCACTGCAGGAGCACAACTCTCTCTCATCTGCTGGAGACAGACGGAGGATTTGGCCTACACTCCCCGCGCTGGCCAGACGGGTTGGGGAGGCCTGATTGATGTTTTATAATGTATTCCCTCAGTCGCCTTGTACGACATCCACGGGAAGAGTTGGAGTGGTCCTATTCTACTCTACCGGAAACCACACGGCATTTAACTCATTTAGACAAAAAATTACAGTTACGACGAGTCATGCGGGGAACGATAAAAGAAACTACACCTCGTAGCAGTATTCTTAAGGAAATCGTGCATTCCACACAACACCTCATCGTGTCGGCGATGGCGATCCCCGATAACCTCATCGAAAGAGTCGATTTATTATTCAATTACTCGAGCAGTTTCGCGACACGGCGCGGCGCACGCATAATAATGGAGGAAAGAATGGGTGCTAGCGATATTGGCTGATTAACTGATGACGTGACTCCGTCAATTTGTATATAAGCGGCAACGATCTCTATGTACTTACTAAATGGAGCGAACCAAACAATCGCTCTGTCCTACGCGACTGCGGCTCCGGGAGCCGCAGAACATGTAATAATTAAATGTTCTGTGTAGTAACTGCAATGTGTCAAAGTCAACGTGAACGGGGTGCGACGCCGAAGCCGCAGTGGCGTGGAACAGAGTGATTGACTGGTTCGCTCCATCTAGTAACTACATAGAGATGGTTCTAAGTAGAAAATTAAATCATTTCAATTGTATTGATGTGTGCGGGTCACAAATCAATATTGGAATCATTGCCTGTATAATCGATTTCAATCAATCAGCATGCAACGATCTCTATGTACTACTAGATGGAGCGTTCCAAACAATCGCTCTGTTCCACGCAAGTATCCACAACTCTTTCACATTCAATTTGAAACTTGTGCAGTTACTACTCATAACATTTCATTATTACTAAATATTGACGCTACAGTTAAATAATGTCAATATTTAGTAAATAATTAAATGCTCTGAGTAGTAACTGCACAAGTTTCATTGTGAATGTGAAAGAGTTGTGGCTACTTGCGTGGAACAAAGCGACTGTTTGGAACGCTCCATCTAGTAGTACATACAGATCGTTGTCAGCATGTAAATCTTTTTGCTGAAAAAAACATCACTCGAGTTTACACTCCAGCAAGCGCGACTAACCACTCTGGATCCAGTTCGATCCTCGGTTGTTGACCTCTGCGGGAGGTGGTCCTGTCAAATTACATTTCTCACTTCCACTTACTTATCCCTCCTTTTAAATCTTTGTTGTGTAATTACCAGGTTCGTATTGGGGTATGGTTCGGATTGACCCGCGGGTCGCGGCTCGCTGAAGGAACTCAAAGGGTATTTGTAGACATGCAGCGGCGCGATTGAGGCGTCATGATTACAACAAGACATTTAGTTTTGTGATAGATTGTACAGAGCGAGGTATTTACAGTAGATGATTATTATTTAGTTGGTCGACTGTTTAGTCGTTAATGAACAATTTAGGATATGGTGATACCGTGAGGTTTCCGGTAGAGTAGAATAGGACCACTCCAACTCTGCCCGTGGATGTCGTACAAGGCGACTGAGGGAATACATTATAAAACATCAATCAGGCCTCCCCGACCCGTCTGGCGAGCGCGGGGAGTGTAGGCCAAAGCCTCCGTCTGTCTCCGGCAAATGAGAGAGGGTTGTGCTCCTGCAGTGTAGACAAAAATAACCTGATGATGATGTTGATGATACTTATAGGCACAGATTCTATTATATATATAAAAGGAAAGTGTGTATGTCCAGCTTTTTCTCCATAACCACCCACTGCCACCCACTCAGGGTTGCAGTGGTAGACAGCCCTTGGTCTGCACTTGCAAGTAAGGGAGTTTGGTTACTGTGGGTGGATGTGGGTGGTAAAAATGTGTGATGGGATACTTCTATCCTTTTCTAAAATATTGTGCGGCTCAAATAAATTCAAGATTGTGCTGAATGGCAAAGAATTATCCAAAATATCAAGTAAGTAGGAAAAAATCTACCATCTGCGAGCTATTCTGGCGTGCGCTGCCAAAACCGCTAGAGTTACACATATGTAATGTATGACGGAAATGTTTATCTTAAATAGTCCTACAAAAAAGCCCGCCACAGTATATATCTATATCTTATGTGTAAGCCATTATAGCCAAAATAGTGAACCCTAATATAAGCTACTGGAAATACTAATCCTGCGAAGACGAAGTCGCGGACACCAGCTAGTTATAAATAAACCGTACTTAAGTTATAGAAAAACCCATTGGTACAGGCAGGGTTTGAACTCACAACCTCTAGAACGAGAGGCGAGTGCATAACCAACCCGGCTACCACGGCTCTTGACTTGACCGTAAGTTCCCTTGCCTTATAACGACAAACTGTAAGCTCGACCGCGCTTTCCCCACTATGACGATGATGAATTACTAGTAAAACAAAAGCCGGGGACACATGAATGACGGATGGCCGGACATCTCGAGCAGTATCGCCAAGTGATGCATGGCAACGTGAATGGATAGCCACGTCATAGGCGGTGAGTTATAGCAAGTTCCGTTACTCACTGATGGATACAAATATGAGTACCTACCTTATAATACGAAAGCTGATCTATTATTTATTATTTATTTAATAGTTTATTGTACACACAAATATACAAAGAACAACACCAAGAAAAGAAAATTATACAAAAGGATAAGCTTATTTCTAAAGAAATTTCTTCCAGCTAACCTGCGGTGAAGACAAGGGAATATGGAGAGGCAGTAGTCGCGTGTACCTACTATATATTAAATAATCATAGAACATATAATACAATAAGCATAAACTAATAAACTATAAATACCAATACAGATACATAAATATATATGTATATATATAGAATATAATATGATATATATATACTTAATATAATAAAAATATACGATATATTATTGACAGAGAGTAAGGTAGTGCTCTTTAACTCGTGATCTGAACACAGAAATCGTCTGAGAGACGCGTATGGAGGGGGGCAGAGAGTTCCACAGCCTGACCGCATGAACAGTAAAAGAATAGGTAGAAGTCACTTTTATGAGAAGGAATTTTAAGAAGAGATCTAATGTGAGAACGACAAGGAACTAACTCATGGAGAATGCTGGAGTATGAATATTGTGCACTCTGCTGGTAATCTAATAAATAAAATTAAAAAAAAACACAATTGAACGGTCGGCCTCAGAAGGACCACTATGAACGGTCTGGTAACTTTGTTACATTGCATATATTCAAAATCAAATCAAAATCAAAATATTTATTTTCAAAATTGGAATACATTATTCTCTTTTTGACGTCAAATTCTGCCTAAAACTACTTCACTTCCACCTGTATAACCGAGGGGAAGAAGTGGCAACAAACCCAACGGCACAGGGCCCTACCTATTCGTTCGTACCTACTAAGTAATGTATTAGAAAACTAAAAATTCCCATAACTTTTGATTGAGTTAGCCGATGGCGATAAAATAAAGACTAAATGTTAAGTTAAGCCCCATGTTTCTATGAAAAGTCCATCAAAATCCGTTCAGTAGTTTTTAAGTGAAGTACATAGAAGATATTTGCAAAAAAAATTGGGGGTCTAAGGATAAGTAATAGAACACATTTCATTTGTACGACACGCGATGTTTACGATTTTATTTATTAGATATAAGAAATAGAAAAAAAGGAAAAAAAACATATTTAGTATTGTCTACCGAAGGGAAATGCTAGCAGAAGTCTTCAACAAGCATTTACGTTGGTAGATCCAGTTTTTTTTTATGTGTGCGGAGAAAAATAGGTTGCACACGAAGACGAGCTCTCGACGCAATTTGGTTTCGAAAGACAATGCATCAATATTAATGCGAGGCATTGATACATGTTGATATCGACGAGTTGCTGTGACAGCACCGGTCGCACCGGTTCATGGTACAACATCGGTTATAGAGATGCCCTCATCGGTTAAACGGTATTCAGGTAAAAAGTCTGGGGAACGAAGCCCGCTCAAAACTGTTATTAGAAAAATACCTTTTAATAGTGATAAGTTTTGAAATATGTGTTTTACAACGATCTCTATGTACTACTAGATGGAGCGTTCCAAACAATCGCTCTGTTCCACGCAAGTAGCCACAACTCTTTCACATTTACTTTGAAACTTGTGCAGTTACTACGCAGAACATTTAATTATTACTAAATACTGACGCTACGGTTAAATAATGTCAATATTTAGTAAATAATTAAATGTTCTGAGTAGTAACTGCACAAGTTTCAAAGTGAATGTAAAAGAGTTGTGGCTACTTGCGTGGAACATAGCGATTGTTTGGAACGCTCCATCTGGTAGTACATAGATATCGTTGGTGTTTTATAATTTATTAGTGCGTTTTGGAAAATAATGTAAATTTATACATTCATATTTATATTTCTCGTGGTAACATAAAAATGGTCACATTGAGAAGTATTAATTTGAGAGTTTCGATTCAGAGGAAAAAAAATTAATACCTAGGGAGCTGTAGTCGATAAAATGTACCAAGGTATACTTATGTGTAACTAACTGATGCCCGCGACTTCGTCTGCGCAGGATTAGTATTTCAAGTAGCTTGTATTAGCGTGGCTTAGACAATAACTAACATTATGACATTAAAATTATAATTTTAAGGCGCACGCCAGAATAGCTCGCAGATGGTAGGTTTTTCCTTCTCACTTGATATTTTGGACAATTCACACAATATCTTTATAAATTGTATATATAATGTGTTATTCTGATGTATAAGCTATATTAATGTGAAGTTTCATTAAAATCCATTCAGTAGTTTTTGCGTGAAAGAGTAACAAACGTCTATCCATACTTACAAACTTTCGCGTTTATAATATTAGTAGGATAGGACTAGTAGGATAGGATAAAGACTCTGACTTTGGTTATACCTACAATGTAAATGATACAATAAAAAATAGAGACCTGAGTCAAAGACTTTTATGATACAAACAGTAATCAGCGCTTTTGGTTTCCCGAAGCTGGCAACATCCCTATTTATTACCGTTGCTCTTCCGTAAACACAGGTGCGGGGGGGGGTTGATGATTGATAACTAGCACCACCTGATTGAGCGCTTAATTCCAACCGGTGCCATCGCGTTATCGAGTCGTGGCTACATGATGGCATTATTATGCGTCGCATGCCATTAGGGAAGCTAGATTAGCATACGATAGAGTACTACTACATGATCGTCCGCTTGATCGTAACTTCCCACGATCGTGAATGTATTAGCGATCACAAATTATGCAGTTTTCAATGATTAAATAATGTCGTTACATTGTTGACAACATATTTCCGCTTAAAATTCGAAGTCAAAAGCCTTTATTGCTATGAGTATACTTGGTACATTTATGCACGTAATTTTTTTACGACCATCGATTCCTAGGACATTTTTTAATCTGTCTTACGGCAGCCTTTTGATCCAATCATAGATAGTTTTATTTTATTAAATATATTTCATTACTAAAGATGATAGTAAGCTTTAGTAAGGCTTGAGGTGAGGAAGTTCTCCTTTAAGAAGATCAGCTTAGTCAAGTTTATTTATGTTTCCTACATAGTGTACACGCACAGACATTTGTTGCATAATATACTAACTAAGCCCGAAGTATACATTATTTTGGAAAACCAACACAGAACACACAGTTCTTCAAAAAACGCGGGAACCCCCTCCCAATATATAGCATTTTTTAAATATGTTTTACGGCTCTGGAAGCTAAGTCCTTTTGAGATAAATAGCATAGGAAGGGTGGTTCCTAGGTGATAGTGCTGTAAAGAAGAAACGGCGCAACAAACTTCCAACAACACAACTTTAAAAATCAAGTTTGTGTACAAATATATAAAGACTGTAAGAAGCAGAAGCAACAGTAAGCTTGATAAGTGGAGTGGAAGTTAAAGCGGGAGCGGAAGCGGGAAATAAAAAAATAATAATTCTGTAGTCCAAACGAGCGGAGTCTCGGGCACAGCTAGTATTAAATATGCTTTCAGTTGAATGACTTCAGGACTAGGATTTATCAAACCGGTTGAAAGGGAAGTATTCGATATCATCTCTACAAATAGCCTGGTGGAGAGGCTGTACACTCAATGTACCATTGTTCCGAGAGATTTGCATGTTATGTGCGCTGCGAGATTGATTAGCTCATTGCAATGATCGATCGGTTCACATTCCGACACTAGGTCGAAGGGATAGTGTAATTTATATTTCTTCCAAATCAATTGTCGTATATGAAGACAGACGCGTGGACTACAGAATTATGTTTCTTTTTGAAATAAAGTTGAATTTTCATCATCAGGTTATTTTTGTCTCCACTGCAGGAGCACAACCCTCTCTCATCTGCCGGAGACAGACGGAGGATTTGGCCTACACTCCCCGCGCTGGTCAGACGGGTTGGGGAGGCCTGATTGATGTTTTATAATGTAATAAGTTGAATTTTATTTAGTGTTAATCCCCTTCCACCTCCCCCCTTCCACTCCAGTTGTCGTTACCACCGGCACCGTAGTTCTAACTCATCGCAATCTGAATTCAACCGAGCATGCGAGCATTATATTTCTTTGAGTGAGTTTTTTAAAACTATATATTCACATAACTTTTGATTGAGTAAGCCGATTGCAATGAAATAAAGATTAAATGTTACTCCACATTAAGCCATGTGTTTTTCTGAAAGCTATATTAAAATCGGTTCAGTAGTTGCCACGTGATACGTGCACAACCTAACAGACAAAAATTCCAAAAATGATCTTAATGTTTTTAATATATTATACTTAGACCCTCAATTGTTTTTTTTGCAGTTATTTTCAGTTTACAGACGCGAATGTAAAAATTAAAAAGTTTATTTTTTTTGGTTTAACTAATTTCTCATATATCCTATCCTACTTGTTTGTTACTCAATCACGCTTCAACCACTGGACGGATCGTGATGAAACTTGGCACACATATAGGTTAGGTCCTGGAATAGGACATAGGATAGTTTTTATCCCGAAAAAACATCCGATTCCTACGGGAAATACATAATAATTTGTGATATTAGGTTGTCCACGCGGACGAAGTCGCGGGCAACAGCTAGTTAGCTATAATTTTGCATTACGGCAAATGCCATTTCTGTCAATGTCCAAAATGACTTGGGAATTCGACGGACACTTATGGAGTAGGTCCTTGACCCCTAAAACTAATTTATGCTAGGCTGACCTAATTATAGTCAGCTCGATTGTCAAATCTATTGATAAACACAGTAAAACCCACGCTTCCGGCGTATTGCGGTCATCTGAACAGATTTGGAGATAAGACTCATCAGACGCTCTGACTAGCGCATGACCTCACTCCGCTGGGCATAGCTTAACCAACGATCTCTATGTACTACCAGATGGAGCGTTCCAAACAATCGCTCTGTTCCACGCAAGTAGCCACAACTCTTTCACATTCACAATGAAACTTGTGTAGTTACTACGCAGAACATTTAATTAGTACTAAATATTGAGGCTACGGTTAAATAATGTCAATATTTAGTAAATAATTAAATGTTCTGCGTAGTAACTGCACAAGTTTCATTGTGAATGTGAAAGAGTTGTGGCTACTTGCGTGGAACAGAGCGATTGTTTGGAACGCTCCATCTAGTAGTACATAGAGATCGTTTAGCTTAACTAATTTTTATTAGATTTTCTACAACATATCGTAAAATAACACTAAACTTATATTGAAAACCATTAAACAATACTATGTAGTCACCATATTTACGAGATAGGTTATTATAAAATATAATATTTGCTATTTGACCGCATAGTGTCTAGTGGATTGGTCATTGGACTCCAGCGCCAGAGGTAGTGGGATCTATTCTCACTGGGGACAGACAACATTTTACAATTTTTTTTCTTTATTTAACTTTATAACATATCATTGTATATTTATTTGTTTGTTGTCGTTTTTGACGACCTCCGTGGCGGAACGGGTAGCTCTCGGACTGCCACGCCGGAGGTTGCGGGTTCGAATCCCGCTAGGGGCAAATGTTCGTATGATAAATATGAATGTTTATACCCAAGTCTTGGATGTTTATATATTTACTATATATATAAATTTAAGTATGTCTATCCGTTATCTAGTAACCATACCACAGGCTCTGCCTAGTTTGGACTGGATAATTGGTGTGAATGTCTGAGATATTTATTTATTGCAGTACAGTCCACAGAAATGGAATTACAAGTTGGACCAAGTTGTTCCCGGTCTGGATGTCGTGTTTGAATTGTCCTATCCTAGTTTAATTTACATTACACAGGAGAAAGCCCTAGTTTGACTAGACAAGTGTATGTATGTATACAATATTTGTAACCAATCATCATCATGTCAGCCTTTAGACGTCCACCGCTGGACTAGAATACTAGTCTAGAATACTCGGTCGTTCTTAAAGGCTAGAATATTAGAGTACATACATACATGATGCTCACGCCTTGGTCCCAGAGGGGTAGGCAGAGACGATGTATCGCCACTTTGCGCAATGTAATATAGCAAAGTGGCTTTCCTTCGTCCGCTTTTCGCCCCGTGATGCCCCTTGACGTGATGTGTTGCGAACAACGATCTCTATGTACTACTAGATGGAGCGTTCCAAACAATCGATCTGTTCCACGCAAGTAGCCACAACTCTTTCACATTCACTTTGAAACTTGTGCAGTTACTACTCAGAACATTTAATTATTTACTAAATATTGACATTAATTAAAGTAGCGTCAATATTTAATAATAATTAAATGTTTTGCTTAGTAACTGCACAAGTTTCATTGTGAATGTGAAAGAGTTGTGGCTACGTGCGTGGAACAGAGCGATTGTTTGGAACGCTCCATCTAGTAGCACATAGAGATCGTTGGTTGCGAACAACATCGCCGAAATATTAGAATACTCGGTCGTAAAATGAACTCTAAATATATCGACTCGCTACACAGTTGCTAATGTTTATCAGTGAACTAATTCATGAATGAGTAGATTTGGCAACGCCACAAATAACAAAGTTGAACAACCTACGACGATTTCAGATAACCTGACGGTGTGGCCTGCGTAGGAGTTTCTCCCAGATTCGTGGGGAATAATTTAACGTCATCTTCATCATGTCAGATCTGAGACGTCCACTGCTGGACATAGGCCTTCCGCACTCGGTTTTACGCCTTTCGCATACGGCCCCTTCTTCAGATCGTCGGTCCACCTGGCGGCCACAAGTTAAGCATCTTAGATCTGTGAATAAGTAAACAATCCTATCTAATAAATAAAGACGTAAACTTCGCATTTCGCTGTACTTCGACATTTACAAAAAAAAATGTGGATCTAAGGATAAGTCATCATCATCATCAGGTTATTTTTGTCTCCACTGCAGGAGCACAGCCCTCTCTCATCTGTGGGAAATAGACGGAGAATTTGGCCTACACTCCCTGCGCTGGCCAGACGGGTTGGTGATGCCTGATTGATGTGTTATAATGTATTCCCTTAGTCGCCTTGTACGACATCCACGGGAAGAGCTGGAGTGGTCCTATTCTGCTCTACCGGAAACCACACAGCAAGTATAAGGATAAGTAATAGAACACATTTCAATCATTTTTGAATTTTTTGTCTGTTTGTCAGTTAGTTTGTGCACGCATCACTTAAAAACTACTTAACCGATTTTGATGGACTTTTCATACAAACATAGGGCTTAACTGGGAGTAACATATAGGCTTTATTTCATCGCAACCGGTTTACTCAGTCAAAAGTTATGGACATTTTTATATAACAAGGAAGTATAATTTTAATGTTCAGCACTATTCAGACTGCGATGAGTTTGGACTACTTTGGAGCGGAAGCGGGAAGGGGAGCGGATTCTGTAGTCCACGCGAGTGGAGCCGCGGGCACAGCTAGTTCTGAATACCTGGCAACATTATAACATAACCTGTGCGAGATGTCTGCGCGGAAGTACCGGCCCCGTTCTTAAAGGTCATGATCTGGATTTTGGACGATATACCGTTCCGATAATATGGAAATAATTTCGATTCGATGGTTGGAGCAATTTGCTTTCAATCTGCATTAAATTTCATATTCGAGCCTCAACAATGTGCAATCTGCATCGAAATTTTACATTTGCACATAATGAGTCTTCCTGCTGCGCCTATGAGGCTGAGACTGCGGCAAAAGAGAGAGAGGGAGATATCCGATCGTGTTTAAAACCAAGATCTAAAGCGATTTGACAGTCGGTGATCAATTCAATTATATTGCGCAAAGTGGCGATACATCATCTCTGCCTACCCCTATGGGAGCAAGGCGTGAGCGGTATGTATGTATGATCAGTTCTGGTACTGACCACTTCTGGATTTGACCACTTTTGGATTCGACCACTTTTGGATTCGACCACTTGTAGAATCGTAGAAAAGTCGTAATTTTTTTTTGTGTAAGCTTCAACAATTTTTTCCATACATGTTTGCACCTTGCTTGAAAAATGACCCATCCCTCAAAGTTTGTTTGGAAGAAATCGCTGCAAGCGATAAAGCCGCCATTGTACATTATAAATTAATCCTTCTATGTTAAATTTTTATACATATTGGTGCACAATAGTTAATATTAGATTTGATTTGAAAATATTAAGAAAATATAAATTTCGCCGTCAAGATAGTCAGACCCTTCGTAATTTATGTTCTGTATCGTATGAAATTATTTACTACAAAAACTCAATAAAAGCTGAGCTCTATATATTAACATAATTAAAACAAATTAAATATGAAAGTTGTGTAAAATAAATACAGCAATGCTTTAAGTTTTTTTAGCCGAGTGGTTTCCGATAGAGTAGAACAGGACCACTCCAACTCTTCCCGTGGATGTCGTACAAGGCGACTAAGCGAATACATTATAAAACATCAATCAGGCCTCCCTAACCCGTCTGGCCAGCGCGGGTAGTGTAGGCCAAATCCTCCGTCTGTCTCCGGCAGATGAGAGAGGGTTGTGCTCCTGCAGTGGAGACAAAAATAACCTGATGATGATGATGAAATATGAAAGATGTGTAAAATAAATACAGCAATGTTTTAAGTTTTTTTACGACTGTATAAGGAGTGGTGAAATCCAGAAGTGATCAAATTCAGGAATGGTCACCCACAAATCTATCTAAAAATCATGATTATTAAAAAAATCGCTTAATAAATAAGCCCGCATCGATTTTACTTCGTTAATTCTGGAGTCTAGGACGTTTTCAACGCATTACCATTTTGGTAAGATAAGATTCAGTTAGATCCGACTACGAACTAAGGTCACTGACAAAGACGAAATAATTAGCAAGCTGAAGTGGCAATAGGTGGGTCACATACGTTGCAGAACTGTCAGCGGCCGCTCTGGAGTGGAGGGCCGCTCTGGAGTGGAGACAGCGGACATCCCTTTGACAGACGGACTGATGACTTAAAGAAGGTGGTCCAGGTAATGGACCAGATGTGGTGATGTGACGTCGAAAGGCTGATGGGATGATGATGATGATGATGATTTGTTGACAATTGTTCAAACTGTATTTGACTAATACACCTTTAAACAACGATCTCTATGTACTACTAGATGGAGCGTTCCAAACATTCGCTCTGTTCCATGCAAGTAGCCACAACTCTTTCACATTCACAATGAAACTTGTGCAGTTACTACCCAGAACATTTAATTATTACTAAATATTGATGTCACGGTTAAATAATGACAATATTTAGTAAATAATTAAATTAAAATTTTTTTTTTTTGTAAAAAACAGAACATTTAATTATTTACTAAATATTGTCATTATTTAACCGTGACATCAATATTTAGTAATAATTAAATGTTCTGGGTAGTAACTGCACAAGTTTCATTGTGAATGTGAAAGAGTTGTGGCTACTTGCGTGGAACAGAGAGATTGTTTGGAACGCTCCATCTAGTAGTACATAGAGATCGTTGCCTTTAAACGGTTATTTCTTAGCTATAATTTTGATTAATCATGTGGTTTATTTTGGTTTTAAAGAGGATTAGATATCTATAAACAAGTTTAATAAACTCTATTACAATAAATAATTTAAGAAATTTATTAAAATTCAATGTTTAATCGAACACTTTGAAAAGCCTACCGTATTTCAATCCGAACCAAGTCTTGTGAAACGGCTGATATCTGCTCGTGGTCATCGGAGGCCTGGGCCTGCGTTGAGCTGGAGCCCCGCATGCCGGGGCGCAGCATAGAAAGTAATATCTCTTGTCGCGGATTTTTTCGGCAGCTTTGAGCCGCTCGCGGGCCAGCCGGCCGGCGCAGCGGCGCGGCCCGCCGCTACCATCGCCGGTGGTCACCACCGCAGTCGTCACTGTCACCACCACCGCGAACATCACGCACCAACGCATCACTGCTCAGTTCATCTATCTGTCATTGTTTCACTTTCACTGCCTGCGTGACACTTTACATTCGAAACACCGTCGAGTTTTGCACATTTGGAAAACTTTGTTCACATTTTCGACATACACTTCACAAATGACTAGATAGCAGTTACGAGCAATGGAATTTCCTGTATTAATGAAGAATTTTTCTTTATCAGCTCTGAAAGGAGTTAGTGAAACGTAAAACTTTGAAACCAAGCATTTTTTTTTCAATCGTAATTTAAATTCGACAACTTTTGGGAGACCTAACTGCTACATATTAAACGACTTTTTTCATTGTATCTTTGTATAATGTATTTATTTATTCCTATCGTACGTGTATAACATCGTGCGAGACCTACGTGGGCGTAAAGATCGAGCGTGCGTACACTTCGACATTGACGCGGCGACTGTCTGCAGCGAACTCATTATTCCGTAGTAGCAATACGGGTTCAGTATAATCCGTGGTTGCTAAGTTTGAGCTTCATTACGGTCAAAAGCTTTGAGAATCTTTGGCTTGATATAACTGCAATTAGATATCAACATCGAATAATACAGATTTTAATTTACTAAATATAAATGACTTTTGTTTGTGAATTCTTAATTTATTCAAGTTTTCTATCACTAGAGATCGGAGTTAGGTAGTGTATTTTATGTACTTGCGATGAAATGTTTATGTTAATATGGATATTGCGTTTTTTTTCTTTCCAGATTTATTACATTTGTCTATATTGTGTTTGTCTTTCATTTAATTATAAACTTATCTTATAAATAAAATCGTAAACATCGCGTGTCTGTACATTGAAGATATTTGCAAAAAAAAAAATTGGGGGGTCTAAGGATAAGCAACAGAACACATTTCGATCATTTTTGAAATTTTTGTCTGTTTGTCTGTTTGTCTGTTTGTCTGTTTGTCTGTGAGTTTGTGCACGCATCACTTAAAAACTACTGATCGGACTTTGATGGACTTTTCACAGAAACATGGGGCTTAATTTGGTGTAACATATAGGCTTTATTTCATTGCAATCGGTGCAGTCATTCAAAAGTTATGCGAATTTATAGTTTCCGAAAACTGAGTGTAGGGTGTAAATGCTCGATTGAATTCGTGAGCGGTAGCGGGAGCGGGTATCGTATCAATGTAATGTGAGATTTTGAAAACTATAAATTCGCATAACTTTTGACTGAGTTAGTTGATTACGATGAAAAATCTGGAGCTGGAGCTGGATCTAGATCTAGAGCTGTATCTGGAGCTGGATCTGGAGCCGGAACTTTAGCTAGACCTGGACCCGGACCCGGACCCGGACCCGGACACGGACCTGGACCTGGACCTGGACCTGGACCTGGACCTGGACCTGGACCTGGACCTGGACCTGGACCTGGACCTGGACCTGGACCTGGACCTGGACCTGGACCTGGACCTGGACCTGGACCTGGACCTGGACCTGGACCTGGACCTGGACCTGGACCTGGACCTGGACCTGGACCTGGACCTGGACCTGGACCTGGACCTGGACCTGGACCTGGACCTGGACCTGGACCTGGACCTGGACCTGGACCTGGACCTGGACCTGGACCTGGACCTGGACCTGGACCTGGACATAGATTTAAAGTCTGAGTGGAAGTGGGATAGGGAGCGGAAGTGGGAATTGGAGCGGACCCTGTAGTCCACGCGAGCAGAGCCGCGGGCACAGCTAGTACTAAATATTACAACACAAAGAAGCGACCCCATCTTACCCCGCCAGGTTATACGATAATTAATACTTTTTTTGTGGCAAATAAGTAATCAAAATTCCCTCATTTGTTTATTTAAGTAATCTTTATTTATATCGCGCTGCTTAGTAATACTATAAAAGGATTATATGTAATATAAAGTTTTAAAACCCCAAGATAATTAATATATGCATACTTGTCCTCAAATGTCTTAATAAACCTTTTCTCCCTCTGCTAACTTTGTGATGGTGAATGTATTTTGTTTGTGTCGTTTGTTTTAAATGGCGGTTGGACAATCATCTCAACTTTCGTTTCAAAATTTACCGACCTCCTGATTGGAAACCAGAGTAACCTCCTTCGTGTATTTTCCACTACTTTGACATCGGCGGAATTATTGTGCCTTATAAGCATAATAACAAAGGCCATAATTTAAAAAAAAGGATATCTAATACAATGCTGTCAATTGGTTTTACATCGAGAATTCTAGGCTTAGTTGACATTGTAATTTGATCTCATATATTTATTTTACATATTAGTGACGATAAAGCGTCTTTTGGAAATAATAAAATAAAAGAACATTTATTCATCAACACGAGTTCATGTATAAAAGTATTGATCAACACTGCAAAGAGTGACCAGTTTTAAACAGCAGCTAGTACAGTAATATAAATAAGGACATTCGACATACCTCATTAATAATCTACAAATTCTTGTTAAGCGTAGGCTTACCAGTAAAAAAAATACTAATAATATGAAATTATCTTTTCTTAATTAGATAAAATATCGTTATTAATAAGTACTACTGAGATTCTAGAAATTTTTCATTACAACAGGTAATAAAATAACGTGAAAAGGAATGTCTATATTAATCTTCTGTACCATATTTTCATCGCAAGTACATACATTACACTACCTAATTCCGACCCCTGCATATCTCCCTAAAATCAGTGCTTTAAATTAAGGTTCTGATAAAATAAAGGTTAATCAGATCAGAAAGATCTTGTTGACAGTCCAAAGTTTATTTAGAATCTAATAAATAAATAAATATGTCAGACATTCACACCAATTATCCAGTCCCAAATTAGGCAGAGCCTGTGCTATGGTTACTAGATAACGGATGCACATACTTAAATAAATAAATAAACATCCAAGACTTGGGTACAAACATTCATATTCATCATACGAACATTTGCCCCAAGCGGGATTCGAACCCGCAAACTCCGGCGTGGTAGTTCGAGAGCTACCCGTTCCGCCACGGAGGTCGTCTTAACACTTTCTTATGTGGAATTACTGATTGTAGAAAGTATTCCTTGAAATGAAATGAAATGAGAACGCTCATAAAGTCAAAGTTTACGTCAAATAATTAGCTGAAAACGTCAGTTTGATTATTCAGTCTTTTGACTCTCTCAACTACATTCTAGTATGTTTCTAAGTGAGTCTATTAAAGCAACATTTTATCGCTCGCTGGCCAGAGCGGCGGCACGAGTCCACTAATTAGGCCGCAATCAGATTTACAGATTGCTGCGTTGATAACGCTTGATAAATCTCCCGGGTGGTCGACAGGACCAAGACTTACGCCGTCACAGGTGCGTAGCCAGAATTTTATACTGAAGGGGATTCCGAGCCGAGCAAGTTTATTCAAGGAAGGAAAGTCAAACTCCTCTGAAAGTCTCTCTGAGGGCTACAGCTAGGGCGAGGGCTAGCCGTCTTCCCAGAAGGTTTGGAGACGAGCAAATGCACAGACTTATTCATGAGGGGAAAGTCCAAACTCCTCTGGTAATGACCTATCTTCCCGAGGGCCTGAGTTAGCGCGGGGGCTAGGAAATACTCGGATATGCATGGACCTCATTCACGAGGGGATAATCAAAGTCATCTGGTAAAGACCCGTCTTCCTACAAGGGTTGGATTCGAGCAAATCCGCAGCCTCATTCACGAGGGGAGAGTGAAATACCGCTACAATTTTTTTCATACCTAAAAATGGTTTTTTACAACTCCTCTTTTACAACTACTGATGTGTTTATTTAAGACATCATCATCATCAGGTTATTGTTGTCTCCACTGCAGGAGCCCAACCCTCTCTCATCTGCCGGAGACAGACGGAGGATTTGGCCCACACTCCCCGCGCTGGCCAGACGGGTTTGGGAGGCTTGATTGACGTTTTATAATGTACTCTCCCTTAGTCGCCTTGTACGACATCCACGGGAAGAGTTGGAGTGGTCCTATTCTACTCTACCGGAAACCATATTGAATTTCACATTCTGATAACCCCCTCCCCCCACCCCCTTGAAGCCTCATCTAATCCCAATTTCTTTTAGGACTTTTATTACTGAACACCTGTAAATATAATATTCAGAAATATCATTCTCGTTATTTGGGATACATCAGCTCCACAAGCATCGAATCTACCACCTTTCTGACGGCTGGCTGTCCTAACATAAACCAGTCGCGACTCCAAGTTCTGTTTAGTATCTAGGGGCGGTTACCAATTATGATTATACTCTGTAATAATCATGTTATAGCGTGTAATTTCGCTTGAGGATATCCTTAGTGGAGAACAGCGTTGAGATACTGGTACAATTGACAAATTCAAAGTGGTTGTAAGGTGAAATAACTCTTATTCACAAGTATATTTAAGGGCTTATGTAAAATCTGCCTTTACTATAATCATAAAAACCACAGCACTGGCAACGATCTCTATGTACTACTAAATGGAGCGTTCCAAACAATCGCTCTGTTCCACGCAAGTAGCCACAACTCTTTCACATTCACTTTGAAACTTGTGCAGTTACTACTCAGAACATTTAATTATTTACTAAATCTTGACATTATTTAACCGTAGCGTCATTATTTAGTAATAATTAAATGTTCTGCGTAGTAACTGCATAAGTTTCATTGTGAATGTGAAAGAGTTGTGGCTACTTGCGTGGAACAGAGCGATTGTTTGGAACGCTCCATCTGGTAGTACATAGAGATCGTTGCCCGAAGCCTTTGAAATGAAATGAAATAAATATTTATTGCCATAAATGTGGTACACAGGTGGTAGATTATTTTATATATCCAGCACATTTAGTCATTTCTGACATACATTTCAACTTGGTCTCCCACTTTAGATGACCTATAATAGCTAGACAGTTCAACAGATGTTTGATTTGGTTTTACCTACTAACGCCTTTTGAAGTTGGCCCACCGATCGACCACCGGCAATCCTCGCCGAGCTTATTTGGCACCGCGCGATTGAAAATAATATAGATAGAAGAGATCGTTGAGCACTGCAGATAATATTTAAGTCTAGGTAATTTAAGCCGATCTTTAAAAGACAAAGCCAAAATCCTTTATTGCGAAGGAGCACACTTGGTACATTTATACACTTATTTTGTTGCGTTTGTTCAAATACTTGTCTAATAAACTTTATTAAAACTAAGAATAAAAATATACTAATTACAAAAATGGAAGTGAAGGACCCTACAGATAAAATATCTCCTCCAGCTCTGCAGAGTTTTTAATGATGCCGAGGATACTCGCTGCGTTACCCCTTATCTAATTGTTTACATTTATTATTTTAGAAGCAAATTACTAACAAGCATTGTAAATAATGTGAGTGGCTCTGTGACATGTAAATCTAACAGTTAAAGGTCGTGACGGGCGCATAAGTCAAAAACAGTGACTCACCTACACCGTTCAACGTATAGTCAGATAGAGCGGCGGCCGATGCTGTTTTTCGTGAACCATAACACTTATATCTCCGAACACGGTTAAATTAACGAATTTATTAAAAGAAACAGATATAATAGAAAAAAAATACAAATTGGTATAAACTAATACTAAAAAAAGCGGCCAAGTGCGAATCGGACTCGCCCATGAAGGGTTCCGTAGCGGCAAGTAACATAATATAAAAGTTATTGTAGTTCGTTGTAACTTTGATCGATGTTTTAATAATAGTATTGTGGTTTACGATTTATGACGTATTAAAAAAAAACTACTTACTAGATCTCGTTCAAACCAATTTTCGGTGGAAGTTTGCATGGCAATGTACATCATATATTTTTTTAGTTTTTTCATTCTCTTATTTTAGAAGTTACGGGGGGGGGGACACGACACATTTTACCACTTTGGAAGTGTCTCACGTATTTATCTAGTTATCAATATTTATCTATTTTTTCTTTTTCTTTTAGCATGTTAATAACTATTCTTCGGTTATCAAGAAAATATTCCTTGACTAGCCGCTTGAACCCGTCTAAGGATTGTGTATGTTTGATCAACAGACAAGGAGCTTCAAATGCAGAGTTGCGTGAAGTGTAAAAGAGTGATCGTAGAATTTAGAAGAGTGAGTATTTGTAATGAAAACATATAAAAAGAACAGAAAGAGCTAAGTCACTAGTACCGGGAGGCAAGAATAAATTGTACAGCAGCGCTCCACCTACTTTCTCGAGAAAACCAACGTACGCAGATAGTTGACAGATGGACGATCGTTTTTTGGAAACTTGTTTTCATAGAATAGAACAGAATAATCATTTTTTGGCTGCAACAATACACATACAGTACACTTTCCAAAAATCTGTACCTATTTTATTGTTATCCTTAATTTGTGTGCAATAAAGAGTTTATCTATTTATCTATCTACAGTGTTACATTTCATACAAACAGAAATAATACTAAACTAGAACTAAAAGTCGGATGCACACGCCTGAATCACGCCACACGGCTTGTCGGAAGATAATTTAATATTACACTAGCGTTTTTGCATATACTGCTGATATAAAATACAGATTTAATAATAAAAAAAAACAACCGCAAAATTCAGGTGTCACATTGCTAGCCACTGGACACCATGCAGGCATTTATATTGTTATTTTATGTGTTGACATTTCATTATATTATTATTTTTACATGTGCCATGATTAATTATTAATTTTTGTGTATGGATCTTTGTTATCTCAAATAAATTGATTTTAATTTAATTTAAAATACATTTCACGCTACGTTCGAAAGTAACAACCCGGTGTTTTAAACCCTGCATGTCACGATCAACACGAATCATCATCCGGCGGCCGAGCTACAAGCTCATTGGGTTTTCGATAGCATCGTAAGAAGAGGCTCTTCCCGGAAACATTCGACATTTAAAACTGCGGTCTTGATAAATTCTGAGGTCATTCGGAACTTTTATGAATGAGTGAATGAATGGTATATATATATTCTTTATTGCACATAAAAATTTTACAAAAAAAAGGGCATAACATAAAAGTGTACAAAGGTGGACTTATCTCTATAAGAGATCTCTTCCAGCCAACCTTCACTGTGGGAAAAGCTAAAACAAGCGGTAGGTCTAAAAGAATAAAAATAAAATGTGTATGGATATTGAAATTTTATAATATAATATTGTACTATACATAGAATAAATGGTATGGTCAGAGAATCCCACTAATATTTATAAATGCCAAAGTTTGGATGTTTGGACATTTGGATGTTTGTTACTCAATGACGCTTCAACAACTCGATCCGTCGATCGGGATGAAACTTGTCACACATATAGGTTAGGTCCTGGAATATTACATAGGATAGTTATAATCCCAAAAAAAAAAAAACATTCCTACGGGTTGGGGAGGCCTGATTGATGTTTCATAATGTATTCCCTCAGTCGCCTTGTACGACATCCACGGGAAGAGTTGGAGTGGTCCTATTCTACTGTACCAGAAACCACATGGCATCAACGAATGTGTTAAATAAGATAAAATAAAAAATTCTTCAATGCTAATAATATATTTGAGGCGCTTTCTCTCCAGTTCCTATTCGTTATTTCCCCACTGTTATACTACATAATATTTATCAGCATCATCAGCCGAAATACATCCACTGCTCATAAGTCTCCCCAACAGAATGACACTTTTGATAGGCTGTACATTGAGGGATTTGCCATAATCACCACGCTTGGCAGGCGAATTGGTGATCGCAGTAATGATCTTAATAAACACAGGAGAACGCCGTTGTCCGTCCCTGGTGCAATCCCTTAGTCGCATTGACGACACACTGGGGTGGCCTTATTTTAAACCGGGAACCACACAGCATAGAATAGGTCCATACGCATAAATACATACAGAAAATACCAGACTTCCTCGTCAAAGTATTATGTGTATCAGTTTTAGTTAGACACACATTACGTATCAGGTAGTAACTGGGCGGCTATTGTGGGCCCGGCGCGGCCTCTGGCCACGATTCATGGTCCCCCAGATTAGATTACTTGCCACTCCCAGCCAACATTGTGCGATGACCTAACAGCTTGTACTTTGTTACTCATTATATGTTGTAACTACAGCACGTTTACGCATTATAATATAACTAGCTGTTGCCCGCGACTTCGTACGCGTGGACCACTTAACATCACACATTATTATGTTTAAAGTTTCAACTATAAAATCACATGAAAATGAAACATTCATACTAAATTCTAAAAATGAATAAAATTGGTCACGCATGTAAATATTTATTTTCATATATTATTTATATAGTGGGCTCGATTCTGAAGGCACAATGTTAAAGTTTGACAGCACTAAAACTGTTGCTATCCTTGTCACACAGTATTATAAAGATAAAGACGAAACCAATTTTAGCGCTGTCAAATTTTAAATGTGTGCCTTCAGAATCGGGCCCAGTATTTACGTATTATTTACAAATTGTTTACAAATTATTTACAGATTATTTCCCTACAGAATATTTACATACCTACTATTTACATTACTATTAACAGATTATTACAAATTATTAACAGTATATTTACAGAATTTCTCTGTACACAATGTTCTCTGTCTGATGGTCGGGAGCAAGTAAATAAAGTCGCTCGGAACTCGTTACACGTGAGCAGGCGACGTACAGCTGTCCGTGTGAAAAACATCCCGTCCTCAAGTCAACACCGGCGGCCTGGAGCGTCTGACCCTGCGACTTGTTAATTGTCATTGCGAAACAGACGCTCACAGGAAACTGCACACGCTTGAATTGGAACGGGAAGTTGTTCGGGATGAGGGGGATGCGCGGTATAAAAACTGACTCACCAGCGCCACAACCCGTCAGAATTTCAGCCTCAATGATGTTCCTCTGCAGCGACACAACCTTCAGTCGAGTTCCGTTACACAATTTTGGAGGTGTTAAATTACGCAAAAGCATAATCGGAACTCCGACTTTCAGGATAATAGAGTGCGCTGGGAGCCCGGATGCACTTAATGAATTCAGAAATTCCACGGGGTATACTGTGGCGCTGCCTTGATCTATGGTGGTATTAACCGATGTGTACACAACCTCGGCCCCCTCGATCTCGCTGAGGATGCGATCATTTAAAGCCGCCGCCTGCTCGTTTTTAGGGGTGAGTATTGCCCGCTCACACAACCAAGAATTTTCCTGATGCGCTATTTGACCAAGATTACCGTACACGCTGTAAATCAGTTCCTCAACGGACAGTACAATTTGACACAGAGACTGTGGCAGTTGTACCAGACCGTTGGTGTTCGGTAATCGCCCCTCTCCGATCTTGAGGAGCACGTCTGAAAACTCTTGGGCGTGAGAGTTTCCACCAAGTTGGACTCGCATATTTTGCGTGAGGCGCAGTTTCAGTACTCCCGGCCATAGTACAGAGCGCTTGAGGCAGGCGTTCACCTCATCGGCCCTGGTGCCCCGCGACACCACTGGCAACGTCTGGCGAAAATCACCGCAAAAGAGAACCGTGATACCACCCATCGCACGATTTCCCCTCCGGATGTCCTGAAGCATTCTGTTTACAGCTTCTACAGCTTTCTTGTGCGCCATAGTGCACTCATCCCAAACGATCAGACAGCAGTCCTGGAACACTCGGGCTTTGTCACTGTTACGTGACACCCCACACACAGGAGTTTCCATGCTGTCTAAATCGATGGGAATCTTAAATGTGGTATGGGCCGTTTTGCCGCCAGAAAGCAGTGTCGCAGCGATCCCTGAGGATGCTACAGCGAGGGCGATCTTCCCTTGTCGCCTGATTTCCGCCAGAAGTATGCCTGTGAGAAATGTTTTTCCGGTGCCTCCCGGTGCATCAAGGAAAAACGTTTCTCCGAGCTGAAGCTCCACGCTTCTTACGACTTGATCATAAACCACTCTTTGCTCAACTGTGAGTTTTGGGATGTTATCACTTACGATCGCCGACATTTCAGCTGTACTGTAATTGGTTTCCGCAGCGTACTCGAGGTTTATCCGCGGCTGGTCTGGGAGTTGCTGAGGTACAGGTAAGCCGTAACAGTCCAGAGTATTGCCGCCGATCGAAATGACAACATCTTCGAGCATAATAAGGCAGCGGTTTAGTACCCTCTCATCGGATACGTCTACGTCCAGTTCAGCGTTCCTCAGAGCACGTAGAATATCTTCAGCGAGATGCGGTCTATACTTTTCCCACAATTGCACTGGGCTCGAGAGCCCACAGAACACCAGCATCACAGCGAACAAATGGCGCAGACGTTTTGGGCTATCACTTACGATTGCCTCTGCAAGAGTTTCATCCCAATTTCGGTCGTCATCCAGGAGGTGCCTTGCGCTACAGGCCGCGTGGAATGTAGGGTGTTCAACACCATCTACCGTCTTTAGGAATGCAAATGAGGACGCACCGCGGACAGTGTGCAGTAGCAATCGTAAGTAATAGCATTCACTGTTACTGGGATGAACGGTGTACACTCTGCCTAAAGCATGCTCTTTGTGCACACCCGGTACCCCCTCCACCAACTGACCCCGTCGACGTCGATTAAATACACCTGCTTGTTTGTTGTATGTGTAGTATGACGGCACCTCATCATACATAAAACTTCTGGCAAAATCGTCCGCTTGACACAGTCTAAAAAACGCCAGAAGTGTGGTCTGCCGGGGGTTTTGAAGACGATATCTGACGTTTTCCGGGTCGAAGTAAATACGCTGACCATTTTCAAGATGAACATCTAAATGTATGACTGTAGGGTGCCGTTCGTGAATTGGGAAAGCCAGAATTCGCCACACCGCTTCAGAGGTACTGATATACCGACCGGACTGGTAGGTTGTAACCTCATCTCGGTTTTCTCTCTGTAAACCAAAGGTGGCCTGGTCACTTCCCTTGTTAACATACTTACAGATGTATTTAATAGAAGCGACGCTTGCACATGACTCAACGTTGATGTGAGTTTCAAAGGCCCGAGAGAGCACTGGTGAGTACGGAACTACCCATCTGTTATCGACTTGCAACGTACGGCCGCGCGAGTTTATCTCAGTGGTGAGTCCACCTTCCTGAGGCGATCGGCGTCGATAACTTGGGTATCCATTCTCACCAGTGATGGTTTCGCTGACGAAACCTTTCGGAAACCTTTTGGAGCAACGCCCGTTGTTTATGCACGGTGAATTGGGATTCACAGTGCCGCAGGGTCCATGAATCATGTGCGCCTTGATAATATTGTGTAGGCGTGGGTCAACATCTGGGTCCGGGAGCTCTGCACTAATGACTTGGTCAAGATCGTTGGGCCTGATCTTCTCATCAAGCCACAAAAGGGTATGCGAGTGTGGCAGGCCACGCTTTTGCCACTCAATAGAGAACATGAAGCATCTGACATTGCCGAACACTTTGCCTTTTGTGAGAAGTTCGATCAAAAGCTTCTGTTTGAGATGGAAAACTCGACTGACTAAGTCAAGTCTGTTTGATGGTGTTTGGCCGGGTAGGAGCATTGAAGCAATTTCGGGCCATTTCGGGTTAGTAGTAAACGTGATAAACAGGTCAGCTCCCCCGTACTTACGTACGTAGCACAACGCGTCCTGCGTCCGCTCGTGCATATACCGCGGTCCACCAGTGAACGTGGAGGGGAGTATGACCATGCGACCCACGTTTTCCACATCCGAGTCGTGCTGCATGGCGTCACGTAGGGTGATATAGTTCTCCGCTCTGAGTTGACTTTGGTTTGTGCGGATGAATACCAACCGCTCTGTTTCAATTTTGGCATATACATCTACTAAAAACTGACTAAATAGCTCCTTGAAACGGTGCAGATATACATGTTCATTCTGCCGCAGTTGCAAATGGAAACTATAAAACTGCATTGCAGAGGTTTTTTTATTGTAGTTCGTCGCGCCGGTCTGCGGATCCACGTTATAAACTGCGAAGTTGTAGCCATCCTCTCCGCGGCAGTGGATCAGCGGGTACTGTAGCGCATCGTAAGCGCGGTGCGTCTCGCTGATGCGTTGCAAACGATCATCACGCGTGCGTAATACAATGTCCCGCCTGTCGCACTCTTGGTCCATCAAGAGGACAGCCACTTCATTCGTCGTGGGGGCGTTGTAGCGCCCTGCGTGGTCTGCA
This sequence comes from Esperia sulphurella, assembly GCA_947086405.1. Lineage (NCBI taxonomy): Eukaryota > Metazoa > Arthropoda > Insecta > Lepidoptera > Oecophoridae > Esperia > Esperia sulphurella. The sequence continues at coordinate 18,365,537 of OX352258.1, forward strand.
GCTGGTCTGCGATCGGCACTAATTACGAACTTAAAGTTGTCGCCGTTTGGTACAGATTCTAGTGCAGCTTTGAAACTGCTGACGTAAGTGTTCACGCCATGCAGCATATTTTGTAGCCCAGTAATGAGATCAGGGTTTAGATTTGGAATATACTGCTGTCGAACATTGGCCTGCTCCTGGTAATTAGCTACAAAATAAATTTGTAGGAATTTAGGGGCATCTGTAGGTAACAATGATCCGATGAGGTGGTACACTTGGCCTTGTATTTTAAAAGTCGGCATGAAACCGGGCTCAGTTACCTGTTTGGCGCCTAATGAGGTCATTTGAAATGCACTATTGTACGCTCTGATATTATCCAGAAATTGTTTGGACTGGGGGTGGTCTCCGTACAATAACGATTTCAATGGCTGCGGTGGTTCCGAGAATGGTTCCAAGCGAACTTTGCCAGCAGAGCAGCACATTCCGTTGGGCTCCCCCTTCCACTTCAACGCTCGGCAATGGCGACACACTTCTGACATGGAGCCAATATGTGTATCGCTGTTGTATATAATGTAAGGGTTGTATCTGAACCCTGATCTCTCTTTATTAGTCCAGAGCAGTTCTTCAGGTTCGTAAACCGTGGACACGTTGTCACTGACCGACAGTCTGTAAACAGCGTGGCGCTGGCGATCTAACTCGAGTTGTTCATCACGCTGTTCAGTAGACTGTGACTGGCGAACTACATCGACACGTTCACGTTCTTGAGATCTATGAGCACTGAGCTCGCTTTGCGTCTGGTTATAATTATCCCTGGAAGACTCCAATCGCAGCTCATGTTGAGTAGAGGTTTCAGTAGAGCGAGACTCAGCACGACGTTCACGTTCGGCGGTTAAACGTTCCTCGCGTTGCGTGAATGTTTCAGAGGTGCGAGACTCAGCGCGACGTTCACGTTCAGCGGTTAAACGTTCTTCGCATTGCGTGAATGTTTCAGAGGTGCGAGACTCAGCGCGACGTTCACGTTCAGCGGTTAAACGTTCTTCGCGTTGCGTGAATGTTTCAGAGGTGCGAGACTCAGCGCGACGTTCACGTTCAGCGGTTAAACGTTCTTCGCGTTGCGTGAATGTTTCAGAGGTGCGAGACTCAGCGCGACGTTCACGTTCAGCGGTTAAACGTTCGTCGCGTTGCGTGAAAGTTTCAGAGGTGCGAGACTCAGCGCGACGTTCACGTTCTACAGTTAAGCGCTCCTCACGATCGACATCGGATTCTTGTGACCTAATCGTCCTCATCATTTTGGCATCTCTAGAACTCTGCGAAAGATTTGATCGCTTTCTTGCTGGCATCGTAAGTATTATATTGGCTCCGGTTCTTTTGCGTGAAATCTATTTTTGAATTTTTGAAATAATGCAAACCTTCCGCCGCAACACTTTTCACAAAATCTGAAAAATACGCATGGGAAAATTGAAATTTGTTTATAAATTCAAATACATATATCTTTCTATTATTTTTACATACCTTCGCTTAACCAACCATCTAATCATGAGTACCTTCATAGGACAGGTAACGAATCTTCATAGGTATTATAATCTGGAAAGAGGCGTATGTAAACATTAAAATAATAATAAAATCTATAGATCATTTGTATTTAGGTTATTTTTACATACCTTCGCTTAACAAACCATCCAATTATTAGTTCCTTCAAGGGACAGGCAACGAATATTTATATGTATATTATAAGTTCGTCTGGAAAGTGGCGTAACATTGAAATAATAATAAAATCTATGAATCACGTATTTATGATATTTTGACATACCTTCTCAGAACAAATAATCAACTCGAAACAAAACACCAACATTCCACTAAAATCAAAATCAGTTACCTACTAACCTGCTTGTCATTACAACCACAAAAAGAAGATTTTACTAAAATAAATACTATTCCGCGCTCAGACAAAAAATGTAAGATTCTGCGGAATAATCTCGAAGTCTGAATTATATTTTTTTTATCTCAGTTTTGAAAAATGTACTGAAATCAAGATCAAAACCTGCTTTAGTGGACCTCTGAAATAGACCATCTTTTTACTGTATTAAAGTTCTTTGTTGCTGGTTCATTATTTCCGGGATATATTTTGAGATCTTTTTATATATTATGTTATTCCGGGATATACACTATCACTGTAGTAACAATCTAATAAATAAAATCGTAAACATCGCGTGTCTGTACATTGAAGATATTTGCAAAAAAAAATTTAGGGGTCTAAGGATAAGTAATAGAACACATTTCAATCATTTCCATCATTTTTGAAATTTTTGTCTGTTTGTCTGTTTATCTGTTTGTCTGTGAGTCTGTGCACGCATCACATAAAAACTGCTGAACAGATTTTGATGGACTTTTCACAAAAACATGGGGCTTAACTCAACTTAACATTTAGTCTTTATTTCATCGCAATAAGCTAACTCAATCAAAAGTTATAGACATTTTTAGTTTTCAAATACAATAGTAGGTAAGGTTAGTATGCAATATATTGCACATAATAGTATTTCCGTACTATTCAGATTGCGATGAGTGGATTACATTTGGAGCTGCGAGTAGGAGTTTGAATGGGAGTGGGCGTGGGAAAAGGGGAGTGGGTGTGGGAGTAGAAGCGGGAGCGGGACCGGAGCTGGAGTGGGAGCGGAAGCGCCAGCGGTAGCGGAAGCGGGAGTGGGAATAGTAGTGGGAGTGGGCATGGGCGTGGGAAAAGGGCAGTGGATGTGGGAGAGGAAGCGGGAGCGGAAGCGAGAGCGGAAGCGGGAGAGGCTCGGGAGCGGGAGCGGGACCGGAGCGGGAGCGGGAGCGGAAGCGGGAGCGGAAGCGGAAGCGGGAATGGGAGCGGATTCTGTAGTTCACGCGAGCGGAGCCGCGGGCACAGCTAGTCGTTAATAAATACCATTCACTGTTACTGGGATGAACAGTGTATACCCTGCCTAAAGTATGCTCTGTGCAGACACCATCCCCCAATGGACCTCGTCGACGTCGATTAAATAAACCTGATGGTTCTATAAGTAGCGCGGCAACTCGTCATACGATTTCTGAAGAACGCTAGAAGTGTGGTCTGCATAGAGTTTTCTACATGTTCCCTGAATAAATACTTTTCCTCGGAATAATCTCTTTTCAGATTTCTCAATTATTGTTTTCTTTTTATATCAGTTTTGAAAATCAAAGATCAGTTTAGCTGGTTTTAGTAGACCTCTGAAATTTAGTATCTTTGTACTGCACTAAAGTTTATGTTGCTGGTTATCTATTTCTTGGATAATTATGGAGATTTTTTTTATATATTATGTTATTCCGGGATATACACTGTCACTTTGCAAAGTTTTGTCAAAATCCGTTCGGCAGTTTATGCGTGATGCCCTAACAAACAAACAAACAAATAAACAAACAAAATTTTTTTTAACTGTTCTAACATGTTCAGTTACTCATTTTAAGTCGCCCTGGTTGGTTTTTTTCCGAATATATTCAATGTACAGACTTTTTTGCATTTACGATTTTATTATATGTATAGATATAGATACTTAGAGAAGTAAGGTACTTTGGTCCTTTAGCTGCATATTATGGGCCACAGTGATCGTTTACCATAAGGTCTGAAGTGGCACCTATCATTTTGCCACTTCAGACAGCTAAAAAAAAAATTAGGATCGTCACGAATTAGAATAGACGCTGAGCCTCTTCTTTTGCAATAAATAAAAAATGTCTTCGACCTGGGGGAAGGGTGGTGAAAGAGAAGATTAAAGGAGAGGTGAGGGTAGTGGAGGGTGAGAGGTGTGGTGTGAAGGGGAGGGCAAAGGACAGGGGTTAGGAGGGAATCAGGGAAGGAATGGAGAAGGAAACGGAAGAAGAGTGAGCGGGAGGGCAGAAATAGTGAGGTGAGGGTAGAAAAGATATAACCCAAAAGGGCATATAACCCAAAATATTGCGCCATTGAGCGATTCTGACTTCTTGTATACGATTCTAATGTGCACATCGTACTCGTACATAGATATATTAATAGTATAGATGCGGAGTTCGTCACCAGAGAGGTATGCGCGCTGTCGGCGGGCAGTCTGCTAGTCCCGTCTCTGTCGCCGCCGCGGGCAATTAATAGCTTTGTCTGTGTGACATTTCTGAAATTACGGTCAATGTACAACTGACAGAAATAATTAAGTATTTATAATACATAAAAAAGATTTTTGTAAAAAATCCTATCCGAAGTTCAAAATTTTTTTGATAAAGAGTTAAATAAATAAAGTTTAAGTAAAACTAATTTAAATTAAACCACCTGATGCATAGTGTCAAAAGCTTTCAATGTGGGATTTTTTTATAATTATAAAAAAAACAGATTTTTGTGCCAACGATATACTGAAGCTTTATGCTGAAGGCACAAACGTGATATAATTTTAACATCTCTCCAATAAACTTCTATGGCCCCCTCCGCTCTTTCCCTCTCCCCTCGCTCCAAATGTAGTCCTAACTCATCGCAATTTGAATTCCGCCGAGAGTTCCTTCTTTGTATACTATTGCAAAACTTTGATTAAGTAAGCCGATTGCGATGAAATGTTACTCCAAAAAATATTTTTTTCTGAAAACTATCAGAATTAGTTCAATAGTTTTACGTGAATGAGTGCACAAACAAACATACAAAATTAACAAAATTGATCTTAGTGTATTTTGTACTTGCTTCATCCCCAAATATATATATATATTTTGCAAATTTTTTCAAGCCAGTTTTTAAAATTGTACTTTTTATTTTTTTAGAAGATTATATCTACTATTGCCCTGCTCTTTCCTTAGTACCAATAGTTATTAATATCGTAAACTCTAAATGGTAAATAAAAAAAATTAGTTTAATAATACAAATGTCGACAGCCAGCTATTCTGTAGTTTCATTTTGACTTGATTTGGGTTGAAATGTTTATTCATGAGCCAAAGATAACGCCTATGTGTATAGATGATACAGTTCACAGCCCCGGTAGTGCGTAACGATAGAACTAATGTAAGCGATTTAGAGGAGGGGGGGGGGGGGGGGGGGGCGTACGTGAACTGGGGGCCAATTCTACTACAACAGCACTTGTTCCCATTTCGATGGTGGCCCGATTCGAATCTCTTACAAGAATAACTCGAAAGGAGCATGTCTGTTAGTGGTTCGAGAAATTAAAATTAGTTTGACTGGACATTGGGCCCGATTCTGAAGGCACAATGTTAAAATTTGACAGCACTAAAACTGTTGCTATCCTTGTCACACAGTATTATGAAGATAAAGACGAAATCAATTTTAGCGCTGTCAAATTTTAAATGTGTGCCTTCAGAATCGGGCCCATTGATTATTTTATCAAGATAGCTATAAACTGTATATTACTGTTTTAAAATATCATATTAGCTTCTCGCCACGCTACGTCACACTATAACGAATCCTTTAGTTGAGTCTGGATATCAACTCACATAATGTTTCCCGTCTGTGTCAAATCATAACTCGATAATTGGTGAACATATTTCAATATAAGTACACTGAAAAACGAATTAAATCAAAAAATTTTAGACTTTTTTGTGCTATTGTCTAACTCTAAATTTGAATTACTACTGTGCTATGGAAACTCGATAAGGAAGTAACATCCAGAACGGGTACAACTTCTACAAAGCTGTCTGTCCCCAGCGGGAATCGAACTCACGACTTATAGCGCTTGACTCCAAAAACCAAGCCACTAAGCCGACGACGCGGTCTTTGAATGCCTTACCATATCCACCTAAGACCATAAGATCCTTAAACCAGCCTGCGTTTAACCACTCCTAATGCCCTCTTTCGATTGCAGAACATAAACCAAAAGCTAAATATCGTAAACCATTGAAATGCGCCAATAAATATGGCAGGAGCCACAAGCCGTCTTCAAAGTCAGACTGCGTGCGCGCAGGGCGTTTTGCATCTCGCGTGCGCTTACAAAGTTATGAGAATTAGATATAGACTACGCTTTGAGCTGACTTATATTTTACAGTACATAAACTACTAATAAGTATTTATTGGGATATATAAAATAATAATAAATAATAAATATGTCAGACATTCACACTAATTATCCAATCCCAAACTAGGCAGAGCCTGTGGCATGGTAACTAGATAACGGATAAACATACTTAAATAAATATATAAACATCCAAGACTTGGGTACAAACATTCATATTCATCATACGAACATTTGCCCCTAGCGGGATTCGAACCCGCAACCTCCGGCGTGGCAGTCCGAGTGCTACCCGTTCCGCCACGGAGGTCGTCGAAATAGTGTAATAGTATACATCAACATATATATCTTATATATTTATATGTTATGTGTATGAATTTATGTATATATAGATATTTGTATCATTCAATTATTCGTGTATCGTCTATGTATATATTGTTCGTTTATGTAATATGTATTTTCAAATTTTATTTAAAGTAGGTGCATTTCTTTATCAAATTTGGTACTAAACGCATTATACTTGTCCTTTCGGTTACTCTAAGGTGGACTGGAAGAGATCCCTATGTGGGATAAGTCCGCCTTTGTACACAGTTTAATTCCTATTTTATTATTGTTATTGTTGTGATTTTGGTACAATAAAGCGTTTACATACATACATACATACGCTGCCACGCTACAGATAAATATAATGATTGATTTTATTTATAGCTCAGGGTCAGACAGATCCCCGTTTTTATATTAAGCGCGTTGTACACTCGCGGCGCGAAAGCCCGCGAATGCCGTGAAACGCGAGTGCAGATGGTTTCGCGCCTTCGCTTTCGCGGTTCGCGGCGTTCACCGAACGATGTCGGTACTTATTTTATTCCGCAACAAAGTGTTCGTGCGTGGTTCGCGCCGCGCGAACCTGACCGCATCTACACTCGTGCTATTTTCGCGGTAGCGTGCGGGACGTAGCGACAAGCGGATGTTTTAAAAAAAAGTGTTTTGTGAAATAACGACCGTGAGCTGGCACTGTTTGAATGTTATCAAGCAGCCCGTGCTTTGGCAGTCCACAATATGCACAAAATCGTAGCACGCTAGGCCACACAGAGTCCACAGCTGCAGCAACTTCGACGTCCATTCCTGTCAAACGCGCGAACGTAACTGCGGCCAAAGTTCGCAGCCGCGTTTCGCGGGCGAGTGTACAGCCCGCATTAGATGGATTTACTTTTACTTGAGAAATTTGACGAATGTCTCGAGCTTAACCTCCTGAATCGCAGCATGGTGACAGTGATGGGGGGGGGGAGGGGGAGGGGATGGGGGGGGGAGGGGGAGGGGATGGGAGGGGAGTAACCGCTAACACTGCATAGCTTTGTTAATATTTTAGATAAATTTAACTTACGTACTCGGTAGCCACATACGACTTTCTCCCCATACCATTTATCGCGGACTATCTAACAAATCAAACATCTGTTGAACTGTCTAGCTATTATAGGTCATCTAAAGTGGGAGACCAAGTTAAAAGGCTTCGGGCAACGATCTCTATGTACTACCAGATGGAGCGTTCCAAACAGTGAGGCTACGGTTAAATAATGTCAATATTTAGTAAATAATTAAATGTTCTGAGTAGTAACTGCACAAGTTTCAAAGTGAATGTGAAAGAGTTGGGCTACTTGCGTGGAACAGAGCGATTGTTTGGAACTAATCTTGACATTATTTAACCGTAGCGTCATTATTTAGTAATAATTAAATGTTCTGCGTAGTAACTGCATAAGTTTCATTGTGAATGTGAAAGAGTTGTGGTTACTTGCGTGGAACAGAGCGATTGTTTGGAACGCTCCATCTGGTAGTACATAGAGATCGTTGCCCGAAGCCTTTGAAATGAAATGAAATAAATATTTATTGCCATAAATGTGGTACACAGGTGGTAGGTTATTTTATATATCCAGCACATTTAGTCATTTCTGACATACATTTCAACTTGGTCTCCCACTTTAGATGACCTATAATAGCTAGACAGTTCAACAGATGTTTGATTTGTTTTTACCTACTAACGCCTTTTGAAGTTGGCCCACCGATCGACCACCGGCAATCCTCGCCGAGCTTATTTGGCACCGCGCGATTGAAAATAAACATTCGCTTGCATTACACTTCGAGACAAGAACAGTATTCACGCTTGGCTAAGTTGATATTTACGTAGGCCTATTATGTTATGCGGCTGGAAAGACCAGATTTTAAGAAGCATGGCCTGAGTAAAAATGCTGGGACTAATACTTTTTGCCTTTAATTTACGAACAAACTGACGAACGTAAAACAAAATAATAATATCACAAAATAATAATGACGACCTCCGTGGCGGAACGGGTAACGTATGATGAATATAAATGTTTGTACCCAAGTCTTGGCTGTTTATATATTTATTTAAGTATGTCTATCCGTTATCTAGTAACCATACCACAGGCTCTGCCTAGTTTGGGACTGGATAATTGGTTTGAATGTCTGAGATATTTATTTATTATTATTATTATATCAAAAAGGGCAATATAAAACTGCCGTTACTCAACAGGCATAGCCATATCATCATCAGCCTGCAAGAGCCCACTGCTGGACATAGGCCTCTCCCAAGGCGCGCCACTGAACCCGATCTTCGGTTACTTAACTCAAGTTATATGTATATAACTTCAGGTTATGCGCCAGGGCATTAAAGTCTTTGTCATAGATCAAAAAGGTAGTACGTTGAAGTGGCAGTGGCCTGGTCACATCTGTCGGAGAACCGATAACGTTGGGGTAAACGAGTTCTCGAGTGGAGACCGCGACTGGGCAAGCGTAGGATAGAACGCCCTCTGGCTAGATGGAGCGACGATCTGCGTAAGGCGGCTGGCAGAGACTGGATGAGAAGAAGCGAGGATCGGGTTCAGTGGCGCGCCTTGGGAGGGGCCTATGTCCAGTAGTGGGCTTTTACAGGCTGATGATGATTTATTCCTAACAAAAACCTTTATTCCTACTCCAGCCCGACAGTGTACGGCCTATTTTTAGTCTGCGATGAATTTGGAGCGATATATCGGTCTGTTTATTAGTACGTACATACACCGCCGCCCGTGTCGTCAGGGTGTGCCTCGGTCGGTGTATACTTTACATGCACTACACTGCGACTTCGCCACATGAATCCTGTAGTGTCAACTTTGCTTTTTTTTATACTTTTCTACTTACAATATGATGTTGCCTTTTTTTGCACAGCGGTGTAAAAAATGCTGGTTTAGAACGAAAGTTTCGACTAATTGATATTTTGACGTGTGCTTAAAAATCGACCCCCCCCCCCTCCCCCCAAAATCTTCCCGTGGTTGTCGTCAAGGCGACTAAGGTTGGAAACAGGGACGGGCAGCAGCGTTCTCCTGTGTATTTTCATTACTGCGATTACCAATCCGCCTGCCAAGCGTGGTGATTATGGCAAATGTACACACACGGCTACTTAGATGGAGAAAGCGAGATTTTGAGCGTCTCAGCCAGGGAGCTGGCGGGACAAGTCGTGAGAGCTGAAAAGCGAGACGTCCCTTCAAAAGCGGGACATCTGACAACAATAGTTAAGCCACACATTGCTGGTGCAAACATAAATATGTGTCCACATCAACCCGTGCGCTGTGACCTAAGGCGGGCTACAAACTCGCTCTGCAATTTGCGTAATGTGCACGAGGCCTAATTTGCGAACTACGAGGTGGACCCACCGCACTGCACGCAGTGCCTAAGGCCTTAAGGGAAATCGCCACGCTGCTTTAATAAAAACTGGTGCAGAGATAAATATATTTCTTTCATTCTAAGAGATAGAGGTCTTTCTGATAAATATATGTGTTTAAATGATATGATTTGTAATGAAGAAATCTAACGAAGAACGAATGTAACTAAAATTAGCCGAAAGTATTAGCAAGTTGAAGTGGCAGTGGGTGAGCCATATCTGTCGTAAAACCGATGGTCGTTGGAGACCGCGGATTGGCACGCGCAGGGTGGGTGGCGCACTTTGAAACTTATGCAGTTACTACTCAATACATTTAATTATTTACTAAATATTGACATTATTTAACCGTAGCCTCAATATTTAGTAATAATTGAATGGTCTGCGTAGTGACTGCACAAGTTTCATTGTGAATGTGAAAGAGTTGTGGCTACTTGCATGGAACAGAGCGATTGTTTGGAACGCTCCATCTAGTAGTACATAGAGATCGTCGGTCTGAAACAATTTTTTTTATCAAAAATTGTGACTTAATAAAGACTAGCCCGTGACTAAACAGGTAAACTTAAGCACAAATGTTTTTAAACGCCGCTTGTAACATTTCCTACTTCATTATCATCATCATCATATCAGCCTTTAGACGTCCACTGTTGGACATATGCCTTCCCCAACGAACGCCACCACACCCGGTTCTCCGCCCTCCGCATCCAACCGCTTCCGGCCACCTTCTTCAGGTCAGTTCCTCCTTGACAAATGTTATTATAGTATTGAAATTTTTTTAGGACATTAAGTAATTATATTTCTGGTTTGTATTATTGTTTACATTTGATTTTAAAATGTTATTATGTTTCCGACACAATGTGTGAGGAATAAATTGAAATTGACAATCTTTTCGTTGAAGGAAAACTTCGTGAGGAAACCTGCATATGCCAAAGAAGAAATTCTAAGGCGTATGTGAAGTCCACTAAATCGGCTTAAGGCACCGTTGGGGGGCCGGGGTTTTGGCACAAAAGATCCTGAATGCTCGAAGAGACACCAGGTCTTCCTGGCCCTCTAAGATAAACCTTAAAGAGAGATAGAAAGGTGCACAAACAAGTGTTTTTAGTAGTCAAGTATAGTAAAAAAATTATCAATTTATGTTGACGAAGTATTTTTAAAACGGTAATACACGAACGATAAACGATTATCCGAGTGTTTGGTATAAACGTAATATTCCTTAACTTAGTGCCTCGACTGAGTATTGATAGAGGTGCAATGTACAGCGATAGAACTCGTGCTCACAATGTTTAACGATGTTACGTTAACAGACCCGTTCCTATAGCGAATTAGACGCACTAGGAAATTCTATGGCTATATATGACATTTACAGACATAGACTAGCTTTTTGACCAAAGTAACATTATTTCATTTTCTATGAGGTGCATTTTCATAAAACACGAAAAAATCCTTCAGAACGTTCGATCATCATCATCAAGAGCTGCGGGACATAGGCTTCTCACGAGGCGCGCCACTGAACCGGATCTTCGGTTCTTCTCATCCACTTCCAGCCGCTAGTCGGTAGGTAATTAAATCTTTTCGCTGTATTTATTGCTGGGGATGTGGCTGATGATGTGTGATAGAAGAAACTACATCACTTCCTAATAAAACGAGACTTAATCACCTATTGTAAGACAAAAAGGCGCAAACCATCGATGTTATTATTCCTAGGACAGCGCGCGATATGCTGGCGGCGGGCAGCGCTCAAAAATGTGTCGAAGGCGCTCGGCTTAGCGCTGTAACTACTCTGGAAGGGCGGAAGAGAACCACGCCAAAGTGTAGGTATACATCGTGGGAGGTTCGATAGCAAACGAGTACTCACCCGCACAGCCGGAGACGTCGATGCCGTAGTGTCCGTCGAGGCAGGCCAGGCAGGCGGGCGGCGCGGCGCCCGGCGCGCAGTCGCACGCGCCCGTCCGCGGGTCGCACGCGCGCGCGACCGCGGCCGGCCCGCAGCGGCACGCGGGGCAGCCCGCCGACACGTCTGCGCAGACAATACTATACTCGATCACTGTTGGGCTAGGCAGCATTTGTATTAAGTTCACTCAATCAAGCACACTAGTTTTTACTGACTTGTCTCCATATACAGCCGAGAAAATAGGCAAATGGAAAGGAATTGCTACGAACCTATCATCTGATAGTAGATGTGATTGTGGCGCGTACACAGGATGGAGGTTGTCTAAAAGGAAATGTAGTGCAAATAATATCCAATAGATGGCGCCACCAGTAGATTAAAACACGCTAATGGTTGGTTGCGTCCTCCGTATATAATAGCGGCCTGTGTGACGATTAACTCCTTACAACTCTCTTATGAAGTTATTAGTAGAGCAATGCAAAGATAAAGATAAAGCAAAGAGCAATATTAGTATATCTCTTTATTTTCATTTGTGTGTGTGAGAATAAACAGTGTTCTGTATACGCGTCTTCAATTGTGTTAACCTCTTGGAAACTAAAATACTTAGAACAAATAACAAAAAATAACAGATGTCTTATCATGATGCCAAATAGAAGTGTGAGGTCCCACTTACCTCCATGGCCTGCCGCGCATTCATCGCACTTCAGGCCGGTCCAGCCCTCCTTGCACGCGCACTGTCCACTGCGCGCGTCGCAGGCGGCGGCCAGCGCGCCGCGCCCGCACTCGCACGCAATGCACGCCGCTCCGCTCCCCGCCGCACCCTCGCCCGCCCAGCCCTCCGGCCCGAACCAATATCCTTCCTGCGAACAAAGACAGCCATGACGTAATCTACAATGGGAGCTGGTCCAGTGGTGGCTCCGATTTGATGTCGCCGTTTTACTGCAAAGGGGTCGGATGACAAACGGTTTTTACAGTCTATAAAAATTACTTATTGACTGCATCTCTAACAAGAGAGTTATTGACATACGACATAATTACTTACGGCCGAGCTCTTTTTTGCGAATTTCGTTTGGTAATATTAATTTACTAACTGTGGCCACGGCTCCGCGCGCGTGGACTACAGAAGCCGCTCCACTTCCGCTCCAACTCCCACGCCCAACCGCCTCCCCCCACCCCCACTACAGCACCAAATGTAGTCCAAACTCATCGCAATCTGAATATTACCGAACATTAAATTTATACTTCCTTGTTATATTGCATACTGACCTTACCTACTAATGTATTTAAAACTAAAAATGTCCATAACTTTTGATTGAGATGAAATAAAGCCTATATGTTACTCCGAGTTAAGCCCTATATTTCTGTAAAGTTGAAGCTTGTTATTGGCATATATTTATCCATACATTGTAACATTTTGTAAAAATAGCTGTTAGCTTTCCTAATAAAATAAAATAAAATAAAATAAAATAAAATAAAATAAAATAAAGTTGGTTCAGTAGTTTTTAAGTGATGCGTGTACAAACTATCAGACAAAAATTTCTAAAATGATTGAAATGTGTTCTATTACTCATCCTTAGACCCCCCAATTTTTTTGTAAATATCTTCAATGTACAGACAAGCGAGGTGTGTACGCTTCTATTTACTATTTTGACATCCGGCCCTTTGCAATAACAAAGACAATAAGTTGCAGAGCATTAAAAAATAACCGATACATTGCGACATAAGCGTAACTTACAAGGAATCTAATCGGAGACATTTCTCTGTTAGTATGCATATACTATACACCCCCTCCTCAGGCGTAGCGACCCGAAGGGGGCTTGATCTCTTTCATATAAAGACGGCCTGCACTTGACTTTGTATAGTGTTGGGTCAATAATCAACGATCTCTATACAAAACAATCGCTCTGTTCCACGCAAGTAGCCACAACTCTTTCACATTCACAATGAAACTTGTGCAGTTACTACTGAGAACATTTAATTATTACTAAATATTGACGCTACGGTTAAATAATGTCAATATTTAGAAAAGAATTAAATGTTCTGAGTAGTAACTGCACACGTTTCATTGTGAATGTGAAAGAGTTGTGGCTACTTGCCTGGAACAGAGCGATTGTTTGGAACGCTCCATCTAGTAGTACATAGATATCGTTGTTAATAATGTAATAATAATGGCCATCACGCCAAGTGGTATCACGGAGCGAAAAGTGGACGATGGAAAGTCGCTTTGCGACGTTGCTTCGCGAAAAGTGGCGGTGCATCGTATCTCTGCTAGGACCAGGGTATGAGCATTATGTATGTATGTATGGGCCAATAATCGGCAGCCTGTGGTTTGCCACGATCTTTCTCTTTACTAACTAAAGTGGCAATCGGATGGCCAGCGGTTCTCTGTCTCCTGCAATCAAAAGGCCACAACTCTGAGGACTATCCTACCTACCTAGAGCATAGTGCATGGAAGAGCTTCACATGGACGGACCGACCTGCAGCCTCCGCAACAAAGCATGGAATCAGGCCGGGCCTCGCTGGGGCCATCGCCCCGGGCGACGGGATGCGGCAAACTAAACATCGGCGCATTAAAAATTGACGGCCTCCGTGGCGGAACGGGTAGCTCTCGGACTGCCCCGCCGGAGGTTGCGGGTTCGAATCCCGCTAGGGGCAAATGTTCGTATGATAAATATGAATGTTTGTACCCAAGTCTTGGATGTTATTATATTTATTTAAGTATGTCTATCCGTTATCTAGTAACCATACCACAGGCTCTGCTTAATTTGGGACTGGATAATTGGTGTGAATGTCTGACATATTATTATTATTATAAAAACAGGCCTATAAAAATCATATCCTGTTTTCTGTGAACAGGCCTACGTCCAGGAATAGAGTAGGACAGGTAATACAGGCGTACCTGGCACTGGTCGCAGCGCGCGCCCTCCGCGTGGGCGGGGCAGGTGAGGCAGGCGCCGGTGCGGGGGTGGCACGGCGCGCCGGCGCACGCGCACGGCCGGCACGCGCTGCCCGGCGCCGCGGGGGCGCCCCAGTAGCCGGAGTCGCAGCTGTACAGGGAACAGTTCCGGTCGGCGATAAGTATGATTCTATAACCTTGACAATATATTGACACTAGGAGAAAGTAAGGGGTGAGGTTGATGGGAGGGTGAGGGAAGGGGTTAAGGGAGGAAATGAGGGGTAGCAATTGATATTTATAATGCCGTGTGGTTCCCGGTAGAGTAGAATAGGACCACTCCAACTCTTTTCGTGGATGTCGTACAAGGCGACTAAGGGAATACATTATAAAACATCAATCAGGCCTCCCCAACCCGTCTGGCCAGCGCGGGGAGCGAAGGCCAAATCCTCCGTCTGTCTCCGACAGATGAGAGAGGGTTGTGCTCCTGCAGTGGAGACAAAAATAACCTGATGATGATGATGAATTGATATTTCTGCTTCTTTTCGTTTTCAAGTCTTGTCAAAAGTTTAAGTTCTTCGATATCAATATTGTGTATTATGTAGGGTGTATAATAATTTAGACTAGCTCAGTAAACGACAGAAAGACCCTTAAGTAGAGCTAAAATGTTTGTGTAAAAATTACGTACAATTAATTTAAATAAAACTACTTGATATTTACATAGTTTAAAATGATGTAGCTATTTTTTTTAGTTTAAAATGTTCCTTCAAATTATATCCTGATTTTATTGTGTATATAATCAACTATGGAATATTAAGGAACTGGAAATGTTATGGGTAGGAAGATAGGTGTAGTGGTAAGGGGAAAAGGGTTGAGGAGAGGGGGTAAGAGGAGATAGTAAGGGGAAGGCTAAGCGGAGTGGTAAGGGGGGTAAGGGGAAAGGGGGGTAAGGGCAGGGGAAAGGGGGGTAAGGGCAGGGGTAAGGGAAAGGGGAAGAGGAGGGGTAAGGGGAAGGAGAAGAGGAGGGGTAAGGGGAGAGATGAAGGGGATTGAAAAGATCCCCATACTTCTGCTTTTCTATCACATTTTAAACGAATACGTACTGCTCACAGTGATCCCCCGTATAGCCGTCCGGGCACTGCGTACACACGAAGTCGTCCCCCTCGGCGGCGGCCAGCGCGCAGTTCGGGCTGAAGTTGTTCGACGGCAGGTACAGTGGACACGCGCACGGCTTGCACGCACCCTGCGAACATAATGTACTTCTTAATCAAAGCGTACAATATTATAAATTCAGCGTCATGTTAATTCTAAGAAAAGTCCTCAGAGTCAAGTTTTTTTTTTAATTATATTAATATTCGTCTTATAAATCCACTAGCAATCGCCCACGGCTTATCCCGCGTGGAGCAGTTTTTTATTTCCCGAGGAAACAATTTTTCAAAGGTAAACATGAGCCTATGTTCATCTACCTACATGAAATTGTGTGTACTGATCAAAAATTTATGGTGGTCGATTAAATATCCGAGCTGTGAAAGCGTAAGAAACAGACAAATAAAATCTTAAGGGAAATTAAAAACATAGTAAGCTTCTTTAAAGTATCGGTCTAGTCTTAGAGAGGGTAAGGGGATGAGGTATGAAGAGGGGTAAGAGGAGGGGATAAGGCGAGAGGAGGGGATGGTGTAAAGGGAAGGTAAGGGATAAGGGAAAGGGATTGAATACATACATACATAATGCTCACGCCTTGGTCCCAGAGGGTAGGCAGAGGGGATGTCTCGCCACTTTGCGCAATTCAATGTCGCAAAGCGACTTTCCTTCGCCCGCTTTTCGCTCCGTGATACCCCTTGACGTGATGTGTTACGAACAACATCGCCGCCTCCGAGTAAAAAGTACCACGGTGGTTTTATAATGAAATCATAATAATTTGTGATGATAAGATGTTAACGCGGACTAAGTCGCGGGCAACAGCTAGTTGTACATTTTTATTTAAATTAAAATCAGATTAAATTACAATTTCATATGCATACGTATAGAAATTTATGACTGATGAGATGAAATGCAGAACGACAATGACCCTGATTCTCCATTCAAAATTATTTACATCTTCAATTTAAATAGCTGATGGCTTTGCTACGGCACAAGAACATTTAAGATTGAAAAACAAGTTAATTCGGCCTATTCAACATATCCCTACTGGGCTGTCTCGTCATTTCTGATAAGGAAACTGAATGAGTGAATGATACCTGCACAGGATTGCCGTAGTGTCCCGGCAGACAGCGCTCGCAGTGCGGGCCCGTAGTGTTGTGCAGGCACGGCCCGCACGGTCCATCCACTGTAAAGAATAAAATTGAACTTTTTGACTCCCTATAATATGTTTATAAGAAACCCCCAAACAGTACATTATAGAATAGTCGATTATTACAATGACACTGGTTTTCCAATGATAATTAACTTTAAATGTAAATAGTCGTCACAAATTGTAACACACGCCGCTTAGTGGCGCGTCATGGCCGTCGTGTACGGTTGGCCGTTAGTCAGCCCATTCACGACCTCATAGCGCGGCGTCATCGCAGCACACAGATTTGCCGCTTTTATACAACTGAATTCATTAATTTGATTAATTTTACCAATAATTAGACCTGAACATACAGGTTCTAGTTAAGGCAACGGTTTCATACACAATATAAGTTATACATAAATACCTAAACTGTATTTCGTCGTTAGTTTTAATAATCATATTTTTCTAGTAAGTTGAAAGAATCAATTTTTTTTTATTGAAATAGACGGAATACAAAAAGAAGTTCAAATCTAAGAACCCTTTTCTGTATATTCCCAATTTCTTATGTATTTTCATGCTATACGAGTTTGAGAAATAAATGTAAAAGAGGAAACACCGTATATAAAATATTACTTTGACCCAGGTCAGTGCACAGAACATATAAAAAAACACCCAGACAGTACTGACTCGTAGTTTCTTTCCACTCTCTAGAACTCTTTGCATCAAATGTTCTATAAACATGATCACTGACCTGTCCCACAGTCTGCGTGTCCATTGCACGCGCAGGGAATGCACTGGAAGCGCGGCGTGCCGAGCGCGGCGAGCGGGTCGTGCGCGAGCGGCACGCGGGCGTGTGCGCGCGCGCAGCGCTCGCAGTGCGCGCCCGCGTACCCCGCGCCGCACGCGCACTGCTCGCGCGGCGCGCCGCCCGGCCCGGGGCGTAGCACTACGTTCTCCAACCGAACCTGAAGGCGGAGTAGGCCATTACAGATAATGTTATTTGTACTGACAATATATGCTGAAACAGTATCTAGAGGGAAAAGGCGAGGAAGGCAGTGAGGGGCAGGAAGGGGCGAGGTGGATAAGAAGAGTAGAGGGGAAGTGGGGACTAGTGGAAAGTAGAGGAGGGGTAAGATAGGGGTAGGTTAGGGGAGGCAATGTCAAGAAGAAGAAGTTGAGAGTACTACAGGTGAGGCACTAAGGGAATAACAAATTATCATAATTAATGTACAAATTATAGTAATTATGCTACAAGTGATGTTTGTGACTGTAATTTTATTAAATTCTAAGACGTCAACGACAAATTTTAGAACTCACTGAGCGCAAATGATTGAAGAGCCCGGTCAGGTCGATGGCAGTTCAAGTTCTACCCAAACGTAATCCTACTATCGTACTATATATCCTACTACTAATATTATAAACGCGAAAGTTTGTAAGTATGGATGGATATTTGTTACTCTTTCACGTAAAAACTACTGAATGGATTATAATGAAACTTTACAATAATATAGCTTATACATCAGAATAACACATAGGCTACAATTTATAAAGATATTGTGTGAATTGTCCAAAATATCAAGAAAGTAGGAAAAAATCTACCATCTGCGACTATTCTGGCGTGCGCGATTATATTATAATTTTAATGTCATAATGTTAATTCTTTTCTACGCCACGCTAATATAAGCTACTCGAAATACTAATCCTGTGCAGACGAAGTCGCGGGCACCAGATAGAAATAAAATTAACGTTACCTCATCCTGGTCTCCATGAAAGTGCGCCCGTATCATCATCCCGCGCAGGTCCCCCAGAACATCCATCAGCAGAGTTCGACTGACAGGTGCGGACTGATCATCTGACGCCAAGTACCACTCGCCTTCTACTAAAGGCACCACTAGATCGAGTTGCCCTGGTGTGTCATGGCTTCTGTTCCCGTATGCCAGTTTTGTGCCATCTAAAACCAAAACATTAACTCATAGAATTTTCTTGTAGAACAGAATGTTTAAATGAGTTCGTATAATAAAGCTTAAATAAATAAAAAGAAATAATGGAAAACACAAACAAAGTATAAGAGCCATTTACTCAATAGTCCATAAATTAATTATACCCAATAGAACTATAAGGAATATGTTCACAGTAGTTAGTTCTTTCAGTTGACTAGTTTAATTGAACTAAACATAACAGATCTTAATGTCATGTGTCTTCACATTCGACACGTACTCGGAATGAATGTAAACAGCAAACACTGCATATGAAATGTCTCTGACCCATGTCCGAGGATAATAATATAATGTGGAACATACACGTGATCCTGGTCACGGCACCATTTGGAGATGTAACATACTTTGAAATTATTTTTACACAAAGACGTTTGGGTTGACTTTATACCATCTGAGAGGAGCGCGCGGTGCGTCTATGTCAACCGTCATCACTATACGAAAGCCTGAATATGTCCAACCTTATTTATCGTAGAATTATGCTAATTATATGGTTTCTTTTTCACTTTTTATTCTCACTATAATGTGCAGTGCTGTCTGCCTATCTGCTTTGACTTGTCTCTTTCACCCAAAGGTTGAAAGAAAATTCCATCAGAGTTAAGTGCGCATTTGTTTAAATGAGTTGTGTGACTTGTATTTGTGTACAATAAAGTATAAATAAATGCTTTCTTTAGTTACCTGCACCAACAAGAATAACATCCGGCTCCATGCTAGGGTTGCCTCCAGTGTCTCCACGGACTATTCCCCAGAACAAACTGATCAGAACTTGGTTCCCGTACGCAGCAAGTTGTTCTCCACTAAACGCTCGCGTCAGCCAATAGAATGAATCCCAACCTTCTACCTGTTGTGGCATAACATTTTAGTAATCAATATTTTAAACTATTGTTATCATTAAAAAATTTATTAAAAAATGCCCAGTGTAATTCACCTCGTAACTGATTAGGTAGAGTTTCCCTTGCTCGTCTTGCGAAGGCTCGAGGGTTTCGTTGTTGTCGGCGTCGGTCACTTGCCAACCTTCGCCTAGCGGAAGCACCACCTGCCCTCCAAATAACAGATTAAAAAAATTATTAAATATAATGGAGATTAACAATATTTCTGTCTTTCATTTCAGTTTTTCAATTTTCCCGAATTGCTCACTTAAGTTCGAGTTAATAATTTATTATTAACAGATATAAGGGGTTAAGGTAATTATGTCAATTCCCCCTTTATTATTTCATTATAATGAGATTACGACATTAGTGTAGATAAAATATATTTGTTAATATTACGTGTTCCAAAGTAATGACGTGTGTCAGTCCGCTCACTCATTCGCTCTTTCGTTAGTTTATTCGTTCGTTCATTCGTTTGTTCATTCGTTCGCTCGCTCGTTTGTTTTCTTTGTCACGCCATAACGACTGAAAGTATTTTGATGAAACTTGGTACTGTGACAGCTTATAATATCTTGAACTTATAGAATATTTTAACGGAACGAAGTTGCAGGTATAAGCTAGCAAAATAAGTTACTATTTAATAATATTTGTCAGTTCATTATTGAAAATCTGTAATCCAGTTTGAGCCAACCACTGCCAACTAGTTTCAGATACATATTTCGTATGTAGAAAAATGTGGTATTTTTCATACTAAATATACAAAACATCGGGTGTTCTACGACCAAGGAGTCGATATGTAGTCTGAACTGTTGCACGTAGCAATTAAAAGATTGTAGGTAGTCACAAGCGACATCATTCGTTTACCATCGCGTTGACTTCTGCTTCATTCCTAAACTTGCCGTGTGGTTTCCGGTAGAGTAGAATAGGACCCCTCCAAATCTTCCCGTGGATGTCGTACAAGGCGACTAAGGGAATACGTTATAAAATATCAGTCAGGCCTCCCCAACCCGTCTGGCCAACGCGGGGAGTGTAGGCCAAATCCTCCGTCTGTCTGTGGCAGATGAGAGAGGGTTGTGCTCCTGCAGTGGAGACAAAAATAACCTGATGATGATGATAAAGTATCATTATCAGATCCTAACTGCTGGACATAGACCTTCCCCAATAAATGCCACCACACCCGGTCCTCCGCATCCAGCCGCTTCCGGCCGCTTTCTTAAGGTCGTCGGTCCACCTGGCGGCGGGGCGTCCCACCCTTCGCGTGCCTATCCACTCTCTCTACTCCAGAACTCGTCTGCCCGAGCGGCCGTTCGGTTCTGCGACAGATGTGGCCCGCCCACTGCCACTTCAGCTTGCTAATCCTAAGCATATGTATGAAAATTACATAAATCTGAGACTACTTAGCACGTACAGTTCCCACGAGTCCCGCGTCATAGCCATCGTCGGCCCTGGCTGCGCAGGAGTCGGCGATGTGCGAGCAGTAGCACCGTCGGCAGCCCTCCGCCAGCGCCTCGCTCAGCCCGAAGTGGCCCGGGGCGCACGCGTCACATCTCTCTCCCACTACGTTTTCCTGTTAACACAATATGCTCGAAATGTGTAGGTACTACGTTTATAAATAAATAAATATCTCAGACATTCACACCAATTATCCAGTCCCATTATAAAAGTATAACAAGTAGTATTAAAAGTATAATAAGTAGTCCAGTACATTATAAAACATCAACCAGGCCTCCCCAACCCGTCTGGCCAGCGCGGGGAGTGTAGGCAAATCCTCGGTCTGTCTCCGGCAGATGAGAGAGGGTTGTGCTCCTGCAGTGGAGACAAAAATAACCTGATGATGATCCAGTCCCAAACTAGGCAGAGCCTGTGGTATAGTTACTAGATAACGGATAGACATACTTAAATAAATATATAAACATCCAAGACTTGGGTACAAACATTCATATACATCACACGAACATATGCCCCTAGCGGGATTCGAACCCGCAACCTCCGGCGTGGCAGTCCAAGAGCTACCCGTTCCGCCACGGAGGTCGTCTAAACTACGTTTGCCTGTTAACACAATATGCTCGGAGTTGATACTACGTTTGCCTGTAAACATAATACTGCTCGATGCTGGTACAACAGAGACATGAACTGGCACTAAGCATCTGGCAGGTTTTAGGACCTATTTACCTTTTGTAGCTACGTTTTTTCATTCATTTTTGTATTTTTCACCTTTAGACCTTTGATATTATATCCTTTATTGCACATAAATTTTCCAAAAAAAAAGGGCATAACATAAAAGTGTACAAAGGTGGACTTATCTCTATAAGAGATCTCTTCCAGCCAACCTTCACTGTGGGAAAAGCTAAAACAAGCGGTAGGTCAAACAGGATAAAAATAAATGTGCCTTTTTTGAGTAGTTAACGATGTTTGGTCTTGTCGAAACTGATTGAAACTCTCTAGATACTAGGACACTCTAGTATATATTATCGTTGCTAGGACTACGTTTGCCTGTAAACACAATGTTGCTTGTTATACTACGTTTGCCTGAAGCTTACTCTGCTTGCCTGATGCTGGGATATTAACAAATAATGTACGACATGCTTCCTGGCGATTATTTCTTTACAGTTGTAAAAGAGAACTCCAGGCCGGGATGTACTGATTTGTACTAAAATGATTGGAGAATCATTTATGTTTATTTAAAAATAATAGTAGATTAGTAGCCAAGGGCTGTAAGGCATCAATTGCAGCCCGAGATATCTATAGTTCGAGGGTGCAATTGATGCTTACACCCGAGCTAACTACTCTGCTTTACATCTCGATTGTGAGGTAAGTAGAAAAAAAACCGGCATTACAAGAATAAAACATTTTATTAGTTATTTAAAGTAAAAGATTTCTACTCCCGCCTTTTTCATTTTTTTTAAATTATTTTTTTCAAGAAGGAAATTGAGCTTCGCCATTCGATATTTAAAATTGATGACTATTATACTCATACGAAGACAAGGCTGAATAGCGAAGCGACCTCTTTTGTCATTGGGCTGAATGCATGATGTCTATTGCCAGTATGATGGTTAGATGTACGCGAACTTTTTGAAAGAGTGAATAGTTTTTTTTTTAATTACTTACCGCCCTAGGGCTTTTCTAGCTACATTATTACCCTAGAGCGCTAATTGGTCACCTACAAGCCCCATTTGGGGGTAATAAGGACCTACTTACAGAATATGAGAGATGTAAAATACATTACCTTACACTCGCAAACATCATCACAGACTCTCACGGGGTCAACAATGCCCCTAGGGTCACATTTGCAAGCCGGGGTCGTCTCAGGCACTTGGCAGTCGGGGAACAAAGCCCTGGGGTCATCGCAGGCGTTGCACAGGTGACCTGAGTAGCCTGGGTAGCAATTGCAGGAGATGTGGCGTCTTCTTCTATCCCAAGTGCATGTGCCTGGAATATTTAGGAAATATGCTTGATCAAGAAGGTGGTTGGAAGCGGCTGGAAGCGGAGGGCGGAGGACCGGGTGTGGTGGCGTTCATTGGGGAAGGCTTAGGTCCAGCAGTAGACGTCTAGGTGCTTGATAAAATTTTCTGCCTTAAGTGTAATCCAATTCGAAACGCATTGTAATCAATCATTATAATAATTATAATCAAAGTCAAATCATCTTTTATCTAAAGAGTACTCAATGACTAATTGTTCTCATCATCAAGTTATTTTTGTCTCCACTGCAGGAGCACAGCCCTCTCTCATCTGCCGGAGACAGACGGAGGACTTGGCCTACACTCCCCGCGCTGTCCAGACGGGTTGGGGAGGCCTGATTGACGTTTTATAATGTATTCCCTTAGTCGCCTTGTACGACATCCACGGGAAGAGTTGGAGTGGTCCTATTCTACTCTACCGGAAACCACACGGCAATTGATCTATCGACGTACAATTTTAACCGATAGGTATAAAAATTTGATGTAGGTACTTATGTATAGAGGTTGCTCTAAAGACGGAGACCCACTAGAATGGGCCCGCACACACACACACACACACACACACACACACACACATACATACATACCATCAGAGCCTTCCGGGTTGCAAGTGCATTGGAGACAAGGTCCATCGGGCACCTCGTTGTAGTATCCTATTAGACAGCGGTCACACAGAGGCCCCGCACGGTTATCCTGGAATCATCAATTGATACATTACGTTTTCTCATTACACTACACAGACTCATATCGTCGACTAATCCTATCAACTCCATTTAGTCTGCTATGCAGTTGTATACCCTAATGACGACAAAATAGCCTTCGCAACTCAATAGCAGCAACAATGGCAAGTTAACACGTTTAGAGCTAGAATGCTTAGAAGGAAAGGTCATCAGCCGATATAGGTCCACTGCTGAACACAAGCCTCCCCAATAGAATGGCACTTTTGGTGGGCTGTCCATTGGGGGATTTGCCATAATCACCACACTTGGCAGACGGGAGGTGATCGCAGTAATGACGAGCGACGAAACCATCAAAAGTGTTGCATTTATAATAATAGTTGGATAAATCAAGACCCCTACTGCGAAAGAACCCAGTGATATCAAGATACCAAACGTAAAGGAGTCCCTCCATCTCTCATGGCCAGGGCCGGATTATCCATTAGGCAGTGTAGGCAACTGCCTAGGGGACCGGCATCCCGGGTCTTTAATGGAAATGTTTCTTTGAGTGAAAAGAGGAGTAGGCGGGGGCTTCGGGTCGGAGTCGGATTGAAAGTGAGTAGTCCACGCGTGCAGAGCATTTCATTCTGGTAAAGAAACTATATTTCAGGAAGTTGGAACACGGCAAAGGGGCCCCGACATGGTTAATCCGGCTCTGCCCTTGGCCTTTCAACGAAAGGAAATTTTTGAAAATGTTTCTTTGAGTGAAAATAGGAGTAGGCGGGGGCTTCGGGTCGGAGTCTAAGACGGATTGAAAGTGAGTAGTCCACGCGTGCGGAGCATTGCATTGTGGTAGAGAAACTATATTTCAGGAAGTTGGAACACGGCAAAGGGGCCCCGACACGTGATGTACCTATATAGGGGCCCCGACATGATCAATCCAGCCCATGGTCTTTCAACGTTATGGCCATGCAGGCCGAATCACGGAGTGCCCGATACTTGCCTGGCTTGATCTATTTAATGCAATGAAAGGATTTCTGATACAGAGATCTCAGAAATTTTCTCCCGCAAACCTTATATGCCTATTTGGATTCCAACACTTTCTACAGATAAAATAACTCTGTCCCTTGTGATTTGTAAAGCAACTCTACCCATTCTGAGGCGTGCCATCACGCCGACGGCTACGTCGTCGCGCTGTCCAGTCAAGTCAATAAAGATATACCAACCGTACAGTTGACGCAGATAATGGCACCAGTCTCGTCGTAGGAGCAGGCGCCCCTGTCTCCGCAGGAGCACTCCGCCCCGCCGCCCCCGGCGCCCCCGGCGCCCCCGCCGGCGCGGGCGCAGGGCGCGCGCGGGGCCCAGGGCGCTCCGGAGCAGCACCGCTGGCAGTGAGTGCCGCACGTGTTGTGGAGACACGAGCATTTTGCACCCTGCAGATTAAATCAATCCCACTCAAGTCAACGTCAAAATCATTTATTGCATATGAGTACACTTGGTACATTTATACACGTCATTTTTTTTATCGACTACCGCTTCCTAGGTGTTAGCGCTGTGAAGAAGAAACGGCGCAACAAACTTCACGCACCACATCTTATAAAAATCAACTAATATTACAAACGCGAAAGTTCGGATATTTGGATGTTTGATACTCGATCATGCTTCAACCACTGGACGGATCGGGATGAGACTTAGCAGAATGGCACACATACGTAACAAATCAAACGATACATTCACAACACCTCGGGAAGACCGGTGCTCGTTCCTCCGGCAGAAAATGGTCTTCTCCAGTGTTGCTACATAGTTCTTGCTTATCCGTACCTGCGACGTGAGCACGCAGTCTCGCGCGTGGCCGTGGCAGAGGCACCTCGCGGCGAGAGTGAGCGCGCGCACCGAGTAGTACTGGTGGCGCGCGCCCCCCGCCCCCGCCCCCGCCCCCGCGGGGTGAGGCGCGCGCAGCGACATGCGCACGCGCCGCGCGGTCACGCCCTCGCCCATACCTACGTGCATCTGAGGGGAGAGAGACAGCATTTTTCATCACATATATCATCATCATCATCATCAGGTTATTTTTGTCTCCACTGCAGGAGCACAACCCTCTCTCATCTGCCGGAGACAGACGGAGGATTCGGCCTACACTCCCCGCGCTGGCCAGACGGGTTGGGGAGGCCTGATTGATGTTTTATAATGTATTCCCTCAGCCGCCTTGTACGACATCCACGGGAAGAGTTGGAGTGGTCCTATTCTACTCTACCGAAAACCACACGGCATAACACCACATCACATATATATGCATACATAATGTTCACGCCCTGGTCCCAGAGGGGTAGGAAGAGACGATGCATCGCCGCTGCGCGATCCAACGTCGCTGATCCAACTTGGTGTGAAGTGTGGCAAACAATATCGCCTCCTCCATGCTGGGATACAATGTGGTACCACGGTTAGCCAGGGAAATACTTGTCCACATCGTCAGAGCCCCGCATTACTCGGTAAGGCTAATCGTGCCCGGAGTTTAGATTCAGTTTTTGGAAGCCATTTTATTTATTTATTTAACTCTTTATTGTGCACACACACAGATAAAACAAAAAATAATACATTAAAAGAAACACAAGTACAAAGGGCGAAATTATCTCTGAGAGAGATTTCTTCCAGCAGACCCGCGAGAGAGATAATTGAAATAGTAAAGGCAGACATAGTGTGTACGTAAATAAAAAACATATACATGCATACACTAATATAAACTATATACCCACTTACATAGTTTACAAACTACACGGTAAAATAAAAATATATAAGTATATAAATAAATATTTACCAATAATATATAAATATAATATACATTATTAAATAATAATAATAATATACAAACATTCATAAAATACAAATAATATTTTATTTGGAAAGGAAGTCAAATCCTGTACTGAAGTCAGGACCACCAGGACATCTATAGGCTTTATGACTAATTATTTACGTCCAGGCAGCGATGTCATCATCGATTCGAACCTGCCAATTGATCTTATCGAGCTTATCAGTATATGAGTCAAAGAATATTAATTTTACGTATGTGAGTCATTCGATAGAGATGATTAACTTCTATTGTAGAGATGGCATCTATCCACGTAACATACGTAACAGATAGAGAAGACATTTGCATGAGTAATTAAAATTAGAGAAGGATAAAGGGAAACAGACGTGAGTCTATCTGCCTAGAACGAAAATCATGAAAGATCCCATTAAAATGTATAGAAATTAGAGTACAGGTACAAATCTCTTCTAAAAAATAAAATCGTAAACTTCGCGTGTCTGTACATTGAAGATATTTGCAAAAAAAATTGGGTGTCGAAGGATAAGTAATAGAACACATTTCAATCATTTTTGTGTTTGTCTGTTAGTTTGTGCGTCATCACGTAAAAACTACTGCACCGATTTTGATGGATTTTTCACAGAAACATAGGGTTTAACTCGGAGTAACATATAGGCTTTATTTCATCGCAATCGGTTTTTTCAGTCGAAAGTTATGGAAATTTTTACTTTTCAAATACATTAGTAGGTAAAGTGGACACTGACGGTGGGCCTGATCCACAAGTTTCAAGTCGCTCAGCGAGCTATGGAGAGCTCGCTCGGGGTTTGTTTGAGAAATATGATTAGTAAACCTTACCTCCCCATTCTCTAAAGGCCGAGGGCTAGCGAACTGCGTGGAACACGTCATCTGATCCGCTCTGTGGATCCTCTTCGCTCCTCTGGCTTTTCGCCTCCGCCTCTCTGGCCTCAGGTCCCAGAGTCGGCGGCAGTGATCCCTGTCTCCGAACGCCCTGACCATCCGCCAATCGTTGGCGCCTTCCGAGGGGGAGACTTCAAGAGACCACGCCAGCGGGCGGGGGGACGGCCCAGACTTGATTATCACATGGAGGAGCTCCATTTTCTGAAAAAGATGATGTTTAGAATAATAAACTCGTAGATGACAAAACAAAAGTTACCCTTTGCCATAAACATTTGGGTCTCATAAAGTTAGGAGAAATCTGAATCCTACTAATATTATAAACGCGAAAGTTTGTAGGTATGGATGGATGTTTGTTACTCTTTCACGTAAAAACTACTGAATGGATTTTAATGAAACTTTACAATAATATAGCTTATACATCAGAATAACACATAGGCCACAATTTATAAAGATATTGTGTGAATTGTCCAAAATATCAAGTAAGTAGGAAAAAATCTACCATCTGCGAGCTATTCTGGCGTGCGCTGCCAAAACCGCTAGAGTTACACATATTTAATGTATGATGGAAATGTTTATCTTAAATAGTCCTACATAAAATCCCGCCACAGTGTATATCTATATCTAATATGTAAGCCATTATAGCCAAAATAGTGAACCATCGTGATGAAACTTGGCATACATATAGGTTAGGTCCTGGAACAGGACATAGAATAGTTTTTATCCCGAAAAAACATCGCATTCCTACGGGAAATACATAATAATTTGTGATGTTAAGTTGTCCACGCGGACGAAGTCGCGGACAACAGCTTGTTTTACATACATTAAGCTTACGCCCTAGTCCCGTAGGCAGAGACGATGCATAGCCACTTTGCGGGATCCAACGTCGCAAAGCGACTTTCCATAGGTATTTTACATAGGTCTATATTCAAAATTTTAGCTAAACAGCTCAAGTAGTTTTCGAGTTACCCACCAGACAGACAGACGGACAACATATCTTCGCGATAAGGGTATCTTTCGTTAAGTCGGTCGCATTTTCAAGTGCTTATGTATATATTTTTTTAATGTCTTTATCTCTTCTCTTTATTCTCTTTAAAACATTAATCAATAAGACGAAGAATGCTCAACGGTCATTATCAATGTTACTGATTATAAGGATTAATCTGATTATAAGAATTAATTGATCAAAATTCCGTGACGTCATTACTTTTGCTTGCTTTTGCTAAATATTATCGTTTTAGACTTTGACCGTGAGCGAGACATTAGTCTCTGAAGTTGGGCGATTCCTGTTGCCCCTAACACAGTTGTCCAGTCGAGTACATGTATTTAATTTAATTATTAGAAAACTTAAACGGCGATACATAGTTGTAATTAACAGAAAAATCTATTAACACTGGAATATCAGACGGTACCATTTCTTATAGCTTTTATTTTAACTAATATAAACTATTTTGCCCTTTTCGTCTCTACCTCCCACTCTAGGACCAAGGCGTGAGTATTATGTATGTTTTTTTTAGAATTTTTGTCTGTCTGTCTGTCTATCTGTATGTATGTTTGTTACGGCATCACGCAAAAACTACTGAAAGAAATTTGATGCAGTTTTCAGTTGTCTTGCTGTCTAACTTAAATCTGGTGCATGTTTCATCTTGATACGCCACTTAGAACCTGAGATATTAATAAAGTAATTTTTTTCTAGAAGCCATTATATTCGGTGATAATAAAACGACTGTTAATATTTCTTCCAGTAACTCAGTATCACATTTAGAAATCATTCATGAAAAAAACATCTCTTTTTACGAAAATTTTGATCAAAAAATTCAATATTTCTCGAACGTACGAGTATGTTCATCATATGGGCGAGGTCAACGGCCGCAGCGCGGCGCGTATGGGATTGAGTGAAATTTAATTTTTGGGGATAGGGATGGGGTTGAGGTTGGGGTTGGAATTGGGATATTGAGAGTCTCGAGTTTGAGTGGAAGTAGAAGTGGGAAGAGAACGGGAGCGGAAGTGGAAACGGGGGCGGATTCTGTAGTTCACGCGAGCGGAGCCTTGGGCATAGTTAGTATATTAATAACTCTAATGCAATAAACCCACTCGGTAGCCACGGACGTGCCGAGGCCTATGTCCAACAGTGGAAAGCCCGGGAAATATGGTGTGAAGATAAACAATTCTCTTCACACCATCTTTCTCGGGCTATCTATCATGGACCTGGCAATCGCGAGGTCCCAACATCAAACATATGCGGATACACCGTACAACGGCGTCTCTCGCCCACAGTAACACTTGTAAGAAAAATCTAAGGATTAGTATTACAAGGAACATCAAATACAGACGTTCTATACTACTTACTGCTATAACTCTGCGTCATGCCAACAAAAGCACACCAACTTCGAAAGACAATGGCAGAACTGACAAAAACGGCAACCGGCCGACATCGCTCGCATGCCTCTGCGCCTGCGCCGCTCATTAGCCGCGCCGTACAAGGCTCAGATCGCATCGTGGGCAACGCTACCTCACTCTCCACTAAGAATACTTTGTATGACTTTGTTAAGTGGATATCTTACATTATTACGCTCACAATTCAGAAATTGCCGTGTGGTTTCCCGTAGAGTAGAATAGGAGCACTCCAACTCTTCCCGTGGATGTCGTACAAGGCGACTAAGGGAGTACATTATAAAACAACAATCAGGCCTCCCCAAACCGTCTGGCCAGCGCGGGGAGTGTAGGCCAAATCCTCCGTCTGTCTCAGACAGATGAGAGAGGGTTGTGCTCCTGCAGTGTAGACAAAATTAACCTGATGATGAATTCAGTAAGCGAAAAAGCCTATGCTGTAAAAGCTATGGAGAGGGGTTTCTTTGGAGATATGATTCGTAATGAGGAGATCCGACGAAGAACGAAGGTAACCGACAAAGCCGCGGAAAGCCGGTGACATCTGACCCAGAACCGAGTGGGTGTCAACCGTTGGGTGACAGACCAGTTCTGGAGTGTAGACCGCGGATCGGCACGCGCAGGGTTTAAATTCAGGTGTCATATCTGTAATATGGAGATGGCAAAGCGTAAACAAATGTAAAATTTATTCAAGTGTTGACAATAGTACGTGGGTATAGGGTGAGACGCCCCGCCGCCAGATAGACCGACGACCTGAAGAAGGTGGCCGGAAGCGACTAGATAAGGAGGCCGGAGGTCATTCCCACTGAGGGCACCAGCTCTCCGAGTCTACCTTGTTTCAAAAGAGACTGCGCGCCTGGCTTGTCAAGCAGGCATTTTATTGCTTTGAAGAGTTCTTTCAGAAAGTATTGTGTTTAATTTGCCTGTCTATAATTCGATTTTATTTAACTTGAGTAAAATTTTTATTTGACCTGTAACGGAAGTTATCAATAAAGTATGTCTATGTCTGGGATTATGGGTTGGACTGAGGAACGAATCAGGGTCGAATGTACGTTCCTGGAGTCTACTAGCACTAATAACTTTAAGGCCTGTGGGCTCCGGGTTCCCACAAAACACCAGGGTATATTCCTCAGTCCCGACTTCTGGCCCGAGGGAGTAGTGTTTAGACGTTTTAGGGATAAACGACTAATATCTCAAAAATAGTGTGATGAACTATGTTAATTAAGGCTTAAATAATGTATGTATTTCTAGGTTAAGGTATTTATCTATGGGCCAAGTTGCCTGATAATAAACGATTTATATATTGTTATATTATATCTATGAACGGGTGGCGTTCTTTTGGGAAGGTCTATCTCCAGTAGTGAATATCGAAGGGCTGAAATGATTATCAAAAATAACCCAGGTAGTTTTCATAGTGTGATTTCCCAATACTTACGGCTTGCTTGGCCTTAAGGCCTGCTTAAGCGTCTATACTGATGTCGTTAGTCACCTCTGTTTACCCCTACAGTTTGATCAGCTACTGAATCGATTATTCAAATCCTGTCCCATTGAGAGGCACCTGTTTTAAATCCCTGCTTTCTATTTTATTTCAAAATAAACACTTGTTCTGATAGAGTTTTGATGCCTGGTACTGCAGCTTCGCACAATATTTCAAATATTGTGTGCAAAATTGATTTCTAAAGTTGTAGTTGCGCCGTTTCTTCTTCGCTGACACCTAGGAAGCGGTGATCAGAAATTTTGACTTGACTTAAGACTGAATATTCTTCAGCATGTATAAAATTAATAGCGGCGTCCAGCAGCCTTGAAACGTCTGTGTAGAAAAAACTTACAGGTATTTAATTTTAATTGTTACTTGTATTTGGATATATATTTATTAGCAATCTGTATTTTAGGTAGTTATTTTTTTATTTTCATTATTTCTATTTCCATTACTATAATCGCTTTGTTTTTTTGTTATTTTTGCGGTTTTGAACCTTCTCTGATTTCAATCTTTATTATTTATTCCAGATTTCCTTCTTACCACTAAGTGCTTGCATAAAGGAAGAGTGAAAAGTCATCTTCTGGGTACGCGTGGATCACCTTAAGATTCATCGCTACTTATCATCAGGTAAGACTAAGGTCAAGCATAACTTTAACCAAGAAAAAAAATTACCTACGGCGCCGAAATCGCCATCGCCAAAGTCGCTCAGCGGGCTATGGAAAGAGCATGTTCGGAGTTTCTCTTAGGGTCAGATCCGAAATGAGATGATCAGCCAGAGAACCAAAGTCTTCGATATATCTCAAAAAGTTAGTACGTTCATATGGCAATGGGCTGGTCTGACGAAGAACTGATTACCGTTGTGTTAAACGAGTTCTCCATCGTAGTCTCGTTTACCTTTGGGGTAAAGTGTAGTGTAAAACGCCTCCTGGCTAGATGGAGCGACGATCTACGTTAATGGCAGTGACTGGATGAGAAGAACCGAGAATCGGGTTCAGTGACGCTCTTTCAGAGAGGCCTGTATCCAGCAGTGGACTCTTACAGGCTGATGATGTAGTATAATCCTGCTATTACGTCTTATAAACACTACGCATGGATTACTATTCAAATTATCCTCAACAAGTACATAAAAATCTTTACATTGATAAAAACCAGAGATAATCTACATTTCTTATCTCTCGCAAACGACACT
Organism: Esperia sulphurella; assembly: GCA_947086405.1. NCBI lineage: Eukaryota > Metazoa > Arthropoda > Insecta > Lepidoptera > Oecophoridae > Esperia > Esperia sulphurella. Next base: position 18,397,993 of record OX352258.1, read on the forward strand.
ACCAACGCCTTGCAAAATTTAAAAAAACAATCCAACGACCTGCTTACGCTTATACTGTAAAAATATGTCGGAGCGGAAGTCAGAACCTGCCATGGGTAACACTATCTCCTATTTATATCTTATCATGCTTGATAATGTTCAGTTTTACGCGAGAAGCGACACCAAACGGTCATGTGAACATATTATTATATATTTAGACAATGTCCACTGCACATGATAACAGCCTTAGAGAAATCAGGGTACATGGGAGGCCGAATCGTGATACGCAGATTGCGGTGGTGTACGAGCCCAGAAAAACGGGCAATTCTAGAATGTCGAACCGAAACAACAGTGAATATGTGTATGTGAACTCCGCGTTTGCGGGTAGTTTACACAGTGTCAACGCGACTCAGAATCGACTGTCAGAGACTCCACCTCCGACAAGGTTTGTTTGGGGTTTCATTTTACCACGTTTTTATTAAGTCACTTTCTTGTCTGTCGTTCCGGGTGGAATCTTGCAACTCAAATTTCGAGCTAATCCCGGTTTACATATCCGGCTGAAACTTTCAGGGTAGCTCGCAAATCGATGCCAATGCATTATTAAGTCACTTTATTGTTTGTCTGCCTGTCTGTCGTTACGGGTGGAATCTTGCGACTCAAATTTCGAGCACTTCCCGATTAGCTATCCGGCTGAAACTTTCAGAGGAGCTCGCAAATCGATGGCAATACATTATTAAGTCACTTTCTTGTATGTCTCTCTGTATGTTTGTCGTTCCGAGTGGAATCTTGCAAATCAAATTTCGAGCACTTCCCAATTAGCTATTCGGCTGAAACGTTCAGGGTAGCTCGCAACTCAATGATAATGCATTATTATGTCACTTTCTTTTTTTCTGCCTGTCTGTCGGTCCGGGTGGAATCTTGCAACTTAAATTTCGAGCACTTCCTGATCCTGATCCGGCTGAAACTTTCAGGGTAGCTCGCAACTCGATGAAAATGCATTATTAAGTCACTTTCTTGTTTGTCTGTCTGTCTGTCGTTCCGGGTGGAATCTTGCAACTCAAATTTCGAGCACTTCCCGATTAGCTATCCGGCTGAAACTTTCAGGGTAGCTCGCAACTCGATGACAATGCATTATTAAGTCTTGGTACAGATCTATAGTCAAGTTCTTGGTACACTTGGGGTCAATGTATTTTTATGCAGATATAGCTCGCATGTACTATGAGGTTGCAACGGGCATAAGCATGGCTAATAAATATCTAAGCTCAATGAATTGATGATGAAAGGATTAGCCTTTAGAAGACGACCCCAGATTCTGTATTTACATATGTTATCCACAATTTGTATGTCTGTACGGGATCTATTTTGATGTTATGATAATTTTATTAAAGTAACGAGTATCGTTCTTTCGTTCCACGGTCAGTAAATTATAGATTAGATTAGATTAATTTTTTTTCTCTTTAACATCTTAAATATTAATTTTACATGTCATTCTAATTTGGTAAAAAGGATTATCATAAAATAAACCAATTTGCGATATTAGATTGCGGAAAGTGACGATACATCGTCTCTGCCGTCCCCTCTGGGACCAAGGCGTGAGCATTATGTATGTATGTATGTATAAAATAAACGAATATACAAAAATAACTATATATGACTATTGATCAAATTCTGACGCCGTGTGGTTCCCGGCTTAGATAAGGGCCACCCCCAATCTTCCCGTGGATGTCGTCAAGGCGACTAAGGAACACCAGGAATGGGCAGCTGCGTTCTCCTGTGTATATTAAGATCATTACTGCGATCACCAATCGTGGTGATTATGGCCAGCCCACCGAAAGTAGGTTTATGTTCAGGATTAGACGTATTTTGGCTGATGATGGATCAAATTCTAATTACATTCACATACTGCTGATTGATATATAGAACTTAACCACTGGACGGATCGTGATGAAACTTGGCACATATATAGGTTAGGTTCTGGAATAGGACATAGGATAGTGTTTCTCCCGAAAAAACATCAAATTCCAACGGGAAATACATAATAATTTATGATCTTAATGTAGTCGAAGTTGTCCACGAGGACGAAGTCGCGGGCAACAGCTAGTAAAAAATAAATAATGCCATTTCCGTGTGGTTCCCGGCTTAGAATAGGGCCACCCCGAATCTTCCCGTGGGTGTCGTCAAGGCGACTAAGGGATTGACCAGGCACGGGCAGCTGCCCTCTCCTGTGTATTCACCAATTGGTTAGTCAAGCGTGGTGATTATAGCAAATCCCCCAAAGGACAGCCCACCAAAAGTGTCATTCTATTGGGGAGGCTTGTGTTCAGCAGTGGACTTATTAAAGCTGCTGATGATGAGATAACTCTAGTTAGGTACTTGCTATCTTTAATCTGAGGCAGAATCTTGAACAAACAAAACTAAATCAACTGCAAGTTTATCTATAAAGAAAAACACCTGTCAACATTATCAAATAGGTTTTAATAGAAGCCTGATATATACTGTTGAAGATATAGATATACAGTCTGTGTGTTCGATTGATATATTATCTGTAATAAGTACTCTGTGACGTGGGCAGATTAATGAAAAGTACCGATATCCATTGTATTTTAAGGTATGCTATACACGATATTCTTTATTGCACATTTTGAAACTAAATACAGTTTCAAATTTTGTGCACAAAGGAGAGCTTATCTAAAAGAGATCTTTTTCAGCCAAACTTACATATATATGTACATTACTACGTATACATATGTACCTAGAGCACCCCCCCACTCCATACAAGAGACTGTTACCGGCGCATCAGCCTGTTTGCGTGTGTGGGTAAATTATTGTAGGGCGGCTGCACCCAGCGCGCGATCAAGAGAGAGAGACAATGTCAACAACATGCTTGTGCTTCTCTTTCTAACTTATAACGTCGATCTGTCAGCGCCGGCCGAAAGCGCTGGCGCAGTAACTTTGTAGTGGCGGATAGCGCCGCGCGACTAACTTACATAATAAGATACAGACAGATATTTTTTCAGGAATTTTATGTAGATTTGGGGAACATCGATAAGTCGACAATGGGCTCGATTCTGAAGGAACAACGTTAAAATTTGACAGCACTAAAACTGTTGCTATCCTTGTCACACAGTATTATGAAGATAAAGACGAAACCAATTTTAGAGCTGTCAAATTTTAAATGTGTGCCTTCAGAATCGGGCCCAAATAAGTTTATAGTGAAATCCTAGCCTAACGTAGCTAAGCTTAGTCTAGCGTCTTATCTTTAAATTGTTATCATATCACATACAAACATATTTGCAAAAACAAGAATGCAAAATTGATACAAAAGTTATTTTGCAGATAGTTTCAAGTTATTCTGAAGATTCCATTAGTACAACGCTAGGCCTGGCATCAAACTGAACTGAATTGAATTCAACTATTTGAACAGGCAGCAGATATATAGACTGGACGGATCGTGATGAAACTTGGCATATATATAGGTTAGGTCCTGGAACAGGACATAGGATAGTTTTTATTCCGAAAATACATCCCATTCCTACGGGAAATAGATAATAATTTGTGATGTTAAGTTGTCCACGCGAACAAAGTCGCGGACAACAGCTAGTATACTATATGTCCGAAAAATATATAGGTAACTTTCTTTGACAATAACAGTTATGACACAAGGAATAAAAACCTTATTTTATCATGGTTAAGACTTATTAGCGTCAATATTTAGTAATAATTAAATGTTCTGAGTAGTAACTGCACAAGTTTCATTGTGAATGTGAAAGAGTTGTGGCTACTTGCGTGGAACAGAGCGATTGTTTGGATCGCTCCATCTAGTAGTACATAGAGATCGTTGACTACCAAGTATACTCATGAGAAATAAATGATTTTGACTTTGAATATTATTTTCCTGTAGACATAGGCATAGACATTTATTATTGGTAATCGGCAATTACAGGTCATACAATTTTAAAATCTATAACATAACATAGTAATAAATACTTATTACATAAAATGATTATGTCTCATAAAATAATATAAATGTATCGCCACCTTATGTGTTCTTGACAATTAGACCAACAATCATATGGACTTTTTAGCTGCTGTACCATTGTTAAAAAGGGTTCTTTATTTCTTGCCATAAGAGAAGAAAGATGAAGTTTTTTTTAAATTTATTCTCATTTGTTTCCAGCGTCGTCCGGGAGCAATACTGGGCATGCTCCAAATGGCCATATGGACAGCGGATCCTGGCCATCGCAGTGGGCATCCTCGTGGGAGCAGTAGTCGGCATGGCAGTCACCATCGGCGTCCTAGGAATGGACAAAGACGACAGTTTCGGAGGCATTTTCCGATCAGCCTCGCCTGATTAATGAACCCAGCTAAGGAGATGAAGCTTATTGTGATGGTATTTTTAGATTAAGTCATGTCGGGTAATAAGCCACCGCGCAGGAATGCTTACGACCTCATTGGGGATATCTGAGCCATAATTCTGCGATCATTTCTCCGACATACGTCTTCTGGAGACGTTTTTTATCATTAATTTTTAATGTTTTGTGTCTTAGTGACAACAGTCAGCAAATAGTAAGGGATTACATATATGTACGGTAACATTCAACTAAACGGGAATAAAATTTTGGAAGAGGATTTATATCGATTGTGGAAAAGTAAATAGCTGTAGCGCCATTTTGCTAACTTGACAGAAATAAAGATAAGGGATTACTTTCGACAAAATAATATAAAATTTCAATATAATGAGGACAATTTGCATAAAAAAAAACTAAGGCAATCGTATATTAAAACAACAAAGCATCCAGTCCTTATATTCTGAGATATATTTTGGACTAAGTTTGGCGTTTTACCTTTTAACTGACGATATAGAATCAGGAGCGGGATATGGATCTGACCCTATGTCCCCTCCAAATAACCCCAAATAGACACTAGATACTAAGTATATACTCTAGAATGGATGTTAAATACTTGTAAAAATATTGTCAGGTAAATCTCTACTAACGACGAACATTATATAAAGTGAAGTTTAAAATCAAGTGCAGTTTCTTTCCAAATAAGACAAGACTCTCCTCTAAGAAACTAAGAGAGATATGCAATGGAACTGCATAAGCGAAAATCCAAGAGAGATCCAATCCTCACCCGAACCATCAAAGAAAATGTTTTAGCACATGGTTGTATCCAGGAACAACTTGCCATATAATCTGTTGTATCTGACACATCAACAAACATGTTTAAGAACGAACTAGACCATTTCTTAAAAGACAATAACCAAGTCGTATGAAAGCACCAGCTAAAAGCTGTCTTTCCATTTAAATAAAAATATATAACAAAACAAAAATAAACAGGGCTTGATAATTTTGAAACGGAATACCTACAAATTGCAAATAATAGATTTCGGTGTATTATTTGCATGACAGATAAGATACGCAAACGAATCGTCTAAACGTAATAATGTATTATTTGATAATAATATTAAATCGACATTACAAGTAAAACCGATTTATCCGTTGACATATCATTTTAATTATCTAATGGAGAATTAAATAACGAAATTAAACAAAGTCAAAGTCAAAATCATTTATTGCATATGAGTACACTTGGTACATTTATACACGTCATTTTTTTTATCGACTACCGCTTCTTAAGTGTTAGCGCTGTGAAGAAGAAACGGCGCAACAAACTTCACCCAACACATCTTTTAAAAATCAAGTTTGCATACAATTAATAAAGATTTTGCGAAGCTGAATTAACATTAGTACCAGGCATCTTTGTCATTCAAATAATCTTTTATTTTGTAATAGGCTTTCTTACAAAGTTGTGTTTTAATGTGAATCTTAAACTTTCTGTCCGTCATATTTAAGATTTCATTATACATTGCCCCTAGTTATAGAACTCCAGACAAAGAATTACATAGAAATTTTCATAGGGTTACTGATAGGGTAGACGTTGAACACGCTAGAATAGAATAAGAGCTACGAGCCATTGCACAGCTCTGGAGTAAAATTACCAGGTTACTTAGGTTTATTTATTGTAACTATCCTATCGAACTCACCATGAGTGTTTTGTTGGTCTTAGCTTATTGTACAGTTTAGACTAAGTATAATCCGAATGTGTTAAAGAGGATGATCACATCCAATACAGTTAGTTACTAGAAATACGTTACCCATATTTTTTTATATTAAATATCTGCGTCTAACGAAAATTTCATGTCATGGACGCATAATGTTGTATGAACAAGATTTCTGTTGACAGTGTTGCCACATAAAAGACTGACACGAAAAAGTTATATAAATAACAATTATGTATTGATTATTATCAATTTTCGATTAATGTGTAGTATCGACGATCGGAGATTTGTTTGAGTTATAATTTTAATTAAAGATTTTTTGATTACGTACCGCGAAGGTGCCAGATTATACGTTTGTTTGTCTTGTTCTTACTTTAAGGCTGTGTTTGTTATTTGTAAAGCATTTAAGATAAATAAAATACATTGTTTTTTTTATATTATGGGTTATTATTTTCTCGGCTTATAAGCAAGGATTGCTTAACTGGATTATGTTATACTAGCTGTTGCCCGCGACTTCGTCCGCGTGGACAGCTTAACATCACAAACTATTATGCATTTCCCGTAGGAATGGGATGTTTTTTCGGGATAAAAACTATCCTATGTCCTATTCCAGGACCTAAGCTATATGTGTGGTAAGTTTCATACCGATCCGTCCAGTGGTTGTAGCGTGATTGAGTAACAAACATCCATCAATACTTACAAACTTTCGCGTTTATAAAATTAGTAGGATAGGATGGTGTCCATAGACATACGAGTCTCTATGTCTACGTTTGATCAAAACCGAATCAGAAAGCTTGCAAACTTTTCTCCTCTAGGAGAAGGTCAAGACTCATGCAAGTAAGAGTGTATGACCTCAGCCGGCGTTTAGAACTTTCTTCAAATTGATAAGTGACATACTAAGACAACCGTATCGAAAATCAATATAGATAAGAGATAAAAGGGAATAACACAAAGAGCATATGTAGGTAAATAAGTACTTAAAATATTCTAGAAAATGAAAATATTTGTCTACTATTGGACAAATAATAGATTTGACGACATTGGTGTAACAATCTCATCATGTGGTTTATGGGAATCCCTTTAATACACAAATAATTAGTATTTCATATATACTGCTCATGCCGTGTGGTTTCCGGTAGAGTAGAATAGGACCACTCCAACTCTTCCCGTGGATGTCGTACAAGGCGACTAAGGGAATACATTATAAAACATCAATCAGGCCTCCCCAACCCGCCAGGCCAGCGCGGGGAGTGTAGGCCGAATCCTCCGTCTGTCTCCGGCAGATGTCTCCCATTTGCTAGAGGGGAAGTGGGAACTCTCTTCCTACCTGACTCTTTACTTCTATAATTAAATTGTCTGGGGCCCAAGGTAGCGTAAATTCATGACCTGGGACTTGCCCTACCTTCACTGGTGTCTTTGCAGTTACCTCCGTTGATCCTCGCTTAGAGGACTTGCGGGGGGAGAATGGTGAGGAGGCGGGAATGTCTCCGGCAGATGAGAGAGGGTTGTGCTCCTGCAGTGGAGACAAAAATAGCCTGATGATGATGATGAAGTACGCAATGCCACTTTCATAGCCTTGCCACATAAAACTCGAATTCATAATTTATTTCACACAGATGTAACCCGTTACTCGTTACCAATAATTAAAGTCGCGCCGAGCGATGCGCGCGCGCCGGGGCCGATAACCGGACTTCAATCGGACTATCTAGAATCGGATCGGATAATCCGCCAACTTTTAAGTACTTGCGTTGTCATGACAACACAGGACATTTTGGAATTGGTTTATTATATCATGTTTATCATATTTATTACTATTTTTGGAAGCATTTACTTTATATATATGTATAGTAGTTTAGGTATTAAGTTATTATGTAGTTTATTATGCACTATTTTGCTCCCCTCGCTCTTGTCTTGTCTCACACCTTATAAGGTTCGCTGGAAGAGATCACTTTTAGAGATAAGTTCGCCTTTGTATACAAAATTTGTAACTGTATTCAGTTTGAAAATTGTTCAATACATAATAGTATTAATATGTATTTTTACATACATACCTACATAATGCTCACGCCTTGGTCCCAGAGGGGTAGGCAGAGACGATGTATCGCCACTATCCTTCCGTAATAGCGGTATCCCATACCTACCCTACCCATACCCCCATCTCCTGTCTCTCTCGCCCCGATCCCTGTCCCATCCGCCAATCCTAGGTCTGCCGTGCCGATGGATGCGTGTCCAGGGGCTAGCCTGGTCGTAAGCGTGCCGACATCCCGGAGCTGGGTGAACTCCGGGCACTATTAGCCTCACCGAATCATGCGGGGCTCTGATGAGGTGGACAATTATTTCCCTAGCTAATCGTGGTACCTCAACAAGGCGGCGATGTTGTTCGCAACACGTCACGCCAAGGGGTATCACGGGGCGAAAAGCGAACGAAGGAAAGCCACATTGCAATGTATTTTTATTATATTCGAAACTTTATTGCACAAACTGTTTATGAGGCAAACATAATGCTAATATGGCATTCTCTTTCTTTCCTTTGGGTTATGCAGGTAAAGAGTGCAGTTCTCTCAGCTCTTCTCCAATCGGTCTGTGTTTGTTACTCCGAAACTAGCCGCTACTGGTGATTCTATAAATTCTGGTAAATCTATGCTAATTTTGATAAATGTTCTAATTTTACAGGTCACTTCTTTAAACAATGTGTGCTGGAGTCAAATCAAAACGTATGAAATCTTTTGACCAGAAACACTGATCAACACACGACGCGTGTTAAAAGTTTGTTTCTGCATTAAATAGACATATTCTTGCCTACGGTAGGTGATTAAAAGTGCAAGGCACTTTCGTTTTACTAGGGATTGCCGTGTGGTTTCCGGTAGAGTAGAATAGGACCACTCCAACTCTTCCCGTGAATGTCGTACAAGGCGACTAGGGGAATACATTATAAAACATCAATCAGGCCTCCCCAACTCGTCTGGCCAGCGCGGGGAGTGTAGGCCAAATCCTCCGTCTGTCTCCGGCAGATGAGAGAGGGTGGTGCTCCTGCAGTGGAGACAAAAATAACCTGATGATGATGAGGGATTGTCGCGACTGGGCAAGCGTAGTGCGGGACGCCCCCTGGCTAGATGGAGTGACTGGATGAGAAGAACCGAGGATCGGGTTCAGTTGGGAGAGGCCTATGTCCAGAGGACTCTTTCAGCCTGATGGTGATGATGAGGGATCGATATATCTGTTACGTAGTAGATATTAAGTAATTTGTGCCTGACCCCACGAATATAAGGCAGGCAATCTCCTAACTAGATTATCTCACCTCCGCACGAGTCCAGGGTATGCTGTTATTGAAACTCGCTATCCCAGTAGATATGCTTGTTTGTGATAGTGCTTTCCGCGAGCGACGTGATAACGGCCATCCATCAGCTTATCGGGAGATAGCGGCGCTCAGCGCCGCGGCGCTCGCTTCGCAGAATTTTTTTACAAAAAAATAGGTGCCGTTATCATATTGCAATTCATAATTTATTTATACATCAAATAGAAACAGTAACAATACAAAACACTAATAAAATTCGTTATAATCCTATCCTACTCCTACTAATATTATAAACGCGAAAGTTTGTAAGTATGGATGCATGTTTGTTACTCTTTCACATAAGAACTACTGAATGGATTTTAATGAAACTTTACAATAATATAGCTTATATATCAGAATAACACATAGGCTACAATTTATAAAGATATTGTGTGAATTGTCCAAAATATCAAGTAAGTAGGAAAAAATCTACCATCTGCGAGCTGTTCTGGCGTGGCTGCCGAAACCGCTAGAGTTAAAAGCCCGCCACAGTATATATCTATATCTTATGTGTAAGCCATTATAGCCAAAATAGTGAAGCATAACTACAATAAAAATTGATAATTTATTTCAAATGCACATTTGGTAGTAATGAATTGATACCTAAATTCCTAAAAAACATTCCATTCCTACGGGAAATACATAATAATTTGTTATGTTAAGTTGTCCACGCGGACGAAGTCGCGGGCAACAGCTAGTTTGTATATAAAAACCCACCTAGGCAGCAGACTCTGTAAGCAGACGAGTGTACCTCGCGTGAAGTTGTAAATCGCGGAGTGTTTTAATTATCGCGATTGCGGCTCGTTTGTGATGTCGCCGCCGCATTCGCGGCCGACGCGACGTGTTGGGAACTCTGGCGTTATCCAGATGATCGATGGAGGATAAAAGTTCAGTTGAGAGTGCCAATTTGTTTTGTATGCACAGAGTATGTAAAAGAAATACGGATAGAGACGTGGGAATCTGATCAATAGTATTTTATGATCTGTAGTGCTATGCTATAAAATACAAACTCACGTGCGAGTCTCACTCAAGTGACTTCACTCACTTCGAAACCTAATCCATTGGTAATTCTGTAAACATTCCAGAGTACTAACGAAGTGAAGTGAACAAAGTGTGTGGTACAACGGTTAGCTAGGGAAATAACTATCCACCTCATCAGAGCCCCGCATGACTCGGTAAGCCGCCTGATGTTCGCCCAGCTCCGGGATGTCAAATTAAAACAGCAGCAGATGAACAAATTCAACAACAAAAATAACTAAAATCGTCTTTTATGGACGTTTTTAAGTAAGTCTCGTCGACTGTACGTACGTACACGCTTTCACACGTTGACATTTACCGAGATTCGGATGTGACCGTTAACTAACCCCGCGCAAAGGACATAAACTCAAATATATGTGTTTATTAACAATAATAAATCCAAGCGGGCGATTTCTCTGCTTCCAATAAAAAAAACTTGGTAAATTAAGTCTAAAGCTGTTATTTTACCAATTATTTACATGCAAGTGGTAATGAAATCCAACTAATATTATGAATGCGAAAGTTTGGATGTTTGTTACTCAATCACGCTTCAACCACTGGACGGATCGTGTTGAAACTTGACACACATATAGGTTAGCTCCTGGATTAGGACATAGGATAGCTTTTATCCCGAAAAACCATCTCAGTCCTACGGGAAACCAAATTAATCGTTAAAAGAAGTGAAGATGGGTAAATATCGAAACCTACGCGGATGAAGTCGCGGGCAAAAGCTAGTACAAATAAAAATATGGCAAGAATTCAGCGAAATATGAAGTATTCCTGAGCGGAACTTTTATGACATTTTAATTAACTTATTAAACAGTAAATGTTACAACGAATTATATAGAAAACCAGATTTTAAAACAAATACGTATAATTACGTAATTGTTATAAGTGGGCAAATCTTCCACTTATTTGCTTTAATAGATTTCCGCGACTTACAATTCAATAAAATCCAATTTGTACCAATTGATTTATAGGTATAAACCCTGACTTATCAATCTGACCTCTATATCATATAAGTACTGAAATAACAGTAGAGTTAACGTATTTAATACACCACCGCTGCGATCTGCAGTAAAAATGCTGGAAGTACATTGCCTTTACTATTATATCTCGCAATAACTTCCTGCGACTTTCTTATAATTGCATCTCTATTCCTCACATAACGCATGTTTTCCGTAAATATAAGCGGTGGTCTACTCCACAGTAGACCACCCATTAATATAAGTCGGCAAATACTTTTGTCAAGCAACTAGGTAGTCACAAAGTATGACAATTTACATTTATTTGCTTTACTGTAACTCACAGTTCAATAAAGTAGATTTTATATAAATAGTATATGACTTACCAATCTAGCCTCTAAATTATGTAACTGAAATAAGACTGAAGTTATAAGTAATCAATTAATCCATTCTAGCAGCTAAGTAGTTACAAAGTGTGACCACTTACTCTTATTTGCTTTAATAGATTACTTGGAATCACAATTAATAAAGTAGAATTTATATAAACAGACTATGACTAGCCTTTAAGTTATGTAACTGAAATAACAATGAAGTTATAAGTAGTCACTAAATTATGTAACTGAAATAACAATGAAGTTATAAGTAATCAATTAATCCAGTCTAGCAGCTAAGTAGTCACAAAGTGTGACCACTTACACTTATTTGCTTTAATAGATTACTGGGACTCACAATTAATAAAGTAGAATTTATATAAACAGACTATGACTAGCCTCTAAATTATGTAATTGAAATAACAATGAAGTTATAAGTAGTCAATTAATCCAGTCTAGCAACTGAGTAGTCACTTACACCTATTTTCTTTAATAGATTACTGGGACTCACAATTAATAAAGTAGAATTTATATAAACAGACTATGACTAGCCTTTAAATTATGTAACTGAAATAACAATGAAGTTATAAGTAGTCACTAAATTATGTAACTGAAATAACAATGAAGTTATAAGTAATCAATTAATCCAGTCTAGCAACTGAGTAGTCACTTACACCTATTTTCTTTAATAGATTACTGGGACTCACAATTAATAAAGTAGAATTTATATAAACAGACTATGACTAGCCTTTAAATTATGTAACTGAAATAACAATGAGTTATAAGTAGTCACTAAATTATGTAACTGAAATAACAATGAAGTTATAAGTAATCAATTAATCCAGTCTAGCAACTGAGTAGTCACTTACACCTATTTTCTTTAATAGATTACTGGGACTCACAATTAATAAAGTAGAATTTATATAAACAGACTATGACTCAGACAATGACTAGCCTTTAAATTATGTAACTGAAATAACAATGAAGTTATAAGTAATCAATTAATCCAGTTTAGCGACTAAGTAGTCACAAAGTGTGACCACTTACACTTATTTGCTTTAATAGATTACTGGAACTCAATAAAGTCAATTTATATCAATCAGTTTGTACAAATAGACCGTGACTTGTCAACAGTTTATTGATGTCTCTATCAGAAGAGTACTTAGTGCCTATTAGATACGCAACGATGCGCGAGGTCACCTGATGATGCATGGTATCTGAGTTTTTTAGTACTTTATTACACGGACACAAAGTCAAAGTTAAAAATCGTAATTCAACACGTTGAAGGACGTCATTATCATCAAATACTGGGCTAGCGAATGTTTCAATAATAGCATACCATAATAATCTAGTTAGGATATTGTCTGCCTTATGTTTGTGGGGTCAGACACAGATTACTTAATAGTTACTACGTATCAATCCCTCATCATCATCAGCAGCCTGTAAGAGCCCACTGCTGGACATAGGCCTCTCCCAAGGCGCGCCACTGAACCCGATCTTCGGTTCTTCTCATCCAGTCACCGCCAGCCGCTTTACGCAGATCGTCGCTCCATATAGCCAGGGGCATCTCACACTACGCTTGCCCAGTCACGGTCTCCACTCGAGAACTCGTTTACCCCAGCGGACAGTCCTGTACAGGAATTGCCAATTTCATCAAAACGCCGAGCGGCGTCCCAACTGACCAAATTCTAAAGAGAAATTTGGACTAAATGCTTCAACTTTTTCCTAAAATAACCATCTTTAACATTTTGCCAATCCAAGTGTATAGGATGAAAACAAACATGGAGACCACACTGAAACGGTTTCAAAGTAAACGAGTTGCGGCTCCCGGAGCCGCAATTGCGTGAACAGAGAGATTGTTTGGAACGCTCCATATAGTAGTACATAGAGATCGTTGGATACAGTAGAAGTACTTATAGACATTTCATGACTAGAGGAGAAATATGGTCACCCGGCGACAATGATTCACGGAACGTCCCGCGGCTTCATTACGATGTCCACATAATGCATCGATCGGTATCGAAGGCCTATTAGGCCGACGCGCTCCCATTCGTCCCCCTTTGTTCCAACATAGACCAGTAGTGTTCGACCGATGGTTCTGCTTTCGGCAGTTTTGACCGAATTTTGGTATCATCATCAGCATGTCAGCCCCTAGACATCCACTGCTGGACATAGGCTTTCCCAAATGAACGCCACCACACCCGGTCCTCCGCTCTCCGCATCCAGCCGCTACCGGCTGCTTCAGATCGTCGATCGCCCGTGGTCTCCACTCCAGAACTCGTCTGCCCCAAAGCCAGTGGGGACTATCTTCCTACTTTGACTCTTTACTTCTTTAATTCAATTTGCCTGGGGCTCAAGGTAGCGTAAATTCAGTCCTTGGGACTCGCCCTCTACCTTCACTAGTAGGTGTTATGTGTTAGCGTACCTCCGTTGATCCTCGTTCAGAGGAGTTGCGGGGGGAGCCGGCGAGGAGGTGGGTAATGCCCCAACGGTAGTCAGTTGGCCCGCCTGCTGCCACCTTCAGCTTTCTAATCCTTTCGGCTATGTAGGTGACTTTCGTTCTTCGTCGGATCTCCTCATTACGAATTACATCCTTCAAATAAACCCCGAGCATAGCATATTTTGGTATAGAATATAATATTATATTGAGTTGCAGTCCTAAGTCTCTATATTAGGAGAGTTTAGGTAGCGGTAAGTGCACTCGAACTTGACCAAGTTACCTTAGGCTCCATCGTCACTTATCTTCAAGTGAGATTGAAGTTAATATGCTTATTTCTTTAAACTTTTCTCTGACTCTCTACAACGCAGATTATAGATTGCCCTAACTGCTCTTTTTTGCAAGATAAAAATGGTTTCTATATCTGCTGCTTGACCCCACAGTAGGATACCGTATGCCATGATACTGTGGAAGTAGCTAAAGTACACTAACCTCGCGGTAGCAACATCAGTTAATTGTCTGATTTTCCTTACGGCGTAGGCGGCAGAACTTTATCTGCCAGCTAATGAAGTTACTGCCAGCCGTGCTCTGTTTTACGGGCGACGTTAAACTGGCGGTCAGTGTCGCTTGTTTACGTAGTAATATTTTATATAAAAGGCATTTTGCGTCCAAACTGCATCAATTTGACAAGTGTAGGTATATATGTATTTTTTTTCTCATTCACATTAGAATTGAATCTTAGTGTCACTTATTAAAAGTCCAATATTGCTACCACCGCTATAGAAGAAACATAAATTGTAGGAAACGAAGCGACAATAAACCGAATTAAAATATGTACCCAATAACAAAGATATACCTTTCGCCATTCGGCGTCCGTTTTCGGTCGAAATTGTTTAACTTCAGACACTATAACCTATTGTTCGACATGGTCCTTTGAATAGGAAATTTATACCCTACACATATTGAAATAGAAACGGGATGTGAATTACCATACAGGATTAATTTGAACCAAATGAAAATCTATTTCAAAAAAGATAATGCTAAAAGAGTTAAGGATTCCCAACGATCTCTATATATGTACTACTCTAGATGGAGCGTTCCAAACAATCGCTCTGTTCCCCGAAAGTAGCCACAACTCTTTCACATTCACAATGAAACTTGTGCAGTTACTACGCAGAACATTTAATTATTACTAAATATTGACGCTACTTTTAAGTAATGTCAATATAAAAAAATGCAAAAAATTTGACATTATTTAAAAGTAGCGTCAATATTTAGTAATAATTAAATGTGCTGCGTAGTAACTGCACAAGTTTCATTGTGAATGTGAAAGAGTTGTGGCTACTTGTGTGGAACAGACTAAAACCGCGATGGCAAACACGTTCGTCCAGGGCTATTATGGGTAAAACTACCCCATGATCAGCAACAGTGTTTATTTCGTGGTCTCCTGCTTTTAGCGATAAGACCGCATAGATGTACATCTGTTACTTTGTTACTGTATCTTTGCATTTTTGACGGGCTATAAAGAGTAATTGAATTCATTGAATTCTGTCGAGTTTTTACACTCTACATTTCTGCAGTGTATGCGAGTTTTCGAAAATTATAAATTCGCATAACTTTTGATTGACTGGGCCGATTGCAATGAAATAAAGACCTCAATTTGCCGTGTGGTTTCCGGCAGAGTAGAATAGGACAATTCTTCCCGTGGATACCGTACAAGGCGACTAAGGGAATACATTATAAAACACCAATCAGGCCTCCCCAACCCGTCTGGCCAGCGCGGGGAGTGTAGGCCAAATCCTCCGTCTGTCTCCGGCAGATGAGAGAGGGTTGTGCTCCTGCAGTGGAGACAAAAATAAACTGATGATGAAAGACCTAAATAATTTTACTGAGCCATTTAAATTTAATTTTACTCATTGTATTGACTTTTCATCATTACTATTTCTCCAGGCTTGTGTTTAATACGTAACCAACATAAACAATTTTTGTTACCTGGTGGTCGAAGCACGACTCGATTATTTATTGACCACCCCGTACACTAATCGTTCGAGTTAAGTGGTTGAGCTACTTTTTACTTTTTTCTAACTTGAAAAAAGGCATCGGCTACAGTGACTTATCTATTGAGATCGGAATTCAGTAGTGGCATTTATATACTTGCGGTGTAAATATGGCGCGGAGGATTAATTTATGTTTTCTTTTTCACGGGATTTTATAAATTGTTGTAATGAAAATCCAGGGCCTCTTAAATCAGTAGTAATAGTTAGTATTTATATAGGTAATCCCACTAATATTATAAATGCGAAAGTTTGGATGTTTGTTACTCAATCACGCTTCAACCACTGGACGGATCGGGATGAAACTTGGCACACATATAGGTTAGGTCCTGGTATAGAACATAGAATAGATTTTATCCCGCCCACTAATATTATAAATGCTGAAGTTTGGATGTTTGTTACTCAATCACGCTTCAACCACTGGACGGATCGGGATGAAACTTGGCACACATATAGGTTAGGTCCTGGTATAGAACATAGAATAGATTTTATCCCGCCCACTAATATTATAAATGCTGAAGTTTGGATGTTTGTTACTCAATCACGCTTCAACCACTGGACGGATCGGGATGAAACTTGGCACACATATAGGTTAGGTCCTGGTATAGAACATAGAATAGATTTTATCCCGCCCACTAATATTATAAATGCTGAAGTTTGGATGTTTGTTACTCAATCACGCTTCAACCACTGGACGAATCGGGATGAAACTTGGCACACATATAGGTTAGGTTCTGGTATAGGACATAGGATAGCTTTTATTCCGAAAAACATCTCATTCCTGCAGGAAACCAAATTAATCGTTAAAAGCAGTGAAGATGTGTAAACATTGAAACTATGCGGACGAAGTCACGGGCAAGAGCTAGTAATTAATATTTACTTTTCAACGACTTAATTTTTTATACCTCCTCGTAGGCTTGGTCATTGGACTCGAGCACCAGACAACTTTGTACAATTTGTAAAAGTTGGTCCCGGTCTGGATGTTATAGGAGAAAATTCTCGTATGACATTGGACTAATATATGTCAAAGTCAAAATCATTTATTGCATATGAGTACACTTGGTACATTTATACACGTCATTTTTTTTTATCGACTACCGCTTCCTAGGTGTTAGCGCTGTGAAGAAGAAACTAACCTAACCTAACATGTATATGTATATTATGTTATTTAATTCTTTTTTCTGAGTGCCCACTTTTCTTCACCTCGATATTTTTAATTGATTTTTCCTCAGTTCCCCCATTTGTACACCCCAACCTCACCTATATCTCGGAAAAAATCCCGCATTATCCATATAAAAAAAATGTCAGACATTCACACCAATTATCCAGTCCCAAACCAGGCAGAGCCTGTGCTATGTTACTAGATAACGGATACACATACTTAAATAAATATATAAACATCGAGACTTGGGTACAAACATACGAACATTTGCCTCTAGCGGGATTCGGACCCGCAACATCCGGCGTGACAGTCCGAGAGCTACCCCGCTCTGCCACGGAGGTCGTCAATATTAAATATTAACATAAACATTTCATAAGTTACGCTACCTAACTCCGAACCCTGCTGCCTATCTATATAGTTTCTGTTACAATAAATTATACAAAGGATATTACTAAAGACTTAGTCACACTTGTTTTTAGATTTTCCTATCTATTCAGGTTTATTGTTAACTAATCTTTTAATACTGATTTACATGAGCTTCACTTTGAAGATTGGGCTATAAAAATATTCCTTTCTTTCAACGAAATCTTTGTGATTCGGTTATTTTCAATTCAATGAAAAAAATCAGCGATTGGAACTTTTTTATTGGATATTTATGTTAGTAGAATCTTATAAAACAACGATCTCTATGTACTACCTGATGGAGCGTTCCAAACAATCGCTCTGTTCCACGCAAGTAGCCACAACTCGTTCACATTCACAATGAAACTTGTGCTGTTACTACGCAGAACATTTAATTATTTACTAAATATTGACGGTATTTAACCGTAGCGTCAATATTTAGTAATAATTAAATGTCCTGCATAGTAACTGCATAAGTTTCATTGTGAATGTTCCAGTTGCGTGGAGTAGGGCGATTGTTTGGAACGCTCCATCTAGTAGTACATAACGATCGTTGTTATAAAACTATGTTCTCTCTTCTCTGTCGTTCCCTCACTGCTGAGGATCGCGACCGTATAAAATGCGCCTCCACGCATAGCGGTCATTGGCCAGCCGCACTGCTTCATATAAGGATCCGCCAGCCACCCTCCTTACCGGGTCTGACCTCCTAGTAGGAGCTCGTCCTTTGGCACGCTTGTCTCCACTTGTCCCAGGATGATCAGCTATGTTAGATGATTTTAAAAATTAAATTTGACTACTTATTTATTCACGTATTATTGAATCGAGTGCCACAATATGGGGTAGTCGACTCGGCTCTCTATAACGTAGGATGCTCTTAGTACCACCGCGGACACAACTTAGCATCGATTTTTCTACAAGCGTAAGCGGTACTGGCTTTCTTAATCATCAGTCTGCAAGAGTCCACTGCTGGACTTGAGTGGGCAGGCAGTTATACAACCCAACTGCTTGATGTCGCACACTATCCTCAACAATTCTTAGTCTCGGTACGATTGTATATGGGATTGGGCTTGATCCTCGGTTCTTCTCATCCAGTCACTACCAGTTTCGCAGATCGTCGCTCCATCTAGACAGAGGGCGTCCCACTCTACGCCTGCCCAGTCGCGGACTCCACTCGAGATCTCGTTTACCCCAACGATGATCTGTTCTCGGACAGATATGACCTGGCACTTCAACGTACTAACTTGTTGAGATAAGACTTTAGTTCTCTGGCAGAATCTCGGATCCTGTCGTGTTAATTATTTGTCCCGAGACCAGCGAACCCATGGTCACGGCACATCGGCGCGGGCGCATCGCTCTGCGATTTATTGGAGTGAGATAAGCGCACCAATAAGCGCGCGGGAGGCGCTCTTTATGCGCCTGCGTCATCTTATCATACCCTAATAGCTCCCATAGCGATAGCGTTGATAGTGGAATTTAGATGGACTATGGGAACGCGTAGACAGTAAAAGCAGAGAATCTTCTAATAAATAAAAACGTAAACGTCGCTTAACTTGAAGATATTTGCAAAAAACAATAATTGGGGGTCTAAGGATAATTAGAATACATTTCAATCATTTTTGAAATTGTCTGTTTGTCTGTTTGTTTGTGCACGCATTACTTAAAAACTACTGAACCGATTTCTATGGACTCTTCACAGAAACATAGGGCTTAACTCGGAGTAACATGTAGGCTTTATTTCATCGCAACTCAATCAAAAGTTATGGACATTTTTAGTTTTCAAATACGTGAAGGTAAGGTTAGTATGCAATATAGCAAAGAAGTATAATTTTAATGTTCGGTACTATTCAGATTGCGATGAGTTTGGACTACATTTGGAGCTGTAGTGGGCGTGGGCGTGGGTGTGGGAGCGGGAGCGGGAAGGGGAGTGGATTCTGTAGTCCACGCGAGCGGAGCCACGAGTACAGCTAGTACTAAATATTACTACGTAAAGAAGCGCCTGCGCACCTTCCCCCTGACAGTTTAAAGTCGCCCGCAAACAGAGCATGGCTGTCAGTACGCACTCTAGACATAAGATCGACGCTGTCAGAAAAAGAACCACACGCCACATCAAATAGAACAATTACATCACACCAAAAAATCTTATCAGTCTATTAGTATGACGTTTAATGAAGTTTGGTGACGTCAAAGACTTATCTAGAAGTTATGACGTAAAAAGTAACATGAAAAATATATTATATCGATGACGTAAGCCGTGTAAGTCCACTTTAGGGTTATTTAATTATTGTGGCAGCTCAGTGACTCGTTGTGTGAAGTCTACCTGGATCAACATCGACTAATTGGACCCCGTCGAGTCGCCAGATGGACCGACGACCTGAGGAAGGTGTCCAGAAGCGGCTGCATGCGGAGGCCGGAGGACTGGGTGTGGTGGCGTTCTTGGGGAAGGCCTATGTCCAGCAGTGGACGTTAAAGGGCTGATACAATGATGATGAAGCGATTGCATAATGTCTTTGGAGGCTAGTAAGTATTTTTTAAGGCGCAGATGTTAGTCTATTAAATTAAGTTATTAGATTATTATTTCGCAAGTTCACATAAAACTTTTAATAATTTTGTTTATCTCTAAAGCTTTAGTTATAGAAAACATTTAAAACCAAAATACAGAAACCACTAACCGCTATTACGCATAGAGACATCTAGCGTCGAGTAGCAATTCTAATGTATACTAACGCAAAACTGACAACAAAATAGAAATAGGTAGGTGGAGAAACAAACACGAAGATTTTTTTAAATCTATTATTTTTAAAAAGGTAATTAATGACCATGTCTTTAAATATGTTGTGAAAATTTTATAATACAGATAATAGAGTTGATAATATAACGGCTGAATACTTAAAAATGAATATATAACTTAAAATCTAAAATTGACATTTATGGATAAATGAAAACATTAAAATTAAAACAACCAATTTATTAAAATAATATAGAAATGTATATCTCAAAACTTAACTAATCGAAGATGCCCCCGTGAATCGTACCTGGCTCAAAGGTGCCCATGACGCTGGCAGCGTTGTCTTTAAATTAATATTTTTACTTCTTATATTTATTTTAAAAAAACCTGACTCTGTACGCGTCCGTGTAACCTGAAGGACGTCCGTTTTTCTTCGACATGTTTTTAAAAAAACATTACTGTTCGTACCCCTTTTCTCGTAGCTTACTGTTTTTCTAAAATCTTTGTTAGAGACAGTACAACCAGATTAGTAGGTTATCTTCTTATAACGGTACCGAACGCATCTTGTAGGTATCTATGTAGACAAAGGCAATATCTTAGTCGACCTGGGCTACCGCCTGTCAGGACCGAGCTACTAAGTCCCACATGGAGTGGAAGATGGTTTACTGATGTGGTTTTACTATATAAGTAATCGACTTACTTATTATTTTTATTTTACTTACTTTACTATTATTATTTTTTATACTTATATCGGCTACAAGTTATTAATCATCATCATCATTCATCATCAGGTTATTTTTGTCTCCACTATAGGAGCACAACCCTCTCTCATCTGCCGGAGACAGACGGAGGATTTGGCCTACACTCCCCGCGCTGGCCAGACGGGTTGGGGAGGCCTGATTGAAGTTTTATAATGTATTCCCTTAGTCGCCTCGTACGACATCCACGGGAAACCTTGGAGTGGTCCTATTATACTCTACCGGAAACCACACGGCGTATTTTTATTAATGCCAACCTTATAATTTCGCAACGAAAATCTGTAGTTCGACGTAGGCTGCAATATACACAAAGGCAGTTTGTAGCGCCACCCAATAAAGTAGTGGTCAGTATAAAAGCGACTACAGAAAAATCAATTAACAAAGCTGGAGGCTCCACTTTTTTTTTTTAATTTTTCGTTTATCACTTCGTCGGTTTTAACAAAATGGCGAATATTTCAATGGTGTAATGGTAAGTATATTCGTCTATCGGTCTTTTGTGGAATGGACAGATAACTACTCACATCATACAACAACAAAAAATTACAATAGAGATAAGTTTGTAATATATAAATATTTTTGACAATAACCTTGACATTTATTTTTGTTTGTAATTAATTTAATTTTAAATATATTATTACGCAAAAAATGATTTCAATCTAAAAAAAATCTACTTATGTCATGTATTAAACATTCATTTACTCTACGTTTAGCCCAAAATAAAAAAATAAATGTCCACCCATGCGAAGCCGGGGTGGGTCGCTAGTACCATATAAAGTTACAAAAGCCTATGATTGTATCTCTTACAAACGCACCGCACCCCAAAAAGTTTAGACAAGGCGTGGGCGAGTCTGCGCCAGCGCCTAAAATGGTCAAGCTTACGGCACCGACTGCGGAAGCGTTATTATGACTCTTATGCATGACTATTATGATAATGTACCCTATATCGACGTAAGCAACATGTTTGGCAACCTGCGTGTCGGATACGCCGTTGATATCAACGTACAGCGCCTTTGATGGAAATCAAACGAGAAGTATTGTACTAATGAAGTGTTTGCGGAAAATTCAGTAAGTGTTTACAAGGAAAGGTCCTCAAGATACGTCGCAGAGCATTAAAAGATGTGTTTCGTGAAGTTTGCTGCGCCGTTTCTTCTTCACAGCGCTAACACCTAGGAAGCGGTAGTCGATAAAAAGAATGACGTGTATAAATGTACCAAGTGTACTCATATGCATTAAAAGATTTTGACATTGACATTGGAAAATAACAGCCCAAATTCATGTTTAGTGAGGAAAATCTTCCTTCCAAATAGCACAGCCTTGTTGGCATGGTGAAAGTGAAATTAAATTTGCTAGATCCAAATAAGATACTTATTTGACAATTTTAACACGTTGAAGAACAGGACTTGTTTCTAGTAGCATACGCCAATCGTATGTAAATCGAAGTGTTATAAGAAAAAAATTAATTTTCATCAAAAGATTGTTGCCAAATAAATTCAGAAAAAAAAATTACCATTTTTGTTGACTGTTCACGCCATCTAGTGTCACACACTTTTTTGAACAAGAGATTACAGAAAACACATAACTAGTAATGACTGAAACAGAAATTTTTTTATTACTTGAATATAGCTAAGTGACTTACATCAGGCAGCGTAGCCACCAGCTCCACGTGTTGGTGTTCCTGCCCCTCGGCCAGGGTGGGACTCTGCCACCAGGTGCCGGGGTCTCCGTCCACAGCGTGCGACGCTGGGTGCCGCCTCGCCGAGGACCCGTCGAGACCCTCGCAAACATCGCAAACTACGACGCGTCTGCGAAGTGTTGAGTTAAAAGCATCGATAATACAAAGTACGATAGAGTCAACCCAGGCACAGATACCCCCCCGTGCCCTGTGTGCTGGGGCGAAGAATGCAGCCACGGTATCCCTTGCCTGTCGTAAAAGGCGACTAAGAGGGGTCATAGGGGGCGCGAGTGCCTAGAGCGGGGGCTCTGTGCACCTTCCATGCGTCCCCGGGGA
Source organism: Esperia sulphurella (assembly GCA_947086405.1). Classification (NCBI taxonomy): domain Eukaryota; kingdom Metazoa; phylum Arthropoda; class Insecta; order Lepidoptera; family Oecophoridae; genus Esperia; species Esperia sulphurella. The sequence goes on from OX352258.1 coordinate 18,421,266, forward strand.
GGGCAGCAGCAATGGGGTGACCTCGTTGCTGCTGCATGCAACTAGGGGTGTTAAGGGGGAGCTTAATCTCCCCCGAGATGGGCCGCCGAGAGAGCGTGCGGCGAGGCTGGTGAGAGGGGCACCGGGAGCGTGTGCCTTCGGTGGTCCCGGAGTCCCTCGAACTGTGCCGGAGATGGCCACCGCGGGGTTTTAGTCGGTTAGTGCCCGACACAATTCACCCGTCCCCCCGAGGCGAATGTTGATGGTTGGCATTTCCCCGCGTCAAAAAAAAGGCACAGATACCCCTCCCCCATCCCCCCTCTTCCCCCTCCGCCAGATTCAAAACCGAAGAACTTTATTTTTACCAATTTAAACATGTTTAAATAGTCTTGGACATCCAACACTGAACTCATTAGTACCTAAGTAAATTACATCGATCGATCCAGTGTGTTCGTGGATCTGTAAAATGTCGGTTTGACAACAAAACGGTTGCAAAACTGTCGGTTTGACAGAAAATATTCCTTTTCGACTTTGTGCTAACTAATATTGCCACTCACTTGCCAGGCGTGTCCCTGCAGAACTCCTCAGCCCCGTTGTGGCCGCAGGTCGCGTTCGCCACCACTGTGGAGTAGGGCGCTACGTCAAGCGGGGCGGGGAGCAGCTCGCTGCCCGCTCCGCTGGTCACCGTCACCTCCCCCACTGTAGTGCTGGTCAGCTGGTCCAGGAGCGCGCGACCTGAAGAAGAGATAAATAGTTAAAGATCGACAATCTTTCTCTTGGGGCAATGCGTTCAAACACTTGTTGAAAAGGATGGACCTACCCTTTGTGGCTTAGTGGGTGAGGGGCATAGTTATGATCAGAGGTTGGACTCTCGGTCGGTCATTCCACAGCCCGTACCACGGCCACGGTCATTCAGATGATGATGTGGATCCTCATTTTATATGTTAATGTAGGAAATGTACTGACGATTTCATCATCAGTCGAAATACGTCCACTGCTGAACACAAGCTTCCCAATAGAATGCCACTTTTGGTCGGCTGTTCATCAGGGGATTTGCCATCACCACGCTTGGCAGGCGGATTGGTGATCGCAGTAATGATCTTAATATACAGGAGGACGGTGCTACCCGAGCGGTCTGAAAATGTAGGTACTTATAGGCTATATAATAAATTAGCTGTTGTCCGCGACTTCGTCCACTTACCATCACAAATTATTATGTATTTCCCGTAGAAATGAGATGTTTTTCGGGATAATAACTATCCTATGTCCTATTCCAGGACCTAACAAATAAGTAGGCATGTGTGCCAAGTTTCATCCCGATCCTTCCAGTGGTTGAATCGTGATTGAGTAACAAACATCCAGATGTCTAAACATCCAAATATCCAAACTTTCGCATTTATAATATTAGTAGGAAGTAGGATGGCAACACAGACTTTTTTATTTGTTACATCTTTAATAATAATCATGGATGTTTCAATTACGAGCCTCTGACAACCCTATTAACTCGGCCTGCGCCTGCGCCGCCGTCTCATTATAATTTTTCACAGCGTTAGATACATACTCTATAGAATTAACTTGCGTGTAATCTACTACGTAATTTGTTTATACAAATTCCAGGCATGGTATGTGGGGACTACTTATCGGAGTGTATTGGGAAAGACTTTCTCATCACGTCCAATAATCTATAAGTATTTATTTACATTCGATAAAGATATACATAAGTAGATAAATAAAATAAATTATCGAATGAACAGTGGGAGTCAGAAGTTCGTAAAAATTAGGAATCCGTCGCTTCTTGGTGTTGGATTAATGGTTTGGGTTTTAAGATAGACGAGGCCACATAAAAAGATAATATTTTATCTCATGACGAATATATGATATTGGAACTGGTTTCAACTGCAACTACTTATTACTTTTTACTTTATAACCTTTTATATTCAGACTAGTTCTATGTTCTGTGTTAAGTCCTATGTTCTTGGAAAATTCCATCAAAATAGGTTATATATAGGTTATGGTCGACGACCTCCGTGGCGGAACGGGTAGCTCTCGGACTGCCACGCTGGAGGTCGCGGTTCGAATCACGCTAGGGGCAAATGTTCGTATGATGAATATGAATGTTTGTACCCAAGTCTTGGATGTTTATATATTTATTTAAGTATGGTATGGTAACCACAGACTTTGTGGTTGTACCTGTCTAGTATGGGACTGGATAATTGGTGTGAATGTCTGAGATTTTTTTTTAATGTATAGAATGATGTATTAATAGATTTCCACAATGAACCAGCGAGGTAATGGGTACCACGATATATATTTTAGGGACAAGATCAGCGTCCTGATAAACTGCTAGTAATACTGAAAGTTCCATGGTAGAACTTACAATTTCTCATCTTTGCGATAATTTTGCATTACGAGAAATTCCCTTTACTGCACCTATTAGCATGCAAAAAACGAAGCCCATTCTGCATCAGAGAAAGTCTCAACTTCAGGAAACTTTATTGCATTCCATGGTGTTAACAGATAATAAAAAGACAGAGTTCTCATGGACCCATTTGGGCACAGCAAGTAGGAGAGAGGAGGACCAACAATATTGTCGACATTATCAAGTTGTTTATCGTTATATACATTATGTACATAAATGTACTCGTATATAAATATTCTTTTTATTTCATTTGTTACATACCTGTTTGTTATCTAATTTTATCATAATTTATCGTTTAGGTATTCATTAGTAGCTTTTGGAAATTAAAAGCCAATATCAGATATCCATTGCACCAAGCAAGATAGTAAATTATCACCAAGTATACACGGAGTCAAAGTGACACCGGCATCTCGAGTGGCGGCCATCTGGCGAGCCACAGCAGACGTCTTTATGATGACGCCTCTAGTCCTGCAGTATCGTGTTAACTTTATTGTTATGGCCTGGGAATATGTGTGTGAAGTGGGTGCTGGAAACGGCAAGGAGTAATTCATTCATACATATGTTGATGTGTGGTTTCCAGTAGAGTAGAATAGGACCACTCCAACTCTTCCCGTGGATGTCGTACAAGGCGACTAAGGGAATACATTATACAATATCAATCAGGCCTCCCCAACCCGTCTGGCCAGCGTGGGGAGTGTAGGCCGAATCCTCCGTCTGTCTCCGGCAGATGAGAGAGGGTGGTGCTCCTGCAGTGGAGACAAAAACAACCAAATGTATAGCTTAAGTATCCTGAAGTAATACTATTAATATACACCCGCATCTTAATTTCACTATTTTCCCACTAACTAGGCAACCGCCTAGAAGAAATCGCTAAAAGCAAAAAGGCCGCCACGTGTACATTTACTGTATATTTCTCCTACATATTTTCTGTAATTTGTGAGCAATAAAGTATATTCATTCATTCATTCATTACTCAAATGACGTAAGTAAACCTAAAGAATAGATTTAGGTATTGTGGCCCCGGTGGTGCCTTCGAATAAAGTCCTGGATTCGTGCCTGTCTTCCTCAGTACAAGTTAATTCTATTTACTGCTAGGGTGCTTCCATATTTTACAACAAATATTGCAATGTTAACATGAACTCACTGAGGAAACACAATTATTTGTTAAATGATTCACAATCTTAGTTTCTCTTTTATTTAGTTTAGTGCTGACGAGTACTTAGTTCTCTAGAAGTCCTCTAACGAACATACAAATATGTCGAGCTGAGATATTAAAAAAATTATTTATGGAAATAGAAAGAAGAAATTTAAATTGGAATTTCAGTAGACGCAATTTTTTTCATTTTTTTTTTCTTTGTAGTTACAACGATATTGTTTGTGCTCAACGATCTCTATATACTACTAGATGGAGCGTTCCAAACAATCGCTCTGTTCCACGCAAGTAGCCACAACTCTTTCACATTCACAATGAAACTTGTGCAGTTACTACGCTGAACATTTAATTATTACTAAATATTGACGCTACGGTTAAATAATGTCAATATTTAGTAAATAATTAAATGTTCTGCTAGATGCGAATGTCTTTTGACAATAATCATGTTAAAAGATAGAGTTATTAAAGATGGAGATGAATTAAATAGAATCGAAAACTGAGTTTGAGAAGCTAATAAGATACATTTTGTCCCTTACGCCAATTTTAATTTCCGTCGATGATTATAGAACCTCATATTTGACACGATTTCTCAAACAGCCCGGTGGTCTGAATGTAAGTGAGACCTCACACCTGTACGGGCAGATGTACGCCGCTGCGCAAGCGCATACCAATTACCAATCGCTTAATTATGTAAGCAAATGATGACATTTCTCAATGATACACACGATCGAGACAAAATTAACGACTTAGCGTTGAATCAAGTGTTCATAATTTGAGAAATAATTTAGACTTAAAATTAAAACAATTATTTTTAAATGAAAAATATTATTAAATGAATAAATATCTCAGACATTCACACAAATTATCTAGTCTTTATATTATTATCGCTCTGTTCCACACAAGGAGCCGCAACTTGTACACATTCACTTTGAAACTTGTGCAGATACTACGCAGAACATTTAATTATTTACTAAATATTGACGCTATTTACCCGTAGCGTCAATATTTAGTAATAATTAAATGTTCTGCGTAGTAACTGCACAAGTTTTATTGTAAATGTAACTGAGTTGCGGCTCCCGGACCCGCAGTTGCGTGGAACAGAGCGATTGTTTGGAACGCTCCATCTAGTAGTACATAGAGATCGTTGCTTAATGATTATCTCACTCCTTTATTGTTAGAGACCTATGTAATCTTATGAATAGTACTTAATTACATCTTTCATTATGTTGATGAATAAATTCTCTTTTATTTTATTTATTTATTATCGCACAGAATTATTAGAAAACTGTCTCGGCCCCCCACTGTTTTAGAAATGATGGAAATGGGTGGATCCTCCACGTCGGGCAATGTAAACGGCTATAATTTGCCCGAGCTTCCTTGTGATTTCAGTAATTAGCCCTGCCCGAGAGGGCGGGGGCTCATCTGACAGGGCCTCATTAAGGACCACCTCCGAGTTGTGGACTGGACGACTTGTTTATAGTGTGTTAACGGACCTGTGTTCCGAGCAGGTGGGTGACTGCTTAATTATTAAACCAGGAGATGCCTCGGGTGATTTGGGTGAAATTAAGTTAAGATGTTTGATTTCATATTAAGTTAGGTTACGAAACCCTAGATTAATTTAAGAAGACGACCGCCGTGGCGGAACGTGGTACCTCTTGGACTGCCACGCCGGAGGTTGCGGGTTCGAATCCCGCTAGGGGCAAATGATGAATATGAATGTTTGTACCCAAGTCTTGGATGTTTATATATTTATTTAAGTGTTGTCTATCCGTTATCTAGTAACCATAGCACAGGCTCTGCCTAGTTTGTGACTGGATATTTGGTGTGAATGTCTGAGATATTTATTATTATTATTAATTAAGTCACATTGATATTATCAGACCTGTCTTACTCCGCATTTTAGGTATAAAAATATACCTAAAAGATAGAAGAAAGAAGGAAGGAAGAGTGAATAGGCACCTTCTGGGTAAGCGCGCTCCATCTCATCATCACTTACCATCAGGTGAGGTTGAGATCAAGCGCAAACTCATCCACAATAAAAAAAAAACTTCTCCGCCCCGATTCGGTGCTTGTCGATAGGGTGTTGCTAGTTCGATGTGACTTTAAGTAAAGTCCTGCGCCACTACACAATCCGAAAACGTAGTGGCTAGCCCTAGCCCAGAGGTTCCCAGACTTTTTTCTCATAGACCACTTTAAAAATTTAGCTAGTTTCGGTGTACCCCTGTAGCTATATTTCTACCATATTCCCAAAACTCGACAAATAATGTGAAGATTAGACGCCAACGTAGACCCCGTCGAGTCTCCCGTTGACCTCTGGGGGTCCACCTGGACCACTTTAGGAACTACTGCCCTAGACGAATCGCGTACGACTGTCAATGTGTGCGTGATTTAGCGGGTCAGCGTAACACTGACTTTATTCCATGCGCGTAGGATTCAGTTTCGCTTGCATTGAATTTTGTAAGTACGTTTATTAGAAACTAGCTGTGCCCGCGGCTCCGCTCGCGTGGACTACAGGATCCGCTCCCATTCCCACTTCCGCTCCCTATCCCACTTCCACTCAGACTATAAATCCAGGTCCAAGTCCAGGTCCAGGCCAGGTCCAGGTCCACTACCAAGTCCAGGTCAAGGTCCAGGTCCAGGTCCAGGTCCAGGTCCAGGTCCAGGTCCAGGTCCAGGTCCAGGTCCAGGTCCAGGTCCAGGTCCAGGTCCAGGTCCAGGTCCAGGTCCAGGTCCAGGTCCAGGTCCAGGTCCAGGTCCAGGTCCAGGTCCAGGTCCAGGTCCAGGTCCAGGTCCAGGTCCGGGTCCGGGTCCGGGTCCGAGTCAGGGTCCGGGTCCGGGTCCAGGTCTAGCTAAAGTTCCGGCTCCAGATCCAGCTCCAGATCCAGCTCCAGATACAGCTCCAGATACAGCTCCAGATCCAGATCCAGCTCCAGATCCAGCTCCAGATTTTTCATCGTAATTAACTAACTCAATCAAAAATTATGCGAATTTATAGTTTTCAAAATCTCACATTACATTGGTACGATACCCGCTCCCGCTACCGCTCACGAATTCAATCGAGCATTTACAGCCTACACTCAGTATTCGGAAACTATAAATTCGCATAACTTTTGAATGACTGCACCGATTGCAATGAAATAAAGCCTATATGTTACACCAAATTAAGCCCCATGTTTCTGTGAAAAGTCCATCAAAGTCCGATCAGTAGTTTTAAGTGATGCGTGCACAAACTCACAGACAAACAGACAAACAGACAAAAAGACAAAAAGACAAAAATTTCAAAAATGAGCGAAATGTGTTCTGTTGCTTATCCTTAGACCCCCCAATATTTTTTTTTGCAAATATCTTCAATGTACAGACACGCGATGTTTACGATTTTATTTATAAGATGAACATACTTTCTAAGGAAACGCGCCTACTGGACTTCTATTATGCCCAAGTGGCATTCGGGGTTCTATATAAGATGTATAGTGGTTCACATGTACTCCACAAGCTGTATAAGTATAATACTGGTTCTATAAGAGCATTATAGCTTGCTATAATGCTCTTATAGAACCAGTTTGGGCACAAATTAGACAGCCTTAAGTTCACTATGGCTGTACATTAGCATTATATTAGCAGTTTAAGTAGTAACATCGGGCTTAAAGGCTGACTTACGGCACTATATGGGACACATGTGAACCATACAACGTCCATGAGCGTAATAAAGAGTAACAAGTGGCTAAATACACAGCCTTCACAGTTATAAAATCCCACAAAAGTACTCCAGTGCTACCTAAAGTTCACGTGTGTCCTAAATTATTTCTTTTATTTATTAATTTTCCTCATTTAGTTTGGTTTTGTGTGTACCCGGCCCGGCCATCAGAAACTTAACTCCGGCGGATATCAATTGGATAAAAATTTATGATAACACGCGGTAAGTATACCTGTTTTAAATACTTAATAACGTTAATGCCATGGGAATGCAACTTTATCGTGAAATGTATACATATTTACAGCTAAAATATTCACGCGCCTCTGTAAAAACGCGATATTCATTTTAAAATATTTAAAACTGGCTGAGAGGAAATCTACAATTTTCAGTTTTTGATATTATATTGGCATTATAATTATACTACGGTAATTAATTAAAACATGAAACCAAAACTCAATCGCTCTATCTGCGTATTTTGTGATAAATCTGCATGATAATTTTGGAGATTTATATGGTAAATATTTTAGGTTACGTGAACAAAATGGTGGAAATGAAATACGGCTAGAGCGTATATAGGTTCACATGTGTTCTGTTAGAATGCTGTTGGCTATATGAAGTCCCACATTTGTACCACTACAGAACCAATGTCTATAAATGTATTCTAATGTGAACTTATGTACAGCTTTAAGATGTAGTTCAGGTCAATTGTGATCATCGTTTTTTATTCATTTTCACAAATTTTTGCACGCGACGTAATAAACACAATACACGTCAGCTTGTGGGATAAGTGTAATAGAATATCACATTCACATTCATGTTCAGCTTACAGCAAATAAGAGTAGTACTTGTGGACAAATAAACTGCTTTATTGCTATTTAAACACTTCTATACAGATAGTAAAAAAGGTTATTTTAATGACCACAAACAACTCCTACTACAGCTACTAGCTGTATAAAAGTCTAAAACAAGTAAACATAACAGCCTTTGGCTGTATAAATGACCACGTGTGTTCTATTAATATGCTAGCTGTATAACATCGTACAAGTAGACCGTTAAACAGCGATTGCCGTATCTCTACCCTCCTATAATGCTCTTAGTCAGACGGCTGACTAAAGGACAGTTGTTAGAGTATTATAACACCAACAACTGTATAAAAGTATAACTCTACACTCCTATAAGTCCCTTAGACAGGTATAGGTGGTGTTAATCGCAATAATGCAGCTTATACATCACGAGTGAACTGTAATAATGCTTTAAGTTCACATGGGAACTAAATGTGTACTCTTAAATGGAGTAAAATGCTACTTGGATGGTTAGGTTACGAAACCCTAGATTTAATTAAATAAAATTGATCTGTCGATTAATCAATGGCATTATTTTTAACTAGCTGTTGCCCGCGACTTCGTCCGCGTGGACAACTTAACATCACAAATTATTATGTACTTCCTACTTACTTGATATTTTGGACAATTCACACAATACCTTTATAAATTGTAGCCTATGTGTTATTCTGATGTATAAGCTATATTATTGTAAAGTTTCATTAAATTCCATTCAGTAGTTTTTACGTGAAAGAGTAACAAACATCCATCCATACTTACAAACATTCGCGTTTATAATATTAGTAGGATGACATTTTATTATGTTCTTCAAAGGGGTTTTCTGAGGTGTTCTCCAGGACTCCTAACAATATGCCTGTCTTTTTTCCGCTGACCTGCACTGATATGCACCAGGTGTTGCATATATATTGTAGAATTCATGAATTGCCAATTTCATAGATCACTGAGTACCCATAATAACGAAGTAGACAATAGAGAGGTCAGATATCGAGGCGCGGATGCGTGCGCACGCGCCTGTGATGTCGGCGCCGGCGCAACAAAGGCGTGCGTTGCGCTTGCGCAGCCGACGCTCGGACGCTATCTGATTGTTAGCGGAAGTAACCTCGTTGGAGGTTAAGGACTATGCAAGCTTTATATATGTTTTGCACTTACTTATACGTTGGTTAAAATTCATTCACTATGCATTAACTTTGTTATTTATTCGAAATCCTACTAATATTATAAATGTGAAAGTTTGGATATTTATTTATTTATTTAACTATTTATTGCACACACACTGATAAAACAAAAATAATACATTAAAAAGAAACACAAGTACAAAGGGCGAACCTATCTCTGAGAGAGATTTCTTCCATAACCTACACGATAAAAAATATAAGTAAATAAATAAATATTTATTTTATTTATTTACTTTATTTAACTCTTTATTGCACACACACAGATAAAACAAAAAATAATACATTAAAAGAAACACAAGTACAAAGGGCGAACTTATCTCTGAGAGAGATTTCTTCCAGCAGACCCGCGAGAGAGATAATTGAAATAATAAAGGCAGACAGCATCATCATCAGGTTATTTTTGTCTCCACTGCAGGATCACAACCCTCTCTCATCTGCCGGAGACAGACGGAGGATTTGGCCTACACTCCCCGCGCTGGCCAGACGGGTTGGGGAGGCCTGATTGATGTTTTATAATGTATTCCCTCAGTCGCCTTGTACGACATCCACGGGAAGAGTTGGAGTGGTCATAATCTACTCTACCGCAGACTACACGGCAAATATTTACCAATAATTGTATAAATATAATATACATTATTAAATAATAATAATATACAAACATTCATAAAATACATTTAAGATGGATTCCAATCCTAACTTAGTGACAGATAGTGTTCTTTAACACGGTTTTTGAAAATTAAAAAGGATTGACTATTACGGATGTCTGGTAGTAGCGAGTTCCACAATCGAGCCGCTTGCACAGAAAATGAGAATCTGTAAAAATCGGTGGTATGTTTGTTACTCAATCACTCTCCAACCACTGGACGGATCGTAATGAATCTTGGCTCACATATAGGTTAGGGCCTGGAATAGGACATAGAATTGCATTTATCCCGAAAAAACATCCCATTCCTACGGGAAATACATAATAATTTGTGATGTTAAGTTGTCCACGCGGACGAAGTCGCGGGCAACAGCTAGTATACATTAAATATTACATTACTATCTGTGCCCGCGGCTCCGCTCACGTGGACTACATAATTAAATAGAGTTGAAAATTAAGTACTTAGTGTTAATTCCCTTCCCCAACCAGTTCCCCAATCCCTCCCCTTTCTCTCTTATATGATATAGTCAACGACCTCTATTAATCTATTTCGATGGATATAGTCAATTGAAATATATGCAACTGATTGTGGGGCAATGTATAAATAAGGATTTTATGGCTCGTAAGAATTATTTAATAAAATTCCATCTGTATATACTAGCTGTGCCCGCGGCTCCGCTCGCGTGGACTACAGAATTAAATAAAGTTGAAAATTGTTGTTTTAATTCCATTCCCACTCCCCCTCCCCCTCCCGCTCACTCTCCCGCTCCCACTCCAGATCTATCCCCATCCCCCACACACTACAAACACACTCACACCTACACACGACCACGTCTTTCAATTTTAACTGGCGACATAACTTTGTCCTTTCCGTGGGGTGGAGACCTGGCGTCCTGGAATACAGGGTTTCCCTAAGTCCAAACGTCAGTCTCCACAACAATCTTTCTTGCTATTTGACGCCTAATTAGGTTAATTTAAGCCTTTAATACTTTTGTAAAGATTGCTTGGAGAAAATAAATGTCCAGGTCCAAGTGATTATGTCAATGTCAAGTGTAGAGGACGAATACAAACATGCAGAGCACGCTTTAACGGAGTCAAGCGATTGTTTTGTCATTAGAGCACCGAGGGAGAGTCGCTCAGAGCAAAGGATATCACCTTTGATCTGCCCACGTGGACTCCCGTAGAGAAGGTAAATGAACGTCACTATACCCGGTCATAGTGACATTCATTGCGGAAGGCCTAAGTCCAGCAGTGGACGTCTGCTGATATGATGAATGCATAACCAGATTAATAGATTTCTTTTAGGATTCAGTTATTTGGATTTACATAATAAATTGTAACGTTCTGTGGTCGAAGTGAACGAAGTCGCGGGTAAACAGCTAGTTATGTATAAATCAGTTCTATTCGCAAACATTAATGAGTACTGTGGTGTGGTGGTATTATTACACACTAAATAAAATAAACACGAAATAAGCTTATCCTTTTGTTCCTTGTGTTGTTCTTTGTATATTTGTGTGTACAATAAACTATTAAATAAACAAAATAAATATCTCTAGAAATGAACACAACCATATACAAGCGTCGACGACTGAAAAACCTTTTGTTGGAAAATGAATATTATTTCATAAATGAATTTTCTAAAAAATTAAATTGGTGGGCCCTCTGACGTTTAATTTAATTTGTGATAAGTAATTTAATACCAAGTGTATTTTTAAATTTTTATTTTAATATTATATACTGACATAGATAGTATGTTATATACTATGACATTATTTGAATTGTTGACATTGTAATTTATACATTATTTTATTTTATGACGATCCCTTTTACCATATTAGAATGACATGTAAAATGGAATTTTTAAGATGTAAAAGTGAAATAAGTAAGTCTAATCTAATCTATAACCTAAGACTGTTTCCGTCATGGCTGCTACCACGGGAATCAACCGAAAGTGAAGGGTCTTCTCTCATAGTCCGTCATCATCTCTAAAGTATCCTCCTAGCTATAAATTTATTTGAAGCAAACTCCTTTTACTATCCCAGACTTCCGTATTCTAAACAAATACACAGTCGGTATTATCTCAAAACCGACACTAAGCTTTCGACAACCGCAGTATACAGTGATAATAGAGGCACTTGCATACAACAGTATCGACGAAAATGGAGTTTTGCATATTAGGGAGATTCCATGCCGCTTTTAGTTGCGGATAGGCTGGACGCTGGCTCAGGCGCTGGGTCGGGATGCACTCTACTGTTGCCACTTTCACCCGTTGAGTGGTCCCTCTCCAGCACCTCTCATGTTGTTTTTTTTTGTATGTTTTTTGTATATTTGTTTTATGTTCCTGTCCCTGCCATTTTTGCTTGTATTACTAACACTTAGTTTAAGTTTCTTACTAACAATATATGGATGAATATCTGAAATAAAAATATTTTTTTTTTTTATATATCTCTCTTTTATTAGGTACTCCGACTAGGAGTCTAGAATCAGCAATAAATTACTCCAAGAGTGTTTTTCTTAGCGTCAAGCTATGTCATTCACTTTGCGAGATTTCTATGGCGTGTATGATATTGCTAGCACGAATCGTTTCTATTGGAATTTTCAGCGGGTTAATATAGTTGTATCTGTTTCCATTTAAAAAAAATGTATTTATTTTTAGGATCACAGTGTTTAAAACCACTTAAAGCGATAATACCACATATGTTGTGCTGTAAATACTCTTAAATCTATATCTATAAAAGATGAACTGTCTGACTGACATTATCAACGCACAGCCCAAACCGCTGAGTCTAGAGGTTTAAAATTTTGCACAACGGTTCCTTATCCAGCATAGGCAAGCACTAAGAAAAGGTTTTACAAAATTCATCCCCTAAGAGGGTCAAATGGGGGTTCAAAGTTTGTATGGAGAACGTCTATTAGCTATTCCTATCAATTTGAAACTATGTAGGAATACTCGAAAATTTTACAGTTTTTGAAAAACCATCCCCTAAGGGGCTGAAATTGAGCTCGAAAGTAGTAGTCTCCAAACCGCTTGCTCTAGAAACTTGAAATTTAGCACAAAGGTTCGTCATGTATCTCCGGTGTACACTAGGGAAAGGTTTTTCAAAATTCAATCCCTAAGGTGGTAAAATAGGGGTTTAAAGTTTGTATGGAGAAAAACTATAAAATGTTCCTATCAATTCGAAATTTTGTAGGAGTACTCTAGAAACTTTATGATTGAACACGTATTTTACAGTTTTTGAAAAATTATAACCTAAGGGGATGAAATGAAGTTCCAAAGTAGTAGTCTCTAAACCGATTGCTCAAGAAACTTGAAATTAAGCACAATGCTTCCTCATGTATCTCCGGTATGCACTATCGTAGGGTTTTTCATAATTCAACCCCTAAGGTGGGAAAGTAGGGATTCAAATTTTGTATGGTTAAAAACTATTAGATATTCCTATCAATTCGAAAGTTTTTGAGTTAATTCGTTACATTCAAATCTTTTCTCTTTATAATTATAATTATAATATAATTTATAATACTAGTGTACATACAGCAACAAAAAATGCCACTTAATGTACTGTTGCTTCAAACGACATATACTGTACCACAGTCACCCCCAACTCTCTCACACTTCCTTAGAGCTTCAAAATAGTTGTTCTGTTTACTCGACGGACACCGCTTCCTCTATTCAAACAAATTTATACAGAACTCGTGCTCCAAGCATTTGTTTACGTGTCTCTGCCACTGACCACGCATGAGTCACAGAGTTCAAAATGCTAAGAGTAATTCTTTTGGAAGTTGTATATAAGTTGTATCTTTCGTATTGTTCGTAAATCATAAATTTTAAGGTAAAAAGCTCTCTATATCACTTCACGGTATATGTGAATATGCGAAATTTCCTGCTGTAGAGTCTAAAATATATATCATCATCTGGTTATTTTGGTCTCCACTGCAGGAGCACAACCCTCTCTCATCTGCCCGAGACAGACGGAGGATTTGGCCTACACTCCCCGCGCTGGCCAGGCGGGTTGGGGAGGCCTGATTGATGTTTTATAATGTATTCCCTCAGTCGCCTTGTACGACATCCACGGGAAGAGTTGGAGTGGTCCTATTCTACTCTACCGGAAACCACACGGCAGTAGAAACAAATAAACAATGTTTACTTGTCAGTCCTTCAAACGCATTGCAATACAACGGTCCAGAACACAGTTCTCGGGTCAAAGACCAGTGTGGTTGCTGAACAAAACATGTATAGGTTCACATGCAACGATCTCTATGACTACTAGACGGAGCGTTCCAAACAATCGCTCTGTTCCACGCATGTAGCCACAACTCTTTCACATTCACAATGAAACTTGTGCAGTTACTACGCAGACCATTTAATTGTTACTAAATATTGACGCTACGGTTAAATAATGTCAATATTTAGTAAATAATTAAATGTTCTGAGTAGTAACTGCACAAGTTTCATTGTGAATGTGAAAGAGTTGTGGCTACTTGCGTGGAACAGAGCGATTGTTTGGAACGTTCCATCTTCTAGTACTTAGAGATCGTTGTTCACATGACAGCCGGTCTGCGGTCAAGACCACACGCAGGCCGCGCCCGGGATAGCCTAGCACTCGCCTGGTAAAGTTGGCGTCACATTACTTGAACCTTGAACTTACCCATTACTACAACAGGCACATCATCCTGTCTGTATACGTTTGTGTGTGTGTGTGAATTATGGTAGAACTACTTCACCCTGCGCGTCAACAAGATAAGTGCTAATTTTAACGCCCCCGCGTCATCGGCCCCACGTACTACGAACACCTGCCCGCAGATCTACGTAACGAGACCAATGACGAAACGTTTAGTCGACGACTGAAAAACCTTTTGTTGCAAAATGAATATTATTCCATAAATGAATTTTCTAAAAAATAAAATTGGTGAGGGTTTAATTTAATTTGTGATAATTTAATACCAAGTGTATTTTTAAATTTTTATTTTAATACTAGCTGTGCCCGCGGCTCCGCTCGCGTGGACTACAGGATCCGCTCCAATTCCTACTTCCGCTCCATATCCCAGGTTCAGGTCCAGGTCCAGGACCAGGTCCAGATCCAGGTCCAGGTCCAGGTCCAGGTCCAGGTCCAGGTCCAGGTCCAGGTCCAGGTCCAGGTCCAGGTCCAGGTCCAGGTCCAGGTCCAGGTCCAGGTCCAGGTCCAGGTCCAGGTCCAGGTCCAGGTCCAGGTCCAGGTCCAGGTCCAGGTCCAGGTCCAGGTCCAGGTCCAGGTCCAGGTCCAGGTCCAGGTCCAGGTCCAGGTCCAGGTCCAGGTCCAGGTCCAGGTCCAGGTCCAGGTCCAGGTCCGGGTCCGGGTCCGGGTCCGGGTCCGGGACCGGGACCGGGACCGGGACCGGGTCCGGGTCCGGGTCCGGGTCCGGGTCCGGGTCCGGGTCCGGGTCCGGGTCCGGGTCCGGGTCCGGGTCCGGGTCCGGGTCCGGGTCCGGGTCCGGGTCCGGGTCCGGGTGCGGGTCCGGGTCCGGGTCCGGGTTCGGGTCCGGGTCCGGGTCCGGGTCCGGGTCCGGGTACAGGTCAAGGTCCAGGGCCAGGGCCAGGGCGAGGTCCAGGTCCAGGTCCGGTCCAGTCCAGTCCAGTCCAGTCCAGGTCCAGGTCCAGGTCCAGGGCCAATTCCAGGCCCAGACCCAGGTCCAAATCCAGATCCTCAACTCTCCCCTCAGCCCTCCCCTCAATCCTCCCCTCTACACTCCTCTCAACCCTCCCCTCAACTCTCCCCTCAGCTCTCCCCTCAACTCTCCCCTCAAACCTCTTTCCCTCGTCTCTCCAAATGTAGTCCTCGTAACTAATCCATCGCAATCCAAATTCCGACCAACATTACTTTGTTGCATACGTATACCACAAATTCATCGTAATCGGTTAACTCAGTCGAAAGTTATGCTAATTTTCAAACACTCAAATTACACTGGTACCATACCCGCTCCCGCTACCGCTCACGAATTCAGTCGAACATTTACACCCTGCATTCTTCGCAGTGTATCGTCCAGGTGACCTTGGCTCGCGTGAACTATAGAATCGCTCCCATTCCCACTCCCGCTCCCGCTTCAGCTTCCGCTCCCGCTTCCGCTCCCGCTTCCGCTCCTGCTCCGGTCCCGCTCCCCTCCCGCTTCCGCTCCCGCTCCCGCTCCCACACCCACTACCCTTTTCCCACGCCCACGCCCACGCCCACGCCCACGCCCGAGCCCACGCCCACGCATACTTGCACTACAATTCCCACCCGCAGCTCCAAATGTAATCCAAACTCATCGCAATCTGAATAGAACGGAAATACTATTATGTGCAATATATTGCATACTAACCTTACCTACTAATGTATTTGAAAACTAAAAATGTCTATAACTTTTGATTGAGTTAGCCGATTGCGATGAAATAAAGCCTATATGTTACACCAAATTAAGCCCCATGTTTCTGTGAAAAGTCCATCCAAGTCCGATCAGTCGTTTTTAAGTGATGCGTGCACAAACTCACAGACAAACAGACAAACAGACAAACAGACAAACAGACAAAAATTTCAAAAATGATCGAAATATGTTCTGTTGCTTATCCTTAGACCCCCCAATTTTTTTTTTTGCAAATATCTTCAATGTACAGACACGCGAAGTTTACGATTTTATTTATAAGATTATATACTGACATAGATAGTATGTTATATACTATGACATTATTGGAATTTGTTGACATTGTAATTTATACTTTGTACATTATTTTATTTTATGACGAACCCTTTTACCATATTAGAATGACATGTAAAATTGAATTTTTAAGATGTAAAAGTGAAATAAATAAATCTAATCTAATCTAATCTAACTTATAACGTCGATCTCTCGGTGCCGGTCGATAGCGGCTGCCTAGGCACGGCGCCAGCCGAATGGCGGCGGCCCAGTAGAGCTCTGATTTATACCGGCGCCATACATCAGGGCTATAACCAGAAAAGTAATCTATCTTTATACTCGTACCCGCCCATCATCATCATCATTGTATCAGCCCTTTATCATCCACTGCTGGACATAGGCCGTCCCAATAAACGCCACCTCACACCTGCCCTCCGCTAGACAGCAAAGAGATATACGCAATATGTTAGAAAGAGAAGTACTTATGTTGCTGACGTTGTACCTCTCTCGATCGACTATGTTCGCGCGCTGGGTGCAGTACCCCTACCACAGTTTACCCACACACACAAACGTATACAGACAAGCTCGTGCTCCTGTAGGTGAGTCATCATCATCATCATCAGCCTGAAAGAGTCTACTGTTGGACATAGGCCTCTCCCAAGGTACGCCACTGAACCCGATCCTCGGCTCTTCTCATCCAGTCACTGCCAGCCGCCTTACGCAGATCGTCGCTCCATCTAGCCAGGGGGCGTCCCACACTACGCTTGCCCAGTCGCGGTCTCCACTCGAGAACTCGTTTACCCCAGCGGTACTCGGTTCTCCGACAGATGTGACCAGCCCACTGCCACTTCAGCGTACTAACTTTTTGAGCTATGTCGAAGACTTTAGTTCTCTGGCGGATCACCTCATTTCGGATCCTGTCTCTTAGAGAAACTCCGAGCATAGCTCTTTCCATAGCCCGCTGAGCGACCTTGAGTTTTCGAACTAGTCCCACTGTCAGTGTCCACGTTTTGGCGCCGTAGGTCATTACGGGTAGGAATGTATGTAGGTGAGTGCCAGGGGTAAATTTGAAGCTCACTAAAAACAAACCAAAAAAAAAACGACGAATACCCACAAACCGGGAATAGTTAACGTTCACCCAAAAAGGAGTCTAGGAGTAAAAACTGCCCGCGAGCCGTGGGAGCGCGGAGTCCACCGCCAGCCCCATTAGGCTCATTAGGAGTAACCAAATATGGAGGCAGACCGTTGCGTTTTTGTGGGGACAAGTCGGGGCTGATGCGAGCGAACGATGTCGACGCGATTTGATCGACGTTTCGATATTACAGATGACAGCTTTACGGAAAATGTACTTCATCAATATAAGTGACTGCATAACCAAAATCAGCGAATAATAAAGATACTATTAGTATTCAAAGATCAGCGCTAACGAACTACATCAGACCAGCGCGCTATAGACCGCCGCCGAGAGATCGACGCTATAAATTTATGTTGCTGATGTCTAACGTTGTCCCTTTCTCGATCGACTACGTTCGTGCGCTGGGTGCAGCAGCACTTTACTATTTGCGCACATATACAAACGTGTACTGAGAGACTGATGAGCCTGTAGAAGCCTGATCGGTTGTATGGAGTGCCCAGGATTAGTCAAAACTATTCTAGCCGGAAAATAAATACCTCTCAGGTTACTGATTGTGGATTTTTTTCTGCCAGGTGTAATGCCAAATGCCAACCTCATCATCAGCCGAAATACGTCCTCTGCTGAGTCAAAGTCAAAGTCATTTATTGCATATGAGTACACTTGGTACAACTATACACGTCATTTTTTTTATCGACTACCGCTTCCTAGGTGTTAGCGCTGTGAAGAAGAAACGGCGCAACAAACTTCACATAACACATCTTTTAAAAATCAAGTTTGCATACAATTAATAAAGATTTTGCGAAGCTGAATCAACATCAGTACCAGGCATCTTTGTCATTCAAATAATCGTTTATTTTATAATAGGCTTTCTTACAAAGTTGTTTTTTAATGTGAATCTTAAACTTTCTCTCCGTCATATTTAAGATTTACTCTGGTAGTTTGTTGTAGAAGCGTATACATTGCCCCGTGAACGATTTACTGACCTTACTTAGTCTTAACCCTGGTAAAACAAGCTGAACACAAGCCTCCCAAATAGAGCCACTTTTGGTGGGCTGTCCAATGGGGGATTTGTCATAACCACTACGCTTCGCAGGCGGATTGGTGATCGCAATGTACACAGGAGAACGTCGCTACAGGTTCCTGGTGTAAACCCTTAGTCGCCTTGATTACAACTACGGGTAGAATGGGGGTCCTCATGTAAGCCGGCAACCGCACGGCACTTTATCGCCTTCCATATATCGCCAGCCAACATCAGCCCCTCAGATACTATCGTCGTCGAGGAATCCTTTAGCGTACTGCGCTTGCAGTTGCGATCTCATGCATGGGAAATGCAATAAGTCGCAGGAATGCGATGATGGATTATACCCAGGGCTGCCTGGTACCTGAAGGAACACTCCTTTTGCCACTTCTGACGGAAAAAGTAGCCAACACCGAATTAGTTATATTATGCGGACGGTAGTAACGTATCGTACGTCAAGGCCTCATGCCAGAGAAGCTGCTGTCTATCCCTTCATTCATTCGTTCATAGTTCGTTCTTTATTTATTTATTAAACAATTTAATGCATACACAATAGAAGAAAAAAAACATACAAAACAATAAGAGTGTACAAATGGTTTGCCGTGTGGTTTCCGGTAGAGTAGAATAGGACCACTCCAACTCTTCCCGTGGATGTCGTACAAGGCGACTGAGGGAATACATTATAAAACATCAATCAGGCCTCCCCAACCAGTGTGGCCAGCGCGGGGAGTGTAGGCCTCCGTCTGTCTCCGGCATACCTACATAATAACTAAATGCTGAAACTACTTTACATATAGTAAATACTTATAATAAATTAATCAAATAAATAAAAATAATAAACATAAATACATACATATCATATTATACTGAGTGAGATAGTGCTCTTGTCACCGACGTACTATCTCGAATTATCGTCGGCAGTTTATTCCACACCTGCGCGGCTCGGACAGTAAAGGAAATGAAAAAGAATTTGGTGTTGGATTTGGGATACTCACTTTTACGCAGAAAGAAATCTAATCCATCACACCCCTAAACTTGTACGTTAAATAAAGCCTCGTATCCACTAGCAACATTTTGGCGCGCGACATACTGCACAACATGTTGCCCAACAAACTGAACTTTTAACAACGTTGTCTGCACGCATGATCAGTCGTCGAAGACATGTCGCCAGAGAAAATAGTGTTGATTTCACTACGGACATTGTAGCGCCTCACGTCTCCACTTGGCAACAACTGGGGGCCAATTCTACTAACGCATTTTCGCAAAAAACGCAATTGAACTGCAGCTGAAACGCAAGTTTTAACACTATTCGTACTCCGCTGCGCAAAACGTTCGTGCTTCAGCTGCGTTTCAGCCGTAGCTATCTTATCTTATCTTCTTAGGGGGCCAGGAAGACCTGGCGACACTTCGACCCTTCAGGATCTTTTGAGCCAAACCCCTGACCACCAACGGTGCCCCAAGCCGATTTGGTGGACTTCACATACGCCTCAGAATTTCTTCTCTGGCATATGCAGGTTTCCTTACAATGTTTTCCTTCACCGAAAAGCCTGTGGTATTATAAGTAAACCGTACTTAAGTTTCGTAAAACTCATTGGTACGGGCGGGGTTTGAACGCACGACTTCATGAACGTGAGGCGAGTGTACAACCAACCGGCTACCACGGCTCTCAGCCGTAGCTAACGTTTAAACAAACGTCAGACGTAGATGGAACGCACGTTTTTCTACATTTTGACAGTTGTCTCAGGTAAAAAAGAAACGCATTGCTATCAAAATAGCGTCTGGTAAAAACTGAAATTTAAACGCAACTTTTGTTTAAACGAACGATAAATGTTGAAAATAGTAGAATTGGCCCCCTGATCAACCAGCGATGCTATCTAAACAAACAACAAGCCGCGCGTCATGTTGCGCGCCAGCTGGCAATGTCGCGCGTTGTTCTGCAACGTTGCCGGACATGTTGAGCGTCACGTGTTGCGCGCCAGTTGTTGCCTAGTGGATACGAGGCTTAAGGATCAACGACTCGCCGTTATCCTGTTTTAGATCTAATTCCTTAGTCTGCGCACACGCACGCGCCGCGTATAAGGAACGGCTCAAATGAGATCCGATCCAGTGCGATGACTAGCGGTAAACAGCACAAAGGTACAATCTGGAAATGCAATTTGTTATGACTGCTCTGACAGGATTCAATGTGGGCTTTGGAACGTTGCGACTGCTTAGTTGTCAAAGGGTTTATTAACTGTAGAGATAGGAAGATTGATTACTAAAGTGCCCAGTGGTTACCAGCAGTTATTCAAATTTTCGTATACATAACATAACAAAGAGCTACAAGTTTCTACATTATAAAATTAAGCTGCTTTAAGGGGTAAAATAAGCTGATGTAAAGATTTTGTTCGAAAGTGATAATGTAAAAATGGTCGTAATAAAATAATGTTAATATCACTTTCAGATGTAATATATCAAAAGATAAAGATTATCATTCGACAACCTCGTTGGCCTAGTGGATTGGTCATTGGGCTCGACCGCCACTGGGCTCAGACAACTTTGTACAATTTGTACAAGCTGGTCTCGGTTTGGATGTTATATTTGTGAATTGTCCTATACTTGTTTAATTCCCATAGCACAGGAGAAAATCCTTGTTTGGGATTAGACAAGTGTATGTAGGTATATAATATTATGTAATGTTTCTTTGAAAAGGCAAAAAAAATTGCTGGTGTGGGGTGCCATTGTCAAAATAAATTAATTATAACTATGTCAGCTTGTAAGCTGCTGTAAACAAAGGGCTCTGCCCGAAAGTGGTAGTGTAAACATAATTCTAATAATATTAATGTCAGTATAAAAAGAGTTAAAATATTATATCAGTCTTTTACTTAAAACTTCACGTGTTAAAACTAAAATTAAAACTTATAATTTGGACAAAAAAATTTCAGTGAATAACAACTTTTTACAACAACTAACTAAAATCAGTTTTGCAGTACATCGGTCCAATACTCAATTGAATTTATGGGTAAGTTAAGCTCAACGCAAATACAATGTTGTTGGGGATATTACCAGACCAGTACACATTTTACTTTGTCTGTCTGTTCGTTGTGGTAAGGTTTTATTATGGTGTAATTAATTACCCAATACCGCTGGCGTTTAAAACACTAGGGAATAGAACGGTTCTTAAAACACCATAACACCATATTTCTACCTATGTTCGCAAATAAATATATGATTGATGATCTGAGGCAGGCGCATCTCATTCATTATTAATTAATTAAGTAACAGACCGTTAATCATACAAAGAGTGATGTAATGATGATGAATCACAGTTTAATTAAACGTTAATTCTCCAAAAGCGGATTAAATTACGGAGACAACCAGTTTCGTTTAACGTAATTGGTTTAACTGCACAAAATATTCGGGACGGTTACATAATCGTAAATCACTGGGGATAATTGCTCGGCAGGCATTTAAGGGGACAGGTTAAGGTCCGAATTCCCCAAATCAACAATGCTGACAGACCGTGCGCGGCGACGCGAAGAATGTTCAATGGAACGCGACAAATGATGCCCAGTAATTGATAATGGATTACAGAAGGCTTGCATGAATTTTAAATAAGAGCCGCTTACTGGTTCATAAGTACTTACTAAAATCAAGCTACATCTTGTCAGTTTCTCAAGCTTTGTTGTTATTTGACAATGCCACCTTACAGCAGCTTAAAAAAAGCTGCTGTTTAAAACTGGTCACTCTTTGCAGTGTTGATCAATACTTTTATACATGAACTCGTGTTGATGAATAAATGTTCTTTTATTTTATTACTAGCTGTGCCCGCGGCTCCGCTCGCGTGAACTACAGAATTCGCTCCCATTCCCACTCCCGCTCCCGCTTCCGCTCTCGCTTCCGCTTCCGTTGGCGCTTCCGCTCCCGGTCCCGCTCCGGTCCCGCTTCCGCTCCCTCTTCCGCTCCTACACCCACTCCCCTTTTCCCAGGCCCACGCCCACGCCCACGCCCACGCCCACGCCCACATCCACGCCCACATCCACGCCCACTCCCACTCCCACTCCCACTCCCACTCCCACTCCCACTCCCACTCCCACTCCCACTCCCACTCCCACTCCCACTCCCACTCCCACTCCCACTCCCACTCCCACTCCCACTCCCACTCCCACTCCCACTCCCACTCCCACTCCCACTCCACTCCCATTCCAACTCCTATTCCCACTCCCGCTTCCGCCGTGGCTTTCGTTCAAGCTCCCGCTCCGGTCCCGCTCCGGTCCCACTCCCGCTCTCGCTCTCACTCTCGCTCCCGCTCCCCTCCCGCTTCCGCTTCCGCTCCCACACCCACTCCCCTTTTCCCACGCCCAAGCCCACGCCCACGCCCACTCCCACTCCTATTCCTACTCCTACTCGCAGCTCTAAATGTAATCCAAACTCATCGCAATCTGAATAGTAGGTACGGAAATACTACTTTAAGCAATAAATTGCATACAACCTTACCTACTAATGTATTTGAAAACTAAAAATGTTTATAACTTTTGATTGAGTTAGCCGATTGCGATGAAATAAAGACTAAATGTTAAGTTAAGTTAAGCCCCATGTTTTTATGAACAGTGCATCAAAATCCGTTCAGTAGTTTTTAAGTGATGCGTGCACAAACTCACAGACAAACAGACAAACAGACAAACAGACAAACAGACAAAAATTCCAAAAATGATTGAAATGTGTTCTATTACTTATCTTTAGACGCCTCAATTTTTTTTTTGCAAATATCTTCAATGTACAGACACGCGATGTTTACGATTTTATTTATTAGATTTCCAAAAGACGCTTTATCGTCACTAATATGTAAAATAAATATATGAGATCAAATTACAATGTCAACTAAGCCTAGAATTCTCGATGTAAAACCAATTGACAGCATTGTATTAGATATCCTTTTTTTTAAATTATGGCCTTTGTTATTATGCTTATAAGGCACAATAATTCCGCCGATGTCAAAGTAGTGGAAAATACACGAAGGAGGTTACTCTGGTTTCCAATCAGGAGGTCGGTAAATTTTGAAACGAAAGTTGAGATGATTGTCCAACCGCCATTTAAAACAAACGACACAAACAAAATACATTCACCATCACAAAGTTAGCAGAGGGAGAAAAGGTTTATTAAGACATTTGAGGACAAGTATGCATATATTAATTATCTTGGGGTTTTAAAACTTTATATTACATATAATCCTTTTATAGTATTACTAAGCAGCGCGATATAAATAAAGATTACTTAAATAAACAAATGAGGGAATTTTGATTACTTATTTGCCACAAAAAAAGTATTAATTATCGTATAACCTGGCGGGGTAAGATGGGGTCGCTTCTTTGTGTTGTAATATTTAGTACTAGCTGTGCCCGCGGCTCTGCTCGCGTGGACTACAGGGTCCGCTCCAATTCCCACTTCCGCTCCCTATCCCACTTCCACTCAGACTTTAAATCTATGTCCAGGTCCAGGTCCAGGTCCAGGTCCAGGTCCAGGTCCAGGTCCAGGTCCAGGTCCAGGTCCAGGTCCAGGTCCAGGTCCAGGTCCAGGTCCAGGTCCAGGTCCAGGTCCAGGTCCAGGTCCAGGTCCAGGCCCAGGCCCAGGTCCAGGTCCAATTCCAGGCCCAGACCTAGGTCCGGGTCCAGATCCTCAACTCTCCCCTCAACCCTCCCCTCAACCCTCCCCCTCAACCCTCCCCTCAGCTCTCCCCTCAAACCTCTTTCCCTCGTCTCTCGAAATGTAGTCCTCGTAAGTAATCCATCGCAATCCAAATTCCGACCAACATTACTTTGTTGCATACGTATACCACAAATTCATCGTACTCAGTCAAAAGTAATGCGAATTTTCAAACACTCAAATTACACTGGTACCATACCCGCTCCCGCTACCGCTCACGAATTCAGTCGAACATTTACACCCTACATTCTTCGCAGTGTATCGTCCAGGTCTAATCGAACTACAGAATCGCTCCCATTCCCACTCTCGCTTTACCTTCCGCTCCCGCTTCCGCTCCTGCTCCGGTACCGCTCCCGCTCCCGCTTCCGCTCCCACACCCATTCCCTTTTCCTTCGCTCACGCCCGAGCCCACGCCCGAGCCCACGCCCACACCCACACCCACGCCCACGCCCACTCGCACTCCAATTCCCACTCGCAGCTCCAAATGTAATCCAAACTCATCGCAATCTGAATAGTACGGAAATACTATTATGTGCAAGACATTGCATACTAACCTTACCTACTAATGTATTTGAAAACTAAAAATGTCTATAACTTTTGATTGAGTTAGCCGATTGCGATGAAATAAAGACTATATGTTACACCAAATTAAGCCCCATGTTTCTGTGAAAAGTCCATCAAAGTCCGATCAGTCGTTTTTAAGTGATGCGTGCACAAACTCACAGACAAACAGACAAACAGACCAAAATTTCAAAAATGATCGAAATGTGTTCTGTTGTTTATCCTTAGAACCCCCAATTTTTTTTGGAAATATCTTCAATGTACAGACACGCCAAGTTTACGATTTTATTTATTAGACTAGCTGTTGCCCGCGACTTCGTCCGCGTGGACAACTTAACATTACACATTCTTATGTATTACGTGTTACTAAATCCTAAAAGAAATCTATTATTCTGGTTATGCATTAAAAATATTAATATACATAAAAAAACATACTATCCAATTGAGAACCTCCTTTTTTGAAGTCGGGTAAAAATTAGCGTTCCGGCGGCGGTTTCGCCCGTTGGACCACAGTTTTTTAGGTTTCCGTAGCCAAATGGCAAAAAACGGAACCCTTATGGATTCGTCATGTCTGTCTGTCTGTCTGTCTGTCCGTCCGTATGTCACAGCCACTTTATTCCGAAACTATAAGAACTTACTATTGAAACTTGGTAAGTGGATGTATTCTGTGAACCGCATTAAGATTTTCACACAAAAATAGAAAAAAAAAACATTAAATTTTGGGGGTTCCCCATGATTAGAACTGAAACTCAAAATTTTTTTTTTCATCAAACCCATACGTGTTGATAGGTCTTCAAAAATGTTATTGAGGTTTCTAATATCATTTTTTTCTAAACTGAATAGTTTGCGCGAGAGACACTTCCAAAGTGGTAAAATGTGCCCGTCCCCCCTTTTACTTCTAAAATAAGAGAATGATAAAACTAAAAAAAATAGCGATGTACATTGCCATGCAAACCTCCACCGAAAATTGGTTTGAAAGAGATCTAGTAAGTAGTTTTTTTTAATACGTCATAAATCGTAAACCACAATACTATTATTAAAACATCGATCAAAGTTACAACGAACTACAATAACTTTTATATTATGTTACTTGCTGCTACGGAACCCTTCATGGGCGAGTCCGACTCGCACTTGGCCGCGTTTTTTTAAATAAAGTTGACATTTACATTTATCATGAATTAAAAGATTATCATATAATCAATAATTTTTTTATATTTTAATATTGTGCAAATTAGGTGATATTTCCTCCCCCCCCCCCCTCCAATTTGTCCTTTCCATACCCTTTCTTTCTTTCCTTCTTCATCCCCTTCCCACAACGATGAAAACCCTTTCCCCCACACCTTCCCTCTCCCTAGTCCTACCTCTCCCCCTTCCCTTAACCCACCCCTTCCTACACCCTTTATTTACCACTGCCCCCTCATCTTTCCTCTCTTACCCTAATCCCTCTATTCTTTTCCATACGACTTCCTTCCCCTCCTATTCCCTTCCTATGTTGCATATCCAATTAACTGTACAACAAAATGTCTGTCAAACTGCTGGACATGCCTTCCCCAATGAATGCCACAACGCCCTACAGATCCAGCCGCTTCCGGCCACCATCTTCAGGTCGTCCATCCACCTGGCGGCAGGGCGTCCCACCCTGCGCGTGGGAAGTGCGTCCCACTCTAGAACCCGTCTGCCCCAACGGCCATTCGGTACTACGACAGATGTGACCTGCCATTTCAGCTTACTAATTCTTTCGGCTATGTCGGTCACCTTCGTTATTCATAGGATCTCCTCATTACGAATCATATCCCTCATAGAGACCCCGAGCATTGCCCTCTCTATAGCTCGCAGAGCCACTTGAATCTTGTGGATCAGGCCCACCATCAGTGTCCACGTCTCCGCGCTGTAATCATGACAGGCAAGACGCACTGATTAAAGATTTTTGTCTTTAAATATTGTGGAATAGGTGACGTAAAGACTTGACGCAGTTTTCCGAATACTGCCCACCCTAACTGGATTCTTCTGTCAGCTTTTGAAATTGATCCTACCCAACTATATTGTCTGTCCTAGGCAGACGTACTCCTGAACAGCTTCGATATTGACATTGTCGACGATCACCGGTCTAATATAGGGCCACTAATTATCGAATAGCAAACTTTTTGTATCGAAACTTGTGGAAATACCTGAAATACATCAGCTAAAATAAATCTATAAATGAGCTTTAAAACATCTCTGTCACTTTCTGTCAAGTTCTTGCAACGACCAGTAATGTTGAACTACACTTTCATACAAATGATATGAAATGAGAGGTCAACTTGTATATCAGCATCCTGACATTTTATTGAGATATGACTTATACCAGTATGAGGCCCGAAGTCAAAGCTATTAAACAGTGAAAACGCCGTCAAATTCTGTTCAGCAGTTTCCAAGATTAGCCCGTACATACATACATACATACAGACAGATAAGAAATTTTTTAATTATATTTTTGGACTCTACTGGTCTTCAGTAACGTCCGGGCAGTGACATTTTTTTTTTAACTTCAATGTACAGATTCGCTTTTCTTTTGTTTTTTCTACTCTTTTATTATATGTATAGATTCTCCGCCATTGTACATCGATGCCTGTAGCATATCGGATGCGCATTGTGCAATGCGTATTATTGTGAGCCTCAGGCGCCGGCGCTAGAAGTGCTGTCCGAGTTGACGAGGGTTGTGTTCGGGCGTCAGGTAAAAAACGTATTAAGAATGGGAACGCATGTCGCGTGTGGTTTTGTCAATCTATAACGAATAAATCACGTCCACAATATAGTCGGAACTAAACTCTTTTGGTCGTAAAAATGAACAAAACTCTATGAAAACTGTAAAACTTGTGATTCTTGAACAGAAATTTGAGAATGTTGCTACATATTAATTTTAATTTCTTCCTTGCGTGAGTAGGGTTAAAAAATTGAGAGGATAACCTAGTGGCAACACCGGTTCCGGTACTACGTTGGATCTCCATTCTTCCTAATTTTCTGTTCTGTGGTCACTACTATTAAATAAAACATATTTACTACAGAATACACGATTTTCATCATGTGTTATTTTTGTCTCTACTGCAGGAGCACAACCCTCTCTCATCTGCCGGAGACAGACGGAGGATTCGATCTACACTCCCCGCGCTGGCCAGACGGGTTGGGGAGGCCTGATTGATGTTTTATAATGTATTCCCTTAGTCCCCTTGTACGACATCCACGGGAAGAGTTGGAGTGGTCCTATTCTACCGGTAACCACACGGCAAAATACACGATTTTAATACAATTAAAATAAGTATTTAGTATCAAATCTAAACTTAAAATCTTTAACTTAAACCAAGTAAACTTTATTAATTTGAAACTGGAGTTGCATTACTTACATCTAAATAATAAATGGGATAAGACCAGTCTCCAAAAGGCAACAAAATATACTTCGCACACAACTTGCGGGTTCCGTCGATTAACTGTTTTGTTTTTCTGAAATATCTCTACACATTTCAAATTCATGAAATGTCCATAATTATGCCACACTTTTCATTTATAAAAAAAAAACGGGGAAGAAGACATTTATTTATATCGAAAATTGATTATTTTCAGGGTAAAATTATAGAGTACTAGCTGTTGCTAGCGACTTTGTACGCGTGGAAAACTTAACATTACAAACTATTATGTACGAGTATTTCCCGTAGGAATGGGATGTTTATTTCGGGATAAAAACTATCATATGTCCTATTCCAGGACCTAAGCCATATGTGTGTCAAGTTTCATCCCGATCCGTCCAGTGGTTGTAGCGTGATTGAGTAACAAACATCCATCCATACGTACAAACTTTCGCGTTTATAATATTAGTAGGATTCTATTTTCTGAAATACATTACTTCGTCAAAGTTTGTCGAGATAGTTCCTCCTCCTCTATCCTCCTAGCCTCTACACCTTCCCACGATGACGTCATATGTCTATTAGATATTTTGTAGTCACCGAATTGATCTTTAAGTTGGTATAACTATTATATTTTTAACTTTAATAAGACGAAGCTGTCAAAAATGCTCATTTTTCGTAACGCAACTTTCTTGTATGACCAAAACGAGAGCGGCTGTGTAACAAATCGTTACGATTGTTAGAATAAGTGCTAATACTTGACATTTACCTACTAATTGTTACTAACAATTAAAACTATGTAGACTCTTACGAAAAAGTTACATGTGGAGAGGAAAAGTTACAAATTGTACCTCACGCTGAATGGTTTCTAAATACAGTTATAAAAGTTTTAACGGATCTCTAAAATATACGGCCGGTATGCAAACTCCTTGGTGCTTTACCTGCCGGCTCCCGCTGGGAGGGTGCGCCATGAAAAGGTGCTTCAAATGGGCACTTCATTAACAATTTATGGTATCCCCCTGGCGTGTCCTTTGTACCAACCGAAGCAACACGTCCTCCATGACAAATTACACTAAAATTCGTTGTATTGCTGGTTAATAGCCATTTCTATGAGATTTTATACTTGAGGCGGTGTGCCTTTGAGGCTATGGAAATGCAGGCTTTACAGTTTAGAGCAAAAGAAGAGACTCGATCGTTACTAATACTAAACAGTTGTTGGAAAAATACAATATTCTCCTTAATAATAATAAAACATATTACTATCAGGTATCTTGGCCTATAGATAAACGGTCGAATGCCAACTTAAATCAACGATCTCTATGTACTACCAGATGGAGCGTTCCAAACAATCGCTCTCTTCCACGCAAGTAGCCACAACTCTTCACATTCACAATGAAACTTGTGCAGTTACTACGCAGAACATTTAATTAGTACTAAATACTTATTGACGCTACGGTGAAATAATGTCAATATTTAGTAAATAATTAAATGTTCTGAGTAGTAACTGCACAAGTTTCAAAGTGAATGTGAAAGAGTTGTGGCTACTTGCGTGGAACAGAGCGATTGTTTGGAACGCTCCATCTAGTAGTACATAGAGATCGTTGACTTAAAGTTATTAGAGCTAGTAGAATCCAGGAACGCACATTCGACCGTGATTTTCCGGATATGCTGCAACACATTCTCTGCTGTTGCTTATCTGTTGCATCCGAGTGATTACATATCTTCAGTAATCAACAGCCCGGCAGACAATAAAGATATCGTAATTATACCAATAAATAAAAACATAACCTCAAAACCGGTTTCCCTCCAAAACTTTTCTTTTTAATTTCTCTATTCCCACGCATCGTCACTTGCCACCCAGGCGTGACGCGTTAAGCCTAATTGCTTCATAAACTAAATGGTGGCAAAGGCTTCCTGGTATACAGCCAGAAATAAAATAATAACTTGTTTTAAACTTGAATGAATTAAATGTACCCTCTTGTAGTTTTCTCGTGAGAGAAAATGTTTAATTATGAATTGGACAAATCGTAAATTTTTATTTTTATTGCTTGTATATCAGATGTTAGATAAGAATCAATGCCTTAAAGCTGTCATAATCAATTTTAATTAACATATATTTTAAAGACTCACTGTGCCTAAATAAATAATCGAAATTATTACAACAATTATATTTAAAAAATAGTTTTATGTTATGTAACTGCATCTGTTTACTGCAATGATTTCTATGTATTACTAGATGGAGCGTTCCAAACACTCGCTATGTTCCTCGCAACTGCGGCTCCTGTTCACATTCACTTTGACACTTGTGCAGTTACTACGCAGTTAATTATTTACTAAATATTGACGCTATTTACCTGTAGCGTCAATATTTAGTTAATTAAATGTTCTGCGTAGTAACTGCACAACTTTCATTGTGAATGTAACCGAGTTGCGGCTCCAGGAGCCGCAGTTGCGAGGAACATAGCGATAGTTTGGAACGCTCCATCTAATAGTACATAGTCATTGGTTTAATTTCTAACTAAGTGTGGTTCCCGGCTTAGAATAGGGCCACCCCCAATCTTCCCGTGGGTGTCGTCAAGGCGACTAAGGGATTGCACCAGGGACGGGCAGCTGCGTTCTCCTGTGTATATTAAAATCATTACTGCGATGACCAATCCGCCTGCCAAGTGTAATCATCATCAGGATATTTTGGTCTCCACTGCAGGAGCACAACCCTCTCTCATCTGCCGGAGACAGATTGAGGATTTGGCCTACACTCGCCGCGCTGGCCAGACGGGTTGGGGAGGACTGATTGATGTTTTATAATGTATTCCCTCAGTCGCCTTGTACGACATCCACGGGAAGAGTTGGCCACTCCAACTCCTATTCTACTCTTCCGGAAACCACACGGCAAGTGTAATGATTATGGCAAATCCCCCAATGGACAGCCCACCAAAAGTTTCTACAATGCCATTGGGAAGGTTTATGTTCAGCAGTGGACGTATTTCGGCTGAGCATATAGGCAATACCTGTAATGCTGTATTGTATCGATAAGGCAGGCTCTAAGTGCGGCGCCTGCGCATACGGCGCCTAATATGGCGGCCGTAACGAGCGCACACCGCCGCCTTTCACGGTGTTACAATCGCCCCATCTCTGCAAGATTTGGCCATAAGAAGACGCTTTGTACAGCGCAGTTTATGTTGATGTAGTCTGTGACCCCATAGGCCAATGTGGGATCAAGAATCGACAGTTAAAAGGTTATATATGTAGATACATAGAGGGCGATGTTGTTCGCCACACATTATGCCAAGTGGTGTCTCGGGGCGAAACGTGGGCGACGGAAAGGTGGCGTACATCGTCTCTGCCTACCCCTCTGGGACTAAAGCATGACAAGACAACTCTCTTTTGTCTCTCATGACCTTCTTTTACGCAAACTAGAAAACTATGCGATCAGGGAAACCAATGTGTAGAGATACAAAAAATTCACATAGATTCAAGCCTTATTGCAGACAGATCATCGTATCAACCAAATAGATGCGGGGTACCACAGGGAAGCATTTTAGGCCCCTTGCTCTTTTTACTATATATTAATGATCTACCTGATGTATCCCACTATGATTGCACCCTATTTGCTGACGATAACGATCTCTATGTACTACTAGATGGAGCGTTCCAAACAATCGCTCTGTTCCACGCAAGTAGCCACAACTCTTTCACATTCACAATGAAACTAGTGCAGTTACTACGCAGAACATTTAATTATTACTAAATATTGACGCTCCGGTTAAATAATGTCAATATTTAGTAAATAATTAAATGTTCTGAGTAGTAACTGCACAAGTTTCAAGGTGAATGTGAAAGAGTTGTAGTAGGTACATAGAGATCGTTGATTTTTTGTAAATATCTCAAACTATTAAACTATAAATTATTGT
This sequence comes from Esperia sulphurella, assembly GCA_947086405.1. Lineage (NCBI taxonomy): Eukaryota > Metazoa > Arthropoda > Insecta > Lepidoptera > Oecophoridae > Esperia > Esperia sulphurella. Next base: position 18,453,500 of record OX352258.1, read on the forward strand.
TATAACTTATTATTGAATGTTAGAAATGACTAAATATGCTGGACCGTCAAAATGATTTACCACCCACCTTGCATTGTACCACATTTATTGCAATAAATATTCATTTCATATCAAGATCGCCTAAATGAACAAGTGTAAACTATTTTATTATTGTTATCTGACGACCTCCGTGGCGGAACGGGTAGCTCTCGGACTGCCACGCCGGAGGTTGCGGGTTCGAATCCCGCTAGGGGCAAATGTTCGTATGATGAATATTAATGTTTGTACCCAAGTCTTGGATGTTTATATATTTATTTAAGTATGTCTATCCGTATCTTAGTAACCATACCACAGGCTCTGCCTAGTTTGGGATTGGATAATTGGTGTGAATGTCTGAGATATTTATTTATTATTATTATCTGTGTATTTTTTTAATGTGCAGTAAAAAATAACTGAATTAAATTTAACTTAATGTGTCTTACTAGGTATTTCCGACCGTAGCATATTTCCAAATGCTTTATAACTCCTTTTGTCTATCAAATAAGCGAACCCCTTTAGTTTGAAGAAATACTCCTAAACATCATTAGAGCGGGTTTTTATAAAAGTTGAGGCCGCTGACAGACAGCCCGCCTCTAATAACTCGGCCTAACTTCGCCAGGGACGTACCCAGAATTTAATTGCGGGGGGGGCTAAATCTACTAATATTATAAATGCGAAAGTTTGGATATTTGGCTGTTTGTTACTCAACCACGATTCAAACACTGGACGGATCGTGATGAGACTTGGCACACATACATATTTATGTTATCTAGTTAAATACTCAGATGAGCTCTCAAGCGAGGTTATTGATTGCAACAGCTACCTAGTATCTAATAACCACAGAATATGAGTAGACTACAACTACTGGGTATCTCAATAACTTGACACTGTGTGAGGTCACAAGTTACTTCATCACACGTAAGTAGCATGTAACATCTCTCAATGTCATTACACCATTATTACTACTAGATACCAGGTATACTCGGCATGATATACCTGTGGGATCTTTTATGCCAGCCCCTCTGACTATATGGTGCTTCCATCTCCCATGGTCTGCTGCAGCCACTATTATGCAGCCAAGGGATAGGATCCTGTAGTCCTTGGGTTGGGTCCTTGCAACTAGTGCACACAGCGAGTGCTTTAGCATGCCGCTGTCCTCTCCACAGGCTCTACAACTGACGGTATCTGACAGTCTCATCTTATGCAGGAAGTGCCTTTATGTTACCAACAAAAATTCCAACTAGAAGGTGGACGGCTCTTTTTACTTCTTTTTTTTAGAAGAAATTCTAAGGCGTATGTGAGTCTACCGCCGTTGGTAGACAGCCTGATGATGTGCACCAAAACATATACATTTTTAAATAAAAACAAAACTTACATAGAAGGATGAATTTAGTGTACAACGGCGGCCTTATCGCTTTCAGCGATTTCTTACAGGCAACCTTTGGGTGGAGGCGAATTTTTTGAGGAGTGGAAATACTGAATGCAAAGAGTATACAATTTATATAACATAAACTTGCATGAATACTTAAATAAATATATGCCTACATACCGATACTGCATGAATACTTAAAGATGTTTCACATTGCATATAAGAATTTCGGGGGTCTAGTCACTCAAGCTGCTGAGTACGGCCATGTCCTCTGCAGTCGGCCCCATTGAGCTTTTCATATCTCACAATCATTATAGAAATATAATAATCCTACCGTATTAGTCCCATTGAAACCATTCATCGGTAGAGGAGAAAAAACAAACGAGTCATTGAATCAAATGGTTGAAAGGATCAAAACCTCTCTCTTCTTTAACTGAAGGTTCTACCTACGCTACGCAATAATAATTTGGTGTGATTGTTGAACTTTAATTTGATTACTGTTTAGTGCTCACATAATGCTTACGCCCTGGTCCCAGAGGGGTAGGATCCAACGATGCAAAGCGACATTCCTTCGCCCGCTTTTCGCCCCATGATACCACTTGGCGTTATGTGTGGCGAACAACATCGCCGTCTCCATGTTGAGACACATTGTGGCACCACGTTAGGGAAATAATTGTCCACCTCATCAGAGCCCAGCATTACTGTAAGGCTGTTTTCTGACCTGAACAGCTTGAATCTTTGTTACTCAGTGAGACCATATAACTTTTGACTTGATTTTGCTGAAATTACACCTATTTGATTGAAGTATGTTTAGAAAGAAACCTTGTTGTGACCAACACCACGTTTGATCACAAGAAGATTCACACATAGACGTGGGAAAGACCGAATGATAGAAGTCTGATTGATTTCGTGATAGTGGATAAAAGACTCAGAACAAGGGTTGTCGATACCAGAGTATGTCGAGGGGCTAACGTTGGGACAGGTCATTTTCTTGTGATATCACGGATAAATTGCCTGTTCAGGGGCTGACGTCACCGGCCTAAGTGGCGACAACAGAACTGAAGAGGATAAGAGTGGAGAGGCTGGACGATGAAGAAGTTGGAAAGGCATATCTGGAAAAAATTAATGAAAGGCTTGGTGTCTGGGACAAAGCGGAGGAATATGAGTTAGAAGATGCGTGGGATAAGTTTAAAAGTGCTGTGACTGAAACAGCAATAGAAGTGTGTGGAGAAAAGAAGAGAAATAATGGTTCCCCAAATAATTAGTGGGATAAAGAAGTGAGAGCTCTTATCGAACAAAAGGAGAAAGCATGGTTGAATGTCATCATCATCATCAGCCCGAAAGAGTCCACTGTTGGACATAGGCCTCTCCCAAGGTGCGCCACTGAACCCGATCCTCGGTTCTTCTCATCCAGTTACTGCCAGCCGCCTTACGCAGATCGTCGCTCCATCTAGCCAGGGGGCGTCCCACACTACGTTTGCCTAGTCGCGGTCTCCACTCGAGAACTCGTTTACCCCAGCGGTACTCGGTTCTCCGACAGATGTGACCAGCCCACTGCCACTTCAGCGTACTAACTTTTTGAGCTATGTCGAAGACTTTAGTTCTCTGGTTGAATGTACTGGCAATTAAACCCACGAAAAGAACAGACGCCAGAGTGATAGATGAAGAGTTAAAACTAGTAGAGAATGGTTATAAAGAGATTAAGTGTGTAGTGAAGGAGAAAGTTAGGCAAAAGAAGATTATGGAACGTACGGTATTTTACTCATCATTACATTGGCAAATAAACGAACTTAATTTGATAACATCATACAAAACCACTGCATTCTTGCTATAAAGCTGAGACAGTACGTTGCCAACTTTAACCCTTCGTACCTCACGTAGAAGCTATTTAAAGACTTCCAGTTAGGCATTCCCATGGCTCCCATTATAGTATGAAAGGGCTTTGTTGTGTAGCCGGCCCCTTAATTAAAGGAGGATGCCCGCTCGTAGTCGTTTTTGATACAAAATGAGATGTTATGTTTATGTGGGGCCTGAAGGCGCTGGTAGTAACGCTACGAGATCATAAAATATTTTATTACATCAGAAGCGGGATGTATAAAATGTCCCACTTCTGTCTGATATCCGAATATTATTGTACTAGCTGTGCCCGCGGCTCCGCTCGCGTGGACTACATGACTACAAACTACATTTTTCTATTATTCTTATCCTCTACCCAAAGGTTATATACATACATACATAATGCTCAGGTTTTCGTCACGTAGTCAATATCCAGAAATCTCGCGCTTTTTCGAGCTATATTCAAATATGGCGCGCAGTTTTTAGCGCTTTTTAAACTCACATATTTCTTTATACTAAATATTTTTTCTTTCTTTTATATATGAATAATGCGTTGAAACGAAGTATGTAACTTCATCCTTCGCACCTGGGAGGCCAAGTAGGTCTTCCTCGGCCTTGATTTAATCAGCTTTGTCGAAACGGTCCACCACATTTCTTGCCCACGTTTTGGGCTTTATAAAACCCATTTTAAGTGACCTATTAAACTGATTACATCTCACGTAAGAAATTTGTAATTTTACGAGAATCGACGTAACGTAACTGTATGCATTTTTAAAAACAAACTTAGTAGTTAAAGATGTCGAGTTTTACTAATTTTTGATCGCTTAAAACACGAAGTTGTATCTTTCACTGGTTGGCTGGCATAAATCTCACATTGAGATAAGCTTTACTTACCTAAATATTAAATAACCAATACTGATTTTAGTTTAATAAAGGATTTCTCACTTTGAGATATGATAATAACAATAAGATGGTCTTTACGTCTTTTATATGTTTAACTAGCTGTTGCCCGCGACTTCGTCCGCGTGGAAAACAATTATTATGTATTCATGTAGGAACGGGATGTTTTTTCAGGATAAATTTCGGCAGCGCATGCCAGAATAGCTCGCAGATGGTAGTTTTTTTTCTACTTACTTGATATTTTGCACAATTCACACAATATCTTTATAAATTGTAGCCTATGTGTTATTCTGATGTATAAGCTATATAATTGTAAAGTTTCATTAAAATCCATTCAGTAGTTTTTACGTGAAAGAGTAACAAACATACATCCATACTTACAAACTGTCGCGTTTATAATACTAGTAGGATTACTGTAGAATTTCTTACAAAATAATATTAGTAAATAGCAGATTAATTGGTTTAACTAAACGAGTTCAATTAATCGACGACTACGATTAATGGGCCAATGATCGGTGCATCTCGAGTTTAAAAAACGTAAACACTGTAGCATACTTGAAGATTTTTCCACTACTGCCCAGCCCAACTTAACTCTTATAACATACTCTTAATTTTTTTTTTAATTTTTATTATTTAGGGACTTTTATACACTCAGTACAACAATGCCTTCAGAGGACTGATGGGGCTGCGACGTCACTGCAGTACGTCAGGGATGCTGGAGTTGATAGCTTCTCTAGCATTGTTAGAAAGCGCATCGTTTCCCTGATCCAATGGGTGAGGGGCAGCTCCAACAGCCTCCTGCAGACTGTGGCGGCGAGACTAGACGTGGACAGTGCTATTACGCAGCACTGGACCCGAGTCCACCTCGTCAAAGATACCAAAATTTCATTTTAATTTTTCTAATATTAAATTACTAACATAGTTATAAGGTATCTTTGTTACTAACACTCTATGGGCAACGCCTGAAATAAATTATTTATATTATATTTATTTATTTTATTTTACACTAGCTGTGCCCGCGACTCCGCGCGCGTGGACTACAAAATCCGCTCCCGTTCCCACTCTCGCTCCCTATCCCACTCAGACTCTCAACCCCAATCCCGATCCCCCTCCCATTCTTACTCCCGCTCCAACTGACACCGACTTACCGGCGTATGTATGACCTGTAATTGCCAATTATGTCTATGTTATAGACATAAAGACCCCTCATACACATTTCTCTACAATATCTCCCATGTACAGACATAGACCAGTTACAGTTTTATTATATGTATAGACTATCGTATATGACAGCCCCATCATAGCCTTTAAAACTATACACTATCATTTAAAGACAAATAAATCATATATCATTCTGGCAGAGTCCGAACAGGGCTCGGTCAGGATGCCCTGCAATATGCCCACATTCATTATATTAACATTTAATAACCTTATCAGCTTTTCCCTCTTTGCCTGGTTCCGGACACACTCCAACAGCAAGTGATGGACATCTTCTACCACGCCGCATACTTGACAGTTAGGTGATAATACTTTTTTCATAAGATAGCCAAACTTGTTTGTTGGCATGTTGAACGCACTCTATGGGCTATAACAATAGGTTTCCGCTTCAGAAGCGCATCACAAACCAAGGTATACGAGGGGGCTGACACTGTATTGTTTTATACCAAATTCCTTCAAAATTAAAAAAAATAATTCAAAAAACTTTATTGCGATACACTGGTGTTAGAGGTGGTAGTATATTTGTGTAATGGGCTCTGTGATCTGCCTTGGAGCATGCAATAATTATTACCATTTCTAGTGTACATAAGAAACCGCTAAAAATCTTATTCATCTAATCATTACAATTCTTATTCTTATCAAGTCTTGGATGTTTATATATTTATTTAAGTATGTCTATCCGTTATCTAGTAACCATAGCACAGGCTCTGCCTTGTTTGGGACTGGATAATTAGTGTGTATGTCTGAGATATTTATTTATTAATTTATTATTGATAAAATTTAATTATAAATATATAAGTAATTTTCTGATTTAACACATTTCACACATACAAGTCAGTAATAATGTATTCCTCCATACAGTAAAATTCTTTATCAATTAAAAAGAGTTGCAATCTTTTTTTAAATTGTTCAAAATCTGTACGCCGTATTTGGAAAGGCAGTCTGTTTATATATTGTAGGTATATTGTCCTTCTCTTAACTTTTAAATACCATTCTAACACAAGCGCCATAGTAATCATAATACCCAATAATTACCATAATACACAATTTAGTACAAAGCGAGGAACACCAGATTGCTATCTGGGCCCATCAGGCTGCGTCTGCAACCAGTTCCCAGCTGGTATCGACGAGACGTCGATAATTTTACGAGCAAAGCTTGGCATGTGATAACGAACTGGGTAGAGGCATCTTTTGTACCTAATGGTACTTAGCATCCCCGAGTCATTTTGACAGATACGTTGTGGTGTAATATTTATGGTCGATGACCCTTAAAATTCAACTGAATTAGTGACATAATTTTTTTTAATTTCATTGAATATTGTACCTCTTTTAGGCGATAATATTGATACTTAATATTAGGCTCAGATCCCGAGGCAAACAATACTATTACTAAGTAAATAAGCAACACATGAGTTAATGAAAGTTCAACTTGACTTTATCTTACTTCGGGTAATTGCAAAATAGTAATATTACCCAATGTAAAATGACTTGTATTTATGGCAAAATAAACAAACACAAAACTATTACAGTTTCAATCTGAAGAATCTTTATGTTAACACGTTCATGGATACTACGTGAACAGACGTCATTCCGGTGGCTTATTTATTTATTATTTATTGGAGAAACAACAACTTCTACCATTACACTTAGCCTGTGGACGTCGTATTTCTCATTGCTTCGTCATCCAGTGGCGTAACACGAACTGACGTCACATGGGGTTTGACCACGAACGTATAAAATACTTTAAGGAACGTCGTATCTGCACATCCGACGTAATCTATGCCTCGTGCCGTCCGGTCCGATCGCATCGTTTATGACACGAACTGCTTCGGTGCTCGATATAAAATGCATGTTATATCGTAAAACACTCGACATGGTAAGTATGTATCGTGTTTACTGCTTAAGTACCTCTGTTACTAAATAGCCTAAATATTAGTATCATAAACGTCTTTTATTGAAGCTTTTAAAATTACAGGTAAGTGAGTCATGATGGATCAAACGTTGATGCTGGTTCGGAAGAGCCGTGTTAGCCAGTTGGTTATGCACTCGCCTCACGTTCATGAGGTCGTGGGTTCAAACCCCGCCCATACCAATGAGTTTTACGAAACTTAAGTACGGTTTATTTATAACACCTCAGGCTTTTCGGTGAAGGAAAACATCGTAAGGAAATCTGCATATGCCGAAGAAGAAATTCTGAGGCGTATGTGAAGTCCACGAAATCGGCTTGGGGCACCGTTGGTAGTTAGGGGTTTGGCACAAAAGATCCTGAATGGTCAAAGTGACGCCAGGTCTTCCTGGCTCCCTAAGAAGAGAAGATAAGATACGACCTTTTCATGTGACTTTTAAATGGCGCCCGTAAGGTTTAATTTTGTTCTAAATTTATTCTTCGCCGGCCTTCTAGGCCACCACGTTAAGTATCCAATCTTTGTAATAAAATTTAAATGTATGTGCATCAACTTTCAGAGTGCAGTTTTGAGCATTTTGAAAGTTGGTGCAGTTCGTTTCTAGACTATCCCTCAAGGTATCCAATATTTTATGACAAGATTTAAGGTTTAGTTAATGAATTTATGGGAACCAATTTTCAGAGTGAAATTATTCGCCTTCAGAAAGTTGGTGCACTATCTAAGCAAATTCTGCCTTCCATTTGACCCCAAGATTCGTCGTAATCTACATTTATTTTAAGTTCAATTTTGATTAAAAATATGTTGACTGAAGTATCGATAGAATACTTTATATTGACTTATCATTTCGAAAATACAGAAGATGTCTAATAAAAAATAAACAGTAAATATCACAGAATGTCTTTGTGTAGTTCAAATTTTACGATCTGTTTTACGATGAGAACGATCCAGTGACGAAAACTGAACTTCCCAGTTAATGATGCCCTTGCGGTCGTCTAAATCAGTGTTACTCGTAAACCTCTAATGATTACATTAACCACTGGTATTAAAACTTGTGTTCAAAGAAACGAAGATGTTTTTGAAGTTTATTGACCCCATGCGACCAGAATCGAGACGACAGTGACGCCCTGTAGCGTCCTGTAGCAATGGCTAAACGTATGGGTCCACTAACGATCTCTATGTACTACTAGATGGAGCGTTCCAAACAATCGCTCTGTTCCACGCAAGTAGCCACAACTCTTTCACATTCACAATGAAAATTGTGCAGTTACTACGCAGAACATTTAATTATTACCTACTAAATATTGACGCTACGGTAAAATAATGTCAATATTTTTAGTAAATAATTAAATGTTCTGAGTAGTAACTGCACAAGTTTCAAAGTGAATGAAAGTGAGTTGTGGCTACTTGCGTGGAACAGAGCGATTGTTTGGAACGCTCCATCTAGTAGTACATAGAGATCGTTGGGGTCCACCAAATTGGCTTGGGGCACCGTTGGTGGTCAGGGGTTTGGCACAAAAGATTCTGAAGGGTCGAAATATCGCCAGGTCTTCCTGGCCCCCTAAGAAGATTTGCTAGAAGGGAATAAGTTAGACCTCTTTTCGTACTTCTACTCTTTACTTCTTTAATTTAATGTACCTGGGGCTCAAAGTCGCATAGAATCAGTCGCAGGGATTCGTCTACTTTCTCTGGTAGACGTCATGTGTTAGTGTACCCTTGCTTATAGGAGTGGCAGAGGGAGATTGGTGAGTGAGGAATGTCCTTTAACGTGTCAATAGCAAATACATAGGCACTTAAAGAAATATAACAAAAATGACGAATCTAACGTTAGTGGATTAAAAAAGATTGTCTGTGCTTAGTCTCGGCCAGACGAGGGACTAGTCAGACAATCGATAATCTGCGGTTTAAAGGAAACCCCAGACGTGAGCGCTCGAATACTCGAGCTTCTACGATTCAAAGGTGTTTTTACGATACCGCCTCATATAATGGTTCTTGATTAGCTATCAAATGTTTTTTACACCACAAATTTGTTCAGATAATCTCAGATCCTACCAAGTTATGTAATTTTAGTTCTTTCCACGTAAGTTATTAAACCTACACTGCAACAGATGTTGGTGCCACATGAAACGTTAGGATTTCGTGTTGGCAGATTCATGGTCTTCTGCAGAAAGCAGCGACCTAACTCTCTTGAGCCTGTTGAGTCACTAAAAACCAAAAGGTTAGCCTTGCTCGGGGACCAATTTTATGGAAATTCTGAATCCTGAAGTAAAGGGATTCCCAGTTTGAAACTAGACAAGTAAGTAGATACGAGTTGTTTGCATTATTGATATCGTTCTCGTAAAAGAAGATGCCTATTGGCTGAGAGCACCTTTTGGTGATACGTATCTCCCAAAACTTGGTGTGTTTGCTCATGTGCCCACACGCGTCGATAATTAGAGGAGTGCAGGCGTCCGAGCCCAAAGTCGTCGCGCGGAGCATTTTGCCCACTGTTTGCTGACCAAATACTGGTCGAAGTCCGACTCCGGCGCAAGATACAAGCGGACTGAGGCCATTTACGTTTCAAATTCAGCAGCATTATGCTGAATTGGAGTCCTTTGTGTATATTGTAATAATGGTGTTGTATTGTGTGTTAGCTGAGCGGGAAAATAAAATTCTCGGCCGTTTTTTTAACCCCAATAAATATCTGCTAGAAAGACTAACATATTTCTGCTCCCGCTTCGTCTTTTCGTGCCCTACCTACAGCCGACATGCTCCGTTCTCATATCCTACTAATATTATAAATGCGAAGGTTTGGATATTTGGATGTTTGTTCTCAATCACGCTTCAACCACTGGACGGATCGGAATGAAACTTGGCACACATATAGGTTAGGTCGTGGAATAGATTAAATTATATTTATTTATTTCACTTTTACATCTTAAAAATTCAATTTTACATACCATTCTAATATGGTAAAAGGGATCGTCATAAAATAAAATAATGTATAAATTACAAATAATGTCATAGTATATAACATACTATCTATGTCAGTATATAATCTATACATATAATAAAAGAGTAGAAAAAACAAAAGAAAAGCGAATCTGTACATTAAAGTTAAAAAAAAAATTTCACTGCCCGGACGTTACTGAAGACCAGTAGAGTCCAAAAATATAATTAAAATTTTTCTTATCTGTCTGTATGTATGTATGTATGTACGGGCTAATCTTGGAAACTGCTGAACAGAATTGACGGCGTTTTCACTGTTTAATAGCTTTGAGTTCGGGCCTCATACTGGTATAAGTCATATCTCAATAAAATGTCAGGATGCTGATATACAAGTTGACCTCTCATTTCATATCATTTGTATGAAAGTGTAGTTCAACATTACTGGTCTTTGCAAGAACTTGACAGAAAGTGACAGAGATGTTTTAAAGCTCATTTATAGATTTATTTTAGCTGATGTATTTCAGGTATTTCCACAAGTCTCGATACAAAAAGTTCGCTATTCGATAATTAGTGGCCCTGTATTAGACCGGTGATCGTCGACAATGTCAATATCGAAGCTGTTTAGGAGTACGTCTGCCTAGGACAGACAATATAGTTGGGTAGGATCAATTTCAAAAGCTGACAGAAGAATCCAGTTAGGGTGGGCAGTATTCGGAAAACTGCGTCAAGTCTTTACGCCACCTATTCCACAATGTTTAAAGACAAAAATCTTTAATCAGTGCGTCCTGCCTGTCATGATTACAGCGCGGAGACGTGGACACGAGGCTCTGCGAGCTATAGAGAGGGCAATACTCGGGGTCTCCATGAGGGATATGATTCGTAATGAGGAGATCCTATGAATAACGATGGTGACCGACATAGTCGAAAGAATTAGTAAGCTGAAATGGAAGGTCACATCTGTCGTAGTACCGAACGGCCGTTGGGGCGGACGGGTTCTAGAGTGGGACGCGACGTCCCACGCGCAGGGTGGGACGCCCTGCCGCCAGGTGTATGGACGACCTGAAGTTGGTGGCCGGAAGCGGCTGGATCTGTAGGGCGTTGTGACATTCATTGGGGAAGGCATGTCCAGCAGTTTGACAGACATTTTGTTGTACAGTTAATTGGATATGCAACATAGGAAGGGGATAGGAGGGGAAGGAAGTCGGATGGAAAAGAATAGAGGGATTAGGGTAAGAGAGGAAAGATGAGGGGGCAGTGGTAAATAAAGGTTGTAGGAAGGGGTGGGTTAAGGGAAGGGGGAGAGGTAGGAGTAGGGAGAGCGAAGGGGTTGGGGAAAGGGTTTTCAACGTTGTGGGAAGGGGATGGAGAAGGAAAGAAAGAAAGGGTATGGAAAGGACAAATTGGAGGGGGGGAAGGAAATATCACCTAATTTACACAATATTAAAATATAAAAAAAATTATTGATTGTATGATAATCTTTAAATTCATGATAAATGTAAATGTCAACTTTATTTTAAAAAAAGCGAGCATGGCAATGTACATCATATATTTTTTTTAGTTTTATCATTCTCTTACGGGGGGGGGGGGGGGGGGGGGACACACATTTTACCAGTTTGGAAGTGTCTCTCGCGCAAACTATCGCGGTTCACAGAATACATCCACTTACCAAGTTTCAATAGCAAGTTCTTATAGTTTCGGAATAAAGTGGCTGTGACATACGGACGGACAGACAGACAGACATGACGAATCCATAAGGGTTCCGTTTTTTGCCATTTGGCTACGGAAACCTAAAAAACTGTAATCCAACGGGCGAAACCGCCGCCAGAACGCTAATTTTTACCCGACTTCAAAAAAGGAGGTTCTCAATTGGATAGTATGTTTTTTTTATGTATATTAATATTTTTAATGCATAACCAGATTAATAGATTTCTTTTAGGATTTAGTAACACGTAATACATAAGAATGTGTAATGTTAAGTTGTCAACGCGGACGAAGTCGCGGGCAACAGCTAGTATTAAAATAAAAATTAAAAAATACACTCGGTATTAAATTATCACAAATAAAATTAAACGTCAGAGGGCCCACCAATTTAATTTTTTAGAATATTCATTTATGGAATAATATAAATTTTCCAACAAAAGGTTTTTCAGTCGTCGACTAAACGTTTCGTCATTGGTCTCGTTACGTAGATCTGCGGGCAGGTGTTCGTAGTACGTGGGGCCGATGACGCGGGAGTTTTTGGTGGCAAGTGCAGTGCGGCGCGTTACTGTCTTTAATCGACCTTCGTTAAGAAGTTCGTGCCCTCGGATAGTTTTTATCCCGAAAAAACATCCCATTCCTACGGGAAATACATATTAATTTGTGATGTTCAGTTATCCATGTCGAAGTCGCGGGCAACAGCTAGTACTAAATAAGCAACAGGCTTCCATAAGAGCAGAGGCGCCTACCAAAAAATGTCTTAGCTTTATGGTTTAGCCAAATAATTGTTTTCTATTCTGTTTTGTTCTATATCATTATATTCTATTAGTAGATCTTCTCCGGACCTTTGGCTGACTCCGAGCCTGGATCTGCCTATCGTTTATATCTTGTACCGCACCAAGGGCCAAGTTCTGGTATGTGGTAAGTAACCAGACCGCATTCGACACCCGGAACGCATTGTATGCACGTAAAGATTAACCAAGTTAGCCGAATTGGCCGTGGGAACTGGACTTGTTACGAAACGCCGCGAGACCGTTCCGGGGAAGCATGCCAGATATGCTTCTGTGTCGAGCAATGGGGCATATTCAAGGAGACAGTAACCTTTTTTAAGCCAATTAAAGTTCCGATGGCCGAATCAACTTAAGCGAAGCAATGAAAATTTTTCAATTTGCATTGCATTGCAAAAAATATCACTTGTCTATTGCTCTAAGTAGGTCTAAATACGTCATAAAATAGTCTTGGAAAGGTTTTGCAATAAGTGATTTATTATTATCTTCTAATGGTAACAGATGCGCGAGCCTAACCAGTGTTGTTGGAATCGGAACAATTAGTCTGAGGTAAGGGGGATAATTGGGCCAGGACCGGTTTTGAACCTCGGACCTTTTTACTCGCGAGCCATGCCTCGGAAGCTCGATACTTAGACTGGTTTAGACCACGATCTCTAATGTATTATTAGATGGAACGTCCCAAAGAATCGCTCTGTTCCACGCAACTGCGGCTCCTGTTTTTTGTCCATATTTATGTTAGTAGAATCTTATAAAACAACGATTTCTATGTACTACTAGATGGAGCATTCCAAACAATCGCTCTGTTCCACGCAAGGGAATATTGACGCTACAGGTAAATAGCGTCAATATTTAGTAAATAATTAAATGTTGTGCGTAGTAACTGCACAAGTTTCATTGAGAATGTAACAGAGTTGCGGCTCCCGGAGCCGCAGTGGCGTGGGACAAAGCGATTGTTTCGAACGTTCCATCTAGTAGTACATAGAGATCGTCGGGTTTAGACGGCATTTTCATTAGGCTATTGTCATTCGATTGAAGGACGATACTATAAACATCTTTGGAATGTTTGCTGCAAAAATTTGTTCTTGTACGACTAACTAGAGCTAAGAATTATAGTAAGTAGTGTCCGACCGAAGATTCGATTTCAGCCAGTTTCGGCCAAAAAATCTAGTTTCGGACATAGTTTCGGTTTCGGCCAAAAATCTGCTCAAACTTAGACCGCGCCAAAACTCAACATTAGGTTCGGGTGAGTTCGTGTAGCGTTTACTTACAAAAGTAAAATCGTTTATTATGTTTGCTTCATCATCATCATCATCAGGTTATTTTTGTCTCCACTGCAGGAGCACAACCCTCTCTCATCTGCCAGAGACAGACGGAGGGTTTGCTTAATTACATATAAATAAATAATTGTATATTACAAACTTTTATTGTTGTTTTTTATTTCATTTATCAAGAATTAACTATATAATGAGTTAAACATACACTAGATTGGAAGAGATCCCTAAGTGGGATAAGTCCGCTTTTTTTTATATATTTTTTTTTGTTGAGGCTTGTGACTCGCTAAAGTCAATGCCAGCCTCGTAAGGAAACACTAATTTGTCATGTTATTCAGACCTCAGTCTGAGAGATAACGTAATTTCACGTTAATGATATGGGCTGTATGAATAAAGTCATTGCCCATACAACAGAGTAAAAAGTTACTCCCCACTACTACTTCTTCTGTTCCAACCGCCATCGCAACAGCTCTGTCTGTATAATTTCTTTTATTTTTATATTAATTATATTCCCGCAAACATACACTCACGGTACACACATATACTCATCCCTACAACACTACACTACAATAATTGGTGTATTAAGTGCTCCACCAGATCCAGCCTGATATCGGTAAGTGCTTATTTTATTTCCTACTTTATCTTCTATAAGTTATTCTCCCGCCTAAACTGGCATAACGGCCATGGAGTGAATTCCATGCCCGGCCCGTTTAGAACCTATATAATTGTTTTGCCTTGTCAGATAGGGGGCTGCTCAATATTATATTAATATCGCTATTGTGACCTACGTTATCCCCCAGAAAGTTTTTTGTTGTTATTAATTTTGGTACATATATTTACCATACATATATAGGTACATATATTTTAGCATACAATAGAAATTTTAACATGTCTAAACGTTTTCGGCCGAAACTGGCACCGAGGCCGAAGGTTCGGTTTCGGCTGCAAATCCTGTTTTGGTCTGACACTAATCATTGTATTTATATATTGGTTGAGTGACTTTCGTCAAATTTCACTGAAACCATATTTTCCTAACTAGCGGATCAGCCTAAGTTTACAAGCAGCAACTGAGCCACAATTTCTGCCTAGATCTAGACAGCTTGATCTAAATCCAAGCCCGGCCACTTGGTGACAGTGAATCACCGTGCCCCGATTCTCAAAATAAGTGTCGTTTAAAAATAGACCGCCACAAAACAATAGAGATCACAGAGTAAGGGGTCGATGAGAATTGTAGCCATATACCTACAGCGGAGTGCCGTGTGGTTTCCTGTAGAGTAGGACCACTCCAACTCTTCCCGTGGATGTCATACAAGGCGACTAAGGGAATACATTATAAAACATCAATCAGGCCTCCCCGACCCGTCTGGTCAGCGCGGGGAGTGTAGGCCGAATCCTCCGTCTGTCTCCGGCAGATGAGAGAGGGTTGTGCTCCTGCAGTGGAGACAAAAATAACCTGATGATGAAAGTTGTCACTAAGAAGAGAAATTAGAACAGTACCCATAATGAATTACGAGTTCTACCATGGAACTTTCAGTTTTACTAACAGTTTATCAGAACGCTGATCTTGTCCCTGAATTACTTATATATTGTGTTACAAATTACCATGCTTGTTCGTTGTGGGATTCTAGTAATAGATCATCCAAGAAACTTCAGTTAGTACACGACTTTATATCAGTTTCCTGTTAATACTTACGTTTGGACGCCTGGTCGTTATTTAAGAGCTATCTATACTTATAATAAAACTGTAATTGGTCTATGTCTGTACATGAGAGATATTTAAAAAAGATTTATGAGGGGTCTTTATAGGGCCAATAGAAGCTAAAACATTTTTTTTAGAATTTTTGTCTGTCTGTCTGTCTTTCTGTATGTCTGTCTGTCTGTCTGTATGTATGTATGTTTGTTACCGCATTACGCTAAAACTACTAAATGAAATTTGATGCAGTTTTCTCAGTTGTCTTGGTGGTGGTCTAACTTAAAAACAGGTGCATGTTTCATCTTGATACGCCACTTAGAACCTGAGATATTAATTAAGTAAATTTTTCTAGAAGCCATTATATCGGATGTTAATAAAACGACTGTCAATATTTCTTCCAGTAACACAGTATCACATTTAGAAATCATTCATAAAAAAAAATCTCTTTTTACGAAAATGTTGATAAAAAAAATGCAATATTTCTCATATGGGCGACGGGCAACGTTCATCATATGGGCGAGGTCAACGGCCGCGGCGCGGCGAACGGTGAAATTTAGTTTTTGGGGATAGGGATGGGGTTGAGGTTGGGGTTGGGATTGGGATATTAAGAGTCTCGAGTCTGAGTGGGAGTGGAAGTAGAAGTGGGAAGAGAACGGGAACGGAAGTGGGAACGGGGGCGGATTCTGTAATTGACGCAAGCGGAGCCGCGGGCATAGCTAGTACATGATAAATTGCTTAGAATTCCTATTAAATCGAGGGGTACATTTCTCTCAGTGTTGGAGATGGAGGTGCAAAGGCTCGCGGTGCCCACGTCTCGCTGGCTACGTCTGCGCCGCGTCTTCCCCTCGCCTTCCGACGTCTTCTGTGTAACTTGCGCCTAATGGTTAGTTGCATATGATGAACATACAAACGAAGAAAAGCAAGGTAAAGGGTCTCGCACACAACCGTCTATTTGTTAAAGGTAATTGAACATATACGAAAGAAAATTACCAGACGGTACTGTTTATTCTATCCTCGAGTACTCTGAGAGACATGGACGATGCATAGACACAATGGGACTCGCTAATAGGGTTCTGGGTAGCTTACAATGCCCCGGATATTTACCCAGTTTCATATGTGAGATCTAATCGAGATAAAGTATGTTCGTAAACATGATGGGGCTTAGAAATAACATGGAAGCATTAACGCTTACTAATGAAGCAATCTTTGATCAGTGCACGAACGTAATACCTATTCATTTGCAAACAAATTGTTGTCTTTAAAATCTGAGATGTTTTTATGAGCTGCAGATTTGTCTTTCCGTGGGTATCGTCAAGGCCTAGGCCTACACTTGCCAACTCTGGGCTATTTCAGTAGAAAATCATATAGCACCATGAGGGTGCAATACAATGACGCGTATCGCACCCTCATGCGACTGAACGAGAAATAAAAATAAACTTGTTTTACCAGGGTTAAGACTAAGTAAGGTCAGTAAATCGTTCACGGGGCAATGTATACGCTTCTACAACAAACTACCAGAGGAAATCTTAAATATGACGGACAGAAAGTTTAAGATTCACATTAAAAAACAACTTTGTAAGAAAGCCTATTATAAAGTAAACGATTATTTGAATGACAAAGATGCCTGGTACTAATGTTTATCCAGCTTCGCAAAATCTTTATTAATTGTATGCAAACTTGATTTTTAAAAGATGTGTTGCGTGAAGTTTGTTGCGCCGTTTCTTCTTCACAGCGAAGCCTAGAAAGCGGTAGTCGATAAAAAGTTGACGTGTATAAATGTACTCATATGCAATAAATGATTTTGACTTTGACTGCCGCGCTACTGCAGCGCGTCGAGCATGTTCGCCGAGGCGCGAGTGCCCGACTTCTATGCAGTTATGAGATCGCGCGTGGCTTCCTTTTGGGAAAGGCTACGTCGCTCTCATAACAGCATACTTAAATCCGTCTGCTGTGACATGGACAGCCCGATCTATAGGTACTGGATAAAAGTTCATCGGAGCGTGAACCAGAAATAGAAATAGGTATTAGTGACGTAATGACCACCTACCGCTTTTGGTAGGCATTTTATTTTGTTTTATTTAATAGTTTAATTTTTAATTATTTAACTTGTATTTTGTGTTTTATGGGTTTTATAAAAACATTATAATTATATTACACCAGTGACGGGAGCGTTCTCCTATGTATATTAAGATCATTACTGCGATCACCAATCCGCCTGCCAAGCGTGGTGATTATGGCGATGTCGTCAAGGTAACTAAGGGATCTTTGTTACTCATTATTTAACCGTAGCGTCAATATTTAGTAATAATTAAATATTCTGCGTAGTAACTGTACAAGTTTCAAAGTGAATGTGAAAGAGTTGTGGCTACTTGCGTGGAACAGAGCGAATGTTTGGAACGCTCCATCTAGTAGTACATAGAGATCGTTGCTCCTGGATTAGATCTTTGTGTATTTTTTATAATACAATAGAAAACTATAGTTTGGGATTAGTCCCTGCCAGCTTGGGTATTTCCGGACAAGTGCAATTTGGATCTTTTTAAAATAAAGTGAATAGGCATCTTCTGGGTAAGCGCGCTTCACCTTAGACCTCATCATCACTTACCATCAGGTGAGATTGGGGTCAAGCGCAAACCCATCAACAGTAAAAAAAGTCAAGTTAAAAAGTATCCTATAGTATATAAGGTATTAGTGTGAAAAGTTTCTTCAAAATCCGTACAGCCGTGGTTTGTGGACGGTGTGGTGGCGTTTATTGAGGATGGCCTATGTCCAGTAGTGGACGTCTAAGGGTATGATGAAGTGATATGATGACGTTACAAACATTCACACTTGCGCATTTATAATATTAGATGAATCTATTAGTATTGCAGGTTATAGTAAATCATAATTATCTGTAAAATTATTTTCTAACTTCGCGAGGGTAAGTGACCGATGATTCACACGTGTTTCCTCGCCGAGAACACCTTATCTGCCCCACGTATCCACTTCAAACACAACACTATGTATATTTAAATACAGTTGACAGTCGGATGTAATCCACTCAGCGGATACGACGTTCAGGGACGGTGGTGTCGACAGCTCTATATCGGTCTCCGGCGACGTCCCCCCTCGCCCCTCGTGGTCGGGAGTATGTCTCTCGTACTATTTATTTCTCCCCCTACTTTAGCGGTCCATTGAGCAAAACAGGGGTAAAACAAGGCCTGTGCTGAACCGTAGTCGAGACAAAGGTTGGACGTTTCGGGTCGACTGGTCACGACTTCCGGTAAAAATCCCATGGTAAACGCAAGAATTCATTGAATATTAAGGTTGGTTTCAATTTAATGCGTGTGTGTTTTGCATAAGAAAAAGAAAGACAGACTAAACTAGTCCATTTGATGCTATAAATAGGGTCTGCCATATCGATACAGCTAGGTGAAACCGCTGAAGTGGCATTTGGTCGAAAATGCACCTCGCAAATAATTGATTCTTTGTTTTCAATTCAATTCAATTCAATTACTGTTTATTGCATGATAAAAACAAAGATACAATAATATAAGCTTACACATGTACATCTAGGCGGTCTTATCACTAAAAGCGATTTCTTCCATACAACCTGTTTTAATAGACGATTCATCAAATATCAAATATCTTCAATGTACAGACACGCGATGTTTACGATTTTATTTATTAGATTATAAATGCAGCAAAAGCTATCGACCCGTCATGCTTCAGTAGTCCTTCAGTGCAGTGTCAGTTCTGTGCCGTGAAGAAGAAATTTCTTAATATACCTTAGCTTTGCATCAGGAAATAAATTAGCACATATTCATCTATACTAATATTCATCATCATCATCAGGTTATTTTTGTCTCCACTGCAGGAGCACAACCCTCTCTCATCTGCCGGAGACAGACGGAGGATTCGATCTACACTCCCCGCGCTGGCCGATCAAAACGACGAACAATTAATACCGCTCGTAATAAAAGTTCGTGGTCGATTCGTAACTGGTCGTCCATTACCGCTGGCAGCTGCCTTGACAGCCGCCTGACGTCGCACTCAACGATCTCTATGTACCACTAGATGGAGCGTTCCAAACAATCGCTCTGTTCCACGCAAGTAGCCACAACTCTTTCACATTCACTTTGAAACTTGTGCAGTTACTACTCATAACCTTTAATTATTTACTAAATATTGACATTATTTAACCGTAGCGTCAATATTTAGTAATAATTAAATGTTCTGCGTAGTAACTGCACAAGTTTCATTGTGAATGTGAAAGAGTTGTGGCTACTTGCGTGGAACAGAGCGATTGTTTGGAACGCTCCATCTAGTAGTACATAGAGATCGTTGGTCGCACTTCGCAACAAGAGAGCGGTGTCAAATTGACGGGTAAATGGTCCCGATTCATGAATCGACTACATTTTTAACTACTTTAGGTCGTGATAATAACATATTAAGTAATGCTTACTCCGTTTTAAACAGTAAATGCAAATACAATGTTATTAAATTGATTTTGCATAAAAATACATGCATTTGCTAGGTTTACAAGCAGATATATCCCCGTGTGGTTTCCGGTAGAGTAGAATAGGACCACTCCAACTCTTCCCGTGGATGTCGTACAAGGCGACTGAGGGAATACATTATAAAACATCACTCAGGCCTCCCCAACCCGTCTGGCCAGCGCGGGGAGTGTAGGCCAAATCCTCCGTCTGTCAGATGAGAGAGGGTTGTCCTCCTGCAGTGGAGACAAAAATAACCTGATGATGATGATCTCCTAAATCTACACTAATATTATAAAGAGGAAAGATTTGTATATTTGTAACGAGTAAACGAAAAAATTACTGGACCGATTTCAAAAATTTTTTCACCATCAGAGCCTGCGTTTCCGCTCGAGTGACTACAGAATCCGCTCCAATCCCGCTCCCGCTCCTACTACAGCTGGAAATGTAGTCCAAACTCATCGCAATCTGAATAACACCGAACATTAAAATTATATTTCTTTGTTATTTTGCATACTACTTAACCTTACCTACTATGTATTTGAAAACTACAAAATTTCCATAACTTTAGATTGAATAAATTGATTGCGATGAAATAAAGCCTGTATGTTACTACGAGGTACGCCCTGTGTTCCTGTGAAAAGTCCATAGAAATCAGTTCAGTAGTTTTTAAGTGATGCGCGCACAAACTAACAGACAAACAGACAAAAATTTCAAAAATGATTGAAATGTGTTCTGTTATTTATCCTTAGACTATATTTTTTTGTAAATATCTCTAATGTACAGACACTTGAAGTTTATGCTTTTATTCATTAAAGTCAAAGTCAAAATCGTTTATTGCATATGAGTACACTTGGTACATTCATACACGTCATTTTTTTATCGACTACCGCTTCCTAGGTGTTATGAAGAAGAAACGGCGCAACAAACTTCACGAAACACATCTTTTAAAAATCAAGTTTGCATATAATTAATAAAGATTTTGCGAAGCTGAATTAACATTAGTACCAGGCATCTTTGTCATTCAAATAATCGTTTATTTAATAATAGGCTTTCTTACAAAGTTGTTTTTAATGTGAATCTTAAACTTTCTGTCAGTCATATTTAAGATTTCCTCTGGTAGTTTGTTGTAGAAGCGTATACATTGCCCCGTGAACGATCTACTGACCTTACTTAGTCTTAACCCTGGTAAAACAAGTTTATTTTTATTTCTTGTATTATAACTATTATTGTCACAGTGCCTCAAAAAAAGAGATAAATTTTTTCTCACATATAAAATATTATCTAAAATTAATACTATTAATACTGCTGGACGGACAGACGGCCAAAAAGCTTTTGCTATAATGATATCCGTTTGACGGATCCCTAAATAAGCGTTGTGATTTATATAATAAATTCCAAAGCTCCAAATTTGGCAGTTGGGCGCGAAACGTAAACACTCCATTATTATACCTTTAAAGATATTTCTAACGGCACTTCACACTTGAGCTGCGATATTGGTGCTAGTGTTGCCACGTGTCCCGATTTATGCGGGACGTCCCGCCTTTCCAACGTCCTCGTCACGTGAAAGCACGACGCGGGGACCCCGTGGAAACGAAATGAAAACAGCGATGTTTGGGAGTTTCTCTAAGGGACGGGATCCGAAATAATGTAATCGCCAGAAAGCCTTACGCTGAAGTGGCAGTGGTCTGGTCACATATTCTGAACCGATTATCTCTGGGGTAAACGAGTTCTCGAGTGGAGACCACGACTGGGCGACGTAATGGTAGCCCCCTGGCTAGATGGAGCGACGATCTGCGTAAGGCGGCTTGCAGTGACTGCTTGAGAAGAACCGAGGATCGGGTTCAGTGGCGCGCCTTGGGAGAGGCCTATGTCCAGCTGTGGACTCTTTCAGGCTGATGATGATGAAGGCCAAATTTCAGGAAAAAAATCTTTTATAACAAAATGTAAACAGAACTACCATATTGTGTACGATGTACACTTTACCTTACTCCCCGCTAGTTCAAATAGACCGCATTGTACAATATTTTAATAATTATACGATAGGTGTCACGAGCTAATGGGATTATTTCGTCCCACTAGTCCCGTTGCAATCATCACGGGACAACTGGCAAAAGAAAATCCCATTTGTCCCGTAACGGGACTACCGAACGGGGCAACTGGGATCAGAGGAGTTTCTCGAGGGGTAAGCGCGGGATGCGGGGAATCCGAACCTTTCCGAACGTCAATATCATAGTGAACGATATTGATGATTAGTGCGTAACGATAGAACTAACACAGTAATCGCATACAGTGAAAGATAAGCGACTTAGAGGAGTGCTCGTGAACTGCACGTTTTATAAGTCTCGAGCACTGCCTTTTTAATATTAAATATGTCCCCCATTTTCATTTTTAATGACAGACTGGCTACCCATAGCACAGGGAATCCTAGTTTGGGACCCAGGCTACTGTTTGTAATAATATATCCACATAGATATGTCTAGTACTCGTATAAGGACGCAAATGTTCTTGAACCAATACAGTTATTTCTTCAGTGGAAAGGTAAAAACGCTTAAGCGCCAGTTTGACAACTTTACAGGAGAGAGGTTTAAATTAAAAAATATATCTTGTTTTCTACGAGAAGTATTTTTATGTAACTTGAATAAAACACGATTGTATAATAACTGCTTAATTATGTAAAACAAAGAATCATTAAGTGTAGGTCTTTTATTTTACGAGATAGACGTCGCTTTAGCGAAAATCACCTGAAAATATAAAAATATTCAGATAAAAAACGCTAAACATAGACAGTTCGACGCAGAGAAAAAAATACGAATGGTATATATATAACTCATTTTCGACCAATGTGTCTTCCACTGACGGTTTGTATTTTGTCCCGCAGTTTGCTACATTGGACCTGGCGACACTAGTCGGCGGTGAGTGGACAAAACAGTCCGTTGTAAGGGCTCTCGTACCTGCACGCGTGGGGAAGAACAGGTAGATACTTCGCGGAACGTGGGCTTTGTTTCATGTGATTGAGTTCGGGACGGGATACCCCTCGTTGCTTTTATGAGTGACTAGCTGTTGCCCGCGACTTCGTCCGCGTGGACAATTTACATCACAAATTATTATTTATTTCCCGTAGGAATGGGATGGTTTTTCGGGATAAAAACTATCCTATGTCCAATTAGATGGATATTTTTCTCTGTTTTACTGATTGTTTTTTTATTATTTTGTGTGTGTGCAATAAATAGTTGAATAAATAAATAAACGAATTGGCACGCGGGTTTAGTGCTGTCATATGTCCAGATTTGCACCTGACCTGAAAGCCTACTAATATTATAAACGCGAAAGTTTGTAAGTATGGATGGATGTTTGTTACTCTTCCACGTAAAAACTACTGAATGGATTTTAATGAAACTTTACAATAATATAGCTTATACATCAGAATAACACATAGGCTACAATTTATAAAGATATTGTGTGAATTGTCCAAAATATCAAGTAAGTAGGAAAAAATCTACCATCTGCGAGCTATTCTGGCGTGCGCTGCCAAAACCGCTAGAGTTACACATATGTAATGTATGATGTAAATGTTTGTCTTAAATAGTCCTACAAAAAATCTACTCGAAATACTAATCGTGCGCAGACGAAGTCGCGGGCACCAGCTAGTGATAGTATATATGTTATCCCTGTCCTATATAAATTACAAAACTAAACGTTAATTATTAAAAAAAGAAAATTGTATTGGTTGTCCGGATAAATCCGATTATTTTGACCTTCTTTCCGGAATTTTAACAAATTAGACCTGGCAACACAATTCACAGCATCAGTCTTTATTGGGCTGGGGCGAGGAATGCAGCCACGGTATCCCCTGCCTGTCGTACAACCCGACTGAAAGGAGTCATCGGGGTCGCGGGTGCACAGAGGGGCTCTGTGCATCCAAAACCTCCTAGGCGTCTCCGGGGAGGGCGGCAGCAACGGGGTGGGCTTACTGCTGCTGCATGCGCCGCGAGGGTGCAGGGGGGGACTCTCTCCCCCCGAATGCGACTCTCAGACGATTTCTGTATTCAGATCACGAGTTAAAGAGCACTACCTTACTCTCTGTCAATAATATATCGTATATTTTTATTATATTAAGTATATATATATCATATTATATTCTATATATATACATATATATTTATGTATCTGTATTGGTATTTATAGTTTATTAGTTTATGCTTATTGTATTATATGTTCTATGATTATTTTATATATAGTAGGTACACGCGACTACTGCCTCTCCATAATCCCTTGTCTTCACCGCAGGTTAGCAGGAAGAAATTTCTTTAGAAATAAGCTTATCCTTTTGTATAATTTTCTTTTCTTTGTGTTGTTCTTTGTATATTTGTGTGTACAATAAACTATTAAATAAATAAATAATAAATAAATAATGCGAGCGGCGGGGCGCGCGGGGGAGGGACATTGGAAGCAATATGCATTGATTCCGTTGCCTCTCCATTCGTACGTCGGAGACGGCAACAGCGGGGTTTTAGTCGGTGCGATCCCGACATAACCTGCTCGTCCCCCCGAGACGAGTAGGTATGCAGTAAGCATTTCCTCGCGACAAAATTTCGCGGGTCTGCTGGAAGAAATCTCTCTCAGAGATAATTTCGCCCTTTGTACTTGTGTTTCTTTTTAATGTATTATTTTTGTTTTATCTGTGTGTGTGCAAGTCCACAGCTGGACATAGGTTTCAAATAATTATTCCATATCGTATGTGTCATGTCAGCGCGTTATCTCCCGGCGAGGCGCTATAAATACACACACGCGCAGCGGCGGCGCGTGCGCATCCGTACCTGTCACTTGTAAACCGTAAGTTTTATCATATGCAGAGATAGAACTGGTCCGGCATAGAAATCCTATTAAGATAGAATGGTGAAGTAGACTCGACAAACGTGCCAACGATCTGCAATATATTGCATAAACTATCAAACGCTTACTTGTTTCGCGCCGAGTCAAGGTCAGTTTCCCACCTCCTTACCATTCTCCCCCCGCAACTCCTCTAAGCGAGGATCAACGGAGGTACGCTTACACATAACACCTACCAGTGAAGGTAGGGCAAGTCCCAGGTAATTAATTTAGGCTACCTTGGGCCCCAGGCAAATTAAATTAAAGAAGTAAAGAGTCAAAATAGGAAGAGAGTTCCCCTTTCGAGTCAAGGTCAAGTAGACATTGACTAAAAATCTGCAAAAGTGCTGTATTGATAATGATGAATGATAACTGCATAACTGTATCTCCTCACTAGAAACGTGACCGCAGGGCATGATGCGCAGGAGGGGCGCGCTGTTCTCGAAAATCGGCACGCGCGAGTCTGAAGTAAACAAGTGGCCTGTAACCGCTCTATCTTGATAGGATTTCTGTGTGGTCCGGGAAGAGGTCGCTAAATACAATACGGCGTCTTATTGTATTACAATAAGTGTGCCGTGTGGTTTCCGGTAGAGTAGAATAGGACCACTCCAACTCTCCCCGTGGATGTCGTACAAGGCGACTGAGGGAATACCTACATTATAAAACGTCAATCGGGCCTCCCCACCCCGTCTGGCCAGCGTGGGGAGTGTAGGCCGAATCCTCCGTCTGTCTCCGGCAGATGAGAGAGGGTTGTGCTCCTGCAGTGGAGACAAAAATAACCTGATGATGATGATGATGATGATTGTATTACAAACATCTCTTGGGTAAGTGCGCTCCATCTTAGGTCTCATCCTTACTTACAATCAAGTACAGTTTTTATCTCGAAAAAACGTCTCATTTCTAAAAAGACATAATAATTTGTGATGTTAAGTTATCCACGTGGACAAAGTCGCGGGCAACAGCTAGTAATTTATATATTGAAGTTTATTATCATACGAATGGTTGGCGGCATCTTCGGGCTCAAAGTGACGATAAATCGAACATTTTGACGCCGCAGTGACACTCCTATAATTAATGCTTAAGTTATGTGCAACGATCTCTATGTACTACTAGATGGAGCGTTCCAAACAATCGCTCTGTTCCACGCAAAGAGCCACAACTCTTTCACATTCACTTTGAAACTTGTGCAGTTACTACTCAGAACATTTAATTATTGACTAAATATTGACATTATTTAACCGTAGCGTCAATATTTAGTAATAATTAAATGTTCTGCGTAGTAACTGCACAAGTTTCATTGTGAATGTGAAAGAGTTGTGGCTACTTGCGTGGAACAGAGCGATTGTTTGGAACGCTCCATCTAGTAGTACATAGAGATCGTTGGTTATGTGAGTGTATGCGCGTTATAGTATATACGCGTTAGCGCCGACGCGCTATCGAGTACACAATATCGATCTATTATTTAATGGCTAAATTAGACCCGTAGTAGTCTAGTTGGTTGTGCACTCGCCTCACGTTCATGAGGTCGTTGGTTCAAACCCGTACAAATTATTTTTTTGAAACTTAATACGTTTTATTAACCGACTCCAAAAAAAGGAGGAGGTTCTCAATTCGACTGTATGTTTTTTTTGTTTTCATAATATAACATACATTTAATTTAAGTTTTAAAATGTGCGATAAAGAATATATGAAGAAGAAGTCGGGCCGGACCCAGACAGGTATAATTTTGCGCGTCATCCTTTTGTTCGATTCTAAGACCTAAAAAACCATAACATTATTTTTACCATATTTTTAATCTCAATTTTAGGGGTTTCTACAGGCAATTTTTTTTTAAATAATATTTTTCTATATTTTTCATTATTTATAAAACTACAATTATAATAACAAAATGCATAGCATTGGGTAAATCAAAACAGATATATAGCAAACTATGCTAAAAGTTTGACAGGTGCCTAAAAATCCTGACATGTCAGGACAAATCATGACGTCTGGTAACGCTAAATACAACCTTATAGCCATCCTTCAACAGTTCAATTCATCGTGTTTCTAGCAAGCGAGTTGAACGCACCATAAACAGACTAAGTTTACGCTCAACACCCCCGGGGTTTAATTTTAACTCTGCGTTAGACGCCTAACTGCCGACTGCAAGCATCACAGTTTGAACGCCGCAATTTTATCCCAAGCGCTTCCAGTAATTGGTAGTGCTGTGGGAAATACAATTGGTACGATTCAATTATATATATAGTAACGGGTTTGTTGATTCTAGTTTCAATTGAAGTGAGAAATTGCATTATATTTATAGATAGAGGTTGTCAATTCTAGAACTTAGCTAGCTCTAGAATAGACCACTTCTATCTCTATAAATCTAATAAATAAAATCGTAAACATCGCGTGTCTGTACATTGAAGTTATTTGCAAAAAAAAAATTGAGGGTAAGATAAGTAATAGAACACATTTCAATCATTTTTGGAATTTAAGTCTGTCTGTGAGTTTGTGCACGCATCACTTAAAAACTACTGAACGGATTTTGACGTACTTTTCACAAAAACATGGGGTCTTAACATTTAGTCTTTATTTCATCGCAATCGGCTAACTCAATCAAAAGTTATAGACACTTTTAGTTTCCAGACAGACAGACGGAGGATTTGGCCTACACTCCCCGCGCTGGCCAGACGGGTTGGGGAGGCCTGATTGACGTTTTATAATGTATTCCCTTAGTCGCCTTGTACGACATCCACGGGAAGAGTTGGAGTGGTCCTATTCTACTCTACCGGAAACCACACGGTAAAAAATAAAATCTAGATATAAAAATTATTCAATTTCAAAGATTGGGTCTCGTAATTGAATCTAGTAAGCTAATTAATGTCAGACAGTGTTAGCCGGACCGGGAAGCGCGGATATCGGGTGACACTGTCACGCTCCACGTTCCGAGGCGTCCACGATCCGTTCCAGGAACAGCCGGCCCCGGCCGGCGTGATCGTATGATAGGGTTACGACTATTGCTTGCACATTGCCTGCTTTAACAGCGGTTTTATTGTGTACAGACTAGCTTATTACCGCGGCGTCGCACGCGTGATTATAATTCCGCTTTCGTCAACTATTTCCGTATCTAAATATGTATAACTAGCTTTTGCAAGCCACTTCGTCCGCGTAGGTTTCGATATTTACACATCTTGAATTTCAAAATAGATATATCATTTTTGGTTTCCCGCAGGAATGAGTTATTGTTTCGGGATAAAAAAGTATCCTATGTCCTATTCCAGGAACTACCCTATATGTGTGCCAGGTTTCATCCCTATCCGTCCAGTGGTTGAAGTATGATTGAGTAACAAACATCCAAACTTTCGCATTTATAATATTAGTGGGATGATGGGCTCGATTCTGAAGGCACAATGTTAAAATTTGACTGCACTAAAACTGTTGCTATCCCTGTCACACATTATTATGAAGATGAAGACAAAACCAATTTTAGCGCTGTCAAATTTTAAAGGTGTGCCGTCAGAATCGGGCCCAATATATAGGGTTGTCTGTTTTTGAGTAACGAACTTCATGTCTAGTCAAAATCCTTTTGCACATTATTTTTATTTATACTAGCTGTGCCCTCGGCTCCGCTCGCGTGGACTACAGAATCTGCTCCCGTTCCTACTCCCGCTCTCAGGTTAATATCTCAGGTTCTAAGTGGCGTATCAAGATGAAACATGCACCAGGTTTTAAGTTAGACCCCCAGCAAGACAACTGTGAAAACTGCATCAAATTTCATTCAGTAGTTTTTGCGTGTGGGGGTAATAAACATACATACAGACAAAAATTTTAAAAACAGTTATTTTGGCTTCTATTGGCCCTATAAACACCCCTCATACACATTTTTCTACAATATCTCCCAGGTACAGACTTTTATTATAAGTATTATAGATTATTTAGTATACAATTATACACGTAATTTTTTTATCGATCACCTATTCCTAGGTGTCAGCTGTCAGCGCTGTGAAGAAGAAACGGCGCAACAACTTCTAGAAACACGTTTTCTAAAATCAAGTTTGTAAACAATATTAAAAAGACTGTGCGAGGCTCAAGCAACATTCATCATCATCATCATCATCAGCCCGAAAGAGTCCACTGCTGGACATAGGCCTCTCCCAAGGTGCGCCACTGAACCCGATCCTCGGCTCTTCTCATCCAGTCACTGCCAGCCGCCTTACGCAGATCGTCGCTCCATCTAGCCAGGGGGCGTCCCACACTACGCTTGCCTAGTCGCGGTCTCCACTCGAACTCCACCAAGCAACATTGATGCCAGGCATTAATGACTTTTCTCATCAGTATGGTTTGAAAAGATCACGTGAACTTCCTTAGAGAACCTTCCAAGTTACAGTTAAAGACTACAAGCAGGCTATCTAATAAATACAAAATATAAACTACGTATGTCTGTACATCTACAGACTCTACACTAAAATTATAAAGAGGAAAGATTTGTATGTTTGTAACGAATTAACTCAAAAACTACTAAATCGATTCCAAAAACTCTTTCACCATTAGAATGCTACATTATCTTTGAGTAACATAGGCTATAATTAATAAATATAAAATATTAATGATTTCTACCAAAACTTCAATAATGTAACCCAAGGTGTAACAAAATTAACCATAAAATGTATTTCATTGCATGCGCTGCGGAAACTTCTGATGATAGACTGGGAGTGGGAGTGGGAGCGGGCATGGGAGTAGGAGCGGAAGCGGAACCGGGAGCGGGAGCGGGAGTGTGACTTGCGCACCGAGGCTTTCTACCTGAAGTTCATAAACTATAAAACACCGAACATCGCTCTATGGAAAAATAAACTGGATGGAGGGACAAACGTAACATTGCCGTTGGAAAACTGTTTTTCCCATATATCAATATAGGTCGCGGTCAGTTTACCAACTGCAAATATGTTTATAGTCGCGAGTGTCAAAATATGCGGCATAAACGGCCGTTGCATTGACTTAGAAGTTTGACTTTTTCACAGCTCCAAGGGATTGCAGACCGTATTTGATATTAATTTCAACTTGATACCTGGGTCATTCCTGATAGAAGCGTTCATCGCGCCAGATCCGTGGCTTTTATTTTTTCTCATTACTGGTGAAAACTAAAATTACATGGGAAAAGAAGGCTTAAAAACGAGTCAAGCTCGACAGCTTGACTCGTTTTTGGATATGGAAGAGGTCATTCCTGGGAGAAGCGTTTTTCGCGTCAGATTCGTGGCTTTTATTTTTTTATTATATATCGATAAGGCACTTATATAACGTTATAGATACTTGCCTATAGTGCCTTATATCGATAAGGCACTTATATAACGTTATAGATAACGTCATGAGAAAAAATAAAAGCCACGGATCTGACGCGAAGAACGCTTCTCCCAGGAATGACCCACCTCCACAAGTTCAGAAGAAGTGATCCTATAGGTGGTCCTTGTTTTCCTTTTGAGGTACGGAACACTATAAACATTAATTCTGTAGTCCACGCGAGCGGAGCCACGGGCACAGCCAGTAACAGATAAAACGAAGATACTGGTGTTACAATGTAGTTAAAGGAGACTACATAACAACGAGGATATACCGCAGTTTCAACGATTCATACTGTGTGCATTCGCGGAATTTATTTTGTTAGCGCAGGTTTCCGCGAATGAATTTTAAGGTTACAATGATTGCCTGTGACTAGCTTGTTTCTAGTTGTACATATCGTTCAATTCACGACGGCACGCCTCGCGAGGGAGAGCGCGGTACGCGGGGATTTAATCGGAATGTCTAGTGCGTGACGATGAATATGTACCTACAGGTCATACTTATAAGTCACCTCAAAGTTTTTACCTTCATGACTACACTAATTGGTTATTAAATTAGATATGAGATGACATCTGTTATCTAATTTAATAATCAATTAGTGTCAATCATGAAGGTAAAAACTTTGAGGTGACTTATAAGGCGCGAAAAATTATTTTGTTTCATGGTATGAGGTGTAGGTACATATTCACATAAATCATTCACCTTCCAGTGGTCTTAACTCTTCATGACCAATAGAGAACAGTATGATGGTTATGACCTGTAGTGTGTTGAAATAGTATTCTAAATATCGAATCACCTCCAATATCCCTATTTGCTGTATGCGGTATCTTAAAACCTTCGTATCAGCTCTATAATAAACAAAACTGAAGACGAGCCTGTATCGTCATTACTTACCTATGCTTTCTAAGTAACGAAGTAGTAAATGTACAAAAAAAAAAGATATTTTGGCGGTATCTATACAGGTGAGGTTTTCTCTTGTAGTCTATTAATTTATTTATATAATTTATTTCAAATGGAAATGCAGCTTACAGCTGGTGCCTTCATATCAAGGAAGCAAAATAATTTCTCGCACCTCAAAGTTTTTACATTTATAATTGACTTTATTTAGTTATTAAATGTTATCTAATTTAATAACTAAATAAAGTCAATTATAAATGTAAAAACTTTGAGGTGCGATGACATCTTTTATCTAATTTAATAAAAGTCGTGTCAATCATGAAGGTAAAACCTTTAAGGTGACTTATGAGATGCGAAACATTATTTTGCTTCATGGTATGGACCAGACTACATGTTCTCATACATGTTTATTGATGTGGCAGATAGATGTATATTTCATTCCAGATTAATAGTCCTATGAAAACAAACGCATTTGCGTCTCGAAAACAAAATACACAATAGATGGTGTTCCTAAGTGGACTGCAAAGTTTACATGGTAATACAAACCTGTTTTTGCTGCTGGTGACCCTTTCATGTATATGTTACCGAGACGTAAATAGCGTTGGTTTTCATAGGACTATTAATCTGGAATGAAATATAGGTAACAGCTAGGATCAAGAGATTCTGACATTATTCGATTTATATTCTCGTAAATAATGTAGAACTGTGGATAATATTTATTATATGCTTAGTAGCTATACGGCGATTGAAAGGGCGTTATCGTCATCTACTTCTTGTAAGTTGAGGAGACAATACCAGTTCATCGTTTTCATTATACACTGGTCCGAGCATAGATTCTGTATTAGTATCTAAATAAAGTCTAGTATAAAATCTAGTATAAATATATTCTTTTTCATCAACTTTTGTGTACGAGGATAATTTGGCGGTAGAAACGCTTGAATATTCACCCAAAAGTTAAATTATACATTTTGACAATTAAGACAGGCTTAAAATAACTATGTTTCCAGGGCCGTAACAATTATTATAAAAAAAAATAACAGTGAAGATTACTCCCGCGTTTTTTGGAGAACGGTTTCTTGTGTATTTGTTATTCCAAATTAAGCTCTACTTTAGTATTTGGTGTTTAATAGTGTAAGTATATTATGAAGGAGACAGAGAACTTCCGAAGCACAAACCTTACTAAAACTTACTAACAACTTTAGTAAGGGTCATCCCTTACTGTGACTATGACTGTAACTAGGACTGACTGACGATAAAGAAGTATGAGCGTTGTAGTGAAGTTTGTATAGTCTCAGATACCTTTGCCTTCAACATGGAGTAAATGAACTGCAAAAAAGAATATTTAAAAACCAACTAACTTGGTTTGTGGTGCCGATGCTTCTTCCCTTTGCCGGCGGCTACTGCCACCAGCATTGCCAGGAGAATCCACCGCCACTCCATCTCAAATCACCATCACAGAACACAACATTGCGACATCACGACACTATTTTTTAAACGACACGTTTCGACTACAAAAAACGCGCGGAAAAAAGTTACGTCTGGAAAATATGGAATAAATACTTTTTGTTTCAATTTTAATTCAACGTTTAATTACTTAACAGAGACTGAATTTAAAAGCACTTTTTTACACTGAAACCACCAGGATTATTCACGAATAAATAGAATATTAACTTCCAGTTTACATAGAAAACTAAATTCATAAAATTCACACACGAACGAAACAACGTGAGAACGTAAACTTGTGATAAAAACCGACACAACCACCTCGACCGGCGAACTGAACACAACTGAGTGAGTGAGTCCTTCGGCGTGATGGACAGACAGACAACAAAACAAGCTTGTTTGTAGCCGGCCGGTCACCGGCCCTAAGCTCTTACGCTCTCAGCAAACATAAAAAGCTTACAGCAACGTTAGTAACGAAACGAGTTCTTTGAGAGAATTTTGTGACATGAAACATACGCTTAATAGTTATGCAATTTTGTATTCGTATAAAAGAATATCGTTAATTGCATTTGTAATACTCAGAAAGCTTCATTTACTCGAGAAAAACCGCGTGGGAGCTTTTTGTTGCAATAGTTTGGCTACTCGATAATAGATGGCGGTAGTTTTAAGATATGATGTATATTCTTTGATAGTATATATCTTTGATATTACATAATAATATAATGATTGGTTTTAATTGTCTATTTTTTTTTACTTACCATCACCATGAAGAAGAAACGTCGCTACAAATTCCAGCAACTCATCATTTTGTATTAAATTTGTTATTAATTAAATATTGTGCGAAGTTGAAGCAACATTAATACCAGGCGCCTTTGTCATTCAAATAATGGTCTATTTTTTTTTATCTTAAACGTGATTCTTAAACATGTCTGCCATTTTAAGATTTCCTCAAGTAAGTAGTTGTAGAAGCGAACTCGCCTTACGAACGATATTCCCTTAACAATTTACGAAGTGTACTTACGAAGTAAAAATCTTATTCATGGTAAAATCACAGTGCATATAAAAGAGAGATATATATTTGCGGACATACCAAATATTGTCAAAAATGAATCGAGTAGCTGAAGTTAATATGTTTGTTTCCATAAACTTTTCTCTTATTGACTCTCTACAACGCAGATTATAGATTGCCCTAATAGATATCTTTTGCTTTGCTGCTCCTTATGATTTTTTTTATAAAGACCTCCCATTTATACTTCGTCGATGACTCTTTTGCTGTTACAGCAGTACACTTATGGAATTCTCTTCCAAGTGAGATTCGTCAATCTAAATCATTGCATGTGTTTAAAGATCGCCTTAAAAAGCATTTTCTCTCACAATAGTTGTGCCTAATTTAATATAGTATATTACGTACGGTATATGTATCGTATTATAAACTATATATGTATGCATAGGTATGTATTTAAGTATATTTGTAAGTAAATTCAATTGTGTAATATTATTACTAAGTATTTACCATGTTCTTAAATTATAAATTTCCCTTCTTTCACCTGCAATACTCTGTCGCTATGTCTTTCTTATTTTCCTTCTGAAAGGTTGCCTGGAAGAGATGGCTTTAGGCGATAAGGCCGCCTTTGTACACTTTCCAAAAATCTGTACCTATTTTATTGTTATAGGGGCAAATGTTCGTGTGATGAATATGAATGTTTGTACCCAAGTCTTGGATGTTTATATATTTTATTTAAGTATGTGTATCCGTTATCTAGTAACCATAGCACAGGCCCTGCCTAGTTTGGGACTGGATAATTGGTGTGAATGTCTGTGATATTTATTTACTTTTATCATTAATTTGTGTACAATAAAGAGTTTATCTATCTATCTATGATAAAAACTAACTCAAACACTCTAGTATATATTATCTTTGCTCAAACTGCATTTAATCTCACGCCTTGCAAATGGCTGTAGAGTTTCGTAATGAAGTAATTGCTTTTGTCATTTCAAAAGGCACCGCGGTTGTTGCAGTAAATGCTTCGGAGACAACATCCTACTGATATTATAAACAACGCGAAAGTTTGTAAGTATGGATGGATGTTTGTTACTCTTTCACGTAAAAACTACAGAATGGATTTTAATGAAACTTTACAATAATATAGCTTATACATCAGAATAACACATAGGCTACAATTTATAAAGATATTGTGTGAATTGTCCAAAATATCAAATAGGTTGGAAAAAATCTACCATCTGCGAGCTATTCTGGCGTGCGCCATAAAATTATAATTTTAATGTCATAATGTTAGTTCTTTTCTACGCCACGCTAATATAAGCTACACGAAATACTAATCCTGCGCAGACGAAGTCCCGGGCACCAGCTAGTCATACATAACGACATCAAGTGCTTCATTGTCAACCTCACCACGATAGCGAGACAAGACCGGGCTTTATTCTCGTACTAGCTGTTCCCCGCGACTTCGTACGCGTGGACAACTTAACATCACACATTATTAGTATGTATTTCCCGTAGGAATGAGATGTTTTTTGGGATAAAAACTATCCTATGTCCTATTTCAGGACCTAACCTATATGTGTGCCAAGTATCATCCCGATCCGTCCAGTGGTTGAAGCGTAATTGAGTAACAAACATCCATACATCCATACTTTCGCATTTATAATATTAGTGGGATGCAATGATCTCTATGTACTACTAGATTGACGCTACGGTTAAATAATGTCAATATTTAGTAAATAATTAAATGTTCTGAGTAGTAATTGCACAAGTTTCATTGTGAATGTGAAAGAGTTGTGGCTACTTGCGGGGAACAGAGCGATTGTTGGGAACGCTCCATCTAGTAGTACATAGAGATCGTTGGTGGGATGGGATTAAATAATGCCTAACATAAGGTTGTATTTACGAATTTATCGCCTCTGTTTTGAGTGATAATAGATATTTCACTGATGGATTAGGGCCTTTTCGACTGAAAATCAGCGCCTAGCACCTTACTTGATCTAGGCATATGCTGAGTCGTTTGCCCTTTTGCTGCCACGGCACACGCATACTATTTTAACTGTGTTAAAATTTTTAAATTGTTTTCTCCAGTTCTTATAATTTTTTTTCCCTTTTCTTGCTTTGTTGGTTTTTTCTTTGTGTGTGCCAATTATGGTAGTAAATAAATGTATTTTCTTTTCTTTTCTTTCTTTTTCAAAAATATTGGGAGGTCCAAGATGGTCCACAAATTTGTAATTTAAAGCAAATACTTTGCTGCCGCCCGTCATCTGCAGTTATCATTAGTCGGTTTGTACGGCATCCACAAAGACTGGGCGTGGATTCGGATTCGGCTACATTGATTTGAATCAGAAAGTATGTTTGTTTGTAACGCTTTCACGGCTTGACTATTCTTTTTTTTATTGATGACTAGCTGTTGCCCGCGACTTCGTTCGCGTACTAAATCCTAAAAGCCTCTTTAATATCGCAGAAAGTTTAAAAATACAGTAATTATAAGAACATCAATTATTTACAACATGTGTACGCCGTCCAACCCCTCGTGGTGAGGCATAGTACCTAGGACGCTGGCGCTATTACCTCGCTGGACTGCAAAGCTTACACGTTGTGCGAGGTAGGCGCCAGCCCTGAGGTCCTAAAAGAAATCTATTAATCTGGTTATGCTTTTTTTAATATTAATGGGTTTGCGCTTGACCTCAATTTCATCTGATGGTAAGTGATGATGAGGCCTAAGGTGGAGCGCGCTTACCCAGAAGATGCCTATTCACTCTTCCTTTAAAAAGATCCCAATTGTACTTGTCCGGAAATACCCAAGCTGGCAGTTAGGTCCATTCCTTAGCAGTTCTAATTATTCAACCGACTGAGATGAACATAAGCTATTTTTTACCTTGGGAAAATAAACAGGTACCTAGAAAGAGGAGATGAAGAAATCCGACGAAGAATGAAGTAAACCGACATAGCCGAAAGGATTAGCAAGCTGAAGTGGCAGTGGGCGGGCCACATCTGTCGCAGAACCGACGGCCGTTGGGGCAGACGAGTTCTGGAGTGGAGACCGCGGATCGTGACGCGCAGGGTGGGACGACCCGCCGCCAGATGGACCGAGGCCGGAAGGGGCTGGTGCGGAGGGCGGAGGACCGGGTGTGGTGGCGTTCATTGGAGAAGGCCTATGTCCAACAGTGGACGTCTAAGGGCTGATATGATGATGATGATGATGAAGAGGAGATTGGAAAGGAACGGCATCAAAGAGACCAGGTAAAATAATAACAAATAACATACGAACAATAAGCCAAAAATGTTTAATGTCATATCGATAAATTTACATTGCGTTTATCGGTAACACCAAAACTGGACACCACGACACGCTTTCACTAAACGAGTAAAAATTCACCTAAAAAAATCCTCGCTAACTTATATAATTAGTATTACATACATTGATACGTGTCGGATAGATTATTCGGCGTGCGGTCGGCGTTCGGTCAACATGTGAGATTTGTTGCTATTCTCTAAAATACAAACTCACATGCGAGCCTCACTCAAGTGACTTTACTTATACGCCGTGTGGTTTCCGGTAGAGTAGAATAGGACCACTGCAACTCTTTCCGTGGATGTCGTACAAGACGACTAAGGGAATACATTATTAAACATCAATCAGGCCTCCCCAACCCGTCTGGCCAGCGCGGGGAGTGTAGGCCGCATCCTCCGTCTGTCTCCGGCAGATGAGAGAGGGTTGTGCTCCTGTAGTGGAGACAAAAATAACCTGATGATGACTTTAATTACTTCAAAACCTAATCCATTGGCATTCTGTAAACATTCTAGAGCACTGTCGACGTGAAGTGAGTTCTTTGATCACTTCACTTCGATAGTGATCTGGAATGTTTACAGAATTACCAATGGATTAGGTTTCAAATGAGCGAAGTCACTCGAGTGAGACTCGCACGTGAGTTTGTATTTTAGAGAATAGCACTACAGATGGAAAAGTGATCATATGGTCGATGAAGGTCAATTGATTACTAAAACTTACGTGAGATTGTTGACAAAGTTAAAAGAACTTAGGATAGTTTTGTTAGGACAATGTAGACCTCCTCGTTGGCCTAGTGGTTTGGTCATTGGACTCGAGTGACAGACAGCTAGACTCAGTCTGTATTTTATATTTGTACATTGTTAGAAAAAAATTACTAGTTTTCTACGATCTCTATGTACTACTAGATGGAGCGTTCCAAATTGACATTATTTAACCGTAGCGTCAATATTTAGTAATAATTAAATGTTCTGCGTAGTAACTGCACAAGTTTCATTGTGAATGTGAAAGAGTTGTGGCTACTAGCGTGGAACAGAGCGATTGTTTGGAACGCTCCATCTAGTCGTACATAGAGATCGTTGCTAGTTTTGGACCAAACTACTCGCTGGTTAGTTACTCTTAATTGTTTATAACGCGTGTAGTCTCGTAGGCCGTGAGTTTGTACTTATCAAATGAACTAAGTTGATTTCTTTTAGGCAATATATCATATGCAATGCCTTGTAGATTTTTTGTGAGACAGGGTTGATTTAAACGCAGTAATTCTACATAGTATAGTATTCATTGCTGCTCTACCTTTGCAATTTGATAAGCATTGGCCCCTCAAAGCAGCAATGGACATTTATAATGTCAAAAAGTTGCCACAGACTACACATATAACCACATAGACCGAACGTCAAACGCCCGCGAGCGAGTATACCATAGAAGTGACTGTATATTAAGTCACGTGATATTTTCACGATATGCGTAAGTAGCAGGTCACAGTTGATATTTTGTGGAAAAAACTATTATTTATTTATTTGTTTACAAGCGACGATACGTTATACCATTTCCATTTACTTAAATCTATTATTAGCTAGTACATATTCAAGACGTTTTTATTTAACAAAATTACAAAAATGCATCGAACTTGTTTACGCGATTCATTGTAAAACTAGATTCACAATACAGAGCCGTGATATAACAGCGATTTAATGCAGCCATTTTATATGTTCGACCAATAACAGCACTGAATAACTGCGCGACCAAGAGTTATAGTAGATATTACAATATTTATTTCAGAGCTAATACGATTGACCTTGTTGATATCGCTGTTACTGCTCTGGATTATAAATGTACCTTTCCCCAAGAAATTTCGCTAACTTACCTCTAAACCATGTTCCATCCCGTTTCCAAAGATAGTGTGAGCGAGACAAAACACGTCTAGTTTCAAAACATCACTCCTTTAAATACAAATGTTCCCGCGTAAGCGACTTCGATAAATATTAGGCTAGTATGTAACGTAACGAGAGGGAAATGATATCGTATCAGCGCTAATATATCGCGTACAACACCGCGACAAGCGATCACCTGTCACAGATAAAAGTCACTGTTACTAACGTGATACTATTGCACCCACTGTGTCTTAAGATATTAAGGATATCGTATCACCGGTGTGTCCCATCCCGCGAATGACCTGACACGAGTCCCACTGTACTTTGCACCTATCAATAAAAAGCTAGTATTCTGTTGCGTTGCCTACGTTTAATCAACTATCTCTATGTACTACTAAATGGAGCGTTCCAAACAATCGCTCTGTCCCACGCAAGGACCACGGAACTGTTCACATTTACTATGAAACTTATGCAGTTACGTAGAACATTTAATTATTTACTTTAAGTAATAATTAAATGTTCTGCGTGGTAACTGCTCAAGTTCGAAAGGCAATGTGAACGAGTTGCGGCTCCTTGCGTGGAACAGAGCGATTGTTTGGAACGCTCCATCTAGTAGTACATAGAGATCGTTGCTTTTAATTATATATTCGAAGTCTTAAGTCAAAATTGTATATTGCTTATTATTTGATTTGTAATACTAAACATCGATATACTATAAAAAACATTATAGACGATTTTTATACAGTAACAGAGTAACATGCCAGAATTCCATTCTGGTCTAAATAGGTAGGCAGCGCAACGTGGAAATACAAATTCGGGTGTGCAAAACCAGTGGTCGGTCGCGGCAGGTCGTTCGCGGCGGGGTCGCTATGCGGCGGCGGCGAACGGAGTCGGGGGCCGGTACGGCGCCCCCCCTCCCTGCGGGCCCGACCGGGCCGCCTCAGACGAACCATTCGTCTTTGTGCGGGGCGGCGGCGCTCACGCCGCACGCGCCCGGAGGCGGCCCGGGCGCGCCGCCCTGAAACGAACAAACATAACATATTAATTGTAAACACATTCCTAATCAGCGCAACCTACAATTTCTCTGGCATAGTATTTTCTACCCCAAAGGTTGTCTGGAAGAAATCGCTTAAAGCGATAAGACCGCCTAAATTGTACTATTTGTAACTTTTACAACTTGCTACTTGCGTGGAACAGAGCGATTGTTTGGAACGCTCCATCTAGTAGTATATAGAGATCGTTTCTGGCTACCGACCAATTACGACATGACACTATTTAGACCGGCCAATCAGCGTGCAGTTTCTTCTTCCCTCACACTTCCTGAGCACTTTGACAGAATTGTTAGCTTGTAAAATTAGGAATGGTATAGTTCGATACGTATAGCGTTATTATACTTCTACGAGTGAGAAAAGCAGTGTAAATGAATGTACAATGACAATGAAAATAAGTGACATCTCTAACTGGTGAGATTTGTGAAAGAAAATGACAATTAGTCCCTGAAAATCTCAGATTATGTACCAGAGAAAGCAACTTATATAATCAGTTCAGAATAAGTAGTATATAATCTAAGCTGAAAGGTATCAGTATGTCTGAAGGGTATTCGGTGACAGCAAAACCAGAAAAGTAGGTTATCTTCTTGTACGCATGCACACATCGACAATATCTCAGTCGAGCTAGGATGCCGCCAATCAGGGATGTGCCGTAGGTAGCCGCGTTGCACATGAATACTGTATAAAAATGTGTACATCACGTGATCGAAGATATTGTCGTGTTTTCGATGCCTCAAAAACAATGCTTGCTTCAAATCCGTATCGATGGTACTTCACGATGTCTACTGAACGCCTAAACCTACATCACCATCATCATCAGGTTGTTTTTGTATCCACTGCAGGAGCACAACCCTCTCTCATCTGCCGGAGACAGACGGAGGATTTGGCTTGCACTCCCCGCGCTGGCCAGACATCCACGGGAAGAGTCGGAGTGGTCCTATTCTACTCTACCGGAAACCACATGGTACATTATAATCACTTTATTGCTGGATCTGTGGTGGTATTACTGTTTATTATTTGGAGTTAATATTGTACTTATAGTAAAGCAGACTTCTAAGTTTGTATGAGAATTATTCGGTTACCAGGTCGTGGTAAGGATGTAGTTAAGAGCAAACGTTGATTATTTACGCAGATCTACGTAACGAAACCAATGACGAAACGTTTAGTCGACGACTGAAAAACCTTTTGGAGGACCCTCTGACGTTTGATTTGTGATAATTTAATACCAAGTGTTTTTGAAATTTTTATTTTAATATTACATACTGACATAGACATTAGAGATGTACAATTATTTCCCTAACTAACCGTGGTACCTCAACAAGGCGGCGATGTTGTTCGCAACACATCACGTCAAGGGGTATCACGGGGCGGAAAGTTGCCGAAGGAAAGCCGCTTAGCTACATTAGATTGCGCAAAATAGCGATACATCGTCTCTGTCTACCCCTCTGGCAACAAGGCGTGAGTATTATGAATGAATGAATGACATAGACATTATGTTATATACTGTGACTTTATTTTAATTGTTGACATTGTAATTTATATTTTGTATATTAGTTTATTTTATGACGATCCCTTTTACCATATTAGAATGACATGTAAAATTGATTTTTTAAGATTCAAAAAGTAAAATAAAGCTATCTAATGTAGTCTAATCTTTAAGAGAATATTAAAGTAGTTATTAACAATAATGAGCACTGTATTGTTTTTTTTTAAATTATATAACCTACTTTTACAACTAAACGGATAGGCACAACCCTACGATCCGGACGCCTCACACACCTCAGACACCTCAGACACCTCAAACACCTCACTGTTATGATTTTGCTGTGTCGATGATTATGATAGGTAATACCAACCTGTACCCGCGCGGGCCCGCAGGGTGCGCCCAGTTTCCCGGCAGCCGCGTCTCGCAGGCACTGCCGCATGGCGAGCCGCCCGCCGGCGCTTTACCGCCGGCGCCGTTGCTGCTCGCCATCTGTTGTACTGTAACACAATCAAAGCAGCTCAGTCACACCTCAGTTAAGCTGCAAACAAATTATCGGACGCATCCGTCAGCCGCGGCTTACGGACGCGGCTTAACTGTATGTAACAGTGCAAAATATCTGACGTCAGTCGCGACCTTGAACGTTCGGACGTCCTAGTGAAATCTGGCCGGCTGGATGTCGAAGTGCACACTCGACGGACGCGTTCATAAGCCGCGGCCGACGGACGCGTCCGATAATGTGTTCGCAACTTTACACTTGTATTTAGCAGCAGAAGTGCTGGAGCACATAGAAATGATACCTCAATATAGACTGGAAAAGCTAAGATTTGACTTACACCAGAATGAAAAAGAATAGGTTAAGTGGAAACCCTTAGGCAACGATCTCTATGTACTACTAGATGGAGCGTTCCACGCAAGGAGCCGCAACTCGTTCACATTCACTTTGAAACTTGTGCAGTTACTACGCAGAACATTTAATTATTTACTAAAAATTGACACTATTTACCCATAGCGTCAATATTTAGTAGTAATTAAATGTTCTACGTAGTAACTGCACAAGTTTCATTGTGAATGTAACCGAGTTGCGGCTCCTTGCGTGGAACAGAGCGATTGATTGGAACGCTCCATCTAATAGTACATAGAGTTCGTTGCCCATAGTAAAGTGCTACCGAATTTTCATTACGGGCAGCTCTGAATTTCCATTGGACTTAATTTTTTATCAATATATATAATTTCTATACAAAAGGTTGGTTGTAATTTAGTTTCTATAATAGCTAAAAATGTTTCGGTGAATGAAAATTCTACTCAATAATATTAAGTTTGATTAAATGAGTTTAGTTTGGTCAAGTGCTGCTAAGTTTTATGGAAGCCCAGTAACTAAAAGCTGACTGGTAACTTATCGACTGTTAGTATGTATGTATTGAAGGAGTGGGATGGAGGAGTGGGTTGGGTTACGCACGGGGAGTATTATTATAAATTTGTGTTAGAAGCCAGGTAGTATCTTATCTTATTTTCTTAGGGGCCCAGGAAGACCTGGCGACACTTCGACCCTTCAGGATCTTTTGTGCCAAACCCCTGACCACCAATGGTGCCGCAAGCCGATTTAGTGGACTTCACATACGCCTCAGAGTTTCTTCTTCGGCATATGAGGTTTCCTTACGATGTTTTCCTTCACCGAAAAGCCTGTGGTATCATAAATCAACCAAGGCAGGCAGTAAAAGTACTGCATTTGTGATAATTAAGCGAGAATAGGGAGAGAATTTGGTGCAATTTACTGTAGAAATTATATCCTCAAACAGGACATTTGGCGACGATTTAGCCATTCAGGTGTGACTCGTAGTGTTTATGTGAGCAGGGTTGGCATGTATTAAACAAAGTGTTTAAAACATCTGTTTTAAACATATTTTTATTATTTAAAACATGTTTTTTTTTGTTTAAAACTGTTTAAATTGTTTAAAACATGTTTTATATAAAAAAAAAACTGTTTTTTATCCAACCCTGCATGCGAGTAATGCAATGTGTTGTATACTTACAATGTAAGTGTGTGTGTTGGGTATCGGGGCGGGTGCGCAACGCGCAGCACAGAACTAAAGAGGAAACCAGGAACGCCAGCACGGCGCCGACGGCGCCGACCATCACCCATGCACTCTTCACGCCGCCGCCCCCGCTCTCTGCGAATTGATAACACCTGGATTATATTATCATTTATTTCCCCCTTCGTCTCATTTCGTAACCAGTTGAAGCTGTAACCAGTTACGAAGCGGGAATTGCATCGTCCCATTTTGTAACCAACTTTTATACCTGGCTACGAAATGGGAAATTAATTCTCGTTCCGTAACCGGTTACGAAATGGGAATTGCGCCGTCCCATTTGGTAACCAGCGTTTGTAGGCTACGAAATGTGGTTTTTGATACATTGACAACTTCAAACTAAGTCGACATTATGTTTGGTTAACATAATCTTATCTAATCCCAAACTAGGATTTTCTCCTGACCTATGGAAATTAAACAAGGATAGGACAATTCACAAATAAAACAACCAGACCCGGACCAGCTTGTACAAAGTGGTCTGCCCTCGCTGGGAATCGAACTCAAGACATTCACTTTGAAACTCTGGCGCTCCAGTCCAATGACCAAGCATTTGAAACGAGGCGGTCAATGCAAGACACAGTTCTAGTTTCTATAGAAATTGAAAGTCCCTTTACAAATGACAAAATGCCACCACCAGAAATACCCTTACCAAGGTTGGACCGTAATTCGACTTAACAAAAACCCTCCCGTCAAGCAGTCATTTCCCTTTTCAGTTGAATAAATGAGACACTCTCAACAAAAAGCCGTCCCATGGTCAGGTTATTAAGATTGTAAAGGGCGCAGGAAAATTAAGAAAAATAATAAAAGAAAGAAGTTAAAAAAAGAGGTCGGTACACAACGATCTCTATGTACTACTAGATGGAGCGTTCCAAACAATCGCTCTGTTCCACGTAAGTAGCCATAACTCTCTCACATTCACCTTGAAACTTGTGCAGTTAATACTCAGAACATTTAATTATTACTAAATATTGACGCGACGGGTAAATAGCGTCAATATTTAGTAAATAATTGAATGTTCTGCGTAGTAACTGCACAAGTTTCAAAGTGAATGTGAAAGAGTTGCGGCTACTTGCGTGGAACAGAACGATTGTTTGGAACGCTCCATCTGGTAGTACATAGAGATCGTTGTATTTCACGCATTATTTCTATAATAAAATAAAATTAATCACATTAGTAATAAATTAAAAATACAGTAAATATAAGAAATACACAATTTTTTACAACATGTATATGCCCTCCAACCTCTCGTGGTGAGGGATCGTCCTCAGGATACTGGTACTATTACCTCGCTGAATGGCTAAGCTGGCGCTAACACCTAGGAAGCGGTAGTCGATAAAAAAATTACGTGTATAAATGTACCAAGTGTACTCATATGCAATACATTATTTTGACTTTGAGGTCTCCGGAGGCGTAGCCAGCCTTACTCAAAAGTGATAAAAGAAACATGAAGGTCTCAAAACAGAGATTTAACTTTATCATACCATTTCATGACCACTACTTCTACAAAAAATAAAATGGGAGTGGAGCCAGGCGATATTTATTTATTTAACTGACTTTATTGACTTGTCTGACACTGACTGGAC
The DNA here is from genome assembly GCA_947086405.1 of Esperia sulphurella. Classification (NCBI taxonomy): domain Eukaryota; kingdom Metazoa; phylum Arthropoda; class Insecta; order Lepidoptera; family Oecophoridae; genus Esperia; species Esperia sulphurella. The sequence continues at coordinate 18,498,491 of OX352258.1, forward strand.
AGCCCGACGACGATGCCTTGGGCGTTGTGTCACGCCCCTGAATGGGAAGAGTTGCCGTACAGAGGACAAAGGACATAATATTTTATTTGTAGGGGGATCAAGTGCCCGACAAAGAGCACCTGAGCAAGTACCGGGCACCTCCCCCGTGATTCGGCCTGTGTGACCTAGATGTCGAAAGGCCATGGGAGGTGGAGGGTCTGATCAATACTTCTATTCTTTAACTACTAATAAAACTACCATAGAGGTCTTACCTGGACAGAGGACAGCAGTGTCCTCGTCCGATCCATCAGCACAGTGGTCCACGCCATCGCAAGTCAGATCTGCGCTCACGCAGAACTCGCGCTGTTTACACCTGAACTCCTTGCACCCGTGTTCTGAAAATAAATAACGTTTTCTTTTAAATTTCAGATTTTGTACAAAAGTGTACATATTCCTAATCCTGGAGTGTATTTGTATATAATTACGATTAGGCTTTATATACAGCTACTAGGTAGGCTGTTGGGCTGTTTAGTTTATCGTCTATTGCGAATAGACGACAAACTTCCAGTTGTCAAAACTAAAGATACGAAGGCTCATTATTAAACGAAGAATTCTAAATATCTACAACAGAATAACACGATGAATGACAACATACAACAGATACTGTACAGGTAATAGACGACAAACGCAACAACAGTTGTCAGAGCTAAAGATACGAAGGCTCATTATTAAACGAAGAATTCTAAATATCTACAACAGAATAACACGATGAATGACAACATACAATAGCTACTGTACAGGTAATAGACGACAAATACCCCGATAGTTGTTAGGGCTGAAGATTTAAAGGCTTATTTTTAATCAAGTAAATTTAAAATCGATAAAGGACAATATAATATTAAAGCTACAGCTACTAGATAGCGAATAGAAACAAGCCAGTCGAGAATTACCACGCGAACATTTTAAATAATAAGTCACTCTGTTTTCCATCTCGGGCCCCTCCGTTTGTATAAACATACAATTAAACTGCTGACACGACACTGGGGAAAAATGTTGGATTCATCCTCATCAAAAAACTGTCAAACAATAGGCACCGGCTAACGAGCTTTGAAACAGGAGCGCGGATAATGCGCTCATTGATGCGGCAACCCAAGTTAAATTGCGCTGGTGGAAAATTCGCGCTCCGACTACGCGGACGCCCAGAAAGTTCATTCGAGTTAATATATCTGCGCAAAAAAGCATAAACGCTGTAACCCATATCGATCTAAAATTTTTGTTATTGCAAATTCGGAATCAGAAAAGAAAATCTACGTCGAATGGTCTGTGTGCCTTGTCTCTACGGCGAATAGAAAATACACTGGTCGCAGACTATTCAACGTAGTTTTATTCTGATTTCGAATTTTCAATAAGATATTGTTTACATCTACAGCTAATATAAAAGACATGGGACCTAGACTATTCGATATAGATTTCTTACTGATTCAAAATTTGTAATAAAAAAAAACTGTTACGGAATTTTGTATCGTGTTTAGGGCACAATAATTCTGCCAATTTCACGTAGTGGAAAATACACAGTGGGATAATACTGATCATCATCATCATAAGGTTATTTTTGTATCCACTGCAGGAGCACAACCCTCTCTCATCTGCCGGAGACAGACGGAGGATTTGGCCTATACTCCCCGCGCTGGCCAGACGAGTTGGGGAGGCCTGATTGATGTTTTATAATGTATTCCCTTAGTCACCTTGTACGACATCCACGGGAAGAGCTGGAGTGGTCCTATTCTACTCTACCGGAAAATATTGAAAAATACTGATTTGTTTGTTTCTATTAAAACACCTTTTTTGTTGAGATGTTGCTCGGTATCAAAATTCTCACCTTATCTATTACATATTGATTGCTGTCAGTATCAAAATATGGACTTTTAATTTAGTCTGAATGAACTATATCTATTCATTCAACCATTCGTTCGTTGGTTCGTTCATTCATTTGTTCTTTAATTCGTTCATTCAAAATTGTAGCCGTGACGTTTTCTCCAATATCATGCAAATAATAAGTACCTATATTTTCATGTATATTAGTATTTTTAATACTTTGGACGTTCTGGACATTAAAGGTCTTGGTTTCTTGTTTATTGAGATTATGCTCTGACCTTCATATACTTTTTATTGCACATAAAAACCTTCCCTTGTTATTTACGTTGTTTTAATGTGTATATGTTTCTGGTAAACGAAGGAATGTGATTTTAGGATCATCATAAGTTATGATCCTCAAATCACATTCCTAAACGTACCCTTTTAACTACAAAAAAACAGTTCCTTGTTCAAAAGTCCAGTGATTAGACTTGCCTTCTCTGTTAAAAACTACGAAAACTTAAAATTTTCTAAAAGGAAACTGTCGGATAAGAATACTGCTGAATTAGCAAAAATGACTAATCAGGAAACTGATCCACTGCTCAGGTGCAGACTGCACTTTTTTCAGTGTTACCAGAGACAATTTTTATTAGTTCCATCATTGAATTAAAAATATTGTCTCAGCCGCAAAAATAAAATCCTTTCTCGGCAAAATTATCTAACTAGAGCCAAGACGTTTCGTAATTAGAACATCGCCTAACTTACCGTCAAAGCCTTATAATTTGTAAAACGAGATATAAAAGGATATTAACCGGGGGTGTCCCCCACTAACCGCCCGGTTTAGTGGGGGACCCCCCGGCCACCTGAAAGGGCTTTTGATCTTGACAGTGGTGCTGGAGATTGTTTCTCCCTGCGGCGTTTACGCCGTAATCCAGAGCCGGAGGAAGGTAACAAGATCCACATTCATATTCAGGGATAGCACTTTTTGAGGCTGATGCTAGTGATTTCTCGGTAGCTAAAGGTTCTACTCACATATCGATAATATTCGATAGATGGTCCGTTTTTCGCTGTATATCTGTATAAGCTTCAGCCGCGTAGAAAACTAAGTTTGCTTGTTTTCTGGTTATCAAACATTTTAATGTATTAGCCTCGTTAATTACTAAAAAATAATACCTTTATTTTTTTATTATACTCAAAGTATATGTACTCGTACTTATGTTTATAATATTATTATGACAATACACGCAAAAATATGTCTAAGGCACTCTACTTAGCGTTGTTGTTAATCAGTACAGCGCGCGATGTGCAGGTGGCGCTGGAAGTGCCGCGCAGCGCGCAAAAATGAGTCTAAAGCGCTCGACTTAGCGTTGTTACTACTCCGTACGGAACCATGGGGGGGGGGGGGGGGTTGAGTGGCGGAGGCCTGTGCAACTGCCAAAAAAAGTATTTTAGAGGCTAAATATGTAAGTAAATCTATAGAAGTTTAAGTGCTTCCCTGTCGCAAAGTTTCACAAGAGATTATCACAACAGCGCAAAGTCTACGCTACGTCTGTCACTGAGCTGCAAGTACTCGGGTAGGAGAGTGTGGTGGCGGCGTATGAAATGCATTGTTCAAAATTTTATTCGAGGCGTGCGCGTTTTGTTGCATATTCAATGGCGTAGCGCGCAAATATATCGCCGAGCTTGAGCCAAGCTTCGTGCGAGGCGAGGGGAATTTTTAAATTAGCCGCTTTAACACATGAGACGCGCCTGCCATTTTAAATACTTGGCATAATATGAAGAATTTTATTAGACGATCATTACATTTTTTTTAAACAAACATAAGGTGCAAATCTCTTCTTTTCTTATAAAAATACGATAAATATACATAGATACAATAATAAAGTATCTTACATTAATACATATGGGCTTATTGCTAAAATCAAAATTTGTCGCAAACGACCATTGGGTAGAGAGGATAAGAATAGCATTATACATTAAAATTACGTAATAAAAGTCGAAATATTATAACAAAAACTTGAGACACACAAATTATAAAATATGACAGTCGTAACTGTATGCATTAATTTAAATGAGTGAATGATTGAAGAAAAGAACGGCGATTTAGCTGGCACTTGAGTAGCGTAGTACTCGTACTTAATATTTCAACAAAACATAACATTTTGAAGAAAATATATCTGGTAATATAAAAAAGCTTCTCAAGGTGCTTCTAATTTTCATTACTTGCAAGATAGTTACCTAATAAAATCTGATATAAATATAATTTACTTCAATACTAGGTCTACTTGCCGTGTGGTTTCCGATAGAGTAGAATAGGACCACTCCAAGTCTTCCCGTGGACGTCGTACAAGGCGACTAAGGGAATACATTACAAAACATCAATCAGGCCTCCCCAACCCGTCTGGCCAGCGCGGGGAGTGTAGGCCAAATCCTCCGTCTGTCTTCGGCAGATGAGAGAGGGTTGTGCTCCTGCAGTGAAGGTCAAAATAACCTGATGATGATGATGACTAGGTCAAAAAAATAATTACTAGCTGCGCTCCACTGTTTAAACGTAACTTTTGAATGACATTCGTGGAAAAAGATTAAAGATTTTAAGATAGCAGAAGGGACAGTGTACAATATTCCTTCTCAAATAATTACCTTGCAGCAATAAATTTTCAAACAATTCCTTAAACTGAAAATCTTGAGGAAGTATTCACAGTGTAAACAGTAAGGTGAAGTCGAGCGGCCTGGGCATTCTCCGGACTTAGTTATAGGGTTGTCCAAAGCGCAGGAGTGAAATGCAATGTCAAGTTCGCTGTCCATTGCATATGATAATGTCCCGCTGACAGTCTTACAAAACTCAGCACCACATAACAATTTATGTATATCGTTTTGCTAGAAATAGTTCACGATTCGGAACCTTTACAACCGAACTACCAGTAGTGTCTGAGTATAGAGTGTAGGTAATTGGGTAGAAGCGGCTGGATGCCGAGGACGGAGGACTGGGTGTGGTGGCGTCCATTGCGGAAGGCCTACGTCCAGCATTGACGTCTAAGAGCTGATATGATGATGATCTATCTTAACAAACAGTACGCACCTAACAATATGAACAATCCGTTACCCGAAAATGCAGCACGAAGGAATAAACACTGTATGTGCTGGATGCCACGTCTTAAAATTATTCAGAGCAGTAGAGGTTAACAAATTGATTGATGTTTTTTTAAATCAATTAGGTTGCTGAGAAAAAAACACGTACAGGCATTCGAATACCTAGTTCACACATAGGTAAGTTTTTAAATTAAGAATTTTACATGTGGAATGTATAAAGAAAACGTTACAAGAAAGCTTATTACTCATGTATGAGATTGTTTAGTGTGTGTTTTATGGTATGTGTGTGTGGAATTTCACGAGCGTAATATTATTGACGCGCAACGTTCTCTAATAGACTCCATTTTTTGGCATACATGCATATAGTGTAGTACTTGTTCTGGAGTTCTGGCAGCCCTAGCTGAGTTTCCAAGTCTTCCCAGGGGCTCGCTTACCGGGCTGCGTCTTAATGGGGTAAGTCGGGGCAACTTGCAAAGTTAAAGGCACGGTTCATTATCAAACTCAGTTCCACTTTACCCCTCTGGAACGGGTTACGGTCACTTCGCGCCTTCGACAATATGGCGATCACCATTGTTTTCTAAGGATTTAAGGTGGACTTTTTATTTGAAGTGATTACAGGCTTAGAATAGGGTAACCCCCATTGGGTGTCCTTAATTGCACCAGTTCTCCTGTGTCTATTAAAATCACCAATCCGCCTGCCAAGCGTGGTTGCAAATTCCCCAATGGACAGCCCACTAAAGTTGCATTATATTCGAGAGGCGGTGGACATATTTCGGCTGATGATGAAATTACATTTTATCTCGGTTGCTGTATGTTAGCTGAATTTATCGTGTTTTCACCAGATGTCGGTGACCTTCGTTCTTCGTCAGATCTCCTTATAACGAATCCTAACGACACTTGCTAATATCTAGTTAATATCTCTGTGCAATTAAGAATATTTTAATTTTATCTCTAATGTTAGTAAATTTAATTACAAATTAGATCACTTAATAATAAACTAAGTACCTTTAAACCACCACATTTTTTTATTTGCAAGGAACAAATTGCCTATACAGATACAGAAAAAATAAAAACATCTAATTTTAGTAGCCTTTGTACTATAGCCGTTATACTACTAGAGAACCACTCAGAACTGCAGATTTGATGACCAGCGTAAAAATATTACGACGTCCATCTTGCGGCGAGCCTTCTAATGATAACCATTCTACGCTCGATAAATGCCACTCAATACACTTAGTGCTCATAATACCACAAAATGAGATTTCTGTATTTATTTGAATCGTGATTTCTCACAAGCGTTTTACCTTTTCAGCTGTACCTTTTTACCTACAGGAGATCTGATAGCTGTTGATTTTGCAGGTACAAAAGTATAAGTTACTTATTTTAATTAAACTGAAACAGTACAAATGGAACAAATACTTATAATGTAACCCTTAGGTGTAACAAAACAGGTGTACCTCAGGGTGGTTCACTTGGGCCACTTCTTTTGAATGTGTGACTTATTTGGATTCTTTGTAACACAAGATTAATCATGTAAAATATTACATGATTAATTTTGTATCACAAAGAAGCCAAAACATAAGTATATATTTTAAACAGTATATGTGCGTTTATGTTTTCTTTCAAATTAAATGGATGTTCTGCACTGTTTTCCCTTTTGGTGTAACAAACGCTCATTCATCACCATCATCATCATCAGGTTATTTTTTGTCTCCACTGCAGGAGCACAACCCTCTCTCATCTGCCGGAGACAGACGGAGGATTCGGCCTACACTCCCCGAGCTGGTCAGACGGGTTGGGGAGGCCTGATTGACGTTTTATAATGTATTCCCTTAGTCGCCTTGTACGACATCCACGGGAAGAGTTGGAGTGGTCCTATTCTACTCTACCGGAAACCACACGGCAATATAATACCGGAATCGCTCATTCAACGATGGCAAAAGCTAGTATCTAATAACGTAATAATACTCGTAACAGTAATGGAAGTTGTGCCGATTACGAAGAAGTGGAGATGGTAATTGAAAACCTTTCGTAAGATAAAGCTATAATCAATAAATACCCAATTGTATTAAAACGACGGCACTGAGGTCGCACCGACCCTCTTCCATCGTCTCTTTAATTTCCACGGATGTTTATTTATTCGTACAAACAGCCGACAGGGCAGTTCGTTTACACATTCCACCCTTTCATATATATTTTTTATTGCCTACCCTCCGGATTCCTTTTTCTCTCGTCCCTGGCGCACGCTGAATGAACCTGTTGCGAATGAGCGGATATCAATTCCACTGCGAGCTCTGACTTTCATATATTCAAGTGTATTTGTCCTGCCACGTGTTAGTATCGTATTTTCCGTGCATTATGATGTCTGACAGTTTATTGGCTGCTAACAGGCGAGAGTTTGCCAAGGAAAAATAGGTAGAAATGTAATAAGAATAACTTGACGTTATAACAGTTTATGATAGCGCTCGTATCATAATCTATTGTGTGGATAGTGGAGTGTTTATGTAATATTTATAGTACATAAACACTCCACTATCCAGATGTATCCACTATCCTTAGTGCACGGGCAGATGAGACTATTGTTTATATCTATGACCTGATGGAGAAAATCAGGGTTCACGTTTAAAATATAAGTTACATTTTATGTTCACCTAGCTGTACCCCCAACTTCATACCTGTAGTTTGTGGCTCCCCCACCTCCCTCACTTCGCCCTCCCGCACACACTTTTCCCTCCCTTTCCCTCCTTCCCCCTTCCTTCCCTTCCTAAACCCCTGTCCTTTGTTATCCCATTCTTCCCACATCTTCCCCTGCACTCACCCCTCACCCTCCACTTCTCTCACCCCTTCCTTCACCGGATCCGACTCCATCCTTTAAAACAGTAAACAAAACGTAAGATTTATATTCAAATGTTGTCAATACTGTTTCTTGCACTGATACAAGCAAAAATGAGCTTTAAGATGACGAACCTCTTCATACCGCCCTCACACCCCCGACACTCGGTACAGATTTGATCACCTACTACTATTACAGGCGCACCAGCCTGTCCGTATAAGTAAACTATCAAGAGAGGGATAACGTTATACATCAACACATAAGTGCTTCTCTTTCGTTCTACGCGACGTTACAGTTTAACGTGCGGGGGAGGTGAGTATCGCTTCTTTACTTAGTAATATTTAGTATTCTCTGCCGCCCCTCTAGTTGCGAGTACTTACGTATTTAATAGCTTACTTTGTACGTACTTATCTTCAACTTGAACATTATCCTTATCATTTCTTTTTGTGCGCACTACCTACAATTTGGGTTTTGAAATGGAGGCTTTAAAATTGTTATGGAGGCAATAATGGGTATCGCAACGTCTACCCGACCCTCCCCTTGACCCTCTGAAATTTTTTACGTTTAATTCACCCCACTGCCACTTTGGCCAGCATTTTGACGATAATTGCTATTATAAACTTTATTGATATTGTCTTTGGGTCGACTTTGCAATTTGTGATTGCACATTAGGGCATTACGCCGATCGCAGAGATATTTATATAATGCTTTATGAAAATTAAAAATGTATAGTTGTTTAGGACAGATTTTATTTGGGTACTAACGTTATATTCCAATGCAATAGAAATCATCATCAACCTAAATACTTCCACTGCTGAACATAAGCCTCCCCTGGGCTGGGTGTTGTTGGGGAATTTAGCATAATTACGAGGCTTGGCAGGCGGATTGGTGTCATGATCTTAATATACACAAGAAAACGTTGCTGGTGCAATCCTTTAGTCAGCTTGACGACACCCACAAAACGAATGGGGGTGGCTTATTCTAAGACGGCATATAGAACACAGTAATAATAATTTAAAACATTCCTCATAGCAAAGCCATTTCTTCGGCGCACCCTGATCAACTAAGTACATAAGTAGATAATGACGAGCTGACGATTCAAATCAAATCAAATCAAATCAAATCATATTTATTGTTGAACTATAGGTAAGATTAAGATATTACATTGCTATTGTATGTTCTCCATAGTTTACCTATTAGGTGTACAATAATTATTTATACAATCTAAATTTACTTAATAATCATTTGAAATTGAACATGTCATCAATCATTAAACAAAATTAATATTACATAAAATTACACAAGTCATTACATAAAATTACATTAGTTAAATACAACACAATACACTTTCTGCACAAATACAATACTTATGTCCTATTGGTAAAGTCACGCTTCGAGTAATACTATACACAGTGCAACACCGCTACTTTGCTTTGTCATCGATAAATTCCTGCACACTGTAGTAAAGTTTAGACATTAACCAGTCAGTTAGAGATTTTTTAAATTTTAAATAATCAAGCTGTATATAACAATCAGGAATGTTGTTGTATATTTTTATGGACATATAGTACAGGCTTTTGTGGAAGAATGCTGAGGTATGAACATTTAAATGAAGAAGGCGGTGATTTTGTCTCAAATTTCTCTGAAATTTACTCACAGATTCGAACAAATGATAATTCTTTTTGACGAAAGTAGCTACCTCTTTAATATATAGACATGGAAGAGGGAGTATTTTATATTTAACGAAGAGGGGTTTACATGAGTCTCTCTGTGACCACCCACAAAGTGCTCTTACGCAGCGTTTTTGTATTTTAAATGCATTAATGAAGTCTACAGAGTTTCCCCACATTATTAGGTTATAGCTTAGTATAGAGTGTACATGTCCAAAATATGCAAGTAACCCAGTTTTTTCAGATGAGTTTTGTACGATTCTTCTTAATGGATACACGAAACGTGACAGTCTATCACACATACTCTTAATATGTTCTTTCCAGTTGCAATTGCTATCTATCACGAGACCTAGAAATCGAGTACTAGTAACCTGTTCTATAACATCAGAATTATAAGCAATATTCAAATTTAGTGGTTGCCTCATATGGGAATGAAATTGCATGATGTTTGTTTTAGACAGATTTATATGCAGACCATTTTTGTCCATCCAACCTATTATGTCCCTTAATGTGTTAGTTATTTCAAGTTCATGTTGTTTTCTAGAATTACATTTTACCAATGCCGTGCTATCATCTGCATATAAAATCATTTGTTGTCTCGTGCTTTTTGGAAGGTCATTAATATAAAAATTAAACAGTAGTGGTCCCAAAATACTGCCCTGCGGTACACCTCTGTTATGAGTTCTATAGTCGGATCTAGTACTTGTTACTGTATTCGTATTTTTTGAGAAAAATGTAATCTCAGTACACTGCTGTCTATCACTTAGGTAAGTCTTCAGCCAGTCCAAAGCTTTACCTCGCACTCCATAACGCTCTAATTTATTTAAAAGTACATTATGGTGAACACAGTCAAACGCTTTTGACAAATCAGTAAATATAGCTGAAACATGAATTCTCCTATCGATACATTCATGTACTGTCTTTAACAGTTGATAAATTGCAGAAGTCGTTGATTTATTTTTGCGAAATCCATTCTGTTCATTAACAATTAACCCGAATTTGTCGGAGAAGCTAACTAATCTGTTAAATACAATGCGCTCAAATACTTTTGAAAAGACGGGTACCAGGGTCACTGGTCTATAATTGCCTAATTTATCATGATCACCCTTCTTAAACAAAGGTTTCACAATACAAAACTTTAGTTGTGACGGAAATTGACCAGTTTCTAAAGATAAGTTAATTATATAACTGAGATGTGAGGAGATTAGTACTGCTGTCTCCTTTATTATACGAGTGCAAATGCCATCATAACCCACCGATGGAGTATTTTTAAGTGAACTGATCGTATTATAGACTTCATTTATTGTCACCGGTTTAATATAAATAGTGGAAGTGTTAACATCTATATCTTTGCATGCACTATTTAAATGAATAAACGGTGCATTCGGCAGTTGCTCTATGAAATAGTTATTAAAATATAGGGCAATCTGTTTAGGGTCTGTAATTATATCTTCATTAACATTGATCGACTTTACTGTTTGTGGCATGGTGTTATTACCTACCAAACCATTAATTATACCCCATGAAGCTTTACCTTTATTATCAGCGCTTTCAATAATTTTGTGATTCATATTTCTCATTGATGTTTTTATGCATTTTTTTAGTAACATGTTGTACTGTGAATATTTTTTTTGTTTTAATAAATGTCCTTTAAACTTAAAATCTGTAAATAATTGTCTTTTGACTTTACTCGATACTCTAATTCCCTTTGTTATCCATTTGTGTTTATTCGTACCTTTTATTTTAATTAGTATAGTAGGGAAACATAGATCGTAGAATAATTTATATAACTCTAAGAATTTACCGAATGCCATATTAACGTCACTTTGAATGTACACCTCCGAAAAAGATAACCGACCTATACAATCCATAAATTTATGAGTGTTATCTTTCGAGAAGTCTCTTCTGCTAATATACCAAAACTTCGGCATTGTCTTTCGTTTCATTTTAATCGTTAGTATTTGTGCTGTATGGTCAGATAAATCGAAATCATAAATGTCAGACCTGATGTTTCTATTACCATTACTTATGATATTGTCAATACACGTTTTTGTCGTGTCTGTTACTCTTGTGGGTCTCAAAATATGAGGAAAAAAATTGTACGAATTAAGAATTCTAATAAATTTACGAGCCAAATTTATATATTTTGTTTCAGGAAGTATGTCAATATTGAAGTCACCACATAAAAAGATTTTTCTTTTCTGTTTCGTCATTAGTTTAGTTAACAGAGATTCCAGTCTTCCAAAAAATATGTCAAGATTCTCTGATTCAGGAACTCGATAAATACAAATAATTATAATATTTTCGATGGGCAGTAGCACTCCACAACACTCAAACGCTTTACGCTCACTGAAGGATTTGACGTAATCTAATCTTCGGAATTCTATGTTTTTCCTTAGAAATATACAACAACCACCCCTTCTGCTATTAATTTTCTTGCCTTTTACTTTTTTTCTCGTATATGAATCAGCTACAATGTACCCAGATAATCCTAGACAATTTTCTTCTCCTGATTGAATGAAATGTTCAGTTACACATATTGAATCAATAGTTAAGTTGTTGATTTCCTCGAATTCTTCAATTGCTAACAATATATTTTCTTTTTTTTGCGAAATGCCTCTTATATTTTGATGCATTATACAGAAATAATCATCTTCTTCTTGCAAGGAGCTATTCCTTGCAATAACGGTGTTGCATCGCGTACTGTTATTACAACAATTATTCGTTGTCAATGTTACCTGGGGTACGAAAAAACTTTATTGTTGACTTAGTATCCGTTAATTTTTGAAAATAGTAGGGAATGGTACCTTTTATAGATTTTTGACTACAGCGACTTTTACCATCGTTCAATCGTTGACGAATTTTTTTATAAGATAAGTATTGCAATTTATATTCCCTACTATCAATCAAAATGTTGACTTTATTGCACATAAATAGTATAAAATGATTTCTCTTAAAGTAATTGACATATTTGTAGTCACTAAAATAAATAAATATACAATTCTCAAAGTTTTGTGACCATAGATTCAAGTGATAATTTAAAGTTTTCTCATTTAAATGGTTGTGGTAAATAACTGGTGCTAAGTAAGTATATGCTTTAGATAGTTTTCCAAGAATCAAACATAAATTTAAGTGCAGTATTGCGGGGTTAGTATCGTGACTACCCATACTCAAAATTACAATATCTTTATCAGTTAAGCAGTCTTCTATAGTGCTACAGTATTCTAAAATTTGTGAGCTTGTAGCATTTGGCATCACGAAGGCAGATGGCGCATAAACGTCATTCCATTTTCCACGTCTCGAGTTTAGAATTGCGGCTGATAAACCAGACAGATTTTCATCGCCTATTATGTACAATTTATGTTTTCTTTGGACGTTGACAATTTCGCTCTTCTTCGTCTGTAGGTTTTCTGCATTGTCGTTCGTCATTTTCTTCGCGTTTTCGCAGATTTGATTCACCTCACTGCTATTAGTGCTATCAGACTGTGGCTTCTGTAGGTTGTTCATATGTTCTCGAACTTCTTTATCTGGAGCAGTGTTTGCATCATGTTGGTTGTTATTCGTTATATCAATCTTATTATTATGTATCTCTGGCGACTTATTGTCTTCTACTGAGGAAAAATCTAATTTTTTAGGCACACTTGTTGTCAAACCTTTTCCCTTTCTTCTATTTTTCAAGCTTGTGCAATTATATTTTGTATCCGTTAACTTACAAATTGACGTCAACCTTTTTATCTTTAATTCATAGTCTGAAACTCGTTGTTTTAACTCGGTATTTTCTAAAAGGATATTCGCAATCTCGTTATCGGCGGCTGCCAGTTTCTCCTGCAAATCTCCGATTTTTTCCCTGAGCTCTTCTAAATCGCTTTGTTGGATGCACAGTTCCCGTACAGGACAACTTCTATTTAACTGTGATATGTCTGAGGAAGGTGATTGATAGTCTAATTCTTCATCGTCATCTAAGGAGCTAAAGGAATTTTGTGTGGAGACATTAATTATGCACCGTTTCTGCTCAGTAGCACGGTCCTTAAAGTTATCCAATGAATTTGAAGGGGCTGCCGCAGTCGGCGTCGAAGATTTGACAATTTTATTTGGCAGTTCATTCCAACACGGCTTGCACTTCCACGTATCTTTGTTCTCCTTAGTCATCAGATTAAACCTTTTGGTATCTACATTACCACATGATAAGTGGTAGTTTTGTTTGCAGTAAGAACAGTTTAAGAACCGTCTAGTTGAAATAGGTTTTTTGCATTTATTGCAGGTTGCCATCTTATTCATGAATCACATAAACAGTCGTAGCAGTTAATTAATATATAAAACAAATAAATTACAAAAAAAAAAAAAAAAAAAATCTATAACAACTTCATTGAGATTCGAACTCCAGGCACTCCGGCTCTCAACGAATAGTCACAGCCACTCAGCCACAGCTACAGTTAGAGAAAGTGATGAAATATTGGGTCTGTTTGTTGAATTCGCTGTCATCGGTAATAAAGTGTACTCTTTCAAGGTCGACACCTCAACTGACCGGTTATCCCAATATTCCACCGCACTGTCACACGCTTTTTGTATTATAAATTTATAACTGACTTTCTCGGAAATGTTTTTGTGTTCTACTGATCAAAATAATGTATTTTGTCATGTCATTTGTTTAACACACTAAAAAGTCTGTTTTAACGTAATAGTCTGTTAGAAATTACAACAATTCACACTTAATTAGCATTTTTTTTATTATTAAAAAATATATATATATATCATGGCCCTTTGTCAAAAATGTGCCCAAGAAAAAGAAAATAAATAAAAAAAGTCTCTTTTTTGCACGGATTTGAACCTACGACACAGACGTGAGTCCAGTCTCATGCATTAGCCACTACGCCAATTTGACAGTGAACAACATTGCGAAATAACAGCTTATATCATTCAAAAAGGTTGATGGCTCGAGTCCAAAGTTCAATTTTGTGTGTTGTTTACGACAAACTGAGTTGTGATAACGGTTAATTCATTTATCAAATTTAAATTTTAACACTCTTTCCCTGCGTAAAAGTATGAAGTTTTAACACGGTAACACTCAGTACATAGCACTAAACCGTTTTATTGGGTAATATCAAAAAGAATTAGAAAAATTATACGTTTAAATTGACACAGTTGTTACGATGTCGTTGACACAATAAATACACTATCCAGATCGTCACAAACATTTGCACTTAATTATTGGAGCACAATTAACACAATTTTATGATTAGGGTCGGTAATGATTAGATTTATCCTTTTCATTTTTAAAAAAATATTGCAGACTTAATGTTTACTTCACGGCAGTGTTGCCAGTTATTCTCTATTATGTGTCTATTTTGGAGATACAACTATACATTTAATCTAAATGTTTACTAATATCTTAAGAGACAACAAAACTTAGGAGATATATTTAAGACATTCCTCATAGCAAGACATGTAAATACACAACGCCAAAATTAAACAGTCCGTATGCTAACTTTCTCGAGACGAGAACCATTGTTGCATCTCAACACACATCTTTTGAGAACACCAATTAAATTTTCTGCTTGGCTGTGCGGAAAAACGCGAGTAAACTCTGAGGGATCCGCCAACTTTGTACCAGGGTTGCAGGAGTCTCTGGGGGAGGGCATAATCATATTTGCAAAGTTAGGGGCCGTGGAAATAAATATTTTTGTTGTTTGTTGCTGGAAGGTATAGTTTGGTAAATCAATCATCTTTCTTTTTAAGTAAGTAGATTAATCGGTCGTATATAGACTTCTATATTCTTAGTATGTTGCAAAATACGTCTGCGAGTGGACCGCATTTGGACTGCGAACTAGCAGTTTCGATACGTATTTGTAGTTGACACAACCGACTAGGTACTCGCTGGCTACGTAGGTCGTAATAAAACACCCCGGTACTCCATATAAGCTAATTGATTTTATTACTTATTACTACTTCAGAAGCTTGAAGCGTAAATTATTGTAGGGCCGAGCGCGCCAACATACTCGACTGAGAGAGGGATAAAGTTATACGTCAAACACATACGTATTTCTTTTTCTAACTTATATCGTCGATTACACAAACCCAGTAGTGCCTATTTAAACTGGTGTGGGGATTTGAGTGTTCCTTCTTTATGTAGTAATTTTTTGTATTCTCTGGTGATACGGTCTGTAGATCTGCCTTAGATTCTCTGATGATCTCTGATCTGCCTAAATTGCTTAAAAAATGTGAGCTCTATATTCTTAGTATAAATATTTAATTCGTTATCAATTTTAGTTCATTTACGTTTTTTTATTGAAATTTGGGAAATGAGTTTTATTGTATTTTAGTAGGTCATCATCATCATCATGTCAGCCCCTAGAAGTCTACTGCTGGACATAGGCCTTCCCCAACGAACGCCACCACACCCGGTCCTCCGCCCTCCGCATCCAGCCGGTAGCGGTATTCTATAATAATCCTAAATAAATTTGCTTTTGTCTCATTTTCGACCAGATGGCCTACTTGCGACGATCCACCATATTTATCAATTATCAATGCCGTTAAGATAGAAATTTCTTACTATCGACACTACTCCTAAACGATTGTGGTGATAAGGCCTATTTATTTTTCGGGCACGATAACCATTTTCTAAGTCCTAAGATAAGGTTGATACTTTTATATAAATACTCGTATATGTCTTGCATTGGTATAAAGATATCTTCGTATGAAAATGCATTACATCCGTAACAAATTAGTTACCAAGTAATCAAAATTTGTTTAACATTCACCTATAGTTTTTAATGAAGTCAAAGTCAAACAAGAGTAATAACTTTATCATCAACAAAAAAAGAATTTAGATATATATTTTCGTCATGTTCTTCTCTTAAACTTCACTTCTTTTTAACGCAATTTCAAACATAATTTCGACCATTTGACAGCATTAGTTCCAGAAAAAATTCTATATCTGGTTATCATTGTCATTCTAAAACCGTATTCAATTTTGTACTTTATTTGTATTGCTTTGAAGTCAAAGCTTGGTCCTTTGTCGACGATCTCTTTGTGCTCCGGAAATTTTATTTCCCACCCTGGCAAATTGTAACACATTATACGCTCGCGATAGCTTTGGAAATCTTGAAATTTTTCACAAAACTTTCTTTCAGGCCCCGCGAGGGATTAAGAAGTTTGGGATTCGGAATTCGTCCGGGATCGGAATTAATCGGAATGTAAAAGCAAATGGAAACTTTCCTAAATTCATTTTATCTTTAAGGGTCAGTGTACGAGCAGAGTTATGAAATGAAGTCGCTTTAATGAGAACACCATTATACTTAATATCAATTATTATATATAACTATCAAAATTTAGATTAGATTTCGAATAAAATATGCATCTGCTATGATCAATACAACTCATAGCCTCTGGGATAACAATGACTAAGTGGAATAAGTTCGCCTTTGTACACAGTTTAATTCCTATTTTATTCTTGTTGTAGTTGTTGTGATTTTTGGTACAATAAAGCGTTTACATACATACATACATACATACATACATACATACATACATACATACATACATACATACATACATACAAAAAAAAGATACATTGACAAAACAATGGCTGCAAAATATAGGCAGAATATAATATAGATAGGTATTTAATTAAATGAAACGCAGCCAATTCGAGAATGGTTAAATTCAGCCAATAACTTTCAGCTGCCAGCAAAAGGCTTAATTAAAATGAGCGGCTGAAAAATGGCAGATTTCCTGATAATATAATAACTATTGAAACAATTTGTGATTAATTTTATTAAACTATTCAACACCGGAGGGGAGGTCGGGGTAATTAAATCAATTTAGCCAGTTACAAGAGCCTGTGTTGGAGCCCGACATCCGGGGTGCGATTACCAAATGGCGAATGTTTCCGACTTAGATATTGTTACAATTGTCTTAAAGCAAGTAGTTACTTGAAACTTGATTAAGACGACATTCGAGGAAATTTGTGGCTTCGAATATCGTATTGTCGTGTGGCTTAGGATTGTCGTTGAAAACGATATATATGAACTTAATATAATAGAATGATATGTAATACAGTTTGCTAACAAATATCAGTACCACCAGTCGTGCCAGCAATGTCAGGCCAAGAGCTACTGCTTAAACTCACAATGATTCGGATTCTGATGAATCGCGTATCGAAGATTCGGATATAATTACTCCTTAACGTCATTTTTATTTTCATCATCAGGTTACTTTGTCTCGACTGCAGGAGCACAACCCTCTCTCATCTTCCGGAGACAGACGGAGGATTTGGCCTACACTCGCCGCGCTGGCCAGGCGGGTTGGGGAGGCCTGATTGATGTTTTATAATGTATTCCCTTAGTCGCCTTGTACGACATACACTGCAATTTAATTTTCTTTTGTTATAATTTTAATTGTTCTTATAGTACATTTATTACTTGCCCTATTGACATGTAATTTAGACTTATTCCAGACTTGTTTATGAAACTGAGTTCCTATTACAAGTGTATCTTTAATTGTAAAATTTTAACAATAAAATTCCTTACAAAACTAAAATGTCTCGAATGTCTCAAAAGTCCCGGGAAATTTGGCTCGAGACCCGAGACTTTAAAAAACCCGAGACTTCACAAACCCTAATTAGTACTCTTTTGAGCTGAAGACATCCCAGAATTCATGGAAAATCCAACTCACGCAATGGAGTCTTACAACTTTTAGAAGAAAACAGAAAACTTTCAGCGTGTGATGATTTTTATAGATGAGATAACGAAAACTAATTCTGGTCATCATCTGAACCAAAACATTTCAGATTATCTGTCCACCTTGTTATAAAAATAAAAAATAAAAATAAACTTTATTTATCGAGGCTGTATCTTACATCTAATTAGATAATATATTATAGTTTATGTATTTATTAAAACATCGACAACTTCGACTTGTCTTTCGACATAGGCCTCTTCCAAATGTTTCCACAAAGTGCGGTCTTTTGCCTTCTGTGTCCACAGTCCTGCGCAGGTATTTTTTAAGTCATCAGCTTATCTAAGGTATGGTCTTCCTTGTTTTCTCGTCCATCTTGTTAGAGAAGGATAAAGCACTTACTGGGGTCCTTGACAGCGGTGATGACGAGCTTGAAGCCGTTGGCGTCAGTTCCCCAGTTGTCGGTGACGTACTTGAGCGTCACAAAGTTGCTGCGAGTGAAGAGTGCTCCCACCTGCTGCTTGGTGTTCCGGCAGGACAGGTCCGCCTGCAAACAATCGTCATCATCGTCAGGTACCTTTTTTAAAGCTTTGCGATATAGTTGGAAAATTTATAGTTAAAGCTTTACGATATAGTTGGAAAAACTGATTGAGATCATCATGTCAGTGACCGGAGTAGATAAAATGATTTCCGGGCAATGATCTCGAATTTATATGTTACTATGGACATGCTTCCGGAATTTTAAAATTATCGAGAACTTTTAACTTTTGAGACAAAAGTTTCTGGCCATTATACTTTCAATACAATGTCATAAAAATTGGGTATAAATATAAAGATAACACCCCTTTGCTACATGGTACCAGGTAGTTCTGTGTCACTTTGGAACGTCAAGTAGGCACGCAGAAAAAATTAACTTTATCCAACACCATCAAAAATAGCTTTGGGTAGAGACCTATACCTCAAACCATGAAGCAAAATATTTTTTCGTAGCTCATAGTTTCACCTCAAAGTGTTTTCCTTCATGATTGACACTAATTGGTTATTAAATTAGATAACAGATGATTTGAAAATGTGCATCGGTTATCTACTTTAATAACCAATTAGTGTCAATCATGAAGGAAAACACTTTAAGTTGAAACTATGAGCTATGAAAAATTATTTTACTTACACCTCATACCATGAAGCAAAATAATTTTTCGTAACTCATAATTTCACCTCAAAGTGTTTTCCTTCATGATTGACACTAATTGGTTATTAAATTAGATAACAGATGATTTTAAAATGTGCATCTGTTATCTAATTTTATAACCAATTATTGTCAATCATGAAGGAAACACTTTGAGTTGAAACTATGAGCTACGAAAAATTATTTTGCTTCATGGTATGAGGTGTAATAATATAAAAATAGCTCTAGTTAATCATCAAGCTTGACTGTAGATGATGATCAGTGATCGGAGTCTCTACTCTCGAACATCGGAATTCTCGGGGCGCGAATAAATGTCATTCGATTGGATTATGGCCAATAACATGAAAAACTCATACAATAATAGGAACATGCTACATCTCTCGTTTAATAATCTATAATTCTTCTTCCGCACCAGTAAAATAAAAATGCAATACACATATGAAATTATCTTATCTTAATTGTATATATACTTTTAAATTATTTATACTAAGAGAGATGTGGAAAACTTCCTGGTACCTCTCACTTAAAAAAACACACACACACACACACCCTCACACACATCTACACACTCACATACACACGCCCACACATCACACCCTTTTTCTTCTGTTTATGTGTTTGTATTAAGTTAAAAATTTATATTTTCAATTGTTAATTTTTCAAAATTGTAACTCTTTGCTCTACTAATAGGTTAGTATTACTTCAACTTAGTCGTTATGGGGAAGGCACTGACTCCTGAAATACAGTTTACCTAGTTTGGGAGTTAGGGCTTCATAAATAATGTATCATTTTGAAATGAATAAAGTTATGTTTATGTATTACCACTAACAGTCCCAAGATTTTCATTAAAACAGTATAAAATTCCCGTGAATAGTAATGTTTATATTAATCTTGGGTGCCATATTTTCGAATAAGCCCTATTCGAATTGGGTTAGGTAATGTACAGACACGCAGTTTACACTTTTATTTATTACATATAAGACATGCTGTTCTCTAAATGATATTTAAGGCATGGATTAACCATGAAGGGGATTGGGGGGGGGGGGGGGGGGGGGGTTTAAGGCGAGGATCAAGAATGTGATTGATGAGCTGCTGACTTTAGAAGTAGGTTACAAAAATAATTTTGCGCAAAAATACAAGGCAGTACATCGCCAAAGACAGGAACTGCTTAAAATTGCCGTGTGATTATTGAAATTGTACCTTACTGCCACCAGTTTGAGTTCTAATCTAACAGTTAACGTCTTTCAACAATAATTAATCCATTTCAGTTAAACGTTACTTTGTTTGACATTGCATGTCCTCAATCAAATCTCAAACCGTCAATTCCTCCCTTCTTAGGAGGGATCCCTTTATAGCGAAACTTTTCACCCATCTGTCTGACGGATAACTCGAAAACTATAAAATTAAATCAATATTTTTTTATTGTGCACCAAAAATATTGATAAAAAAATTACATAGAAGGGCGAATCTAATGTACAATGGCGGCCTCGCTTTCAGCGATTTCTTCCAGACATCCTATGGGTGATTAGGATTTTTTTCAAGATTTGTTGAAGTATAAAATCCTACTAATATTATAAATGTGAAAGTTTGGATATTTGGATGTTAGATAAATAAATAAATATGTCAGACATTGACACCAATTATCCAGTCCCAAACTAGGCAGAGCCTGTGCTATGGTTACTAGATAATGGATAAACATACTTAAATAAATATATAAATATCCTAGACTTGGGTACAAACATTCATATTCATCATACGAACATTTGCCCCTAGCGGGATTCGAACCTATAAGCAGTCCGAGAGCTACCCGTTCCGCCACGGAGGTCGTCTAATAAAGAACATTATTGCAGAAAAATTAAAAAATAATCAGACTCCTTATATAGAACAGACGTATTGGATAACGAAGTAATTCAATATATTAGTAGAAGGCATCTAGTACGTATCCTCTACGCCCGAGGCTCTTCCCAAGGCTATAAATACAGAATCTCCTGTCGGTCTGCTGAGCTCTCAGGCGCCGGCAATATTTCCTCCATCGAGCCGGGCTTACTGAGCGATGGCCGCATTATATCCTGTCATGTTTCAGGGAGACCGATCGCGGGGACGTGACTGCCCCCGGATTCTGAGGGGATCTTCCGTCGCTATACATCACCCCCGAGCTAGGGTTGTCGGCACTGCGACTAGATAAAAAGCGTTTAAAAGCCCGTGACTGGTCGCAATACCAACATTTTCAGAATGTACCTACGGTTTCATTTTCTGTCACTCTCTTGCACACAGACATATACAAGATATCATTTGTAGCTAATAGGTAATTTCAATAGTGTGACGTATATTACCTATATCACAATTATTATAGTTTTTATATTTGAACACCTACACCTCATACCACGAAACAAAATAATTTTTCGTAGCTCATCATAAGTCACCTCAAAGTTTTTTCATTTTTAGAGTAAAATAAGAGATTGTCTTATTTAAAACTACTAGCTTTTGCCTGCGACTTCGTTCGCATAGGTTTCGATATTTACACATCCTCCCTGTTTTTAAAGATTAATTAGGTTTCCCGTAGGAATGAGATGTTTTTCTGGATAAAAACTATCCTATGTCCTATTCCAGGACCTAACCTATATGTGTGCCAAGTTTTATCCCGATCCGACGAGTGGTTGAACCGTGATTGAGTGACAAACATCCAAATATCCAAACATCCAAATTTCGCATTTATAATATTAGTCTCATTGTCTTACAAAGGTGGATTTATCTATATAAGAGATCCCTTCCAGCCAATCTGCACTGTGGGAAAATCAAGAAATAATAAGCTGCACTAAAAAATTAAAAATAAATTGGATTTGAACAAATTTATAACTCCATATGAGCCCAATAGGATCTTGTTCGTTGTTAACTCAATCACGATATTGTTCGAAACGATCATAAAACGTATTAATTTATCAAAGAAAGTCAAGATACAATAACTGCCAGACTTACAAATGTAAAATGTTGTTGCTTTTCTAAATTCTATCTTTTATTTCCTTACTGACAACCCTGAGCCGTCGCCCCTCGTCTCGCCGGACCCCCCATAGTCAGGGGGGACATCTTGCACAATTCAAAGGCGTTGCAGCTGGCCTTTTGCAGCTCCTATTCGGCTCCTTTATACTGAGTTTAATAAAGATCGGGAGAGGGTTGATATTAAAAATTCCTCCGGATAAAACTCCGCGCTGTGTATTACGGTTACTGCTGGCGTTCGGAATTAAAATATGACGAGGTCTGTTATGCAAACTAGATGCTCCAATATTTTTATTTGTTAAATAAATTCCTTCGTCGATAACTTTAATAAGAGATTCGTAGGCATAGAGATGATCGTCAATGTCTTTATTAACAAACTAGTTTTGCCCGCGGCTCCGCTCGCGTGGAATACACAATTTTTTTTTATCTCTCTCTCAATCCGACTCCGGCCCGACGCCTACGCCCACTACCACTCTCACCGCCACCTGACTCACATAACATCCTAACTCATCGCAATTTGAATTGCACGGAACATTATAATTAAACTTCTTTGTTATATTGCATAACCGTTGATAATGCCGTACCTTTTCTCCTGAATCTGTTCGAACCCTCGCTACTCTGGTGACTCCATCATTACCTGTGTGTAACTCCTTAATTATGCCTAGTGGCCAATGAAGCCTGCTTGTGTTTATTTCCACTAAAACTATATCCCCTACCTTTGGTTCTTTCTTATCTACTATGCACGTATTTGAAAACTAAAAACTCTCACAACTACTGACTGAGTACGCCGATTGCGATGAATAAAAACTAAATGTTACTCCGAGTTAAGCCCTATGTTTCTGTAAAAAGTCCATCAAAATCGGTACAGTAGTTTTTACGTGATGCGAGCACAAACTAACAGACAAACAGTCAAAAATGCCAAAAATGATTAAAATGTGTTGTAACTTATCCTTCATCCCCAATATATTTTTTTTGCAAATATTTTCAATTATCAAGAAAAAAAAATCTTTCAAAAAAATTTTAATTCTCGTTTTTCCACGCGACGTTTACGTTTTTATTTATTAGATAAATATGAGTAAAATAAAAGCCTTTAAAATTTCTTCTGATTTATTCAAATTTTCTTTCAATGACCTTACAAGATTATTACATCTTTAAATTTATTTAATTTCTTAATATCTTTATTGCATGTCATTATTTACATTAATTAATTCAAAGGCATGTTCTTATTTACACTAATTAATTTGTGTCATTATTCGTTTTGTCGTTTTCATTAGATTGATATTACATATATGTCATTTCGTAGTTCATCATCAGGTTATTTTTGTCTCCACTGCAGGAGCACAACCCTCTCTCATCTGCCGGAGACAGATGGAGGATCTGGCCTACACTCCCCGCGCTGGCCAGACGGGTTGGGGAGGGTTATTTCGTAGTTATTATTTTATAATTACTTATTTACATAGGAAGCGGCGATGTTGTTCTCAACACAACACGTCAAGGGGTATCACGAAACGGGAAGCGGGACTGGATTGCGCAAAGAGGCGATACATCGTCTCTGCCCACCCCTCTGGGACCAAGGCGTGAGCATTTTGATGTATTCACATGACTGTTGATTTATTGTTGCCTTTATTTACTGTTAGATATTTTTTACCAAACCAATTCGTAATTCCAATACAATATCATTGTGAACTAAAAACTTGACTGTTAGGAAAGGAATGTTGATAAATGAATAAACGATTACGATATTCATAATCAATATTACTAACCGCTATCTTGTTTCAAGAATTGGGAGATAATATTAAGATTACATTTCGTTGCGAATACAAAATGAAACGATTTTTTTACAGAGAATTCTTAGAAAGAATGATGATTTTTTTTATGACTACCAGTTAATAAATTTTGTAAAGAAAATTATCTTAGTTTAATTAGCTTTGGGTGTTCATTTTAAATAGCGTATTAAAAAAATGGAAGGCCTTAATTTTGACAGCTGTCATCCGAAATGAAGATATCATCGAGACCTTCCATTTTGGTAAAGATACCACTATACCACTAGTCTGGGGTCAGTAGTTACCAAGATACGGCCATTTTAATTTTGACAGCTGTCATCAGAAATGAAGATCTCATCGAGACCTTCCATTTTGGTAAAGAGACCGCTAGTCTGGGGTCAGTATTTTTCTATAGAAATGGTAATGGTAATCGTAGAACAAATAGTATGAAAAATTTACAGTTTGGAAGAGTAGACCGGTGGGGAAAGTGGACCGATCGGGAATTAGACGAATAGGGAAAAACCAGTGGACAGATAAGGAAAGTTGACCATTTGGACAAGTAGACCGATGGGGAAAGTAGACCGATGGGGAAAGTAGACCGATAGCTCCTGAGGGCAGTTCATTAGTGTGTTTTTGTTTTTATTTATTTTTTAACTAACTAAACTTGTAACAGGCACGGCCTCGGGTTAGGTGGATTTAACGGTCGCGGGGCAGGAGTTCAAGACTTACTTGGTAGTAGTCTCGTCTTTCGGAGTGAACTGATTGTCTCCGGTCATCATGGCAGCGAAGTGACAAACCGGAGGTGTCGCGTGAATGAATCCGCGATTGAGAAGAAGTGAGATAGATGGATAGACATGTATGTAAGATGAAGAGGGAAAGGAAAGAAGTAAAGGAAAGGGTGGTGTTGCCAGTGTTAGCAAAATTGCTGGCCGTTATGCTTTCTATTCAATGGCTTTAAAATGGAATGTTAAAATAACAGCCCTTTTGCTGCGAACCTACTGCGAACTGCTAAGGAATGGAACTCCCTGCCAGCTTCGATATTTCCAGACAAGTACAACTTGGATCCTTTTAAAGGAAGAGTGAAAAGGCAATCTTCTTTGTAAGTGCGCTCCACCTTAGACCTCATCGTCACGTTGTATAATAATCCCACTAATATTATAAATGCGAAAGTTTGGATGTTTGATATTTGGTTGTTTGTTACTCAACCACGCTTCAACCACTAGACGGATTGGGATGAAACTTGGCACACATATAGATTAGGTCCTGGAATAGGACATAGGATAGATTTTATCCCGAAAAAACATCTCATTCCTACGAGAAATACATAATACTTTGTGTAATTATATTAATGATATAACAATTACTTTAACACGTTTATTATTTAGATCACAAAGTATCAGGTTATAATTATAGCATGACAGCGTTGGCCGTGAGTATATTGACAGCATACACGGGCGGTGCGCGGGGAGAGGTGATGCGCTTTTTATGTAGTGTGATTCCGCTCCATGACACTTTGTGATGTTAAGTTGTCCACGCGGAAGAAGTCGCGGGCAATAGCTAGTTGTAGACATAGACATTTATTATTGGTAATTGGCGATTACAGGTCATACAATTTTAAAATCTATAACATATCATAGTAATAAATCTATATATACATATAATAAAAGAGTAGAAAAAACAAAAGAAAAGCGAATCTGTACATTAAGGTTAAAAAAAAAATTTCACTGCCCGGACGTTACTGAAGACCAGTAGAGTCCAAAAATAAAATTAAAAAATTTCTTATCTGTCTGTATGTATGTATGTATGTACGGGCTAATCTTGGAAACTGCTGAACAGAATTTGACGGCGTTTTCACTGTTTAATAG
This sequence comes from Esperia sulphurella, assembly GCA_947086405.1. Classification (NCBI taxonomy): domain Eukaryota; kingdom Metazoa; phylum Arthropoda; class Insecta; order Lepidoptera; family Oecophoridae; genus Esperia; species Esperia sulphurella. Next base: position 18,524,401 of record OX352258.1, read on the forward strand.
CTTTGAGTTCGGGCCTCATACTGGTATAAGTCATATCTCAATAAAATGTCAGGATGCTGATATACAAGTTGACCTCTCATTTCATATCATTTGTATGAAAGTGTAGTTCAACATTACTGGTCGTTGCAAGAACTTGACAGAAAGTGACAGAGATGTTTTAAAGCTCATTTATAGATTTATTTTAGCTGATGTATTTCAGGTATTTCCACAAGTCTCGATACAAAAAGTTCGCTATTCGATAATTAGTGGCCCTGTATTAGACCGGTGATCGTCGACAATGTCAATATCGAAGCTGTTCAGGAGTACGTCTGTCTAGGACAGACAATATAGTTGGGTAGGATCAATTTCAAAAGCTGACAGAAGAATCCAGTTAGGGTGGGCAGTATTCGGAAAACTGCGTCAAGTCTTTACGTCACCTATTCCACAATGTTTAAAGACAAAAATCTTTAATCAGTGCGTCCTGCCTGTCATGATTACAGCGCGGAGACGTGGACACTGATGGTGGGCCTGATCCACAAGATTCAAGTGGCTCTGCGAGCTATAGAGAGGGCAATGCTCGGGGTCTCTATGAGGGATAAGATTCGTAATGAGGAGATCCTATGAATAACGAAGGTGACCGACATAGCCGAAAGAATTAGTAAGCTGAAATGGCAGGTCACATCTGTCGTAGTACCGAACGGCCGTTGGGGCAGACGGGTTCTAGAGTGGGACGCGACGTCCCACGCGCAGGGTGGGACGCCCTGCCGCCAGGTGTATGGACGACCTGAAGATGGTGGCCGGAAGCGGCTGGATCTGTAGGGCGTTGTGGCATTAATTGGGGAAGGCATGTCCAGCAGTTTGACAGACATTTTGTTGTACAGTTAATTGGATATGCAACATAGGAAGGGAATAGGAGGGGAAGGAAGTCGGATGGAAAAGAATAGAGGGATTAGGGTAAGAGAGGAAAGATGAGGGGGCAGTGGTAAATAAAGGGTGTAGGAAGGGGTGGGTTAAGGGAAGAGGAGAGGTAGGAGTAGGGAGAGGGAAGGGGTGGGGGAAAGGGTTTTCAACGTTGTGGGAAGGGGATGGAGAAGGAAAGAAAGAAAGGGTATGGAAAGGACAAATTGGAGGGGGGGGGGGGGGGGAAGGAAATATCACCTAATTTGCACAATATTAAAATATATTTTTTTTTATTGATTATATAATCTTTTAATTCATGATAAATGTAAATATCAACTTTATTTAAAAAAAGAGGCCAAGTGCGAGTCGGACTCGCCCATGAAGGGTTCCGTAGCAGCAAGTAACATAATATAAAAGTTATTGTAGTTATTTGTAACTTTGATCGATGTTTTAATAATAGTATTGTGGTTTACGATTTATGACGTATTAAAAAAAACTACTTACTAGATCTCTTTCAAACCAATTTTCGGTGGAAGTTTGCATGGCAATGTACATCATATATTTTTTTTGTTTTATCATTCTCTTACAGGGGGGGGGGGGGGGGGGGGACACATTTTACTTTGGAAGTGTCTCTCGCGCAAACTATTCAGTTTAGAAAAAAATGATATTATAAACCTCAATATCATTTTTGAAGACCTATCCACACGTATAGGTTTGATGAAAAAAAACATTTTGAGTTTCAGTTCTAAGTATGGGGAACCCCCAAAATTTAATGTTTTTTTTTTCTATTTTTGTGTGAAAATCTTAATGCGGTTCACAGAATACATCCACTTACCAAGTTTCAATAGTAAGTTCTTATAGTTTCGGAATAAAGTGGCTGTGACATACGGACGGACAGACAGACAGACATGACGAATCCATAAGGGTTCCGATTTTTGCCATTTGGCTACGGAAACTTAAAAAACTGTGGTCCAACGGGCGAAACCGCCGCCGGAACGCTAATTTTTACCCGACTTCAAAAAAGGAGGTTCTCAATTGGATAGTATGTTTTTTATGTATATTAATATTTTTAATGCATAGCCAGATTAATGGATTTCTTTTAGGATTTAGTAACACGTAATACATAAGAATGTGTAATGTTAAGTTGTCCACGCGGACGAAGTCGCGGGCAACAGCTAGTATTATATAAAATGATTTCGTCTCATAAAATAATATAAAAAGAATAAACAAACATTAAACACTGCTAATTACATTTACAATTTTCAGTGAATTCATCAAAGCTGTAGAAAGTTTGCTCGATGAGCCACCTCTTCAGCCTCAGTTATATTAATGATAGCTATGCATTGCCCTCTATCCAATGACCTAAAAAACTGGAGTGTCACAATGACGATCCCTTGCTACATATCAACGGCATGTCCATAATATATTACCAAAAACAGCCCTACCAATTCCGTTCACTGGTTATCAATAAAAGCAAATAAGTAATAAACGAATAAAGATAACTCTGCTAACTATCTGACAAAACTCTACAAACTCCCATTCATAAGTTTATGACCACTCAAAGCATACAAGTTGGCCAGCTCATCATGTAGAGCTCAACTATGAGTGGACCGCACCAGATGAAAGTTGGAGGTAACTCTACGCAACTTGTAGTTGTCAAACATTCGAGTGTGGATAGTTGCGGAGAGTTCCCGGTCGCTACACACAGGTGGTCACAACTTCACCCTTTGTTCTCGACCTCCCTAATGAATCTGTATACATTGTTTCTAGTTCCATAACGTTAACTTTCCCGTTTAAGTTTGCCATTCATTGTCCACATATTGCAGTTGGAGCTGAAACTAGTTTTCAGCATTTATAAAACGAGTTGCAAACTTCGGGTGCAGAACGGTTCGGTCATAAAAAGTTTTAAAGTTTTATGGGGCGCCCGCTGTTTGGTATATTCTCGCGTTGTCAACTTTGTATTCCTCGCTTGGTTTTTCATTTGTAGCCGCTTTGTAGCAATAACAGATTGCTGTTTCAAACTATGCTCATAATTTTAAGGTCTGAATTGTAATTGCTCGAGTTTTTGATGTCACAATCACTAAAACACTTAACATGGATATTATGAGTAATTCCAATATGTTACAGGAAAATAAGAATAACTGACAACGTAAATATTTTTATGTACAACTAGTTTTTTTGGTTTGCAAATGGTCTCCAAATGTTTAATTTGTACTGAATGTATATATTATATACTAGCTGTTCCCGCGGCTCCCCTTGCGTGAACTATAAATTCGCATAACTTTTGATTAACTGCACCGATTGCAATGAAATAAAGCCTATATGTTACACCAAATTAAGCCCCATGTTTCTGTGAAAAGTCCATCATAGTCCGATCAGTAGTTTTTAAGTGATGCGTGCACAAACTCACAGACAAACAGATAAACAGTAAAATAGACAAAAATCTCAAAAATAATCGAAATGTGTTCTGTTGCTTATCCTTAGACCCCCAATTTTTTTTTGCAAATATGTTCAATGTACAGACACGCGAAGTTTACGATTTCATTTATTAGATAATGACAAATGCTTACATTTATCTAAAACTTCAAATTACTACTAGTTAGTTCCTACTACAGATTACTAACTTCTTTAACTATAAAATAAATATACCTAACTGCATTAAATTTTGTTAAATGAAAATATTAAGCTATTGTAATTAATTGTAAAATAAGTTACTTAAGGAAGGTTGTATATGTTATATGCGATAACATAGTAACTTCTTTTTAATGTGACTGTAAACAACTGAAGCCTGCCTCTGCTTACCAAGAACTCGAGAGTATTCCAAACAAATTAAATGGTGATATTAATTCGTCATTGGTTAAGGAACTAGTTAAGAAATTTGGTACATCTCGATTACATTAATAAAGTTAACTATATCCTTCAGTCACAATTCACAAATTTCCATTTCAAATAGCTTCCCGCAAGTGCCTGGTGAATGCGGATCGCACTTTAAAGTTGGCGGAACATTCGAGTGTAATTCAAGTTGGCAACATTGCGAGCTGCCAACTTAACAGACTGTGGAGAGTTGACTCTGGTACGGATCCATCTCAATTTAAGTCGAAAACAAAGGAAAAGCAGTAACTTATACTTTGTAACTATGGCAGGATAGGTAAATTGACTTTTAGTGTGTATATTTAGCCTGTGTAATAAAAGCCTTTAGATATTGTAAGTATATAAACATTGAAGATTAAAATATTACGAAACCAAGAATAAGCAAACTTTGAAACAACTAAAACTTCCTTAAGATAAACTTTGTGAAAGGTCAAAAATCAAAAAGGTGAACGAACAATAAAGAATAGGAGTCCATTGAGCAAAACTTATTTATGCTTACAATACAATAACTGGAAACTTGGCAAAAGGTCTTTGTTGAGAAGACCGTTTCGGACGAAACTTTCAGAATTTAAATTTAAAATTCCAAAAGTTCCATCTTCATTCGCGTGTTAATTATTTAGAAGTTGGAGAGACACCTGACGTCGGTCCATAGGCTTGCAGACTTCGTAATTATCATATTAAAGGTGAAATTTAACTATTTATACATTTTGATCTGTATCTTCTACTCCAAGTTATCAATCATTAATTTCAGTATGAACATTAATATAATTACCTTTTGTAAATTACTAGATATAACGTTTAAGGAAAAGAATTTGTTTCTAAATTCAACACAAGTACTAATAATGTTAAGGATTTTTATAATGATTTATTTTAAGAAGAACAATTTTCAGCATGAAATCAAATAGCGCCCTGAACATTTCTAAAACAATGAAAGGGAAACAATTGACAAAGTAGAGATCAATGAAATGACAGACAGATCATTTAACTTAGCATCGACGACGACGGAGCCAGCGAGGGCATTCCATCAGGTCTCATTAGCATACCCGCGAGGGCATCTTTAATAAATTAACGGCGATCGGCTCTCCACCTTCTGTATGATCGAGAATAAATGGAAATAAGAGGGCCACCTACCCCGGAATTGCCGAGATAATTGCTCCCAACGACGTCTTGGAATGTCGCCAAATTAGGAGTTATATACGTCGATGATATGGTCGTTATGGGAAAAGTATGCGAATATTACTATATAGTTAGGGCTTTTCTTTTGATATAGGTATTTGATATTGGACTTTAATAAAGATTGTCATAACTGAATGATTTATTATGGTTTTAGATCTAAATATAATTATTGTTAACATTGCTATAGGCAACGCATCTAATAAAGTTACTAAATACCATACCACCATACAATAGAAATTGTAATAATGAGACATGTTTTGCTTCTGACCTAGGTTTAAATGCGCCTTATTAATATAATCTATACATTATTTAAGTACATCGCCTTTACATTCATCGAGATAACTATATCGAGTAGTAACTTCTTTATCATTTTTAATCTAGACTTAATCATTTATAGGTGTTGGAAATTGATATCAGTGACTGTCTATAGTTTTGTCTGCATATATTATAATAGTTAAACTAAATTAACACTTTATATTCTTGGGAGATTTGGAAATTTTATCAGGTACAATAAGCATTTCCAATAGACACATAGACTTGTAAATAGTGACTTATCGATACGAAATGTTACTCTGTGATATATTTTCGTGATAAATGGACTCCCATAAAGCCAATCAGCCAAAAATGACGTTACATTTTATAATGAATTAGTTGAAACAAGAAAATTTACCTTAGGTGGTGTGGTGGCATGAGCTCCGTCATAAACATAAAGATGATCATTGCAGTCGAGCTGCAGTAGATCAAAGTGCAGCATGAACCGCTGCAGGATGCTGTGCGTCTGGAACGTCACCGTGCAGTCCAGGTTTCGTTCGTTGCGCGACCACAGCACCCCACCATCCAGCTTCCGATACTGACGCTGGAGAAAGTGGTCCTTGCATAGTGAATCCATATAATCTGTGAACAAAACAAATAATATTGTTATATAAGCGTTTTATGGCAAATTAACGCTAAAGCGTGTGCATCACTTTTCAAAATATTTCCAAAAATAATAGCTAGTCACGAATTGAGAAAACTTTATTTGGTCCTAAATCACAACTGTCGATGGAAAACAAACTCAGTCTACACAAATGTTTGTCGAAGCAAATGTGGTGCGGGAGTTTGGAACTTATCTGTAGGAGATAAAAATCTTGCAGAGATTCCAGTCAAAAGTCTAAAACATGATGATGCTGTATTTATTATAAAAAATCGCCTGACTGAATTACTCATAGTTTATGCATATCAGCCCTGATTATAGACCTAAGTGTTTCATTATACACAATCAATGTCCAACTACATAAATAACTGAATATCAAGGAGGCAAAAACAAAACTCAAATCATATAAGGAGAGAATGAATAACCTGCTGTTTGCTGAATGTCGACAGCGATTGAGAAAAAAAGGAGAATAAAATTATTTGCAGGGTTTATTTGGTCTATTTTTAGCAGGGGTTCATAGATGGTAAACATTTTGTTGACCCTACTAGAATCTTCATCTATGGTTACTGTTGCCGACTGCCGAATAGTATTAGGACGAACCGACGGATAGTATTAGGGAAGATTACTCTGCTAATATGGTTTTAGGTCGAAGATAAACATTAATATCAACATTACTGTTCTTACTGAAATTAACATCAGAATTACTTTTTTACTTTATAAAATCATTGAGTATAGTGGGTGCAATGACTTCCGTTGTTAATAAAATTACATGAGCCCTACACTATTTACTAATGTTGAATATATACATTGAACCAACGGCCGTTGGCCGAGTTCTGGGGTGGACACCGCAGTGTGGGACTCCCTGCCGCCAGATGACTGACGACCCGAGAATGATGGCCAGAAGCGGGTGAATGCGGAAGAGGGGGGACCGGGTGTAGTGTCATTCATTGGCAAAGGCAGAAATATGTCTAGCAATGGACGAATCAGGGCTGATATAATGATGATATACTTCTGTGAGATTTTTGGCAGAATTGTATAATATAGTATTATGATATATTGTAGTATATTGTATTGGTATTATTATGTGCCATCTTCCCAACTACTGTTGAACGTTATTTAGAATATTAGGAAGTTTATTTGAATAATAAAACACTTTTACCTTAGTATTATTTTTTATTACAAAACCAAACTACTAATAACCATTATCAACATCATTCAGAATGTCTATAGTGTTAACAAATAGGCGGAAATAAGTAGGTAATTAGACATCCATAGCGCCCTTCAACAGAGCTCCGTTATCAGTAACGAAACTTGAACCAGTTATACTTCTCGCTCTATCACTGGCGAGAAACAGAACAAGATGTCCGATCTCTTCTGCATCAGCTATTCTGTCCAGAGCTGTGGCTTTTTTCATAATATCCCAGATCACAGCTTCTACTTCTTCATTTGCACCCATATTTTGTATAATATCAGTTTTCACCGGACCAGGATTCACAATGTTAACGCGTACACCTTTAGGTGCAAGCTCCAATGCCACACATCTTGAAAAATGATCTAATGCAGCTTTAGATGTGCTGTAGATAAATGATTCCTTAGACAATACACCCAACGCTGCTATGCTTGATATATTGATTATGTTGCCTTTTGTTTCGATAAGATGCGGTACTGCAAGATTAGTTAGGTACACAGCTGAGCGGAGGTTTGTATTCAGAACATTGTCGTATGATGTCATGACTTGGTCCGAAAGAATGCTAGCAGTGCCACCCACTCCCGCGTTGTTCACTAACACATCCAGTTTTCCAAATTTACTTATCGTATCCTTCACTATTCTTTTAACATCGTCGTCTTTGGTCATGTCAGCAACAATAACCAATGGTTTGTTGCCGCCCTTCTCACATATTTCAGACACTGTTTTTAGTTTGTTCTCGTTTCTTCCGACTATAGCGACTTGAGCCCCTTCTGCTGCAAACTGGATAGCGATTGCAGCGCCGATGCCTGAACTTGCTCCAGATACAATGATTACTTTACCGGCAAAACTCATGATTGTTAAAATATTATGTACTTTGTTCACAACATACACGGCAGATATGATAAAAATATTAGGTACTTTAGATTTTTATACGACAGCTTATCACTGTGTGGTCGGAGTAGGTATATTGATTTTTGCTACTTGCTTCATAATGTCATAATATGGACATGCCTTTTTAGAGAAATCATTATTGAAAAATCCCGGGATTCCCGGGATTTAATAAAATATTGTTGACTTATGTGCATATTACATTTAAGCCAGATTGATGTCTTTGTATGTATGTATGTATCAGTTTCACGGTTTATTGAAATGATCAGCATCAGTGGAAAATGGTATGTAAAAAAATGCAGTAATTGAAATATATTTTTATTTTTCAACATTTAAACATCACTTAATTATTCTTAACTAGCTGTTGCCCGCGACTTCGTTCGCGTGGACAACTTAACATTACACATAATTATGTATTACTAAATCCTTAAAGCCTCTTTTATATCGCAGACAGTTTAAAAATACAGTAATTATAAGAACATCAATTATTTACAACATGTGTACGCCGTCCAACCCCTCGTGGTGAGGCATAGTACCTAGGACGCTGGCGCTATTACCTCGCTGGATTGCAAAGCTTACACGTTGTGCGAGGTAGGCGCCAGCCCTGAGGTCCTAAAAGAAATCTATTAATCTGGTTATGCTTTTTTTTATATTAATGGATTTGCGCTTGACCTCAATCTCACCTGATGGTAAGTGATGATGAGGCCTAAGGTGGAGCGCGCTTACCCAGAAGATGCCTATTCACTCTTCCTTTAAAAAGATGCAAATTGTACTTGTCCGGAAATACCCAAGCTGGTAGGCAGTTCCATTCCTTAGAAGTTCGCATCATGAAAGAGGAAGCAAAACGCTACGCTACGTCGTATGTCTACTACATAAGGATGAAGGCCCTCACCACGTCTGGTAGTCCGTTGATTATGCATTGAAAATGTATACATGTATACATAAAATTTGCGTGCCGGTGGCGGTTTCGCCCGTTGGACTACAGAATTTTGGTTTTTCATTTTTAAATAAAGTTTAGTTAGTTTTACATTTACTTCATAATTATCATAAAAATAGATTATCATTTAAAAAAATGACAGGTTGTATTTCCCTTTCCCCCCTCCCATTCCCCCTTTCCACCCCCTAACCGTTCTTTCCTTCCGCGTCCCCTTCCCACCACATTGAAAACCCCTTCCTCCACCCCTTCCCGCTCCCTACACCCTTTCTCCGCCATTTACCTTCCCCCTACTTTCCTTTTCTGATACCCATACTTTTCCATGTTTTCCACTGCTCTCCTCCCTTTCTCCTACCACCTGAAATTCCCGCTAGCCTCGCTCTCATCTTTCCTCTCCTTTTCTTCTTCCCTAACCCATTCCCTCCCAACTTGCCCCTCCCCCTCACTCTCTTCTTTCCCATCCGACTTCCTTCCCCTCCTAATCCCCTCCCTTATCCTTCAGACTTATTTTGCATATCCAATTAACTGTACAACAAAATATCTGTCATACTGCTGGACATAGGCCTTCCCTAATGACCACACCCGGTCCCCTTCCCTACGGATCCAGCCGCTTCCGGCCACCTTCTTCGTCGATCCACTTGGCGGCGCGGCGGGGTGTCCCACCCTGCGCGTGGTGATCTGCGGTCTCCACTCTGTAACACGTCTGCAGCAAGGACCGTCGGTACTGCGACAAATGTGACCCGACCACTGTCACTTCAGCTCACTAATTATTTCAGCTATTTCGGTCCCTTCATTATTCGTCAGGTCTCCTCATCATAATCATAACCCTCATAGAGACCGCGAGCATAGCCCACTCCATAGCTCGCTGAGGGACTTGAAACTTGTGGATCAGGCCCACCGTCAGTGTCAACGTCTCCTCGCCGTAATCATGAAAAGCAGGACGCACTGATAAAAGACTTGTCTTTAAACTTTGTGGAATGGGCGACATGAAGACTTGACGCAGTTTTCCGAATACTGCCCAGCCTTACTGAATTCTTCTGTCAGCTTGCCTATCGATATTGATCCTACCCAACTGTATTGTCTGTCTCAGGTAGACCTACTCCTGAACAACTTCAATATCGCCATTGTCTACGATGATGACCGATCTAATAAAGGGCCATTAATTATCGAATAACGAACTTTTTGTATCGATTTGTGGAAATACCCTGAAATAGAACAACCAAAATTAATATTTTAAACTATAAATGAGCTTTAAAATATTGCTGTTACTCTCTGTCAAGTTTTTGCAAGGTCCAGGAATGTTGACCTACGCTGTCATACAAATGATATGAAATGAGAGTTCTTCTTGTAGATCAGCCTCCTGACATTTTATTGAGATATGACTTATACCAGTATGTGCCCCGAACTCAAAGCTATTAAACAGTGAAACGCCGTAATTTTTCAGATATCGCCCTGCAGATAGCATGTACGATACACTATCAGTACATAGAATCAAAACATTACTAACTTTAGTCTCAAAAGAATTTTGCCATAGATTTTCCAAATCATCTAACACAAATGGTGCGATTGTTTGTCCGTTTACCACTTCTAGCATTTTATAAGCATTCAAATAAGTTCGACCTGAATTGTTTTGTTTAATGATTTTATTAAAAAAATTACTATATATCGGCCTAAAAAGTCTGTTGTTTCGTCCAACGATATCCACAGTTTCTCATTTTGATTACTTTTCATGTATAGAATTGATTTCATTCTTAAAAAACTTATCCAAATACACTTTTCGCAACTGTGATTCGTCGGGCACTTTACGGTTAGTACACACACAGCAACAAACACTGCACAGCAACACACTGGAGCTTTCATAAAAATATTATAATCTGCTTAAGAAACTGGTTAATTTAGGCTAACATTATATATCTGGATAATACCAGAATAGAATAGAATATTCATTTATTGGCTGGAACAAAACACATATATTTCATTCCAGATTAATAGTCCTATGAAAACAAACGCATTTGCGTCTCGAAAACAAAATACACAATAGATGGTGTTCCTAAGTGGACCGCAAAGTTTACTTGGTAATACAAACCTATTTTTGCTGCTGGTGACCCTTTCATGTATATGTTACCGAGACGTAAATAGCGTTGGTTTTCATAGGACTATTAATCTGGAATGAAATATACAGTGCAACATAGAACAAGCTACAACTAAGAGTCGGGTGCACACGCCGGGATCACGTCACACGGCTTGTCGGACGATAATTTAATATTACATTCGCTTGCACGAGTAGCAGAAACAACGCGAGGAACCTATCCGACAAACCGGGAGTAGAACCAAGGCGTGCGACCGACCTGTAGGGGAGGGGGCAACAGTGCAGTGTGGCGACACTGTAGTAGACACAGTATGTGTGCTGCAGCAGCAAACAGGCACCAGCTCAGCATACTGCTTTGCCTGTGAGGGCAGAGCACTGATTTTCAGCTGAGACCTAACAGTGTCGGATAACCGAACATTACAACAGGGATGAACTTATAATAAACAGTTTAAATAAGAAACAAAAATACAATATAGGTAAGATTCAAAATAAGAAAAGAAAAATAAATACTAATTAAATAAGTGTCATGTGATGAATATGATAGATGAGTATTAGGCAAAAATTAAGTAACTAGTCTGAAATAAGTGTAGTGTGTGCAGTGATAAAGTAGGTATTATGGCTAATATAAAACTACTACGTTAAAATAATCGTCTACGCGTCAAAATACAAACTTTAGTTCAGTGAGGTAGCTTATTTATTACCTATCAGATTTCTTAGAATCACAAACCAGTAATTTCCATATGTTCCTCTGAACTGAATTAAAAGCGTTCAAACGCATATCTACTGATGCACATTTCTGAGTTGATTTTAATCAACTCTTCATTTGATACTAATCTTAATAACTAAGTTATTTCGCATTGAGATTAGATTAAGTATGGAATAGATTAAACACCAGGGCTTTGGCCATTTGTAAGTTACATCATTTCAAATAAATCCGTTATTAATTAATACCTTGCGAATCTCACTTGTTTTCTGTTCTGTACAATAATTGTATTATTTTGTCTATTATTCTATTACTGATATTATTACAGAGATAAGTCCTCCTTTGGAAATTTTATTGTGTATGCCTTTATTGTAAAAAAATATATACAAATTTTAACACAAATTTGCAATGAAGAATATAATCATTAATCATAAATTAAAAACTGTTACAATTCTTTTTTTTATAATAAGAACTATTAAAATAGCAATTAAAAAAGCTACAACTTCCGTGGGAACCTCTGATGGGTAAAATAATGGTCACGTTAAGAGTAGACTAAGTCATATTATCTGAGAGTGGAGTTATTCGGATTCCTCTAACATTAGTTCATACTACATAAATCGTTAATGAGTTAACAATGTCATTTAAATCAAAACGGTCCTTAGAGGTATCAGCAGATATAAGTCACAAGATAGTGTTAAAAGCAGTATGGTTACTTGGAAATATGGTTTATATCAATAGCACTTCGTATTTGTATTTGTTAAAAGTAATTAGTCGTATGACAAGTTTTTTCGAGTTGCTTAAAGGTGAAAAACAGATAACAAATGAATTCTTTTTTAATAAATCTGGTATTAACATTTGAATTAAAAAGATATTTTTATTATATTGCACGAACTCTGGCATTATATAGTTTTAAATAAGCAATAAAATTCAAACTGAAGTTTAAATTATTTAATTCCAACACTACAAACTATATCAAATAGTTTACAATACACATTAAATCACTCATTCATAATTTAAGTAACTAAGCTGAGAAGCACATTAACGCTCCATAGTGCCCTTCAACAGAGCACCATTGTCAGAAACAAAACATGAACCAGTAATGCTCCGAGCTCTATCACTGGCAAGGAATAGAACCAGATCTGCGATCTCTTCTGATTCACCTAGTTTGCCTAAAGCTGTAGATTTTGCCATGGCGTCATAAAACACTTCCGCTTGAGCTTCAGTCGCACCCATGTTTGTTATAATATCCGTTTTCACTGGCCCCGGATTCACAGAGTTAACGCGTACTCCCTTTTGTGAGAGCTCCAAGGCTACACATCTTGTAAAGTGATCTAATCCGGCTTTGGAAGTGCTGTAAACGCAAGCTGAACTTGATAGTACACTCATAGATACAATACTTGATATATTGACGATGTTGCCCTTGCTTTCAACTAGATGTGGTGCTGCAAGGTGGGTCAGAAAAACGACTGAGCGAAGATTGGTATTTAATACCTGATCGAACACTGGCATTACTTGTTCCGAAAGGATGCCTACTTGAGCACCACCCACTCCAGCGTTGTTTACCAACACATCCAATTTTCCAAACTTAGCTAGTGTTTCTTTGATTATTTTCTTCACATCCTCGTCTTTGGTCATGTCGGCGACTATAACCAATGGCTTATTGCCGCTCTTTTCGCACTTCTCAGAAACATTTTTGAGTTTGTTTTCATTTCTTCCGACCATGGCCACGTTCGCTCCTTCCGCTGCGAATTGTATTGCAGTGGCAGCTCCTATGCCGGAACTCGCCCCCGTCACTATAACCACTTTTCCAGTAAAACTCATGTTTTATTTATTACTAACTAAACGTGCGTTCAACAACAACAGCTGAGTTATTATGATTGACATACTGAGTGAACTTGATGTATATATACGAGGAAAATTGTGAGATAATATTTTATCTGTCGTTTATGGAATCGTCATGGTTAGTTTTTGTATGCCGAATGATGACTGCCTGCTAAACTGGATAAAATAGTTTGTATGGAAGCCCGGACTTACCTTCTCGCATGATTTCTATATTGATATCACAAATCAACTTTTCATAAATTGCGGATTCTGACATATACTGCTCATACTAATTTCATTGGTCATTTATTTCAACCTTTTGGCAATTTTTTTTTTTTTTTTTATTGAGACTGGACTATTCATGTCCATGCCAGCCTAATTGGGAAACACCAAAATATTTAGTGTTACATAGACTTCAGACATCGCTTAGCGAAATAGTATCTTTGTCTGGCTTCATTCGAGCTTGAATCATTTAATTTCAGGTTTATTTCAGCATTATGTCCAAAATTGTCGGCAAATAAACGCTGTCTCGCAGTTTGACACATAGACACTCTAGGCTAAGGTGACATTGTTCATATTTAAGTATATTATTGTTTGACATTTAAGTGGGTATATAGTTTATATTAGTGTATATGTTTTTTTTATTTACGTACACACTATGTCTGCCTTTATTATTTCAAATATCTCTCTCGCGGGTCTGCTGGAAGAAATCTCTCTCAGAGATAAGTTCGCCCTTTGTACTTGTGTTTCTTTTAATGTATTATTTTTTATTTTATCTGTGTGTGTGCAATAAAGAGTTAAATAAATAATTAAAATTGTTTTGTGGTATTGTTTATATTTATTTTATACACGGCTGGTATTGGGATCTTTTGGAAAGATCGACCTTTTTCTACATGGCAAAGTTCGACCAGTTTCTCCGTTATAAAATTAAACTGCTGTAAAGTGGCATTGTCAACATAAAATTAGAATACAAAATAAAATCAATACAACATACCTACAGAGCGAAGCGTTCATTTACACAACCGAAACAGGAATTATATTTTAATAGATTATTTTCCACTTGTAGGTAAGTATCATAACTATTTTGATATGAATGATGTCTATACACAAGCAAGTATTGAATCACTTATTTAATATTATTGAAACTAATTACTTTCCTGCTTCTTCTGACCTCGAAAGTAACAAAAATCAAAAAATCATTACGCCTATCACATTTTCAACCAACGAAAACGTCTAGATCATTTGAAATATATAGCATGACACTTGATTTAGAGTTATTGATAATTTGCATTTTAACTACTTGATACTTTAGTCAGCATGACTTTTCAAGACGAAGGTCGTTCAGGTAGATGGCCTTCATGTCATGACTGTCCGTTTTTAGTTTTATGAGCAAAGTTCACAATATTTAACAATATCATTCTCAGTAGTTTGTCATTCTCTACACTGTTATCCAATAATTGTATTACAAAGAAAGTAAATGTAATTCGATGCAAGGTACATATAAATAGCGCTATGTATGATAGAGTAAAATTGACCCTAACAGTATCATTTTATTTAATCACTAGCTGTGCCCGCGGCTCCGCTCGCGTGAACTACAGATCCGCTCCCATTCCCACTCCCGCTCCTGTTTCCGCTCCCACTCCCACTCCCACTCCCACTCCCACTCCAATTACTACTCGCAGCTTCAAATATAATCCAAACTCATCGCAATCAGAATAGTACGGAAATACTATTATGTGCAATATATTGCATACTAACTTTACCTACAATGTATTTGAAAACTAAAAATGTCTATAACTTTTGACTGAGTTAGCCGATTGCGATAAAATAAAGACTAAATGTTAAGTTAAGCCCCATATTTTTATGAAAAGTACATCAAAATCCGTTCAGTAGTTTTTAAGTGATGCGTGCTCAAACTCACAGACAAACAGACAAACAACCAAAAATTCCAAAAATGATCGAAATCTGTTCTGTTGCTTATCCTTAGACCCCACATATTTTTTTTGCAAATATATTCAATGTACAGACACGCGAAGTTTACGATTTTATTTATTAGATTTTTCTGTGATTAATTAATTACTAAGTTCATAATTGGTACAATGTTTCAAATAGCTGTACTTATATAAAGAAAGACTTTAATGGTGGTATTTTAAGACTGCCTCGTTGGCTTGGTTATTAGACTAGAGCGTAGGTCGTGGATTCGACTGACAAAATAGGGCAGACAATTTTGTATAATTGCACAAGTTGGTCCCGGTTTGAATATTATATTTGTTAATTGTTCTTTCTCTAATTCATATCGTACATACAGGACAAAATCCTAGTTTTCGAATTAACAAGTGTATGTGTATGAATGAATATATTTAATGTTTGTTTGTTTGTTCATTCCTTCATTTATTGTATGATACTACTCTAAAGTACGTTTAAGTGGTTTCCGGCTTAGAATAGGACCACATCCAATCTTCCTTGGGTGTCATTAAGGCGACTATGGGATTGCACTTGTTACGGGCAGCAGTGTTCTCCTGTGTATATTAAGATCATTACTGCAACCACCAATCCGCCCGCCAAAAGCAGTGATTATGTCAATTTCCCCAATACCACTCTTGGTGGGCTCACCAATAGTGGTATTCTAGTATTCTATTGGGGAGGTTTATGTTCCACAGTGGACGTATTTTAGCTGATGATGATGATGACTTTTAAAAACATCTCTTAGCGCCTTATGAAAGTTTCGATGCAATTACTTATTTACGCTCCGTTAGTAAAATAGTTACGCTTCTTATCTTCTTTACTCCCCAAGAACAAAATCAGATCATCTATTTCTTGGGGTTCAAATAAGCAGATATATATATACCAACTATTACTATCTTCAGAATCCTGCCCCCAATTTCATGTTTCATTTCATGTCTCGAATGTCTGAGATATTTATTTATTATTATTATTTATTATTTGCACACAGGTCAAATGACGTAGGTAGCCAAACTAAGAAAGGATTTCATTAAAGTCTGGGTGTGATGACTTTCATTGAGGAACGCCCATGTTCAGCAGCGGACGTCGAAAGACTGATATGATGATTATTTTCCACCAAAGCTTTAAAATTATATGCAAACAGGATACAGTATGTCTGTCGTTGCAATAAATGATTATGACTATGACAATTATACTTATTTCTTCTAGAATTTATTTCATAGCAAATATAATAGAAGTCGTGTGATATTCCTACAATTTATAAAAACATCGACTTTTTAGGCAAAAACTAAGTTAAATTAACTAAGTACATCAAATTCTGCGTACTTTTGTCCTCTTATGCCCTTTGGAAAATCAATGGCAGACAGGATCATTTATTGAATTATCACAACTAAACTCCAAAAGAGTAGTTTTCAGATTAATTCTGAATCTATTTGTCAATTTGTTCGTTAATCACGTGAATCAACCAATTTGCAAGGGTCTTAGAGATCAATAAGGACTAGATACAAAACTAGATATATATTTTATGGATATAGTTATAAGACGGTGGTACCGATAATTCGAAGTCATGATCAAAAAGTTGGTATCGCTAAAGTCGCTTTTGCTGAAACATGATTACGTTAATAACATTATACAATACCAGATTATCATTATCTATGATAAGGTTCAATTTATTTCAGTATATACGTTTTCTTGCACTCATTCTGACGTATATTTACAATCAATATGAGTTTCCTAAATAAAGTGGCTCTTGTCACTGGAGCTAGTTCAGGTATAGGTGCAGCGATCGCTCTGAAGTTCTCCGCGGAAGGTGCCAAAGTAGCAATCATTGGAAGAAATGAGAGCAAACTCAAAAATGTTTCTAAGCAATGTGAGCAGAATGGAAGTACGCCTTTAACGATAATCGCTGACGTGACTAAAGACGATAACACTAAAAGAATAGTTAGTGATACTTTAAAACAATTTGGTAAACTTGATATACTTGTAAATAATGCAGGGATAGGTACTGCATCAAGCATACTCGCACCAAATGCTCTTGAAGTTTACGATCAAGTGATGGCTACAAACCTTCGTTCAGTGGTTAACATTACTCACCTAGCAGGGCCATATCTACTTGAATCTAAAGGTAATATCATTAATATCTCAAGCAATGCAAGTATGGGCTCATTCAGAGCGACAGGTTTTTCATACAACGCGTCTAAAGCTGGTTTAGATCACTTTACAAGAACTATCGCAGTTGAACTTGCGGGGAAAGGTGTGCGAGTCAACTCTGTGAATCCTGGTCCTGTGAAAACTGATATAGGCAAAAATATTGGACTAACTGAAGAACAAGAAGCGCAACATTACGAGATGTTCAGGAGAGGAACTGCTCTTGGAAGAATTTCTGAAGCTGAGGAGATAGCGGACTTGGTTCTGTTCTTGGCGAGTGATAAAGCGAGGAGTATCACGGGCGCATCATTCGTTATTGACAATGGAACTCTTATTAGACGATAATAAATCTGAAAATCGTTGTAATTAAGAAATAAATGACATTTTATTCTTTGATTTGAACACCCATATTATGTCTATTAACGATTTTTTTTAAATAGTCATAAAGTTTTTAACGAAAATATTATGTAAGCCTAGTCCTACTAATTTAATTCAAAATTGTTTAGTGGAGTTTTATCAAACATCACCCAAAGTCATAAACAAAGATGAAGTTGCTGTGTATATGCCGACGATATGGTTTCGTGCCCGAAAAGGCAGTGTGATTCACACTGCCTTTTCGGGCAAAGAACCATATCATTGGCTTACTGCAACAGTAGCAATTAGAACCTTAACGTTTTTAGAAAGAAGTCACTAACTGGTACGGTTATTCGCGAGCAGATAGTTGCTTTTTGCAACAAGCCTACGATATTATTTGTCAGTTTTCTTACAGAACCATAACAAAATATAGATATCGAACTTCCTTAACTTTCTCATAGATATACAATGTCTATCTATGAAACCCTAAGATTCAATTTCAATTCAGCCATGTTCCTTTCATATCGATAGGAGATAACATCATTGATACTATAATTCTCTGATATCTATATCAGTAATGCGGTACTATCCGATCGCCAGACCTCGTGCAGCTACAGTGGCAGATACATTTAAGACAGTACGAGTGGCTTTGCCTGCTCCAGCCATGTAAGTAACATTTTTAACTTTCATATTTTATGGTTTGAGATTTGGTTCCTTTAAGTCATCAGTGAATTAGGCTACTATTGCGATTTAGGCTACTTTAGGGATAAAAAGCTTCCTATTTGTATGAGTTTTTGGAAAATCTTAGCTCCTCCACTCCTTCTCTAAATCGCTTACATTTCATTGCATGCGTTATATTGTTACTGTGTTAGTTCTATCGTTACGCACTAATCAATTATGTGGTGCAGACGTACTTACACTAATTTATTAACGTTCGGATATGATAGTTCACCCCTCGCGAACAGTAGCGAGGTGTGCCATCGTGAATTATACGATCTATACAGAGAGGTTCCATTTCAGTGACGAGTCAAAAAAGAATATTTCATGTCCAGTGAATGAAGAGACAATACTTAATGTGAATACATTTGTACATGTCTCCAACAAGAACATGCCTCGAGGGCAAAGGAAGAATCCCAAACCCCTCCCAAAAGTTTAACGAGCACAGTATAAAGATGTTTGATCGTAAAGCGAAGCGTACATAGAGAGATTTGCAATAAATATTATGTGAAGACATAAAAACTATGATCGTTTTCTGTGTATCTGTATCATAGTTTTCCCTATATCATTTACGTTACAGCGTTAAAGATTAACTTGTAGCAGCTAAAATCATGTAAAATTAAGATTAAAATCCTTTTCTTCCTATTTTGCCCAAAAAGAAAGACCTAACAATAGAAATGGGCGTAGAATCGAGCCTAGTGACAACTTAATAATTATTAGATTTTTTACACGTAGGTAGTTACTTATTCAAGTTTCCTGTATATTATGAGAAATATCCAATATATTCCGGGTTCATTAACTGTTGTAATAATATTCTTATAATAGGTGACAAAGCGATGATTTTGTATTCATGGTTCGACATAAGTTTGCAAGCAACTCGTTAGCCTAAATCCGTCCTTAGAACGACACTAGTATATATAAATGCATATAAATGATCACGATAATACACTTAAGGATACGAAAACTTCTTTATTGAAATCCCAACGTAAAAAGGAAAATACACCAATGCTTTGGATGATGGAAACATTTTTATGTGCTCACAAAAGGCCTCCCGAAAGGTATTTGGTTGCATTTCATCAAACGCTTTGTATAGATCTTGGACCTACATTATTCGAATATTTTAAGAAGTTATTTATTTCTTTGTAATTAGAAGTAGACATTTAGTAAATGAAAAGTCTTTAATTCAATTTAAATAATTTCATCCTAGGACATGACAGTCTTTCCCTAAAGACAAATAATAAATTGAGTATTTATTTTTTCCAGGAGCGGCTGCAGCATTTTGGCTGTTTCCACCTTCCTTATCACCATCCTGTTACTTCTAACTTGTACATCATCAGCACCGACTCCTCGAATCGTAGGCACCTTGGTATCTGGTGAGACAAGAGGCTTGGAAGCTCCAAGGGAAGCCTTCGAAGGTATAGGAGTTGGATCTGGTTCTATGCAGTTTGTTATTAACGTGCATACTGACAGTCAAGGTAATATAGAAGTTTATTCAAATTAGTAAGAAGATAAAATAGGGGAAAGGGTAAACGATGAAGGGAAATAAAACAGAGAATGAGAAAATGAAATATTGCAAGAAAATGCAGTTGAGAAGAATATGGAACAATTTGTTGTGAAATATAAGAATGTAAATAATGATTGTGATAAAAGATAAGATATAAAATCATGGGAAAAAGATAGGAAAAGTCAATATTCGTATTACAAAATGAAGGAACCTGTGTGTTTGACAAACAGTGGTAAAGGGCAAGTTAATTATGACCACACCATAAACATTGTTAAAACACGTCGCCCCTAAAATGTGGATATAACTAAGGCGATAATGTTATCTCTATTACTTGAGATAGTGCAAGAATTTTGAAGATCAAGGCGAGAGAAGGTAATCCTCAATCATATCTACTTGTTAGTAGATATTTAAAGAAGTGAACATGGTAGTTACCTAGTCAAATTACTTTTGATAATATGTATGTCTGCTAAAATTAAAATAAAACAGCCGGAAGCGGCTGGATGCGATGGCATTCATTGGGGAAGGCCTATGTCCAACAGTGGACGTCTAAGGCTGATATGATTATGATGTTCTGACCTACAAATAAAAAACCAGAATGAATGACATTGTTGTCATACACGCTCAGTTTAAGAACAATCAATTACGAACAAACGCAAGTACACAAACTGCACTACCTATCTAACTCCAATCCCTGATCATCAGTCATCACCAAAAAAATAACCATCATAAAAACGATAACATGTAACAATACACTATTTCTTGCGAAAAATTCGTGCTCGAATTTGAAAGTTCCGAAAAGAAAAGTGAAAACACTTCCAGTCGATACAAAAATATAGTAAACACGTTTTTATGAAAGCGTATACGAGTTCCTACGAACTCACGTCCCGCCTCTCAAAGTTATCGCGATTTATCGGATCTCGCAAGCGAAAGGAGATAAAAGAAAAATGCCATACCTGAAGCGCGATACCAGCACGGCCGGACATCTTTCGGATAATAATAATATGAATCAGAGGCAATGGAATGTATGGAGGTGAGAGGCGGAAATCTTCTTCAGAAAATAAGCTAGCTTACTGTGACGTAAAACTACTCTGACTTTTAAGAGACGCCGCCAAATATGAAACACGTATGACAAGAGAAAAGGAATCGGCCCCATACTGATAAGGCTAATGACTGTATCCAACCAACGATACAGTAATTGCTTCAAAAATCATCATCATCAGGTTATTTTTGTCTCCACTGCAGGAGCACAACCCTCTCTCATATGCCGGAGACAGACGGAGTATTTGGCCTATACTCCCCGCGCTGGCCAGACGGGTTGGGGAGGCCTGATTGATGCTTTATAATGTATTCCCTTAGTCGCCTTGTACGACATCCACGGGAAGAGTTGGAGTGGCCCTATTCTACTCTACCGGAAACCACACGGCAGGCTTCAAAAATACTAGCTTTTAATTCTTGCGGAGAATGATCGAACCTGATATGGCTCGTCATTACTCTGAGCATATAGAGTACTAGCTGTTGCCCACGACTTCGTCCGCGTGGACAACTTAACATCGCAAATTATTATGTATTTCCCGTAGGAATGAGATGTTTTTTTGGGATAAAAACTACCCTATGTCCTATTCCAGGACCTAACTGATATGTGTGCCAAGTTGCATCTTGATCCGTCCAGTGGTTGAAGCGTGATTGAGTAACAAACATCCAGACTTCCACATTTATAATATTAGTAGGACAATATAGAGTATAATGCTCAGACAATACTATTGATTATAACTTATATTTAACCTATAGTTATCTTCTACGACATGCATAGAAGAAGGTAACTATACCGGATGCGACACGGATAAGCCACGCTTCGGAGATCGACATATCTATCGACGTTATAGTTCTAATCATCATCATCAGGTTATTTTTGTCTCCACTGCAGAAGCACAACTCTCTCTCTTAAGCCGGAGACAGACGGAGGATTTGGCCTACACTCCCCGCGCTGGCCAGAACTTTGTCATTAATCATTGTGAGAATAGAACAGGCAGTGTTCGTGGAGAAGCGAATATTGTTGTGGCTATTTGTATCACAAAAGCAATAAGTCAAGTTACTAAACTATAATCTGCATGTGACGTGGTAGAAAATAGTAGCCTGACATGTAAAATGCAAGTTTAAATCCACTTCTCTCATCGTCGGCTCTACGCTAACTTTAGTTTTGCTAAAATACCATCCAAGCGTTGAGGACGCGCGCGCGGATTGATTTAAAGCAATTTCAGATGCTATTATAACCTCTGGATTGATATAGACTCTAGTTTTAGCACTAAAGCTAGTCTCTTTAGTCATTTAAGTGATAGAGATGTGAGAGACATGAAATTCGTGTGATTAGGTAAGTAGGTCTTCGTTTACAATAGGCTTCTTCCTAGGAACAGAGTCATTAAAAGTTTTAACGCTTTGTTACAAAGTTAACTTCCATTCAATGAAAGCTGGTTGAATGGTTTCTCAAGGCATACAAATTCATCGTCTAAAATAATTCTGTTTAATTAAATTAATGTTAACCACACTGCAGCGTGGTTTCCGGTAGAGTAGAATAGGAGCACTCCAACTCTTCCCGTGGATGTCGTACAAGGCGACTAAGGGAATACATTATAAAACATCAATTACGCCTCCCCAACCCGTCTGGCCAGCGCGGGGAGTGTAGGCCGAATCCTCCGTATGTCTCCGGCAGATGAGAGAGGGTTGTGCTCCTGCAGTGGAGACAAAAATAACCTGATGATGATGATGAAATTAATGTTATAAAATGTGATGTAATCGAACTTATGTTTATTTTTAAAAAGCCTAGTGATTTATTGGTGTCTTTTTTATTTTTATTATTAAATAAGTCAGTAATTTTATAGTTTTATTTTATTTCTCTTACTTAGCTAATTTTGTAGTTTAAAAGCTATCAGTGCTTTGACACCAGGTCTAGGTATATATCGAAGGTTCAAATCTTATTTGTTTTTGGGACAAAATTAAACTTGACGGAGAAGCTTTTTTTTTTTAATTATGCATATTCCTTCCTCATAACTTTTACATTTTAAAACATTTATTTTTCTATTTAATAGTTTATTATACACACAAACATACAAAGAACAACACAAAGAAAAGAAAATTATACAAAAGCATAAGCTTATTTCTAAAGACAATTTTTCCAGCTAACCTGCGGTGATGACAAGGGATTATGGAGAGGCAGTACCTACTAAATATATTTAAATTTGTAGAATTTGTATTACTTAATTTTTATGGATCTATTGCGTCAAAATACAAGTTTTCAATATCAAGCTAAATAAGAAAATTACTGTCCCTTACTGACAAGGAGAAAAAATATCTCTTACAATCATTAGCAAGATGTTTTCATATGTGTCGTAACGTATTTAATATCGTCACTGCCTACCCGTGTGGGAATAAGCATTATGGAGTGTTTGCAATAGAGTCGCAGGTAGAACCTTCCATTTAGCAGGCTCTACACGTAACCTGTGAGGTAGCTTGGGTCAAATATCGATTGGCGCGTGATTCACACGTCTGTCGACGGAACAGGTCGAACATTGTGTGAATGCCCCATAATATTATGAGATACTAGCTGTTGCCCGCGACTTCGTCCGCGTGGACAACTTAACATCACAAATTATTATGTATTTTCCGTAGGAATGAGATGTTTTTCGGGATAAAAACTATCCTATGTCCTATACCAGGACCTAACCTATACGTGTGCCAAGTTTCATCCCGATCCGTCCAGTGGTTGTAGCGTGATTGAGTATCAAACATCCATCCATACTTACAAACTTTCGCGTTTATAATATTAGTAGGATTCTCTGCTAGAGGTGAGCTCATTTGCAATTTTATTATATTTACACATGCATAACTTTGGAAGAGTTTCTTCAGAACACACGGTGTAGTTTAAATTGTAAGTGAATGGTGCGTCCCTAATTTTTTAACACATATTTAGTGTAATTTTGGCAGTTTTTCATTTTTCATGACCAATATTTTTCCATTAGTAAACTCGCAGAACCGACGGCCGTTGGGGCAGACGAGTTCTGGAGTGGAGACCGCGGATTGGCACGCGCAGGGCGGGACGCCCCGCCGGCAGGTGGACCGACGACCTGAAGAAGGTGGCCGAAAGCGGCTGGATGCGGAGGACCGGGTGTGATGGCGTTCATTGGGGAAGTGTAGTATGATGATGATATTTTTCCAGGTTCATTAACCAGCAGGTAAATAATATGAGCGTGAGTGTACTACCGCTCCCCCCGCCCTCTCCGCTCCCCGCAGAATAATATAAACGGTGTTAAGGATATGTTATTGTGTGGACGTGACCGAGTAGTTTCAATCAGGGTGCGTAGCCTGCGGGTGTTGATTTGAATAATGGCCGCATTTACATTGGCTCAATATTCGGGTATACTCACGACTTCCGGTGACGACCCGACGAGTATTGGCGGTGCGAAGTGGACACGCGCGCCCCAAGCGTCAAAATTCGGAAACTGAGTGATGAGTGATGACTAATGACTGATGATCAGGGCTTGGAGTTAGATAGTGCAGTTTGTGTACTTGCGTTTGTTCGTAATTGATTGTTGTCAAACTGAGCGTGTATGACAACAATGTCATTCATTCTGGTTTTTTATTTGTAGGTCAGAACATCATCGTCATATCTGCCTTTCCATTTTTTCATTGGGGAAGGCCTATGTCCAGCATCATCATCATTTCAGCCCATAGACGTCCACTGCTGGACATAGACCTTCCCCAACGAACGCCACCACACCTGGTCCTCCGCCCTCCGCATCCAGCCGCTACCGGCCACCTTCTTTAGGTCGTCGGTCCACCTGGCGGCGGAGCGTCCTACCCTGCGAGTGCTGATCCGCGGTCTCCACTCCAGAACTCGTCTGCCCCAACGGCAGTCGGTTCTGCGGCATATATGGCCCGCCCACTGCCACTTCAGCTTACTAATCCTTTCGGCTATGTCGGTGAGTTTCGTTCTTCGTCGGATCTCCTCGTTACGAATCATATCTTTCAAAGAAATCCCGAGCATAGCCCTCTCCGTAGCTCGCTGAGCGACTTGGAACTTGTTGATCAGGCCCACCGTCAGTGTCCACGTTTCTGCACCGTAAGTCATGACAGGCAGGACGCACTGATTAAAGACTTTTGTCTTTAAGCATTGTGGAATAGGCGACGTGAAGACTTGACGCAGTATGTCCAGCAGTGGACGTCTAAACGCTGACATGATGATGATGATAAATAGGTATTCCATTACGTTACAATTTTCACTCAGTGACAATAATAGTTATGTATGTTAAAAACTTGATTTACCACGATTAAGACTTAGTAAGGTCAGTAAACGGTTCACGGGGCAATATATACGCTTCTACAACAAACTACTAGAATCTGAAATATGACGGACAGAACGCAAAAAAAATATTTTTTTAAAAACAACTTTGTAAGAATACCTTTAATAGAATAAACGATTATTTGATTACAGTAATGCCTGGTATTAATATTGCTTCAGCTTCGCACAATCTTTTTAATATTAAATACAAACTTGATTTTAGAAAATGTGTTGCTGGAATTTTGTTGCGACGTTTCTTCTGCACAGCGTACAATAATCAATCAATGTACCAAGTGCAGTTATGTGCAATAAAGGACTTTAACTTCTCATTGTGAAATCGATAGGCTATCTAGGATAGCCTACGACGCTACGGGACTACGCCTACTACGGCGGGCGTAGGGGCCTACGCGCGGCGCGCGGGACGCGGGGTGAACGACCTCGCGCGACGGGCCGCGGGTCGATACCCTCTCTCCCCCGCCCCCGGCCCTCCTACAGGCGTCTGTACTATGAGCACTAAGACGGTACTATTCTTGTAATGCATTTTGTGACATCATTTTTAGAAATAGCTTAGAGCTAGACAGCTTAATGTATTATGCAATAGCTGAAGCATAGGAACCACTTAGGTATTCTCAACTAGGATAATGCAGATAAATGCTTAATTGTTACATACTTTTTGAAATTCAAATGAAATGATATTTTATATTTATTTTAATTTCATAATGAAATTGTTTAATTAGAGGTATTCATTGCATTCTTTAATTACTTGTGAATTGAGTTATAAATATCTTTGGACAGCTTAAAATTAAATTAAATAGTATTTAGTAATTACATGCCAGTTACTTATATTGTATTGTTAAAGAGCACTCTGTAGAGTTGAGGAATTCATCAACAGAATAACACGCAGCTCCTATATAGAGCCTTTTAAGTTGAATATAAATTGTTTTCTATTCTTCAGGTGACATTTTAAGCATTTTAATTTAAATCTTCTTTACTGGTGGTTTCCGGTAGAGTAAAATAGGACCACTCCAACACTTCCCGTGGATGTCGTACAAGGCGACTAAGGGAATACATTACAAAACATCAATCAGGCCTACCCAACCCGTCTGGCCAGCGCGGGGAGTGTAGGCCAATTCTTCCGCCTGTCTCCGGCAGATGAGAGAGGGCTGTACTCCTGCAGTGGAGACAAATATAACCTGATGATGAAATTATTTATATGTCAGTTAAGGCAGTAAAAATGTAAAAGCCCTTCTAACAATAGACACAAACAGAACAACATAAATAGCCATCATCATCATCATCAGCCTGAAAGAGTCCACTGTTGGACATAGGCCTCTCCCAAGGCGCGCCACTGAACCCGATCCTCGGGTCTTCTCATCCAGTCACTGCCAGCCACCCTACGCAGATCGTCGCTCCATCTAGCCAGGGGGCGTCCCACACTACTTTTGCCCAGTCGCTTGCTAAATAGCCAACAACAATTGCGGGGGGGGGGGGAGCGGGGCGATGTTGAATGAAATAATTATGCACTACGACCTATTTCATGAAATCCCAAATACGTAAATAGATAGAAATTCTCGGATGACAATAGATTCGTTAATCGTTGTTTTCGATAAATGCATTTGGTAATCACCGATGAATCATGTTATCACGTAATCATTGACACTAATATGACGTGGATTACGGCCTATACATAAAACGTATAATTCGCTATGATAACATATATAATAGAAGTCCTTAATATCATTTAAAAGTATTGGTAGATTTTTTATATATTTTTTTTTATTTTATTTATTCAAATACACATTATTTATTCACACACCCTATAACAGATTTAAGAAAACCTTTTATTTAACATTTGACTAATAAAATGTTAAATTTTCTGTTTTATTCTATTAACGACTTTTAAATTTATAATTTTAATAATAGCGTATTACCTATAAAATAAGACTCATGTATAATATGATGCATTCTAATGTTAATATGTCAATAAATTCCAATTGTATTTAATTTAATGTAATCTTTTTGTTCCTTTTATTATTAGTATTCTAGTTTTATTTAATCCATACAATTAAAACTGTATAGAATTTTTTTTAAATGAAGTTTGCATACAGTTAATAAAGAGAAAAATTTAATATAAATTAAATATTTTCATACCACAATTAGGTGATAAAATGTGTGAAACCTACATTGGCATCTGTATGTACCACATTATATGTAAATAAAGAATTAAGTACTTACTTACTTACTTATATGATACTTAATAGCACAAAACACTTAAGACAGAAAATAATAAGACCAATAAAGTAAAACTAATAAATAATAAATAAAATAAATAATAAATAGGTCAGACATTCACACCAATTATCCAGTCCCAAACTAGGCAGAGCCTGTGCTATGGTTACTAGATAACGGATACACATACTTAAATAAATATATAAACATCCAAGACTTGGGTACAAACATTCATATTCATCATACGAACATTTGCCCCTAGCGGGATTCGAACCCGCAACCTCCGGCGTGGCAGTCCGAGAGCTACCCGTTCCGCCACGGAGGTCGTCGACTGAAACTGATCACAGGATGGAACAAACAAAAGAGGAAAACGAATAAACTAAGAAAAATATAATATTATAAGTAACAAAATAGTATAACAACAGTAATTAACGCACAGGAAGGTGTTTGTGTATAGTAGGGGGTAAATTTGTATGTGTGTAGGAGGGGGGGGGGGGGGGGGTAATTAGGAGTACAGTACCTTATATCTTTTATTTACGAACCGAAAGGTAAAGATGAACAAACAGGTGGTACTAGTTTGTCAATAATTATCATTTACAATATTACATACATACAAAAGTAATTCCAAACCAATAGTCATACGAAAACCAACGCTATTTGCGTCTCGGTAACATACACATGAAAGGATCACCAGCAGCAAAAACAGGTTTGTAATAACCGTGTAAACTTCGCGGTTCACTTCGGAACACCATCATTTATTTTGTTTTCGAGACGGAAATGCGTTTGTTTTCATCACTATTTATAAGTAGCCTAACTAGCACACTGGCGAAATATGCAGCTATTTGATAGCCTATAGCTCCATAATGGGGGTATATTAGTGTTATGTAGGTACACTGACACCGATATACCCTCACTATGGATCTATTTTATAGCTTTATAGCTGTTGCCCGCGACTTCGTCCGCCTGGACAACTTAACATCACTAATTATTATGTATTCCCATAGGAATGGTAAGTTTTTCGGGATAAAAACTATCCTATGTCCTATTCCAGGACCTAACCTATATGTGTGCCAAGATTCATTACGATCCGTCCAGTGGTTGAAGCGTGATTGAGTAACAAACATCCAAATATCCAAACATCCAAATTTCGAATTTATAATATTAGTCTCATTGTCTTACAAAGGTGGATTTATCTATATAAGAGATCCCTTCCAGCCAAATATCCAAACTTTCGTATTTATAATATTAGTAGGATTAGTACGATTGCATTAAATTAAATTAATTATTCACCAATATGCTAGTTGGGAGGTATATATTGATTATACCTATTAAAATATCTTTCAAATATTATACCTACATTACAAAAATACTTAAGGGTTACAAAGCATAGTTAATAAGCGTAAAAAATTCTTACAATACAAATATAAATAACTTTATTGGTTCAAGAACAGTAGGATCCTTATACTATCTTATATTATCTTCTCAGGGGGCCAGGAAGACCTGGCGACACATCCACCCTTCAGGATCTTTTATGCCTAACCCCTGACCACCAACGGTACCCCAAGCCGATTTAGTGGACTTCACATACGCCTCAGAATTTCTTCTTTGGCATATACAGGTTTCCTTACGATGTTTTCCTTCACCGAAAAGCCTGTGGTATTATAAATAAACCGTACTTAAGTTTCGTAAAACTCATTGGTACGGGCGGGGTTTGAACCCTCATGAAAGTGAGGCGAGTGCACAACCAACCGGCTCTAAGAAGTCCTAGACATATCTATGTAGATATATTATTACAAGCAGTAGCCTGACTTCCAAACTAGGATTCCCTGTTCTATGGGTAGCCAATATCTGGAACGATCCAATCTTCTTGACACGTGGAGCCATACCTACCTCGCAAGGGAATATCATAATCACGAGGCATTCTAACTATCATGTTTCGTGATAATGATACTCAATCGCAAGAGGCATTCTTCTGTGCCGCGTCTTTCCCGTTGTTCTGGCAGAATCTCCTAAACCTAGGAACACTTTAGTACAATAGAAACAAACAAATACTTAACATAGGAGCCTGGTCCTCCAAAGAACCGGCTTGAGTGGGAGTAGCCACTGAGGAATCTGGACTAGTTAAGATTCATTATCAGGTTACTTTTGGGTGTGGTCCTATTCTATGTCGGGAACCATACATTTTATATTTTCATCCTATACAATTGACATTGGCAAAATCCAGGCAATTTTAACAAGAAGAAGTGATTCCTATCTCTTTCAAAAAAGAAACGATTACAATCGTAAACCGTATGTTATGTGATACGATAATAGATATAGCGGAATCGATATGAGATAACTTCCATTGCCCACACGGAGGCTGTGCCTGCACCGGACGTCGTCAGTGAGCCATTATAATTATTGTCCACTTCCCTAAAGCCTGAGACGAGGGAGCGACGGGAGGGGGAAGGGTAAAACTGTCTGTATGTATGTAGGTCAAAGTATCGGGGCTGACACGAGGAGGGTTGCGGAATTAGAGGCAGCAGAGCAATCTTTGATAAAAACAAACATTTTGGTATCTTTTGGTAATAAAACATTTGGTAATAACTGTATTACAAATGAGCTGATATCTGTGTATTATGGCAAGGGTTAGATCTTTCTAGACCTAGTAATATATTATCTTTGCTAGGGCTGATGCTAGTGATTTCTGGATCGCTAATATATCCTAATAATATCGATAACATTGTTTATTTATTTAACACTAGCTGATGCCCGCGACGTCGTCCGCGTGGACAGTCGTCCACGCGGACGACGTCGCAAGCAATTTTTAATTTGTGATGTTAAGTTTAACATCACAAATTATTATGTATTTCCCGTAGGAATGGGATGTTTTTTCGGGATAAAAACTATCCTATGTCCTATTACAGGACCTAACCTATATGTGTGCCAAGTTTTATACTGATCCGTCCAGTGGTTGAAGCGTGATTGAGTAACAAACATCCAAATGTCCAAACATCCAAATAACCAATCTTTCGCATTTATAACATTAGTAGGATACCTCTGTTTTTTTTTAATATGCAATAAAATAATGAATATGTCAAAAATGGAAATTAATTTGTATCTGTTTGCATGAGTTATTAAGGACAATTAACCTCAGAATTGTTCTTAAAAAGCATGCATTTAGTGTGCCTTTAATTATTCTATGAATTCATCATAATATCCGCCCTTAAATGCCCACTGCTGGACATAGGCCTTCCGCAATAAACACCACCACTCTCGGTCCAATTCCACAAACTCGAAGGAATAAGCAATTTTACCCACAAGGGTGTAATAGTAAACATAATAAAAATACACATACATTACAACATGACTAATACATTACAATACTTATACATCAAAATAGTAATTACTTATTACATTAATAAAAAAATATTACCAAAACGTCATATCCTTACACATTATAATCAGCGCACTATACAAATATTATTCCAAGAATGAAATTTATGCAAATTTAAACATAAATTGAAATATAAACTCAATACAAATGAATTAATTACAAAAACTCCAACAAGAATGTTGCGTTAAGAGAAGCGACATAGAAATATTTCGTTCATAATTATTTTAATGTATAATAGAATATTTAGAGACAAACAAAATATTTAGAAATAAAAAAAATATCTGTCCCAGGTCCTGCGAGGTCGGAAGGGAGATAATACTACACTAGATGCCAAGAATTCATTTGCGTTTTATGGAAACTTTTTGATCAGGTATAGGTATATAAAAATTGACGAGTTGGGGAGGCCTGATTGATGTTATATAATGTAACACACACAAATACATGTCAATTAGGATTAGAAAATTTTAGTTTACTTCCTTATTTAAGTGAATTGTAATTCTTATGAGAATAAATAACCTTAACACATAAAAATTATATTACTTATATCCAAAACCAACAGATATAGCTTTCCTTTGTTACTTCCGTCCATTCATTGTAATTTCCGGAATAATATCCATTTGGGTAACTCCATTAAAATTGTCATTTGACACATTTAACATTGTCAAGGCGTTCCTTTGGTGTAAAAACGTCGTTAATTTTATGTAACTACTGGGCTGTCTCAAGTTTGTTTTTGCTGTTTGGAACTTTCTCCTCATGTTGTTGAAGTTGGAGTGTTAGCACAGATTATATAAGTCTACTGTCAGGGGTTGGGAGTTCGATCCTAAGCCTCCCCAATAGAATGATACTTTTTTAGAGCTGTCCATTGGGGGATTTGCAGAATGATCCAGGAGAATGTCCCTGGTGCAAACAATTAGTCGCGTTGACGAACCCCACGGGAAGAATAGGGGTAGCCCTATTCTAAGCCGGGAACCACACGGCTACAATTCACATTACAGAGGCATTGCATATTAGGTAATGTAGGATAATAATGTAATATTGCAAAGTAGATACATTTTAAATATTACAAAAAGTCTGAAAATCACATTAAGAAACAACTTTGTAATAAAGCCTATTATAAAATAGGAGATTATTTGAATGACAAAGATGCCTTGTATCAAAGCTAATATTATATTACTCTGGTACTGTTGTTGCTTGAGCTTCGCACAATTTTTGTAATATTGTTACAAATTTGATTTTAAAATATGTGTTTCTGGATGTTTGTTGCGCCGTTTCTTCACAGCGCTAACGCCTAGGAAGCGGTAGTCGGTACAAAAAAAATAGAAAATATCGTTGATTAATTATATTAACGTTGTACGTTCTATTTTAAAATCAATTGCATTGCGAAATCAACGCTATTAGCTGATTAATCATGTACGTAAAAAGGGCATTAATAACATAAAAAGTTTATATTACCTGTTTAATATTGTGCTGAATTAGCGTCTCCGTAGAGAATGACAGTTGTCAGAATTTTTTTTTTTTTCCTCTTAGATCCTCTTTACAATTATTGCAATGTGGTTTGATTTCTCGCCGGTCCTTATTTTCATAATTAAACATGGTCCTCTCGCCAGTTAATTAAAGTTTCTTCAGCGCAATTGAGCTAAGATTTGTGACCGGTCAAGAAGAACATCACAAGTTCAGCCGTTTTAGTGGCGAGTAAATTGGTCGCGTCTTGGGCGTGACCGACCGACGAAAAAGCCGTTTTTACTTCGATGCAGTGGTTCAGCGGAGTAGACGACGAAAGTCACTACGCGTGAGTGCTGACCGATTTCATTGTTCGGGTCGTCGGGAGGGTTTCAATACAAAAATAAAAGAACGCAAAAACTCAAAAGTGCGTGCGGCCATTTTGGTTTGTCCTGTGGCGTTCTCCGTGCTTCTCTTCTCAAGGCGACGGGAACGCATCATTTGGAAATTGGCAGTAACACTGAAGGTTTATGCGGTTCAAGTTCCGTGTGTACGTGCTGGTCTGCAATATCATTTTTTTGCTTGGACAGCGACGGCAGCTCGGATATGCGTAATGACGCAACATTTTTATTCACTCTTGAAGTCGTAACTTCATTTATTGAGTGGGTTCTTTCATAGTAGACTGTTAAGTTTACATAGTGCTACATTATAAAGTAAGTCTCGTATGATAGGTTTCGCTTTCAGCTGTGTTATTTGGGTAAGTGGGTATCACTTCTATCTGTGTTTCCTGTTAGGGTGTTCATACAAACCTTTATCATGGACGAAAAGTCGTTAATCAACAAGAGAAGATATTTGAAAGGCCGATTAACCAATATTGAAAATCAAATCAAATATTGTAAAACACATTAGGGAAAGGCAGCACTGTATTAAGAAGACAACAAGCACAAACCAAAACGGTAAGTCAAACAATCACTTGCCTAAAATAGCTCTACCCAGCTTCGATGGAAATTATAATGATTGGTTGAATTTTAAAGATTTTTACACCAATTTTATACATCAAAATGGGGAGTTGTCCGATGTTCAAAAATTTTACTATTTGAAATGCAGTTTAAAGGGGGAAGCAGCCGCCTTGGTAGCAAATATAGATTGTCTTGCGGAAAATTACTCCAAAGCTTGGCAGAGTATGTTGGACCGATATGACAACAAAGTATTGATTGTAAATCATCATATATCGGCAATTTTTAATTTAAACAAGCTAACAAAGAGTAGCAGTCTAAGTTTGAGACGACTTACAAGTGAGTTCAGGCAACATTACAACTCAATTAAATCTCTCAAAATGGAAAACTTGAGTGATATTGTTCTAATACATGTTTTGTCGCACAAGCTGGATTTCCAGAGTCTGCGTGATTTTGAGCTGCAGCGGGATGGAAAAAAATCACCTTGTCTAGAAGAGTTTACTGATTATCTCGAACACCGCTGCCAAGCCCTTGAAATGGTTACTCAGGATCAAAGTGCTGTTCGACCTCTTGTGGTACAACATAAAACAAACAAATACAATAAACAAAAGGTAATCTGTGCAGTTTGTTTTAAAAACCATTTCACAAATAAATGTTTCAAGTACCTGAGAATGTCTACAGGAGACAAATTGAAAGTTGTGGACTCGCTTAAGCTTTGTTCTCTGTGCTTAGGCTCAAATCATACGAAATTAAACTTTCCTAGGAAGGATTTCAAATGCGGAAAATGCAGCGCGTCACATCACACCAGCCTCCATAGGTCCAACACTGAAAAATGTTTGACGACTGTTTCAGATGGAGAGTTCCCTGCTGCGTCTATCGACGGCGGCGGCGGTGGTGGTGAGCGCAGCGAGATGTCTTGTTCGAAGTGCGGTGATAGCGGCGGCAGCGGCGACGCTGAGGCGGAGCTCTCTGTCAACTGCCTGTCTAAGAATCCATATGAGCAGGTTCAACTGTCATTATTACCTACGGCCACCATCACTGTGACTGATTCTCAAGGACAGAGCCATAATGCTCGGGTCTTATTGGACAGCGGTAGTATGAGTAACTATATCACCGCCGATTTCTTCCAAAAATTAAATGTAAAATCATCACCCGTCAATGTGACGGTGTCTGGCATAGGTGGTCAATGCGAACAAATTAAAGCAAAGACTACTCTTACGTTTGGTTCTCGCGTTAACGATTACAGAAACTGTGCTGAATTCTGTGTCATAGATAAAATAACAGAGAATCTTCCCACAATGTCGTTTAACAAAAACTTGTTAAAATTGTCAAATAAATATGAACTAGCCGACCTCGACTACATGAATTCAAAGCCCATAGTCATGATACTAGGGGCAAACGAATTTCGGTTGTGTCAACGCCCTGATCAAGTAAAATTAGGAAAGGGACTTCCAGGAATGCTTAACACAGCGTTTGGTTGGGTGCTTTGGGGTGACTTAACTCTGCCTGCGTCTTACGTTCCTTAAAAGGAACCGACCTGAGGTTGCTGGTCACGCTTTACTGCACGACGCTATATCTAAGTTTTGGCGCCTGGAAGAACCCCCGCACCGCCGTGCTTTGTCCCCACAAGACAAACAATGTGAGAAATTATTTAACTATTCTGTCACCAGGAACAGTGAAGGTCGTTATGAGGTCGATTTACCAGTCAAAAAAGAACTTCTAAATGAACTAGGCAACTCAGTTAAAAGATCATTGGGTTGTTTCCTTAGCTTAGAGAAGAGATTTCAGTCTGACAAAGAATTAAAGAAAAAGTATTCAGAATTTATCCAGGAAATTTGGAGGGAAAACGTCAATTGGGACGAAAACGTTTCAGACAATATACTTAAGCTTTGGCAAGATTTTTGCAGTAAGTTGCATATTTTGAGCAGCGTCTCGATCTCCAGATTGATGTTACAACTCAACTATGACCGTGAGCTAGAAATTCACGGTTTCGCTGACAGCTCTACAAAAGGATATGGTTGCGCGGTCTTCGCTCGTAGTCGCTCTAACAAAAGTTATACAGTCCACTTAATTTGCTCCAAATCTAGAGTGGCTCACATTAAACCCGTGACCCTGCCTCGTCTAGAGTTGTGCGTTGCAGTATTGTTAGCTAGATTGATGGACTCTGTTCATAAAGCTTTACAGGTAAACGTATCGGATATACATTACTGGACCGATTGGATGATCACTCTCCATTGGATCAGAGGTGACCCCAACAAGTGGAATTTGTTTGTAGCTAATCGTGTTAGCGAAATCCAAGAACTCGCCTCCGTCGACAAATGGCATCATGTCAGTACAAAGGACAACCCCGCTGACTTGGTTTCCTGAGGCTGTGATTTTCCATTTTGTTGCAGTCGAATTTATGGTTCAGCGGTCCTGAATAGGTTAAGCATCACCTAAAGCGCGTGATGGCTAACACCTGCGCTCACTTATGAACACCTTAATACCTTGCTAACACAGATAGAGGCGATTATTAATTCCAGACCACTTTGTCCCCTAAATATAATAATGCCATTCATATTATTTATATAGGAAATATTAATGTAAATGTACGCATTAACTAGCCAGTAAGTACGGAATATTTAAGGTGCCATAGTATGAACATTTTTTATTTAATGTCTACAAATAACTATGTGTGTGTTAGTAAGATGTTGTTTCAATCTGTAAAACTATTTGTTGTGTGTATTAGTTATTCAATGTGTATTATATCCGATTACTTATCAGAAAGGTATATTCTAATGACCTGTGACATGATCACAATATTACTTTGTGTTTAGTTTTCGAATAATTACGAATTTGTGTTATTTTTTGATACATTTTATTTGTGGTATATTGTTTCATGAACATAAGAAAATTTCATTTACCGTGCACTATCCTCCTTTGTTCGGGGGGCCTGAATGTTTAATATAGATAGAGAATGACAGTTGTCAGAAAAATTAGATCCTCTTTACAGTTATTGCAATGTAGTTTGATTTCTCGCCGGTCCTTATTTTCATAATTAAACATTACCATTTAAACTATGCGACCCACTTTGAAACACCATCTATTGTTATTTTGTTTTCGAGATATACGAGTAAGTGATTATTGGTTTTTTTTTTTACTGATTATAGATTTTTTTATTTGTTGTAGGTAGTCGAATAAGTTAACTTGGGGTGCTAAAGCATATTTTAGACTATTTTTTCAGGCCGATTTATTCTTGTTCTTAGACTACTCACTTGCCTCCCTCCCTTCCCCCTCTTTCCTTAACAGAAATTGATGGGGGTGAAGGGGGAGCTTGGCTACTTTAAGTCTAACGTCATTTGTATAATTTAGTCTTAAGTGGGCGAGGGGCCTCCTGTTGGCCACGAAATGTGCGGAATGAAATTCTAGACTCCCATATTCTATGATCTAAATATTGTTATCTTCGGTTTGGTAACAGTGTGCAGTTAGCAGATGATCTAGGAACAAAATATGGTGCTGTGACATAAATCACAAATAAATAAATGTGACATACGTTTTATTCAAGAGATGTCGCGGAAGTACAAATTGGAAAAATTCTACTTCAAAATTGTATCAACTGTTGAACTAATTGATGACAACAAGGAAGAAGGTTATTGCAACTATTACCTAACCCCCCCCCCCATCCCCCCCCCACACACCCACATGTACATGCACAGCCTCGTACATGAGTATGAATCAATATTACTTTTTAAACCTTAAATTTAACTACATATTAATGATTATTACTACTATTAGTGCTAATCTCTCCTTTCTTTTCTTTGAGTTGTAAAAATATTAATTACTAGCTGTGCCCGCGGCTCCGCACGCGTGGACTACAGGATCCGCTCCCTATCCCACTTCCACTCAGACTCTCAATCTCACTCTCAATCCCGCTCCCATTCCCGCTCCCATTCCAGGTCCAGGTCCAGGTCCGGGTCCGGGTCCGGGTCCGGGTCCGGGTCCGGGTCCGGGTCCGGGTCCGGGTCCGGGTCCGGGTCCGGGTCCGGGTCCGGGTCCGGGTCCGGGTCCGGGTCCGGGTCCGGGTCCGGGTCCGGGTCCGGGTCCGGGTCCGGATCCGGGTCCGGATCCGGGTCCGGGTCCGGGTCCAGGTCCAGGTCCAGGTCCAGGTCCAGGTCCAGGTCCAGGTCCAGGTCCAGGTCCAGGTCCAGGTCCAGGTCCAGGTCCAGGTCCAGGTCCAGGTCCAGGTCCAGGTCCAGGTCCAGGTCCAGGTCCAGGTCCAGGTCCAGGTCCATTTCCAGGTCCAGGTCCAGGTCCAGGTCCATTTCCAGGTCCAGGTCCAGGTCCAGGTCCAGGTCCAGGTCCAGGTCCAGGTCCAGGTCCAGGTCCAGGTATAGGTCCAGGTCCGGGGCAGGTCCAGGCCCAGATCCAGGTCCAGGTCCAGGTCCAGGTCCAGGTCCAGGTCCAGGTCCAGGTCCAGGTCCAGGTCCCGGTCCCGGGTCCGGATCCGGATCCAGGTCCAGGTCCAGGTCCAGGTCCAGTTTCAGCTCCAGATCCAGATCCAGGTCTAGCTAAAGGTCCGGCTCCAGATCCAGCTCCAGATCTAGATCCAGATCCAGCTCCAGATCAAGCTCCAGATTTTTCATCGTAATTGACTAACTCAATCAAAAGTTATATATAGTTTTCAAAATCTCACATTACACTGGTACCATACCCGCTCCCGCTACCGCTCACGAATTCAGTCGAGCATTTACACCCTACATACACTCCTTGCAGCGTATGCGAGTTTTCGGAAACTATAAATTGGCATAACTTTTGATTGACTGCACCGATTGCAATGAAATAAAGCCTATATGTTACACCAAATCAAGCCCCATGTTTCTGTGAAAAGTCCATCAAAGTCCGATCAGTAGTTTTTAAGTGATGCGTGCACAAACTCACAGACAAACAGACAAACAGACAAACAGACAAACAGATAAACAGACAAACAGACAAACAGACAAAAATTTCAAAAATGATCGAAATGTGTTCTGTTGCTTATCCTAAGACCCCCCAATTTTATTTTTTGCAAATATCTTCAATGTACAGACACGCCAAGTTTACGATTTTATTTATAAGATGTATCTTATCTAAGTACTAGTTATTCATTTTTCTGTGACTGTAACTGTCCTTTTTCTCAGCAACCTAATAAGTTTCATTAAAATTAGGGAATCCTATTAATAGCTCCTGTATAAGTAATATAGTTTAGTTTAATATTCTATTGTTAAAAAGCTTTTGGTTTTCTAAATAAACAATAATAATAATAACTTTGTATAAGTTTGTTATAAAAACTACGTGTTGATATAAAACTTCCATAATTATACTTTATTCAAATATGCAATCTCTACACCCGCTACCGATATTTTGAGATGTCAATTATTGAAATGTCAACCAGCACGGAGCGAAGCCAAGCCAATCTTTTTTTCTCCATCTGTCTGTAGTTAAAGTCTTTATTGAATTGTATTCAAAATATTTACAAAGATGGAATTATCCCACTCCTATCTGTCTGTACAAGAGATAACTCAAGAACTACGATCGATTCACCTAAAATTTTAAACATAGATAGATGTATTAAAAATAGCACAGGGCAACGTTGACTGTCCTGAGCTCCTCAGTAAAATTAATTTGAATATTCCTTCTCGCAAATTTAGAAAGCCAACTTTACTTCGCCCTTATTTCTACTAATTTACAAACTTAAATTATATATATTTAATATTATTATGAACACCAATACATTGACAGCCCTCTAAGCACAATTTATAAACTAAATCGGTGAAGTCACTTGACCTGGTGCTGACAGAATACCAGCGCTGGAGTTCGCGTAGCGTGCTGCAGCATTATGCTGAGTCAGCGCCATTTTATTGCTGCGACACATAGGTACCTTGATTATTTTTAAATTGTAATTTATTAATTTCTGTTCTGTTTATTTCTCATGTATGTGTGTGTCGTAGCTATGAATAAATGATCTATTCTATTCTATTCTATTTTATTCTTCGCGTTCTTCCTAACCACACGCATTATAGAAAAAAATGTTTTTTGCCTCGAAGCTCAAATCAATTTAATATGCTCAATCATGACGATCGTTTCGATTTATTGGCCAGTAGTGTCAATGTTATAAGAAGTGCACTCATCAAGGACTTCGAATCGTGTGTCTAATTATATTAGTTTGATGACAACTTAGTCTCAACATATATACTATATTATTTGTAATTATTATATCCATTTTAGACCTAAGTTTTTCCACCCATTTGAGAAAGCTTGTTATTGGCATATTGTTGCACAAGTTTAAATTATATTTTGTTACTTAGGCTGTAAGCTTTCCAAATATAAATAAAACAAAAAATTTAAAAATATTGATATTTTAGTGATTAAAAAAAAACATGTAGTACTTTGCTGATTTTTTGTGAGTGCTTCGTTCGCTGTTTCCGTGGCCGTACCCGGAGTGCAATTTCAGACGGTGCCTGTAAACTGTCGACGGGTAATTAAGATCAGAGTGAGGCGCCGGATATCGCCGTCTTGCTCTATTTTCATTTCCGTCTCCGTTTTGGTGACCGACATGATACAGATTTCGATTTTTATTTTAGTAACTTTTCGGAGTTTCATATCGACAATGGGCCCGATTCTGAAGGCACACATTTAAAATTTTGACAGCGCTAAAATTGGTTTCGCCTTTATCTTCATAATACTGTATGACAAGGATAGCAACAGTTTCAGTGCTGTAAAATTTTAACGTTGTGCCTTCAGAATCGAGCCCATTATATCACATTTAATTTTAACAGGTGTCTATACCTCATACCATGAAGCAAAATAATTTTTCGTAGCTCATAGTTTCACCTTAAAGTTTTTACCTTCATAATTGAAACTAATTGGTTATTAAATTAGATAACAGATGCACATTAACGTCCGCGTGGACTACTTAGCGTCTCAAATTATTATGTATCCCGTAGGAATGTAATGTTTTTTCGGGATAAAAACTATCCTATGTCATATTCTAGAACCTAACCTATATGTGTGTCAAGTTTCATTACGATCCGTCCAGTGGTTGAAGCGTGATTGAGTAACAAACATCAAAATATCCAAACTTTCACATCTAGATCCGCTCTTGATCTTCCAGTTATAACACTCCCGTCTAAACCATGTCCTAAGACTCGAGGGAACAATATAGAGAAAAACAGGAAAAATCGCGAGCAAATCATGGAAGCAATAAAGTAAATCTCTTCGTGACGCAATCAAGCGCCCATGCGAGCAGGGGGGGGTGGGGGCTAATAGTTACAAATGGGCTTACCTTAGTACTTGAATGCTGTTCTAGAGGTATCAAGTTTGAATTTTAGTGAAAATAAGTTTTTCGAAGGGTATGTTGCATTGGTTTGGACATTTAGAGCGTATGAGTGAAAGAAGAGTGACAAAAGGAACTTACAGTGCGAATGTGGAACCATCTACAGCTAGAGGTAGTCCTAGAAGGACGTTCAAGAATCAAATTAGTAACGTCCTCAAAAAGGCTGGGGTCCGCAGTGAGAAGAATAAAAGGAGGTGCATGATAAGGTTGATGAATGTGAATGAGGCTAGTGAGGTGTGTCAGGATCGCGCAAAGTGGCGATCCATCGTCTCTGCCTACCTCTCTGGGACCAAGGCGTGAGCATTATGTATGTCCACGGTTCGGAGGCGGAACTTGGCGACCTATATTTACAGATTACTATGTAACCTAGTTCAGGCACCACAGACTCCACAAAAACAATTTGTGGAGTAAATATAGAAATTTGTAGTGTATTGTATTTGAGTCTAACTAAGGATTCGTTCACGATCGATACATTGCATTCCTATAAAGGAGATGTTGCAAAACGTATGACGCCCCGGCCAACTTACACTTGTCCTTTCGGTTACTGTAAGGTTGACTGGAAGAGATCCCTAAGTGGGATAAGTCCGCCTTTGTACACAGTTTAATTCCTATTTTATTATTGTTGTTGTTGTTATTTTTGGTACAATAAAGCGTATACATACATACAATACCTTGTAGAGTTTTTTACATTTTGTTAATCCATTGGACAAGACATCAGATAAAATTTCAGTTAGGGTTATGGGCATGCCCACCGTGCCCACAACGGTGGATTCGAAGAATATCAAGGCAGGAGTTCGAGTCTAGAACTATCAATGATTGCCGTGTGGTTCCCGGCTTAGAATAGGGCCACCACAAATCTTCCCGTGGGTGTCGTCAAGGCGACTAAGGGATTGCACCAGGGATGGGCAGCAGCATTCACCTGTATATGTATATTAAGATCATTACTGCGATCACCAATCCGTCCGCCAAGCGTGGTGATTATGGCAAATCTCCTAATAGAAAGCCCACCAAAAAAGGCATTATATTGATTTGATTAGATTAGATTAGATTTCTTTATTTCACATTACAAATTTTAATACATAGATTAACTTACGTAAAAGGTCAGAGTTAATGTGATCGTCAAAAAATAATAAAAAATAGTATACAAAATGTCAAAAATAATAAAAATAT
Source organism: Esperia sulphurella (assembly GCA_947086405.1). Taxonomy (NCBI): domain Eukaryota; kingdom Metazoa; phylum Arthropoda; class Insecta; order Lepidoptera; family Oecophoridae; genus Esperia; species Esperia sulphurella. Next base: position 18,566,403 of record OX352258.1, read on the forward strand.
AGTCAAATGTCAATTTTACACAACTCGTGTATGAGATGTATAACAATGTCATAACTTAAGGTACATTGGGGAGGCCTATGCTCAACAGTGGACGTATATAGGCTGAAGATGATGACTATCAATGATGGCGTTGTTTGAAAACGAATGGTGGTCTATGTTGTGCAAACGAGAGGTCCCCTACTCAGCAGTGCTGCATTATATCCATAGACTAGGGGGTTTTAGTGTAAGGTAAGTTAAGGTGTTAGGGTGGGGGGGGGGGGGCGTATGCGTATGTATACATAACATTAAGTTTGTATAGCAATAGTAAGCACCATGAAGATGAATGCCGCAGAACCGACGGCCGTTGGGGCAGACGAGTTCTGGAGTGGAGACCGCGGATCGGCACTCGCAGGGTGGGACGCCCCGCCGCCAGGTGGACCGACGACCTGAAGAAGGTGGCCGGTAGCGGCTGTATGCGTAGGGCAGAGGACCGGGTGTGGTGGCGTTCATTGGGGAAGGCCTATGTCCAGCAGTGGACTTCTAGGGGCTGATATGATGATGATGTAGCGCGACGTTGCCTCTGTTTGGGCGATTTTCCTACAGGAACGCAATTGTTTTCCTGTCGTAAAAATAACCTATCTAAAAACACCAGTAAAATAATTTCCAAAATCGGCTCTGAAGTTGAGAAGATACAAGCTTTACAAAAATGTACCACTGTGAAATTTTCTCTCAATTAGTTGATTAACATATCAGCTGACTACGCCCGGGATCTGATTTATCGGGCAACCGGTCGTGAATCACCAAGTCACGTCTCGGAGGTCGGAGCTGAGTTCAGCACATTATTTGAAAGGTTTACGGCTATGCCAAGAATTTATTTCCAACCCCATTCGGCTCTTAAAAATGTTTTAGTGAGATTATAATATACTTATAAGACTGTTCCTCTAAATAGCACAGCTTCATATTCTGGTTTAGAGTTGGAGTTTTTCGAGATATCCTACATACCTAGGTACTTAGAAAAAGGATCCAAAATTTTGAGCTTGAAAAGTTCAGAACTGAACAATATTTCATTTAAAATTAAAAATTATGAGAAAAAAACTGCTTACAAAAGTTAACCTAACTAAACCCTCAGTGGAACATTCTAGAGACGCGCGCGGGCCGCGCTACTATCTCCGTCTCTTTCTTGCATTGAGCATTTCTACTCACGCAATCTCTCGAATGTACAGTTGTTTTTTTGAGTTCTTCGAGATTATACTATTACTATCTACACCCACAAAGAAGTACGGCTGGTTCTGCCTTGAATATAATGGACCGATTTTTATGGAAAACTGTATGTAACTATTCAATTCAATTACTTTTTCTTGCACGATCAAAATACATAGATACAATAAAAAAGTAGCTTACACATTTACATCTGGGCGGTCTTATAAAGGCAATTTCTTCCAGACAACCTTTGTGCAGATAATAAGAATAGCAGAAAAAATGTAGATTGCGCAGTTCAATAAAAGTAGAAGTATAGTTTCTGTTTTGACAGTAGACATTAGTATAGTATTTAAAAAAAAATTAAGTCCACTTTTTTAATGATCCGGACCAGTATGTGGCACCGAGCGAATGACTATTTAACACTATATGACGTCTAATGTTGTCCCTTTCAATCGGCTATGCTCGCACTTTTATTCGGCTATGCTCGCACGCTCGCTGCTGATGCCCTACAATAATTTACGCACTCACACAAGCGTGTACGGACAGGCTGGTGCTCCTGTAATAGTAAGTAGTTCGTTTACATGGAGTGCTGGGGATGTGGTTCCGTTATTTTGTAGAATTTGATTTCTAGCTATACTAAATAGACTCGGTCTTAGATTAGACCTATCCACAGAAACCCTATTAAGATAGAGCGGTTATAGCCACTTGTTTACTTCAGTTCAGCGCGTGCCGATTTTCGGACACAGCGCCCCCCTCTCGCGCACCTTTCATGCCTCGCTGTCACGTGTCTAGTAAAGAGATGCAGTTATGCAGTTAGTTTTTACCGTAACTCAACGCGAAACGAATAAGCGTTTGATATCATCATCAGCTTGGTTTGGTCTCCACTGCAGGAGCACAACCCTCTCTCATCTGCCGGAGACAGACGGAGGATTTGGCCTACACTCCCCGCGCTGGCCAGGCGGGTTGGGGAGGCCTGATTGATGTTTTATAATGTAATGTCCTAGTTTGATAGTTTGTGCAAAATTGTTGGCACGCCTGTCGCTCCTACTTCACCATTCTATCTTGCTAGTATTTCTGTGGACCTATCTATATATAACGGGTGCCACACGAGAGGAAGTGTTAGTAACATTATAGGATATTAATTGGTTTCCCTTCCCCCTCCATTCGCTTGCCCTCCCCCCAGCCTCCGCCATCCGACGCCAGCACAATGCGCCAATAAGACGTCATCAATATAAAATAAATCCCAACGGTATTTCTGTCACGTTCTACGTGTATCGAGGCGGAATGAGACGCCCATATTTCGATTATACGAGCCTTCTAATTTCTTTGTAAATTGGCGACGATGCGAGAACTCTCTTTCGGCTTAGATATAAGGAAGATGCCGTGTTCAGTTTATTCGTTTTAGGATATGTTGTAGAGCTTTAAAAAATAAGGAATATATTTTGCCCGCGACTTCGTCCGAGTTCACAACTTAACACCACAAATTATTATGTATATCCAGTAGGAATTAGATATTTTTTCGCGATAAAAACTATCCTATGTCCTATTCCAGGACCTAACCTATATGTGTGTCGAGTTTCATCTCGACCCGTTCAGTGGTTGAAGCGTGATTGAGTAACAAACATCCAAACGGGATAGCTGCCCATATTCATGTTTAAATTAGGTAATAAACTTTCAAACTCTTAAAAAGTTACTAAACCCACTAATTTGTTTTGAGAGTGTGGAAAATAAACGAACAATTGTATTGTAAATTTTGCCCTAGCCCGTGAAAAACGCCAAGTTCGAGATAGCTGAAAATATTGAATTATTCACCTATTTAGGCTAATATGAGTCATAGTGTGGTTTCCGGTAGAGTAGAATAGGACCACTCCAACTCTTCCCGTGGATGTCGTACAAGGCGACTAAGGGAATACATTATAAGACATCAATCAGGCCTCCCCAACCCGTCTGGCCAGCGCGGGGAGTGTAGGCCAAATCCTCCGTTTGTCTCCGGCAGATGAGAGAGGGTTGTGCTCCTGCAGTGGAGACAATAACCTGATGATGATGATGAGTCATAGTAAAGTATTATCAATGCCGTTTGTAAAACATTTTGAATGAATCAAATTGATATCACTTACCATAATTTGAGATTGAGGTCAAGCGCAAATCCATCAACAATAAATGTTTTTTTGTTACAGACTAATATCTTAACTGTATCTTTACGTATTTACGATTCTCTCTACCTATAATGCATGTAAGAAATCGCTAAAAGCGATAAAGTCGCCACTTGTACATTAAAATTTACTGTACATTTCTCCAATGTATTTCTGTGATTGGTGCGCATGACCTGACATGACGAATAAAATGGCCGATATATCTTATATTTAAAGTTGCCTTGGGTGTCCATTATTTAAAATGCAGGTTGGCTTAAGGTGGGTAGCTCACGGGTTGAATAACACTAGATGGAGTGAGCAATCAATTTTATAGTTCTTAACTTTTTTTAATCCTACTTCCTACTAATATTATAAACGCGAAAGTTTGTATGTATGGATGGATGTTTGTTACTCTTTCACGTAAAAACTACTGAATGGATTTTAATGAAACTTTACAATAATATAGCTTATACATCAGAATAACACATAGGCTATAATTTATAAAAATATTGTGTGAATTGTCCAAAATATCAAGTGAGTAGGAGAAAATCTACCATCTGCGAGCTACTCTGGCATGCGCCAAAAAATTATAATTTTAATGTCATAATATTAGTTCTTTTCTACGCCACGAAATACTAATCCTGCGCAGACGAAGTCGCGGGCATCAGCTAGTTAGGACATAATTTTAAAAAATCGTCTGACTTCGAGAACCTAATGAATTTTCAGACAGAAATTTTTTAGCTTTTAGAAAATTCGTATACGTCATGAATTCCTGAACTAAATGTTGTATCTTGTCAGAAATGACTGGGTTCTTTAAGTGGTAATCAAGAAAGCTCTTAAAGTTATTACAGGAACTTAACCCTTTTATTGAAGTGTATATTTTTATCGGGATTTTTATGTTAAGCAACTAATGGTTGACTGGAAGAGATCCCTAGTGGGATAAGTCCGCCTTTGTACACAGTTTAATTCCTATTTTAATATTGTTGTTGTTGTTATTTTTGGTACAATAAAGCGTTTACATACATACATAAATACATACATACATACATACATACATACATACATACATACATAATGAATTAGATGTTAGTTATTAGTTATTATATTATTTCTTACAGGAACTCGACCCTTTTATTTACATGCACGTTTTTATAGGTATTTGATATTCTGGCCGCGGTCAGCGTCGGTCGCTTGTCAGGCGAGTGGGGCGGGTGGGGCGAGCGGGCCCAGCCGTGGTATCGACAGGGGCGGCCCCGCGCGCCTTTTTGCCCCACAACCACGTGATTAATTAACCCCCACGAGACGGCGTGTGATTAATGGTCTTCACGAAAAAATACTCAACAAAAATCAATTTGGAAGCTCTCTCCGCCTAAACAGTAACAGGCATCGAGCGGCGGCGGTGTTAAATTATAGCCTGGAAAACCTTTTAAGCAGATCTACATACGCGCGGAGAAATTGCTTCGGGTTTCAGGGATCCGTCGAAACAGAAAAACCTTACAGCGAAGCTAACTCGGTGACTACTGAAAATTATAATAAGTTTGTCTAAAAGAAATCGCTGGCATAAAACCGCTTTGTAGAACTACTCATATATTAATATTTTTAAAGTATACCATGATAGTTTCATCATCATCATCAGGTTATTTTTGTCTCCACTGCAGGAGCACAACCCTCTCTCATCTGCCGGAGACAGACGGAGGATTTGGCCTACACCCCGCGCTGGCCAGACGGGTTGGGGAGAATCATGATAGTTTGTCATATGTATATTAGATGCATGCAGTATTTCCACTTTTCAAAAATTCGCCACCACCCAAAGTTTGCCTGGAAAAATCGCTGAAAGCGATAAGGCCGCCGTTGTACACTACGTTCATCCTTCTATGTTTTTTTTTTATAAAATTGTATATGTATTACCGCACAATAAAGAATATACGATTTGATTTGTTTGCACAGCGTACTTTGAACCTTTTATATTTATGTTCAATAAAGTGTATTTGAATTAAATTGAATTGAAAATTTGCCGGCTATAATTAGAGGATTATGAAATTTAGAACATAAAAAAGTTTATTAGGTATAATATGTCAAAACAATTATTAAATTAAAATATGGAGTAGCATACTTTCGAGGCCAATCGGGATGGTGACGCGTTTGATTAAAGTCCCGCGCCGCTCCACAATCCGAAAGCGTAGGTACCTGCCCTATGCGAGAGTACCACTGTCAATGTGTGTGTGATTAAGCGGTTCAGTGTAACATTGACTTTCTTCCATAAGTATAGAATTCAATTAGGCTTGCATTGAATTTTGAAGGTAAGTTTTTGAGAAACTGAATTAGTACTGTACTTGTACTATTAGTTATTCTGTATGTATGTATGTATGTATGTATGTATGTATGTATGTATGTATGTATGTATGTATGTATGTATGTATGTATGTATGTATGTATGTATGTATGTATGTATGTATGTATGTATGTATGTATATATGTATGTATGTATGTATGTATATTTCATTCCAGATTAATAGTCCTATGAAAACCAACGCTATTTACGTCTCGGTAACATATACATGAAAGGGTCACCAGCAGCAAAAATAGGTTTGTATTACCAAGTAAACTTTGCGGTCCACTTAGGAACACCATCTATTGTGTATTTTGTTTTCGAGACGCAAATGCGTTTGTTTTCATAGGACTATTAATCTGGAATGAAATATAATCGCTTTATTGTACCAAAAATCACACAACAACAATAATAAAATAGGAATTAAACTGTGTACAAAGTCGTACTTTATATTATTCTGTACCAATACGCAGGGGAATATCATTACTTATCTCATTCATAAATTTATATGGACATCAGAATGATAAATGTGGAATTATAAATGAAGCAGTAGATTAAGATTCCAAGGGAATCCTTATCTTCGTGAGTCATGCATCTGAGCTTATTATCACCATTCAAACGACCAAAGTACACAAATTCAAATTGTTTATTATTGTAGATTTGGACGTTGTACTAAAGCAGTGAGGTTTTTGCCAATCGTTTTATACGTGTAGTCTGTGGGTCAACTATACGCAGAAGACGGCCAATTCCCTGCGCGTTCAGTACAATAACGCGCTCAGGATGTTGTCGGGGCTGCCGAGCCACTGCAGCGCATCAGCATGTTTGCGGAAGCTCGCGTCGATAGCTTTCATGCCATCTTGAGAAAGAGAGCCGCCTCGATGCTGAGCCGTGACCGCGACGACACCGACAGCATCCTATGCGTTATTGCAAGCCGAGTCTACTGCCCCATATTGTGGCACACGATTCGATTACACATAAATAAATAAGTGTGTCGTACATTCTTTCGCAATTCATAATTTAAATTTTAAATTTTGGGATAGTTAATTTTTGAATTTTTTTTACTTTTATTTATAATGTAGTTTTAAAATCAACTAAAATAGTTTTATAAGACTCTACTAACAAAGATAAGGACAAATGTTTGAAATAAATGTTTTGAATTTGAATTATTATTATACAAAACCAGACAGAGAGTATTACAGACGCCAGCCTTTTTGAGGACGTTACTAATTTGATACTTGAACGTCCTCCTAGGACTACCTCTAGCTGTAGATAGCTGAAAAACCTCCTCTCTATATATATTATGTTATGAATCCGGTCAACCGTCGCCATGCGACTTTCCTTCGCCCGCTTTTCGCCCCGTGATACCACGTGATGTTTGGCGAACAGCGTCACCGCCTCTGTACCAAACTATATTATTTATTATATATTCTTTATCGCACAACTTAAAACTAAATACAGTAATAAATAGTGTGTACAAAGGTGAGCTTATCTCTAAAAGAGATCTCTTCCAGCCAACCTTACAGGGTGTGAGACAAGGCAGTAAGAGCGAGGGGGGCAAAATAAGTGCATAATAGACTACATAATAACTAAATACCTGAACTATATATATATACATATAATAAATAATAATAACTATAATAAACATACTTACATAAATACATACATACCATATTATACTGAGTGAGACAGATAGTGCTATTTTAGTTTAGTATTAAAGGATGTCACCGACGTACTATCTCGAATGACCGTCGGCAGTTTATTCCACATCTGCGCGGCTCGGACAGTGACGGAATTGAAAAAGAATTTGGTGTTGGATTTGGGATAGGTGAGGGTCTTGGTAATCCAGGCACGTCTAGGACGTTGGGGGTAGCTCGTGGAAACGGGAACGGAGGTATTCAGGAGCAGAAGGATTTTTGAGGATCTTGTAAAGATTTAGACCAGGTATTAAGCTCCAATTTGAATCGTTTCAAGATATCTTGCAGAACACAGAAGCAGAAGAAAACCTACACGTTTTTTCCATCGGCCCAAACTCATGTTTATGAAGGGAAATCGGCCTTCAAATCGAACGCATGGACTTAGTGAAATCAGATTTGCACATGTAATTCAAAACTGACTCATCCGATATGTATCCGATTTGATTTGATTTAAGATATTTTGCAGAACATTGACTAATAACACACTTACTTCTTATCTAACGTTTACATTTAGAAAATATCCGTTTAAAATGCTCTAATGAGATACTTTTTTTTATTTAAAAACTTTATTGCAACGTATATTTAAGTACGTACAAAAGGCGAACATAATGCCAATATGGCATTCTCTTCCAGCTGACCTTTAGGTCATGTAGATAATGAGTGGTAGGCGCAAAAATAAAATAATAAAAACAAGCAAATTATATAAGAAAATTGGTTATATACTATACTATACTTACATAATAAATACAAAAAACGACTTCTCTTGAAAAGATCGATTTCAATTTTAAACCAACCCGGCTATGCTTTCATTGAGCGATTTCCTCCACTAAACCTGAATTTGGGCCGATGTAAAAAATACGCCCACTGACACTTCAATTTGCTAATCCTTACATAGCCGAAACCAAAGAAATTCTATTAGATAGAATCGCGACACGTGTGCCAACTTTTTGCAATATATTGCATAAACTATCTAACGCTAACTCGTTTCGCGCCGAGTCAAGGTCTGCCATATTGCGAAGTGCCATATTGCGAAATATCTAACTGCATAACTGTATCTCCTCACTAGAAAGTGACCGCGAGGCATAAATGGTGCGCGGGAGTGGCGCGCTGTATCACACGCGCGAGTCTGAAGTAAACATATGGCTATAGCCGTTCCATCTTGATAGAATCTCCGTGGCCGAAAGAATTAGCAAGCTGAAATGGCAGTGGGCGGGCCACATCTGTAGCAAAATCGACGACCGTTGGGGCAGACGAGTTCTGGGTTGGCACGCGCAGGGTGGGACATCCCGTCGCTAGATGGACCGAGGAAATGAGGAAGGCCGGAAGCGGCTGGATGCGGAGGGTATAGTATCTGGTTTGATGACGTTCTTTGGAGGAGGCCTATGTACAGGACTGGAACTCTAAGATAAAAAATACGAGTCGGTTATTTTGCAATATGTACCTGCCACGCCGGAGGTTGCGGGTTCAAATCCCGCTAGGGGCAAATGTTCGTATGATAAATATGAATGTTTGTACCCAAGTCTTGGATGTGTATATATTTATTTAAGTATGTGTATCCGTTATCTAGTAACCATACCACAGGCTCTGCCTAGTTTGGGACTGGATATTTGGTGTGAATGTCTGAGATATTTATTATTATTAAATTAAATTAAATATGTAAATCTTAAAGAGTTCCGGAACCGAATACCTTTCTTTGTAAGCACAGACCATCTATAGAGTAAGTATTTCGTTGACGACACGGCAATGTTCATCATCAGTCGAAATACGTTCAATGCTGAACACAAGCCCAATGGTATGTCACTTTTGGTGGGCAGTCCACTGAGGTATTTACCATAATCAGCACGCTTGCAGGCGGCTTAGTGATCACAGTAAGAATGTTCCTTCCCGTTCCTGGTGCAATCCTTGACGACACCCACGGGATAAGGACGGTTCGCTAATGTTCTCTTTGGTCATATTGATTAGGGATTGTTTTTGCGTAAATACGATACGTTATCAGTATTACGAATAGATAATATAGCTGAATCGATAAACGATGGTCAGATATAATTATAGAGGCATTGAAAATGGTGTCGTGCAAGCTGGTGGTCGCAGCTTTGAGCGTGATTTTAGTGATCAATGTGATCGTCAGTAAGTTGACTTTTTTTTATTAATTGAATATGTACAAACCACGTCACATCTTCCATTTTATTAACTTTTAAAACTAATTTTAAAACTAGTTTCGTTTTTGTTTGACATATTGTTCAGAGACATTTATTATGCGGTGTTTGCTCTTTATACTTGATTCCTTGAGCTTGAGAATTACATAGGAATTGGGACTATGGGGAAAGTTTATATATTTAAATTTTTTTGTTATTCTTTTGTTGAGATCTTTTTTTTCCTTAGTGTATTCCATTGTATTAATTCTTTTATACATTTTTTTGTTTATTACAGCAAACATTCAATATATTTTATACAAATATATATACTTGTAAACAAGAACATGATTGTGCGAACCAACACGTATACCAGGCACCTTTGTTACTTAAACAGTATATCCCTTTTATTTTAGCATGATATATAATATATACTAGGGATGCAAGCCTATATTTTCAGACTTTCGATGTATGTATATCGGTTACAGAGTGAGGAATACAGTGATTCGCGAGTAGAGTGGTTTGAAAGAAGATGTAGTAACGAAGGTTGAGAAGGGTATGTTGCGTTGGTTTGGACATTTAGAGCGTATGAGTGAAAGAAGAGTGACATAAGAGATTTACAGAGAGCATGAGGAAGGAACTACAGCTAGAAATCGTCCTAGGAGGACGTTCAAGGATCAAGTGAGATGAATAAAAGAAGGTGCATGAAAAGGTTGATGAATGTGAGTGAGGCTAGTGAGGTGTGTCAGTATTACGCAAAGTGGCGATATGACTCTACCCCTCTGGGACCAAGGCGTGAGCATGTGTCGATTATTTTGTTAAAATGCAAAACTACGTTTGCAAGTTTGGTGTTATCAAACCAACATATAACCGGCTGCCGACAACAAACGTAGAGATCAGTTATCATATATTGATGTTTTCCGTCCCCTGATAATTAATGAGTTTAATAATGACTCATATTGCACCGACTCAAGTGACTCATTCAAAAAATTACCTGTAGGAAAGGTAGATAGATAGATATACTCTTTATTGCACACAAATTAAGGATAACAATAAAATAGGTACAGATTTTTTGGAAGTGTACAAAGGCGGCCTTATCGCTTAGAGCGATCTCTTCCAGGCAACCTGTCAGAAGGAAAATAAGAAAGACATAGCGACAGAGTATTGCAGGTGAAAGAAGGGAAATTTATAATTTTAGAACATGGTAAATACTTAGTAATAATATTGCACAATTGAATTTACTTACAAATATACTTAAATACATACCTATGCATACATATATAGTTTATAATACGATACATATACCGTACGTAATATACTATATTAAATTAGGCACAACTATTGTGAGAGAAAATGCTTTTTAAGGCGATCTTTAAACACATGCAATAATTTAGATTGACGAATCTCACTTGGAAGAGAATTCCATAAGTGGACTGCTGTAACAGCAAAAGAGTCTAAATAATAATAGTAAGGGGCCTGAAGTATATTGTCGTTTTTAGACCTTAACGCTAGGTTATGGTCATTTCCTAAATATTTGAAAAACTCCTTGAGGTAGGGGGGAGAGGTAGGGTTATAGAAAGGTAGCTCTTGAAGTTAACGAGTTTTCACCAAGCAATGAGGATATTTTGAGGTTCTACTACATACAGCCTGGATGCAGGGATTGCATAGAATGCACGTTAGTTTTAATAGGTAAAACTGTGACCTACCAATATCATGAAGCGTTGAAACTGACGATTTTAAGTATCCTACTAATATTATAAATGATAAAGTTAGGATATTTGGATGTTACGATTTGTTTTTTACGCTTATTTGTAACCCTTAAGTATTTTTGTAATGTAGGTATAATGTTTGAAACGTATTGTAATAGGTATAATCAATATATACCTCCCAACTAGCATATTGGTGAATAATTAATTTAATTTAATGCAATCGTACTGATCCTACTATCCTACTAATATTATAAATACGAAAGTTTGGATATTTGGATGTTTGGATATTTGGGTGTTTGTTACTCAATCACGCTACAACCACTGGACGGATCGGGATGAAACTTGGCGCATATATATGTTAGGTCCTGGAATAGGACATAGGGTTGTTTTTATCCCGAAAAAACCTCTCATTCCTACGGGAAGTACATAATAGTTTGTGATGTTAAGTTATTCACGAGTCGCGGCCAGCAGCAAACTATTCAAATTTGAATTTTTTGTAAAATAAAAATATATATCCACGTGGGTCTACTCCATAGGCCTTTCGGAGAATGTGATATATTCTACAAGGCGGCGATGTTGTTCGCAACACATCACGTCAAGGGGTATCACGGAGCGAAAAGCGGGCGAAGGAAAGCCACTTAGAGACATTAGATTGCGCAAAGTGGCGATACATCGTCTCTGCCTACACCTGTAGGAATAGGGCGTGAGCATTATGAATGAATGAATGATATATTCTAATGAATAAAATGAAGCTTATGGTATTAAATAGCTTTTATGTGGCATTAGATTTGTAGTGTAAGTTTTTGAGGCGAAAAGCGGGCGAAGGAAAGCCGCTTTGAAACATTAGATTGCGCAAAGTAGCGATACATCGTCTCTGTCTACCCTTCTGGGACCAAGGCGTGAGAATTATATATTTATGTATGTATGTGGTGTATATGAAGGCTGATTGTACCATAACTTTTTTGTAAGTTTGAAGAAATATGATAGAAATAAGTTAAAAAGTTTGTACTGGAGATTTAGCTATCCTGCTGAACCTGGAAACTCTTTTTCAGAAGACAGACATTGTAAGATAATCAACTGATCTATTTACTGTTCCTTGGTAATAAGTATTTATATATATATTTATGTATCGTGTGTATATATGTATTATGTATGATATGTATAGCCCTAGTTTAAGTATCCTGAAGTTATATCTTTGGACCCGCATCTTAATTTTTACTATTTTCCCACTAGCATAAGGTTGCCTGGAAGAAATCGCTAAAAGCGATAAGGCCGCCACTTGTACATTATCTGTATAATTCTCCTATTTCCTGTAATTTGTGTGAAATAAGGTACATTCATTCATTCTTCCGCTTTTACGATATGTACCAAATTAATAAGCAATTGGAAGCCAGTGGAAATATAATGGTTCACCAGCTTTTGCCAAACCTTTTGTTACCTCCACAGTTGCCATTATCCTGACGCCAGGAGGATCTGGTCCTCGAGCACTTGAACCTCTGAAATGGTGGCAGAATTGTGTGGTGTATCAGATTTACGTCAGGTCTTTCAAGGACCACAATGGAGACGGCATCGGGGATTTACTAGGTTCGTCCTGTTCTAGATTTTTATTTGATTGTAGATTCAGGCTTACCAAAACAGTCAGTTAAATGATTCATTATCATCGTCAGGTTATTTTTGTCACCACTGCAGGAGCACAACCCTCTCTCATCTGCCGGAGACAGACGGAGGATTTGGCCTACACTCCCCGCGCTGGCCAGACGGGTTGGGGAGGCCTGAATGATGTTTTATAATGTATTCCCTTAGTCGCCTTGTACGACATCCACGGGAAGAGTTGGAGTGCTCCTATTCTACTCTACCGGAAACCACACGACATACATTATTTTAGAATCAATACTTACATAGTAGGCCTCCTAAAGTATTGATTCTAAAATTAAAATAAACCTTACTGATAGAAAATTTTATGTAGTTTAATTTTGTAGAAGTAGTTATAACGATAATAAAATTTCTTTAACCGATATATCAGAGAGAAACAGGAGAAAGGCATCTTCGATTTTCCCCCTCCTCCCCCACCCTCCCCTCCCCTTGGCTCTTTAGTATGTTTATCAGGACATCTAAAGGAGCAACCTTATAAATTTTTAGGACTTAAGTAATGATTTGGGCTAATTTGTCTAATTTGCTAAGGCTAATTGGCTAAATTAAAATAAGCTTCCCATTGAAAAGTCACAGTTTAAAGTCTAAGTTCTATTTCCTATCAGATCACATGGCATTTCCGATACTGATAAATGATTAGATAACCGATTTGTATTTTAGTGTAATCGACTGTTCATAAAGTTCGTTTTTACCATCAATAATAAGCAGTGAACGGAATAGGTTGAGCGATTTCCGGGCAATGACCTCAAACATACAAGTCGATATGGACATGCCTCGGGGATTCAGGGATTTTAAAATAACGAGAACTTTAACTTTCAGACAAAAGTAGCTGCCAATTATGCTCTCTATCCAGTGCTATCAATAACTCTTGCTATACACATATCGGGCAGTTCTGTGGTCAGGGGCGTAGCGAAAAATGGTATAGCTAAAAGTTGCCTAACAACTTTTAACTAAACCATTTTTCGCTGCGCTGATGGCCTATATCCAATGTCACAGGTCACAGATAGAGTCATGTCTTATGACCATACTATGGTGCCCTGCTAAAAGAAAACCGTAAAGTATTTTGGGAAGTGTCAAAGAGGGGTCAAACTGGTTTGCTATAATTCTATGAAAATTTCTAAAGTTTCTTCGTCTGTTGAAGAATTAGAATTCATCAGTCGTAGAAATCTAGAATACCAGTTTGACCCCTTTTTGGCGATTTCCAAAAGTTGCCAAAACACTTTACGGTCTTCTTAGCTACTAGGGTAGTATGACAGACAACATGTTGGAAATATCAAAAATAGCTCTACGCCGATCACCGATAAAAAGCTATAGATAAAATATTAAGTCTAATAGATAACTTTGATTTCATTTGTCCAAACTTTTAAAACAAACAGGTAGATGTAATGATAAAAAGGGGAAAGCAATAATTATAGAACAGAAAATGACAACAATGTAATGAACAAAGTGTGTTAGGAATGTTGTCATGATACAATGTTGCATGACAGTAATAATGGTTTTATAATAGCTCGAAGCAATACATTGGATTCGTGGAATTAGTTGTAAAGCTCAGGTTGGGACACGACCTCTAATGACGTAATTTAGTGACGAAGTTCGAAAAGAAAATGAAAAAGATATAAATTATTTCGTTAGTGAAATAATAAAAATTACAGAAAAAAAAATTACAGAATAGTTTGCCGTGTGGTTTCCGGTAGAGTAGAATAGGACCACTCCAACTCTTCCCGTGGATGTCGTACAAGGCGGCTGAGGGAATACATATAAAACATCAATCAGGCCTCCCCAACCCGTCTGGCCAGCGCGGGGAGTGTAGGCCAAATCCTCCGTCTGTCTCCGGCAGATGAGAGAGGGTTGTGCTCCTGCAGTGGAGACAAAAATAACCTGATGATGATGACAGAATAGTTACTTATATCACCGAATCCAAGCGATCACAGTTGACTTCGTCATCAGCCTGTCAATAAAATACACCAGATCAAAATGCCTTGTCCAAAAGCCTATTGCTTCCCCAACTAGTACCTACACTGGCGAATAATACAGCCTTTTTACAGCGTAATGGATCCATAGTGGGGGCATATAGGTGTTTGATCCACTAACGCCCCTATACCCCCACTATGGACCTATTTTATAGCTTATGGCTGCATATTTTCCCAGTGTACTAGTTGGGTCTTTAATTCTAGAACTGCATCACAGTGTGAGTTTCAAAGTGCATATTATTTCTAATTCGCAATGTTTTTACTGTGAATTTGAAACCTATAAATAGGTATTGAAGAAATGCGAATGCCTGTTTTCTGGTATCCTTATTAAATAAACTCAAAAATTAATCAGTATTTATATGCACAATTTCTTTTTAGGCATCGTCAGCAAGTTGGACCACTTCGTGGACGCTGGAGTTACTGCCATAGTGCTATCCCCGATCTTCGCCTCGCCCATGGTGGACTTTGGATATGACGTCAGTGACTTCTACGAAATCGACCCTCAATATGGCAGCATGGGTAGTTTTGAGATGCTGCTAAGACAAGCTCACGCGCGAGGTATGTCTACAATGTTATTATTATAGAGCATTGCTCTAAGGAAATCAGTGTTCTGTTCTCTCTGCAGCACACATACTGTGTCTACTACAGTGTTACCACACTGTACTGTTGTCCCTTACAGTCAGTTCTCCTGCCGGTTTTTCGGATACGTTCCTCGCGTTATTCCGCTCATTCGTGCAGGCGCGAGTAATATCAGATAATTATCCGACAATCCGTGTGACGTGATCTGACGTGTGTGTGCAGCCGACTTTGGTCCTAGATCTAACAATATACTTTCATCATTATCATCATATCATTTCTTAGACGTCCACATCTGGACACGCCTATGAACGCATCCAGCCGCTTCCGGCAACTTTTTCAGGTCGTCAGTCTCTTTGGCGGTGGGCCGATCCGCGCTCTCTACTCCAGAAGCTCTCTCCGAACGCTCTCTACTACTGCGACAGATGTGGCCCGCTCATTGCTTATATCGGTGACCTTCGTTCTTTGCCGGAACTCCTCATTTTGAATCATATCCCTTAAAGAAACCCCGATCATAGCCCTCTCCATAACTCGCTGAGTGACTTGAAACTTATAGATCAGGCCCACCGACAGTGTCCAAGTTTCTGCGCCGTAGGTCATGACAGGCCATGCGCAGACTTTTATCTTTGAACAATATACTTTACCCTAAGATTATTTCTAAGAAAGTATCTCTTTTAGCACATTAATGACTGTCATTGGAAAATCTATATCATATTTGATTTAAGTGCCTGTACATAAGTTATTATCTCCGATCACGACTTCTCAAAGTATCCATCGACACAACAACGTAGTATTGGAAAAGCGATTATTACATCCATATTTGATGGTCTGTATAAGCGACGGTATTACGATGGCCTCTGAATGTTGTATTATTGTGACAGCCGTTTCCACAAGGAATATTGGAAATGAACTGAAAGTATTTTTTTTTCCTAAATCTTTTGTGACTTCTGTTGTTCTGACAGCCTTACTGCTATGACTTTTTTGTACCTTTTTACTAAAAGCAAAAACATCACACTTATGTTTGAACCATTTATCTTCGTCTTGTACTCTATCTCTGCTTCGTAAATTAATGTCATGGTATGGTTCCTTTATTGATGCGTCTTTGAAAGTTACTGTATAAATCGTTCAATTCACGAAGGCAGCCCAACTACTTTTCGCGGGGGGTGAGAGCGTAAAGCGGTGAACTAATTCAAACATCTTAGTGTACGTATGCACACATTAATGTGATGATTAGTGCCTAACATAGAACACAGTATCAATAACGCATAAAAAGAAAGAGAGGGGCGTGCCGTCGTGAACTGCACGATCCGTAACCATATTTCGTTGTTAAAAATTCAATTTTTCAGATATCAAAGTGATATTGGAGATTCCTGTGAACCACGCGAGCACGAAGTCTGACTACTTCATTAGATCTGAAGATAGCCAGATGATACAGGAATTCTACTTCGTATGGGCAGACCCGTTGGTCGACCCTGATAACAGTAGCAACAGACTTCCACCGTCCAACTGGGTCAGTACTCAGCTACTATAGACGATATAGTATTTTGGTCAACTTTAATATTGATTGGAGCTATTTGTAGAAACGAGGGAAATAGAACAACTGTCATACTTCTAGGGTTTAATTATTTTTTACTAGCTGTTGCCCGCGACTTCGTACGCGTGGAAAACTTAACATCACAAACTATTATGTATTACCCGTAGGAATGTGATATTTTTTCGGGATAAAAACTATCCTATGTCCTATTCCAGGACCTAAGCTATATGTGTGCCAAGTTTCATCCCGACCCGTCCAGTGGTTGTAGCGTGACTGAGTAACAAACATCCATCCATACTTACAAACTTTCGCGTTTATAATATTAGTAGGATGTGCTTCACTGAAGTAAAGTAGATGTATTAAAATAATATTCAAGAGTGGCTTTTCTATGAATGTGCTTGAAACCGAGATAGTAATTTGATCCGAGTATATACTTGAAATTGCTTAGACGCTAATCGCTTATCCGAAAAGTCACCTGACGTTTTAGTTCAACGGATGTCTGTCCGGAGTAATTATTTTGACGCAGGCATAGCCTAAGGTAATGATTTTTGAAATTCGTCCTCAAATGCGTGGATCCTCCTAAAAATCCTCGTTTGTTTAATAGGCTATGTTTTTTTTTATTTGTGATGGGTTTACGCTTGACCTCAGTCGCACCTGATGGAAGTGACAATGAGGCCTAGAAGATGCTTATTCACCATTCCTTGAAAAAGATCCAAAATGTACTTGTCAGGGAGTTCCATTCCTTAGCAGTTCGCATTATGGAAGAGGGAGCAAAAAGTGTATTATGTCTACAACATAAGGATGAAGTTACTCCCCTGGTAGTCCTGTGATGGAACGGGTGTAGGGGAGTTAAATGTGATTTACGCTATGTATAGTTTTATAAAGTAACTGGAAACTCAGAAATGTGAAATAAGTCAATAGACTAAATATAAGGGTGCAAACTCAGAAATGTAAAGTAAGTCAATGGACAGGAATCGGATCATGCGGATAATTAAGTATTCCTGGCTGACGTCGAACCCTTAGTTTGAGGAAAGTCAATACCTGTGAATACATGATTGTTGCCTGCATAACGTTCATCATCGGGTATTTTTTGTCTCCACTGCAGGAGCACAACCCTCTCGCATCTGCCGGAAACAGACGGAGGATTTGGCCTACACTTCCCGCGCTGGCCAGACGGGTTGGGGAGGCCTGACTGATGTTTTATAATGTATTCCCTCAGTCGCCTTGTACGACATCCACGGGAAGAGTTGGAGTGGTCCTATTCTACTCTACCGGAAACCACAGAGTTCGTTAGCATAAAAATAGTTCTCCTAGGGCCATGTACTGGAAATCCAAATGGCGCATTTGTCAACCTCTCCATGTATCTGCTTAGTTATAAAAAAAATTATTACAGGAAAGTCAATACGGAGGGTCAGCCTGGGAATGGAGCGAAAAACGTCAACAATACTATCTCCACCAATTCGATGTTGAACAAGCAGACTTCGACTTCAGGAACCCATTTCTTGGAATGGAGATGCAGAATATTTTTATATTTTGGCTAAGCAAAGGAGTCGATGGCGTGAAGGTTGGCCATATGCCCTTCTTAATAGAAGCACGTCACACAGGAATATATCCTGATAATCCTCCTGATGGTTCAGAAGTTTACAATAGAGATCAAGAAGAATTATATCGCCATATTCATAATTGGAGACACCTTATGGATAATACATTTTCTAGCGCACAAAGTACACAAGGAGATCGGTGAGTGTCTGAGGGTTTGTCATTAAATAGAAATAATAGATATGAATTGAAATGAATTCGTTGAGCCACAACAAGAATATCTAATAGGGGTAGGTGGAAACGTCGTCACTTAAGTTCTTGAATTGAATATGTGGTTGTACCATATTCCCGAACCCAAGCAAAACGAGTCAAGACTCTTTGTTACTAGATCTATTTATTCAAATACCTTCAATTATTTTTTTATTCAAACTTAAAAACTCTAAAACATAAGCCAAACATAACTAAACATTAAAAAATAGAAATACTACTAACACTAAACTACAATTAATAAAAAAGGCCGTCGAGGTGGTCGCACTGGGCCATTGTGCCCAGAAGGCTGGCGACGTTCCCTCTTTGTATGTCCAAACTAATGCGTTGCCTGAGGTACAGGCCAGCCTGGTCACCGGAAGCTTCTATGAAGCTTCTTTGTTACTTAATTTGTAATCATTTGTACCAGGATACTGATCGCAGAAGCTAACACTGACATGGCAAATACGATGCTGTACTACGGTGACTTCAATCGCACATTTCCTGCTGTCGGCGCACACTTCCCATTAAATTTCAACTTCGTCACGATGAGACGTAATGAAATTGCCTGGACCTGGTCTCGTATTATTCATTCGTGGATGATGCAGAAGCCGAATGGTGTTACTTCTAACTGGATGGTAAGTATGATTTTTATATCAATAATATTATTCGTTAAATTCCTTCAGGGGCATTACGTTTTATTCCCACAACCTCTGGTTGCTACAATAACCATTTCCCAAAATTTAAAAAGTCCTTATAATAAAAAAAACCTTGCTCTGTTTAGCCTCTAATGATCAAAAGTGCCATTCTATTGAGGCGGCTTGTGTTCAGCAGTGGACGTATTTCGGCTGATGATGACTGTTGTTTGTATTTTATGCCTCTTTATACCAGTTTCGAACATAGGCATTTCCCAATGAACCAGACCCGGTCTTTCGTCTTTCGTCCTCGGCCACCTTCTTCAAGTCGTCGATCGTCGCGGCGTTCCATGCTGCTCGCACCAATCCGCGATATCCACTCCAGAACTCGTTAGCTTCAATTGCCCTCAGTTCTATGACAAATGTTGCCCATCTGATCACGTCAGCCTGGTAATCCTTTCGACTATGTTGATGACCATGACTCTTCGTCAGATCTAATGTCATTGTAATTTTGTTGACTCCGCGATATATATTATATGTCTTACAGTTGGGCAATCACGACCACAGCAGGGTGGCCAGCCGCTTCGGTGACCACATGATCGACGGCCTCAACGCCCTCATCATGTTCCTCCCAGGAGTCGCCGTCTCCTACCAGGGCGAGGAGATCGGCATGAGGGATGGCTATGTCAGCTGGGAGGACACTAAGGACGTGAGGGCTCTTAATAGAGGAGACAAGGAGACCTACCTCCAATACTCGCGCGATCCTGCGCGAACGCCGTACCACTGGGACAATTCCACCAGCGCTGGGTTTTCAACCATTGGGAACACCTGGCTACCGGTTGCCGATGACTATACAGAAATAAATCTTGCCCAACAGAAACAGGATGAAAAAAGCCATTACAAGGTAAGCTAGAGGACTATTAAAATGAGTGACATCTTTTTTAATTCGGGTTTGATTGTATTTAAAATAGCAATTTGTTATACACAAACTACCTTCTTTCGTATCAGTATCTATTCTTCTGAATTAATGAAGACAAGAGGATGGCAGAGAGAAGAATGCCTGCATAGATAAAAACTTCTTGAAATAAGTTAAATATTGGGCCCGATTCTGAAGGCACACATTTAAAATTTGACAGCGCTAAAATTGGTTTAGTCTTTATCTTCATAATATTGTGTGACAAGGACAGCAACAGTTTTTGTGATGACAAATTTTAACTTTGTACCTTCAGAATCAAGCCCATTATCTTGTACGAAAGTAAATTGCATTGTACCAAGAATATGGTTGTCTCATATATATATTGAAACAAACATTTTCTTTCTGAAAGAAAAGTTTCTGAAAGAACTTTTGTTGTTTTTATTATAACAAATAAGTAAGTCAAGTAAAATATTTTATTGTTCTAAGAACATCTTGGAATAAATGTTCTTGGACAAAAACACATATCTGCTGATTCAAAGATACGAATCACATATAATTAATTTGTTGGAATTTTATTGGAAATTATACTTTTGGCTATTTGATGCGATATTCTCACTGCCTTTTTAATTTTTCATAAGCGTCCTGGGCGCGCATTGTGAAATGTGAAAAATAAGACTGCCATAATTTATTTTTGTATCGACAGTATTTTTTACTTACAAATGTTTTGAAAATAGTCGTATTAAACGCGTGCTAAGATAATTATTTAAATCTCGGCTTTATCTGTTATATTCTCTCGCCCACGACTCGGGCATAAAAGTATTGTAAACGGTCGAGCTTACAGTAGCGTAGCCTCGATTTCAAATAGTGTCATAAGATACTACTAGCTTTTGCCCGCGACTTCGCCCGCGTAGGTTTCGATATTTACACATCTTCACTGCTTTTGACGATTAATTTGATTTCACGTAAGAATGAGATGTGTTTTCGGGATAAAAACTATCCTATCCTATTCCAGGATCTAACCTACCTATATGTATGCCAAGTGTTATCCCGATCCATCCAGTAGTTGAAGCGTGATTGATTAACAAACATCCAAACTTTCGCATCTATACTTTTAATAAAACTGTAACTGGTCTATGTCTGTACATGAGATATATTTAAAAAAAAATTGTATGAGAAGTCTTTATAGGGCCAATAGAAGCTGAAACATTTTTTTTTTAGAATTTCTGTCTGTCTGTCTTTCTGTCTGTATGTATGTTTGTTACCGCATCACGCAAAAACTACTGAATGAAATTTGATGCAGTTTTCACAGTTGTCTTGCTGATGGTCTAACTTAAAATCTGGTGCATGTTTCATCTTGATACGCTACTTAGAACCTGAGATATTAATAAAGTATTTTTTTCTATAAGCCATTATATCGGATGATAATAAAACGACCGTTAATATTTCTTTCAGTTACTCAGTATCACATTTAGAAATCATTCATGAAAAAAACATCTCTTTTTTACGAAAATTTTGATAAAAAAATGCAATGTTTCTCGAACGTACGAGTATGTTCATCATATGGGTGAGGTCAACGGCCGCGGCGCGGCGAACTGCGCGGCGCGTATGGAATTGAGTGAAATTTAGTTTTTGGGGATAGGGATGGGATTGAGGTTGGGGTTGGGATTGGGATATTTAGAGTATCGAGTCTGAGTGGGAGTGGAAGTAGAAGTGGGAAGAGAACGGGAGCGGAAGTGGAAACGGGGCCGGATTCTGTAGTTCAGGCGAGCGGAGCCGCGGGCACAGCTAGTTTATAATATCAGTGGGATACTTATAATTGTCTCCGTCGGCCGAATCCTCCGTCTGTCTCCGGCAGATGAGAGAGGGTTGTGCTCCTGCAGTGGAGACAAAAATAATCTGATGATGATGACTTATTGTCTGTTTTCAGGTGTACCAGGCTCTCACGGCTCTGCGCAAGGAGCCAACTATCTCCCACGGTTATTCCGGTGATATAACTGCTGTATCGGCAATCACTATAAAGACCATCTACTACATTAGAACTCTAGAAGGACATGACACTTATATTCTTCTATTCAACATCAGTGAACTTTTTGACACTATAAATCTGAATGAGATCAGCTGGCGATTCAGGCTACCAGCTACTGTGTGTGTTGCTAGTGTACACTCCTGGAGAAACCCTGGGTAAGTTATTCTTCATCATCAGGTTATTTTTGTCTCCACTGCAGGAGCTCAACCCTCTCTCCTCTGCCGGAGACAGACGGAGGATTCGGCCTACACTCCCCGCGCTGGCCAGACGGGTTGAGGAGGCCTGACTGATGTTTTATAATGTATTCCCTTAGTCGCCTTGTACGACATCCACGGGAAGAGTTGGAGTGGTCCTATTCTGCTCTACAGGAAACTACACGGCATTGTTTTTATTCAATAAGTTATTCTTACTTGACACGAATAAGGCTAAGTATTTGTGTTGTCTTCTATCAAGTTCTAGCATGAACGTATTGATTACTAGGCTTCAAGAAACAAAGCGAGCTTTGCTTTGATTAAATCGATTTGTATTTATCAATATTTATATCATTTATTGTTTCATGTAGTTAATAGGGTCTTGCATATAATCATAGGCGCTAACATGAACCCTCAAAGTCGAAGTAAAAAACATTTATTGCATATGAGTACACTTGGTACATTTATACACGTCATTTTTTTATCGACTACCGCTTCCTAGCTGTAAGGGAACTACCATAGTTTTTTTTGTAATAATATTTATAATATTATGCTGTAAACTTACGAGTTAATTACAAACAAACAAAAAGATTTACAATGAAAATTTTAAAGGGTTATTAATTTAAATAAATGTAATGCCAAAATACTACTACACTATTTATTAAACTTCTACAATTTTAAAGGTAGCCGGAAGCGCCTGTGGTGTCTATTGGGAAAGGCCTATGTCCAGCAGTGGACATCTAACGACTGAGATGATGATGAAATTATTGTTGAGTGAAGTTATTTGATTGAGTCTAAAATTGGAAACCCTGTCTCTTACTAAAGCCCATATCTTATAGAAACCATGTCGTGTGGTTCCCGCCTTAGAACAGGGCCACCCACAATCTTACCGTGGATGTCATCAAGGCGACTAAGAGATTGCATCAGTGACAGGCAGCAGAGCGATCACTGCGATCAGTAATCCGCTTGCCAAGCGTGGTGATTACGCAAATACCCCAATGGACACCCCACCAAGAGTGGCATTCTATTGGGGAGGCTTGTGTTCAGCAGTGGATTTATTTTAACTACTAGCTGTGCCCGCGGCTCCGCTCGCGTGGAATACAGGATCCGCTCCCCTTCCCAATTCCGCTTCCACTCCCACTCCCACTCCCACTCCCACTCCCACTCCCACTCCCACTCCCACTCCCACTCCCACTCCCACTCCGCTCCCGCTACATCTCCAAATGTAGTCCAAACTCATCGCAACCGAACATTTGGTACTTTATTTGAGTATTTGGTACCCAAAATTGTTAACACTATCCCACTAGGCATCAGAAGCAATGTAATCAACAAAAACACTTTCAGAATTAAATATAAGAAATATCTAGTAAACTCAATCTTTTTGTGCTAATATCAAAATTAAAAACTTTGTAACTTTTTGCTTTGCTATTCACCATTGCGTAGTGATATTTAGTATTCTCTGCCATAGATGTGTATAAAGTAAGAGAGCTATTTCTGCCAACAAACAGTATTAGACAGTTTGGCGGAGTTATTGTATGTATATTTTTTAAGAGAAGAGTAAATGATTTTATTATAATTATTATTAAAATTATATTTCCTTGTTATATTGCATACTAACCTAAACAGATAGACAGACAACAATTTCAAAAATTATTGAAATGTGTTCTATTACGTATCCTCCATTAATTTTTTCGCAAATATCTTCAATCTTCTGTTTGTTTCAGCGACACGATAACCGAAGAAGTCCAGGTACTCGCGCCAGGGGAAGCGCTAGTCATGAGATCACGACGTTGATCGTTTTGTAAAAAATATTTTTCATTCATGAGCTTGGTAATTCTGTTCGAGTGTGCTACAATAAGAGTAACTCTTTATATGGACCCAGGAGGCGCAGCTTGCTTGTGTGATGCGCTATAACGGCACACAACGACGTATTTTGTACTGCATCACTGTATTGGATTCAAGCGAGGTTTAATCATCTACATAAATGACTTTGTTATAAATCTCATACACGAGTTGTGTAGAATTGACTTTTTGTATACTATATTTTTATTATTTTTGACATTTTGTACACTATATTTTTATTATCTTTTGACATTTTGTATACTATATTTTTATTATCTTTTGACATTTTGTATACTATATTTTTATTATCTTTTGACATTTTGTGTACTATATTTTTATTATTTTTGACATTTTGTACACTATATTTTTATTATCTTTTGACATTTTGTATACTATATTTTTATTATTTTTGACATTTTGTACACTATATTTTTATTATCTTTTGACATTTTGTATACTATATTTTTATTATTTTTGACATTTTGTACACTATATTTTTATTATCTCTTGACATTTTGTATACTATGTTTTTATTATCTTTTGACATTTTGTATACTATATTTTTATTATTTTTGACATTTTGTACACTATATTTTTATTGTCTTTTGACATTTTGTATACTATATTTTTATTATTTTTGACATTTTGTACACTATATTATTATTATCTTTTGACATTTTGTATACTATATTTTTATTATTTTTGACATTTTGTACACTATATTTTTATTATTTTTGACATTTTGTATACTATATTTTTATTATTTTTGACATTTTGTACACTATATTTTTATTATCTTTTGACATTTTGTACACTATATTTTTATTATCTTTTGACATTTTGTATACTATATTTTTATTATCTTTTGACATTTTGTATACTATATTTTTATTATTTTTGACATTTTGTACACTATATTTTTATTATCTTTTGACATTTTGTATACTATTTTTTTATTATTTTTTGACGATCACATTAACTCTGACCTTTTACGTAAGTTAATCTATGTATTAAAATTTGTAATGTGAAATAAAGAAATCTAATCTAATCTAATCATACGTAGATGGCGTACCTAATATGTGATATGTGAGAAGGACATCAATATATGTGCTTCTCTTTTTAACTGAAAGCGTCGATTGCTCGGCGCCAGCTCTCTAGTGCGTACTGCCAGCCATGCTCTATTTTACGTTAAAATGGCGAGGGGTCTTTACGTAGTAATGTGTAGTAATCTTTGGATATGGTGAGACCTTGAGAATCTATGCAGTTGTGTATGCGATAGCACACTAAGCCAGCTTCATCTCGTGCTTGAAGATATCCTACCTATTACGTTTCTACTAGCTGTGCCCGCGGCTCCGCTCGCGTGAACTACAGAATCCGCTCTAGTTCCCACTCCGCTCCTGTTCTCTTTCCCACTTCCACTGCCACTCAGACTCTCGACCTCCCAATCCCACTTCCAAATGTCCTTAGTCCTTGTCATCGTAATCCCTTAGTCCTGGTCATCGTAATCTGAATGCCGAGCATGTTATACTTTGTTGTTTTTTTGTATGTATACTCCGCTCCTGTTCTCTTTCCCACTTCCACTCAGACTCTCGACCTCCCAATCCCACTTCCAAATGTCCTTAGTCCTTGTCATCGTAATCCCTTAGTCCTGGTCATCGTAATCTGAATGACGAGCATGTTATACTTTGTTGTTTTTTTGTATGTATACCCACTAATGTCTCCATTGCTTAAGCCCCCCCCCCCCCCCGCCCTCCACTTTACTCACAGGTCCAGATCCAGCTCCTCAATCAAAAGTTATGTGAATTCATAGTTTTCAAAAACTCACATACAATTACACTGGTACCATTCCCGCTCCCGCTACCGCTCAAGAATTCCTTCGTGCATTGACACTCTACACTTCTTTGTTGTATGCGAGTTTTCGAACACTATAAATTAGCATAACTTTTGATTGACTGCGTCGATTGCAATGAAATAAAGCCTATATGTTACACCGAATTAAGCACTATGTTTCTGTGAGAAGTCGATCATAAGTTAATTAATGGTTTCAATGTAAATTTACCCAAAGGATATAGTAGCAAGTGAGGTAACGATTTCTTTATGTCAAATAGTAATACAATACAATACAATACAATACACTTTATTGCACAAACAAATACAGTTACATGTTATAAAAGTTACAAATAGTACAATTTAGGCGGTCTTATCGCTTTAAGCGATTTCTTCCAGACAACCTTTGCGTAATGTCGCTTAAATCTAAAACTCTTTCAGACTATAGCGGCACGTTTGTATCAGAAAGCATTAATGATGTCAAAAAAATTATGTAAAGTTTTTTAGGAACTGATTTTGTATAAAAAGTAAATTTTTGTTTTTACCTTTTTCCAAAGAGCGTCGTACAGAAATTTCGTATTTTTGAATGCATATGTTACATAAAACCAGGTGTTTGTTATATCGTTAATAAGTTAAATAAATATTTTTATTTCCTAATTCGTTATATTTTATTTGTCCCGAAATCCTATGAAGGACATGACATCCAATAAACTGATCTTAAAGTAGTTTGAGCAGCAGTACTGGACTAATGGAGGAGACGATGCGCCTTGTTGTAGGCTGGATGGCCTTAAGAGCCTCCATTGCATTTATTTATCATATATATTTCTAATATTTAAGAGCATCGGTGGCGCAGTGGGGAAAAGGAACGCAGTACAGGAGAAAATCATAGATTGGAATTTACAGTTAAAAATATATATTTACTATTCTGAGCGAAAAGCTGTCGAAGGATAGCCACTTTGCGACATTAGATTCCGCAAAATAATCGATACATCGTCTCTGCCTACCACTCTGGGACCAAGGCGTGAGCATTTTGTATGTATGTATATATGTATGTATGTATGTATGTATGTATGTGTGTATGTATGTATGTATGTATGTATGTATGTATGTATGTATGTATGTATGTATGTATGTATGTATGTATGTATGTATGTATGTATGTATGTATGTATGTATGTATGTATGTATGTATGTATGTATGTATGTATGTATGTATGTATGTATGTATGTATGTATGTATGTATGTATGTATGTATGTATGTATGTATGTATGTATGTATGTATGTATGTATGTATGTATGTATGTATGTATGTATGTATGTATGTATGTATGTATGTATGTATGTATGTTATTTATTATCTAATTCAAAACAAGGATTTTATTCGTTACTAGCGGTGCCCGCGGCTCCGCTCGCGTGGACTACAGGATTCGCTCCCTTTCCCACTTCCGCTCCCACTCCCGCTCCCGCTCCCGCTCCCGCTACAGCTCCAAATGTAATCCAAACTTCTTTACTAACCTTACCTACTAATGTATTTGAAAACAAAAAATGTCCATAACTTTTGATTGAGTAAACCGGTTGCGGTGAAATAAAGCCTATATGTTACTCCGAGTTAAGCCCTATATTTTTGTGGTAAGCCTATCAAAATCGGTTTAGTAGTTTGTAAGTGATGCGTGCACAAACAAACAGACAAACAGACAAAAAATTAAAAAATGACTGAAATGTGTTCTATTACTTATCCTCAGACCCCCAATTTTTTTTGCAAATATCTTCAATGTACAGACACGCGAAGTTTACGTTTCTATTATATGTATAGACTAGCTGTGCCCGCGGCTCCGCTCGCGTGAACTACAGAAACCCATTCCCACTCCCGCTTCCGCTCCCGCTTCCGCTCCCGCTCCCGCTTCCGCTCCCGCTTCCGCTCCGGTCCAGCTCCCGAATATCTTCAATGTACAGACACACGATGTTTACGATTTTATTTATAAGATTACATAAGCTGCTCCTATTCTAGTCTTAAATTACAACTTTTATCAATAACTTCCAAGAACGTCACAGTTATTAGGGGATAACGAATAGTCAGCTGATTATGTTTTGAAGGGCTAATGCCCTTACCTTCATGATTCATGCATGAGTCATATTATGACAGTTCATTTACAGTGCTTATCGATATATGATGAGGAAAACCACTTTATTTCAATCCGGTTTACAAAATCTTCGGTCTCCTAAGCACGACCTGGAGAAGCTCGTCATCCTCGGACAAGTGGAGGCAGGCGTGCCAGAGGACGAGGACCCGACCAGACCCGGTGGCTGGCGGATTCTTATATGAAGCGGTGCGACATTTTGATCCTTGAACGTTCTCCTAGGATGACCTCTAGCTGTAGTTCCTTCCATATTCGCACTGTACATCTCTTTTGTCACTCTTCTTTCACGTTCTATATATTATGTTATTCCTGGATATACACTGTCACTTCACAAAGTTTCATCAAAATCCATTCGGCAGTTTATGCGTGATGCCCGTACAAACAAACAAACAAACAATTTTTTTTTAATTGTTCTAACATGTTCAGTTACTTATTTTAAGTCGCCCTGGTTGGTTTTTTTCCGAATATATTCAATGCACAGACTTCTTTGCATTTACGATTTTATTATATGTATAGATAGATGGGTAAGTGTGGATATTTATTTGTCTGTTTATATATTTGTTTTTATATATACGGCTGAACGGATTTTGATGAAATAACATAATATAACATACTACATACATAAGGAAACCTAAATGTTATACTTCCGTGCGAACGAAGTCGCAGGTTTAAGTTAGTTATAAAAATATTAGGATCATATATTCGGTTTATTCCTTTACTAGCTGTTGCCCGCGACTTCGTCCGCGTGGACCACGTAACTTTATAAATTATATAGCCTATGAGACTCACAAAATAACGTGGCTTTCTATTGGTAAAAGAATTTTCAAAATCGGTTCTGTAGATCCAGATATTACCCCCTACAACCTCACAAACGTTGACCCCGATGAATGTACTCATACATAATGCTCACGCCTTGGTCCCAGAGGGGTAGGCATAGACGATGCATCTCTATTATGCGCGATCCCGACAAACTTTGCAAAGTGACTTTCCTTTCCTATGTGATACCAGTTGGCGATGGCGAACAACATCGCTAGCTCCGTGTTGAGACACTTTGTGGTTCCACGATTAGCTAGGGAAATACTTGTCCACCTTATCAGTGCCCCATTGAAATCACAGAAATACACTGGAGAAATATACCCACAATAAATGTAATTTTTTTTATTTACAAAACTTCTGTATAAACAACATTTATACTCCTTCCTTGAGGAGCTAAGACGTATAACTGCTCTGGGCTACTGACGCGGGAGCACGCCACGTACAACTGTCCGTGAGAAAAGCAGCTGGTTCTCAGATCAACACCAGCCACGCGAAGCGTCTGGCCTTGAGACTTATTAATAGTCATGGCGAAGCAGACGCTCACGGGAAACTGTATTCTTTTGAACTCAAAGGGGAAATTAGTAGGTATCAGAGGTATACGCGGAATAAATACATTCTCGCCTGCGCCGCACCCCGTTAGAATTTCTGCTTCTATCAGATTCCGCTGCAATGAAACTACTTTCAGCCGGGTCCCGTTACACAGCTTCGGAGGAGTCAAGTTCCGGAGAAGCATAACAGGAACACCGATTTTTAGCTTGACGCTATTAGCTGGTAATCCCGGTGCGCTAAGAGAAGCCAGAAATTCAACGGGGTAGGTGGTGGCGTCATCTTGGTTAATAACAGTATTTATAGACGTGTATACTACCTCATCTCCCTCAATACCGTTCAAAATGATGTTATTTATTTCGACGGTGTGATCGTTTTTCGGTGCTAAAATAGCTCGCTCACATAACCAAGAGTTCTCTGAGTTTGTCACTTGGGCAATATCTCCGTACACAAAGCGGATCAGGTCTTCTACCGTAGAAACAATCCTACAGAGGTTTGCTGGCAAGTTCACGTGGCCGTTTTCGGCGAGTAGAGATCCTTCTCCAACTTTGAGCAACATATCAGAGAACTCTTGAGCCAGCGAGCTCCCTCCCAACCGTGCTCTCATGTTCTCTTTGAAAGACAGTTTATTAATTCGGGGCCAAAGAGTGGAACGTTTGAGACATGCATTGACTTCATCGGCTCTGGTACCACGAGTCACCACAGGCAATGTCTGTCGGAAATCGCCGCAAAATAAAACCGTGATACCGCCCATCACCCGATTGTTTCGGCAAATGTCTTGCAGTGTACGATCGACTGCTTCAACAGCTTTCTTGTTGGCCATCGTGCATTCATCCCATACAATTAAATAGCAATCTTGAAAAATTTTTGCTTTGTCACTGTTACGGGATATAGCACACGTAGGGTTCTCGTTGGTATCCAATTGTATAGGAATTTTAAACATTGTGTGAGCTGTTTTACCACCGGGAAGAAGAGTGGCAGCGATCCCCGATGACGCTACTGCGAGTGCAATCTTGCCTTGTCTCCTAACCTCCGCCAGTAATATTTTGGTTAAAAATGTTTTTCCCGTCCCACCAGGTGCGTCCAGGAAAAATATTTTACCCTGCACTGAATTAACACTCAGCAAGACTTTGTCGTAGACATCTTTTTGCTCAGTAGTTAACTTTGCGACATTGTCACTTACGATGCTGGCCATCGCGGTCGGACTGTAGCTTGTCTCGGCTGCATACTCTCTGTTGATGCGCGGCTGGTCAGGCAACGTCTGCGGAGTCGGTAGCCCGTACTGGCTCAACGGGTGACCACCGATTGCAGTAACAATGTCTTGCAGCGTACAAATACAATGGTTTATGACACGCTCATCATTCTCATCTACGTTGTTATCAGCATGCCGAAAATTACGAAATAAATCCTCTGATAGATGTTGTTGATATTTTTCCCACAGTTCGACGGGATTCGCTAGTCCGCAAAATACTAATAGGACTGCAAATAAATGTCGTAGGCGGCCGGGACTATCACTGATACTGGCCTCCTGTAAAGTTAAGTCCCAGTGCTGATCGTCGTCCAGCATGTGGCGCGCTCTACAGGCTGCGTGGAAATTAGGGTGCTCTACACCGTCGACCGTTCGCAGATATGCAAAAGATGTTGGCCCACGAACCGTGTGTAGCAATAAACGCAAATAAAAGCATTCGCTATTATTTGGGTGCACGGTGTAAACCCTGCCCAAAGCGTGATCTTTGAAAATATTCTGGAATCCTTCTACTCGGCTACCGCGTCTGCGTCGGTTAAACACACCTCTCTGCTTGTCAAAGGTGTAATAGGCGGGTACCTCATCATACAGTAGTGTACTGGCAAAACTGTCATCTTCACATAACTTGAAGAATGCAAGGAGCGTGGTTTTGCGGAGGTTCTCCAACCGGTCTCTTACATTTTCAGTATTAAAATATATCCGTTGACCATTTTCAAGATGGACATCTAAATGCATGACAGTAGGATACCGTTCATGAATAGGGTATGCTAGGATTCTCCACACAGCTTCGGAAGAACTAATATACCTACCCGATTGATAGTTGGATACTTCATCGCGGTCGGCGACGTTCTGCAAGGCGAACGTGGCCTGGTCACTTCCCTTGTTTACATATTTGCATATATATTTAATGGACTCGACGCTACTACAAAATTCAATGTTAATGTGGGTTAGAAACGTCCTAGAGAGTACTGGTGAATATGGAACGACCCATCTGTTATCGACAGTTATATAGTACCCCGTCCTTGTACATTCAGCTCAACCGTGCACCCACCCTCTTGAGGTGAACGCCGCCTATACGATGGGTATCCGTTTTCACCACTGATTGTCTCACTTGCAAACCTTTTTGGGAACCTCTTCGAGCAACGTCCGTCCATCATGCAAGGAGAGGAGGTATTCAAGAGGCCACAAGGCCCGTGGATCATGTTACTCTTCACAATGTTGTAGAGCGCAGGATCTATATCGGGATTTGGTAGTTCGGCACTAATAATGGAATCGATTTCGTTAGGTCTAATTTTTTCTTCCAGCCACAACAGGATATGAGCATGGGGTAAGCCACGCTTTTGCCATTCGACGGAGTACATGTGACAGCGCACAGCTCCAAAAACTTTCTCTCTCGACAGAAGATCAATCAATTTTTTCAGTTTCAAATGAAAAACTCGAGAGACTACATCGTGTCGGTCATATGGCACCTGTCCGGTAAGCAGCTCTTGCTTAATTTCTTCCCATTTTGGATTTGTAGTAATAGTAATAAAGAGGTCCGGTCGCCCGTATTTTCGAACATAGCAAAATGCGTCTTGTGTTCGCTCATGCATATAGCGAGGACCCCCAGTGAAAGTTGAAGGGAGAATCACCATTCTGCCCACATTAGCAGCATCTGAGTCCTGTTGCATCGCGTCTCTCAAGTCAACATAGTTTTCTGCGCGTAACTGCCTTTGGTTTGTTCTAATGAAAACCAGACGCTCAGTTTCAATTTTAGCATACTCATCTACCAAGAATTGACTAAAAAGATCACAGAAACGGTGTAGGTGAATGTTTTCATTCAACCTCACTTGGATCAAATAGCTATAAAACTGTAGAGCGGAGGTTTTCTTGTTATAATTTGGAGCACCAGTTTCCGGGTCGACATTATACATGGCAAAGTTATAGCCGTTCTCTCCGCGACAAAAAATGAGAGGGTACTGCAGTGCATCGTAAGCGCGATGCGTTTCGCTGATCCGTTGCAGCCGATCGTCACGCGTGCGCAAAACAATATCCCTCCTATCGCACTCCTGATCCACGAGAAGGACTGCTACCTCGCCCGTGGCCGGGGCGTTGTACCGACGGGGGTGGGCTTCTGTGGGTCTTTTTTCCGCGCTGATTACAAACTTATATTTATCCCGTTCGTCATCAGGCACAGACTCCAGCGCAGCCTTGAAGCTGACAACATAGGGGTTGACACGATTCAGAAGCGCTTGTAATCCGTTAACTAAACCAGGATCTAAATTACCTATATATTGTCTTCTTACATTGGCCTGCTGTTCGTAATCTGAAATAAAATATATCTGAAGAAATTTTGGGACATCTGTAGGTAACAGTGAGCCAATGAGGTGATACACCTGACCCTGGACTTTGAAAGTGGGCATAAAGCCACGTTCAGTAATTTTTTTGGCCCCAAACGAAGTCATTTGGAATGCGCTATTGTAGGCACGAATAGACTTCAGAAAGTGTTTTGACTTTGGATGTTCACCGTTCAATAGCGCTTTTAATAGCTCTGGTGGCTCCTGTATTCCTTCCAATCTAACTTTGCCTGAAGAACAGCACATCCCTTTAGATTCTCCCTTCCACTTTAGTGCACTGCAGTGGTCACATACTTCCACCATACCACCAATTTGGGCATGTTCTGCATAATTAATTAGGGCACAATAATTAAAGCCACTTCTCTCTTTTTGTACCCAGGGTAACTCTTCTGGCTCATAAACCACGGATTCGTAAGCAGGTGTATAGGTTGGTGACAATATTTGAACATTATGTTGTGATACGTCGTCAGGTATAAAGGTAGGTGTCGAATTATGCACAGCGTCGTTAGATGTGACGGTAGATGACGATCTATATACAGCCTGTCGCAAACGATCTTCCTGTAGTCGGGCCACATGCTGTTCAACAGATTCTGTTCGGCGAACCTCTTGAATCCTTTCACGTTCTTGTGACAGGTGAACAGTTTGATAATCGCACGTGTCATGGTAAGCTCGTCGCACGGCATTCTGATGTGCATTCCGATGTTGCTCGCGCTGATCATCAGTCTCCAGTGAACGCGACAGATCATAGCGGGCGCTATCAGCAGCTATGCGTGTCTGACGCTCTTCGTTGGATTCAACGGCGCGATTTTCAGCGTGGCGATAGCGGTCAACATTCAGGCGGTCATCGCGCTCTTCATTGCTCTCTCGAGAGCGTATTTCTGCAACGCGAAAGCGATTACCACTCAAGCGAGCATCGCGATCTTCGTTGCTTTCTAGAGAGCGAGTTGCTGCAACGCGAGAGCGATTAGCGGTCAAACGGCCTTCCCGTGATTCGCTACTCTCCACGGTGCGAGCCATTGCTGCGCGAGAGCGGTTTGTACTTAAGCGGGATTCTCGTTCTTCCCGACTTTCCTGCGAGCGAGATAATCTAGCTCGGGCGCGGTTAGCCTCCAGTCGCTCTTGATGCTCCGGCTGACTTTCTGCCAGACGCAGTAATTTTAAGCGCTTTGCTTCCGAAGGCACAGATGATAAATTTGATCTCTTGCGAGGCATTTTGCTTTATCGCAGGACTCCTAATAACTACACGTGCGTAAGAGAAAACTAACACAACAATATCAACAAAGTGCAACGATGAAATTCTAATCAAAGGCACATCAATTGTCTAGGTAAACATTTCGATAAAATTAATTGACAAATGACTCAATTCGTTTTCGAATTTCAGCATCCAATACGAACAACTTGGGATTTTATATTTCTATACATTTGTATTAAACGACTGAAGAAAATCCTATTTTAATTGTATCGAGCCAGAATCGATACTGAAAAAACTTTGCCAGAGGTATAGTATATGAATATCTTTGAAAATGTTAACACCGCGATGTAGCATTACGCATATTACGTACAGCACCATCTAGTAATAAACTGGATCAACATATACCAAGCGTAAGACAACAATTCACTTTTATACCGTTTTATTAAAGGAAGGTTTATAAACAGCTATATGTGTAGGTCTGCCCATTTCCACTTCAGCATACTAATTCTTTGGGCTATATCGGTCTAAACAAATGTTCAAAAAGTAATTTCAAAAAATACCTAAAAAAATTGCATACCCAATTCACTGTATAACAATTATTGGATTTTAAATACAACAAATAATCTAAAAAAGGCTATAAATGAGCTTTAAAACGTTTCTGTCCCTCTTTGTCAAGTTTTTATAATGACCAGTAATAATGACCAGTAATGTTGAACTACACTGTCATACAAATGATATGAAATGAGAGGTCAACTTGTATATCAGCATCCTGACATTTTATTGAGATATGACTTATACCAGTATGAGGCCCGAACTCAAAGCCCGTACATACATACATAAGCCATTAGCCCGTACATACATACATACATACAGACAGATAAGAATTTTTTTAATTATATTTTTAGACTCTACTGGTCTTCAGTAACGTCCGGGCAGTAAAATTTTTTTTTTAACTTCAATGTACAGATTCGCTTTTCTTTTGTTTTTTCTACTCTTTTATTATATGTATAGATATAGATATTAATTTATATTATTATAATAATTATACTTGGCACTTTATACGTTCTAAATGTCGTGCTAGAGGTCGTCCTAGGAGGTCGTTTTCGTGAGACGTGAGAAGGTTTTCTCTACCTTCGTTACTACATCTTCTTTCAAACCACACTTCTCACGTATCACTGTATTCCTCACTCAATCACACAAACCCACTCTTCCTGAACCTTTGTAACATTCATATTCTTAATTCATCATCATCATCAGGTTATTTTTGTCTCCACTACAGGAGCACAACCCTCTCTCATCTGCCGGAGACAGACGGAGGATTTGGCCTACACTCCCCGCGCTGGCCAGACTGGTTGGGGAGGCCTGATTGATGTTTAATATTCTTAATTGCGCAATTAAATTTGGTTGGTCAAAATACGATACATTATCGTTCATAGATAACATAATCGGATGTATTGATAAACTGCAACAATATAGATTATAGGTACATCAGTCAGTCAGTATGGTGTCGATCAAGGTGGTGGGTATCGCGGTGGTTGTAATTTTAGCGCTCAATATTATCGTCAGTGAGTTTACGTAATTTTTTTTACTGTACCGTGAATTGGATACTCTTACGGTTCATTAGGGGGGAATTGCCATAATCCCGTATATCCCCCCCCCCCCCCCCCATCTTTCCGTGGGTGACGTCAAGACGACAACGGGATTGCAGAAGACTTTCATGTTTTACCCAGCAACCTACTTTTGCTAACCCATCTATTTTCTATCTCATACGCACACACACATATATACACCCCCCCCATACACCCACACACATAAAATCACACCACATACACCTCCACACATCACAAACTCATTAATAGCCTAATTTATATTAGTGAATAAAGTTTCTATTAGAATATAATTACTCTAAATCCGTGGGGTGGAGACCTGGTGACCTGAAAAACAGGCTATGTCTAGTTCAGGCGTCAGTCTCCACGGAACAGGTTACTGATTATATAAAATGTCAATATGTTTTACTTAGCTTGTAGTAGCCTTATTGTGGAGAATCTAAATAAACATATTAAACATCTATCACCTCCACAGTTGCCATCATCCTCACGCCAGGAAGTTCTGGACCAGAATTTGAACCTCTGGATTGGTGGGAGAATTCTGTGCTGTATCAGATCTACGTGAGGTCTTTCAAGGACAGCGATGGAGACGGTATCGGGGATTTACGAGGTTCGTACTGTTCTATACAAAATGAGTAGACCTATGCACTGTAAAAAAATGTGGTCAACCAAGGGACAATTTGTTTTAATTGCTGTATTTTAGCTGAAGTTATAAATTTTTAAAACAAGTTTGCGATCAAATTTACAATACAATACAATACAATACACTTTATTGCACAAACAAATACAGTTACACGTTATAAAAGTTACAAATAGCACAATTTAGGCGGTCTTATCGCTTTAAGCGATTTCTTCCAGACAACCCACTAATGTCCCCCTTGCTTCACTAAAGTATCCCGTAACAAGCTATAATATGATATTTCCCAATCTAATATACATAATGCTCACGTCTTGGTCCCAGAGGGGTAGTCAGAGACGATGTATCACCACTTTTCGTGATCCTTACAATAGTCGCATCGCGACTTTATTTCGTCCACTTTTCGCCCCGTGATACCACTTTGCTCGATGTGTGGCGACAACGTCATCGAACAAATTTCTACTTAAATTTTTTATAAGTGTTATTAAATCAATTTAATCCTATACGATAGCAATGTAATTTGCATCAGATTCACAATGGCATTTCCGATATAACAAAAATGTATAACGATTTCTGTTTCAATTCCAACGACCTTAAATATCATTTTCGAACAAAAGAAATATTCATGTTTTTTTTTAAATTAAAGTCATCGCATCAATGAAAATAATATGCTGAAGATAATCTAGAATATAGAGTTGATCTAATAGATAAATTTGATTGGATTTGACGATTTAAAAACAAATAAATACGTACTTAGCTGATATTTAAAGAGCCGTGGTAGCCGGTTGGTTGTGCACTCGCCTCACGTTCATGAGGTCCTGGTACAAACCCCGCCCGTACCGATGAGTTTTACGAAACTTAAGTACGGTTTATTTATAATACCACAGGCTTTTCGGTGAAGGAAAACATCGTAAGGAAACCTGCATATGCCGAAGAAGAAAATTTTGAGGCGTATGTGAAGTCCACTAAATCGGCTTGGGGCACCGTTGGTGGTCAGGGGTTTGGCACAAAAGATCCTGAAGGGTCGAAGTGTCGCCAGGTCTTCCTGGCCCCCTAAGAAGATAAGATAAGATAGCTGATGTTTAATTATCATTAAAGAGCAATAATTATGAAACAGAAAATGCCAACTAAAGTTTGAACAAAATAACTGGCTGACCACTGTCTGGTGACCACAGGATACAGAAGGTAATTTTCATCTCAAATGACGTAGTTAATATATCATACAATTCACGATGACACGTTCCGCTACCTTTCGTGCGAGCACGGGACGCGGGGAGTTATATCCGAAGGTTATCAACATCTAAGGATATCAATATCGCTTTAAGCGATAAGGCCGCCTTTGTACACTTTCTTAAAATCTGTACCTATTTTATTGTTATCCTTAATTTGTGTGCAATAAAGAGTTTAGCTATCTAAGGCGGCTAAGGGATTACACCAGGAACGGGCATCAGCGTTCTCCTGTGTGTGTATGTTAAGATCATAACTGCGATCACCAATCCGCCTGCCAAGCGTGGTGATCATGGCAAATCCCCTAATGGACAACTTAACTTAACAAAAGTGGTATTCTATTGGGGAGGCCTATGTCCAGCTGCCGTTTGGTTTCCGGTAGAGTAGAATAGGACCACTCCAACTCTTCCCGTGGATGTCGTACAAGGCGACTAAGGGAATACATTGTGAAACATCAATCAGGCCTCCGCAACCCGTCTGGCCACCGCGGGGAGTGTAGGTCAAATCCTCCGTCTGTCTCCGGCAGATGAGAGAGGGTTGTGCTCCTGCAGTGGAGACAAAAATAGCCTGATGATGATGTCCAGCAGTGGACGTATTTAGGCTGATGATGATGATGTTATAAGCATCTTTGTAAGTGCACACATTGGTTGGTTACGCATAAAATGAAATGTAAACGATTTAAAGAAGTGGACAATGCCGTCGTGACCCAAGAATCTATACTAATTTGCGAGCAAAAGCTAGTTTCTAATAAGCTCTTTCGTAATACTTTCAGGCGTCATCTCCAAGTTGGACTACCTCGTGGACACTGGAGTTACAGCCATCGGGCTGTCCCCGATCTTCATCTCGCCCATGGTGGACTTTGGGTATGACGTGAGTGATTACTTTACCATCGACCCTCAATACGGAAACATGGTGATCTTCAACGAACTGCTAGAAGAGGCACAGCGAAGAGGTATGTCCACTTTGTCACTTCTATATTATCAACAAAGTCCAATTCAAATGTAGGAGACAAAGTGTCTCATCATCATCAGCCCGAAAGAGTCCACTGTTGGACATAGGCCTCTCCCAAGGTGCGCCACTGAACCCGATCCTCGGTTCTTCTCATCCAGTTACTGCCAGCCGCCTTACGCAGATCGTCGCTCCATCTAGCCAGGGGGCGTCCTACACTACGCTTGCCCAGTCGCGGTCTCCACTCGAGAACTCGTTTACCCCAGCGGTAATCGGTTCTCCGACAGATGTGACCAGCCCACTGCCACTTCAGCGTACTAACTTTTTGAGCTATGTCGAAGACTTTAGTTCTCTGGCGGATCACCTCATTTCGGATCCTGTCTCTTAGAGAAACTCCGAGCATAGCTCTTTCCATCACTTTCAGACAAAGTGTCTGCTTACTTCTTATTGAATGTAATTTTTTCTACATTGTGTAAAGACAAAAGTCTTTAATCGGGGCGTCCTGTCTGCCATGACCTACGGAGCGGAAACGTGGACACTGACAGTGGGGCTGATCTACAAGTTTCAAGTCGCTCAGTGAGCTATGGAGAGGACTATACTCGAGGTTTGTTTGAAGGATATGGTTGGTAATAATGAGATCCGACGAAGAACGAAAGTCACCGACATAGGCAGTGGGCGGGCTACATCTGTTGCAGAACTGTTGGGTCAGACAAGTTCTGGAGTGGAGACTGCAGACCGGCCCGACGACCAGAACAAGGTGGTCGGAAGCGTCTGGATGCGGAGGGTAAAGGTCCGGGTGTGGTGGCGTTCGTTGGGGAAGGCCTATGTCCAGCAGTAGACGTCTAGAGGCTGATATGATGATGTCATTAAAACTATTGAAAACATTTTAGATATTGTTGATAATTAATTTATTATACTTATACCAAGAATTTTGCCGTGTGGTTTCCGGTAGAGTAGAATAGGACCACTCCAACTCTTCCCGTGGATGTCGTACAAGGCGACTAAGGGAACACATTATAAAACATCAATCAAGCCTCCTCAACCCGTCTGGCCAGCGCGGGGAATGTAGGTCAAATCCTCCGTCTGTCTCCGGCAGATGAGAGAGGGTTGTGCTCCTGCAGTGGAGACAAAAATAACCTGATGATGATACCAAGAACAACGGTTCCCACTCTTTTTTTTCTTCGTAGATTCTTAATTATTTCGTCTTCGAATGTGGCTGTATCCATATTTTCAAGCTTTAATTGAATGAAGTTTTTTTTTGTAGATATCAAAGTGATTTTGGAGATTCCTGTGAACCACGCGAGCACGAAGTCTGCCTACTTCATTAGATCTGAAGAAAGAGACCCTTTGTATATCAACTACTTCATATGGGCGGACCCGTTGGTTGACCCCGACAATAGTAGTAACAGATTGCCACCGTCCAACTGGGTGAGTTGCAGACGATTCAAGTATTTCATTCAACTTTGATATTGAACCAATTTGCAGGAACGAGGTATATCGTCAGTATATGTCGGCCCCGTAGCCTAGACGGTAGTACACCTGCCTGCGAAGCTCGGGGTCTCGGGTTCGAATCCCGCCCAGGGCAAACATTCGTGTGATGAGCACTTGTGTTTGCCTTGTGACTGGATGTTATTTATATATTATATAATGTATTTATGTATGTATATCAGCTGTCTGATACCCATATTACAGGGTCTGCCTAGTTTGGGATCAGGTGGCCGTGTGTCAAATGTCCCAACATATTTATATTTATATAAATTTATATATTTAAATTTCCTAATCAGCGCAACCTACAATTTCTCTAGCATACTATTTTCTACCCAAAGGTTGTCTGGAAGAAATCGCTTAATGCGATAAGACCGCCTAAATTGTACTATTTGTAACTTTTATAACGTGTAACTGTATTTTTTTTTGTGCAATTAAGTGTATTGTATTATATTTATAATTATTTATATTTATGTAGAAAAATCGACTTCTTCAACTGAAAAAGAGCTTCTCCAAAGGAAAGTAATCTACTTAGAGCCTTAAAAGGATACCCTGAGAGTCAGCACAAACCTGATGGAGAGCGGCGAGACGGATTTGTCGCTGACAATTAATAATAGTTATTAATAGGGTTATAATAAAGTTATAAATTTAATGTAAGAGTAAAAAATATCCAGATAGTAACGGCGTATGCTCGTACTCCCGCTTTTTCAGACGATTATTAATTGTCAGCCCCTCTGTCTATGCGGTACTTCCATCCCCATAGTCTGCTGCTTTAACACTATTATGCAGCTAAGAGATAGAAGCCTGTAGTCCTTAGGTTCAGCGTAAGCCACACCCAAGACACTCTTTCGCCTTGCAGCTAGTGCATTGCATTCACACAGCAAGTACTTCATCGTCTCGTTGCCCTCTCCACAGGCGACGGTAGGTAGTAATTTAATTTTAATTTAGATTTGGATCCATAGCGATCTTAAGTCTTAAAGGTATGTTATGAAAAGGCATTTTTACATTTATTTTGTACTAGCTGTGCCCGCGGCTCCGCTCGCGTGGACTACAGGATCCGCTCCCATTCCCACTTCCGCTCCCTATCCCACTTCATCTCAGACTTTAAATCCAGGTCCAGGTCCAGTTTTGATTGACTGCACCGATTGATATGAAATAAAGCCTATATGTTACACCAAATTAAGCCCCATATTTCTGTGAAAAGTCCATCAAAGTCCGATCAGTAGTTTTTAAGTGATGCGTGCACAAACTCACAGACAAACAGACAAAAATTTCAAAAATGATCGAAATGTGTTCTGTTACTCATCCTTAGCCCCCCATTTTTTTTTGCTAATATCTTCAATGTACAGACACGCGATGTTAACGATTTTATTTATTAGATAAGGACACCTTCAAAGTGCCTGTGCATTGGGCAGTCCACCCAGGCGCAGTACGCTGAGGAGGCTGTCAGGGCTGGCACGAACCCCATGTGTATGCCTTATTCTGGTATGGCGACCATCGCGGATTAATTAGTGGAATTTAGTCGCAAAAAAACTATATTTAGTCAGCCCGCCGCCGTTTAAACGTAATAGGGGTTTGTTGATGCCATGCCAGGTTAAGGATAATAATAAAATAAAAGTTTATTATCTCATCACAAAGGTATGGTAAACTTAAAATAGAGAGGATTATTACGGCAAGGCCACCGAATACCTCCTGAACCACAGTACATAGCGAGCTACTGATTTAGACGATTAGTCAGGTGAATTGCTCGTTT
This sequence comes from Esperia sulphurella, assembly GCA_947086405.1. Classification (NCBI taxonomy): domain Eukaryota; kingdom Metazoa; phylum Arthropoda; class Insecta; order Lepidoptera; family Oecophoridae; genus Esperia; species Esperia sulphurella. Next base: position 18,608,463 of record OX352258.1, read on the forward strand.
TGAAAGTTCCCATGCAAAATAAGGCATAAACCCCACGCACCAGGGAAGCAATTCGTTTGCGTACTATTGCGTAGATCATATCTGATAGATATTCTTTGTTACAGGAAAGTGAGTACGGCGGATCAGCGTGGGAATGGAGCGACAAGCGTCAGCAATACTACCTCCACCAATTCGCAGTCGAACAAGCAGACTTCAACTTCCGGAATCCATCCGTTATGTTGGAGATCGAGAATATTTTCGAATTCTGGCTCAACATGGGGGTCAGCGGCGTGAAAGTCGGTGACATGCCCTTTTTAATAGAAATAGACCCTTCTATCTTCGATGGAAGATATCCTAATAATCCGTCAGATGGATCACCGTTGGTCACCAGAGATCAAATGGAATTATATGATGTGGTGTACGCGTGGAGACAATATATAAATATATAATTTAAATAGTAAACAATTTAGTGTAAACAATTGTACAAGGTGAGTACTATTTAAGATTGTAGGACTATTTAAGATAAACATTTCCATCATACATTACATATGTGTAACTCTAGCGGTTTTGGCAGCGCACGCCAGAATAGCTCGCAGATGGTAGATTTTTTCCTACTTATTTGATATTTTGGACAATTCACACAATATCTTTATAAATTGTAGCCGGCCTACACTCCCCGCTCTGGCCAGACGGGTTGGGGAGGCCTGATTGATGTTTTATGATGTATTCCCTTAGTCGCCTTGTACGACATCCACGAGAAGAGTTGGAGTGCTCCTATTCTACTCTACCGGAAACCACACGGTTTCTCCTGTGCGTTTGCGCGGTGCATCAGGGGGCAATTCTGTTGAGCAGGATGGCGTGGAATCCATCTACACGCGCCTCGGCGAACATATCTGACGCGCTACAGTGTATATATATAGTGTCGACGCGCTGGCATAGTAACGGTAACTCTCAGCTTTGAGGAGATAGTCATGTCTCTTTGTCTCTTTTCCAGAATACTCATAACAGAAGCGTACACCAGCCTCGCATTATCACTGATGTACTACGGAACCGAAGCGGGCGGTGTCGGAGCCCACGTCCCATTCAATTTCAACTTTATCACGTTCTTGCCAACGGAGTCTTCTGCTTCGGACTGGATTAATGCTGCCAACTTATGGAGGAGAAACATGCCCACGCCTGATGCTGTTCCTAACTGGGTGGTGTGTACTTTATTTATTATTCGAGTTGGGGCTAATTCAAGATCTCAGTCTAGACCTTGTATCACTGCGACCATTTCTGGTCTATTGTGATCGCCACCATGCTATAGTTCCATGTTAAGCCTTGCAGCAGTTAGAAACGTTTTTCTTGTTTTTATTGGCTGTAGTTGGGCAACCACGACCACAGCAGGGTGGCTAGCCGCTTCGGTGACCACATGATCGACGGCCTCAACGCCCTAATCATGTTCCTCCCAGGAGTCGCTGTCTCCTACCAGGGCGAGGAGATCGGCATGAGGGATGGCTATGTCAGCTGGGAGGACACTAAAGACGTGAGGGCTGTTAATAGAGGAGACAAGGAGACCTACCTCCAATACTCGCGCGATCCTGCGCAAACGCCGTACCACTGGGACAATTCCACCAGCGCTGGGTTCTCAACCATTGGGAACACCTGGCTGCCAGTTGCCGATGACTATACAGAAATCAACCTGGCCAGACAGAAACAGGATGCCAAAAGCCACTACAAGGTATGCCGTGTTATGCCGTGTGGTTTCCGGTAGAGTAGAATAGGACCACTCCAACTCTTCCCGTGGATGTCGTACAAGGCGACTGATGGAATACATTATAAAACATCAATCAGGCCTCCCCAACCCGACTGGCCAGCGCGGGGAGTGTAGGCCAAGTCCTCCGTCTGTCTCCGGCAGATGAGAGAGGGTTGTGCTCCTGCAGTGGAGACAAAAATAACCTGATGATGATGACTGCAAGGTATGCGTATGCTGTATGGATAGAGAGACATCGTTTTGACATCATCAGCCGAAACGCTGACCATAAGCCTATGCCATTTTTGGTAGGCTGTCCATTGGGAGATTTGACATAATCAGCACACTTGGCAGGCGGATTGGTGATCGCCGTAATGATCTTAATATACACAACAGAACCCTGATGCCCGTCTCTGATGCTATCCCTTAGTCGCCAGGACGATACTCACGGGAAGATTAGATCAAAATCAAAGTCAAAATCATTTATTGCATATGAGTACACTTGGTACATTTATAACGTCATTTTTTTATCGACTACCGCTTCCTAGGTGTTAGCGCTGTAAAGAAGAAACGGCGCAACAAACTTCACGCAACACATCTTTTAAAAATCAAATTTGCATACAATTAATAAAGATTTTGCGAACCTGAATTAACATTAGTGACAGGCATCTTTGTCATTCAAATAATCGTTTATTTTATAATAGGCTTTCTTACAAGAGGAGGCCCTATTCTAAACCAGAACCATTTTAACTTGTCTTATCTTCTTAAGGGACCAGAAGACCTGGCCATGATCCTTAAGGATCTTTTGTGCCAAACCCCTGTCTGCTAACGGACCCCAAGCCGTTTTAATGGACTTCACGTCTTAAACTATCTTCTTTGGTATGCCATACAGGTTTCCTTAGCATGTCTTACTTCAGCGATAAATCCCCTACTAATGTTCCAAATGCGAAAGTTTGGATATTTGTTACTCAATCAGGCTTTAACCACTGGACGGATCGTAATGAAACTTAGCAAACATATGGGGTAGGTCCTGGAACAGGACATAGGATAGTTTTTATCCCGAAAAAACATCCTATTACTACGGGAAGTACATAATAATTTGTGATGTTAAGTTGTCCACGCGGACGAAGTCGCCGGCAACAGCTAGATATAAATAAACCGTACTTGAAGGTCTGAAAAACTCACTGGTACTGGCGGGGTTTGAAGCTAATGAACTACTACCCCATCAGGTCATTTTTGTCTCCACTGCAGGAGCACAACCCACTCTCATCTACCGAAGACAGACGGAGGATTTGGCCTACACTCCCCGCGCTGGCCAGACGGGTTGGGGATTCCTGGTTGATGTTTTATAATGTATTCCCTTAGTCGCCTTGTACGACATCCACGGGAAGAGTTGGAGTGGTCCTATTCTACTCTACCGGAAACCACGCGGCAATCGCACCACCTCATACTAATATTTTAACAATTGCAATCATTTAAAATCTAGCATTACATAATACTTATATCTGTTTACTGTTTTCAGGTGTACCAGGCTCTCACGGCTCTCCGCAATGAACCGACAATGTCTCGTGGTGATGATGATAGTATAAACATATGGCCAATGACAAGTCGAGTGTTGTGCTGTATCAGGACTCTGTCCAGACATGACACTTTTATTCTTATATTAAACATTAGCGAGTTTTTCGACACCGCCGATCTAAGTCGAATCAATGAATTGACGCTACCGGTTACTATCTATATTGCTAGCGCCCATTCTTGGAGAAACGCCGGGTAAGCTACTTCTAGTATCATTAATTAATATTACTAGCTATGCCTGTGAATTCGTATCATCATCATCAGCCTGTAAGAGCCCACTGCTGGACATAGACCTCTCCCAAGGCGCGCCACTGAACCCGATCCTCGGTTCTTCTCATCCAGTCTCTGCCAGCCGCCTTACGCAAATAGTCGCTCCATCTAGCCAGGGGGCGTCCCACTACGCTTGCCCAGTCGCGGTCTCCACTCGAGAACTCGTCTACCCCAACAACGGTTATCGGTTCTCCGACAGATGTGACCAGCCCACTGCCACTTCAGCGTACTAACTTTTTGAGCTATGTCGAAGACTTTAGTTCTCTGGCGGATTACCTCGTTTCGGATCCTGTCCCTTAGAGAAACTCCGAGCATGGCTCTTTCCATAGCTTGCTGAGCGACTTTGAGTTTTCGGACTAGTCCACTGTCAGTTTTCACGTTTCGTGAATTCGTATAGATCACAGAAATGCGTAGTGTAGTGCTATTCTCTAAAATACAAACTCATGTGCGAGTCTCACTCAAGTGACTTTACTCCCTTTAAAACCTAATTCATTGGAAATTCTGTAAACATTCCAGAGCACTATCGACGTGAAGTGAACAAGGAACTCACTTCACGTCGACAGCGCTCTGAAATGTTTACAGAATGCCAATGGATTAGGTTTCGAAGTGAGTAAAGTCACTTGAGTGATACTCGCACATGAGTTTGTATTTTAGAGAATAGCCCTACATTTACGTGTACTCGAAACAAAGTGAAAAAAATTCAATAAAAAAAAATGGGGTAGGTCAGAGCTATAAACGCAGCCGTGTAAGTGAATACCTTCCTCCCCTGTCTTTGGTGCATTTCTCCTTCCCTCCCCACTTCCCATTTTCGCTTTCCCCTTTCGCTTCCCCCTTCATTATACAGAATCCGCTCCCATTCCCCCTCTCGCTCCCGCTTCCGCTTCCGCTCCGGTCCCGTTCCCGTTCCCGCTCCCGTTTCCGCTCCCGATCTGGCTCCCGCTCCAGCTCCCGCTCCCCTTCCGCTCCCGCTCCCACACCCAATCCCCTTTTCCCACGCCCACACCCACGCCCACTCCAATTCCCACTCGCAGCTCCAAATGTAATCCAAACTCATCGCAATCTGAATAGTAAGGAAATACTATTATGTGCAATATATTGCATACTAACCTTACCTACTAATGTATTTGAAAACTAAAAATGTCTATAAGTTTTGATTGAGTTAGCCGATGGCGATGAAATAAAGACTAAATATTAAGTTAAGTTAAGCCCCATGTTTTTTGAAAAGTCCATCAAAATCCGTTCAGTAGTTTTTAAGTGATAAGTGCACAAACTCACAGACAAACAGACAAAAATTCCAAAAATAATTGAAATGTGTTCTATTACTTATCCTTAGACCCCTCAAATTTTTTCTGCAAATATCTACAATGTACAGACACGCGATGTTTACGATTTAATTTATTAGATAAGAGAATGAAAAGAGGTTGTATATTTGCTATAACTTTTTTACAGGCGTAATTACGTTATGATAATTATTATTGTTTCAGCGACACCGTGGCTGACGAGATGCTGATCCTTGCACCGGGGGAGGCATTAGTAATTAGGTCACAACCTTCATCGTGATCAAAAGTTTGATCGATGTGTTAGCATTTATTCAAATTATAGTTATTCCTTTTAAATCATCATCACATTATTTTTTGTCTCCACTGCAGGAGCACAACCCTCTCTCATCTTCCGGAGACATTCCCGCCTCGTCACCATTCTCCCCCCGCAACTCCTCTAAGCGAGGATCAACGGAGGTAACTACAAAGACACCTACCAGTGAAGGTAGGGCAAGTCCCAGGTCATGAATTTACGCTACCTTGGGCCACAGACTAATTTAATTAAAGAAGTAAAGAGTCAAAGTAGGAAGAGAGTTCCCACTTCCCCTCTAGCAAATGGGAGTGTAGCAATGAAACGATGACCAAAGTGGTGCCGGAGACAGACGGAGGATTTGGCCTACACTCCCCGTGCTAGCCAGACGGGTTGGGGAGGCCTGATTGATGTTTTATAATGTATTCCCTTAGTCGCCTTGTACGACATCCACGGGAAGAGTTGGAGTGGTCCTATTCTACTCTACCGGAAACCACACGGCAAAATTCTTGGTATAAGTGTAATAAATTAATTATCAACAATATCTGAGATGTTTTCAATAGTTTTAATGACATTCATCATATCAGCCCTTAGATGTAATGTATTAATCCGTGATATAAATATATAATTACTAATTAGATGGTCTATTGACTGCTACTACTTCCCATGCCGCTATTTTCGGTGTGGTTACTCTCGCCACCACTGTGGTGCGACAGGCGGTAGAGGGGGGAGAGGCCACTCGAGCTACAGCGCGACCAAGGTGCGGCATTCGAAAAGACATCGGTAGTAGAATATTTATTGTGAAACGGCTAAAAGCAACGATCTCTATGTACTACTACTAGATGGAGCGTTTCAAATAATCGCTCTGTTCCACGCAAGTAGCCACAACTCTTTCACATTCACTTTGAAACTTGTGCAGTTACTACTCAGAACATTTAATTATTGTCTAAATGTAGCGTCAATATTTAGTAATAATTAAATGTTCTGCGTAGTAACTGCACAAGTTTCATTGTGAATGTGAAAGAGTTGTGGCTACTTGCGTGGAACAGAGCGATTGTTTGGAACGCTCCATCTAGTAGTATATAGAGATCGTTGGCTAAAAGTGTATATTTTGAAATTAAATATAGATTTGAGTTTAATGGTGTAGTCTTCGTATCATTCACTGCCACAGCTAGTCTTCTATAAATGGTTCAGTTCACGACGGCCCGCCCTCTCTCTCTAAAACACCTTTCAGTTGTAAGCGCTACATTGTTACTGTGTTACTTCTATCGTTACGCAGTAATTATCAATTTGTGTTCTTTGTTATTATTTCATACTAACCTTACCTACTACTGTATTTGAAAACTAAAAATGTTCGTAACTTTAGGAAATGAAAATAAAGCATATACGTTACTCCGAGTTAACTATGTTTCTGTGAAAATTGCATCAAACATTCAGTAGTTTTTGCGTGTAGTAGTAGTAGATAAAAAAATTAAAAACAATTATTTTGACTTTTATTGGCCATATAAAGACCCCTCATACACATTTCTCTACAATATCTCCCATGTACAGACATAGACCAATTCGGTTTCGTACCCGTGTATATAATGTATACCGCTTTCGGTCCCTGATGTAATGACAAAGATACTCGTAGTAATGACAATGATGACGGTAAACTTGACAATCTTAAGCAAGTACTTCTGCTTCTCTAATTGAAACACAAGTTCAGAAGATGTAACTGGAGTAGGTATTTCCGTTCCGTCACCAAACTACCAGGCTTGGGGGAGGACTTCATCCTTATGTAGAAGATATACCACGTTCTCGCACGAAGCGTTTTGCTTTCTCTTTCATAATGCGAGCTGCTTAGGAATCCCTGCCAGTATTTCCGGACAAGTACAACTTGGATCCTTTTAAAGGAAGATTAAATAGGCATCTTCTGTTTAAGCGCGCTTCACCTTAGGCCTCATCGTTACTATCCATCAGGTGTGATTGAGGTCAAGCATAAACCCATCAAGAATAAAAACAAAGCGGCCAAGTGCGAGTCGGACTCGCCCATGAAGGATTTCGTAGCAGTAAGTAACATATTATAAAAGTTATTATAGTTCGTTGTAACTTTGATCGATGTTTTAATAATAGTATTGTGGTTTACGATTTATAACGTATTAAAAAAAAACTACTTACTAGATCTCGTTCAAACCAATTTTCGGTGGAAGTTTGCATGGCAATGTACATCATATATGTTTTTTAGTTTTATCATTCTCTTATTTTAGAAGTTACAGGGGGGGGGTTACACATTTTACCACTTTGGAAGTGTCTCTCGCGCAAACTATTCAGTTTAGAAAAACATGATATTAGAAACCTCAATATCATATTTGAAGACCTATCCATAGATACACACGTATGGGTTGATGAAAAAAAATTTTGCGTTTCAGTTCTAAGTATGGGGAACCCCCAAAAACAGACATGACGAATCCATAAGGATACCGTTTTTAGCCATTTGGCTACGGAACCCTAAAAATCAGATTAATGATTTAAAAATGGTCTGCACTTTCTAGCCTCGTGATGAATGTTTCGTAACAGTATTATTCGTTTTCAGTCCCTAATGTGATGGCAAATATAGTAATGAGAATGATGACTGTAAACTTGACAATGTTAATCAAGTACTTCTGCTTCGCGAACGAGTAGGTTAATGAAGTATTTCTGATTAATGGTTTTAAAAAAATAGTCCTCCACTCCCTCGTGATGAATATTTGCAAAGCCCCCGACGCCGCACAAACGACCGAAATGGTGACGATGACGTAACATTTTCGGCAAGCGACTGTCGAAATCGAATTATCGAGTCGAATGGAAATTGGGGAGAGATAACGTGCAAGCGAAAACGGCTCATTTGTAATGGTGATGCCTTCACTGGATCAAATTGTCGTTTGAAAGGAATTTTGTGTTTTGCAAGTCCTACTAACATTATAAACGCAAAAGTTTGTAAGTATGGATGGATGTTTGTTACTCTTTCACGTAAAAACTACTGAATGGATTTTAATGAAACATTACAATAATATAGCTTAAATACATCAGAATAACACATAGGCTACAATTTATAAAGATATTGTGTGAATTGTCCAAAATATCAAGTAAGTAGGAAAAAATCTACCAACTGCGAGCTATTCTGGCGTGCGCCATAAAATTATAATTTTAATGTCATAATGGGCTCGATTCTGAAGGCACAATGTTAAAATTTGACAGCACTAAAACTGTTGCTATCCTTGTCACACAGTATTATGAAGATAAAGACGAAACCAATTTTAGCGCTGTCAAATTTTAAATGTGTGCCTTCAGAATCGGGCCCTACGTTAGCACAAAATAAAAATTATACAGAAGGACCGCTCTCATCTTTCTCGAAAATAACTACCTAACCTTGCCTGACTGCCTAGGGTTGCTACTGTATTGATTCTGAATTTTGAAAAGGAGTAGATAGTTTATGTTTACAAACATACATACGTACATCTTATCATGTTTACATGCCGTAGAGAGTAGCAGACCATCAAATATCCATTAAAATATGCCGACGCCACAAACGACGAAGATTCCAATCTCAATAAAAATGTAATAATCGTGTTAACAGTGATCCCACCAAAAACATAAATGTGAAAAAGGCACCAAGTTCGACGAAAACATAAATGTGAAAAAGGCACCAAGTTCGACGAAAACATAAATGTGAAAAGGGCGCCAAGTTCGGCGAAAGTGAGTTGAGATTTAAAAGGGTGACAAGTTCCATATCCGTTCCTTAAATAAAAGCTAGACTACACGCACAACTTCGTTTAATCTATTTTATTAAATTACTTTAAAATTATTTATTTTAGATATAACATAAATATATGTGAAACCCATTTCATTTAATATGAACACGGTATAGTTTGTAAAAAAAAAATTCGACTTCATCGGTCCAGTAGATTCGAAGCAAATCGGTTGTAACAGACGAACAGACAGACATACCTACTATTTTCAAAACAAGAAAGTGTATGTATGTAAAAATATACCTACGTTGTGTTTTTAAAGTAGACAGGTAAATAAAATCGTTGTATATTAGAATATTATTATTATAAAAATAATCCACAGGTGTTACAAATTAGTGACTGAATTTTTTTTCGTCGATTGCGACATTGTTTAAATGAACGATTATTGTATCGCAATGTGTAGGCACATTTTTTAGTAGTGTAAACAACCAAATACACTGCAACCATAATAATACCGTGTATTCATGTTCAAAAACAGCAGCGCCATCACTTATGATACTCGCGATTGAGTTCTGCCCGAGAATGCCTGTAAACGTAGCGTCAATGTGTGCTGCGAGAAATGGCGGTTTGTTATAAGCGGGCTCTCTGTCTAGCGGCGCGCGACCGCCGCTTTACGTACTTTGTGATGTTAGTTCTTTTCTACGCCACGCTAATATAAGCTACTCGAAATACTAATCCTGCGCAGACGAAGTCGCGGACACCAGCTAGTTTAACATATTTATACCACGGGTACTCTTCGCTTTTGGTTGACCAGTAATAGCTAAGTCTATCTACACCACTGCCTACACCCAGTATGGATAGAGGAGGTCCAGGCCAATGTGGTATGTTTATACCACATTCTGACAAGCTGTTCACACCGGATTCATTTATCCTAAGTGTTTGGGTTTGCTTATATTGATGCCAATTTTCACGTTTTTAGATTAATAGACAATTGTGACGTCCAAACTCATCGCAATCTGAATAGTACGGAAATACTATTATTTGCAATATATTGCATACTAACCTTACCTAACTAATGTATTTGAAAACTAAAAAAGTTCATAACTTTTGATTGTGTACACCGATTGCGATGAAATAAAGAGTAAATATTAAGTTAAGTTAAGCCCCATGTTTCTGTGAAAATTCCATCAAAATCCGTTCAGAAGTTTTTAAGTGATGCGTGCACAAACTCACAGACAAACAGACAAAAATTCCAAAAATGATCGAAATGTGTTCTATTATTTATCCTTAGACCCCCCCAATTTTTTTTTCGCAAATATCTTCAATGTACAGACACGCGATGTTTACGATATTATTTATTAGAAGTTCCAAGCGAATGAAGTCAGAGGCAACAGCTAGTTATGATGCATACAATATACGATAATATATTTATTTACTTTGAGTAACTGTTTTGGGGCGATGACGTCTTTGAACATAAACACAAGTGTTCTCATTCGTGTAAAGTTACCTGCGTAAACACGCGTATTCAAATTACAGAAAACTTACTCTAAAAAATCTTGAAAAAATGTCAATGAACAACAAAACGCCACGTTTGAATCACATTAAACATCCACAACAATCAAGCTTGAATGTGAATTATTTTCAAGAGTCGTGCTTCGCGGCCTCGATTGTGGCACTGGGACTTGGGGTAACAATCATCACCTGCGTTATCCTGGCTTCTGGACCAGAGAATCCGAAGCTGAGGACCCTAGACTGGTGGGAGCACACGATCATCTACCAGATTTATCCGCGATCCTTTAAAGACAGCGACGGTGATGGCATCGGAGACTTGCAAGGTATCACTGATGTCATTTTTCAAATTTTAATACTTATTTTGATACTTATTTTTATCTTGCAAAAAAGAGCTGTTAGGGCAATCTATAATCTGCGTTGTAGAGACTCATTAAGAGAAAAGTTTAAAGAAATAAGCATATTAACAGTAGCTGGTCAATTCATTTTAGATAATATTTTATATGTCAGAAAAAATGTATCTCTCTTTTTGAGGCACTGTGACAATAATAATTATAATACAAGAAATAAAAATAAACTTGTTTTACCAGGGTTAAGACTAAGTAAGGTCAGCAAATCGTTCACGGGGCAATGTATACGCTTCTACAACAAACTACCATATTATGACGGACAGAAAGTTTAAGATTCACATTAAAAAACAACTTTGTAAGAAAGCCTATTATAAAATAAACGATTATTTGAATGACAAAGATGCCTGGTACTAATGTTGATTCAGCTTCGCAAAATCTTTATTAATTGTATGCAAACTTGATTTTTAAAAGATGTTTTGCGTGAAGTTTGTTGCGCCGTTTCTTCTTCACAGCGCTAACACCTAGGAAACGGTAGTCGATAAAAAAATGACGTGTATAAATGTACCAAGTGTACTCATATGAAATAAATGTTTTTGACTTTGACTTTGATAGAACAAAAGGAACTCCACAATTTGTTAAGAAAATATTCTCGGAAATAAAATTAATTTTCCTTCGAAACAAGACAAGTTGTGTCTCAATTTAAGTATATTTGTTGTTTTTGTCATTTTCGTAATTGACTTTAGCATTTTCGACGATCACATTTGTTTCCGACCTTTAGATAAATAATTTAATATAAATTGTCTTCTCCAGGCATCATAACTGAACTAGAACACTTTGTTGATGCTGGAATAGGGACTATCTGGTTATCTCCGATCTTCTCCTCGCCCATGGTGGACTTCGGGTATGACATCAGCGACTTCTATGACATCAACTCCGAGTACGGCACCATGGCTGATTTTGAAGAGTTGTTGGAGAGAGCTCATAAACTTGGTGAATACCTTAGCTTGACTTGAATAATAGCAAATGCTGCACCAAACAATGAAATCGTCAGATTTAATGTAATCCTTCAGATGTTTTACTAATTTGACATTGTAAATAAACAGCCGGTTCCTATACTAAAACCATGTGACATTTTTTGGATAAGCGTTTAGCGTATAACTATGATAGATCTATTTATTACTACGAATTATTGATATAAACACTAACATTTATTTAACATAAATTGGATCGGTTTGCACATGTAATAGTAATAAAAACAGTGTACTTTGACCTTTATAACGCATCACGTACCTTCTAAAGTAACGGTCTTGGCAGAATATCAGCGTCGCGCCGCTGGGCTGCGACATTATGCTGTGTCAGGGCCCTTTCTGCAGCACAGCACGGGCTACACTGCTACTGTCTCATTGTTATGTTTACCTGGTACCTCTGTATCAATATGTGACCTATTTGTAACATTGCATTTGTGCTGTGTCTAAGAATAATTGAATTATCTATCTATTTTATTATCAGCCGAAATCGCCCTTATCGTCTTACAGCTCGAGGGCTTTCTTCATACATTCGATGTCATTTTGAGGACTTGGATCTCCGCCTGAGCTCGATTTGGGTAACTCCTGATGCTGGCTGTCCGGAGTATGGACAGAGGTCAAAGTACCAAACATACCTCTGTGATCAAATTGACTTACAATTATCCATTCTAACGTCAAAAATTGCATAGTCTCTGGTGTGAACTGCTTGCCTGAGCAAAGAGATATGGTAGGCGATCTGGACATCCTCCATCCATACTCCGGAAAGCCAACATCATTACCCAAGTCGACCCCTAGCAGAAATCCAAGGGCTCAAAATGACATCGAATGTGTGAAAATAGTCCCCGGACCACTTAATTTTGCTCGTAACTAGTCAAGTCAAACACCCAATTTATCATGAGATACTCAGCAATCCAATTAAAAAGACTGTTATGATATTTAACAGTATATTCTGTCCATCTCAGGTATAAGAGTCCTGTTGGACCATGTGCCAAACCACGCCAGCATAGCATCTGAATACTTCGTACGCTCTGAGGCCATGGAGCCAGGGTTCGAGAACTATTTTGTGTGGGCTGACCCACTACCAGACCCTGACAATACCTCTAATCGTTTGGTCCCGTCCAATTGGGTAAATATTGTTTTAAACTAGCTGTTCCATATACGTATTGATGTCTTGGTCAAAACAAAGACAACCGTGAAGTAGTCAGAGCTACAACAGCAGATGTGTAAGTGAATACCTCCTTCCTTCACCACCTCCCTCCTGTTCTGTCCAAATATAGTCCTCGATTATCGCAATCCGCACTACATACATCATCTTCTATTATTAGCTGTAAAATTCCTTGTTACTCGACTATTATGCTCTAGAATTAATTGATAGAAAGTGTTGGCGACGAGCTGGACTCTTTTATTGTATTATTGCTGGCTGTTTTTATATACTTTTTACACTTTTTTCAAATTTGTTGTTTTAGTGTTCCAATTATATTGTCAGAAAAAGTGGTTGTATTTTATTGCAAAATATCCAGATTCTGCTCTGCAGCCCTCACCATCCTCAACATTTGGTCCTTTCGAGCCGGTATTTAAAAAAAAAAGACCCGCGCTATATTTCAGGTTAAAAAAATGGTTAAAACGAGGGCAGCAGCGGCAGAAGAAGAAATTGGGCAGGGGACATCTGGTGTGCCTCCGGAACCTCAAGGTGGTAGTGGTACAGGTAATGGCGAACGCGCCGACAGCGGGTGTGTGGTAAGTCTTCCTAATGTTGTTATGAAGGAAGGAGAGATTAGTCGTCATGGCTCAGTACCTCATAGTGGAAGTGTTTCGACACGCTCTTCAGCGACCGCAATAGCACAAAAGCTATTTATAAAAGCTCAACACGCTCGGCGCATAGCGGATTTGGAGCGTGCGGCCGCCGAAGCAGAACTTGAAGCTGAGTTAGCTGCTGTCGACGCGGCTTCAATCAGAAGTAGTCGCGTATCTTGTCGCATTGTAGATAAGTGGTTGGATGCCAACTACGATAATGTTTCACGGTGTGATGATAACACCATGACCGTGTTTCAGGAGAATGGGACAACTCATCATACGGTTGCGGCAGGTGATACCACCATTAATGAGCGCCCGTCGGTGCCACCGTCCTCGGACCAAGGCGACACCGCTTATTCGGGCGCGGTGATATCCCAGCCGAAAACGTCTGCCCCTCCGCGCCCGCGGTCGCCGCCGCCAGTGATGCCTCAGTGCGGCGCCCCGGTTGCGCCATCGGAGTGGTCAGGCCCCTCCTGCTCTCCTCGCCTGTGGTCGCCGCCGCCCGGCCCCTCCTGCTCTCCTCGCCTGTGGACGCTGCCGCCCGCCGTGGCCCAGTGCAGCGCTCCCTTAGCGGGCGAGATAGCAGGTCGGCCCAAAGTATTTGGATTTCCCACACAACAACGTTACCTAGGTACACGAACACCAAAATGTAACACAAATAAATGTATAGATAATAAAAACCAGACTGACATACAGATGTTAGCCCAAGCGATCCAGACGTTAGCCCAGCCGCCGCGAGGAGGACGGGTGAGTGAGCCAAATTTGCCTTATTTCTCAGGTAATGCGTCGGAATGGCTTGCATTTCAAAAATTGTTTAATCGCTCTAAGGATTGCTATCAGCCTTGGGAAAATTTAGCGAGGATATCATCAGCACTACGAGGAGCCGCTCGCGAAGCTGTCGCAACCCTACTCGTCCTGACTGATGATCCCAATGAGGTGATGAATGCTTTGGAAGAACGCTTTGGTCACCCAGAAACCATCGTACTTCAGGTAACTGCAGAGTTAAAAGCACTACCACGACTCTCTGGTCAAAGCGGGAACGATTTAAATGTGTTCGCCTGTAAAGTCCGTAATTGTGTAAACACTATTCAGTTGCTCAGTCATGCTGAGTACCTAGCGTCCCCAGAGCTAACAAATTCGATTTTAGGTAAGCTAACTCCCTCTCTTAGGGAAAAGTGGGTCGAGTTCGCGTTTTCCACCTATCATCATCATCATCAGCTACCTAAATTCAAGCTTGAGTTGCTCTCAGATTTTCTGACGCATGAAGCAAATATCCATTTGAAGTTTGGTATTTTGACAGAATCTGTTTTTCAACGTGACACGTCAAAATTTAGTAAATATGAAAAGGTTCACTTTACCTCCGACCATAAGGTTTCAACCTCGTTGAAAAGTAACGCAAAGAGTTCTTATCTTAAGAGTTCATTAAAGAAGACTGCATCGTCCAAGGCTGAATGGACTGGAAAAGCGTTGCCTTGTAGGTATTGTCAAAGTCGAAACCATAACATTATTCATTGCCGCGAATTCATAAGTCTGTCAGTGGATGACAGAGATCAGTGGGTCACAGATAACAAAGTATGTCGCAAGTGTCTCAAAAAAGGTTTTCATTGGTATAAGTTTTGCAAAAAGTTCTGCAAAGTTGAAGGCTGCAAGGACAATGCGCATCATATGTTATTGCACAGGGACACGGTGGAAGTGTCTGCACATGCAGAGGTGCGAGCCGAGCCATCGGAGCCAGCTCAAGATGTGGACTTCGATCAAGCTGTCGTAGTAGCTCACAGCTCCTTGCCACCGAGGGAGCCCGCTATGCGTCCTCTGCTAAAGGTGATAGCTGTAACTATCAGTGGGCCCAAAGGTAAGGTGAATTCATATGCCTTGCTGGACGACGGGTCAACTGCTACACTTATAGACGAGACCATAGCTGAATCTGTCGGTGCTTTAGGACCTAAAGGCAATATGAGAGTTGACTGTATCGGGGGACTAAGCAAGGAGACTGAAGTGCGTTATGTGGACATAGAGGTTAAAGGTCGTCATAGCTACGAAACTCATGCTTTAAGCAGTGTTCGTTCAATCCCGAACTTAGGAATTAGGTGCCAGTCGGTACGGACCGACGATGTTAATAAATTTAGTTATCTGACAGACATTGTAGAAGAGTTAAGCTATGACTGCGCTACACCTATGTTAATTATTGGAACGGATAATTGGCACTTAACTATTCCCCATGAAACGCGCCGAGGTACTCCTTCACAACCGGTTGCAGTTTCGACTGCCTTAGGGTGGGTATTATATGGATTTTTGCCTGGTAGGTCCAAGTCTTCAGATTCTGTTAACCATTGTTCAATTTTAGACACAAGTGAGGAATCGCTAGAAACACTTGTCAAAAATCATTATAAGTTAGATTCCATAGGAATAGTCAAAAAAGACTACCACAGCGTCACCGACGAGCGCGCTCTAAAAATTCTGGAGGAGACGTCGTCCCGTCTTCCCTGCGGCAGGTTTGAAACGGGACTGTTATGGAAGGCGGACATTAAATATATACCTAATAGCTACAACTTAGCTGTTTCTAGGTTGCATAGTCTAGAGAGAAAAATGCGGAAGGAGCACACATATGCCGAGTCATACCGCCAAAATATTAAGGCAATGATTGACAAGGGTCATGCGGAATTATGTCCGGAAAGTCAAAAGCCTATAGGTATAGTGTGGCACCTTCCACATTTCGGGGTGGTTCACCCGCAAAAGGGTAAGTTAAGAGTAGTTCACGATGCTGCTGCTAGATGCTCAGGCGTAAGCTTTAATTCTCTGCTTTTGTCTGGTCCGGATCTTCTACAGCCTCTATTGGCTATTCTTATGCGGTTTAGAGAGGGCCGCATTGCTCTTAATGGGGATATCAGGGAGATGTTTCCGCAAATCAGGATCAGGGAACAAGACAGGGACGCGCAACGTTTTTTGTGGCGGGATAACCCAAACGAGCCTGTCAAGATATATCGCATGGCTTCCATGATTTTCGGTGCCACGTCTAGTCCATGCACGGCAATATATTTAAAAAATAAAAACGCGTCAGAATTCGTACAGAAATTTCCACGCGCAGTGGACGCTATCTTAAAAGACCACTACATGGACGATTATCTTGGCAGTCTCGACGGCACTGTAGAGGACGCTGCACAGCTAGCAGCAGACATCGTACGGGTACATAGTGCCGCCGGCTTTGAGATGCGGGCGTGGGTGTCAAATACATCTGGGGCGCTTTCGTTGGTTCCAGTTGAGTTGCACGCTTCCAACGTCGCTGAAGTTGGCTTAGGCACATCATCTCCCACACAAGTTCAAATTTTGGGTGTTTTGTGGAATGTCCCACGTGATGCTCTTTCCTTTAGAGATAGTATCGGTCGAGTACCCTCGAAGCTAACCAAGCGTGTTGTTTTGTCGCAATTAATGCGTGTTTATGATCCGCTCGGGCTTCTTACGCCTCTCATTATCGCTGGCCGCATAATTTTTCAACAAACCTGGAGGCTGGGCATTGGTTGGGACGATGATTTACCCGAGCAGTTTTCAGCTAAGTGGGTTAGTTGGTTGGAGCAGTTGTCGAGGGTTTCTAGTAGTACCTCAATTCCTCGTTGGTATAGGGACAGGAGTGAGGAACCCGAAATTCAGCTTCACGTATTCGCTGATGCTAGTGAACATGCATACGCTTGTGTGGCATTTTGGCGTTTCTTATATACTAACGGGAACGTGAAACTTGCACTTATAGGTGGTAAAGCCCGTCTGTCTCCCCTAAAGCCCGCGTCCATTCCAAGGCTGGAACTTCAGGCGGCTCTTATTGCCGCCCGTTTTGCAATTTATATTATGGATGCCCATCGTCGCAAGCCAAGTAAAGTTTTATTTTGGTCAGACTCTTTAACTGTTTTAAAGTGGCTTAGGAGCGATGCTCGTAAATTTAAACCATTTGTTGCTCATCGAGTTGGGGAAATTTTAGAAACGACGGACGTTAGCAATTGGAGGTATATCCCATCACTTTTAAATGTCGCTGACGATGCAACGCGCGTGCAAATTAACTTCAACTCTTCTTCTCGTTGGTTCAGCGGGCCCTCATTTCTACTATTGAAACCGGAGGATTGGCCCCTTGAGCCGACGGTTGATGTGCCACTGATTCTTGAAGAGATGAAACCTGATCAGCAATTAGTGGCACTTATTGTTCACCAACCGCCTAAACTCCCTTCACCGGTAGTTGCGGATCATTCCCATTTTAGCGAATGGCTACGTTTAGTTCGGGCCACTGCTCGAGTGCACCGTTGCGCGAAAACCTTTCGGTCCACTTTGGAGCAAAAAAGGCCAAATTCTAATTTAAACCCTAGCTCTATTCAAAATTCAAATCAAATATCTTCTGTACTTTTGGCAAAAGATTTGGTTTTAGCTGAAAAACACCTGCTGCAGCAGTCACAGTTAGATTCTTTTAAAGATGAAATGACTCGCCTTCATGCGTTGCTACCCCCCTCGAAGCATAGTCGGTTGAAGACCTGGTCTCTTATTTTGGATGCGGATAATTTAATACGTTTAGCTGGAAGAGTCGGTGCCGTACGTGATGTTCCCACTCAAGATCTGAACCCGATAGTGCTGGATGGCAAGAATCCGATTGTACGCTTACTTATTAGACACTATCACGTCAAGAGCTCACACGGGAACACGGAGACAGTCGTTAACGATCTGAGGATGAAATATCACGTGACAAGTTTGAGGCCTAGTGTGAAGACGGTAGCGAAGCAATGTCAGCGATGTAAGATTCGTAAAGCCTCTCCGCCCTCTCCACCATTCGGCAATCTTCCTGAGGATAGACTCGCACACCATCGTAACCCATTCACCTACGTCGGGCTTGATTATTTTGGACCAGTAAACGTAGCCGTCGGTCGTCGCCATGAAAAGCGTTGGGTAGCCTTGTTCACATGTTTGACGTCAAGAGCTGTTCACTTGGAGATAGTGGCGACCTTATCTACGGATGCGGCGATTATGAGTCTTCGGCGATTCATTGCAAGGCGAGGTTCACCAGTCAGAATTTATTCAGATAATGGGACCGCCTTCGTGGGAGCTTCACATAAAATGGATGAAGTCTATGATTTTGCCGCTAACAGGAAAATTGAGTGGCGATTTATACCTCCCTCTGCTCCATTTATGGGAGGTTGCTGGGAGCGGCTTGTGCGAAGTATAAAGACGGCGTTGGGATCCACCCTTAAAGAAAAATTTCCGAAGGAAGAGGTTTTGCACACGCTTTTGCTTGAGGCCGAGTCAATAATTAACTCACGACCCCTTACTTACGTGCCCACCGATCCCGACACGGACGAGGCTTTGACTCCCTTTCATTTTTTACTAGGAAGTCCGGCAGTTGAACCAGTGTTGCGACCTCGGGACAAAGTGGATCTTCTGCGCAGGTCTGACTGGAAAAAGAGTTTATTGTTGGCAGAACATTTTTGGTCCCGGTGGGTAAAAGAATACCTACCAAATTTAATAAGGCGCCATGGAGGACAACCTGTTAATATTAAATCTGGCGATCCAGTTCTAATTGTGGATGGCTCGTTACCACGAAATACGTGGCCTCGGGGACGCGTGGTAAGGACCTGGCCCGACAGAGACGGCATCGTGCGCATTGTAGAGGTGACCACAAAAGGCGGCATATTTAAGAGACCAGTGCGCAAAGTGGTGCCCTTAACATCAGAGTAGGGCACGCAGAAAGTGACTGCGCCACGTCGTTTTTCCAATTTTTGGTGTTTTCAACACCGGGGGTGCTATGTTGGCGACGAGCTGGACTCTTTTATTGTATTATTGCTGGCTGTTTTTATATACTTTTTATACTTTTTTTAAATTTGTTGTTTTAGTGTTCCAATTATATTGTCAGAAAAAGTGGTTGTATTTTATTGCAAAATATCCAGATTCTGCTCTGCAGCCCTCACCATCCTCAACAGAAAGGCTCCGGTAACAGTAATCAAACTCCAGCTACAGATTCATGGATACAATATTCAGAAAATTTAATTTCAGATCAGCATTTTTGGTGGTACAATGTGGGAGTGGAATGAAGCTAGACAGCAGTATTATCTCCATCAGTTTGCTGTGGATCAACCAGACTTTAACTTCAGAGAGCCAGCTGTGAGACAAGAGATGCTGAACATCATGCAGTTCTGGTTTGAAAAGGGCTTAGATGGCTTCAGGTTGGACGCCGGTCGACATCTATTTGAAGCTAACCCTGACGATTATGGGGGCAATTATCCTGACGAACCTCTCTCTGGAGTCTTAACTCCTGGTCATCCAGGGTATACTACACAAGAACATACTAGAGATTTACTCTGTATGCTTGACGTTATTCACGAATGGAGAGAGTTTTCTGACAGATGGCAGGAGGAAAACAACTCTGAGACTAGGTAGGCAGGTAACATTTTTAAGGAATCTTTATAGAGAAACTTTTTTGTCCATCTGTGCAGCAGATAACTCGAATCCTATTAGACCGATTAAGCTAAAGTTTGTAACATATGTGAATGTAAAATTAACCGGTAATAAGGAGGAACTTATGGAAATTGCGTAAAATAAATATTTTTTAAATTAAAACTAATTAAGTAAACTTCGTCCGCGTAGCAACTTACCATCACAAATTATCATGTATTTCCCGTAGGAATGAGATGTTTTTAGGATAAGAAATACTATATGTGCTATTCCAGGACATATAACCTATATGTATGCCAAGTTTCATACCGATCCGTCCATTGGTTGAAGCGTGATTTAGTAACAAACATCCAAACTTTCGCATTTATAATATTAGTGGGAATATACTTATTCAGTACAGTCGGATTATCTGTGAAAATTCCGGACCTTGCTTATAAATATTAAATAGTGAAATACCTATAACAGCGCTGCCTTCTCTAGGATCCTCATTTTAGAGGCCTACGGTGACGTAAATCTGACGAGGCTCTACTACGGCGATGAGTTCGGCCGCCGTGGTGTCCATTTCCCTTTCAATTTCAACTTCATCACTGGTCTGACTGCTGACTTCAAAGCCCAGGATTTCGTGAACATCATCCAACAATGGCTTCATAGTATGCCGGCTGGGAGAGTGGCTAATTGGTCGGTAAGTTGACATGCAATGTCTGCGCTGAACGGGGATTGCGACAAGGCTCTGGCATAATTACCAACGTCGCGGGCTAGCGATGCTAGCGAAGACACTGGCTGCGCTCTCGCGGGCTCCTAACGTAGACGAGACTACAGTATAAGTCCTATTGTGTCTTGTTTGGTGCCCGCGGAGCAGTATGTGTTGTCGAAGAAATTATATTTTTCATTTGTTTGTGAATTCGTTGTTTTGCTGTCAGTGAACAAATGTCTATCCATCATCTATCTGTCGATCTTTTCCTTTAAATTAAAAGAATCTTTTTCTTATGTAATCAGGACCCAGAATTTTCATGAATTAAAAGAAATTAAATTAATGCTAATTGTATACAAATACATGCAGTTTCTTTATGTGTTTATGCATGTACCATTTATGTTAAGTACTGGCAATTAGTTTATTGAACGTTGCAGATGTCGTGGTAATGATTAGATTAACAAAGGTGTTTCAATAGAAACAAACCGATCAATATTATCCTCTGTAACGTGAATCTCTTTTAATTTACGTTAATCGCGATTTCAACACAATCGATTCTCGATTCACTTTTAATCGATAATCGGTATCAACCGTAGAAGCGGCAACCCCTACGCGGCGACGCGAAACGTCACTAACTTCACTCGGCCTTTTCAAATCTCGAGAGAAAAAACGAACAGCTGTTTCGTACTGTCAGATTTTAATTTATTCCTTGGTGCCCTAAAACCACCTAAAAAGCGTTAATTACTCAATAAATAGTGTTCCCTATATTAAACACTAAATTCAGTTAATTTAGACCCCCGCTGTTGGGTAAGTGTGAACTGATATTTACCTATTTGTTAATTTGGCCTTGTAAACCTCTTTTCATAAATTCTGTTCTGATCTGTGTATGTTTTCCACTTGTTTTCTTTGGTTCTTTATGTCATGTTCTATTTTCACCTTCCTACCACTGTGCTATTCCGTTTCTAATCTCCATGTATCGCCACAATCAAACCACCCATCATGGCCCAGCTTACTTGCAATGGTGTGGAAAGGTGGATGCATGGAGACTCACTGGAAGAGGATCTAATCCCGCTAAATCTTCCAGGGTTCTAAGTTAACGCCTAAGTTAACGTCGAAGTTAACGTTGAAGCTCTCTTCACATCGTTGACCTACACTCTCCGCTACATCGTTTGGCCTTGGACCCCTTGGACGAGCTGCGGACACTCATTGCAGAGCCAGCACCTAGCCCTCATCGGAGACTCCTGCCGTCACCGTCCACACTACAGCAGGGACAGCCAGGCCAGTAGCGGAACACCCCTGAAGCTCGACCAAACCTAGAAACTGCCATCAGGGCGGTCGATCACGACCCATTTAAATCTTTAATAAAATTATCTTATTCTTTGTTCATGTCTTGGGTTTTATTAGCAACACAGCCCAAGCGTGACAGTGGCGCCTACAACGTGGTTTTGATGGTCAGTTTTTGAGTTTTGTTGAGCTTTTTGAGTAGTTTGCATTGTGCGCATACACATTGTAAAGTTTTGTTTTTTTACTTTTATTTTTATTTGTGTGCTTGATAACCAAGTTTTAGAGTGTAAATTGTTTTGTAACTGTTGTAAAAATTTTTTTGTTTTAAATTGAAATTACCTTCAAATGTAAAAAAAGTGAACACTAGTGACGTTCCTACCTTTCGGTAATTTATAATCGATTCTTTATAACGATTGTTAATCGATATATTTTTATGTTTTGTAATCGTTTCTCTTTAAATTAATCGTATCTATTATTGTAAACATTCTACATTTTGGTTATCGGTTATTTTTATTTTGCATATTTAATTTTTAGTTGCAATTTTTATTTTTGTTTTGGCTTTGCTTTATTTCATTCATTTTCATTCTTATTTATATTTTCATTTTAAAAAAAAAACAACTCTGTTATCACTACATTGTTACAGAGCGGAGTAGTAATAGTGCTTTATTTATTTGTATCGTTCACATTTGCCCAAACGAGTTTGATATCTGATATTTTTGTTTATTCCTTGCTTTTGTCGACATGGGCGATATTAAGTTTTTGTCTTTGCAAAAAGCAGAGTTGGCGTATGAAGTTGCAATCCGTGGGGAAACTCCCGCATCTACGGTTGAACAATTGCGAAAACAGATTGTGAAAATAGCTGCGTTACATCCTTCGGAGGATATTCTTGTCTCACCATTCGGTCCTGTTACTGATCTGGAAGCAGTTAAGGAAACATTGCTGAAACTTGACGATTTAGTAGCACAATTAAGTTTAAGTTTTGATAGGAATATTTTATTGAGAGCTCAAAATTTAACACTGCATTTAAAATACAGAATTAGCAGAATTGATTGCTCTACTTGCGCGGAAGGACTTCAGATATTGTCGGATTGTGTAAATCGATTCGAATCGCTTAAATACAAACTTAAAAATATAAAACCGCCTGGTGACGCACTAGACAAAGATGATGACACAGATGCTGCTGGGACTATGACCCCTAATGTTATGGCATGTACAACGTCAAGTTGTGATAAAGGACTGTCTGATTTGTCAAAACTAAAATTCAACGGCAAAACGTGTGCACGTGCTTTTATTCAACGCGTAAACGAATTTTCAACAGCAAGAAGCATACCTTCTCATAAACTACTTACTTTTGCTACTGAAATTTTTACCGATGAGGCACTACATTGGTTTAGAAGCATTAAACATACCGCATCCTCTTGGAGTGATGTCTGCGAGAGACTTAAAGACGATTTTGGTCACGCTGATTACGACTATCGTCTTCTTGAAGAGATAAGAGCACGCACACAAGGTGAACGCGAAAACATTACTATTTACCTTTCTATTATGTCAGGCATGTTCTCACAGCTGGATAGGAAAATATCGGAGGAGGAGAAACTAGAAATTATTATGCATAATATTCGTCCTTGCTATGCCAACGTACTAACTTCTTCGTCTGGTATTAATAACATTGAAACATTGCGTTCATTATGTAAAAATTTTGAAAACATACAAGCCCGTATGTCTCAATTTCGAGAGCCGCCAAGAGTTTCTACTGAAACACTAGCCCCTGAGTTTGCGTATCAGTCTACGAGTACTAATAAAAACTTTAAAGATCTTCCGAGTAATAACCAAAAGTTTCATTACTCTGCTAACTACACTAAGTTCAATAAAGGGCATGGTAACTATACACAGTACAATACCCCAAACAACACAAACGCACAGACGAAACAACATTACTCGTACAATTACAATCGTAGTCAGGGTAATACTAATACTAACTACTCAAATTACAACAACGCAAATACTAATGCGAAACCTGTGAACACCATCACAAAGAATAACAAGTTCTGCCCACGTTGTCGAGTGGACAGTCATTGTCTTAGGAACTGTACAGCTGAACGAAAGATAGTTTGCTTTCGTTGCGGTCGTCCTGACGTTCGTTCAAATGACTGCCCTGATTGTCAAAAGAATACTCCAAATAATTCAAAAAACTAGAAAACCAGGATTGTAGTACATCTAATATTAACCATTTTGATGCTTCTGAATGGCAAAAATGGTTACAATTTATTAAAAACTTCTCTACAATTTACAAAGTTACTTCAATCCTGCTAGATAAACCTGAAAATGATAATAGACCTTATATTAAAATGAAAATTAATGATTTAAATGCTTGCGGTTTATTAGATTCTGGTGCTGCGGTATCGATTCTTGGCAATAATTCCCATCAGGAATTATTAAACGTAGGTCTAACCATTAACAATGGCGATGAAATTAGTGTTATTGCTGCTGGTGGTCAAAATTTAAAAAGCATAGGTTACATGAATCTACCGATACACTTTGAAAACGCTTTTAACATTATCAAGTGCTATATAGTTCCACAAATTGAAACTCCCTTACTACTAGGAGTAGATTTCTGGAGGAAATTTGAGTTGTGCCCCAAGTATATTGGCTCTATTGACATAACTCAAAACAGATTAGCTTCGTTAGCGATTTTAACTACGGATTTTGACAAGCATATTACTTCTATGGATAATCTAGTAGATTCACAGCGCCATATTGCAAACAATTTAATTGAACAATTCAACGAAATCTCTACAGAACGTAAGGGTCTAGGCAGAACTCATCTGATTACTCATCACATTGATACAGGTGATTCCCCTCCGTTAAAACAGAGATACTACCGTATGTCTCCCGAAAAACAGAAAATTTTGAAAGAGCAGGTTGATGAAATGCTAGGTCTAGATGTTGTGGAGCCTTGCGAGAGTGCATGGTCATCACCAGTACTAATAGTATCCAAAAAGAATGGTCAACCTAGATTCTGTTTAGATAGTAGGAAGTTAAATTCTGTTACCAAACGCGATGCGTATAATCTTCCATATATATCAGAGATACTGGACAATCTTCGCGATGCCAAATTTCTTTCTAGTATTGATCTGTCCAAGGCATTTTGGCAGATACCTATTGCTGAAGAAGATAGGAATAAAACCGCATTTTACGTCCCAGGTCGCGGCACTTTACGTTTTAAGACCACAGCCTTTGGTCTGACAAACGCACCTGCGACTCAGCAACGTCTAGTTGACATGATGTTCGGCCACGAATTTGAGTTAAGAGTATTTGCGTACTTAGATGATATTGTGCTTGTAAGCAACACTTTCGAGGAGCACGTCTCACTATTGTTACGAGTGCTTGATAAATTGAAACAGGCAAATCTCACTATCAACATCGATAAGTGCCAATTTTTTAGGAGTCAGTTAAAGTATTTAGGATACGTCGTAGATGCTCAAGGTTTACGCACTGACCCAGAAAAAGTACAAGCTATTGTAAATTACCCAACCCCAACTTGTAAAAAGGACGTTAAACGTTTCTTAGGAACTGCTACTTGGTATCGCCGTTTTGTTCCTAACTTTAGCACGTTAGCGGGCCCTCTAAACAAGTTGACTACTAACAAAAAGACATCTCCACCCTTCTCTTGGAGCACTGAAGCAGATGCCGCCTTCAATAGTCTCAAAAAATGTTTAGTTTCTGCCCCAGTCCTGGCCTGCCCAGATTATAGCCAACCTTTTGAGGTCCATGCCGATGCAAGTAATTACGGCACTGGCGCAATGTTGACGCAATTAATTGACGGAAAAGAGAGGCCCGTAGCTTATATGAGCAAGTCTTTAACTGGTGCAGAGAAAAACTATAGCATAACAGAGAGGGAAACACTCGCTGTTCTCATTGCGTTGGAGCATTGGCGTTGCTACCTGGAGAATGGACAAACCTTCACCGTCTACACGGACCATTCCGCTCTTCAATGGTTTTTATCCCTTAGCAATCCAACCGGTAGACTAGCTAGGTGGGGGGTACGTCTATCTTCATTTAATTTTGTCATCAAGCATCGTCGTGGAGTAGATAACGTTATACCCGACGCTCTATCTCGTGCGGTCCCCGTATCAGCAATTTCCACATCTAACTCAATTACAACTACAACCGATTCTTGGTACAAAACAATATACAACACTTGTTTAAACAATCCCAGTAGTCTCGAAAATTTTAAAATTAATAACAATTCCCTTTACCGTCTTTCAAAAAACAAGTCTCCTCTTACTGCTGAGTTTGCATGGAAAGAGGTAGTTCCTAGCGAACTACGTGAGAAAGTGATTTCTGAAAACCACGATGAACCTACTGCAGGTCATTTGGGAATTCACAAAACTTACCTTCGCTTGGCTCTACGCTACTTCTGGCCGGGTATGCACTCAGACGTTGTAAAATTTGTTTCAAATTGCCCAACTTGTCTTTCCATCAAATCACCTAACCATGCTACCCTGGGTGAAATGGGAAGACCAAAACAATGTTCCCGTCCATTTCAGATGATTTCAATTGACTTCATTGGTCCACTTCCCACTAGTCGAAAACAGAACTGTTACTTACTTGTAGTAGTCTGTTGTTTTTCTAAATATTGCGTTATGTTTCCACTGCGCAGAGCAACAGCTGATGCAGTGGTGAAACATTTAGAGGACTCTGTGTTCCTTGTTCATGGTGTTCCACAAACAATTTTCTTAGATAATGGTAGCCAGTTTATTTCCAAAAATTTAGAAAATTTCTTTAAAAAGTATAAAATACCAAATGTATTCTTCACACCAAAGTACACTCCACAGATAAACACAGTTGAAAGGTACAACAAAACTATTGTAACCTGCATTTCATGTTTCATAGAGAACGATCACAGATCATGGGATTTTAATTTGCCAAAAATACAATTTGCCATGAATAATTCTGTAAGTGAGGCAACAGGCTATACACCCACATTTCTCATTCATGGGAGAGAACTCGTCACATGCGGATCCCACTACATTGATCCGAATATCGAGGACGAAGTTATTTTCTTACCTCGCGACATTTACTGCGATAATATAGGTAATTTAGCAGGCATATTTAATAATGTACAGGCTTCTCTTTGGCACGCTCACGTAAAGAATACGTCTAGGTATAATTTACGCCGAAAATCGGCAGAATTTCAAATTGGTGACATCGTCTGGAAAAGAACGTATTTCCAGAGCGATAAAGACCAATACTTTAGTAAAAAGTTAGCACCCAAATTTATCAAATGCAGGGTGGTAAGTAAAAACTCACCTTTAGTATATGAGTTACATGACATGAACGGTAAAGACATTGGTACTTGGCATATCAAAGATTTGAAATTAGTTAGTAGTTATCAATAAATTATTTGCAATACACAGAACAGATTTTTTTATCAAAATTTTGTAATTTTTTCCTCACCGATAGTCGCGTCGATGATTGTCACCTATTTTTGTTTTTGAAAAACGGAAGATTTACTTTAAGTCAACAGATCAATATGTCAGTTGCCTTTATTTATGATTTGGTGCCTCGTATTAATCAATAAATATTGAGGTTAGTTAGAAAGATGAATTTTGAAAGTTGAAGAATGTTTTGTTGATGTATGAATGGTAAGAGTAGTTCTTCTTATTTACATTATCGTTGGAATTTACTTATAACCTAGGTAAAGTACAACAAGAACGGCGTGATTATTAGGTTGAATTTTTCCTTTATTTAGTTAGTTTCGGATTTTTCTTCATAGGAAGTAAAATCCTGGAGGGGAGAGGCGAATCTGTAACGTGAATCTCTTTTAATTTACGTTAATCGCGATTTCAACACAATCGATTCTCGATTCACTTTTAATCGATAATCGGTATCAACCGTAGAAGCGGCAACCCCTACGCGGCGACGCGAAACGTCACTAACTTCACTCGGCCTTTTCAAATCTCGAGAGAAAAAACGAACAGCTGTTTCGTACTGTCAGATTTTAATTTATTCCTTGGTGCCCTAAAACCACCTAAAAAGCGTTAATTACTCAATAAATAGTGTTCCCTATATTAAACACTAAATTCAGTTAATTTAGACCCCCGCTGTTGGGTAAGTGTGAACTGATATTTACCTATTTGTTAATTTGGCCTTGTAAACCTCTTTTCATAAATTCTGTTCTGATCTGTGTATGTTTTCCACTTGTTTTCTTTGGTTCTTTATGTCATGTTCTATTTTCACCTTCCTACCACTGTGCTATTCCGTTTCTAATCTCCATGTATCGCCACAATCAAACCACCCATCATGGCCCAGCTTACTTGCAATGGTGTGGAAAGGTGGATGCATGGAGACTCACTGGAAGAGGATCTAATCCCGCTAAATCTTCCAGGGTTCTAAGTTAACGCCTAAGTTAACGTCGAAGTTAACGTTGAAGCTCTCTTCACATCGTTGACCTACACTCTCCGCTACATCGTTTGGCCTTGGACCCCTTGGACGAGCTGCGGACACTCATTGCAGAGCCAGCACCTAGCCCTCATCGGAGACTCCTGCCGTCACCGTCCACACTACAGCAGGGACAGCCAGGCCAGTAGCGGAACACCCCTGAAGCTCGACCAAACCTAGAAACTGCCATCAGGGCGGTCGATCACGACCCATTTAAATCTTTAATAAAATTATCTTATTCTTTGTTCATGTCTTGGGTTTTATTAGCAACACAGCCCAAGCGTGACACCCGCTGTGTATTTTCCACTACGTGAAATTGGCAGAATTATTGTGCCCTAAACACGATACTAAAAGCCATAAAAAAACAAGGTTCTGGTGTTACTTCGCTTGATCGCAATATTCATTTAAATGTCTTTCAATGATGTCTATCACTACTTTGTATTTAAAGAAAATTATATAATAATATCGATAACTTTGTAAAGTCGATAAATAGCGATGTGCAAACCCTATGGCATTTAATTTTTGCCATGAAATTTCCGGGCTCTGATTATTTAGTTTATTTTATTTTATTTTTTGAGTTTTTTTTTATTTGAATTTTATTAAATTATACCTAGTCATTATAAAACATCAATCAGGCCTCCCCAACCCGTCTGGCCAGCGCGGGGAGTGTAGGCCAAATCCTCCGTCTGTCTCCGGCAAATGAGGGAGGGTTGAGCTCCTGCAGTGGAGACAAAAATAACCTGATGATGATACCTAGTCAGTGTAACATTGACTTTCTTTCATGCGCGTAGGATTCAATTTTGCTTGCATTAAATTTTGTAGGTACGTTTTTAAGTAATTGAACTAGCTTTCTTAGGCAGTGTGCGTTCGGTACTTGTAGTATTAGTTATTCTGAGTAATTCAATTAGTTGAAACATCACTATTGAAAAAACCATCTCCTTACAGTTTGGTAACCATGATCACCCGAGATTGCCGACACGCTTCCGTCACAACATGGTCGATGGCCTGAATGCCCTTAACATGCTTCTCCCAGGAGTAGCGATCACCTACCAGGGCGAGGAAATCGGCATGAGGGACGGGTTCGTGAGCTGGGAGGATACAGTCGACGTTAATGCTCTTAACCAGGGCAGTCAGCTTAACTACAAGCAGTATTCCAGGGATCCTTGCAGGACTCCGTTCCACTGGAACAACTCATCCAATGCTGGCTTTTCGACCAGTAAAAAAACTTGGCTTCCGGTCGCAGATCATTATAAGGATATAAATCTTTCCAAGCAAAAGGAGGATGATAAGAGTCATTATAAGGTAAATTGAAGCAACTACGGTTGATCGATGACCGACAACTCAAGAAGGTGGCCGGAAGCTGCAGGATGCAGAGAGCGGAGGACCGGATGTGGTGTCGTTCATTGGGGAAGGCCTATGTCCAGCAGTGGATGTCCAAAGGAGCTGATATGATGATGACGACGGTTGATTCCAAAATGTTTAAAGGCAAAAATCTTTAACCAGTGAGTCCTGCCTGTCATGAACTACGGCGCGGAAACGTGGACACTGGCGGTGGGCCTAATCCACAAGTTCCAAGTCGCTCAGCGAGATATGGAGATGGCTATGCTCGGGGTTTCTCTGAAAGATGATTTGTAATGAGGAGATCCGACGAAGAACGAAGGTGACCGACATATCTGAAAGGATTGACAAGCAGAAGTAGCTGGAGAAGGTGGCCGGAAGCGACTGTAAGTGTTATTACTTAGGATCCATTATCTATTTCCAGGTTTATCAAGCACTATCCTTGATCCGCAAAGAAAATACTCTCGCTCACGGAGACTGCGACGTCACCACGCTAACTGATAATACTATCTTAGTCCTGAGAAGCCTCCAGACTTATGATACTTTAGCCCTTCTGTTCAACGTGGGCGAAGAATCTGACATCGTTCATCTGGATAAAGTGACACATTTGAAACTACCGGCAACAGTCTACACCTCTAGCGTACATTCGACTAGAAATTCTGGGTAAATAATAATTAATTGTAACATTTGGATCATTATCTATTACAGGTCATACTACATACCCTCCCCCCCCACCCTTATTTTACCACGGGAACATTTAATATCAGATCTCCTATATTCAACTTCCTAGAATTCATGGGATCATTTCAATCGCCAGGTGTTATTAAAAATGACATTTCTTTGTTCCAGTGACCAGATAACTGATATGCTGTTGTCACTATCACCAGGAGAGGCTTTGATATTGAGAGTACCGCCTGCATAGTAACTGTTGACGTCTTTAGGCCTTAAATAAATAGTCTTTCATACTGTTCACGACCACCTTTTACCAACCCTCCCTTGTGCACTAATTTCGAAACATCTAGCGCCACCCGAAAAGCATTTGCTCATCGTGTTCGTTGGAACTACGGCAAGGCTCCAACGAAAGATAGATCGAGCAAGTAGGCAAGCATCAGTTCGCCGTTAAGTAGAGGTATGGACGTAAACATAAAGTTCGATCCTCGTAAACAGATTAATTCCAGTAAAACAAACGTTTGTGTTGGATGTTTTTCTGGGGCTCCAGGAAGTGTGCGACTGTCCAGATCTGAAAGACCTGCAGATCGATAAGAACGCTGTCACTGGTTGGTGCACTATCTCCTTGCCTCCTCAATTTCTCCTCCTTTTTCTTTTCTCCTCAGTTCGCCTCCTCCGGTAGGCCACATATGCCGCAGAATCGACGGCCGTTGGGGCAGACGAGTTCTGGAGTGGAGACCGCGGATCGGACGCCCCGCTGGCAGGTGGACCGACGACCTGAAGAAGGTAGCCGGAAGCAGCTGGATGCGGAGTTCATTAGGGAAGGTCTATGTGGCAGTGGACGTCTAGGGGCTGACATGATGATGAGAGCGCCTCCGTAATAGTCAAAAAGTCCTTAATTTTAATGTAAATATACATACAAATATTCGACTATAATAAATAATGAGCAATGTCTAAGTTTTGATTTATTTGACTCCTCTAATACTCCACTCAATCAAAATTTGTCATTTCAAATTCAACTCTAACGTAATTACACCAAGGTTAACGTATACATTTAGGCCGGTGATTTCGTCAATATTTCTCCATTGAATTTCGCGTTATAAACTGTATTTTAACGGCCCCATGTCACGCGCAACTGATTCATTCATCGATAACAACCCTAAACTCCGAGATACGATACATCACTGATAGCACAAAATCTGATAGGTACCTATCGATACGAAACTATTTAATTCGTATTTATTATTTCCTGTTAAGTATAAGAATATGGAAACTGCGCAGAGTTTTTGGCAAACCTGCGGTTTCGGGCAATATTTGGGAGGTAATAAATGGTTGGGAGGAAATCGGACGGTCGGTCCATCTAGTGGCGGGGCGCGTGCCTATCCGAGAACTCTACTCCAGAACTCGTCTAACTCAGCGGCCGTCGGTTCTGCGGCAGATGTGGCCCGCCCACTGCCACCTCAGCTTATTAATCCTTTATAGTTTAAATGTTTCTATAGGTTTGGAGAATACTACTTTCGAACACCATTTCAGCCCCTTAGGGGATGGTTTTTCAAAAACTGTAAAAGACTTGTATCATTAATGTTTTGGAGAATTCCTACAAACTTTCAAATTGATAGGTTTATCTAATAGACGTTTTCCATACAAACTTTTAACCCCCATTTCACACCCTTAGGGGATGAATTTTGAAAATCCGTTCCTTAGTGCTTGCCTATGCTATGTAAGGAACTGTTGCGCAAAATTTCAAGCCTCTAGACTTAGCGGTTTGGGCTGTGCGTTGATATGTCAGTCAGTCAGTCAGTCAGTTTCTTCTTTTATAGATATAGATAGTAGGAAATAGGATTAGTGGAATACATTCTCCAAATATAGAAATTTGGATAAATCTTTTTTATTGTTTCTTTAAATAAAAATATACAATTTTCTATATATACTAATTACAAAAATGGATAGGAAGGGCCCTACTGATAAAATATCTCCTCCAGCTCTGCAGAGTTTTTAATGGTGCCGAGGATGCTCGCTGCGTTACCGCTCTGAATCTCCAGGCTGATGCGGATGATAAAAAAGGATCTGGCTAGCCGAACATTTTCTTCAGAAGTTCGCCAATATTCGATGCAAACTTCTTGGCTTCCGGAGCTCAAGCATCAAATGTCCCTACGGCAAAAGGAAGGAACTCAAACTGATCCGCAGGGAGAAATATTTAAAATTTTGAGATGGACTTCCCATCTTATTAATTACTATTAAACAGAACACAAAACATGCGTTGTCACATTAAACTTGACACATTTTACATTTAAATTATATCTTATCATTATTATCACAAAGATCATAATCGAATTTAAATAATCTTATAATGAGTTCGAATTAAGATCTGATATGAGCCGATAAAAGGCGGCCTTTATTGGACCCCAGTGATCTAACACGCCGCAGTCGTCAGAAACTACAGTCAACATGCCGTCGTGTTGGAAGGTTGCGGGGATCGTGGGGGCGGTGGTGATAGTCGTGGGGATAGTGGCAGGAAGCATCACCTGGGCCGTCCTGGCGTCACGGGGTCCCGACCCCCCGGTGCTGAGGGAGCTGGACTGGTGGGAGCACACAGTCATCTACCAGATATATCCAAGATCTTTTAAGGACAGCGATGGCGATGGTATTGGGGATATCGCAGGTCAGATGTTAATTATTTATGTATTCTTAGAAATCTCTACAAAGTAGTACCTAAGGGGTAATGGTTTAAACATATAGAAACCCAGTAAATTCTAGAAGCGTGACATAAAAAGCTTGTACCGAATAACATTTAAAGGAAAAAACTATTGTGTTTTTTGGCTCTGTGTTTTCCCCATGTTTTGATGAAAGCAAAAGACAAAGAAACAATGGAAAAATAACACATTTTTATAAAAGAAAACAAGTTTTATTCAAAAGAACAGCTTTTTATGGGAACGGGGAGGACGGACACACAGACAGTCGTCTTAGCTATAATAGGTATTATAGTTTTTGACGGATCTCTAAAAACCCATGAACAGCCATATGAAAAATTTAAGTTTTTTCAAAGATGGTTCCTTTTTTAGGTTTTTTAAGGGAAAAACCTTCATACTAGACCTAGTAATATATTATCTTTGATACTAGTCAACTGTTTACTTTTTCTTCAAAATAATAAATGAAAGGAACTTTAGAGAAAATAATGTTTTCGTAGTAGCTTCTTGGGGAGAGTAGACTCAGTCTGAGCGTTCATCGAGGAAGTCCTCTGTCCAGCAGTAGGACGTCAACGGTCTAACAAAAAGGTATTTTAACCTTATTTTTCGAGAGTTACAGCTCATTAAAATCAAAAGGGTTTATGAGACAAACTGTTCTCTTCTTTTCCCAGGCATTACATCAGAGATGGAACATTTTGTTGACGCCGGCGTCGGGGCAATCTGGATGTCTCCAATCTTCACATCCCCTATGGTGGACTTCGGGTATGATATTAGCGACTTCTATAATATCCACGACGAGTACGGCACCATGGAAGATTTTGATGCACTAATGAACAAGGCTCGTGAACTTGGTAAGGATTTACTAACTTCTAACTCAATTAAGTTCCTTTACGAGAACCAAGAGTCAAAAACTGTACATATTTTCTTCCACCATCAGGTATAAGAGTTCTGCTGGACTATGTACCGAATCACGCCAGTACGGAATCTGAGTATTTCATCCGTTCCGAGGCAAGGGAACCAGGTTATGAAGACTACTTCGTATGGGCTGATCCTCGACCTGACCCTGAGAGTCCCACCGGCATGAGCATACCTTCTAATTGGGTAAAACGACCTTATCTTATCTTCTTAGGGGAAGACCTGGCGACTCTTCGACCCTTCAGGATCTTTTGTGCCAAACCCCTGACCACCAACGGTGCCCCAAGCCGATTTGGTGGACTTCACATACGCCTCAGAATTTCTTCTTCGGCATATGCAGGTTTCCTTACGATGTATTCTTTCACCGAAAAGCCTGTGGCTTAGCTAAATTCATTTAAATTTTTTTCGCCTAGATAAAACAAATAGGATATTTATTCTTTAGTTGAG
Source organism: Esperia sulphurella (assembly GCA_947086405.1). Classification (NCBI taxonomy): domain Eukaryota; kingdom Metazoa; phylum Arthropoda; class Insecta; order Lepidoptera; family Oecophoridae; genus Esperia; species Esperia sulphurella. Next base: position 18,642,868 of record OX352258.1, read on the forward strand.
GTACTAAAAAGTTAATAAGCATTATTTACACAGAAAATCTAATTTCAGATCAGTCAATTTGGTGGCTCTGTGTGGGAATGGAGTGACATCCGAGAGCAGTATTACCTCCATCAGTTTGCTATTGAACAAGCAGACTTTAACTTCAGAGAGCCAGCCGTGAGACAAGAGATGCTGAACATCATGGAGTTCTGGTTTGCCAAGGGCGTGGATGGCTTCAGACTGGACGCCATTCCTCATCTATACGAAGCCAACCCTAATGATCACGGTGGTTTATATCCTGATGAACCTTGGACTGGAAACGCATTCCTGAATCCTGACCAGCCAGGTTACACTAATCAGGAACACGTGAGAGATTTGCCAGAGCTCTACGATGTTGTCTACGAGTGGAGAGAGTTCTCTGACAGGTGGCAATTGGAAAATGGTTCGGATACTAAGTAAGTAACGGTTATCTTAGTCTAATGTCTTTTTTAATAGTAGACAAATCAATCATTACTATAATCAGTCTATAACAGTCTACTGCTGAAACTGTCTTCGCTACCTCTGTAAACTACTTTTAAATTAAAACTGACTTTACCAGGGTACTGCTAGCAGAGGCGTACGCAAACATTTACAATACCATGTTGTATTACGGAGACGAGCAGGGTCGCCTGGGGTCTCAGTTCCCGTTCAACTTCGACTTCATCACCAGTCTGTGGGGAGGCTCCAACGCCAGGGACTTCATCTACACCATCCAGCGATGGCTCACTTACATGCCTGCTGGGAATGTCGCTAACTGGGTGGTAAGTTTACTTTTTCATTAATACATCGTTCTTTTGTCGTAATTTTTGGTAATGTTTCAAATGAATATACATATACAGAATTATATGTTAAATGGAACATCTATGTTATTATCAGGTTATGTAAGAAACATTAATCGCGAAATCATAACGGCAACCGGAAGAATGCGAAACACATAAGACACCATTCACTCTAGCTAAAACTGGAAATCTATAGTCACAAAGAATGAACTAGTAATGAATTTGCAAACATCTCATATGTTAGGCATACAAATCTGGAGTCGATTGGCCAATAATTGTAAAGATGGTTTCAAATTATAATAAAAGAAATAAAAATAAACTTGTTTTACCAGGGTTAAGACTAAGTAAGGTCAGTAAATCGTTCATGGAGCAATGTATACGCTTCTACAACAAACTACCAGAGGAAATCTTAAATATGACGGACAGAAAGTTTAAGATTCACATTAAAAAACAACTTTGTAAGAAAGCCTATAATAAAATAAACGATTATTTGAATGACAAAGATGCCTGGCACTAATGTTAATTCAGCTTCGCAAAATGTTTATTAATTGTATGCAAACTTGATTTTTAAAAGATGTGTTGCGTGAAGTTTGTTGCGCCGTTTCTTCTTCACAGCGCTAACACCTAGGAAACGGTAGTCGATAAAAAAAATGACGTGTATAAATGTACCAAGTGTACTCATATGCAATAAATGACTTTGACTTTGACAAAAATGAAAATAGTAATTTTTGACTTTATACTAATCCATAAGAATTGTGTGACATATACTTGGATCAACTTCAATCGATTGCATAATGATATAGTTGGATGCTGGCGAGTATTTTTAAAGACTCCCCCGACGTTTTATCCGATAAAAGTATAAAAGACAATATTAATCTTGCATTACCAATACTACATCTGTACCAAGTTTCACGCGGGTCCCTTATAGTCGTAAGTAATAGATATTGTTAAAAAGATAGCATTTTACAAAACTCCAGCCTCCGTTACAAAGAATAGCATTTTTTTTATTCCTTATGGGTTTACGCTTGACCTCAGTCTCAATTGATGGTAAGTGATGATGAGGCCTAAGGTGGAGCGCGCTTACCCAGAAGATGCCTATTCACTCTTCTTTTAAGAATATCCAAATTGTACTTGTTCGGAAATATCGAACCTGGCAGTGAGTTCCATTCCTTAGCAGTTCGCATTATGAGAGAGGAAGCAAAACGCTTCGTGCGAGAACGTGGTGTGTCTACTACATAAGGATGAAGTACCTCTCCACGCCTGGCAGTCCGGTGATGGAACGGAGATGGAGGAATCAAATCGTGCAATTCCTGGGCACCCCCAAATGTAACCTGTAGAAAACCGAAAACAGGCCACACTGCAACGATGTTTGAGGCTCTGTATTTAACAGAGCATCGTCGCCAATGTGCATCAAAATAACGTTCACACCAAAATCTTCCTTCACAGTTCGGCAACCACGACAACAACAGAATGCCCACCAGGTTCAGGGACAACATGGTCAACGGACTCAACGCCCTCAACATGATCCTACCAGGAGTCGCAGTCACGTACCAGGGCGAGGAGATCGGCATGAGAGACGGGTACGTCAGCTGGGAGGATACGGTGGACGTCAATGCCTGCAACAGAGGTGACAACGAAACCTATCACCTGTACTCCCGAGATCCTGCCAGGACACCGTACCACTGGGACAGTACCACCAGCGCTGGCTTCTCCACTAACACTTCGACCTGGCTGCCAGTTGCTGAGGATTATCAAGAAATTAATCTGCTGCTTCAGAAGCAAGCTCCAAGAAGTAACTACAAGGTAATTTATCTTCTCATGAAGAATATACAATTTCATGTTTTAGAGAATCAATGAATATATTTACAAATATGGTAAATAGGGTACTCATCGTAATTTAGTCGAGTTGTACAAACAAATCGGGCAAAATCGGTTAAAGCCGCATAATTTCGCATATGGACTTGCAAACACGACCGAATTACGAATGGTGGCTAGTGGCCCAACATTCATTACTTCCGACTGTATATATAATATCCCTGCTTAATTTCCTAAAGAAAATTAAAAATTTACCACGGATTTACTGAAATTAAACTCCTAATACATGAAATTTAAGATCTTTTCCTCTGTAGTACCAGTTTCCAATGTACTTCGATGCTATACGAGCTCGAGGATCCAATATAAATGAGTAAACATGGCATAAAAATGCGGAACATATGATAAAAACATACAGAAATCATCGTTCCATCACCGCCATTATAGACCCTCACTATTCCAGGTATACCAAGATTTGACGCGACTCCGCAAAGAGCCTGCCCTGTCTCACGGAGCCACGCATCTCCAGCCCTTATCCGCCAACACCTTAGTAGTTGTTCGGTACCTGATAACCCATGTCACGTATGCCTTGGTCTTCAACGTGGGCGATCAGCCTGATACTGTGGATTTGTCCAACGTAGCGCTGCTGGAGGATCCGCTGACGGTCTACATTTCGAGTGTGCATTCCAGCAGAGTTGCTGAGTAAGTATTTTGTACCTGTTTTATTCAAATCTAATGCTTATGCGACTTTGTCGCAGTTTTGGTCACCCTGCTGTGTCCCCCACCTATCCCAAATCCAACACCAAATTCTTTTTCAATTCCTTCACTGTCCGAGCCGCGCAGATGTGGAATAAACTGCCGACGGCCATTCGAGATAGTACGTCGGTGACATCCTTTAATACTAAACTAAAAGAGCACTATCTGTCTCACTCAGTATAATATGATATGTATGTATTTATATATGTTTATTATATTTATTATTATTTATTGTATTTAATTCATATATATATATATGTAAAGTAGTTTAGGTATTTAGTTACTATGTAGTCTATTAAGAACTTTTCGTCGCACTCGCTCTTATTGCCTTGTCTCACACCCTGTAAGGTTGGCTGGAGGAGATCTCTATTAGAGATAAGCTCGCCTTTGTACACAACATTTGTAACTGTATTTAGTTTTATTGTGCAATAAAGAATTTATATATCTATTGCACCATTTTAATTGGTAACTCAATAATGTTAGGCAATATCAACGATCTCTATGTACTACTAGATGGAGCGTTTCAAACAATCGCCCTGTTCCACGCAACTGCGGCTCCGGGATTGATTGAGCGACTTTTTGGAACGCTCCATCTAGTAGTACATAGATATCGTTGGGCAATATATTGTTGGAATGTTTATCCTACTAATATTATAAACGCGAAAGTTTGTAAGTATGGATGGATGTTTGTTACTCTTTCACGTATAAACTACTGAATGGATTATAATGAAACTTTACAATAATATAGCTTATACATCAGAATAACACATAGGCTACAATTTATAAAGATATTGAGTGAATTGTCCAAAATATCAAGTAAGTAGTCCTTTAACGCCACGCTAATATAAGCTACTCGAAATACTAATCCAGCGCAAACGATGTCGCGGGCACCAGCTAGTCTTTCATAAGCCGAAATATTTCATTCAGAATGCTGAATACTGCCTCCCCAATAAACTATCACTTTTGGTGAGCTGTCTATTGGAGGATTTGCCATAACCACCACGCTTAGGGACGGTTCCGTCCCTGGTGCAATCCCTTAGTCGCCACGGGATCGGGGGTGGCCCTATTCTAAGCCGGGAACCACACGCCACTTATCTTTGACATCACGTAAACTCATGATAGGAAATTTTTTAATACTTGATTTGCAAATACCTGTAGCACTCAGAGACAATCTCGCGCACCAGTAACGTACCCAATAAAAGATATAATAAAGATAGTGCCTAATTCAAAGTAAATTATCACAATATATTGGTCACTGTGCGGCATCAAGATTGCTTTATACAGTATATAGAGCGATATCTTCAGATCTTTATAATGCAGGATAATTTTTATTGCAGCTACAGTTTTGGGAACTGTATTTTTAGCTTGCCTACCTACTGCACAAATATTAGGCTATATCAAATGCATACATACATACATAATGATCTTGCCTTGGTCCCAGAGAGGTAAGCAGAGACTACGTATCGCCACTGCGCAATCATGCCCCGTGATACCACTTGATGTGTGGTGAAGAACATCGCCGCCTCCGTGTTGAGACAGAATAAAGGGATACGAAATGAACCGCTAAAAAGATATCCGAAAGCGTTTCGAGTTAGAATAGAGGACCGGGCATGTAGGTGTACATAAAGGATGAATTGTGGCTAACAGTGGACGTTGATAGGCGAATAATATTGATACCACGGGCCCAAAGGGTGTAAAGGATATTAGGGCGTAAAGGAACTTCTCAAATAATCTTATTCCGTTTTTAATTCTCTATTATCGATCTGCTTGACACATGTACCCATCAAATGATTATTTTAGCGACTTTAGCTACGTGGAATACACAGATCGACTGAGAATTAAAAACTGAATAAAACTGTGTTTCTTTTTTATATCATTCTATTTTATTTATTAGGTACTAGCTGTAGCCCGCGACTTCGTCGGCGTGAACAACTTAACATCCACAAATTATTATGTATTTCTCATAGGAACGGGATGTTTTTTCGGGATAAAAACTATCCTATGTCCTATTTCAGGACGTAAACTATATGTGTGTTAAGTTTCATTACGATCCGTCAAGTGGTCGAAGCGTGATTGAGTAACAAACATCCAAATATCCAAACTTTCACATTTATAATATTAGTAGGATACAAAACAAATTATAATCACAATAAGTAATATACGTAAATTAACAACGTTTTGATTGTGGACGGCAACACAAACTATGTACAAATACAAAGAATTATCAGAAAATGGTGAAGATTGTTACAAATATCTTAAACTTATAAAATATAAATACAGATTTATATTTATTAAATTATTTTAGAGCCATCCTACTGAAACCACTGGGTTTATTTGTATGATGGTTGATGTGAGAAGTGCCTTTACGCCCTAATGTCATTTACGCCTTTTCGAAATACGGCCTTTGTGATCGCGGCCTATGCTGCGCTATCCATCTTCGCCGCACTCCTTATTATCATGACAATTGACGTCGTACTTGACGTAAATACAGAATTAATCATAATAAATCCAGATACGAGAAATTGCGTTTCGGATCTAACTTTCTACTGATTGAAATCTTCATATAATATGGGTCATATGTACGTACGTACATTGATAAATTGATGACGTTGATTTATTTTTCAAAGGCGCAATATAATCATCATATCAGCCTCAATTGAAAGCATCGTCATATCGATATCATCATCATCAGGTTATTTTTGTCTCTACTGCAGGAGCACAACCCTCTCCTGCCGGGGACAGACGGAGGATTTGGCCTTCACTCCCCGCGCTGGCCAGACGGGTTGGGGAGGCCTGATTGATGTTTTATAATGTATTCCCTCAGTCGCCTTGTACGACATCCACGGGAAGAGTTGGAGTGGTCCATTCTACTCTACCGGAAACCACACGGCAACATATCGATATGTTTACGTTCAAATAGGCGTTCCCTAATTGCTCTCCGTGCTTCCCATCCTGCCGCTTCCAGTCACATTCTGGTCGTTGATCCATCTATAACCCCAAGAGCAGTTCGTCTCGTAGGAGTTTTTGCCAGCCACCTTGACGTAAGGCACCTCCTGCATTAGATGGAAATATCAGAGACTGTCAGGTGTAGAGCCTGTGGAGCGACAGAGACTCGATGAAGCACCTGCTGTGTGAATGCAATGCATTAGCTGCGAGGCAAATGAGTGTCTTGGGTGTGGCTTACCCTGAACCCAAGGACTACAGGCTTCTACCCCTTAGCTGCATAGAGAGAATAGATTTTATGTAGCGAATTGTGGGGGATACAGCACAGCATAGACAAAACGGCTGATACAAAAGATCCCACAGGCTCCACGTGTCACTGGGTACATCTGGCCGTATTATAAGATAAAATCTATAACCCCCAGTGAAACCCTATATGATAATATTTTGTACTTTATTTCTAAGAAAATTATCAAATTTGAATCTTTCACGTCACGAGGCCAATTCAAATATATCCTAACAAGGTTATTCCTGGTGAGCAGATCATGAGCATATCCAATACAAAGCTAGCCGAAATACGTCCAATGCTGAACACAAGCCTCCCCAATAGAATGCCACTTTTGGAGGGCGTTGGGAGATTTGCCATAATTACCACGCTTGGCAATCGGATTGGTGATCGCAGTAATGATCGCAGGAATGAAAGCTGCTGGCTGTCCTTGTGCAATCCCTTAGTCGCCTTGACGACACGCCAAGATTGAAGCGTCCGTGCTAAATATTGTTTCCAAATTCCAGGGACGAAGTGCCGTTGGGTGAGATCACGCTACAAGCTGGGGAGGCTCTGGTACTGCGCGCTCCGCCTACTATGTCATAATATAACTATATGTAGCTTATATTAAGTATGTTTAATGACAATGATGGATATATAACAGAGATATAACTTTTCGGGGCAGAAACATAACTAAATGTCATAGGGGTGGGACTTCGTACTTAGTGGTCTTTGCGAGTTATCGACGATGTTACTTACTGCCAACGATCACACCCTCTGTGATTCAACAGAAAACAATATGACTTCCTTATCTTTGCCTGTGAGTCAGTTAATAAATGCATAGGTCAGAGCCAGAACAGCATATTTAAAAGTCGTACTGCAGTCACCTCTGGGATCGCTTTACCAAGTATCAGCTGGCTCTGGACGTGTTTGAGCGTCGTGCCCAAAGGCTCGTTGGCGACGACGCTCTGGTAAATACCAAGCTCATACATCGTCGCAGTGTGGCCTGTCTTTCGGTTTTCTACAGGTTACATTTTGGGGAGTGTGCCCAGGAACTGCACAATTTGATTCCCCCATCTCCCTTCCGTCACTGGTCTACCAGGTGTAGGGAGAGACTTCATCATTATGTAGTAGACATACAACGCTCTCGTGCGAAGCGTTTTGTTTCTTCTTTCATAATGCGAACTACTAAGAAATAGAAAAGTTCTATCTCTGTATTATATCTTAATTACACCACGTTACGCGTTAGACAAGGAGAGAAAGTTTGATTTTGCTATGTGCCTGTACCAAGTGTAGTTATATCATTGTCTTAGATTAAAAGAATTGTACCTTCATGAAAATAAGTTACTGTAAATGCTTTTGTAATAAATATCTATTTATTTTATTTTACTTTTTGACTGCTTTTTACTATTATAGGTCGCACAGTTCACGAAGGTACGCCCTACTCCTTCTCTGAATCGCTTACATTTCATTGTATGCGTTATAATGTTAATGTGTTAGTTTTTTCGTTACTTAATGTACACCAAGACGCTGATGACGTTCCCCACATCCCGCGTTGACCCCTCGCGAATATTAGCAGGGCGTGCCATCATGAGTTGGACGATCTATATCTCTAGAAGAAGTACGGCTAACCAGACCGACCCAGCAATGGAGCACACATCGTGTATCCTGCAGCAAGGCAAATCCTCTAACTACTGAAACAATTTGAACTAGTGTTGTGAGAAGACACAGCCTTAAAGGCTCTAGCTTTGAGAGCTCAAGCCTTGAAGGCTATAATAATGCAATATCGATATATACATATGCTTGTGTATTCTCAAGCTAGGATTTTCTCCTGTGTTATGGAAATTAAACAAGGATAGGACAATTCACAAATATATAATAATAATAATAATAATAAATAAATATGTGGGGACATTTCACACACGGCCACCTGATCACAAACTAGGCAGAGCCTGTAATATGGGTATCAGACAGCTGATATACATACATAAATACATAATGTACTTATATAAATAACATCCAGTCACAAGGCATACACAAGTGCTCATCACACGAATGTTTGCCCTGGGCGGGATTCGAACCCGCGACCCCGAGCTTCGCAGGCAGGTGTACTACCGACTCCAGACCGGGTCCAACTGTATAAAGATGTCAGTCCCTTGTGAGAATCAACCCTACGACCGTTCGAGTCCAATGACCAATCCACTAGGCCACCGAGGCGGTCTTTCGAGCCTAGAAGGCTCCAGCTTTGAGAGCTCAAGACTTAAAAGTTATCGAGTCTTGAAGTTTCTAACTCAAGCCTTCAAAGCTATCTAGCCTTGAGAACGTAAGCCTTCAAGGCACAAACTTACAACACTAATTTGACCGAAAAGTAACTTTTAAAAGAGGCTTTAGTATAGACAGCCTTTAAAATAAGTCTAGCTGGTAGCATCACTAACATCAAATTATCCAGATGTCACCGCAAATTGCAGAGAACACACACAGCTCCCACATTATTGGGTCCACGTCGCAATTAGTTTCCGAACGGGCAGAGCGGGTAATAACTGACCCGCACTGCCGACGTCACTTCCGGCCGCGTAGTGATGGACCGGCTGCCAGTTTTGGTATCGTTAGAAGTTAAACTGCCCAGTAAATTGTGTGAACTATCCAGTAAAGGGTGATTTGAACGAGTTAACGCGTTGCTCTAAACGGCCACGCATTACGAGCTTATAATCGCCCCTGGTTTCAGAAACTTTTATATGGACGAAGCTAAATCTCCGAAAACCAATTATTAGCATGAATAAATAGTGGGGGGCTGAGTTAAAGGGCTCTGGGAATGAGGTGTGGTGAGGTGGAAGGGACCGTGAAACGATAGAATACCTAACATCAAACTTCCTGTTTAAGTACTCCGGTAGAGTAGAATAGGACCACTCCAACTCTTCCCGTGGATGTCGTACAAGGCGACTGAGGGAATACATTATGAAACATCAATCAGGCCTCCCCAACCCGTCTGGCCAGCGCGGCGAGTGCAGGCCAAATCCTCCGTCTGTCTCCGGCAGATGAGAGAGGGTTGTGCTCCTGCAGTGGAGACAAAAATGACCTGATGATGATGATGTACGTTACTCGAACATTCGCCGGAGTCATTTAACTCGGACCCCCACTGCAGATCAATTCTTATTGCACAAGTCCAAGCACAATGGACATTTTTTATAATTGCTATTGCATAAGTTTAGGCACTCTCCAGAACATTGGAAGAGCAACACACATCTTATCTTTAATTTGCAGTTCGTTAAGATATGCTAAAGAAACAACATTAATGAACGTTACAAAAACATTCAGAAGTATCTGTTCCAATTCAAACTTTGATAAGAATCATCAACGATCAAAGTCCAACCAACAGAACATTAAAATAAGTTAGGAAGAGCATCAAGCGCAGTTTGAAAAGGAACCGTTTTAGTCTTAATTAGTACTTAACTATGCACCTCGAGCTTACTGCGAGTGATTCAGTACAAACTGTGAGCGCGTGATGGTAAGTAATGTTGAGGCCTAAGATGGAGCGAGCTTACCCAGAGGATGCCTATTCACTCTTCCTTTCAAAAGATACCAATTGTACTTGTCCGGAAATATCCAAGCTGATAGGGATTTCCATTTCTTAACAGTTCGCATCATGAAAGAGGAAGCAAAAGGCTGGGTACAAGAGCGTGGTATGTCTACTACATAAGGATGAAGTCCCTCACCACCCCTGGTAGTCCGTTGATGGTAGGTATTGACGTTACGAAAACCTCTCGAGCACTCGACGATACCGATATCCATCTATACCCACAGCACCTCACTAGCAAGGTCATGCTTGTAGTATCATTAGCCACTAATCATCGTCATGTGGTTCGCGTCACTCGTGCTGGTGGTGTTGGCTCGGGAAGGGGCGGGGGAGGCCGGGGGCGCGCCTTGGTGGATCAGCCCCGTGTACTACGGCCTGCTGGTGGACTCCTTCAAGGACGGCGATGGAGATGGTCTGGGTGACTTGAAAGGTAACTCTATACATACGAGTAAAGCACCGGAATATACTGGATCATCATCATCAGGTTATTTTTGTCTCCACTGCAGGAGCACAACCCTCTCTCATCTGCCGGAGACAGACGGAGGATTTGGCCTACACTCCCCGCGCTGGCCAGACGGGTTCGGGAGGCCTGATTGGTGTTTTATAATGTATTACCTTAGTCGCCTTGTACGACATCCACGGGAACAGTTGGAGTGGTCCTATTCTACTCTACCGGAAACCACACGGCAAAAAAATATACCGGATAGAAAGAACTAACCAGATCAACTGAAACTCCTTGCTCTGACGTTTGTAAAACGGCGCGCAGTTGCGATGCGAATTTCGAGTAATGCGCAAAAAACGTCGAACAGGCCCCGGGCGCAGGGAGAAGGAAAAGGGGGGAGGGGGTGATAGCTTTGACCCTCGAACACAATATACAATGATGCTAGCTTTACAAACATTTGAGCAAATTGGTGATTGGAAATGTATGGTTAGGAACATAGGTTAGGAACCTATCAGCTATTAATACGAGAGTTCAAATAAACCTCATCTTGTTTCTTTGGTCAAACGATCTCGTTTCTTTAGTTGTGAGACAACTTTGGTACCTACATACCATGACTTCTAAAGTCCAATCCTAAGAGGTTAAGTTATGAGAATTATAAAGATCCCTGGCATAAATGAATGGAAATGTCATTAATTTGTTCCTGATTTTTATCGTAGGAGCAACCAAACAAATCAGCTACGTCCGGGCGTTAGGAGCTGATGCCGTGATCCTGTCTCCTCTCATCGCTAAGAGTACCGATTGCTCCAAGCCTGGCGTCGTAGATTTCACTCAGATCGACCAGCGTTATGGAGACCTTGATGGATTCAACGCTTTTCTGGAGAAAGCGAACAAATTGGGTAAGAAAGAAGAACAACAGAGCATTTGATAACAGTATAGTGCTCCTGACACTTAGACGAATATAACAATGTATCTCATAATTTGAATGAACAAGTGCAGACGGTTACCAGACGTTTTTCAGGATAACATTACTGTTTTGAAATTTTAAAACTAACAAATGTAAATAAATTAAGATTAATGAGAAGAAGGTTAAGCTTGATGATGATAAATTGTTATGATGCTTGAAGTTACTATTCTTATCCCAATAAAATTAAACTGTTGTTTTTTGTAAAACAGAACTAAAAGTGGTAATAACGCTGCCTCTACAAACTGTCAGTGAAACATCTGAATGGTTTACCTCCAGTGCAGATAAAGTTCCTGGTTTTGAAGATAGGCTTGTGTGGAGAGATGGAACGGCTGACAGTTCACCTTTGGTAAGCACAGATTTCTCTAAACTTCTAATTGATGACATGCAGATTGATGCTGCGATAAGTGTACTTGAAAATGAGATGTTTGAAAATGATCAAATCAAATCAAATCATTTATTAAATCAGACGTTAGTCCATAAAATGTTGTTAGTATCAATAAAACTTAAGACTATGTTAGAAAGCGGACAATAAAATAAAATAAAATAAAATTAAAATTTGTTTTGTTTGTGAAGGTGGATAGTCACCCAGTGCCTGAGTATTGGACTATCCACCTTCTCCCGCATAGTGGTCAGGAAGCTGCTAGTGCTGCTCCGCACGCGGCGCATCAGGGAGGCAATTCTGTTGCGCAGGATGGCGTGGAATCCATCTACACGCGCCTCTCAGCGCCGATCAGCTATATTATATTTAAGAAACTCTACTGTTATAAAGTTAAACACAGCTAAGGTGACAAATAACATGCGAAGTAGGTAGGAATTTTCAAATCGAAATCTGTTCACAGTCTGAAGATGGAATCACGTATATTTGGCACGAACCCCGCAACTCATTCTGGGCTAGTGTTAACAGCGAATGTCTTCTGAACTTCTGTTCTGAAGCCGTCGTTGCAGCTCTATCCGCCGCTCAGTGCGCCTGGCTAAGGAGAGGAGTGGCAGGGGTACTGCTGAACCCAGACTTTTTGATAGATCAGCGATGTGGAGAACAATTGCTGAGGAAGATGGCTGCAGAAGCCATGAGTTGCGCAAGGGCTGCAAATTTTGATACTCCGTAAGAACCGTAATTATTTGTATGATCAAGTCATCATATATCGTGTCGTATAAAGTTTTTACTTCAAATTATAATCATCTCAGTGAATAATTTCAATTTTCAGAGTAATTTTGGTAGAGTCTGCATTAAAACCAGAGTTAGCAGCAAAATACTACGCAGATGGAGGTGTTGGTGCTAACAGTGTTTTCAGTCATGCATTAACACTGCCCACGAAGAGTTCAGCTGCAGATACGGCTCTTGCCTTTCATGCTGCCCTGTTATTTGCACCAGATGATCTGTCACCGACTTGGATTGTTAGTATTGCTTTCCACTTGTCTTAATCTTTATTCTATAAAATAAATGAACTCCTTTTTTTTATTCCTGATGGGTTTTCGCTTACCCTCAATCTCATCTGATAGTAAATGACTCGCTTACTCAGAGATGCCTGCACTAGACTACTCTACATCTACACTAATATTATAAAGAGGAAAGATTTGTCTACTCTACTACTGGACCAATTTCAAAAATTCTTTCACCATTAGAATGCTACATTATCCCCGAGTAAAATAGGCCATATTTATTACTATAATACATCATCATCATCATCATCAGGTTATTTTTTCTCCACTGCAGGAGCACAACCCTCTCTCATCTGCCGGAGGCAGACGGAGGATTTGGCCTACACTCCCCGCGCTGGCCAGACGGGTTGGGGAGGCCTGATTGATGTTTTATAATCTCTCAGTCGCCTTGTACGACATCCACGGGAAGAGTTGGAGTGGTCCTATCTACTCTACCGAAAACCACACGGCAAAATCTACACTAATATTATAAAGAGGAAAGATTTGTAGTTTGTAACGAACAAACTCAAAAACTACTGGACCAATTTCAAAAATTCTTTCACCATTAGAATGCTACATTATCCCCGAGTAAAATAGGCCATATTTATTACTATAATACATCATCATCATCATCATCATCATCAGGTTATTTTTTCCACTGCAGGAGCACAACCCTCTCTCATCTGCCGGAGGCAGACGGAGGATTTGGCCACACTCCCCGCGCTGGCCAGACGGGTTGGGGAGGCCTGATTGATGTTTTATAATCCCTCAGTCGCCTTGTACGACATCCACGGGAAGAGTTGGAGTGGTCCTATCTACTCTACCGAAAACCACACGGCAAAATCTACACCCAATATTATAAAGAGGAAAGATTTGTAGTTTGTAACGAACAAACTCAAAAACTACTGGACCAATTTCAAAAATTCTTTCACCATTAGAATGCTACATTATCCCCGAGTAATATAGGTTATATTTATTACTATAATACATAATAATGTCACGCGGGCGAAGTCGCGGGCAAACAGCTGGTCGTTTATAAAGATCCAAGTTGTACTTGTCCCAAATACCGAAGTAATAACACCATTGTTACAGTTGTCAAAGGACTGAGTTTAAATTAGACTGAATTTTGCGTGAAGACTTGAATTTACTAAGCTTTCATTTATTAAGACACTTAACTCGGGTAACTAAAAGCTTTCAAGTGAGTTATAAAGTGATAATCCTTGGAGTACCTTCCTAATTAATTACAGACAAGTTCATTGAACGAAAATCGGATAGCAACGCGATACGGCGGCGATATGGTAGATGCTATAAACCTCCTCACCTTGGTCATGCCAGGAGCCGCTGTCATACAGCAAGGAGACGAACTCGGTACAGCGGATACAATTCTTGAATGGGCCACATCCAACAATTGCTGGCCAGGCCGAAGCGCTCCATCAGCAGCGCCGTTTCCGTGGGATGATTCCAAAAATGCTGGCTTTACGGCCGGGGAACCTTGGCTACCACTAGCTCCGAACTACAGATACGCAAATGCGAAGACTGAGTTTGGAAATGACCTCAGCCATGTTGGAGTTGTAAGAGTAGCTGCAGCGATGAGGAAGTCACCAGCAATGGGGCCACATGCTGAGGTAAACATTGAATTTAAAAAATGATAAAAAAAATCATCAAATGGAAACAAGCAATAGAACTATTACCAACGATCTCTATGTACTACTAGATGGAGCGTTCCAAACAATCGCTCTGTTCCACGCAAGTAGCCACATCTCTTTCACATTCACAATGAAACTTGTGCAGTTACTCAGGACATTTAATTGTTTACTAAATATTGACATTATTTAACCGTAGCATCAATATTTAGTAATAATTAAATGTTCTGCGTAGTAACTGCACAAGTTTCATTGTAAACGTGAAAGAGTTGTGGCTACTTGCATGGAACAGAGCGATTGTTTGGAACGCTCCATCTAGTAGTACATAGAGATCGTTGACTATTGCTAATTTTTTCATAATGCATCCTATTTTCAGCTGAAACGCCTGGGAGGAGCTATAGCAATTCTAAGATGGGGAGGCACAGGGTCTCTCTTAGTCGTCTCCAATCTAGCTGGAGAGCAGACGGAGGTCCAGCTATCAAAGATTCCAGGTCTTCCTGCAGAGATGACCGTAGCTGCTAGTTCCACTGGATCTAGTCTGTCAGTTGGTTCTCACTTAAACTTGGAGAAAGGGTTGAAGTTAGTTTCCGGTGAGACAGTGCTTCTGGCGGGACCTCATCGCCACTGTGGCGGTCCAGGACCAGTAGACAAGATCGCCAACAAATTGTCTGAAGGTTGGCAGAAGATTAACAAATATTTTAGTAATATTTAATGAGTTTTTTGTTCCGAAATAAAAAGGGTATTTTGAAAATTTATGTTTCATTATATCGACTTGAAAAAATTAAAAGAGATGACAATGGGCCCAATTCTGAAGGCACACATTTAAAATTTGACAGCGCTAAAATTGGTTTCGTCTTTATCTTTATAATATTGTGTGACAAGGATAGCAACAGTTTTAGTGATGTCAAATTTTTAACATTGTGCCTTCAGAATCGAGTCCAATATCAATATCACGAAAAAATCTAGACCCAACTTGCACAGATCTAAGGATATTAGCACTGGAAATGGAATAAGGAAGCATTTGCAGTAAGATTTCCAGATCATGTTAATTTAAAAGCAAATGTTTAGAATGTTCTCATCCCTACACATAATGTACAATAAAAAAATTTACGTCCTCTTCTCGTGGCTGAAAGGATGGCATCAGGACGGCCAGCAGCGTTATCCTATGTCAAAGTCAAAATCATTTATTGCATACGAGTACACTTGGTACATTTATACACGTCATTTTTTCATCGACTACCGCTTCCTAGGTGTTAGCGCTGTGAAGAAGAAACGGCGCAACAAACTTCACGCAACACATCTTTTAAAAATCAAGTTTGTAGTGTGTATATTAGGATATTACTGCGATCACCAGTCCGTCTGACAAGCGTGGTAAATATGGCTAATTCCCAATGGACAGTCCAACAAAAGTGGTATTCTATTGGGGAGGCTTATGTTCAACAGTGGACGTATTTAAGCTGATGATGAAATAGAAGTAGTGTAGAGAGGTCCTGTTTTAAAAACCATGAATCAAATGGATCACATTAAAGTCGAGGACCAGTTGGTATGAAACCAAGTCAAATAGAGAAACTATCGAGAACATTATCCTGGCCGAGAATTTACGAGAACCTTTTTCCTACGATTACCAATGCAAACTTACCTGTAAGCAACGATCTCTATGTACTACTAGATGGAGCGTTCCAAACAATCGCTCTGTTCCACGCAAGTAGCCACAACTCTTTCACATTCACAATGAAACTTGTGCAGTTACTACGCAGAACATTCAAAGTGAATGTGAAAGAGTTTTGGCTACTTGTGTTGAACAGAGCGATTGTTTGGAACGCTCCATCTAGTAGTACATAGAGATCCTTGGAAAACACAAAAGAAGTAGCAGATCCTCGTATAGCAGCACGAAAAACACCTACAATTGTACAGTAACATACGTACTATAAATATTGCGACGTACAATAACGGCTTTATTACATGTACTCAGTATAGATTACCGCCGCTCCGTTTAGGGGCCGTCGCCCAAATGTAAAGAACCCCACAAAGTAGAGCATGTGTGTACGTACCCGTCTAATGAATTGAGCGAGGAACACACGAGCGGGCGACTGTGTTATTTCGTACTAGGTATTGTCTCCGTGACCCATTTCGGCCGCAGCAAGAGAAAACATAATTTTGCCTGCACAACCTAGTTTTGAATCGGATAGATTACGTGCACGCAAACAATATACGGTTAAGACATTATTTAACCGTAGCATCAATATTTAGTAATAATTAAATGTTCTGCGTAGTAACTGCACAAGTTTCATTGTAAACGTGAAAGAGTTGTGGCTACTTGCATGGAACAGAGCGATTGTTTGGAACGCTCCATCTAGTAGTACATAGAGATCGTTGACTATTGCTAATTTTTTCATAATGCATCCTATTTTCAGCTGAAACGCCTGGGAGGAGCTATAGCAATTCTAAGATGGGGAGGCACAGGGTCTCTCTTAGTCGTCTCCAATCTAGCTGGAGAGCAGACGGAGGTCCAGCTATCAAAGATTCCAGGTCTTCCTGCAGAGATGACCGTAGCTGCTAGTTCCACTGGATCTAGTCTGTCAGTTGGTTCTCACTTAAACTTGGAGAAAGGGTTGAAGTTAGTTTCCGGTGAGACAGTGCTTCTGGCGGGACCTCATCGCCACTGTGGCGGTCCAGGACCAGTAGACAAGATCGCCAACAAATTGTCTGAAGGTTGGCAGAAGATTAACAAATATTTTAGTAATATTTAATGAGTTTTTTGTTCCGAAATAAAAAGGGTATTTTGAAAATTTATGTTTCATTATATCGACTTGAAAAAATTAAAAGAGATGACAATGGGCCCAATTCTGAAGGCACACATTTAAAATTTGACAGCGCTAAAATTGGTTTCGTCTTTATCTTTATAATATTGTGTGACAAGGATAGCAACAGTTTTAGTGATGTCAAATTTTTAACATTGTGCCTTCAGAATCGAGTCCAATATCAATATCACGAAAAAATCTAGACCCAACTTGCACAGATCTAAGGATATTAGCACTGGAAATGGAATAAGGAAGCATTTGCAGTAAGATTTCCAGATCATGTTAATTTAAAAGCAAATGTTTAGAATGTTCTCATCCCTACACATAATGTACAATAAAAAAATTTACGTCCTCTTCTCGTGGCTGAAAGGATGGCATCAGGACGGCCAGCAGCGTTATCCTATGTCAAAGTCAAAATCATTTATTGCATACGAGTACACTTGGTACATTTATACACGTCATTTTTTCATCGACTACCGCTTCCTAGGTGTTAGCGCTGTGAAGAAGAAACGGCGCAACAAACTTCACGCAACACATCTTTTAAAAATCAAGTTTGTAGTGTGTATATTAGGATATTACTGCGATCACCAGTCCGTCTGACAAGCGTGGTAAATATGGCTAATTCCCAATGGACAGTCCAACAAAAGTGGTATTCTATTGGGGAGGCTTATGTTCAACAGTGGACGTATTTAAGCTGATGATGAAATAGAAGTAGTGTAGAGAGGTCCTGTTTTAAAAACCATGAATCAAATGGATCACATTAAAGTCGAGGACCAGTTGGTATGAAACCAAGTCAAATAGAGAAACTATCGAGAACATTATCCTGGCCGAGAATTTACGAGAACCTTTTTCCTACGATTACCAATGCAAACTTACCTGTAAGCAACGATCTCTATGTACTACTAGATGGAGCGTTCCAAACAATCGCTCTGTTCCACGCAAGTAGCCACAACTCTTTCACATTCACAATGAAACTTGTGCAGTTACTACGCAGAACATTCAAAGTGAATGTGAAAGAGTTTTGGCTACTTGTGTTGAACAGAGCGATTGTTTGGAACGCTCCATCTAGTAGTACATAGAGATCCTTGGAAAACACAAAAGAAGTAGCAGATCCTCGTATAGCAGCACGAAAAACACCTACAATTGTACAGTAACATACGTACTATAAATATTGCGACGTACAATAACGGCTTTATTACATGTACTCAGTATAGATTACCGCCGCTCCGTTTAGGGGCCGTCGCCCAAATGTAAAGAACCCCACAAAGTAGAGCATGTGTGTACGTACCCGTCTAATGAATTGAGCGAGGAACACACGAGCGGGCGACTGTGTTATTTCGTACTAGGTATTGTCTCCGTGACCCATTTCGGCCGCAGCAAGAGAAAACATAATTTTGCCTGCACAACCTAGTTTTGAATCGGATAGATTACGTGCACGCAAACAAGAAAGAATTAGAATTAGTACTAACGATTGGCCGTTTCCTTCAGTGAAAAAGAATTAGGTCGATAATGGAAAGGGTTAAAATGCGACTTGGTCGAAAATCGGAGGACTGGGTGATAATTTATTTTAAAAGACGTTTATATGACAATATATCTTAAAGAAGACTTAAATTTAATTTATGTAAAATTCCCAAAATGCCGCTTAACCTTTCTACTATCAAGATAGTAGTAATTATACGTAAAAAAATTAATTCAAAATTGATATAAAAATAATAATTTATATCGGAAAGTAATTAATGTTTAAGAAGACAAAATCGATGAGTGATTCTTGACAGTTACCTAAAAGTATGTATTATAAAAAACATATCCAGGTAATTAATATGTATACAGGGTGTACAATAAAATAAACCAAGTGATTTAACGACAGAAAGAACTAAACAGGAAACATCGCGAGGAGTCGTTCACCGATTTTGATGAAACTCTTTGATTAGGTATTTTTTTAAAATACATACTGACTTTACATAAAACCAAAAAGATTTTAAACGTTTCCCAATTTTATTGTCATCATAACCTATGTATTACTATTGCATTAATTCAGCAAATACAATAATAATTAAGAGAAAAAATATATATATACTGGTTTGGTTGTGTTTACGTTATAAAATAAGTAATCCATTAATTGTGATGGTTTATTTATTTGTACAGCCTGTATAAATCTTTTTCTTCATTTAGATGTGTTTAAAGTATTCTTTCTATTATCCAATTCATCAGAAGTCAGGTTCAGCTAATAACTCTACTTTGTTTAAAAACATAAGGAGAAATATCAAGTTAAATGCTATACAAAGGTTATAAATTTAACACACAGATGAAGTATTCGAGAGAATGGACGAATCCGGGTCAAACGGCCACAGTTCAAAGTAGCTGATATTACGCAACGATTAATACAGGAACGAATAATTCTGGCGTTAATTCTGTTATAAGAAAATGCCGCAAAAACCGCCATTAGTACCGTCTGGAACCCGGCTTCTTAGCGTCGCTTTCCGACAGAGGGCGTCTTGCGGCTACTCCAAAGTTGGAGTGAGCTAAGGATAAAGATAGTGGGACTTACAGAACTTGCTCTTCTCGGCATGGCTGAGCGCGAAGGCCAGCGCAGCAGTGAGAAGCGTGAGCAGCGCGCGCGCCCTCATGGCGGCGCGGCGCGGCGGGCGAGTCTAGGCTCGGCTCGGCGCGGACTGCCGCCGCCGCGGCCGCCGGTTCGCGGCCCCGACCCAGCGTATCGACCGCCGGCGCCGCGTGCTCAGCGCGCATGCCCACGCCTTTACGATGCTTGGGGTTGCTGTGTTCAGAGTTATCGAGGATGTAGGGTAGTTACCAACATTGATTTCAACAACGATCTCTATGTACTTACTAGATGGAGCGAACCAAACAATCGCTCTGTTCCACGCAAGGAGCCGCAACTCGTTCACATTTACTTACTATATACGCAGAAAGTTTTAATTCATCATCATCATCAGGTTATTTTTGTCTCCACTGCAGGAGCACAACCCTCTCTCATCCGACTTCCCGAATCTCTATTAATCAGCATGTTTTCTCATCTGCGTCTCTCATCTCTCATCTTACGTTCCACGCAAGTAGCCACAACTCTTTCACATTCACAATGAAACTTGTGCAGTTACTACGCAGAACATTTAATTATTACTAAATATTGACGCTACGGTCAAATATTGTCAATATTTAGTAAATAATTAAATGTTCTGAGTAGTAACTGCACAAGTTTCATTGTGAATGTGAAAGAGTTGTGGCTACTTGCGTGGAACAGAGCGATTGTTCGGAACGCTCCATCTAGTAGTACATAGAGATCGCTGTTTCAAGGCAAATCTTCGTCTTGCCTATGGCAACACCAACCCCGTTTGTGTAGCGTACTCCCGGCGTCCCGCGAACTTGGAACTCACTCTCCGATTACTCACTCACTCGTTCAGAGTGAATGAATGAGCGGCGCGTACTAATTCGCTGCAAACTGCTGCTGTAAGCATGTATTCAGGTTAAACAGAGCTGAATGAGGGGGTCATATCAAGTCATTTTATTAGTGATTATCATTATCACTAATAATTATTATTAGGGTAATTAATGTTAAAAAATAATGTTATTAGGGTTTCTGTCAGTTTCATGTATAGAATATGTATCAGTTATCCATGTTAACCGAAATTCTAATAAATTAAAAAATACGTAAACTTCGCGTATTGTACATTGAAAATATTTCAAATAAAAAAAAATGGGGGTCTGAAGATGAGTAATAGAATTTTAGGATCATTTTGGCATTTTCGTCTGATTGTCTGTTAGTTTGTGCACGCATCACGTGAAAACTACTGAACCACTTGTAATTGAGCTTTCACGAAACATAGGGCTTATTTGGGAGTAACATTTAGTCTTTATTTCATTGCAATCAGCGTACTCTATCTAAAGTTGTGCGACTTTGTACCTACCTAGTTTTAAAAAAATCACTCAAAGAAATACTATTGCTCGGCGGAATTTAGAAACCGGTGAGTTGGAGGGGGAAGTGGGGGGGGATATTTTAGAAGCTGGATCGGGGAATAGTTCTGTAGTCCACGCGGGCGGAGCCGCGGGCACAGCTAATGTTAAATATTTTTACACGAATAGAACCCACCAGATTAGCTTGGACTGCTTTGTCCAGCAACCTGAAGGCAATAAGTACATTGCAGCCTTGTAATCTCAGCTAGACTGTTATTACACTCGATTCAAACAAACAATAGCAATGCTGGCAGCAACGACTCTATGTACTACTTGATGGAGCGTTCCAAACAATCGCTCTGTTCCACGCAAGTAGCCGCAACTCTTTCACATTCACAATGAAACTTGTGCAGTTACTACTCAGAACATTTAATTATTACTAAATATTGACGCTACGGTTAAATAATGTTAATATTTAGAAAATAATTAAATATTCTGCGTAGTAACTGCATAAGTTTCATTGTGAATGTGAAAAAGTTGTGGCTACTTGCGTGGAACAGAGCGATTGTTTGGAACGCTCCATCTAGTAGTACATAGAGATCGTTGTTTTTTTCACAATACTTGCGAAATTGCGTTACTGTTTGAATACAGTACCGAATAGACCAACGTCAGTAATTTCAACCCTGGAATCCAGGTTTACTCTGCCAAGTGAATCCCCCAATGGACAGTGCACCAAAAGTGGTATTCTATTGGGGAGGCTTATGCTCAGCAATGGACGTATTTCGGCTGATGATAATGCTTGACAGACAAAAGTAATCCTTTCTCCAAAAACTCCAAGTAAACCCCCCTAATGTGTTTCCCTGAATACGTGCCTGGCAATAGACGCCTCTCAATCAATGTTATTTGCATGACAGTAACGGCGGAGATAAACGGAATGAGTACCTACCTGTTTTCTCTTCATAATTCATCATCATCAGGTTATTTTTGTCTCCACTGCAGGAGCACAACGCTCTCTCATCTGCCGGAGACATTCCCGCCTCCTCACCATTCTCCCCCCGCAACTCCTCTAAGCGAGGATCAACGGAGGTAACTGCAAAGACACCTACCAGTGAAGGTAGGGCAAGTCCCAGGTCATGAATTTACGCTACCTTGGGCCCCAGGCAAAGTTAATTAAAGAAGTAAAGAGTCTGCCGGAGACAGACGGAGGATTCGGCCTACACTCCCCGCGCTGGCCAGACGGGTTGGGGAGGCCTGATTGATGTTTTATAATGTATTCCCTTAGTCGCCTTGTACGACATCCACGGGAAGAGTTGGAGTGGTCCTATTCTACTCTACCGGAAACCACACGGCAAAAGTAGGATAATGTAGACGAGTAAAAAGAGTATAAAGACTGTATTACATCGAGTAACACTAGTCATAGAGTAAGAAGTGAGCAACTGCACTGAGCCAGAGGAAAATTAATTACAAATTAAATATGGGTACCATAAGTAAAAAAAAACCAAAAAAGGTAGATAAGAACATCACCTATCTCTAAAGTCAGTGTCAGTCTCGAACCAGCGTACCCCAGGCTTCCACGACCGACGCTAACTCGTCAAGTTGACGCTGGGAGCATACCCTTGCTGGAGACACTTTGCCGCCCGACAGCACTCCAGCCCACTCGAGCCAAGTGCCACTCATCAAGTCCACACTAAAGGCATAGAATACCTAATAAAAGGTATCTTTTGATAGCTTATAATCAGGGGTCGGAGTAAGGCAGTGTCATATATATCGCACATGAAACTATAGACCGTCATAACTCAAAAAATGCATTAATGCATATTATATAGTCTTGATAAACAGTTCTTAAGAAATGAAATTGGTCCATTTTTTTTATCCCGCGTGGGAGCGAGCTTTCAGGAATACTCTTACGGCCCAGCAGCATGCTTCTTCGGTATTTTTTCTTGCGGAGCTCAGGCTTGGGGGCCGCACCGAGATGGTCCACGGGCCGCGGGTTGCCGACCCCTGCACTAGACCAATGTCGCGGTAGAGTGAACAACTATTCTTAATTGGATAATTGGCTCGATTCTGAAGGCACAATGTTAAAAATGGACACTGACGGTGGGCCTGATCCACAAGTTCCAAGTCGCTCAGCGGGATATGGAGAGGGCTACGCTCGGGGTTTCTTTGAAAGATATGATTCGTAATGAGGAAATCCGACGAAGAACGAAACTCGCCGACATAGCCGAAATGATTAGTAAGCTGAAGTGGCAGTGGGCGGGCCACATATGCCGCAGAACCGACGGCCGTTGGGGCAGACGAGTTCTGGAGTGGAGACCGCGGATCGGAACTCGCAGGGTGGGACGCCCCGCCGCCAGGTGGACCGACGACCTAAAGAAGGTGGCCGGTAGCGGCTGGATGCGGAGGTCAAAGGACCGGGTGTGGTGGCGTTCGTTGGGGAAGGCCTATGTCCAGCAGTGGACTTCTAGGGGCTGACATGATGAATGTTAAAATTTGACAGCACTAAAACTGTTGCTATCCTTGTCACACAGTATTATGAAGATAAAGACGAAACCAATTTTAGCGCTGTCAAATTTTAAATGTGTGCCTTTAGAATCGGGCCCAATATATACTTTTTACTTATTGCCACTAGGCGTCCTAGGATTTCCATTACACATTAATAAAAATTAACCAACCGTGCGATATTTCCGTCGCAAGTACATAAATGGTGCTGTGTGGTTCCCGGCTTAGAATAGGGCCACCCCTATCTTTCCCGTGTGAGTCGTCAAGGCGACTAAGGGATTGCACCAGGGACGGGCAGCAGCGTTCTCCTGTGTGTGTATGTTAAGATCATTACTGCGATCACCAATCCGCCTGCCAAGCGTGGTGATTATGGCAAATCCCCCATTGGACAACTTACCAAAAGTGTTATTTTATTGGGGAGGCCTATGTCCAGCAGTGGACGTATTTAGGCTGATGATGAAGTACATAAATGGACTTTTAACTGTAGGTATTTGTTTGTGCAATAAAGTGTATTGTATTGTGTTGAGTTGTATTGTATTGTAATGTCACTACCTAACTCCGATCCTTGCTTATAACTATATGAGGTATGATTAGAGCTGTTTGATCCTTTAAGTGTTTAGGACAAGTGGGGCCAAAGAATATGTGAGTACCCCACTCCAATCCTGCAGAAAATTTGAACAAACACGATTTCTTTTGTCTGGTTTTATTTTAACCCTTCATATGAAACGATAACGCCAGAGAACTAAAGTCTTCATCATCATCAGTCCTTAGACGTCCACTGCTGGACATATGCCTTCCCCAATGAACGCCGCTACACCCGGTCCTCCGCCCTCCGCATCCAGCTGCTTCCGACCATATTCAGATTGTCGGTCCATCTGGCGGTGGAAGCCCGCCTCATCTGCCCCAACGGCCGTCGGTTCCGCGACAGATATGGCCCGCCCACTGCCACTTTAGCTTGCTATTTATTAGGGCTATATCGGTTACCTTCGTACTTCGTCGTAATTAAACAGCGTTTTCATCTTAACAACCGGTAGACATAGACAGATCATCATCAGGTTATTTTTGTCTTCACTGCAGGAGCACAACCCTCTCTCATCTGCCGGAGACAGACGGAGGATTCGGCCTACACTCCCCACGCTGGCCAGACTGGTTGGGGAGGCCTGACTGATGTTATATACAGATCATCATCAGCCAAAATAAGTCCATTGATGAACATAAGCCTCCCCGATGCCATAATCAGGCGGATTGGTGATCGCAGTAATATACGCTGCTGCCCGTCCCTGGTGCAAACCCTTAGTCGCCTTGACGACACCAACGGGAGGACTGGGGGTGGTCCTGTCCTAAACCGGGAACATAGACATATTCCTATCTTTTGTTATAATTAATGCTAAAAATATAATAAGTAAAATTAATTTACAAATAAACACATTAAATGTACACACGTAACTACGAGTAGTAACAACTTATTATTAAGCATGCTAAAATTTACAATAGACAATCAAAAATATATTTTTTAAATAGCACTTCTAAAAAAAACTTCAGTTTCAACATACAAAGGAAATGCATCAAAAAACGGAACAACTGCCAAACCAGTCCCTCCTTTCGTTTATCGATCGATTAATTACACGAATCAATCAAGATAAAAACAAAAAAAGTAATTGGAGATAAAAAGTGGAGTGGTCCAGGATCAGCAGAGGTCTCGAATACCACTCAGCCGCGCAAAGGGCGAGAGGCTGTTCACAGGTACCCCAGACCACCGCGGATGATAAAGAACCGTCGAAATTCGGCACTATTGCTACCTATCAGCTTTGTTTGGAGCGTTATCACGCTTATCAGAGATAGCATGCGTCCTCGCACACGTACCGTCATTATGATATATGTAATGATTGTTATTTAATCGTGGCGTCAACGTCACCAGTGTAAATGTACGGCTTCCATATTTTTCAATACAGAGGCTGCTCTACGAAAAGAGTTCCCTTTCACTAGATGGAGCGTTCCAAACAATCGCTCTGGTCCACGCAACTACGAGTAGCTACAACTCTTTCACATTCCCAATGAAACTTGTGCAGTTACTACGCAGAACATTTAATTATTACTCAATATTAACGCTACGGTCAAATAATGTCAATGTTTAGTAGATAATTAAATGTTCTGAGTAGTAACTGCACAAGTTTCATTGTGAATGTGAAAGAGTTGTGGCTACTTGCGTGGAACAGAGCGATTGTTTGGAACGCTCCATCTAGTAGTACATAGAGATCGTTGCCTTTCAGGATACTAAGTTATGGGTATTACCAGTATTCTTGCTGGGTGAAAAATACGGGGGAGGGGGGCTGTGTGCAATACCCCCCCCCCCCCTGCTGCATGGGGTCTCGTAGATGAGAATGGACGGTTGGACCCCTCACTTCAACCGCCCACGACCCCGATGAGCCCTCTTTAAAGTTTAAAGCCGGTCACTGGGCGACAAGACAAAGGTCATCGGTATTTCGTAAAGAAGCGATCTCTATTTTGAACTTAAAGATGTTTAAATATCGAATACTACGCGGAAAAAGTCGCGGGCAAAAGCTAGTGACTCTATAATTGTGGTCTCGATCAGTAGTCCGGCAAAGCAAACGTTAAATTAATCACAGTTTGCTTCAGAACGTTATACTTAATTCGATTGACCACAATGCAATACTGCATCTTGCACCATGTTGGTTTTTTTTGTACGATAGAATACCTTCACAATCAACCTTCACTTTATTTCTTACTAGCAAATGCCCGCGGCTTCGCCCGCGTGGAGCAAGTTTTTATTTCCCGAGGGAACCATTCTCAAATACATGATCTTATGCGTACTAATCAAAAATAAATGGCAATTAGTTGAACAGCCAAGCTGTGAAAGAAACAGATAAATAAACACACAAACACTCTTTCGACTTAATTATATTAAAACTGTTGCCCGCAGATTCACCTGCTTAAAAAAGGTGTTTGTTTCGAGCTTGAAAAAACCCACGGTAAACCAAGCTATCTAACAGTGATAACCACATTCGAATTCATTTTGTGGTTTTGGAGAAGAAGCTGATGACGTTATCATTATCATAAATTATTTAATCGACGTGTTTACTTTTTAATGTTTTCATCGTTTTATACATATAATACAGTTCATCATTATATTAGCCCTGCGACAAATACTGCTGGACATAGGCCTTCCCCAATAAACGTCACCACACCCGGTTCACCGCCTCCGAATCCTGCTGCTTCCGGCCGCCTTGCTCAGGGTGTCGGTCCATCTAGTGGCGCGGCACCCCCCCTTGCGCGCGTGCCTATCCGAAGTCTCTACTCCAGAACTCGTCTACCTCAGCTGCCATCAGTTCTGCGGCAGATGTGGCCCACCCACTGCCTCCTCAGTTTAATAATCCTTTTTAGTTTAAATGTATCTATACGTTTGGAGAATACTACTCTCGAACTCCATTTCAGCCCCTTAGGGGATGGTTTTTAAAATCTATAAAATACTTGTTGAATCATTATGTTTTTCGAGTACTCCTCCAAAGTTTCAAATTGATAGGAACATCTAATAGTTTTTCTCCATACAAACTTTGAACTCCTATTTTACCACCTTAGGGGTTGAATTTAAAAAAAGTCTTCGATAGTGCATACCGGAGATACATAAGGAACCTTTGTGCTAAATTTGAAGTTTCTAGAGCAATCGGTTTGGAGACTACTACTTTCGAACTCCATTTCAGCACCTTAAGGGATGGTTTTTCAAAAACTGTAAAATACTTGTTGAATCATTACGTTTTTCGAGTACTCCTCCAAAGTTTCAAATTGATAGGAACATCTAATAGTTTTTCTCCATACAAACTTTGAACTCCTATTAACCACCTTAGGGGTTTAATTTTAAAAAAAGTCTTCGATAGTGCATACCGGAGATACATAAGGAACCTTTGTGCTAAATTTGAAGTTTCTAGAGCAATCAGTTTGGAGACTACTACTTTCGAACTCCATTTCAGCCCCTAAGGGGTAATTTTTTCAAAAACTGTAAAATACCTCTTGAATCATTATGTTTTTCGAGTGTTCCTACAAAGTTTCGAATTGATAGGAACGTCTAATAGTTTTTCTCCATACAAACTTTGAACCGCTATTTAACCACCTTAGGGGTTGAATTTTGTAAAAAGCCTTCGATAGTGCATACCGAAGATACATAAGGAAGCTTTGTGCTAAATTTGAAGTTTCTAGAGCAATCGGTTTGGAGGCAACTACTTTCGAACTCCATTTCAGCCCCTTAGGGGATGGTTTTTCAAAAACTGTAAAACACGTATTGAATCATTAAGGTTTTAGAATAATCCTACAAAGTTTCAAATTGATAGGTTTATCTAATAGACGTTCTCCATACATACTTTGAACTCCCATTTGACCCCCTTAGGGGATGAATTTTTATAAATCCGTTCCTTAGTGCTTGCCTATGCTACATAAGGAACCGTTGTGCAAAATTTGAAGTTTCTAGAGCAATCGGTTTGGAGACTACTACTTTCGAACTCCATTTCAGCCCCTTAAGGGATGTTTTTTCAAAAACTGTAAAATACCTGTTGAATCATTATGTTTTTCGAGTGTTCCTATAAAGTTTCGAATTGATAGGAACGTCTAATAGTTTTTCTCCATACAAACTTTGAACTCCTATTAACCACCTTAGGGGTTGAATTTAAAAAAAAGTCTTCGATAGTGCATACCGGAGATACATAAGGAACCTTTGTGCTAAATTTGAAGTTTCTAGAGCAATCGGTTTGGAGGCAACAACTTTCGAACACCATTTCAGCCCCTTAGGGGATGGTTTTTCAAAAACTGTAAAATACTTGTTAAATCATTATGTTTTTCGAGTAGTCCTACAAAGTTTCGAATTGATAGGAACATCTAATAGTTTTTCTCCATACAAACTTTGAACCCTTATTTGACCACCTTAGGGGTTGAATTTTGAAAAAGCCTTCGATGGTGCATACCGGAGATACATACGGAACCTTTGTGCTAAACTTGAAACTTCTAGAGCAATCGGTTTGGACACTACTACTTTTGAACTCCATTTCAGGCCCTTAGGGGATGGTTTTTCAAAAACTGTAAAACATTGAATCATTAAGGTTTTAGAGTAATCCTACAAAGTTTCAAATTGATAGGTTTATCTAATAGACGTTCTCCATACAAACTTTGAACTGCCATTTGACCCCCTTAGGGGATGAATTTTGAAAATCCGTTCCTTAGTGCTTGCCTATGCTACATAAGGAACCGTTGTGCAAAATTTCAAGCCTCTAGACTCAGCGGTTTGGGCTGTGCGTTGATATGTCAGTCAGTCAGTCAGTTTCTTCTCTTATATATATAGATTGCGTTTAATTAGAGTTTGTATTCGTATTAAAAAGTTTCAAGATTCAATATGACACACTCCGTCACTTTTCGCGAGGGGTGAGCGCAGGCCGCGGGCAGCTAATGCGAACGTCAGTATTGATGATTAGTGCGTAACGATAGAACTAACACGGTAACATAAAACGGTACAATTAGCCGGTATTCGAACAATGCTCAATAAAACGCATTTGGTTTCGAGCAGCGCTAGATAAAAGTGAATCAACAGATATGCACTCCACTTGAACGGTTCTAGAAAATGCAACGGAATGCGGTCGCGTTGCCTCAGAGTGCAGTTTGTAGCTCGCAAAAAATGTTAGACTAACATCAATAGTAGCAACACATTAAATGCAGTGGAACTCTTTTCGATTTGGCGTAGGTTAAACTTTTCCCAAAATTGTTAACACTATCCCACTAGGCATCAGAAGCAATGTAATCAACAAAAACACTTTCAGAGTTAAATATAAGAAATATCTAGTAAACTTATTAACGTAACCTCAATCTTTTTGTGCTAATATCAAAATTAAAAACTTTGTAACTTTGCTTTGCTATTCACCATTGCGTAGTGATATTTAGTATTCTCTGCCATAGATGTGTATAAAGTAAGAGAGCTATTTCTGCCAACAAACTGTATTATACAGTTTGGCGGAGTTATTGTATGTATATTTTTTAAGAGATGAATAAATAATTTTATTATTATTATTATTCAGCTATTTATATCTAAGTAGGTTACATATTTAGTGAAACAGGCCAATTAAAAGTTTGCATTCTATCCTTCTATTGCCGTGTGGTTTCCGGTAGAGTAGAATAGGACCACTCCAACTCTTCCCGTGGATGTCGTACAAGGCGACTAAGGGAATACATTATAAAACATCAATCAGGCCTCCCCAACCCGTCTGGCCAGCGCGGGGAGTGTAGGCCAAATCATCCGTCTGTCTCCGGCAGATGAGAGAGGGTGTGCTCCTGCAGTGGAGACAAAAATAACCTGATGATGATGATTCTATCCTTGTATTCTATGCCTGAAGACAAAAGTCTTCAACCCATAATGCCCTAGGACGCCGAAACGTGGACACTGACAGTGGGCCTGGTCAGAAAACTCAAGGTCGCTCAGCGGGTTATGGAAAGAGCTATGCTCGGAGTCTCTCTTAGAGACAGGATCCGAAATGAGGTGATCCGCCAGAGAACTAAAGCCTTCGACTTAGTTTAAAAAGTTACCACGTTGAAGTGGCGGTGGGCTGGTCACATCTGTCGGAGAACCGATTACCGCTGGGGTAAACGGGTACTCGAGTGGAGACCGCGACTGGGCAAGCGTAGTGTGGAACGCCCCCCTGGCTAGATAGAGCGACAATCTGCGATGAGCGACGGCTGGCAGTGACTGGATGAGGGTTCAATTGCGCCATTGAGAGAGGCTTAGTCCAGCAGTGGACGATGATGACTTCTATCCAACTAAACAATGTTAAATATTTAAAGAAACGTGCTTCATCGTGACAATAACTAAAATTGTAAATCTTTTCGTTTTCACCTACGTATTGGCTTCATGAAAACAAATACTACAAAGAACTAAAGTCGGTTGTCACATCATGCGTCACACGGCTTGTCGGACGACGATCCGATATTACATTCGCTTGCACAAGTGAGTGGAACAACGCGAGAGACGTATCCGATAAACCAGGAGACCACAGTAAAGATGTTCAAATTAAAATCAAAATATTTATTTTCAAAATTGGAATACATTCTCTTTTTGACGTCAAATTCTGCCTAAAACTACTCCACTTCCACCTGTATAACCGAGGGGAAGAAGTGGCAACAAACCCAACGGCACAGGGCCCTACCTTTGATTTACCTTATTCATTACAATCATTAAGTCTACCTATGCTAAGCCATCAAGCACTCCATGGACTTTTATCATTTAAGTAGTCATCTAGCTTATAGCTTTCTTTCTTCGTTAAAATCACTTCGAATGTCTAAGTATAACAAAACTGAATTCTAGAAAGTCCTTGTGATCCAATTCAAATGTACACTTGAACTTCACTCGTCAAGTTCAAGTTATTGACGAAGAGATCCTAAAGCAAATAACATGCTATGTACCTAATTTTTTAAATAATTTCAGTGTTATACTTGTTATAAAATAAAGCATGCAACACGGATTTGCAATAAGCCATACAAATTTAATTAGCAACACGCATCGGCGTCGCGACGTCTGCACTCGAGCCGCGGTCGCAGTGCGTCGCGACCACGCCAAGTCAATAACACCTATATTAGTTTCCATTTACGTAACGAGGCGAACGCAATTAATAAGACAGTTCTTATCAGCACAACGGTCGCGTGCGCCGGCTCTGCTTTCCTCGATCAGTGCGTATGCGCGCGCCGCGCCGACCGAGCGCGGCATGAATCTCTACACGCAGTCGTCGCGCGAGGAAACACAAATGACGCGCGCCCACGTCATAGAAATCGTGGAGCCCGACCCTGAGGACTGCCCCTCCGCGGCTCTGCCTCCGGAAGGAAACGTGAAACTGCGCAACTACCGAATGCTAAGTGAAAACCTTCGCGCGTACACGCCTACCGGAGATATCCACACGTCCCCCAGCAAGGGGAAACTGGTGTCGAGGTTTGACGTGTGCTCGACGATCTCGCCTCCCCGGGCGAGGATCCTCGAGCTGCTGCGGCCGGAAGACCCTGGAAGGGACGCGCTGGAGGCCATCGTCCGGCCTGCGCCGCGGAGAGGCCTCACGCGTCCCCTAGACGAAGACACTCGCCGCTTCCTGCAACGCGCTCTGCAATCCCCTAGCCCTCAGGGCTTATCAACAGCGGCCAGCCCAGAACCTCTAGATGATTCTCCGGAGTCAGAGTACGAAACGGAACAGGCGCAGCAACCACAACCAAAACATGAGTCTCAAACCACGAAAGAAAGATCTTTGGCTGATGAATTACGAGAAGCTGAAGAAGACGAACGTTCTGGAGGGAGTATCCGGAGAGAATTACTGAGAGAGTTCAGGAAACGTGGGGGAGGAGTCAGGGAGGCTTTCGAGAGGGAACGTATGGGGAAGCTGGCGTTGGCGGTGGAGGACGATGAGGGGGAGTGCGTTGACAGGGGGCTGACGGCAGCGGCGCGGCGGCTGGACGCGCTGCTCGCGGAGTCACGTGACCTGCACGAGGAGCTGGCCGGCATCCACGAAGACATCCAGGTTCTGGCTCTGCGCGTGGCGCGCCGCCACCCCTGACGCGTCGGTACCTACTAGCGTCGCTCGCTTCCCTACCACCATCAATTTCTTGCACAGATCTTTCTGAGCTCCTTCTAACTCTGCCAAGTTCTTTCTGTCACGTGCTTCTTTTGTACGCTTGTAGGTACTCACGATCAGTTTTTTCCAACGATCTCTATGTACTACTAGATGGAGCGTTCCAAACAATCGCTCTGTTCCACGCAAGTAGCCACAACTCTTTCACATTCACAATGAAACTTGTGCAGTTACTACGCAGAACATTTAATTAATACTAAATATTGACGCTACGGTTAAATAATGTCAATATTTAGTAAATAATTAAATGTTCTGAGTAGTAACTGCACAAGTTTCATTGTGAATGTGAAAGAGTTGTGGCTACTTGCGTGGAACAGAGCGATTGTTTGGAACGCTCCATCTAGTAGTACACACAGATCGTTGGTTTTTTCACAATACTTGCGGAATTGCTGTTTCAACGAATGGCATGTTACGTGTTGGCATTATTATCCTAACTAGTTTTAATGATTATGTTAAATCAGGGCATAGGTACCTTGGCATTGATATCTAAGTGCACGGGTGAGGTCACACCCTCGCACATCGAAACACTATATTTTCTAATCAATTTATGCCCAACACTTAAGATGCTACTTTGTTTCAACCCCGTGGTTGACTCGACTCCACTTTCACACCTATTCCCACGCCCACGCCCACGCCCTCCACAGCTATAATGTAGTTCTAAAGTTCTACCTCATCGCAATCTGAATTGCACCGAACATGATAATTATGTGCTTCTTTGTTTTATTGCATACCTGGCTATTAATGTATTTGAAAACTAAAAATTCCCATAACTTTAGATTGAGTAGGCCGATTGCGATGAAATAAAGACTAAATGTTACTCCGGGTAAAGACCTATGTTTCTGTGAAAGTCCATCAAGATCGGTTCAGTGGTTTTTAAGTAATGCGTGCACAAACTAGCAGACAAAAATTCCAAAAATGATCGTAATGTGTTCTATTACTTATCCTTAGACCTCCTCAATATATTTTGCAAATATTTTCAATGTACAGACACGCGTAGTTTACGATTTTATTTATTAGACTATCTGTGCGCCGCGGCTCCGCTCGCGTGAACTACAGAATCCGCTCCCGATCCCAACCCCAACCCCAACTTCGATCCCGACCCCGACCCCAAACCCAAACCGAACCCCAACACCACTCCCACTCCAACTGTAGTACAAACCAATCGCAACATGAATTGTATCAAACATAATAATAACTTCTTTGTTATAATGGCTTCTAGAAAAAAATATTTATTAATATCTCAGGTTCTAAGTGGCGTATCAAGATGAAACATGCACGAGATTTTAAGTTAGACCACCAGCAAGACGACTGTGAAAACTGCATCAAATTTCATTCAGTGGTTTTTGCGTAATGCGGTAACAAACATACATACAGACAGACAGGCAGACAAAAAATTCTAAAAACAATTATTTTGGCTGCTATTGGCCCTATAAAGACCCCTCATATACCTTTTTCTACAATATCTCCCATGTACAGACATACACCAGTTACAGTTTTATTATATGTAGGTATAAATATATCTAGTTTGGTCTTGAAATATGCATTAGGCATGAATCAGTCAGAACGAACAATAGTATTTATTGTATTATATTTTCTTATCAGTTTGAATGTTATTGACCGAGTTCAATATCCTGCACTTCCATGCATTTGTTATATTTAACGGGTCACTTTGTAATGAGCAGGGATCGGAGTTGGGTACTTGCCGTGTGGTTTCCAGTAGAGTAGAATAGGACCACTCCAACTCTTCCCGTGGATGTCGTACAAGGCGGAATACATTATAAAACATCAATCAGGCCTCCCCAACCCGTCTGGCCAGCGCGGGGAGTGTAGGCCAAATCGTCCGTCTGTCTCCGGCAGATTCTTCCTACTTTGACTCTTTACTTCTTTAATTAAATTTGTCTGGGGCCCAAGGTAGCGTAAGTTCATGACCTGGGACTTGCCCTACCTTCACTGGTAGGTGTCTTTGCAGTTACCTCCGTTGATCCTCGCTTAGAGGAGTTGCGGGGGGAGAATGGTGAGGAGGCGGGAATGTCTCAGGCAGATGAGAGAGGGTTGTGCTCCTCGGAGCCCAGTTGCGTGGAACAGAGCGATTGTTTGGAACGCACCATCTAGTAGTACATAGAGATCATTGGTCTGCATCAATTTGTTTTAGTTTTTCAGGAAGGTGATTGAATATTTTTATTGCCATGAAATATGCACTGTCGGTTTGTAGCTGTAATCTAGAAACCGGTTGACATAACTTATTTTTATTTTGTGTGTTGATATTATGCTAAAAAATATGGTTTGCATATGGTTCGATTATCAATATTTTGACTGTTTTGATGACTAAATACAACGCAAAAAAAATCCTATTAGATAGCTAGGTTTATTAAATTGCACATTCGAAATGATAAGCAAAGTTTTAAATAAATATCGGAATATCCATATGAACATAAACATTTCCTGGCAAGTATCTACAAAGTCAAAGTCAAAATCATTTATTGCATATGAGTACACTTGGTACATTTATACACGTCATTTTTTTATCGACTACCGCTTCCTAGGTGTTAGCGCTGTGAAGAAGAAACGGCGCAACAAACTTCACGCAACACATCTTTTAAAAATCAAGTTTGCATACAATTAATGAAGATTTTGGGAAGCTGAATTAACATTAGTACCAGGCATCTGTCATTCACTACATAAATGATACCTAATTCCGACCCCTGATAATTAGTAAGATAGTTAATGGGGCATAGTTTATGACGTCGTTAGTTAATTATGGTGCTTCTAAGCACTTCCATTACTGTTATTTTTTCTTGACTGCACCGCTTGACCGATTTCTAGGAAATGCATAATACTGCGGTATAACGGTGATGGATTTGCATCGTTTTCAGAACTGTTTACTTTGCCTTGATTGATTTTAGATTTTAGATTTAGGTTCCTTTGAATCTCATGTATCCCCCAGTTACTACAGGAGCCCCAGCCTTTCCATACACGGTCTGTCAGCAGCGAGCGCACGATCGAGAGGGACGTTTTACGTCGATCGCTCGTGTTAAAACTGGAAGAAACGCTCAAATTGCAATATCTTGTACATATCTACCACAATTCCGTACGGGCACATAGTCCCGGCACGGGCTGTATGGACTATTGGGGCTTCTCTGGACACACACTGTCGTCCCATAACGCATGCTCGGCCCATATACTCGTATGAGTTGTGTTAGAATTAAGAAAGTGTGTAAAAACAATAAACAATCTCTCAGCATGACCCAAAGGCCTTTTGCACATTATAAGAAAAATTCTTGTGTCTTATCAGAAATGTCTTAAAAGAAATCCAGTCGCATCGGTTGTTATATGAGACCATACATATTACAAGAATTTTTCTTATGTCGGATCAGACATTTTTCTTGTCTGGAGTCTCGTGTCTTATAATGTGCAAAAGAATCAAAATCAAAATATTTATTTTCAAAATTGGAATACATTATTCTCTTTTTGACGTCAAATTCTGCC
The DNA here is from genome assembly GCA_947086405.1 of Esperia sulphurella. Lineage (NCBI taxonomy): Eukaryota > Metazoa > Arthropoda > Insecta > Lepidoptera > Oecophoridae > Esperia > Esperia sulphurella. The sequence goes on from OX352258.1 coordinate 18,678,832, forward strand.
TAAAACTACTCCACTTCCACCTGTATAACCGAGGGGAAGAAGTGGCAACAAACCCAACGGCACAGGGCCCTACCTTTGATTTATCTTATTCATTACAATCATTAAGTCCACCTATGCTGAGCCATCAAGCACTCCATGGCCTTTTATCATTTAAGTAGTCATCTAACTTATAGGCTTTCTTGCACAGATTAACTTTTATAGAAGATTCAAATTTTTGTTCAGACAAGTTAATAATTTCATTCGGAACCTTATTGTAGTAACGCACGCGCAGCCCCATAAAAGAATTATTGATCTTAGACAATCTAGAATGATGTATTTGAATTTTATTATTATTTCTAAGATTTTAATTATGCCTCTCATTATTTAAGTTGAGTAAAGAAAGGTTATGTCTAACGAACATAATGTTAGCGAATATGTATTGACATGGCACCGTCATTATATTTATTTCCTTAAATAATTCTCTTAGAGAATCACGACTACGAAGCCCATAAATAGATCTTATTACTCTTTTTTGTAAAATGAATATAGAATCGATATATAGATAATAAGACCTAAGGTTGACTGGATATCTTTGAAACCTATTGTGCAACAGTATGCAATAAGGCTTCCATCTATATCATGTCGTTGTAACGTTGCAGACGGCTTGCGCGCGCGCGGCGCGGTGCGCGCTGGCGGCGCGCGCGCTGGCCGCCGAGTGCGTCGGCCTGCGGTACCTGGACGACGTGGTGGCCCTGCTGCGGGGCGACGTGGCGGCCGCGCGACGGGCTCGCCAGTGGCCCTTCGCCATCGGCCGCCGTCTGCCAGCCAGAAACTACGTCATTTGAACTCAGGTTCGTCCCTAAGTCCTGATGATCTTACCTTACGTTCATTGGGCCGATTGTTCACACCCAAAGCTATTGCAATAAATTTCTTGATACGTTTATCATATCTAGTAACGGTAGGCTTGAGCCACAAGTTTATAGAACATTCAGCGAGCCACAGAAAAGACATGATCCTCATAGTAAGACTTCGAAGAATTCGGATATGTCTATCTGGAGTCACACAGAGTAGGACACTCCGTCTCCAGATCAACCTAGACCTCAAAAAACGGTTGATAAGACCTATATCCAGCAGTGGACGTCGATAGACGGATATAATGATGATAACCTGCTTTATGAGAGACTAGCTGTTGCCCGCGACTTCGTCCCTTACTTGATATTATTGACAATTCACACAATATCTTTATAAATTGTAGCCTATGTGTTATTCTGATGTATAAGCTATATTATTGTAAAGTTTCATTAAAATCCATTCTGTAGTTTTTACGTCAAAGAGTAACAAACATCCATCCATACTTACAAACTTTCGCGTTTATAATATTAGTAGGATTATATGTGCCCGCGGCTCTGCTCGCGTAGACTACTGAACTATGTTACTCATTATTCCTTACTACTAACATAACAAAATATAGTGTGTATAATGGAAATTTATTTATTTAAAATATTGCAACATTACAGGCAATTCCATTGCGTTACAATAACTTCTATGCTATGCTAGCTATTGCCCGCGAATTCGTCCGCGTGGACAACTTAACATCACAAATTATTAAAAAAATCCCGTAGGAATAAGATGTTTTTTCGGGATAAAAATTATCCTATGTCCTATACCAGGACCTAAACTATATGTGTGACAAGTTTCATCCAGATCCGTCCAGTGGTTGAAGCGTGATTGATTAACAAACATCCAAACATCCAAACTTTCGAATATTAGCAGGATAGGATATTAGTAGGATGTGGACGACATAAGACGACTGATGACGGAATGCAAGGGAATGCTAGAGAGAGGAATGCCTTTTCGTCCAAAGACGAACAAATTATCTATACTTATAATAAAACTGTAACTGGTCTATGTCTGTACATGAGAGATATTTAAAAAAAATTGTATGAGGCCAATAGAATCTAAAAAAAAATTTTTTTTTATCTGTCTGTCTGTCTGTATGTATGTTTGTTACCGCATCACGCAAAAACTACTGAATGAAATTTGATGCAGTTTTCACAGTTATCTTGTTGGAGTTTACGAATTTTTTTATAAAAAAAATTCAATATTTCTCGAACGTACGAGGATGTTCATCATATGGGCGAGTTCAACGGCCGCGTCGCGGCGAACGGCGCGGTGCGTATGGGATTGAGTGAAATTTAGTTTTAGGGGATAGGGGCGGGGTTGAGGTTGGGGTTGGGATTGGGATATTGAGAGTCTCGAGTCCGAGTGGGAGTGGAAGAAAAGTAGTTCTGTAGTTCACGCGAGCGGAGCCGCGGGCACAGCTAGTAGATATATATAGTTATTGACACACTAACGGACAAACAGAGATACGTTTTGGGATAGAGAATCTACATTTAATATGTCCACTGGGCTATTCGTGGTCACAACAATCATTCTAAGTCCAACTGGAATATTGCTGTAAAAACGGAAGTAGTCGAATTTCCTTATGACAACAATAAATGTGATTGTCCGTCACTCAACACCAATTAGTACTTTCGTATTTCTGTTTCTAAACCGTTCGGAGCCAACGCATCGCGTGCGAGAACGCGGGCCGGTTAGCACGGCTCGACGAGCCGACGAATAGGTGTCCAACAGAGACGTAGCGGTATTCCCTTGGGGGATAAGGACCCCCACCAATCTAGTCATCATCATCATCAGCCTGAAAAATTTGATTAGATTTATTTATTTCACTTTAACATCTTAAAAATTCAATTTTACATGTCATTCTAATATGGTAAAAGGGATCGTTATAAAATAAAATAATGTATAAATTACAATGTCAACAACTCAAATAATGTCATAGTATATAACATACTATCCATGTCAGTATATAATATAAAAATAAAAATTTAATTTAATTTGTCCACTGTTGGACATAGGCCTCTCCCAAGGTGCGCCACTGAACCCGATCTTCGGTTCTTCTCATCCAGTCACTGCCAGCTGCCTTACGCAGATCGTCGCTCCATCTAGCCAGGGGGCGTCCTACACTACGCTTGCCCAGTCGCGGTCTCCACTCGAGAACTCGTTTACCCCAGCGTTAATCGGTTCTCCGACAGATGTGACCAGCCCACTGCCGCTTCAGCGTACTAACTTTTTTAGCTATGTCAAAGACTTTAGTTCTCTGGCGGATCACCTCATTTCGGATCCTGTCTCTTAGAGAAACTCCAATCTAATGATGATGATGGAAACGCAATATCTATATGTTTACACGCTTATGAGCTTGATGAAGTATCAGTAGTCTGGTCACATCTGACGAAGAACCGAACAGTTTTTTTATTCCTGATGATTCGCTTGACCTCAATCACACCTGATGGTAACTGACGATGAGGCCTAAGGTGGAGCGCGCTTACCCAGAAGATGCCTATTCACTCTTTCTTCAAAAAAATCCTAGTTGTACTTGTCCGGAAACACCAAAGCTGGCAGAGAGTTCCATTCCTTAGCAGTTCGCATTATGAAAGAGGAAGCAAAACGCTTCAACTCAAAGTCAAAATCATTTATTGCATATGAGTACACTTGGTACATTTATACACGTATTTTTTTTATCGACTACCGTTTAGTCTTACTAACCTTACTTAGTCTTAACCCTGGTAAAACAAGTTTATTTTTATTTCTTGTATTATAACTATTATTGTCACAGTGCCTCAAAAAGAGAGATACATTTTTTCTGACATTTAAAATATTATCTAAAATGAATTGACCAGCTACTGCCAATATGCTTATTTCTTTAAACTTTTCTCTTAATGACTCTCTAGAACTTAATCTGCCAGCTAATGAAGTTATGTGGGGTCCCCATTGTAAAGAAAGTACTTCGTGTGAGAACGTGGTATATCTACTACATAAGGATGAAGTATCCCCACGCCTGGTAGTTCGGTGACGGAATGATGAAAGGCGAGGAGATTGAGAGATCTGTCAACCATGCAAACGCATCTTACGAGAAGGTTGAACATTTTTACACACATACAAGTGTATGAAATCATCAAGCTACATCGAAACGAGCTGAGCTTTGACCGTTTTGTGTAACCTGACTGCGTATCTGCGTAGCATAGAAGTCCCTCGACCGAAACACAGCCGCGTGACAGATGGTCTGGTTGATGAGCAGTTCAGCAAGTTTGATTAATCAACCAAAATAATTATTTCTTGTGGAATTTCAATTTACTACTTAATTTGATGATAAGTTTCTCGAATACAAAATAAATAAATATCTTTTTGCCGTGTGGTTTCCGGTAGAGTAGAATAGGACCACCCCAACTCTTCCCGTGGATGTCGTACAAGGCGACTGAGGGAATACATTATAAAACATCAGTCAGGCCTCCCCAACCCGTCTGGCCAGCGTGGAGAGTGTAGGCCAAATCCTCCGTCTGTCTCCGGCAGATGAGTGAGGGTTGTGCTCCTGCGTGGAGACAAAACTACCTGATGATGCAATATCTCAGACATTCACACCAAATATTCAGTCCCAAACTAGGCAGAGCCCGTACTATGGTTACATAACGTATACACATACTTAAAAAAATATATAAACAGCCAAGACTTGGGTACAAACATTCATATTCATCATACGAATATTTGCCCCTGCCCTCCGGCGTGACAGCCCGAGAGATATCCCGTTCCGCCACAGAATACACAATAGATGGTCTTCCGAAATGGACTGCAAAGTTAACGTGGTAATACAAATTTGTTATTGCTGCTAGGTCCCTTGATACGTGCCGCGTCCCTATGAAGTCCGCCGACACTGCATGCGACGGCATGGAGGTCAGCGAGCACGAGGCGCTGACGCAGCAAACCTTTAGTTATAGAGACTATTATATGATATGCATTCTTTGATCATACTTCGATCGGGTTAGGCTAATTAGAATATAAGTTTTTTATACTTTGTATTTAAATTTCCATTTCGGAGATTAAAATTAGTTAAACATATTTTTGGTTTTTTTTCGAACCTTCGGCTGCAGCGTACGTAATTGGCGCAGTCGGTAGGATACTCGAGGTCGATTCGCGATAACTCGAAAAACGCGTTCGCGTGTCGCCCGGGCGGCTCTCAAGCCCCGTCTCCGAGTATCCAGAATCTACGGACCAGCTGCAGACCAGAAGGCGAATCTAGACATCGATTCCCGAGAGAACCAGAATGAAATATATGTAAGTACACTTGAATTGCTCTCGTGTTGCTTTCCTTTAGTCCTAGTAATTTCCTAGCTCCAAGATTTTTCATCCAAAATCTTCCATATCCCGGGAACCTGCATCTCGACAGGCTCGCCGGCAATTTGTAGATTTAAATAGAGAATTAGAATTCGATTATAATTTAAGTAACTTGTTTTATACATCTGATACTGAGACTGAGAGTAACGATTTTAAAATGTCTCACGATCCAGATACGATTTTTAAGGCACTTCGCCATGTACCGGAGTTCGACGGGAACCCAAATGTACTCACAAGGTTCGTTAATATATGTGACATGATAGTTACCACTTATATGAGCAACGAACCTGGTAACGAATTAGTGAATTCCTGTGTATTAAATGGAATACTGAATAAGGTCAAAAGTTCCGCCGCAGACACCATTAATTCAAATGGTATACCAGATAGTTGGTTAGGTGTTAGAACAGCCTTAATTAATAACTTTTCCGATCAACGCGACGAGACGGCTTTGTACAGCGACCTTTCGTTAGCATCGCAAGGTAATAGGACGCCTCAGGAATTTTATGACCATTGTCAAAGCTTGTTTAGTACGATAATGACTTATGTGACTTTACATGAGACTTTACAGACGACTATCGACGCTAAACGCAACTTGTATAAGAAAGTTACTGTGCAATCTTATGTTCGCGGTCTAAAAGAACCCCTTGGGTCCCGTATAAGATGTATGCGCCCCGACACAATTGAGAAAGCCCTTGAATATGTTCAGGAAGAACTTAACGTAATGTACTTGCAGCAACGCAGCGATTTTTCTAAACCTCACCAGACCCCTAAGGTCACCTCAATGCCCCCTGTAGGGTTTGCACCCCCGCGTTCTCAGAATTTTCACGTTCCGATGCCTAGCTGGCCAACCCCGTATGGACAGCGTCCCATACAATCTGCACCTCAGCCTTTCAAATTTAATTTTGGCCAAAACCAACCCCAACAACGCTTATCTATGCCTAATCGCACGCAGCAAATATTCCGCGCGCAACCCCCCAACTATAATCCCCAAAATAACGCATTTAGGATGCCCCCGCACAACTTTACACCTCGATTTAATTCGCCCCAGCAACAGTCACGCCCGATGAGTGGTGTCAGTCATTTTGTTACCAAAAACTTGCCACCTAGTGGATTTACCACTGGAAATGATTGGAGGAAATCTGGTAATCCCCCTCCTAACAATTATTTTAAGTCAAGAGAAATGAACTTTAATGACTGCATGGGATATGATTATTTCTCATGTGATGACAGTTACAATGACAGTTACAATGATTCTTACAATGACTATTATCAAAATTACGAGTACCCAGAACAGTATTATCCTGACTACGAACCGCAGTCATACCCCGAGATAATGTTCGACACTCCCACTGATCAGAATACTCAGAGTCCCCATACAACCGAAAACAATCAGGATTTTCAGAACCCCTCAAGATTAGACAAACCAAAATAGAAGTAAATCTTCAAACCCAGCGTCAACTTCCATATATTCAAATCAATAACCCCCCTCTTAAATTACTTATTGATACAGGAGCTAACCAATCTTTTATTAGCCCTAATGCTGTCGAGACGTATTACAAAAATCTCCCCCTCAATCATGACCCTTTTGAAGTACATAATGTACATGCTATAAGCCGAAATAACTATTCCTTAACACTGCGTGTTTCCCCGAATTTAATGACCATAATGACGTCACGCTTTTCGTTTATAAATTTCATGATTACTTTGACGGCTTAATAGGATCAGATCTATTAAATAAATGGGAAGCCACCATCGATTTTAAGAATAAGTCCCTTAATACAAAAAATGCATCCAACTCAATAAGAGTTTACGATTCCCGAAACGTTAATCTTTACGAGAACATTATACCGGCCGGATCATCCAAGTTAGTACGTGTACCAATTGATATCAATAATGGAGAAGTTCTCATCCCAGAGCAAATTATTTCTAGCTGTGTTATAGGTGAATGTTTAACCACCGCTAAAGACAATAGAGGCATTTTAGAAGTACATAACCCTAGCCGTAATGACATTATTTTTTCAATGGACCGACCAGTGTGTGCAGAAGTGTATAACGTTGAGTGCACGCGTACCGAACGTATGTCACCGCGCGCAAAAGAAGTTCTGTCGCGCTTACGTACAAGTCACTTAAACCCCGAAGAGCGAGCCAACTTGGAGTCTCTATGTGGGAAATATGCCGATGTGTTCTATATTGATGGAGAACCACTTACCTTCACAAATAAAATAAAACACCACATTAGGACGACTGACGAGATCCCGACATATACCAAAAGCTACCGATATCCATATATACACAGAGAGGAAGTTAGGGATCAAATAGGCAAGATGTTAGACCAAGGCATTATACAACCATCAGAATCCGCCTGGAGCTCCCCTATTTGGATAGTCCCCAAAAAAGCTGATGCCTCAGGGAAAACTAAATGGCGTTTGGTAATTGATTTCCGAAAAGTGAACGATAAAACCATAGACGACAAATATCCTATCCCAAACATTACCGACGTACTGGATAAACTTGGTAACTGCCAGTACTTCACTACTCTAGATCTAGCTAGTGGATTTTACCAAGTGGAAATGGACCCTAGCGACATACCAAAAACAGCATTTAATGTCGAACATGGACACTTCGAATTCCTTCGAATGCCTATGGGACTAAAGAACTCGCCTTCCACTTTTCAGCGAGTAATGGATAACGTCCTCAGAGGCCTCCAGAACGATATATGTCTAGTCTATCTGGATGACATTGTAGTGTTCAGTACCTCCCTCCAAGAACACATAATTAATCTAGAAAAGGTTTTTCAAAGACTTCAAGAGTCTAACTTCAAAATACAGATGGACAAATCCGAGTTTCTTAAGCTTGAAACAGCTTACCTCGGACATATAATTAGTAAAGATGGCATCAAGCCAAACCCTGACAAAATCTCAGCCATAAAGAAATACCCGATTCCAAAAACCCCCAAAGAGATTAAACAATTTTTAGGCCTTCTCGGTTATTACCGAAAATTCATACCAGATTTCGCTCGTATAACGAAGCCTCTTACACAATGTTCAAAAAAGGGTAATAAAGTCACTCTTGACCCTACATATGTCACTTGTTTCGAGAAATGCAAAACTCTACTAACAAACGACCCCATTTTGCAATATCCCGATTTTACTAGGGAATTCGTATTAACCACTGACGCTTCAAATGTCGCTATCGGAGCCATATTGTCCCAAGGATCAATAGGATCCGACAAGCCCGTATGTTATGCGTCCCGCACTCTAAATGAAAGCGAAATAAATTACAGCACCATAGAAAAAGAGCTCCTTGCTATAGTCTGGGCTACAAAGTACTTTAGGCCATATCTCTTTGGACGCAAATTCAAAGTAATTACCGACCACAAACCACTACAGTGGATGGTGAACTTAAAGGAGCCTAATTCACGACTAACTAGATGGCGACTAAGACTCAGCGAATATGATTTCACAGTCGTATATAAGAAAGGTAAGAATAATACTAACGCCGACGCCCTCTCCCGAGTGGAAATCCACAACGAGGAAGTTAGTAAATTGATTGAAGAATTAAAAGTACTGAGCTCATTTATTAATTCCCCGGATAGGCCGACTATAGTAGCAGACCAAACGACTGAAACAGAATCCTTACTCGTAAACCCTTCAGAGAAGCCACCGACGTTAGCAGACTCATCGACAGAAACAGTACATACCAGCAACGAACACCCCATACTAGAAGTCCCAATTACAGACGAACCCCTTAACAAGTTTCATAGACAGATACATTTCACAGTCGTAAATGACGTTAAACGAAGACCGACGGTAACTAAACCATTTGACACTCACACACGTATAGCAGTACAGTTATCAGAATCCAACCTAGAACAAGATGTAATCAACTCAATCAAGGAATACGTGAACCCGAAAGTTAAAACTGCCATATTAATTAATCCACCCCTTGCTATGTATTTAATTGTCCCTATTATACAAGATAAATTCAAAAGTTCTTCCATGAATCTCATATTAACTAAATTTGAAATCGAAAATGTTAAAGAATATCTTCGTCAACAAGACATTATACGCCATTACCACGACGGAAAAACCAACCATCGAGGTATCAATGAGTGCTATTTAGCTCTTTCCAGGAAATATTACTGGCCCAGAATGAAAGATCAGATCACTAAATTCATTAACGAATGCATAATATGCGGACAGGCTAAATATGACAGACGCCCAGTAAGACAACAGTTTAATATCGTACCCCCAGCGACTAAGCCCTTTGACATAATTCACATGGACTTATTCACAGTACAGAGTGAAAAATATGTGACCTTTATAGACGTTTTTACGAAATATGGACAGGCATATCATCTACGTGACGGCACAGCTGTTAGCATCCTGCAAGCGCTGTTGCAATATTGCACTCACCACGGAGTCCCGACCACTATAGTAACTGACAATGGAACTGAGTTTACTAACCAACTCTTTGCTGAATTCACACGACTTCATAAGATAAATCACCATAGGATTCTTGCTCATTCTCCTAACGACAATGGTAACATTGAACGTTTTCATTCGACTTTACTCGAACACCTTCGAATTTTGAAAATTCAACACAAAAGTGAACCAATAGTCAACCTTGTTCCATACGCAATAATAGCTTATAACAGCTCCATCCATAGTTTTACTAAATGCAGGCCCTTTGACCTATTAACTGGACATTTTGACCCCAGAGACCTTCTAGACATCGACTTTACAGAACACACACTACAACACTACTTACAGAATCATAGAGAACAGATGAGGAAGGTTTATGAACTAATAAATAAATCATCCCTTGCTGACCGTACTGCTATTATCGAAAACAGGAATAAAAACCGTGAACCAGAAGTAGAATACACACCCCAACAGCAAGTATTTATCAAAAACCCTTTAGCTAGTCGTCAGAAAACTGCACCCCGCTACACACAGGATATTGTTCTCGCCGATTTACCTATCCACATCTATACATCCAAGAAACGTGGCCCCGTAGCCAAGTCACGACTGAAGCGAGTCCCTAAAGTAAGTACATTGTTACAGGATTCTGCTGTTGCTGACCACTCACGTGGCACGACCTCAAGAGATAAAACTTGAGAGTTTATCTGATGGACCAGGAATACTGCCATACAAACTTGGACAAACTAAGTTAACAACTCACTACCATACTTTCCTTCAGACTGTACACCTTAGCAACATTGAAGACAAAATTGACTCATTAGAAACTCAAGTTCAGACTTATAGAACCAGACTTAGTAACGATACTTTACTTCTGTACGAGCTTCAATTAGATTATCTTACTAGCAAGCTTAGAAAAGTACTTAATCAGTTAAGATCATTAGAACCACATCGTGCTAAGAGAGGTCTTGTAGATAGCCTAGGCTCTGTAGTAAAAAGCATAACAGGTAATTTAGATCACTCAGATGCACTAAAATATAACAATGCAATTCAGATTTTACAGAACAATCAAGACAGAATAGGAACTGAATTAAATAATCATATCAGCCTCAATAAGGAATGGATGTCACGACACAGTGACGTAATAGATCAATTAGTGATAAATCAAAGAAAAATCAACGCTACCCTAGAGTTACTACAAGATAGAGAAGCATATAGAAACGATAATTTGATAAAATATGCAAAGTTTGCCCAACTTTTAAGTATAATAAGCGAAAACGTAGAGGACTTAATGGAAGAGTTATTTAGGATAGAAAACACTTTAGCTTTTATAAGAGCCTCGAGCGTTCATCACTCCATGATAGACGTAGATGTACTTAAATCTATGATAGATAAGTTAAAAGATATTTATAGTAAGGATCAAATTCTAAATTTAGAATTAAGAGAGTATTATGATATTATAAAACCTGGATCATATTACATAGAAAAGCAAATAGTTATAGTTTTTAGAGTCCCGATAGTATCTACAGATATATATGATCTATACAAACTAGCTATAGTACCCAATAGAAAACAACAGGTCCTTATTCCTCCCTTTCCTTTCATAGCAACTAACGAGAAGTCATTCATGTACATAGAGGCAGAATGCCCGAAGTTAAGCAACTGGTATCTCTGTGAGAAAGATTCAAATCGACAGATTCATACAAAGTCAGACTGTATACATGGCCTCATCACCAACCAAGCTATAGAAGAATCCTGCCATTTCACTACAGTGTCCCTGTCAAAGGAATCAATGGAAACACTCGACGACCAGCACTACGTACTGTCCTTCCCACAGATGACAAAAGTAAAATTAGCCTGCGGAAGAGAAGATGTAAACTCTCTACAAGGAAGTTATCTTATCACCATACCCATAAATTGCTATCTGCAAACTGAAGAATTCACAATTTTAAATGAAAATAACGAAATAGAAGGTCAACCTCTGAAACTAATGAATATCCCGTACGATATTGAAAAACATACAGATATCTCAACCCACATCAATCTCAACTCAATCAACCTGCAAGGACTTCACAGCATCCAGGATAAAATTTCACTAGAGGCACCCGTACAATTAAAAACGATGCAACCAGATGTCCTGTACCACACGACGCTACCTTTTTATACCGTACTATTAGGTGCAAGTGCACTGGCGATCATTATCATAACCCGCCGACACAAAATGTGGAACTGTAAGGCGGTTGGAAACCCGGCACCGCCGACATCCCAGAAACATATATATGAAGACCCTGGAATAGCAAAACAACACGGAACCCGGGAAAAGACGCCAGCAGCATTTTCACTAAGCGTTGGAAAATAGCTGCTGATCTTCGGATGGAGGTGATACGTGCCGCGTCCCTATGAAGTCCGCCGACACTGCATGCGACGGCATGGAGGTCAGCGAGCACGAGGCGCTGACGCAGCAAACCTTTAGTTATAGAGACTATTATATGATATGCATTCTTTGATCATACTTCGATCGGGTTAGGCTAATTAGAATATAAGTTTTTTATACTTTGTATTTAAATTTCCATTTCGGAGATTAAAATTAGTTAAACATATTTTTGGTTTTTTTTCGAACCTTCGGCTGCAGCGTACGTAATTCCCTTTGATGTACATGTATATTTTGTTTCTGAGATGCAAATAGTGTTGGTTTCGTATGCCATTTCAGTAAGCCCCGTAAATGTCTTTCCCGTTTGTCTTATGGTGGTCACATTACATGGCCAATAGTAAAAAAAAGTTGTTTTTTTAACTTGGTGCACAGCAATTCAATAACAAAACCATAAATCTCGTCACAATTGAAATGGTTACAAAATCTGAAGGTTTGTTAGTGTACCTGAGGTACCTCATAGATTCTTGCATGAAAATTACTTTGGTCGTTAATTCTGGTCCTTTCCAAGGCTAAGTAAGGTAAGTTCACAAGCTTTTTAGTGAAGGAAAACATCGCAAGAACACCTGCATATGCCCCAGAAGATATTCTATGGTGAAGTCTACCAAGTAGGCTTGGAGCACCGTCGGTGGACAGGGGTTTGGCACAAAAGATCCTGAAGGGTCTGAAGGGTGTTGCCAGGTCTTCCTCCGCTCCTAAGAAGATAAGATAAAGGTCGTGAACTCGTGACAGGCCAATCTTTGTACATTTAAAGGTTCATTGAATTTGATAGATTACTGTTGAATAGATGTTCGGTGTTATTGACAGCTAAACAGTCTGTTGTCATCGTTAACAAAGTGATTGATACACTGGGAGACATTTTGAACAGAAATCAAGTTGTGACAATCAGAATTTACAACCGGATTTTAACTACAAGTCGATACTAACGAAATGAATGAAATGAAATGAAAATGGTTTATTTGCCAAAAGTACAGTGTTTTACAGAAGATGTTAAGAATATGGTTAGTTCTAGTGTACTCAAACTGGTGCAGGTGTGCAAATATTAATATTAGGAATTATAATTAGATAATTGAATAATTAGTTCAACAAAATTATTTAAACAATACTCGTGAAACAAATAATAATAATAACATTAATTATACATTATAGTTTTTTAAATTCTACAAACTCTTTGACACTGAAAAGCAATGTTCTAAAAGCCATGTTGTCAATTGTGATTTAAAAGACGCACCTTTTAAATTTTTTATGTTCTCTGGCAGTGAATTAAATAGTGTAATAGACATATTAAATACATTTTTCTTATATATATCTTTGTGGCAGCGGGGTTGACACAACAAATACCTCGTTGTTTGTAAAATATCTCATAGGTTCTAGTTTATTCGAATAATACGATATCAACAGGCAAGGGGATATAGTCAACTGTTTTAATGTCTGACTGTCTGGTGGCCAAGTGTTTTGTCCCGTTTTTGCACAATGTGAATGATGTATTTGTTGCATTATAACTTTTATGACGTCTTATCTGCCTGGTTTTTTTTTTCTGCAAATTAACAATGAGACACATTGTGAAATTTGCTAAGTTATATTAATTAATTTGTAAATTTTTATCATCATCATCATCAGATTATTTTCGTCTCCAATCTGCCGGAGACAGACGGAGGATTTGGCCTACACTCCACGCGCTGACCAGACCAGGGTTGAGGAGGCCTGATTGATGTTTTTGTTTTATAATGTATTCCCTTAGTCGCCTTGTACGACATCCACGGGAAGAGTTGGAGTGGTCCTATTCTACTCTACCGGAAACCACACCATAATTATAATAACAATAACGACACTTGTTAGTTGGGTGCAAGTGCAATTGGGGGTCAGAAGTTATATTGCCCGATTGTACCTTCAAAAAGTAATGCAAACTCAATTATCAAACGGAATATACGATTTTTAATATTAGCATTTATGTAAAACAGCAGACAAACGGTTGTCATAATTCCGGGACTCTGTCGGCGGTGCCGGGACCGGGTCGCGGGACTAATTACCGGTCGGTCCCGGTACGAAGCGGTGTCTGTCCCGCCCGCCGCCGCGTCGCCGCGAAATGTGAAGCACGGTAAAGCACGGCATATAACGAGACACGAAATTCAACTACTACCGAGCCCTGCGCTGAAGAATCATTTTTAGAAATTCTCCTTCTACTTCTACCACTGGTCTAATGTATGCAAATCCAAACTGTCAGGATTCTGAATAGAGTCTGGTGTGAACTGCTTGCCTGATCAAAGATGCATGTTTATCATTTTGGACCTATTTCATCCATACTCCGAACAGCCAGTATCAGATCTCACCCAAATCAGCCCTCAGCGGGTCTACGCTGAGGACTGATTTGAGACGAGCACTATAGCGCAATACCAACTAAGATAACCATCCTTATGGCACCGTAGGTTCTACAGTGGTTATACAATAGGGATAAAAGGGTTGTATAAGAGCTATATACACTCACGAGTAAAATTAACGGAATGATGTTTTTTTAATAGATTTTGGGGCAATTTTAAACCCGTGGATATAATTTTACTCGTGAGTGTATATAGCTCTTATACAACCCTTTTATCCCTATTGTATAACCACTGTAGAATCTATGGTGCCATAAGGATTGTTACCTTAGTATTGCGCTATAGTGCTCGTCGTAAGAGCTGATATAGAACCTAAGGTGTTATATTCAACTCCTTTTCAGCTTTTATAAAACTTATTCCTATCGCATCGTTCCACTTAGCACACTGGCGAAATATGTAGTAATAAGCTTAAAATAGGGTGCACCGTAGACCGATATACCGCCGCGGTCTGTTAAGCTATAAAAAGGCTGTGTATTTTGCCAGTGTACTAGTTGGGGAGGTACTTGGGAGATTCACACAGGAAGGTTAAAGTTATGGACAAACGAACAAAGTTCCCTTCGGCTGTGTACGAAACCCATTCTACGTAACGTGTGAAGAATTATTTTTCTTGCTACGAAACTGTTACGTACAAAGAAGTTTTTATCTTAAGTTAACTTGTATCAAGTGTCAAGAAAGATCCTTTTTGGTGAGTTATCTCTCAATTTGACCCTAGCTGTCAAACAGCAGTGAGAAATGGCGGGTTTGTTCATAAATGGCATCCACAGGGTATATAATAATGTGGGAGCAATGCTGCACTGAATAAAATATTAATTAGGACATTAATTTGAATTTATCTCCGCCAATTAATTGCGGGTGGGTGCGGCGACGTGACACGGGCAGTAAACCTGTACGACCAAAGACAATTATAATAACGTCAACTGGACAAATCTGGGAATCTATAGGTACTAAAGTTTTTTTTTAATTTATTTTATTTATTAGGTTACCAACAGGATGTACATCAATTGCTTAGGGGTATCTTACTATTGTACATTGGCCAGATGCCACCCCAATTATAGGCAACGACAGCATGCCTATATAGTTTGTGTTAGGTTAGTTATAATTATACATACTAGTCTAAAATTATACTTACCTATATAAGTTAAATAAAATTAAGATTTTTAAAATGTTAATAAATTACATAGTCAAAGTAATACACTGTAAATTAAAAAAATAATTAAAAATTAATTTAAAAAAAAAACATTTATAAGGTCAGTGTACGTGAAAGACACCGTACTAATAATAATGTAGTTGAAAGCTTGCACAGTACGTCAATAGACGTCATACCGGTGGCTCGTAAGCGACAGTACGTCTAACATACGTACGTCTGACATATTTATTATTATTTTATTATACTTACCTTCTTTTTTGAGTAAGTTTTTGATAACTAAAAGTACAAATAAATTTTGAATGAGTAAGCCCATTTCAATGAAATAAAGACTAAATGTTAGTCCGAATTAAGCCCTATGTATTTATGAAAGCTTCATTGGAATTGGTTCAGTAGTATTTACGTGATGCCTGCACAAACTAACAGACAAACAGACACAAATTCCAAATATGATCTTAATGTATTCTACGAGTATTACTTACACAGCGCTAACACCTAGAAAGCGGTAGTCGATAAAAAAATGACGTGTATAAATGTACCAAGTGTACTCATATGCAATAAATGATTTTAACTTATTACATTATAAAACGTCAATCAGGCCTCCCCAACCCGTCTGGCCAGCGCGGGGAGTGTAGGCCAAATCCTCCGTCTGTCTCCGGCAGATAAGAGAGCGTTGTGCTCCTGCAGTGGAGACAAAAATAACCTGATAATGATGATGATAATTTTTACTTTGACTTTTTCCTTCATTATTTACCAAATATATTTTTTACAAACATTTTCAATCGCAAAGTTTTTTATTTATTTAGACATTTAGACATTTATTTATTTAAAATATTGAAACATTACAGATTATTATTCCATTGCGTTACAATAATTTTTATGCTATAGACGAAACAGGCATTCCTCTCTCTAGCGTTCCCTTACATTCCGTCATCAGCCGTCCCATGCCGTCCACGAACACGTCACAGTGTGGTGCCTCGGCGATATATATGTGTTGACCTTTTTATTTATTAGATTCTTATTAAATGTCAGAGTTGTCACCAGCTCGAAAAAATATATCCATTCGTTCTTCTGAGCGAAAAATACAAGCTGACAAGGGTGACCTCATTATAGACTGCCATC
This sequence comes from Esperia sulphurella, assembly GCA_947086405.1. Taxonomy (NCBI): domain Eukaryota; kingdom Metazoa; phylum Arthropoda; class Insecta; order Lepidoptera; family Oecophoridae; genus Esperia; species Esperia sulphurella. The sequence continues at coordinate 18,695,530 of OX352258.1, forward strand.
TACAGTTGGTAGATGAGGAAATTACTGTCAGTCACTTTCTGACAAAGTTATTATACCTAATTATAAATGCGAAAGTTTGGATATTTGGATGTTGGTTACTCAACATGCTTCAACCACTGGACGGATCGGAATGAAACTTGGCAAACATATAGCTTAGGTCCTGGTATAGGACATAGGATAGTTTTTATCCCGACAAAACATCTCATTCGTACGGGAAATACATAATAATTTGAGATATTAAGTTGTCCACGAAGTCTAGTAATATATATGTAAATACTATATACTAATATATTATTCAGAAGGAAGTTTAATTAAATCCCTAACTAACAACCAGGGAACGGAATTAGGTAGTGTCATGTATCATCATCATCATCATGTCAGCCCCTAGACGTCCACTGTTGGACATAGGCCTTTCCCAATAAACGCCACCACACCCGATTCGTGCGCCTGCCGCATCCAGGCGCTTCCGGCCACCTTTTTCAGGTCGTCGGTCCATCTGGCGGCGGGGCGTCCCACCCTGCGCATGCCATTAATATGTGATCTCCACTCCAGAAATCGTCTGCCCCAACGGCCATCGGTTCTGCAACAGATGTGGCCCGCCCACTGCCACTTCAGCTTGCTAATTTGATAATTGGTGATCGCAGTAATGATCTTAATATACACAGGAGAACGCTGCTGCCCGTGCCTGGGGCAATCCCTTAGACGCCTTGACGTCACCCACAGGAAGATTGGTGGTGACCCTATTCTGAGCCAGGAACCACACTGCTCAAAAATATTATAATGTTTGCAATTCGCCAACGAAGCAATAATGATATGTTTACTTACAGTAATTTATTTTGTTGCAGATAACCGCGGCCGTGACCCCACGCCGGCGCAGGCGCATCGATAACTACGATAAGACAAAGTCACTAATTAGATAAATATAAGGTACTTGACCCAAATAAGGTCCGGTCCACAATAAGGCCAACCAAAGATAAATCCTACGTCGCGAAATCGAATTGCCGCCAAAGTCTATAACAGTGTGGGCATATACCATAAGAGTGAAGCGCTGGTCGCATCCATCCCTCTGTCATACGCCGCCAGCCATATTCGAGCCTTCTAAACTGGAGCGCGACTATGGTAAGAGACCGAACGGCATGACTCTAGTTCCCTGGCACATGGGACGCGCGCTTGTGTGGGACATGCGTGAACACACTTGCCCCGTCCCACCTTCCATGTACTTCAGCGAGAGTAGTTAGTAGTACTTCGAACGCAGAGAACCTCAACCGGAATTACGAGTGCCTCCTCAACTTTGAGGCGTTTTGGTACAAGACCCAGGGCACGTGGGGTTCCGTTGCCCATCGTCTTTTCAAATACATCTCGGGTAGAGATTACCCGGGATCCAGCTCCTGGGCGCTCTGCGAGCTGTGGCAAGTTTTCTATTCGTAGCATATAGAGTTGAGTTCCCGTTTTGTATTTGATTTATAAATTATAGACTTTGGCAGCATATTATGCCCTGACTCCTCACCCGATGATTTTGCTGATATCTACAGTCCGTAAACACCTGTATCGCAATTATTGCTGCGTGAATAGATTACTACTGATTCGTTTTATTTATCTAGGGCATTGATGTATACTGTATATTTTGCAATTATATTACGGTATTTATCAAAAGTACCAAGATGTAATAGGCTTTCTTTCGTTGTAATAATGTCTGGGCTTTGTTAAGGTACTTCAGGTTCTTAATATGGCCCGAACGACTAATTTCAGTGTTAAAACTCTGTTTGTAAGATAATAAGTTTTATCGTAATTTTTCCTTAAAACCTGTAATTAAAAACGTATACAAATGTGATAGGCCTTATTTGGGTCAAGTAATTTTTTTTTTTTGGTCAGTTTATCAGCATCCCATAAAAGGATGAGTCACATAGAAACAGAGAGATATATAAATGGCAGATAGGAATGGAGCATTTGTAAGAGCCCATAGCTGGACATAGGCCTCTTTTAAGGCGCGGCACTGAACCCGATCCTCGGTTCTTCTAGCCCAGTCACTATCAGCTGCCTTACGCAGATCGTCGCTCCACCTAGCCAGGGGGATCCATTCGAGAACTCGTTTACCCCAACGGTAGTCGGTTCTCCGACAGATGGGACCAGCCGTACGTAACGTACAAAATTTTTGAGCTATGTCGAAGTTCTCTGGCGAATCACCTCATTTCGGATCCTGTCGCTTAGAAAAACTCCGAGCATAGCTCTTTCCATAGCCCGCTGAGCGAACCAGTATGAAAATATGGATTGAATAAAAGGACCATATTAAGTGGTGGACTTGAGTTGTGGTTTGTTACATACAAAGGTTTGTATGGGCACTGACCTCAGAGATGTCATTGTTCTCAAATCGATGGATTTGATAATGTATCGACATGTGTACCACCTCTATCTAAGTCTATTCCATACAAAATTTACCTTCAACGAAGTTCTTACGGAATAATAATATTATTGTTTAATATTATAAAGGGGTAAAGTTTGTGAGGTTGTAGCGGGTAATCTCTGGATCTACTGAACCCATTTTGAAAATTCTTTTACCAATAGAAAGCCACGTTATTTGTGAGTATCATAGGAAATGGAAAGAATTTTTCGTGGTAGTCGGAAAATATTTACCGCCTAACGAAGTGGGCACGGGTCAGCTAATGTTAGTATAAAAATTATATGATAGTTCCAACAGGTCTGTTTTTAATGAGATTTTAATTAGCGATAACTAAGATATGACTTAGTAAATTAAAATAGATTTATTTAATACTCTTCTATTGGATCGTTAAGACTGAAACTGTGACGGTTAGTGATCAAATTATATAACTTTATATTATCTCAAAGTTATTAGTCTTAATTAGAGTTAAGTGGATGAAAAATATATTATAATGATACTCAGTGGAAAGGTTGAAGCGCCATTCAGTCAGTCATCTCAGAAAATAGTAAAACTGGGTAAATATTCCCATAACTGTGATCACCAATGCACCTGCCAGGCATGCTGATTATGGCAAATCCCCCAATGGACAGCCCACCATCATGTCACCACCATGTCATTCTATTGAAGAGGCTTATAAAAAACTTGTTTATTGGTTTCCTTATAAATAAATACATAACACTAGACAATAATACACAGAAATATTAAATTACTAGCTGTGCCCGCGGCTCCGCTCGCGTGAACTACAGAATCCGCTCCCATTCCCACTTCCGCTCCCGCTTCCGCTCCCACTTCCGCTCCCGCTCCCCTCCCGCCTCCCTCCCGTTCCCCTCCCGCTCCCACTCCAATTCCCACTCGCAGCTCCAAATGTAATCGCAATCTGAATAGTACGGAAATACTATTATTTGCAATATATTGCATACTAACCTTACCTACTAATGTATTTGAAAACTAAAAATGTCTATAACTTTTGATTGAGTTAGCCGATTGCGATGAAATAAAGACTAAATGTTAAGTTAAGTTAAGCCCCATGTTTTTGTGAAAAGTTCATCAAAATCCGTTTAGTAGTTTTTGAGTGATGCGTGCACAAACTCACAGACAAACAGACAAAAACTCCGAAAATGACTAAAATGTGTTCTATTACTTATCCTTAGACCCCTAAATTTTTTATCTTGCAAATATCTTTAATGTACAGACACGTGATGTTTACGATTTTATTTATTAGATGTACTAAATTAATAATATATAAGGAGGAACCACTGACTTCAAAACTAGGCGGAAACCTGTATATTTTTGGGGCCAGCCAGCAGTGGACGTATTTCAGCTGATGATGTTATGATTTACAATAATATTAGATATTTGCCTTTACCTATTGTATCGAGTATTGTATGGATAAACCACAGACAGTATATTCGACTGAATAAAAACATACGCTGCGACTCCATTGTTTCATTTAACTAATGTTCAAATTTCAATGGAATTTTTGAATTTTTGTTTTCCATTGTAAATAGTGACCTGAAACACAGTCAGAGTTACTCGTATAAACTATGTATATTTCATTCCAGATTAATAGTCCTATGAAAACAAACGCATTTGCGTCTCGAAAACAAAATACACAATAGATGGTGTTCCTAAGTGGACTGCAAAGTTTACATGGTAATACAAACCTGTTTTTGCTGCTGGTGACCCTTTCATGTATATGTTACCGAGACGTAAATAGCGTTGGTTTTCATAGGACTATTAATCTGGAATGAAATATAATCCAGGGCAGATAATCCTGCATATCCAATACAAAACTCATGCGGGTAGGCATACCTACCTTTCATGCGGCAACATGAATGATAATCATCATCAGGATATTTTTGTCTCCACTGCAGCACAACCCTCTCTCATCTGCCGGAGACAGACGGAGGATTTGGCCTACACTCCCCGCGCTGGCCAGACAGGTCGGGGAGGCCTGATTGATGTTTTATAATGTATTCTCTTAGTACGACATCCACGGGAAGAGTTGGAGTGGTCCTATTCTACTCTACCGGAAACCACACGGCGGTGTGAATGAATGATAAGCTTAATTTTTTCTTCAGGTAACAAGAGTCAAAAAGCCAGGAGAAGTGAGATTTCGGATCCTCAATAATATTTGAGTTTACTATTTTTAAAACTGAAATAAATATAAATATGTCAGACATTCACACCAATTATCCAGTCCCAAACTAGGCAGAGCCTGTGCTATGGTTACTAGATAACGGATACTACAGTAATTTACTAGCTTAAAATTTTACTGGGTTATTACTAACTCTAGTATATATTATCTTTGTTACTACATAGAAAAAGGTTAACATATTTAGGATAGAATTGTAGATTATTAAATGGGTGATGTTAAATGTTAATGTTTCTATTACTGTAGGTATCTAGCTGTGCCCGCGGCTCCGCTCGCTTGGACAACAGAATTATTCCCCGCTCCCGCTCCCACTCCAGCTGCCACCGCCACCTCTTACCCTTCGCTCTAATCGTAACTCATTGCAATGTGAATTCCGCCGAGCATTACACTTCTATGTTTTGTAGTGTATTCTAATGTAGGTAATGTATTTTGAAAACTATAAATTCGCGTAACTTTTAATGCGATGAAATAAAGACTACCTAAATGTTACTCCGAAGTTTTTCTGTAAACTGCATCAGAATTGATTCATTAGTTTTTACGTGATGCTTGCACAAATGAACAGACAAACAGACCAAAACTCCAAAAATGATCTAAATGTGTTCTATTACTAAGACTTAGCCTTAGACCTCTAATAATTATTTTTTGAAATATAAGTTTCAATGTACAGACGAAGTAGGTATACGTTTTTATATATTAGATTAGATAAGTTCATATATAAATGAAGTACCATTATATAAATATAAACATTTCGCTGCAAGTAACTACTTATCTGATTCCGATCTCTGATAATTCTCATCATCATCATCATATCAGCCCCTAGAAGTCCACTGCTGGACATAGGCCTTCCCCAATGAACGCCACCACACCCGGTCCTCTGCCCTCCGCATCCAGCCGCTACCGGCCACCTTCTTCAGGTCGTCGGTCCACCTGGCGGCGGGGCGTCCCACCCTGCGAGTGCCGATCCGCGGTCTCCACTCCAGAACTCGTCTGCCCCAACGGCCGTCGGTTCTGCGGCATATGTGGCCCGCCCACTGCCACTTCAGCTTGCTAATCATTTCGGCTATGTCGGTGACTTTCGTTCTTCGTCGGATCTCCTCGTTACGAATCATATCCTTCAAAGAAACCCCGAGCATAGCCCTTTCCATAGCTCGCTGAGCGACTTGGAACCTGTGGATCAGGCCCACTGTCAGTGTCCACGTTTCTGCACCGTAGGTCATGACAGGCAGGACGCACTGATTAAAGACTTTTGTCTTTAAACATTGTGGAATAGGCGACGTGAAGACTTGACGCAGTTTTCCAAATGCTGCCCAGCCCAACTGGATTCTTCTGTCAGCTTCTCTATCGAAATTGTTCCTACCCAGCTGTATTATCTGTCCTAGGTAGACGTACTCCTGAACAACTTCAATATTGACATTTTCGACGATCACCGGTCTTAGGTCAACGTGTGAGTTGGACATGACTTTCGTCTTGTCTACGTTCATCCTAAGACCTACTCGTCTGGAAGAGCAGTTGAGGCTGGTCAGCATATCCTCAAGATCCTGCAGCGACTCTGCCATTACAACTATGTCGTCTGCAAATCGAAGGTGTGAGATGTGCTCGCCGTTTATACTTATGCCCCGTCCTCCCCAGTTCAGCGTTTTAAAGACATCCTCCAGTGCGCTGGTAAACAGTTTCGGGGATATAACATCCCCCTGTCTAACCCCCCTTTGCAACTGGATTGGCCTTGTTTGCTGATTCTGGAGTTGAACGGTCATATGCTGATAATCCTACTTCCAACTAATATTATAAATGTGAAAGTTTGGATATTTGGATGTTTGTTACTCAGGCACGCTTCAACCACTGGACGGATCGGGATGTAACTTGGCACACATATAGGTTTGGTCCTGGAATAGTACGTAGGATAGTTTTTATCCCGAAAAAACATCCGATTCGTACGGTAAATACATAATAATTGGTGATGATTTGAAACAAATAGATTCATGTAGGTCGCATTTTATAAAACTAAAAATACCGACTCTCCCTTGTATGTATATATATATGAATCGGCGGTTTTTGCAAAATCTAATATTAACATGTTCACATTTAAAATTCGTATGAAGCAATTAGATAAAATGGCAGTGTTACCAGCAAACACTGCCTTGTTACACAAAAGCCTATTCTGCAGGATACCTCACATATATAATAAAATCCTTAAAACGATACGAGATGTAGATGAGATTAATTTATTTAAAAAAAAACTCCACGATCTGTTGACAGAAAAATGTTATTATAGTTTGGAAGAATTTCTTGGTGACGGTTCAATTTAAGGTTTTAATTTGTATCTAATTAACTCAACTTTGTTTTTAAATGCATGCTTTACTGCGACACAATGTTGTGTGCCCACGTGGCGGGACATAGCCGAGCTCTAACTATGACATGTAATCCTTTATGTACCTATGATCCACTTCATTTCATGTAAAGTTGTCCACGCGGCGAAGTCGCGGGCAGCAGCTATCTACTAATAACATACTTACTCGTAGATGTATGTTATCTGCAGTTAAACACTCAGCTGAGCTCTCAAGCGAGGTTATTGATCGCAACAATAGTTCATTTCAGCGGGTTGCATCTAACCGAAGCAATTTGGTGGCACGTCGGGGCCGTGATTAATGCGTCGACCCGGGGACCTCGTGCGGGGACCCCGGGGACCTCAGCGGGGACCCCGGGACCTCATGCGAGGGGGGCGATATCTGCCAGTGACGGTATGTCATGCGTATCCACTTTAGTAGGCAGAATTACTTTTGATATGAGTTGTGATTCTCAAGCTTGTTTTGTAAAATCGCGGAAGCGCCGCTAAAATTGACACTTAGTTAAAATAGAAGAACTGGGTGGTTCTTTAATTTAATACACGAATAAATTGTGTATTCTTAAGATATATTTTTAAGTTCCATGAAAATACCTAAAGACATTTTTTTTATTTATTGTAAAGCTTATAAATCCAGTTTTACTTTACCACTATCGAAAAATTATCAACAGATAATTAGGAAAAGAAAGTATATTCTTTTGATTCCCGCGACTTCGTCAGAGGCAAATTTAAAAACCTTAGGAGTTAAATTAAACTGGACGAGAATGCCATATTGGCATTATGTTCGCCGTTTGTACAATCCTATATGCAATCAGGCCTCCCCAACCCGTCTGGCCAGCGCGGGGAGTGTAGGTCAAATCCTCCGTCTGTCTCCGGCAGATGAGAGAGGGTTGTGCTCCTGCAGTGGAGACAAACTAACCTGATGATGATGCTGTGCAATAAAAATCCTAAGTGTGGTCTTCATCGTTTGAGAAAATCTAGGCAACACTGCTTCGCTGTAACACGCTGAAGAGTTTATCAGCAACACATCCTAACAGATCCTTTTACACGGTTAGAAATCCGTTCGTGCTATTGTACGAGGCACCTCCTGCATGAGGGGGGGCTGTGGGAGACCGTCAGCTGTAAGGCCTGTGGAGAGGACGGCGACACTGAAGCACTTGTACTAGCTCCAAGGCTGGGGCCAGCTTACCCTCAACTCGAGGACTACAGGCTTATGTCCCTTAAGCTGCATAACAGCTTCTATGCAGCGGACTCCTGCGGATGGAAGATAAGATTAAAACTGAACCCATTTTTAAATAGTTGTAGTTTTTATTTAGTCCACATTCTTCAGAAACACCGAAACCTTATTTTTTATTCCTGGTCAGAGGTGACGAATGTATCCAGAAATAGTTTTCCACTTTCGACATAGATAGATAGATAATATAATTATTATATTATCTATCGATAAGATAATTATTGCACACAAATTAATAATAACAATAAAAATAGGTACAGATTTTTGGAAAGTGTACAAAGGCGGTCTTAACACATAAAGCCTATTATAAAATAAACGATTATTTGAAGGACAAAGATGCCTGGTACTAATGTTAATTCAGCTTCGCAAAATCTAATAAATAAAATCGTAAACTTGGCGTGTCTGTACATTGAAGGTATTTGCAAAAAAAATAATTGGGGGGTCTAAGGATAAGCAACAGAACACATTTCGATCATTTTTGAAATTTTTGTCTGTTTGTCTGTTTATCTGTTTGTCTGTGAGTTTGTGCACGCATCACTTAAAAATTACTGATCGGACTTTGATGGACTTTTCACAAAAACATGGGGATTTACTTAACTTAACATTTAGTCTTTATTTCACAACTAAAATGTCAAAACTAAAAATGTCTATAACTCAATCTAAAGTTATAGACATTTTTAGTTTTCAAATACGTTAGTTACGTAAGCTTAGTGTGCAATATATTGCACATAATAGTATTTCCGTACTATTTAGATTGCGATGAATTTGGATTACATTTGGAGCCGCGAGTAGGAGTTGGAATGGGAGTAGGCGTGGGCATGGGCGTGGGCGTGGGCGTGGGCGTGGGCGTGGGCGTGGGAAAAGGGGAGTGGGTGTGGGAGCGGAAGCGGGAGTGGAAGCGGAAGCGAAAGCGAAAGAGGGGAGCGGGAGCGAGAGCGAGAGCGAGAGCGAGAGCGGGAGCGGGAGCGGGAGCGAGAGCGGGAGCGAGAGCGGGAGCGAGAGCGGGAGCGAGAGCGAGAGCGAGAGCGAGAGCGAGAGCGAGAGCGAGAGTGAGAGCGATAGCGGGAGCGGGACCGGAGCGGAAGCGGAGGTGGAAGCGCCAGCGGAAACGGAAGCGGGAGGGAAGCGGGAGGACAGCGGAAGCGGGAGCGGGAGAGAAAGCGGAAGCGGGAGCTGGAGCGGGAGAGGTCTCGGGAGCGGGACCGGAGCGAGAGCGGGAGCGAGAGCGGGAGCGAGAGCGGGAGCGGAAGCGGGACCGGAGCAGAAGCGCCAGCGGAAGCGGAAGCGGGAGTGGGAATGGGAGCGGATACTGTAGTTCACGCGAGCGGAGCCGCGGGCACAGCTAGTCTTTATTAATTGTATGCAAACTTAAAAGATGTGTTGCGTGAAATTTGTTGCGCCGTTTCTTCTTCACAGCGCTAACACCTAGGAAGCAGTAGTCGATAAAAAAGTGACGTGTATATAAATGTACCGAGTGTACTCATATGCAATAAATGATTTTGACTTTGACTTTGAAGCGATCTCTACATATTCCACTTTCATTATTAAAATCTCCTAATAAACGCTATTTTAACAGCGTAGCGTTCCGTTTTTACCTGAGACAACTGTCAAAATGTACAAAAAACATTAGCAGAATACGAAGTCACGGAACGTTCGTTTCATCAACGTCTGGAGTTTGTTTAAACGTTCGCTGCGGCTGAAACGCAGCTGAAGTACAAACGTTGTGCGCAGCGGAATATGAAAAGTGTTAAAACCTGCGTTTCAGCTGCAGTTCAGTTGCGTTTTATGCGAAAATGCGTTAGTAGAATTGGCCCCCAGGTCGCAGTTTGAATTCCAGATCGTGTCTAAATTTAATCGCGTTTTGCATTGTTTCTGGTGTTCCATGTTCTCAAATCTCTGGAGGAGGTGAACATGGACCACAGCAATGTGATGCGGTTCCTGTCGTACACACTGATGGTGTTCTTGGCGAGCTACCTCGTCGCAGCGGTGAACCAAGGCTTCCAGTGTTTCAGGTGGTTTGAGTTCTTGCATCTTTATAACTTCCTTTATATTCCGTTAGAACGCGCTACTTGTTAGTTTTGAGGTACTTAGTATTGCGAGAGAATAGATAGTTTTACACTAGCGATAGCAGCGCTGACTATCGATAGTGTGAAACACTTACACCTATAGGTCGTTTATGAAACAAAATAATTTTTCGCACCTCATAAGTCGCCTCAACATTTTACCTTTATGATTGATAGGTAATTGGTTATTAAATAACATATCAAATGGTCATCTGTTATCTAATTTAATAACCAATTAGTGTCAATCATGTAGTTAAAATCTTTGAGGCGACTTATGATGACGTATGACTTATGAGGTACAAAAAATGTTTTACTTCTTAGTGTGACCTGTGTAGGAAGCGGTAGTCGCAAAAAAAAGTGTTTGTAACTTTCTTCAGATTCCACTTTCGTCATTATTTTCTTTCTTAAATGTTGTATACTTATATAATATCGGAGTCATCGCAGGGCTCCACGGGCGATCGCGTGTTCGGTAACGTCTAATTGGGCCCGAGCGCGGCGGCCCGGCCCGCGGCCCGCATGCCGGCGGCCCAGTGCGCCGCACGGAGCCGTGCCATGCGGCCCGCCGACAACCAGCCCTGCCTGCTTCCGCATTGTCCACGGTGACAGGACTCTGAACGTAAACAATTCCATTGTAAATTATTTAATTAGAGAAAAAAAACGAGAAAGTTTTTTTTAAATATTTAAATTGTTTAAACCTAGATACAAAATCCGGTTGCAAAAGCGATGGTCGTTCACAGACGAGTTGAATTGTAACAACACTCAATATGTAGGCGAAATGAGATGCATCTCTAACACTAGGAACTTGATCCTAGCTCTAACATAATATATATATTTTTAATTTTAAAATTAAAAGGTTGGCTAGAAGAGATCTCTTTTAGAGATAAGCTCGCCTTTGTATACAAAATTTGCAACTGTATTTACTTTTAAAATGTGTGCAATAAAAAATATATTAAAACTAGGTTACGAAATGTAATAAATATGTAAAATGTGGTACAATGGAGTGGCATTGTCAACTTGTAACAAAACTCCTTAAATTAGACTAAATAAAGTCTAAATCTAAATTAACAGAAGCCCAGTGGTAACTTTATAATATTAAAACTAATTACAACCGGAACCAATGTTTCATAGTTAATGAAACTATATGTTTCATATGTTTTTTTTGTTTATATTTAGAGTTTTATTTTTAAATACAATTTAAAGAACGTATTAACGTCTCTTTCATTAGCATATCGTCAGTTTTAGCCATACAGATTCTGCCATCCGCTTCTGCCACCACTTCCATCCAACTTCAAAAATTCCTCTTCGCCAACGACCATCGGTTCCGGAGATCATTACATATTTTTAAAGAATAGATTTTTTTAGATTTATTTATTTCACTTTTACATGGCATTCTAATATGGTAAAAAGGATCGTCATAAAATAATGCACAAAATATAAATTACAATGTCAACAATCCAAATAATGTCATAGTATATAACATACTATCTATGTCAGTATATAATATTAAAATAAAAATTTCAAAATACACTTGGTATTAAATTATCACAAATTAAATTAAATTAAACGTCAGAGGGCCCACCAATTTTATTTTTTAGAAAATTCATTTATGGAATAATATTCATTTTCCAACAAAAGGTTTTTGAGTCGTCGACTAAACGTTTCAATATTATACAGTTTCAAGTTATAAACCTAGTGATGTGTGATATTCTTAGTAAAAAAGTGATACAGTGAAAATAAGTGTGGAAGGAACCTAACAGCTATGAGGCTCGCCCGTCAGTAATTAGAATATCGCTTCACATTTAGCACAATCCCATTAAATCCCTATTTTATTTGTAGTCCTACTAATATTATAAATGAGAAAGTTCGGATATTTGGATGTTTGTTACACAATCACGCTTCAACCACTGGACGGATCGTAATGAACCTTAGCACACCTATAGGTTAGATCCTGGAATAGGATATAGGATACTTTTTATTCCGAAAACAATTTTCATTTCTACGGGAAATCCTACTAATATTATAAATGCGAAAGTTTGGATATTTGGATGTTTGTTACTCTATCACGCTTCAACCACTGGACGGATCGTAATGAAACTTGGCACACATATAGGTTAGGTCCTGGAATAGGATATATGATAGTTTTTATTCCGAAAAAACATCCCATTCCTATGGGAAATACCTGCATAATAATTTGTGATTTTAAGTTGTCCACGCGGACGAACTCGCGGGCAACAGCTAGTGATTGATATAACAAATACATTAAAAAAAACACAATTAGGAGTGCAATTATAGATATCTCGGAAGTCGATAATTTCAGCATTCCATCTCTAAGTAAGTATGTCATTTTTATTTATGAGCCAAAGATTATGTACGTAAAAAGTAGATTGTATGGAGTTTTATATTCTTATCGAAATCAACAAGATTCCCTGCAAGCACTGGGCATTTGCAGTCCTTGAAAAGTGTGATTCGTCAAGTCAGCCCTTAAACGTCCACTGCTGGACATCCTTCCCCAATGAACGCCACCACATCCGGTCCTCTGCCCTCCGCATCCGGCCGCTTCCGGCCACCTTCCTCTTTGCATACCAATCCGCTTTCTCAACTCCAGAGCTCGTCTGCCACATTACACCTGCTAAAGTACTAAACAATCTGTATTTTTACAAACTCTATCATCATCATCAGCCTAAATACGTCCACTGCTGGACATAGGCCTCCCCAACAGAGTACCACTCCTAAGTAAGGAAGTGTATAGAGTACCACTCCTGGTAAGTTGTCCATTGGGGGATTTGCCATAATCACCACGCTCGGCAGGCGGATTAGTTATCGCAGTAATGATCTCAACATACACACACAGGAGAGCGCTGCTGCCCGTACCTGGTGCAATCCCTTAGTCGCCTTGACGACACCCACGGGAAAGATAGGGGTGGCCCTATTCTAAGCCGGGAACCACACGCCTTTTATAGTAAGTTTATTATTAAAAAAAAAAAAAAAAAAAAAAATTATAATCGTTTTAAATTGTGATTGTAACTGTTACATAATAAAATAATAACTCCCACACACATACATGCATTAATAAGTGTTTGTGTGTGTGTGTGTGTGTGTGAACTAGCATTAGTTCCAACTGTACATTTTTCTGATTTAATTTCAAAGTTTCTGGAGAGAGTTTTCAAGAGAGCCCCCACAATCTCTACTCATCCATACTATACGGAATCTCTACACAACCATACGAGTATACATGCGGAGTATTTCCATGTTAATGCTATCGCCCTCCGGCTCAGCACATACATAATTAAACTGGGCATTAGTCCGCAAAGGGCCGACGCCGGCCGCCCTCCGCCCTTCGCCCTCCGCCCTCTAAAAGCACCGCTTGTGCCCTCCAAACATCCCTCAGGGTATCTTATTTAAATATTTTTTCTGTACCAAACATATGAAGGAAATACGAGATATAAGTCGTGGAACTGGGTATTTATTAAATCATAAACAGCTTTATTATCCTATCCTACTAATATTTGCGCAAAGTGGCGATACATCGTTTCTGCCTATCCCTCTGGGACCAAGGCGTGAGCATTATGTATGTATGTACTAATATTATAAATGTGAAAGTTTGGATATTTAGATGTTTGGATGTTTGTTACTCAATCACGCGTCAACCACTGGACGGATCGGGATGAAACTTAGCACACATATAGATTAGGTCGTGGAATAAGATATAGGATAGTTTTTATCCCGAAAAAACATCTAATTCCTACGGGAAATACATAATAATTTGTGATATTAAGTTGTCCACGCGGACGAAGTCGCGGGCAACAGTTAGTAAGTACATATGTAGTACATTTCTTTATCAATTTGGTACTAAACGCATAATACTTGTCCTTTTACTCTAAGGTTGACTGGAAGAGATCCCTAAGTGGGATAAGTCCGCCCTTGTACACAGTTTAATTCCTATTTTATTATTGTTGTGATTTTTGGTACAATAAAGCGTTTACATACATACATACATACATACCGCTGAAGTATAATGCCGCGTGGTTCCCGGCATGCCGCGTGGTTCCCGGTATGCCGCGTGGTTCCCGGCTTAGAATAGGGCCACCCCTATCTTTCCCGTGGGTGTCGTCGAGGCGACTGAGGGATTGCACCAGGGACGGGCAGCAGCGTTCTCCTGTGTGTGTATGTTAAGATCATTATTGCGACCACCCATCCTGCCAAGCGTGGTGATTATGGCTAACCCCCAATGGACATCTAACCAAAAGTGGTATTCTATTGGGGAGGTCTATGTCCAGCAGTGGACGTATTCATGACTATAAAAGCCAATAAAGAAGTCTGACTTATTAAATTGAAAACTAAAATGATGATTAACATCAGCCTGCAAGAGTCCACTGTTGGACATAGGCCTCTCCCAAGGTGCTCCACTGAACCCAATCCTCGGTTCTTCTCATCCACTCACTGCCGCTTCTTTACGTAATAATATTAGGATGCCTCAGGGTTGAAACCGCGGGCTAAACTAAATGAAAACCTTCATTTGCCGAGAATCAATAACCTTTTCTCGTAATATTAGTCTGTAGGTAAGCTGTAATACGCAACGAGGCCTACAAATGAAATGTAATGCGGAACGTCGCGTGCTACGAACAATAACGAATAGGGAAAGAATCAGCTCCATATTTCAATAGATACTGGCTTTTGACTTCAACTAAAATACAAAATTCACTCGTGCAAATGCAAGCGATTTAGCAACGATCACTATGTACTACTAGATGGAGCGTTCCAAACAATCGCTCTGTTCCACGCAAGTAGCCACAACTCTTTCACATTCCCAATGAAACTTGTGCAGTTACTACGCAGAACATTTAATTATTACTAAATATTGACGCTACGGTTAAATAATGTCAATATTTAGTAAATGATTAAATATTCTGAGTAGTAACTGCACAAGTTTCAAAGTGAATGTGAAAGAGTTGTGGCTACTTGCGTGGAACAGAGCGATTGTTTGGAACGCTCCATCTAGTAGTACATATACAGATCGTTGCGATTTAGAGAAGATGGGGCATGCCGTCATGAACGGAACGGTTGTAGACTAGGGTTGGCATCCGTCCGGGTTTCCCCGGATTAGTCCTAGTTTCATTTCTAGTCCGGGTTTTAAAGTTTTCAATAAAAATTAATTTTAACAATTAAAACCGTGAATGAAATATTTATTTGCTAGAATTGAAAATATTATATACATTTTGTCTTATAAAAGTAAATAAAAAAATGGGCTCCAGGTCGCTGCCCCGCAGTAGGGTGCCCAGAACACTGGCTGCGTTTCCCCTTTGAATGGCCAGGCTAATGCGCTGGCCGAGGTACGCACCAGCCCTCCGGTTGCCCGACAAGTCGACTAGGCGCTTCGATAAATCGGCGACAAGGCGACGCGCCTCCAGCCCCCACGGTGCCATCGTCTCCACAGCGAAAGGCACGAATATGTAGCGATCGCCGATTGCTGCATATTGGCGCCGTACAAGATGTCGGTTATTGACTCCTCAACCCTTCCTGTCAGCATGAGGTTGATGAGAGCGGTGATGCTGCTCAATAGGTCTTCGCCCGCCTCGCCAGTGGCCTCGCAGAGTAGGTGTTTTAAAGAAAGAAAGAAAAGAAAGAAAGAAAAACATTTATTCACTACCACAATTGGCACACACAAGGAAAAAACCAACAAAGCATGAAAAAAAATATTATAAGAACTAGAGAAAACAATTTAAAAATTTTAACATAGTTAAAATAGTATGCGTGTGCCGTGGCAGCAAAAGGGCAAACGACTCAGCATATGGCTAGACCAAGTAAGGTGCTAGGCGCTGATTTTCAGCCGCATAGGTGTTTTAAATGCAGTGGGCTGAGACCATCTGTACCAGCGGCTGAGCCCCCTCTGAACGACATCACCGCTAACAGCTACAATTAAAACTATTTTTTATTTTACTGAGTAACTTAACCCTAAAGGAAACATTCATATATTTTTTAGGTAAACACTGCATTAAAATATTTTGTACTTCTGGCTTGGTAGTGGACTGGAGCACCTAGCGTCTTGTAATTAATTTCTTTTTCAGGGAGGTCCGGGTAAAAAACTCGATCTCACCCAAATTTCCGGGTTTTTTAAGTTCGTGTCCGGCGTCGACAATTTTGATGATGGCAACCCTATACAGCCCATAGAGCTTTTTTTTAATTCAAGTAACTTTTTTCTGAATAGTGACTCTAGTATATATTATATTGCATTGCGCAAAGTGGCGATACATCGTCTCTATCTACCCCTCTGGGACCAAGGCGTGAGCATTATGTATGTATGTATATATTATCTTTGATATTGGGTACCTAGTAATGTATTATCTTTGGTTCAGGGTCCTTTTGATTTGGTTTTTGACACCAGAGTGCAATAGACAATGCTAAAAATAGACAAGATTCGTTTCATATCATCATCATATCAGCCTTTAGACGTCCACTGCTAGACATAGGCCTTCCCCAATAAACGCCACCACACCCGGTCCTCCGCCCTCCGCATCCAGCCGCTTCCGGCCACCTTCTTTAGGTCGTCGTTCCATCTAGCGGCGGGGCGTCCCACCCTGCGCGTGCCGGTCCGTCATATATTCGTTTGAAAGTCGCCTAACTGAGAATTGCCTGAACTTAAGTTATATATATTTTTGCAAACATTTGATCCGCTATTTCTGACCTTGCATGGGGGAAATAAGACAATGCTTCTCAGGCCTTTTGGACATTATAAGACAAAAGACACCAGACAAGAAAAACATCTATGCGCGTGTCTGATCCGACTAAAGAAAAAATGTCTTGTAATAATATGTATGCTCTCATATAACAACCAATGAGACTGTATTTCTTGTAAGACATTTCTCATTATTTTTTATGAATTTTTTCTGATAATGTGCAAAGGACTTACTGGTACTGTATAAAAAATTTGCGCCATCTACACACGCTAGCTACTATTAAATTAGCACATATAAACGGGGTTTCAAGCGTTGATAGCGCCATCTAGCAGCGAGTAGCGAATACAGATTACTACGAAATACAAGTATAAGGTCATAGATGGCGGTGTATCTGCATTAAAGTTACAAATTATGGTATCTAGAGGGCGTTAGTTCATAGTTTGCTAGTAAAAGTTTTCATCATAGAGTAACTTAGAAACTAGAAAGTTTTCACGAAGTGTTGGTTACGAACTTTTTCAAATAAGGTGGTTGCGCAATGCGTAGTAGCTAGTTCTACGACGTAGCAGGCTTTATTCGCAATGCTAGAGCGTAGCAAAAAAAATGCAACAAAATACTCAGTACCTACTCACTTTGATGGGCAGAATGTCCAGTCGTTTTTAAACTTTTTGAAGTAACGGAGCGGCTTCAGAAGTCCATGTTTATGCACGCTTTATAGGCAGAGCGGCTTAGACAGACGTTTGATTCCTACAACATAAGGAAGAGCGTTCCTCAGTAACTATTTCGAATTTGCTCAGAGTCTATTTGAACAGTTTTTACACGGATACAAATACTTGCCTATTCATGTACGGCCCAGGCGGATTGGTGATCGCAGTCAACGATCTCTATGTACTACTAGATTTAGCGTTCCAACAATCGCTCTGTTCCACGCAAGTAGCCACAACTCTTTCACATTCACAATGAAACTTGTGCAGTTACTACGCAGAACATTTAATTATTACTAAATATTGACACTACCGTTAAATAATGTCAATATTTGGATTGTGAATGTGAAAGAGTTGTGGCTACTTGCGTGGAACAGAGCGATTGTTTGGAACGCTCCATCTGGTAGTACATAGAGATCGTTGATCGCAGTAATTTTATACACAAAGAAGAATGCTGCTGCCAAGGGAAGACAGGCGGTGGCCCTATTATAAGCCGGGAACCACACGGCCAATACTAGGTACACTCCGGGTCCTCGGTGGTGCCAGTGTTATATATGTAAATTGTAGACAGGAACAACAAAACACAACCGAATGACGGAAGCTTGTGTGACAAAAAATTAAGATCGGGATAGATGAAAGTTTAAAATAAATTGTCTGAGGAGGTTAAGTGTCTAATTGATAAAAAAAATTCCGTACATCATCATCATCTTCAGGTTATTTTTGTCTCCACTGCAGGAGCATAACCCTCTCTCATCTGCCGGAGACAGACGGATGATTTGGCCTACACTCCCCGCGCTGGCCAGACGAGTTGGGGAGGCCTGAATGATGTTTTATAATGTATTCCCTTAGTCGCCTTGTACGACATCCACGGGAAGCGTTGGAGTGGTCCTATTCTACTCTACCGGAAACCACACGGCATTAAGGCTTAATAAATAAATAAAATAAAAATTCAAGACAAGTCAATAGTAGTTTAAACAGATGCGGGCATCAAATACTATTCTGTTCCATAAAGTTTTAAAAAACAAAATTGAATAATAAATAGGTCGATTTACTCAGCTACAAGCATTCATTACACTCTACAATTTGATAATCCATATAAACCGCATGCATTTACGAATGTCCCTGACATGTTAAAAACAAAAATATGTTACCTCCGAGGAAACGATAACAAGCAGTGCATGAGTCGAACTTTCTTTTATACTTATATCACAGTAGTCATGACTACTATGATTATCAAAGAAAGTTCAACTCATATGCAAGACATTTCGGAGTAGGGAGGTCAAAAGAATGAAGTTAAAAACATAAGGAGCATGCTCAGTACCTACTTACTTTGATGTCCAGTCGTTTTTAAACTTTTTGAAGTAACGGAGCGGCTTCAGCAGTTCATGTTAATGCACTCTTTATAGGCAGAGCTGCTTAGACAGACGTTTGATTCCTACAACATAAGGAAGAGCGTCCCTCAGTATCTATTATATATATATATATCTATTATATATGCTCCTTAGTGTTTTGTAACTTCATTCTTTTGACCTCCCTACTCCGAAATGTCTTGCAGTAAATAATTACTGGAAAGCTAAAACCGCCTATTTGAAAACTTTATAGATAAACTAACTCAGGCTGTGATTTAAGAAAAATCTGTATATTTCGAAAACTATGAGACTTTTACGTAGAAGGAAATGAGAATGAGATGTATGCTAGATTGCTAGTTAATTTATATGTATGTAATTATAATTGAATAAACGCAAACGCCTTTAATCCTTACACGCCATTCTTCTGTCGTAGTTCTGTCTCTATTTATTCAATCCGTTTTCTATGAAACTTGAGTCTTCGTGTAGGTACACCTTATTCGTTTGCACCACTTTCCTCCTTCACACATCAACGAAATCACCCTCACATCCCCTCACTTCGCACTTGCCGCGCTGTGCCGCGCGCGAGGGTCGCTCGCGCGCGGCACAGCGCGGCAGCATGCTGACGAGCGCGGTCGCCAACAACGCCGCCGCGGCCGCCGCCGCCGCCGGACAAGGCAAGAAAGCCGCGCAGGTCCAGCTGCAAGCGGAGCTCAACACGGACGATGAGTGGAAGAAGTTTCTATTAAAAGATGGGTTGCTTGGTGAGTTACTTTCCAACTCAAGTGTTTACTTAAATACCTATATCTTATTTACGGAGATAACTTTTTGGCGCAGCAGCTTGTGATTTCTGGAAATATTCACACATCGAAATAGGCTTGCTGTGTGGTTTCCGGTAGAGTAGAATAGGACCACTCCAACTCTTCCCGTGGATGTCGTACAAGGCGACTAAGGGAATACATTATAAAACAGGCCTCCCCAACCCGTCTGGCCAGCGCGGGGAGTGTAGGCCAAATCCTCCGTCTGTCTCCGGCAGATGAGAGAGGGTTGTGCTCCTGCAGTGGAGACAAAAATAACCTGATGATGATGAAATGGGCTTATTCCAATAATCCCCTGCGAAAAATCCCCTTATGGGGATTTCTGGAATTTTTGTCCAGAAATCCCCTGCCGATGCTCAAAGGAAACGCTAATTTTTTTAGTTTATTTTTTTGTTGTTCAATTATGTTTTAGCCTTGTAGTTCCCGGTTTAGAATAGAGCCACCCCCAATCATCCCATTGGGTATCGTCGAGGCGACTAAGGCTTCGCATCAAGGATGGCCGGCAGCTCTCCTATGTATGTTAAGATAATTACTGCGATCACCAATCCGCCTGCCAAGCGTGGTGATTTTGGCAAATCCCCCAATGTACAGCCCATAAAATATGCCCTTCTATTGGGGAGGCTTATGTTCAACAGGATGACGCTGATTATTAGCAAGAAGCATGCTAATTTCGAGCAAATTAGCATATGTATGCAGTAACATGCTAGTAATGGGCATTACTAATTTTGAGCTTGCTTCTAAATCGTAAGCCTATCTTTGATCGGTACCAAAAGTGTCATTCTAATGAGGAGGCTTATGTTCAGCAGTGGACGTATTCAAAGCCGGGAAATCACACGGCTGAGAATAGCCACCCCCAAATTGACGAATGAATTAAGCCAATGATTCTCGTTTATCTGTTCGTATGAAAGTGGTGGATGTTTACTCCGAGTGGTGCGGCCCGTGCATCGGCATGGTGGGCAACCTGAAGAAGATCAAGGTCGAGCTGGGCGGAGACAACCTCCACCTCGCAGTGGTGAGTGGGAAACGGCGCCATCATTCATCTCATCACCAATATTATATGATACTACAGAATCCGCTCCCGTTCCCACTTCCGCTCCCGTTCTCTTCCCACTTCTACTTCCACTCCCTTCCACTCAGACTCGAGACTCTCAATATCCCAACCCCAACCTCAACCCTATCCCTATCCCCAAAAACTAAATTTCACTCAATTCCATACGCGCCGCGCCGTTCGCCGCGCCACGTCCGTTGTTTAACTACACGTATGATAAACTATAAACTTTCTTCTTCTTCTTCTTTTTTATTTAATGGCCTCTCTTTATTAGAATTCTGCCAATTTCGAGTCAGTCATGGGAGTGACACAAAAAAATTTGGTCGGTGAGTCTTCTTGAGCATCCAATCTAAAAATGGACAACACAAAATATATAATAACAAAAACCCGATCACCAATATGTTAGTTAAGTGTTAATATCATTATAATTTGATTTTGTTAGTACGGGTAAAATCACATAAAGTTTTAATAAGTGGAGTATTTACATAAGTAAGCAAAGACTTAAAATTAATGGGACGTGGAATATTTGGTGGAAGGATATCATATAAGGAGTAGAGAAGGTTGGGGCAGTTAAAAAAAATATGGTCAGGGGTCCCTTCGTCAAGACCACACTCACAAATGGAGCTGTCCCTGATTCTAATCTTTGCCAAGTGAACGGGAGTGCACACATGGCCAAGACGGAGCCGGCATATGGTGGAAGTAACCTGTTTGTTGGCCTCTCGATAGTGGAAGAACCAAGGTTTGTTGGGGATATTTGCCTGGGTGTCAGCATAATGTTTGCCTTTTATGAGCTTGGATGCCCTCCACATGTCTTCCCAGGAAGAAACCATGTTTGATCTGGCTATAATGGAAAGGTCATGAGTGTATGTGATGTAGTGTTTAGGACACCCATTTTGGGTCGCATCTTTGGCCAGCAGGTCAACCGTTTCATTGCCCTGAATGCAAGAATGGCCTGGTATCCATGCCAAGACAACTTGGAGTCCCCTGAGGTGACAGTCAAAAAGAGCTTTCTTGAGCTTGAGAATGGAAGGAAACTTAATTTTGCAGCTGAACTGATTAGATATTAGGGCTTGTAGGGAACTTCGCGAGTCACTTAAAATAAGTGTCCGATTTATGTTATGAGAGTAGGCATACAATACGGCTTCCAGAATAGCTATGACTTCCCCAGTAAAAACTGAGGAGGTGGGGGGGCATTTATAATTTAGAATAATTTTATATTTTGGCACCCAAACTGCAGCACCCACACAGCCCTCATCAGACAGCTTCGAAGCGTCGGTAAACATAATGAGCCAGTCAGACCAATTTTCAGCAATTTCTTGATTGAGTTTAGAATTAGCTTGCGGCGAATCCTTTTGGATGCCTATGTTAAGCTTGATTTCTGGGCGATGGATTATTGCACGATAAGGCGTGTCAAAGAGAGGCAGTTTATTTAGTTTAAAAACAGGGGAATGTATTTTTGTAAACTTTATATAACTTTTGAGTAAACAGGGAATTTCTTTATGAGACCAATAGTTATCTGTGATTAGTTCCGATAATGTTTTAAGCCTTGCGATAAGAGGATGGAGAGATAACTGAGCTACTCTGAACAAAAATCTGTCCGAAAGATACTGCCTACGAAGAATTAGGGGGGGATCAACACATTCCAACTGCAGGCAGTTGGTGGGGGAAGATCTCATAGCACCTATAACAATGCGCAGGCATTTAAACTGAATTTTATCCAGTGCACTCAGAGCTGCCTTGTTGCATGGTTCCAGCAGAAATGAGCCATAATCCAAATGACTGCGAATCAATGCATTGTATAGTATTTTTTGAGTGTATGGGTGGGACCCCCACCACGCTCCAGAGATGGAGCGAAGGATATTAATATTCCTCTCGCATTTTTTTGCGATGTATGACAGGTGAGATAAACCTGTCATTTTTGAGTCAAGAATTACTCCTAAAAATTTTGCTTTATTCTGCACTAAAATATCTTGATCATTGATGGAAATTGAGATAACAGGAGTCATTCTCTTTCTGGTAAAAACAACGGCAGTACTTTTGGATACAGAGAGAGACAGGCCATGATCACTGAGCCAATCATAAAGATATCGCAGAGCCGAAGATAGTCGGGCTCCAGCCTCTACAGCTGAGGCATTTGAGACATACAGGGCTAGGTCGTCAGCGTACTGTAGGGTGTTGCAGAAACAGTTGGTAGATCTTTCTAGGTCGTATGTGTAGACGCTGTAAAGAATTGGGCTGAGCACTGAGCCCTGAGGCAGACCCTTCCATACCACTCTGGGCGGGAGAAGGTTGCCTTGAACTCGTACAGAGATGCATCTGGCCATAAAAAAGTTGGAGATAAAGTGTACCATCCTCGCGGGGATGCTCAGCTGTCGCATTTTCTGCCTGAGCAGCGGAAGATTAACATTATCGTAGGCCGATGTTATGTCCAAGAAGACCCCCACCAGCGACTCCTGTTTCGAAAAGGCAATGCGGATGTCAGACACAAAAACACTTAAACTGTCTATGGTACTTAGACCCTTCCTAAAACCAAATTGAGTATGCGCCAGGAGGCCCTTACTTTCTAACAACCATTCCAGACGGTTCTTGATTAGGTGCTCCATGATCTTTGCAAGGGTTGATGACAGAGCAATGGGGCGGTAACCCGATGGATCACTAGGATCCTTTCCTGGTTTCAAGATTGGTATAATTATTTGTGTCCGCCACTCTTCAGGAGGTTGGCCAGACAAATATATGTTATTAAAGAGGTTCAGTAAGAAGAGTTTCGTATCTGGTCCTGCCTTGGTAAGGAATGAGTAAGGAATTCCATCTACACCAGGAGAGGAATCCCGCAGGTCCTCGAGAACTAGAGACAACTCAGTTTGAGAGAATGGTTCATCCAAATCGTCATAGGTGCCGTTATTAGGATTGGTAGGGCGCAGAAGAGGAACAGCTTCATCGTGTGCAGGTACCCATGGAGGGGCTAACCTGTCCAAAAAACCGTCTATCCATACGGAATGGTCGTTGGCTGTTATGTTAGGATCAAGGTAAGCTCCACGATAGCGGCGTATGTTTTTCCAGATAAGAGAGGGGGGAGAACAGGGAGACAGACTCTCGCAGAAGCGTTTCCATCCTAATTTCTTCTTCTCTGAAAGCAATCTTTTGGTCTGGGCAGCTATACTTTGGTAATTCAGGTAATTAGATTCCGTCATGTTTGCAGAATATCGAAGTTCTGCTTCCTTTCGATTTTTAATCATGTCAGAACACTCTGAGTCCCACCATGGGGGGGAGGATATCATGTTCCGAGCAGAGTTCTTCAGAGGAATTGAAATGTCAGCAGAGGAAATCAAACAGGATATAAATTGGGCATATAATGGCTGCAAATTATCCATGCTCACTAAAGGGAGAGATTGAATTTTATAGTCTATGTTGGTAGCATAAAGTTGCCAGTCTGCTTTAAATAGGTTATATTTTAACAGGGGGGAAATCTCTCTAACAGGCATGTTTCGACCTGGTAATGTAATGAGAATAGGGAAGTGGTCACTCCCTAGAGCAGAGGGCAGTCTTCTCCAGGTAAGACTGGGAGCCAGACAAGGAGAGCAGAGAGACAGATCCACAGCCGATCTAGGATTCTGGACAGGGGAAACCCTGCGGGTGGGAGAACCGTCATTAAGTAGACATAGATTAAAATCATCAAACACATCTGTAAGAAGAGGGGCAAAGGAATCTACATAATAAGACCCCCACATTGTGTGATGGCTATTAAAGTCCCCCACAATGATAAAGGGAGCTTGAACACTGGATAGGATTAAATTTAATTCAGGAATAGCGGCAGGAACAGGATCTGGGATATATACTGAAATAAAGGAGACATCCATGATTTTGACGGCTACAGCATTTATATCCTCACTGTGGAGAGGAAGGGCAATTTGTGAAAAAGGAAGGGATCTGTCAACTAAGATGCAAGTACCAGCATAACCATCACTACGATCATTGCGGAGACATGAATATCCAGGCACTCGAAAGTGAGAACCCGGTTTTAGCCACGTCTCAGAGACCGCAAGGATGGAGGGCTTATATTTATTAATCAGGTAAATAAGTTCAGACTTCTTATGTCTGACGCTCCGACAGTTCCATTGAAGAAGGTTCAGGAATGTTATTGATTTTTTGAAAGAGAATATTTAGTTTTGAAAGCACGTTGTTCGGTAAAGAAGTATCATCAAACCTAGCGATGATACTTATTAAGGAGGAAACCAGAAGTTCTAACAGGTTATCATCCTGTGAAGTGGACGAGGAGGTAGTTTTTTGAAGGCCACAGCCATTGGGCTGAGATGACTGAGGGGAGCAAGTTATGTCCCTGTGGGCAGACTTGTCATAACCTGGCAAGTCAAGGGGTCTTGGGCGTTTGTTAATGTAAACGGTTTTGTTGTATGACATAGAAGTTGGAGGAGAGGTTACTGTCTGGCTGTTTGAGGGAGGATTAATATTTACAGGGAGAGAGAGAGAAGTAGCTGCAATGTTAGCATAAGACAGTCTCACTGTTGGCTCGCGAGCCGAGGCATCTGCATAGGAGATGTTCTCCTGTGACATTCTGATTTTAATTCTTTTTTGTCTAGAGTGTTCTGGACAGGATTTATCTGTAGCTGGGTGATTGCCGCCATGACATAGGAAACAGGTTGGGGTTTTTGTACAAGTTTCTCCTGGATGTTCCTGTGCACAGTTGTAGCAACGAGGCTTGGACCTGCATTGTGCCTTAATATGGCCGAATCGGCAGCACTTCAGGCACTGAATTGTAGGGAGTAGATATGTCTCAACAGGTATTCTAGAAAAGAAGCAATATACATGAGAGGGTAATCTTTGACCAGAGAAAGTGACTACGACAGATTGAGTGGCAACCCAATCCACACTACCATTTTTATGAACTTTACGATTTAAACGCCGGGCCCTAATTAGCTCTCCACACCCTTCTGGGATCTCTATATCAATAGCGAGTTCTTCCATGCTGAGATCTACTGGGATACCTCTGATGACCCCCATACGGGTTACACTGTACGCTGGAATTGTGGCACAGAATTTACCTTGAGCAAGGGAAGGAGATGTAATAAATGTGTTCGCGCCTTGGGCGGTGTAAAATTCGATGGATATTTTGTTTCGTCCAATACTTTTAACACCATCTCGTGCAATGTTGGAGATTTTATTTTGTTTGAGGAACTGCCCCACTTTAATAGGCCTTATGGTAAGGCCGGCTGCCGGATCAGCTTCCGTTCGCGATAGAATGACAATAAAAGGGGCCTTATCGGCATCGGTATACTTTTTTTTATCATCTGCTTGAGGGTGGGTATAAATTGTTTGAATAGAAGCGGATGCCTGACTTGGGTCTGTGATCAACTTTTTAGCGTTATCCTGAGATTTAACCTGCGATTCTTGATCTATCTTTCGTTTGTGAGTGGATGAGCTTGACTCAGGGATGATATTGGGATCGGATATACTGAGTATATCCGGCGGTTCTTCTGCACCTTCGACTTCCATGTCGAGAGTACAGAATTACATATAAATAAAAAACAGCACAACTTACCACCACCGGTATCAAACACAAACCACCACCACAATTTTTTACTTAGATGGCTCAAAAAAGATAAGTCTAAAGTGAAAATACAAACAGAATTCTACAAAAACGTGTGACAACCAATCACTCTGACAGCAGAATCCTCAACTATAAACTTTTTTCCGTGTAACTGTATTTGTTTGTGCTATAAAGTGTATTGTATTCTAATAAGCGTTTGGCGTGTAAAAGAACGCTTATTCCAACATGTCCATGTGACATTGAAATTAGCGTTAAAGAGTCCAAAAAATTAATCTTTACAAAGTACGCTTGCTATTCAATGTATTCGAGCAGCCCTTGCAACATCTGACTACTAATTTTATTTCTGTTCAGGCAAAAGCTGATACAATATCTGATTTGAAGAGGTTCAGGAAGCGCAGCGAGCCCACCTGGATGTTCATAGCGGTCGGTATACTCACACTGCGCACTCGTAATACCATTGTAAGGCTGGGGTCCACAGTTGGATAAAAGGTGGATGTGAGTGAGGCTAGTGAGGTGTGTCAGGATCGCGCAAAGTGGCGATTCGTCTCTGCCGACCCCTCTGGGTCCAGGGCATGAGTATTATGTATGTATATGTATTTTTTTATTATATACTAGCTGTGCCCGCGGCTCCGCTCGCGTGGACAACAGGTTCCGCTTTCCCACTTTCGCTCCCTATCCCACTTCCACTCAGACTCTCAATCTCACTCTCAATCCCGCTCCCGCTCCCACTCTCCTTTTCCCACGCCCACTCCCACTACCAGCTCCAAATGTAGTCCAAACTCATCGCAATCTGAATAGTACGGAAATACTATTATCTGCAATATATTGCGTACTAACCTTACCTACCTAAATGTATTTGAAAATTAAAAATGTCCATAACTTTTGATTGAGTAAACCGCTTGCGATGAAATAAAGACTAAATATTAAGTTGGTTAAACCCCATGTTTCTGTGAAAAGTCCATCAAAATCCGTTCAGTAGTTTTTAAGTGATGCGTGCACAAACTCACAGACAAACAGACAAAAATTTCAAAAATTATCGAAATGTGTTCTGTTGCTTATCCTTAGACGCCCAATTTTTTTTTGCAAATATTTTCAATGTACGGACACGCGAAGCTTACGATTTTATTTATTAGATTATATATTTAGACATTTATTTTTTTATTTAAAATATTGAAACATTACAGATTATTATTCCATTGCGTTACAATAATTTTTATGCTATAGACGAGACAAGCATTCCTCTCTCTAGCGTTCCCTTACATTCCGTCATCAGCCGTCCTATGCCGTCCACGAACACGTCACAGTGTGGTGTAACTTACAATAAACTGTGTAAATGTATGGGCTATAAGTTAAATTCATATAGTAACAGCTACTATGAAGGGAGACCATCTAACTCGTATTGCGTTTTCCAAATAGTACCCCTTCATAGCAGCTTTCGCTTTTCGCGCACAGCCCATCGTAGTATGTCGTCCACCAAACTTTTTGGTAGTTCGTTAATAATCTGCGGCAAGATACATGCGTTTATTCGCATTCCGTACACATTATTGTATTCCAGTTGTACATATTGGGGCAGGTTGGCAATGTCTCTTAGGTGACTAGGAGGTTTTATAATTCTATACTAGATACCATCGTAGTTTGAACCGAAATGGTTCTATCTTATCTTTTAATAGGGGACCAGGCACGCCCGGCGACACGTCGACCCTGTGGGATCTTTTGTGTCAGCCCCTTTGTCTATGCTGTGCTTCCGTCCCCCACAGTTCGTTGCATAAAATCTATTATGCAGCTAAGGGGCAGAAGCCTGTAGTCCTTGGGTTCCGGATAAGCCACACCCAGGACACTCATTCGCTTTGCAGCTAGTGCATTGCATTCACACAGCAGGTGTTTCACTGTTTCGCTGTCCTCCCCACAGGCTCTACAACTGACAGCCATGTTGAACCGAAATGGTTCTAACTACGATGGTACTCGTGCCTAGTTTTAAAAAAAAAGGCCTCTCAAACAGACTTCATTCAGAAAAGTGACAGCTACCTATTTTGTTTGTTATATTTTAATTATTTTTTACAACAGAAAAAAATTTCGGATCATGCCAAGAGTCCCCGCAGACTGAAAACTTTACATCGGCCGATAATTTAGTCAGGCTCTTAAACAGTATAAAGATGTATGCAAGTGCGCACACTATGACGATTTGTTGGCCCAGTGTGCGCACTAGCAGCTCAATCCGACTAAATTATCGGCCGATATAAAGTTTGCAGTCTGCGGGTCTCTAGGACAACTTCGGAAAAACCTTGTCTCGCGCTGGAATTTCCCATTATTAGTTTCCAATCCAACAATCTTGCCTGATGTTACTTACGCGCTTCCAAACGCCATCAAATTTGACATGGAAATTTCTTTCTTAGTTTAACTTGACGTTGAAAACACAGTCTTGGTAAAGATGTTCAAAGATTCGTTTTTGAGTAACAAATCCAAGGCACTTATGACATTTGGACTGATTGCTAGTGGCGTGTTGTAGGCCGACTGTAAATTCAGCTGTTTGGCGTATTGACTATAGCAGTTTATACACCGATAATATGTGACGATGACGTTTAAAAAATTCACGTAAATTGAAAATCCATATACCTATTAATCAGTAAGTAATATTTGTATGCTATTAATTAACAATGTTAGTCCAGTACCCGATTTTTATCATGGACTTTGAAAATTCAGTAAAGGTCTTTTCAGAAAAATAACTAAAGCATAAAAAGTTCAGACGCAAATAATTCCAAACATAAATGATAGTAAACATACTGTTCCTCCATATGACTATTCTTGATGTTAAAAAGAGACAACATGATGGCTGATAGATACTAATAAACTTATGATAATCAGTTCAGATAGATTCAGGAAAAAAATACGAATATCAAAGTAATCGATGTGGTGAAGTAAATTGAAAAGCACGTATTTTTATAACCAATTCTATCTCGAGTCAAGTCGTTTAACAAAATGCCTGACTCGTCAACCGGCCTGCAACTCAACTAATCTACATACTGAAACCCCATGAGGAGTGTAATGTTGTGGTGAAATGGCACGAATGTGGTGGTATCGACCAAACACCCCATCACATGCTCGCTCACACGCCCCCCGACGCTCCATAGATACCTATTTTTTTTATGGCAGTAACACTATATATAAAGTTTACAGTCTCACGTTGAAACTTTTAGCTTGCGTCATTTTGGCCTCTGATTTGAAATCCTTCTGGAAATGTACTATTTTGTACTCGAAAATTAGAATTTGTACTTCAGATCAACGATCTCTATGTACTACCAGATGGAGCGTTCCAAACAATCGTTCTGTTCCACGCAAGTAGCCACAACTCTTTCACATTCACTTTGAAACTTGTGCAGTTGCTACTCAGAACATTTAATTATTTACTAAATATTGACATTATTTAACCGTAGCGTCAACATTTAGTAATAATTAAATGTTCTGCGTAGTAACTGCACAAGTTTAATTGTGAATGTGAAAGAGTTGTGGCTACTTGCCTGGAACAGAGCGATTGTTTGGAACGATCCATCTAGTAACATAGAGATCGTTGCTTCAGATAGATTTTTGAAGAGTCACGCATATCTTATGCTTAGAACTCGGTAATCGAGTGTAGCATGGCAGATACTGCTAAATGACTACGTAAAGAAGCAACCCTCACCTCCCCCGAAAGTCTAATAGTAGATTAGTAGCCAAGGGCTGTAAGGCATCAATTGCAGCCCGAGATATTTAGGCGCACGGGCGCAGCGAGGGCGCCTATAGTTCGAGGGTGCAATTGATGCTTACACCCGAGCTAACTACTCTGCTTTACATCTCGATTGTGAGGTAAGTAAAAAAAACCGGCATTACAAGAATAAAACATTTTATTAGTTAGTAAAAGATTTCTATTCCCGCCTTTTTTCATCTTTTTTTTTAATTTTTTTTTTCAAGAACGAAATTCAGCTTCGCCGTTCGATATTTAAAATTGATGACTATTATACTCATACGAAGACAAGACTGAATAGCGAAGCGACCTGTTTTGTCATTGGGCTGAATGCATGATGTCTATTGCCAGTATGATGGTTAGATGTACGCGAACTTTTTGAAAGAGTGAAGAGATTTTTTTAATTACTTACCGCCCTAGGGCTTTTCTAGCTACATTATTACCCTAGAGCGCTAATTGGTCACCTACAAGCCCCATTTGGGGGTAATAAGGACCTACTTACCGAATATGAGAGATGTAAATGTACATAACACATGCTGTTGATTGTCCCCATTAGGAATGGAACTCCCGTTGAGGCAAACACCCCAACACTAGGCAAACGAGACGGTCAAATGCTAGTACTAGGAGTGCATTAATTGTAAAGAGTCTTACACAGGCGGGGCAACTCCTTCAAGTGATATTCGGTGCGGACGCGCCGCGCATCGCGCGCACCATCGAG
This sequence comes from Esperia sulphurella, assembly GCA_947086405.1. NCBI lineage: Eukaryota > Metazoa > Arthropoda > Insecta > Lepidoptera > Oecophoridae > Esperia > Esperia sulphurella. Next base: position 18,726,346 of record OX352258.1, read on the forward strand.
CAGGAGCTCAAGAATGAGGAGTTGGCCAAGAAGGGTGAGAGGGAGAGACCCAAGAGGGCGCCCCACGAACTCACGCCGCCCGAGCAGGTGAGTGAGATGGCATAAATCTATCAGCTGGTATGTACATCCCTGTGTTCGAAATAAGTATCCAGAACTGGAAGGACTTATGTACAGGGATAGACGGAGTTGAAAGGCTTCGGGTAATGAGTTGCGATGAAGTAGGAGGTAACATCAAACTAAATATAAAATATTAGCTAACTGCCACGTTCCGGCAGTCCTTAACCCGATCCCCCATTGTACCGACGCTGTTCAACGATAGAATTTCTTCTACCTCATATCCACTACTATATCCATTTGTGAATCAGCTTGGTGAACCAGTTATTTGGCGATCGAGTGGCAAGAAGGTAGACAGACAGCTTACCTGGTGAAAGCAGCTAGCTACGTAGCGTAGCCTTGATTACCTAGAAAGCTTTAGCTGCAAGTAAATTCAGAAGGCAACGATGGAGACTCCTGGAGACTTGTGTGTTGACTCATGATCAATAATCTATTTTTTTGGCTAGAAATAGGTCATACCCACCGAGGCGCATCCTATAGTATGATCCTATCAGAACTCGCTTTCCTTCTAACAGGAAGCAGCAGACGCCCTGGAGAAGATTATCCAAGAGCGGAAGACCAAGGAGGCAACGGCTGCAGCGGCGGCCAGGACTGCTCGAAGGGAGGCGAGGGCTAAACGTCTGGAAACGCATTTCGCAGACGTCTGTGCAGCGCTGCTGAGTCCCCACGCACAGAAACATTTGAGGAAGGTCTCGGATGCTTTGGAGCCTCATGGTAAGCATTGATACTTCAAAACTAAAAGAAAATTGTCAAGCTATTCACACCAGACTATTCAAAATTCTGGGTATTTGGATTTGCATATATTTTTGATGTTTTTAGATTAAAGGATAATTTTAATGTCAATTTGATTAAAGAGGTATGTTTGGCGCTCTGGACACTCCTTCATCTATACTCATGATATCCAGCATCATCAGATCTCATCCAAATCAATTCCAAGGGCTCAAAATTTGCCCAGATGTATGGAAGAAAACATATTCTGCTAAATATGTCTGCGTGCATTTGTCATCAGCAACGCTCCTCTTCTGCAAATTCCAGGAGTAGTAATCGCAGACAAGTGTCCGATAGTGCTAGCAAGAGACGTTGTGAGGGTCCTGGCGGTGGAAGATCCGAGACTAGGCAGCGACGCCGCGATGGCTGCGCTGGTGGAGCGACCGTCTTTAGCGCTGCTGCTGAAGAAACTGCCCGATAAGGAGGGAGATGTTATTGGTTTGGCTCTAATTTTAACTTTCAACAAATTTATAGGGAAGATGCAGGCTTGCGCCTGGTCACAGCTGTCCAAGATATCATAACCGAGTGGAGATCACGATTGGGCAGAAGTAGGAGCTGGACAGTGACTTGACGCGAAGAACAGACTCACTGGCGCACCTTGAGAGAGGCCTACGTCCAGCAAAGACTGATGATGAGAAATGGTGGCCATATCTTGTTCAACTCGTTCAAGGTTAAAATCGTGAAGGCCTGTGCAGAATATGTATACTGACTGTGGATGAGAATGAAGACAGGTATTGTATGTTTAGAAATCGCACGCCGAGTGTTGTGTGGCGACGGAGTGGAGCTGGAAGAGGGGGAGACACCCAAGAAAACCCTGGCGGAGGAGCTGTCCCTGGATACCGTGCCGGGGATGTTTGTTCCAGCAGACCGACACCAGCGCGCAGCCGCCCTGGACATTCTGTTTCCCAAGGTAACATGAAGACAACGCTTCTTTCACCGCTACGAAAGCCGAAGACAGGAAATAAAGCTAAGTCCCCACTTTTAGGGAGCGCTGATGGTCCACCTCCTCGTGTGCATAATGATCTTTTGATCCAGATGGAATAACCATATTCCGGTGGAACGAAAGGTTATGTGCCGGTGCATCCTGGGCTTCGACTAGCAACTTCTGGGAGAAATCCTGGATCTTACTAGTCGAAGGCGAAGAGACCATCCCCAAGCCAAGGTGTGATCCAAACCGTGCCGATGGCTGCATGACTGTTGGGAGATCAGTCTTGAACGGTGGCTTTCTGACACCTGGGCAATCAGTTAGTATTCAGTGCCCTTTGGCCGACACCGGGCTCTGTCGGTTTTTGACGACCCTTTCCTGTGTTACTCGTGGGACCAATATGGATGACCAAAATACAAATGAAGAATTTCTTTTAAACTCCGACCAGGACGACAACGTCCTAGAAGGAAACAATTCAGAGCCAAGGAGTGGGCCTCAGGTCCACCCTTTGCCTGAACATATCTCGGCTGTTGCAGGGACGAGCCTAGGTGCGAATAGAGACGAAAACGACTCTAATACGCCCATGGTGACGGACCACGACAACGAGAAGAGCAAGGAGAAGCACAATGTAAGATTGTCTGGTGCTGCTCGCAAACGCTTCAAGAAGCTTAGGGCTGCGAACGTAAGTGCCGAAAAGGCCTACGAGGCATGCCAAAAGCCTTGGAGCGAAATCAGGAGTCTGCTCCCGCCGTGCCTGCCTAAACCTGCTGACCAGAGGGCGATCAAACGCAATCGGTCAGAGGAGGAGTCACCTAAGGAGCATACTAAAAAGGCTCCAAAAGTCCACCCTGAAGGAGGCATCAAGCCAAACTTCAGCGAGGTGGCTGGTTCCTCTCGTGTGGGTATTCGAAATGAAAGCCCGATGGGAGAGGACCAGATGCAGTTAGTGCGCCGCTCACTGCTGACAGCGATTACCAAAATCGCTGACAGAGGGACCGGTCCTAAATTCTTGGGTTTCTCGCACAAGCCAGGCTGGGTACTGATTACGTGTGAGAATCAGATGAGCCGGGAATGGCTTGTGCGAGAGACCCCAAACCTCAAACCGTGGCCCGAGGCGAAGCTTACAGTCATGACTGAAAGTGAACTACCTAAGCCATGGGTTTGCACCACGTTCATTCCCAGCAGCGAGGCGACTAGCATAGAGGTCGCCATAAGTCTGCTGACGAATCAGAACGAAGGCCTGTACCCGGAACACTGGAGGGTTCTACACAGCAGGGACGAAAAGAATGGTCGCATTGTGACCTTCTCAATCGACGAGCCCTCTGTGGAGACGCTTCGGCGAGCCGACTGCAGGGCCGCCCTTGGTTTTGGAAAAATTACTTTCAAAATCAGGGGTGGGCCAGCAGAGCTGTCAGTGCCTCAGGCAACTCCATCCACCTCTACCCAAGGGGAGCAAACAACTGCACATACCCAGCAGGAAAGAGGACCGACAAATCGGCCTCTTCCTACAACATCTGGCGGGACTAGCAGAGGTGCACCCAGAGGTAGAGGGAAGAAACGCGGCAAGGTACAAGGCACACCCCAATCCGAACGTGGACGACCTCGTCCACCCATGGAGAAGGGAAAGCCTATGCCTGGCCCCACCGCTACTAAAGACCATTGATGGCGACCTCAGGGGATTCGGCGAGGGTTCTCCAAATCAACCTCCATCACGCCATTGCTGCTAGTGCAGTGGCGGAGCGTTGCTTACTTAAAGGAGAAGCAGACCTCGCCCTTATTCAGGAACCCTGGGTAAATCGCTCAACCATTCGGGGACTTAGCGCTGCGGGTAAGATTCTATCGTACTCTGGTGGCAAAAACCCTAGAGCATGTATTGTCTTCAATAAGACTATTAACTTTCTGCCTGTTCCAGAGTTATGCACCGACGACCTGGTTGCAGCTTACATAAATCTCAAAGGATGGAGAGGGTCAAGAGTAATTATATGCTCGGCCTATCTATCCGGAGAGAGAAAAGACCCTACAGAAGAACTGGCGAGCGTGGTGAAGTACGCTCAAACCCACAACGCAGAGCTTCTGGTAGGGTGTGATGCTAATGCTCACCACATAGCGTGGGGGAGCTCCAACATCAACAACAGGGGTGAGTTACTTAATGATTTCCTTCTGACCAACTGTCTTCATTTACTAAATAAAGGATGTGTACCGACCTTTGTAACATGTGCTAGACAAGAAGTTTTAGACATATCTTTTGCAACTAAAAATCTTGCCAGGCACATTAACAACTGGCATGTTAGGGATGACACCTCAATGTCTGACCACAGACATATTTCCTTTGAAATCTTAGCTTCCATAGCTTGTCATCCCATTACATATAGGAATCCGAAGGCCACTGCCTGGGATGTATACCGTGACAAACTAAGGCGGAACCTTGAAATCTTTCCTAAAAGTATTAAATCGTGCGAGAGTCTAGAATTTGCTGTGGCGATCACCAAGGAAGGCATCATAAATGCCTACGAGGGAAGTTGCCCACTCATGACAAAGACCTCCAAAAGAAAAGTTCCATGGTGGAACTCGAAGCTAAATAAGCTCAGACAAGAAACCCGGAAACTATTCAACAAGGCTAAACAGACTCTCAATTGGGAGGCCTATAAAAAAGCCTTAACTGAATATAACAAAGAGATTAGGAGAGCCAAGAGAGCATCGTGGAAAAAGTTCTGCGAGGAAATTGTAAAAACGCCTCAAGGAGCCAGAGTACACAAACTGCTCGCAAAAGACAAACCTAACCAAATCGGTCTTATGAAAACACCGAACGGTTCCTTTACAACAAATGAAAAGGAAACTTTGGAGCTTCTAATAACTACCCACTTCCCAGGCGCTGTGAATTCTAGGAAATCAGATACCTCTCCGCACAGACCTCGAAATGAGGACTGGAGCAGGGCTGCTAGAATCATAAAGCCCAACCAAGTAAGATGGGCAGTAAGATCCTTCAAGGGAGCGCTGATGGTCCACCTCCTCGTGTGCATAATGATCTTTTGATCCAGATGGAATAACCATATTCCGGTGGAACGAAAGGTTATGTGCCGGTGCATCCTGGGCTTCGACTAGCAACTTCTGGGAGAAATCCTGGATCTTACTAGTCGAAGGCGAAGAGACCATCCCCAAGCCAAGGTGTAATCCAAACCGTGCCGATGGCTGCATGACTGTTGGGAGTTCAGTCTTGAACGGTGGCTTTCTGACACCTGGGCAATCAGTTAGTATTCAGTGCCCTTTGGCCGACACCGGGCTCTGTCGGTTTTTGACGACCCTTTCCTGTGTTACTCGTGGGACCAATATGGATGACCAAAATACAATTGAAGAATTTCTTTTAAACTCCGACCAGGACGACAACGTCCTAGAAGGAAACATTTCAGAGCCAAGGAGTGGGCCTCAGGTCCACCCTTTGCCTGAACATATCTCGGCTGTTGCAGGGACGAGCCTAGGTGCGAATAGAGACGAAAACGACTCTAATACGCCCATGGTGACGGACCACGACAACGAGAAGAGCAAGGAGAAGCACAATGCAAGATTGTCTGGTGCTGCTCGCAAACGCTTCAAGAAGCTTAGGGCTGCGAACGTAAGTGCCGAAAAGGCCTTCGAGGCATGCCAAAAGCCTTGGAGCGAAATCAGGAGTCTGCTCCCGCCGTGCCTGCCTAAACCTGCTGACCAGAGGGCGATCAAACGCAATCGGTCAGAGGAGGAGTCACCTAAGGAGCATACTAAAAAGGCTCCAAAAGTCCACCCTGAAGGAGGCATCAAGCCAAACTTCAGCGAGGTGGCTGGTTCCTCTCGTGTGGGTATTCGAAATGAAAGCCCGATGGGAGAGGACCAGATGCAGTTAGTGCGCCGCTCACTGCTGACAGCGATTACCAAAATCGCTGACAGAGGGACCGGTCCTAAATTCTTGGGTTTCTCGCACAAGCCAGGCTGGGTACTGATTACGTGTGAAAATCAGATGAGCCGGGAATGGCTTGTGCGAGAGACCCCAAACCTCAAACCGTGGCCCGAGGCGAAGCTTTCAGTCATGACTGAAAGTGAACTACCTAAGCCATGGGTTTGTACTACGTTCATTCCCAGCAGCGAGGCGACTAGTATAGAGGTCGCCATAAGTCTGCTGACGAATCAGAACGAAGGCCTGTACCCGGAACACTGGAGGGTTCTACACAGCAGGGACGAAAAGAATGGTCGCATTGTGACCTTCTCAATCGATGAGCCCTCTGTTGAGACGCTTCGGCGAGCCGACTGCAGGGCCGCCCTTGGTTTTGGAAAAATTACTTTCAAGATCAGGGGTGGGCCAGCAGAGCTGTCAGTGCCTCAAGCAACTCCGTCCACCTCTACCCAAGGGGAGCAAACACCTGCACACACCCAGCAGGAAAGAGGACCGACAAATCGGCCTCTTCCTACAACATCTGGCGGGAATAGCAGAGGTGCACCCAGAGGTAGAGGTAGAGGGAAGAAACGTGGCAAGGCACAAGGCACACCCCAATCCGAACGTGGACGACCTCGTCCACCCTTGGGGAAGGGAAAGCCTATGCCTGGCCCCGCCGCCCCTAAAGACCACTAATGGCGACCCCAGGGGATTCGGCGAGGGTTCTCCAAATCAACCTCCATCACGCCATTGCTGCCAGTGCAGTGGCGGAGCGTTGCTTACTTAAAGGAGAAGCAGACCTCGCCCTTATTCAGGAACCCTGGGTAAATCGCTCAACCATTCGGGGACTTAGCGCTGCGGGTAAGATTCTATCGTACTCTGGTGGCAAAAACCCTAGAGCATGTATTGTCTTTAATAAGACTATTAACTTTCTGCCTGTTCCAGAGTTATGCACCGACGACCTGGTTGCAGCCTACATAAATCTCAAAGGATGGAGAGGGTCAAGAGTAATTATATGCTCGGCCTATCTATCCGGAGAGAGAAAAGACCCTACAGAAGAACTGGCGAGCGTGGTGAAGTACGCTCAAACCCACAACGCAGAGCTTCTGGTAGGCTGTGATGCTAATGCTCACCACATAGCGTGGGGGAGCTCAAACATCAACAACAGGGGTGAGTTACTTAATGATTTCCTTCTGACCAACTGTCTTCATTTACTAAATAAAGGATGTGTACCGACCTTTGTAACATGTGCTAGACAAGAAGTTTTAGACATATCCTTTGCTACTAAAAATCTAGCCAGGCACATTAACAACTGGCATGTTAGGGATGACACCTCAATGTCTGACCACAGACATATTTCTTTTGAAATCATAGCTTCCATAGCTTGTCATCCCATTACATATAGGAATCCGAAGGCCACCGCCTGGGATGTATACCGTGACAAACTAAGGCGGAACCTTGAAATCTTTCCTAAAAGTATTAAAACGTGCGAGAGTCTAGAATTTGCTGTGGCAATTACCAAGGAAGGCATCATAAAAGCCTACGAGGAAAGTTGCCCACTCATGACAAAGACCTCCAAAAGAAAAGTTCCGTGGTGGAACTCGAAGCTAAATAAGCTCAGACAAGAAACCCGGAAACTATTCAACAAGGCTAAACAGACTCTCAATTGGGAGGCCTATAAAAAAGCCTTAACTGAATATAACAAAGAGATTAGGAGAGCCAAGAGAGCATCGTGGAAAAAGTTCTGCGAGGAAATTGTGAAAACGCCTCAAGGAGCCAGAGTACACAAACTGCTCGCAAAAGACAAACCTAACCAAATCGGTCTTATGAAAACACCGAACGGTTCCTTCACAACCAATGAAAAGGAAACTTTGGAGCTTCTAATAACTACCCACTTCCCAGGCGCTGTGAATTCTAGGAAATCAGATACCTCTCCGCACAGACCTCGAAATGAGGACTGGAGCAGGGCTGCTAGAATCATAAAGCCCAACCAAGTAAGATGGGCAGTAAGATCCTTCAAACCTTACAAATCTTGTGGGGACGACGGAATCCTGCCTGTGCTGTTGCAAAACGGCATAGACATTCTAACCCCATATCTGGTAAAAATCTTCAGGGCAAGTTATGCCTGGGGACATATTCCAGAAGAGTGGACCAAGGTCAAAGTACTATTCATACCTAAGGCTGGACGAAAGGATTACGCTTTGCCAAAGTCCTTCAGACCAATCAGCCTCACATCCTTTATGCTCAAAGCACTGGAGAAGGTACTGGATAGGTACATAAGGGAAGAGGTCTTAACCGACAACCCTATCAGTTGTAACCAACATGCCTACCGTAGAGGAAAATCTACAGAAACTGCTCTGCTCTACTTAGTAGACAGAGTAGAAAAGGCATTGGAAGACAAACAAATTGCACTATGCGCATTTCTAGACATTGAGGGCGCTTTCGACAACACCCCAACTGAAACGCTAGTTAAGGGATTAGAGGCGAAAAAAGTTGACTCTACCACAACTAGATGGGTAAAAGCGATGCTCTCAAACCGTACTGCCAAGGTATCGCTCCATGGGACGAACCTTGAAGTCAATACAACAAGAGGCTGTCCACAGGGAGGCGTTCTTTCGCCCCTACTATGGACTCTTGCTGTAGATCAACTCCTGCATAAGATGGCAGAAACAAGGATAGACACCCAAGGCTACGCAGATGACCTGGTGATCATTGTCCGAGGTTTCTGTCAAAGTACAATTTCGTACCTTATGCAAAGAGCAATAAACATAATAAGCAACTGGTGCAAAGAGAACGAATTATCAGTAAATGCTGATAAAACCGTCCTTGTGCCATTTACTAACAAACGGCAGTTGAAAGGACTGACCATGCCAAGTCTAAATGGCAGACAAATACCATTTTCCAAGGAAGTAAAGTATCTGGGAGTCACACTCGACCAGAGACTAACTTGGAACAGCCATATAGACAACATTACACAAAAGGCCAAAATTGCCTTAGGTATAAGCTACAGACTGGCAGGGAAACAGTGGGGTCTTAACCCCAAGATATCCCACTGGCTCTACACAGCCATTGTGAGGCCGATAATTACATACGCCTCTGTGGTCTGGAGTAACAAAGCCAACCAGATAACTGTAATCAACAAACTAAGCAGCCTACAAAGGACTGCCTGCCTCATTACCACTGGGGCAATGTCCTCCTCACCTGGAGCAGCTCTAAATGCACTGCTGAATATACCGCCTCTTCATCTGCATGTTGAACAGGTCGCGAGATCCAGCATGTACAGACTATCTGCCCTAGAGAAGGCAAACTGGATTTCTAAGACGCTGAGTTCTGTCCTAGACTCGGTATTAGAAATTCCAATCCTAAACATGGTATCGGATACCATGCTTCCACTGTTCAAGTTTGAAAAACTTTTTAGAGTGGAACTGCCGTCCAGAGATGAATGGTTGAACAGCCAAATTCACTGGGAGGCCGGTAGCCTGAAATGGTTTACCGATGGGTCCAAGTCAGGCCATGACGTAGGATGTGGAGTCTACGGAGAGCGCCCAAACTTCGGAAGAAGTGTAACTTTGGGGCAACACGCCTCCATTTTCCAAGCGGAGGTATACGCCATTATTGAATGTGCGGATATAAACCTCCGTAAGAACTACGTCAACCATCACATATATATCCATTCGGATAGTCAAGCAGCTCTCATGGCACTAGCTTCGGAGACAATAAACTCTAAGTTGGTGCAGAACTGCGTGACAGTATTGAATTCCCTGGGCGAAAAGAACAGGGTGATTCTGCGCTGGGTTCCGGGGCACGCAGGAATCGAGGGCAATGAAAATGCCGACGAACTTGCAAAGGCGGGAGCCAGAGGAACGCTATGCGGTCCAGAACCATGTTGTGGCGTTCCAACAAGCCTGGCACGCCTAACGCTCAGAAACCTTTGCCTAGAGCAATCCATCAATCACTGGAATTGCACGCCAGGGTTGAACCACTCCAAAGCACTAATAAAGGCTTACAATCGTAAGTCTGCTCAAGAAGCGCTAGCGCTTAGCAGGAACAACTTACGCATAGTAGTGAGAGCTCTCACAGGACATTGTGGCCTGAACAAACACATGTTCAACCTCAAGCTCCGAACCACAGGAGAGTGCAGGCTCTGTGAGGAAGCAGAGGAAACCCCCATGCACCTCCTGTGCGAGTGTGGACCACTGATGCGTAAAAGAAATACATACCTAGGTAACTACTTGCTTCACCCTGACGAAGTAAAACAACTCAGTGCTAAAAGCATAGTGCAGTTTCTAACTGCTGCAAGGCTTAACACGGAACTATAGTATGGTGGCGATCACAATAGACCAGAAATGGTCGCAGTGATACAAGGTCTAAACTGAGATCTTGAAATAGCCCCAACTCGAATAATAATAATAATAATAAGATCCTTCAAACCTTATAAATCTTGTGGGGACGACGGAATCCTGCCTGTGCTGTTGCAAAACGGCATAGACATTCTGACCCCATATCTGGTAAAAATCTTCAGGGCAAGTTATGCCTGGGGACATATTCCAGAAGAGTGGACCAAGGTCAAAGTACTATTCATACCTAAGGCTGGACGAAAGGATTACGCTTTGCCAAAGTCCTTCAGACCAATCAGCCTCACATCCTTTATGCTCAAAGCACTGGAGAAGGTACTGGATAGGTACATAAGGGAAGAGGTCTTAACCGACAACCCTATTAGTTGTAACCAACATGCCTACCGTAGAGGAAAATCTACAGAAACTGCTCTGCTCTACTTAGTAGACAGAGTAGAAAAGGCATTGGAAGACAAACAAATTGCACTATGCGCATTTCTAGACATTGAGGGCGCTTTCGACAACACCCCAACTGAAACGCTAGTTAAGGGATTAGAGGCGAAAAAAGTTGACTCTACCACAACTAGATGGGTAAAAGCGATGCTCTCAAACCGTACTGCCAAGGTATCGCTCCATGGAACGAACCTTGAAGTCAATACAACAAGAGGCTGTCCACAGGGAGGCGTTCTTTCGCCCCTACTATGGACTCTTGCTGTGGATCAACTCCTGCATAAGATGGCAGAAACAAGGATAGACACCCAAGGCTACGCAGATGACCTGGTAGTCATTGTCCGAGGTTTCTGTCAAAGTACAATTTCGTACCTTATGCAAAGAGCAATAAACATAATAAGCAACTGGTGCAGAGAGAACGAATTATCAGTAAATGCTGATAAAACCGTCCTTGTGCCATTTACTAACAAACGGCAGTTGAAAGGACTGACCATGCCAAGTCTAAATGGCAGACAAATACCATTTTCCAAGGAAGTAAAGTATCTGGGAGTCACACTCGACCAGAGACTAACTTGGAACAGCCATATAGACAACATTACGCAAAAGGCCAAAATTGCCTTAGGTATAAGCTACAGACTGGCAGGGAAACAGTGGGGTCTCAACCCCAAGATATCCCTATGGCTCTACACAGCCATTGTGAGGCCGATAATTACATACGCCTCTGTGGTCTGGAGTAACAAAGCCAACCAGATAACTGTAATCAACAAACTAAGCAGCCTACAAAGGACTGCCTGCCTCATTACCACTGGGGCAATGTCCTCCTCACCTGGAGCAGCCCTAAATGCACTGCTGAATATACCGCCTCTTCATCTACATGTTGAACAGGTCGCGAGATCCAGCATGTACAGACTATCTGCCCTAGAGAAGGCAAACTGGATTTCTAAGACCCTGAGTTCTGTACTAGACTCGGTACTAGAAATTCCAATCCTAAACATGGTATCGGATGCCATGCTTCCACTGTTCAAGTTTGAAAAACTTTTTAGAGTGGAACTGCCGTCCAGAGATGAATGGTTGAACAGCCAAATTCACTGGGAGGCCGGTAGCCTGAAATGGTTTACCGATGGGTCCAAGTCAGGCCATGACGTAGGATGTGGAGTCTATGGAGAGCGCCCAAACTTCGGAAGAAGTGTAACTTTGGGGCAACACGCCTCCATTTTCCAAGCGGAGGTATACGCCATTATTGAATGTGCGGATATAAACCTCCGTAAGAACTACGTCAACCATCACATATATATCCATTCAGATAGTCAAGCAGCTCTCATGGCACTAGCTTCAGAGACAATAAGCTCTAAGTTGGTGCAGAACTGCGTGACAGTATTGAATTCTCTGGGCGAAAAGAACAGGGTGATTCTGCGCTGGGTTCCGGGGCACGCAGGAATCGAGGGCAATGAAAATGCCGACGAACTTGCAAAGGCGGGAGCCAGAGGAACGCTATGCGGTCCAGAACCATGTTGTGGCGTTCCAACAAGCCTGGCACGCCTAACGCTCAGAAACCTTTGCCTAGAGCAATCCATCAATCACTGGAATTGCACGCCAGGGTTGAACCACTCCAAAGCACTAATAAAGGCTTACAATAGTAAGTCTGCTCAAGAAGCACTAGCGCTTAGCAGGAACAACTTACGCATAGTAGTGAGAGCTCTCACAGGACATTGTGGCCTGAACAAACACATGTTCAACCTCAAGCTCCGAACCACAGCAGCGTGTAGGCTCTGTGAGGAAGCAGAGGAAACCCCCATGCACCTCCTGTGCAGGTGTGGACCACTGATGCGTAAAAGAAATACATACCTAGGTAACTACTTGCTTCACCCTGACGAAGTAAAACAACTCAGTGCTAAAAGCATAGTGCAGTTTCTAACTGCTGCAAGGCTTAACACGGAACTATAGTATGGTGGCGATCACAATAGACCAGAAATGGTCGCAGTGATACAAGGTCTAGACTGAGATCTTGAAATAGCCCCAACTCGAATAATAATAATAATAAGTCCCCACTTAGCTTGATTTCCCAAGACTTCGGCTGGATTTGTAGTCCATCAGTTTTCCGAAGCGGTGAAAGATTCTGATCACTCACAAAGTGACGAACCCTAATAACTAGGTATTCCAAAGTAAACCAAATAGATTAAAATTGACGTCCATAGTGATATTTTGAATGAAACTTAATTTAAAATCATCACATAAAAACACTAGGCTGATTTACTTCAAGAACTAGTGGTAGCTTACTCCTACTTTCTTGAAGAAGGTGCAGGCTGGCCTGGCTCTGTGGGCTGGGGCGAGGAATGCATCCACTGTATGTATCCACGGCTTGTACGACAGGCAGGGGGCCTGTCGTACAAGCCGACTGAAAGGGGTCACCATTCCAGCCTATGCTTCTCTGGGGAGGGCGGCAGCAACGGGGTGGCCTCGTTGCTGACGCAGGAACCGTGAGGGTACAGGGGGGTATCGAAGAGATGGGCCGCCGAGTGCGAGCAGCGGGGTGCACGGGGGAGGGACAGTGGACTCCTTCAGTTCTGCGTCGGAGACGGCCACCGCGGGGTTTTAGTCGGTGTAATTCCGACATAACCTACTCGTCCCCCCTCCCCCAGGCGAGTAGGTATGCAGTAGGCATTTCCCCACGACAAAAAAAAGGTGCAGGCTGGCTACTGATGAGAAGCCATATGATTCCCAGATGGTGAGCACGCTAGTGGAGCCTCCGACGCCAGCGGAGCCCCCGCATGTGGCGATGGTGTTTGGCGCTTGGCAGCGGCGCGCTGTGCTGTCCGCCGTCGCAGCGCCCGCCGTAGCGCCCCTGGTGCTCCGCTACGGGTTCTTCGCAGACGGCAATGTTAAGGAGCCGCGACTGCTGTGCAAGAACATAGATCAGTACGAGCTCAGACAGGAGAAAGATTAGTAAGTCTTTCTCAGTCGGTTACTTTTAGAACCAAGCAGGTGCTTCAAACCTTCTTCCCGAAAAGTTTATAGCAGTTTTATACAACTCGTCCACTTGCTAGCGTCATTATGGCAGACCCACAGTCTCTAGTTTGAAATCTGACTATGCAGAAAATATTTTGTACTCGAAAATTAGAATTTGTACTACTACTTGTAGTATGAAATAAAAACAATCGTCTATATCTTTTAAACGGTAGAAGTACATATTCTGATTTTTTGATATGTGGAGCACAAATTCAGGTACAAATTTTGTACGTTTACCGAATTCTGGTATCTTTTGTAATTTCCGAGATATAGCGTGGCCTGTTGTAGTGACGTCATTTTGGCAGAGCCACCAATATACCCCTATAACTTTTAAACGGCTGAAGTATAAATTATAATTTTGGAGTACAATATATTACATTTTCAGGACATATTTTCTGCATAGTCAGATTTCAAATCAGAGGCTGTGGCTCTGCCAAAATGACGCAAGCCATCCACTTCCTAACTCCTCACATGCTTAAGCTCGCAACGGAGGATAAAGTGTTGGTAGACCTTCAGCAACCAGCCCGATGGTCCGATGACATTCGGGCAATCGCATGCCTGACTCCAGCCATACCATTCCGGTTAAGGCCATCCTTACATCGGTTACAATGTTGAAGAAATACATTATCATCATCATCATATCAGCCGTTAGACGTCCACTGCTGGACATAGGCCTTCCCCAATTAACGCTACCATACCCGGTCCTCCGCATCCACCCGCTTCCGGCCACCTTCTTCAGGTCGTCGGTCCACTCGAACTCGTCTGCCTCTGCCGTCGGTTCTGCGACTGAAGAGATTCGTCAAAGGGAAATTTTGCAGCAATTATTTCTACATACAATTAAATGCCCTTGTTGCAGAGCGAGTGGACTGTATCCTTAAATATCCTTAGGTACGTATAACCTTCGATAGCTCCTTTACACTCACTCAAATAAAACTCCAAAATTCAAAGTACGACGATATCCTTTATTCAAAGGCCGTAGACAGTTTTCACCGTACTATAAACTTTTCCGTAGGAGTTTTCCGTAGATTTTCTTCCGTTTTCCTGTTGCCAGGCCGTTAGTCAGGTGACTAGAGTATCCGTAGTTGTCCTGTTTCCAGGCCGTTAGTCAGATGACTAGGTAACCGTTAAGATATTTAGTTTGAACTAAACACTTATTCAATTAAATGAATGAAATGAACGCAAGACAAGGCTTGCGGCTTATATAGTCCCCGCACGGTGGAAGGTGGTGGGGGTAGGACCAATCAGAGTGGAGGACTCGTGGAACTTTCGTCATAATCCATCACGTTCTAGAACCTTCCACCACCTTCGATGACCTTCCAGAACATTCTCGACCCTTCCATATGATGTACCTAAAAAGTTCTAGAACATTCGAGACTTTTCCAGAATTTTCCCGAACCTTCTAGAACTTTCCATACTTTTCCATAGTACATCAAATGATATTTCTAGAACATTCTACAATGTTCTACCGTTATCAGTATTTTCGAGAATATTCTGTAGGCACCTACTTAACATCCATAGTTCGGGAACTTTCCATTATTACTATTATAAACACGTAGCCTTTCTAGATTAATAACGAAAACTGCTCCATACATGGAATTACATAAAAATAATGTTCTCGTATGAGACCGTAATAAGTACCTATAACTATAGCCTATCTCTAAGTACCTAAACTTAACCTACAGAAGGCGAGCTGTTCGTAACATTCTCCCCCCGGCGAAGATAGCTCGAAGCCTCTATCTGGAGAACGGCGAGCCGCGGTACTGGCCGTCGAAACACACCGTCTGTCTTTCGATCGTCTGCTGTGCGGACTTTTCCGTTAGGTCCTTGAAAAGTGCATGTCACAACGCCTCGTGGCCACGTGTTACGGGGAAGAGTCCGGTCCATAATTAATGCACCTTCTTGAAGTCTCTTGTACTTGTCGCTTGTTTGATCGCGTGAGACTCGCCTGGGTAGGTAGTCGTTTACCCAGCCAGTAGTGGACTTTGTAGTGCGATCGCCTGTTGTAGGAGTCCATGGCATTGCCCTTCTTGTGCGGCATAAAGCACATTCGCGCGCGGTTGCTTTGACCGTGTTCCGTAAATGCAGCAGCCTATACCGTTTGCGCAGCTCGCTGACCACACGATTTGAATTTGCGTGACCAGCTGCGCAATGTTCCCGATGCACTAGCAAGCGTGCGAAGGGATGACGTCCGTCCAAAATTACAGGCTGATTGGTCCGCATTGCAACATTAGCCGCATTAATTTTACCCTTGACCCCTAGAAGTCCGTCCGTTGTAAGTATCGGGTCAAGGGTCCGTAGATGGCTGCTCTGGGCGATGCTGCCTCCTTTTTTCATCTGTTTCAGTTCTTCTGGAAAACTGTCTTCCTGTGCTTTGGCTAACCACAAGTGCTCGGCCCGTTGTACGTGTCGTGTTTCGAGCACTTGTTTTCGGTCCCGGCACTTTTCCAGAAAAACTAAATTCCGTGCCGTGGTTCGTATCAATCGGTCGTAACTGGAAAACCGGTTGATATCTGGCAGACTTGTTTGTCTCTTTACGTTGACGTGATGCCTGCATTCTTCGTCCGACACTTCCGTGGCGGCAGCGTCAGCGTTTCTTTGTTTGTCGGGGTTACGTTCCTCGAAGTGTGGTAGGTAACACTTTCTACCACCCGTTTCTTCGCCGTCATTTTTATACTCTAGCGCATAAACCTTATCTGCCAGATTCTTGGTTTGCGCAGAGTACACTTCCTTGACCGTAGGACAGCGATTCATTTCCATTTCCGTATTATTCAGTCTATTCAATGCAGCCTTGCGGCAGCTTGGCAGCATGACTGACCCTTCCTTTTTCCACCTTAGCCCCACTTCATAATTACCGTTGACCTTGCGGACCGTCTCGTTGAATATGTCGATAGCCTGCGGATCCTCAGCTCGAACCTTCTTTTTAAGTGCCACACCTAAGGCATCAATGTCAAAATGGGATTTAACCAGGTCTGGTTTCTTAACGTCTTCCACCAGCGCACGGGGCGATAACTGATATACGTGTAGTGCTGACACGTCCTCGTGTAGTGATGCGTGTGGAATCGTTCCGTGAATAACCCATCCCAACTTTGTTTCCGAAGCGGCTGGCTCGTTCTTTCGACCGACGCGTAATTGGCGCGATACAATCAGATGCCAGTTATCTGCTCCTATGAGCAGCGTTGGTCTTGCCATGCTGTAGCAGATGGCGTCAGCATCGAGGTCTTGCAGGTGTCGACATTTCATAACATCCTCTGGTATTGTTTGGCTGTGGAGGTTCAGTGACGTTACCGTTCGAGCCCGTATCTCGTAATCCTCTGGACCTTTTCCCTTAACGTGCAGAGTTACTCGTTTGCTCGCTACTTCCCGGTCACTTGACTTTACTCCGTGGATGTGTAATGGGTGCGCAGGTCCGTCGCATCCAATCTGTTGTGCAAGCTCGTTGTCTATCAACGTTATGGTCGCTCCTTCGTCCAAGAGTGCGTACGTTTTAACTTTTCCTTGTGGACCAGTAATCGTGACAGGACACACTTTCAATAAAACTGTACGCCTATCAATGTTCTTTGGGCCTGTGACTGACATAACGCTTACTTCCGTTAAAGTTGACTTGCTTGATACGTCGACCTTGTCTTTGCCATTAGTTAAATGTTGAATAGGGCTAGTTTCCATGTGTAAAATCGTGTGATGCGGTCGACGACATTTGTCCATGGTACATCCGTTTCCACGACACATTGAGCGTCGGTGTCGACTGTCGCAACATTTGAAACATACGCTATTTTTCTTAACCCATTCCCAGCGAGCGTCGATACTTAAACCCGTAAACTTGCCACATTTGGGCAACCGATGGTCTGCGCCACAGTAGAGACATTCAGTCTTCTTATTTCCTTCCGTTGTGACGTAGACTACTTCTCGACGCTGAGTCCGTATGACTGGGGTAGCGCTTTGGCTTGGGTTCCTTTTTTCCCTTTCACGTGGTGTGGACTTTTCCTCGTATTGACCGTGACGTAGAGCGCGGTCGGCTTCTCGTAACAGGAAGCGAGACATCGTTGTGATGTATGGCTCGCTATCCTTACCATGGTCCTCTGCAAAGTCCCACCAGCGAGTCTGTAACTGCGGGTTGAGCTTGTTCACCACTTCCTGTACCAATGAAGGATTGTGCAGATATCCTCTGTTGTCGATATTCGAGAGGGCACATACTATATTCTGCACCTTCACAGCGAAAACGTTAAGCTGGTCGGCTTCCAAAGTTACATGGGGCAGTTGCTTCAGTTCCTTCAGGACGCGATTAACAATTGCTTCCGGCCTTCCGTATCTCCGCTCGAGTGCTGCCATTATTGCATCTGGATCCGTTGCCGTATAGAGGAGCGTTGACACAGCTTCTCTTGCTTCTCCATTGTAACGAGCCAGACGTTCAAAGCCAAAATTTAAAATAATATATATATATCTAGTTATGGATAGTAGAAAGAAGATCCTTCAATACAAATTATTGAATTAAAATATATTTAATAATGATTCAATTGTCGCACAAATATGATGTATTTGACACTCGGGAATATTAGAGATAATTTCTATGGGGAAATTTGATTTCATAATAGGTGCAAGTAACAAACTCGAATAAAATATTAAATATTACTGAAATTAGATGCAAGTGAGTTTGTCGTCCGTAGTATGGGTTGTGCTCATAGTAGAGGGTTCGAGGAGATGGTTTATTCTTTGAAGTCGGAATGTTCGAATCTCTTTAGTGGAGTATGACGTTGAAATGTAAAAAAAATCAAAATCAGAATGTTTATTTTCAGGATTGGAATGCATTATTGATTTTTCTATTTTCACTCTTTTGTTTAACAAAATTGGCTAGGATATAAAAGGCGAGGGGGGGGCCGGGACGGGGTCTTTTGATTGACTGTCTTTTTGGGGTAAGGGGTTACGCTGCCCAATTTTTACGCGATTAAATTTTAATAGAGTCATAGTTTGTGATATTGTAAAAATTATTGATTTTGAGCTAGATTGCAAGAAATTGGAATCTAGTTTAGTTTATTGGTGTGCTTAGGCAATATTCTGATTGGTGAGTGAAGGTCTAGGCGGGGACCTGAACATCACAGTGGCGACACACGTCTCGATTCTTCACTAGCTAATCAGGTATTGAACGGTTTCTTGGAGAGAGAGCCGGTCCGTGTTATATTCCACAGCGGATTACATCTCCACGTCATTTGACGGCGATTCAAACGAATTATTCACAATGTCTAGACAGTGATTGTTGTGTTTGATTCCAAGAAGCGTCTGCAACTGCCGTTCCTTATCTATATATTTATATATACACTGTTTATTAGGGCTCGGTCTTTGAGGCGTTTCCTAACCCCTCAGTCTCATTGACCAATACACAGGCCATAGGGATAGGTACACTGGGATTGGCCCCCACGTAGAGCTGTCGAAATAGTATAGTTAGAAGGCTTCCATTGCACCTTGGAACCCTACAGAACACACCTACGAAATTAACGTTAAATGTCGAGGCTATGGTCTCTAGTTGTTGAATTACATTTACTAGCAGCTTAGGGACCGCAATGTTAGACAATGCTATAGGTAGGTAAAGCCTAAATAAAAGTATTGATTAAATAATTAAATGGGAAGGGTTTGTGTAAAATAGTCAGGCTAAAACTAAGGTTCGTGCAAATTAACTAAAGGAATTCGGAAATAAATAAATTCGATAAATTGATAAAATTAACTTGTAAATGCGTGTGTTAAAGAATTTCAATATTGATGTTTTAAATACAAATGATAAACAATTAGTTTTGGATAGTGTGAGATTGGTTCTTGGTGGTTTTCATATGTTGTACTACCAGAATTTGAATATTAAGTCTTAAAGTCCTAAATTGGTTTTCCAAACTATATTTTCTTAGTCTCAACTTCATGCACTAAAGATAGATTTGTTTTACTACGGAAAATTGATTTCCTAGATATTTACTTATACCAAACGGAGAGTATTATCTATAGTAGTCACTGACTGGTCTAGTCTTTAGCAGCAATTGTTCCTATGTGCATCCAGATGTCTGGAAGGCTTGGAAAACTAAACCTGGAACCTATCTAATTTGATCTTAATTTACAATACCATAATTACCAAGAATTAGTCACACTTCATAGAACTTGAACCATAGAAATATATTTGGTTTCGAGTAGATAAGCTCAAATATGTACGGAGTGGATATTGTAGCAATAGTCGAGATGCAGAAGTATAAGTTGTGTCCAAGGACTGTTAGATAGGCCAAATTATTGAATATATAAATAATGGCATAGCAGGAGGGAGATTGGAGGTTAGGGAGGAGAACTAGAATAACCTCAGTCTTCCTGTCTTGACTATAAAGTCTTCGTTCTTCCTTTTTCATATCTTACCTACGGGTTTTCAAGTTCCTCTTAGATTAAAGGAAACTTTCAGATTTAATATATGCAAAACAGATAATTTTAGTACAGTTTAGTCTTGGGTTAAATACCTGAAAGACAATTGAGCAGGCTGATGTTATTCTATGGGGATTGGAAGGTGGTTCTCCTCCCCTCCCGTTATGCCGCATTAAATTAAATTATCTATATGATTTATTAGTCTTAATTTTATCACTATATTTTGTAGAATTATCTATAGGTTGTATGGTTTTCACAATGGGTCTCAGGTCTTAGCGTTTTCACGTTGTTTTAATATATGCTACAGTTCGGCTCTAGTAGTAGTAGGTTATCTAGGTAGGTTCGATATAGGTGAGTAATGTATGGGAAATAAATGGGACTAGCTCTTAATCCAACAGGTTTCTATAAATCGTTTATTCAGCTAATTAATAATGTTAAGGATAAATTAAGTTTAGCTTTTATTTGATAGGTATATTATTATTAGGTTTTGAATACCGTATTGTGTTATCTCATTCAAAGTTCGTGGGTTACAATTCTTAAATCACAACGTAGGTCCGTTATTATCTTTATAATCACTAGACGATCACATCGGCCAATACATAGTATGTTCAAAGCTATTAGGTAGGTATAGGTATAGTAAGTAATAGGTAGGTATAATAGGTAGGTATAGAATAGAATAGGTAGGTATAGTATAGTTTGAAAAGGTTAGAGTAGGGTTAGTTAGGATAGGCTGTATATTAAATTCAAAATTAAAGTTAAAAAATTAAAATAAAGTAGAAAAATTGAAAGGGGTAGGAGGGGGGGGGGGTACATTTTGGTGGTGCCTTTACCAGGATTAGTATTTGGGAGTTGCTATGGGATATTTAGTCTAGAATTCATTTTTACGCTTTGAAGTAACTATGTACAGTGATCAGCAATCGTTGATCACATTTTGATGTTCGTGTAATGGAGGTGAATAACACAATACGGAAAGTCGGTTTAGATAGAGTACAATGCAACATGCATTATTGCACAATTAGGTAGTTCAATAAGTTTGGTTTGGTTGAGTTTAAGTTTGGTTTGGTTCAATAGGTTATTTGTATGCTGTCATGGTAGAAACAAACATAGGTGTGGTCCCATACTACAAATTAGAAATAAATAGAATAGGCTGGTATTCGGTTGGACTATTGGTCATTAATCAATGGGCACATTTATCATTTTATTTAGTTAGGATAATAAATTAAATTATTTAAAATTAATATGTCTTGTCATAGGAGTACAGAACATTCTAAATAAAATAAAATAAAAGTTAATAGTACCTAGTTGAAATATGACAGATCTGCTGTATGGAACTGTGGTTCTGTATAAAATCACTTTTTATTCTGTGGTAATACAAACTCATTATTTTTATTTATTTAAATTAGCGCAGCGTTAGTTTAATACAATTAAACAGATCGATATCGGTGATGGTTGTAGTTAGTCTTGCTGGATTTGGATTTCTTGATTGTTCAAGCAGTGGATTTGAGAGACCAAGGTCACAGTTTCTGAAAAAAATATTTCTAGGTAAACCAAACAACAGTTCTAAAAAACTAATTTGTGAGCAAATAGCCTGGGGGCGTAGATAAGTAAATAAATAAAATTTTCAGATTTTATTTGTAGTCTTGGTCCAAATTGAGCACTAAATAGCCTTGTATTGTGGTTGTCGGGTGGTTGATGGACTGCATGGATAATTTTAGTAGATTCATACATTTTGTAGGGATGGGGCATTTTTGGCTTTGGCGGGGTTCGAGTCCTCGGCAGTTGAGTTCATGGCTGGGGTTATACACTGCTACACCAAATGTGTTATAGATATAAGTAATGATTGTTGAAAGTAGTTGACATTCGGTCATAAAAATTATTCAATACCTAATGCAAAGATTTATAATACATTAGCTCGGATATAGACATACCAGCTATCTGCTGTTCTTTTATTAGGCCATTATAAAAATATTTGTTGTAAATGCACTTGTATGGAGTTCACTAAACTGATATTTAAATTGACACTACTTATAGGTGTGGTAACTTACGGTTTTACCTGTACTTAGGTATTGATAGGTATTCTGTGGTTGTACTTTGATGAGAATGTTGGGCTTTGATTGATTGCTTCTCAGGTAACATTGAAAATAATTCCATTCATGTAAAATACATTAGGCTAGGTAGAACAACAGTGGTTTGAACAACAGTGGTTATTTCCAATTCATTGAAGTACTTATGACATCAATCTTTGTACATTCTGAAAGGAAATATATTTAATTGACGGGTTTATTTTTGCTTCAAAATGCCAATATAGCTTACTTTATACAATCTGGTTCTAGTAGATACTTATGATTGCATTTGATGAAGTATAAAAACGTTCTTGGGTGTAGATTAACGTTTTAGTTTACAAGTAAAATACGGTTAGTACATAATACGCAATTACGCCATACGAATTCTCGTTTAGATTCTTTCTGTCAGCGAGTACCAATGCGCTGTTAATTCAATCTATGTAGTGTAATGCTTAATCTAGGATAATATTAATAGTTTCATAGTAAAGAAACCACAAAGAGTAAACATTAAAATAATATTTTTGAGAGAAATCACAGACAAGCGAATGAAATATGCAAGTCAAAGAGTTGACAACTGACGATCGATGGTCGATGGCCAGCTATCAATAGTCGCTTATTTTTGTCTGAAGGACAAAGGCATTAGACTCATACAGGCTCATTTGTAGGAAAACTGAAATTGTATTTTAATTAAAAAAAAAAAAAACTTAACTAAGTTTTGGTATGAAAGATCTTAGACAAATGAATAACAAATAGATTCAATTGTATTTAGTGACATTAAATCCAGAACAAACAAAATGATAAACAAACGAGAAAGTGTGTGATTTCGTCAATATGGTTAGTCACAAGACAAAATAGTATGTAATTCAAATAATCTATTTCAACATAATAAAGTCATATTTGTTGTACAATAAGAATAGGTAATTAAATCATAATAAAAATAAGCATAATTAAATGAAGTCAAAGTTAAATTAAATTAGAATAAAATGAAATCAAATAATTTAAAATAAGTAAAATTAAAACAAAGCAAACAATTAAAATTTGGGTTAAAATTGGGTAATGGTAGTTATAAGTTCATTCTAACGTCCAAAACTATGATTTGGTTTCTAAAAATTCATGGAGCGGGAGTGTTCACGCTAGGTAGAAATAAATTGGGACGTCTATAGCCGCCTTTTATGTAATCGATTTGACAAATGGCAACATTGAGGGAGGTGTCAGGGTGACAATCCAACGGGGGGTATTTGAAAGTTGTCTACACGAGACAATTAATTAATGTAGTTTGAAAATAAAAGGTGTTGAATCTAATTAACCGTGGATCTGACAAGTTAAATGTAATAAATAAACGGTTGCAAGCAGTGATGTGGGAAGGATACCTTTATGGTACAGCTCTAATTGAGAACTTAATAAAACTTGAAATGGAAACTTCTGTCTGAGAAATCTAGTGGTTGGTTTGAGGTAGCGCACATTTTGATAGAGAAATGTTGATTATTGAATGGAGATGTAAGTACGTAATCATTAATATAGAATGAAATTGTTGTTAGACGCGGTGAAAGGACTAAATAAGTGTGTTAATGAAAGGACTTGATAAAGGTAGTATAAGGACTTCTTATCTTTCACTGGAGCTCAAGGATGGATAGTATTTATTGTTGCTACTTACTGACTTCACTACACTGATCAAATAACGTTTTTTTAAACTGTTGATGTTAGGTTAGAGAAATGGTTAATATTAATAATATTGATATTAACTTATCTATCAACGATATGTTGTCTGGTTAAAAGGCGTTATACTTCACAAGAAGCTAATACTAATAATCTCGACAACTATACATGCGCCAAGACTTGGTAGTTGGTATATGGGAAGAAAGGTTGAGACTAGACATAGGGCATGTGCGTTTAATATGGACACTGTACGTAGTACACATGGGAAGGATCTATTTCGGGTTATAACGCCACGGTCCCCAAACCATAGGACCAGTTATCACTCGAAATTGGGACCACAGGGCCAGTAGGGTCTCACAAACCCTGACATTCTGATAACATGTTGTAGTGCCAGGTGGAAGTAGTGACTGTTCCATGTACTTAGAGCTAAAAGTTGAATTCTTTCAGACTTTATAACAATTAACTAATCTCTTGGTTTAAAAACACACTACACCAGATTGACACAGTCAGGTGAAGCAATAATAAATAAGTAGATTATAAATTTTTTAGGAGCGTTGTACTTGTAAGCTTCCTTTCTTCATTTTCTAGCTAAAAGTGTACTTAACACATAACAAGAAAATAAACAAACGAGGGGGCGAATGTAACGAGCCAGACGTTCAAAGCCAAAATTTAAAATAATATATATATATCTAGTTATGGATAGTAGAAAGAAGATCCTTCAATACAAATTATTGAATTAAAATATATTTAATAATGATTCAATTGTCGCACAAATATGATGTATTTGACACTCGGGAATATTAGAGATAATTTCTATGGGGAAATTTGATTTCATAATAGGTGCAAGTAACAAACTCGAATAAAATATTAAATATTACTGAAATTAGATGCAAGTGAGTTTGTCGTCCGTAGTATGGGTTGTGCTCATAGTAGAGGGTTCGAGGAGATGGTTTATTCTTTGAAGTCGGAATGTTCGAATCTCTTTAGTGGAGTATGACGTTGAAATGTAAAAAAAATCAAAATCAGAATGTTTATTTTCAGGATTGGAATGCATTATTGATTTTTCTATTTTCACTCTTTTGTTTAACAAAATTGGCTAGGATATAAAAGGCGAGGGGGGGGCCGGGACGGGGTCTTTTGATTGACTGTCTTTTTGGGGTAAGGGGTTACGCTGCCCAATTTTTACGCGATTAAATTTTAATAGAGTCATAGTTTGTGATATTGTAAAAATTATTGATTTTGAGCTAGATTGCAAGAAATTGGAATCTAGTTTAGTTTATTGGTGTGCTTAGGCAATATTCTGATTGGTGAGTGAAGGTCTAGGCGGGGACCTGAACATCACAGTGGCGACACACGTCTCGATTCTTCACTAGCTAATCAGGTATTGAACGGTTTCTTGGAGAGAGAGCCGGTCCGTGTTATATTCCACAGCGGATTACATCTCCACGTCATTTGACGGCGATTCAAACGAATTATTCACAATGTCTAGACAGTGATTGTTGTGTTTGATTCCAAGAAGCGTCTGCAACTGCCGTTCCTTATCTATATATTTATATATACACTGTTTATTAGGGCTCGGTCTTTGAGGCGTTTCCTAACCCCTCAGTCTCATTGACCAATACACAGGCCATAGGGATAGGTACACTGGGATTGGCCCCCACGTAGAGCTGTCGAAATAGTATAGTTAGAAGGCTTCCATTGCACCTTGGAACCCTACAGAACACACCTACGAAATTAACGTTAAATGTCGAGGCTATGGTCTCTAGTTGTTGAATTACATTTACTAGCAGCTTAGGGACCGCAATGTTAGACAATGCTATAGGTAGGTAAAGCCTAAATAAAAGTATTGATTAAATAATTAAATGGGAAGGGTTTGTGTAAAATAGTCAGGCTAAAACTAAGGTTCGTGCAAATTAACTAAAGGAATTCGGAAATAAATAAATTCGATAAATTGATAAAATTAACTTGTAAATGCGTGTGTTAAAGAATTTCAATATTGATGTTTTAAATACAAATGATAAACAATTAGTTTTGGATAGTGTGAGATTGGTTCTTGGTGGTTTTCATATGTTGTACTACCAGAATTTGA
The DNA here is from genome assembly GCA_947086405.1 of Esperia sulphurella. Classification (NCBI taxonomy): domain Eukaryota; kingdom Metazoa; phylum Arthropoda; class Insecta; order Lepidoptera; family Oecophoridae; genus Esperia; species Esperia sulphurella. The sequence goes on from OX352258.1 coordinate 18,752,033, forward strand.
ATATTAAGTCTTAAAGTCCTAAATTGGTTTTCCAAACTATATTTTCTTAGTCTCAACTTCATGCACTAAAGATAGATTTGTTTTACTACGGAAAATTGATTTCCTAGATATTTACTTATACCAAACGGAGAGTATTATCTATAGTAGTCACTGACTGGTCTAGTCTTTAGCAGCAATTGTTCCTATGTGCATCCAGATGTCTGGAAGGCTTGGAAAACTAAACCTGGAACCTATCTAATTTGATCTTAATTTACAATACCATAATTACCAAGAATTAGTCACACTTCATAGAACTTGAACCATAGAAATATATTTGGTTTCGAGTAGATAAGCTCAAATATGTACGGAGTGGATATTGTAGCAATAGTCGAGATGCAGAAGTATAAGTTGTGTCCAAGGACTGTTAGATAGGCCAAATTATTGAATATATAAATAATGGCATAGCAGGAGGGAGATTGGAGGTTAGGGAGGAGAACTAGAATAACCTCAGTCTTCCTGTCTTGACTATAAAGTCTTCGTTCTTCCTTTTTCATATCTTACCTACGGGTTTTCAAGTTCCTCTTAGATTAAAGGAAACTTTCAGATTTAATATATGCAAAACAGATAATTTTAGTACAGTTTAGTCTTGGGTTAAATACCTGAAAGACAATTGAGCAGGCTGATGTTATTCTATGGGGATTGGAAGGTGGTTCTCCTCCCCTCCCGTTATGCCGCATTAAATTAAATTATCTATATGATTTATTAGTCTTAATTTTATCACTATATTTTGTAGAATTATCTATAGGTTGTATGGTTTTCACAATGGGTCTCAGGTCTTAGCGTTTTCACGTTGTTTTAATATATGCTACAGTTCGGCTCTAGTAGTAGTAGGTTATCTAGGTAGGTTCGATATAGGTGAGTAATGTATGGGAAATAAATGGGACTAGCTCTTAATCCAACAGGTTTCTATAAATCGTTTATTCAGCTAATTAATAATGTTAAGGATAAATTAAGTTTAGCTTTTATTTGATAGGTATATTATTATTAGGTTTTGAATACCGTATTGTGTTATCTCATTCAAAGTTCGTGGGTTACAATTCTTAAATCACAACGTAGGTCCGTTATTATCTTTATAATCACTAGACGATCACATCGGCCAATACATAGTATGTTCAAAGCTATTAGGTAGGTATAGGTATAGTAAGTAATAGGTAGGTATAATAGGTAGGTATAGAATAGAATAGGTAGGTATAGTATAGTTTGAAAAGGTTAGAGTAGGGTTAGTTAGGATAGGCTGTATATTAAATTCAAAATTAAAGTTAAAAAATTAAAATAAAGTAGAAAAATTGAAAGGGGTAGGAGGGGGGGGGGGTACACCATGCAGGCAGTTACGAAGGCGGATTAAGTTCTCAATTGGTGAGAACTTATATAATATGGTTGAATCGCGCATGGCTGCCTTAAATGGTAGCCAGTCAGCATGAGCCCCGGAAAACTTTGGTAAGTCCGAAGCTTGGCGTGGTGGTCCCCGGGCATTACCCATTGCCATTAGTGCCTCAGCGAGTTGCTCAACAGCCCTTTCCTTGCTTCGCCCTCTTCTCGTGGGCGAATGTGATGGTGAGCGAGGGCGCCGGGAATCCGTCCCCGGATCGTGCGAGAACGTTGACTGTCGTCTCTCTAACCCGTCATCCGTATAGTTTTGAGTGGTCTCACGAACTGGAGTCTTGAACGAAACGTCGTGATTATACACTCCAGCTCTATAGCGGGCGGAGACGCAGTCCGTATCCGCCATGTGACGTGCAGGCGGCACAAGAACCTTGTCACGTTGTAATAGGCGCGAGTCAGGCGGCGACCTGTCGCGTCTTTCCGTAGTAAGAAGACGCCGTGGTGGAGAATCGTCTCTGTGGTGCACCTTGACATGCTGTTCAATGGTGCGACGCGTCTTATCTACCGGCGTAGATATTCTCCGGTCCTTTTCCGTACGTATGTCAACCATGGGGTTATGATCCATCCATTCCTGTACTTTAGTTGACATCACACAGGGCTCTTCGTTGACGATGCTCCCCCCGTGTACACTCCCCCCGTGACATGACTCTGCCTCGGCGATTTCCACAGCCACTCGCTTGTTGATCAGATCTTCCTGAATCTTCATCAACTCCATTTCAGCTTTTAACTCGGCTTTTAATTTTCTTTCCTTAATAACTGCTAATTCCTTGGCGGCTTCCAACTCAATTTGCCGCTTCTTTAACAGTGACGAAGCTGAACTGCGATGGCTGTGGGCGATGCTCGGAGCCTGTGATTGTAGATGTGGCACCTGCCGAATGATAGTGTCGTCGGTAAGCGCCACATCGACAGATGAGCCATCTTCTCCCTTGTGGTAATCGCTACCGGTGGCGATGCGGTACTGGTTTGCATCGTCTGTGGTCGGATTTCCTTCCTTTGAGATGTTCTCCATACTTCTTGATAGAGAACGTTGAGGGTTCTCATAAACTCTCGGTAACTCTTGAGGACCGACGTCCGTGGTGGCGTATCCTGACTCCGAGAGTTCTTGTAGCTTCTTCTTCTGTGAACGGGTTTCCATTCTTCTCGAAGCTTCCGTTAATCCGTAGTCCGTTAAGTATATCCGTGAAAAATTCCGTATATCCGTAGAATCCGTATTATCCGGCTCGAAGGACCAAAATGTTGCAGAGCGAGTGGACTGTATCCTTAAATATCCTTAGGTACGTATAACCTTCGATAGCTCCTTTACACTCACTCAAATAAAACTCCAAAATTCAAAGTACGACGATATCCTTTATTCAAAGGCCGTAGACAGTTTTCACCGTACTATAAACTTTTCCGTAGGAGTTTTCCGTAGATTTTCTTCCGTTTTCCTGTTGCCAGGCCGTTAGTCAGGTGACTAGAGTATCCGTAGTTGTCCTGTTTCCAGGCCGTTAGTCAGATGACTAGGTAACCGTTAAGATATTTAGTTTGAACTAAACACTTATTCAATTAAATGAATGAAATGAACGCAAGACAAGGCTTGCGGCTTATATAGTCCCCGCACGGTGGAAGGTGGTGGGGGTAGGACCAATCAGAGTGGAGGACTCGTGGAACTTTCGTCATAATCCATCACGTTCTAGAACCTTCCACCACCTTCGATGACCTTCCAGAACATTCTCGACCCTTCCATATGATGTACCTAAAAAGTTCTAGAACATTCGAGACTTTTCCAGAATTTTCCCGAACCTTCTAGAACTTTCCATACTTTTCCATAGTACATCAAATGATATTTCTAGAACATTCTACAATGTTCTACCGTTATCAGTATTTTCGAGAATATTCTGTAGGCACCTACTTAACATCCATAGTTCGGGAACTTTCCATTATTACTATTATAAACACGTAGCCTTTCTAGATTAATAACGAAAACTGCTCCATACATGGAATTACATAAAAATAATGTTCTCGTATGAGACCGTAATAAGTACCTATAACTATAGCCTATCTCTAAGTACCTAAACTTAACCTACAGAAGGCGAGCTGTTCGTAACAGCCCTACTTTCGGATGAGAATCTTGAGCAGAACGATAATATTCTTCTAGTTCGGAAACCATAGTGTTGATGGTGGCAGTGGGGCTCGCCGAGCCCGCGCTGGCGTCCCCTTCGGAGCCCACACCTGCCGGGCCGCCAGCCCCGCTGCGGGCGCTGGGCGCGCTGCACGTCAGCGAGGACGCCGTGGTGGGCGGGCTGGAGTGCGCGCAATTCTTCCCGCCAGGTTACAGTGCGCCTGAGCACAAACCCAAGCCCAAGGCTAAGAAGAAGAAGAAGGTACTAGACAGTGATATTGTTAGTGAAGATTTTTGGTTCCCCGCTGACGACTTGAATCTCGAATCAAATCAACAGCCTATCACGTCTCTCTGCTGGGCAATTGCCCGCCATGGTCCAGAGTCCCTCAGGGTTTGCGAGCCTTAGAAAAACTAACTGGTATTCAGGCTTGGGTTTAAAACACAGACCTGAAGAGCGTGAGGCTAGTGCATTTAAAAGTGTCTCAAATGTGAAGTTTGGATATTTGGATGTTTGTTAATCAATCACGCTTCAACCACTGGACGGATCGTGGTGAAACTTGGCACACATATAGGTTAGGTTCTGGAATAATAAATAAATAAATATGTCAGACATTCACACCAATTATCCAGTCCCAAACTAGGCAGAGCCTGTGCTATGGTTACTAGATAACGGATAGACATACTTAAATAAATATACCAACATCCAAGACTTGAGTACAAACATTCATATTCATCATACGAACATCTGCCACTAGCGGGATTCGAACCCGCAACCTCCGGCGTGGCAGTCCGAGAGCTACCCCGTTCCGCCACGGAGTTCGTCAAAATTTACGAAATTTGGTTATCAAATGGGACGAAGGGTTCTTGACAGTGGATGTCAACGGCTGCTCATGTGATCCTAAACGTCAGCCTGCTCCATTTCAGAAGCGTCACGAAACCAAAGAAGACACAATCGAAGACAACACCGATGCGCTTCCAGTCGAAGCAGAAGCGAGCTGCGAGGGCGACGCCGCGCCTGAGGGGGATCCTGACGGGGAGGGAGAAGGGGAGGGGGAAATGGAAGGGGAAGGGGAGGGGGAGGAGGAGGAGGGGGAAGAGGCGCAAGGGGTAGACAAGGCTACGTCACCGCCGCCGCTCACGCCGCATTGACTGCTGCAAGCAAATGTGAAACGATCTCGTTCCTAAGGTTTTTCCACAGCGCTACGATATCATCTTCAATAGCGTTGCTGTTAACCACATGTCATTAGGTGTACGAGATAACTAGCAGAGTCTTCGAAATGTTTTAATACACTTGCCGATTTTGCTCAAACTTGGTACAGAAGTCATCATCATCATATCAGCCCCTAGAGGTTCACTGCTGGACATAGGCCTTCCCCAATGAACGCCACCACACCCGGTCCTCTGGCCTCCGCATCCAGCCGCTGCCGGTCACCTTCTTCAGGTCGTCGGTCCACCTGGCGGCGGGGCGTCCCACCCTGCGAGTGCCGATCCGCGGTCTCCACTCTAGAACTCATCTGCCCCAACGGCCGTCGGTTCTGCGGCATATGTGGCCCGCCCCCTGCCACTTCAGCTTGCTAATCCTTTCGGCTATGTCGGTGACTTTCGTTCTTCGTCGGATCTCCTCGTTACGAATCACATCTTTCAAAGAAACCCCGAGCATAGCCCTCTACATAGCTCGCTGAGCGACTTGGAACCTGTGGATCCGGCCCACCGTCAGGTAAAGAAGTAACTTCGCTAAAATGATTAATTTTGGCATTCATACTTTTGGCGGAAAGCAATTTATCAAAACTTGTAGTGTCCCAGAAATTTTACGATTTGATTCCCCCATCCCCCTACCATCACCGGACTACCAGGGGTGGTGAGGGCCTTCATCCTTATGTAGAAGACACACCACGCTCTCGCACGAAGCGTTTTGCTTCCTCTCTCATAATGCGAACTGTTAAGGTATGCTGCCAGCTTGGGTATTTCCGGACAAGTACAACTTGGATATTCTTAATCTATAAAATCTTCTGGGTGTAAACGCGCTCCACCTTAGGCCTCATCGTCACTACCATCTACCATCAGGTGTGATTGAGGTCAAAGCCAAGCATTCAGGGATAAAAACTATATCTAAAAAAAAAATTTATCCGTTTGCAAAAAAATAGTTGAAATACATATTTATGCATTACTACGTGAAAACTAGAGGGGTGGTAGGGGGGGGGGGGGGGCTTGGCATATACCACGGGCGGTGTCCGGGGAGAGGGAGGGAATTGTAAAATATGGGTCACGTAGTTTGTGGACGTTCCCTTAATCTTGATAGTAAATAAAATGTAATGTAGTAAATAAATTTATATACTAAAATTTATTTTCATTATAGTAACATAATAATAAGGATTTAATTAATGGCTGTCTGTACATTCGTCTTAAAATATATTAAACGAGAACGCGAGTACGAGTCGATTGAATTTTGGAATCCACACGATGTCATGTCTGCTTGAAAGGTGTAAACATAAAAACAGACAGACTTACACTGCGAGCGAGGCCGAGGGTCGAATTTCATTTGTCCGAGACCGCGGGCCGAGCTACATATAAGGCCCGAATTACAAGCACCAAAAATTACTGACCAGTTTTGCAGTATCTGCGGAATCGCACTGCAAATGGATGGATTCTGCAGTTTCGGAATTCGCAAATATATTTATAATAGATACACCTTTGGAGACATGTAAGACTTTTGAAAATTAAAAAGGCTTATTAAGTAGAACAACAATTACTATGGCGGGTAATCTCAGTTAGTTGTATTTTCGGCGTTATGGACCTTCTAGTACCTACCCACTTAGCAAACAATTCAATAAATATACGCCAAGGTTAGTTAAAAGGCCCATACCTCCGAAAATACAGCTGAGATTAGCCACCATAGTAACTGTTGTTCTACTTTGTAAGACAAGGTCTTACAAAGTAGAACAACAGTTACTATACGCAAATAAAAAGTTATTTGCGTATCACTTGTTGTTATTGATAGCTGCGACCAAAACGCCCATCATCCTTTTAAAAGTTTGGCGCCAGTATATTGTTTTGCCAAGTTATTGAAAATAATTGATTTTAATATTAACATTATTGGCATAAACCTCTAAGGAGAAGCTGTCGCCGTACTGTGTCTTATATTTGAGAAAAAAATACTTTTATTTGAGAAAAAAATACTTTTGTTAGCTTTACTTGAGCAAAAAAGTTTCTCAATTGATTTTCTGCTTAGGTTATGTAACATTACTGAACATTTTATTCATATCCTTCTTACTCAGATTACGATGCTGTAATTTGGGCGTAGAGCGTAGCTCAGAGCGTCTCATTGCGTCACTAGCCTAGTATAGCGCATGCATACGCGGCCATTTTGGATTTAACAATTGAAGTAATCCGCAAAAATATCTTTGATCATTTCTTTTATTGTATTTGTTATCAAAGTAAAACTTAGGTAGATACAGACTGTGTGTGATAGGATCTATATTTCAGGTTGAAACTTGCAGTAGCTCTAGAAATTTCAATTTGAAGTCATGAGCTTTTAGCGGATTATTCATTTTTTTTAAATGGCGGCATATGTATGCTCTATTATTATAAATAGTCAATTAATTAATTAATATACAAGTGTTTTTACAGCCCGCTCTCAACCAGCGACGTTTTTCGCAGCAAAGGACATCTATTGTCAGGGTATAAAGTGTTTTAATTAGTTGGAAATTTCCTAGGTTTTTGGGATTTTAAAATTTGTTAAAAAAATTCAAAGGTATGGGTATCCCACCGACATATCTTGTAATAATAGCATCAATGTTTATCCATGATCGTTTGGCCACAAAAAGGTATGAGATTTTGTACAAGCCTCCATTCTGACAATCTATACTTTTCACTAATTAAACACCTAATAATTACTATTACATCCAACTGCTGATGTTGACTAACAATCTTATCATTAACTTTGTTATGTATAATTATTTTGAAAAACAATAATAAATATTTAAGGAAAATCAGTTGCAAGTCTATTTCAACAACTCATCCATACTGGCCCAAAATAGCGCGAAGTGACCCGAAATAGCGCGAAGTGGCCCGAAATAGCGCGAAGTGGCCCGAAATAGTGCTGAGTGGCCCGAAATAGCGCGAAGTGGCCCGAAATAGCGCAGAGTGACCCGAAATAGCGCGGAGTGGCCCGAAATAGCGCATAGTGACCCGAAATAGTGCTGAGTGGCCCGAAATAGCGCGGAGTGGCCCGAAATAGCGCAGAGTGACCCGAAATAGCGCGGAGTGGCCCGAAATAGCGCAGAGTGACCCGAAATAGCGCGGAGTGGCCCGAAATAGCGCATAGTGACCCGAAATAGCGCGAAGTGACCCGAAATAGCGCGAAGTGGCCCGAAATAGCGCGAAGTGGCCCGAAATAGCGCGAAGTGGCCCGAAATAGTGCTGAGTGGCCCGAAATAGCGCGGAGTGGCCCGAAATAGTGCGGACTAGTCGGAAATAGAGCGGACTGCCCCAAAATAGTGCTGACTGATCCAAATCACTGCGAACTGTTCCAAAATAGTGCGAACTGGTCCGAAGTAGTGAGGAATGGTGCAAAATAGACCGGACTGGCCAGAAATAAAACGGCCCGCACTGGCTCGTACTAGCGAAAACAATACCCACATCCTGCTGGGATCTGGGAATTGTAAACTTAAACAATGCTTAGATTATAATTTAAGAGCAACTTTAAATTAGCGGCGTTTTGTGTGCGGTGCGAACTAAAAAAATATGTTTTTTTTATATTGTTTCTCATGTAAGTGACATTGTCTTAATGAGAATAAAGATCTTTAAACGGTGTAACGGTTATACAATTTGACCTCTCGCCGTCAGTTTTAGTCCAAAATCTGTACGGGCCACAATGTCTATAAAGTAAGATTAGAACATGACAAGCAGTCAATTAATATCTGCCACCGTTTGCTAGGAGAATAAGGTCAGTTAATACGAAATATTACTACGTAGAGAAGCGATACTCACGGCGACTAAGGGACTGCCTACCAAGCGTGGTGATTATAGCAAATCCTCCCAATGGACGGCCCACCAGGAGTGGCATTCTACTGGCGAGGCTTACGTTCAGCAGCGGACATATTTTGGATGAGAATATAAAAATCAGGAAAAATTATAAAATTTCGTCTAGTGCCGCCATCTAGTGCCATAGTTCTTGAACAGTAATAATTAATAAAAACAACGTAAACCTTAAATGTTCTATTTTAAAAAAAATACACCCCGAAACTGTAAACAGGATCATTCCAAACAATACTTTCTCCAAAATAAAACTTAAAAAAAAAAATAGAATACACTTGACTATTCCCCGACTAAGATTTTCTCCTGTATATCTTATCTTATCTCCTCAGGGGGCCAGGAAGACCTGGCGACACTTCGACCCTTCAGGATCTCTTGTGCCAAACCCCTGACCACCAACGGTGCCCCGAGCCGATTTGGTGGACTTCACATACGCCTCAGAATTTCTTCTTCGGCATATGCAGGTTTCCTTACGATGTTTTCCTTCACCGAAAAGCCTGGGGTATTATAAAAAAAATACCTGTATAGGACAACATCCAGACCGGTATCAACTTGTACAAAGTCTGTACAAAGATTAACGACCAGGCCACTAGGCCTCCCGTCATAAATACTCTAGACCATGACGCGGCGCCGGTTGAGAGCCGGCCAGAGCGAGGCGAGTAACAATAGAAGTGTATTTGAGTAACAGACGGCAGCGGGGGCGGGTCACGGCGCGCCGCCGCGGGGGGAGCCGCCCCGCCGCGCCCCTCACACCACAGAATCTTTTCTGTTCCTGCAACAACACATTACACATACAGAGCGGGACATAAGAGTGTTACCAGCCGATTATTCCTTAACTAATAAAGAAAAACAAGTAAAAGGTTTAATTTGGTTTCATCATCAGGTTATTTTTGTGTCCAATGCAGGAGCACAACCCTCTCTCATCTGCCGGAGACCTACACTCCCCGCGCTGGCCAGACGGGTCGGGGAGGCCTGATTGATGTTTTATAATGTATTCCCTCAGTCGCCTTGTACGACATCCACGGGGAGAATTGGAGTGGTCCTATTCTACTCTACCGGAAACCACACGGCATTAATTTGGTTTAATTAGGAACAAAAATCAACACGCAGGCGGCGATGTTGCGCTCGAAATGTCAGAGTATCCCGACTCGGATGATTCAGGAGAAAACAAACGACGTAAGTGCATATCATCATCATCATCACCAGGTTATTTTTGTCTGCACTGCAGGAGCACAACCCTCTCTCATCTGCCGGAGACAGACGGAGAATTTGGCCTACACTGTCCGCGCTGGCCAGACGGGGAAGTGCATATAAACTTACTGCATTTATATAGAACTGTTTGAGTAACTCAAGGGCAGTGAGTTAAACTGGCCTAGCTCTTTTAGCTCTCTCCCTTAGCATTTTTTTATTTATCCATTTGTGTTAGTTGAGGCTTAAGATATGTTAGTACTTAATAACTAAAAGTGATTTAGTCCTCTGGGTGAGTATCCATACCAGAGGACTATGCAGTCTGCAGGGGCGGCCTCAGGGGCGGCGAGCGGGGCCACGCTCTAGCAGGGGCCTCGCGCACTCGCGCAAACAACCCACGTAGACAAATGTTAGGTACGAACAGTACTAATCTTTGTGTTATTAATTTTAGTCAATTTCCAATAAACAGTTTTAACGCTACATTTTTTTATTAATGACTTTGCATTTCTCGTCAAGTATCATCATTAAAACTAATTCCATAAGGACAAGGTCCTCGCAAAGGTCTACCCGCCCGAAACCTCGCAACGGCTGAGGCCGCCCCTGGCAGTCAGTCAGCTCTCATGTTCAGAATGCATTCAAGGATTGGCGTGAATTGTTTGCGGGGGAGGGCTGGTGGGAGATGGTGTGTGGTGAGAGAGGAGTGTACTAGTAGTTAGTTGGTTAGTTTGTTTATTAGTTGGTCGGTTGGTTGGCTGGTCGGTTGGTTGGTTGGTCGGTAGGTCGGCTGGTCGGTTGGTTGGTTGGTTGGTTGGTTGGTTGGTTGGGTGGTAGGTTTGTTGGTTGGTTGGTAGGTCGGCTGGTCGGTTGGTCGGTTGGTCGGTTGGTTGGTTGCTCGGTTAGTCGGTTGGTCGGTTGGTTGGTTTTTCGGTTGGTTGGTTGGTTTCTTGGTCGGTTGGTTGGTTGCTCGGTTGGTTGGTTGCTCGGTTGGTTGGTTGCTCGGTTGGTTGGTTGGTTGGTCGGTAGGTCGGTAGGTTACCATATGTAGTGCGCGTCGTGCGCGGGCGCGCGCATGACGCCCACGCCGCCGCCCAGCCGGCGGTAGTTCATGGCGCCGCACAGCCGCCACTGGTTCGACTCCGGGTCGTACACCTGCTAGCACACCATCTGAGCTCATCTCCCACTCATCGACAGAACACTTTAAACATATCAACCGCAGCTGGTAAGTTAATTTTTAGGTTTTCGGACCTAAAAGGTATTCTGTCCGTCAGTCGAATGCGACCTGCTGAGGAATGGAACTCCCTGCCAGTTTGGGTATTTCCAGACAAGTACAATTTGGATCTTTTTAAAGGAAGAGCGAATAGGCATCTTCTGGGTAAGCGCGCTCCACCTTGGGCTTCATCGTCACTTCGCTTCAGGTGGATTGAGGCCAAGCGGCAACAGTAAGGAAAAAAACAGGTTTTTTCAGGAACTAATAATGGTGTCAACTAGAAATTGACTTCATTGGAAAAACAGAATCAAAAAAATACAAAAGGGGCCGAAATGAGTAAGCTCCTGTCTCTTTCATAATTGAACTCCCTGCCAGCTTGGGTATTTCCGGACGAGTACTGAAATAGGCATCTGCTGGGTAAGCGCGCTCCACCTTAGGCCTCATCATCACTTGCCATCAGGTCGAGGTCAAGCGCAAACCCATCAACAATAAAAAAAAACTAAATTTTAAAGTGTACTAGGTCGAGTGGGCCAAATTATCTTATGAAAAGGCATCATTTGTTTGCGTGTATTTATACTGCTTAGTTTTCGACGTACGATGAAAACACCATTCTTATCTCTGACGTTTTATCATGTGAGCCCTGACACAGCCACTTCTAGACATAGGCCCTTTGCCCTCCGCTTTGGACCACCTTCTTCAGGTCGTCGGTCCAGCTGGCGGCGGGGCGTCCCACCCTGCTGCTTCTAAACATAGACCCTTCCCAAACGAACGCCACCACACCCGGTCCTCCTCCCCCCGGATCCAGCCGCTTCGGACCACCTTCTTCAGGTCATCGGTCCACCTGGCGGTGTTTGCAAAGCGAAACATGCGAGTGTGAGTACCGACCTCTATGGACTTGAGGTAGGCGGTCCCGTCGAACCCCCCCACGGCGTACAGCTGCCCGTTGACGACGGCCAGCCCCACGCCGCTGCGGCGTGACGTCATCGCCACCACGGGGGACCACGAGTCCGTCGCCGGCTCGTACCTGGCACCGGACACATGACACATGACAGGTTGTAGCCAATACAAATATCGCTAAGGTTCACGTCACTAAATATTACAGTAAATTATACAGAGAGCGTTAGTAACTGTCAGATTATTTTTGCAATGGAAAATATACCTTATCGTCATATGACAGGCAAACGAACGTCAATCTTAGGGTGGTAATAAATAAATAGATAGGTCAGACATTCACACCAATTATCCAGTCCCAAACTAGGCAGAGCCTGTGCTATTATTACTAGATAACGGATACACATACTTAAATAAACATCCAACATTTGGGTATAAATATTCATATTCATCATACGAACATTTGCCCCTAGCGGGATTCGAACCCGCAACCTCCGGCGTGGCAGTCCGAGAGCTACCCCGTTCCGCCACCACGGAGGTCGTAGACCACTTTTTAGGCTATCTGTCCATATTAACAATAAAGATGCATTAACAAAGGTATACTCTTCGTTACCGTTATTACGAAAACACTCTTTGAATTCCATCAAAATATCCTTTCAACGACTTACTCTAAACAGTTAATGTGACTTTCTCGGTTTCCCATAAGACCTTACTAAAATGGCCTTCCAACTCCACTTGATTCAACCCCCCTAATTCTTAGCTGGTAGTCGGTGCACGTACTCTACTTACGTGGGAGTGGTCACCCCAGTACTGTTAAATAAAGAGGACCGTCTATCTCCCCCCTTCCCATCCATCTCTGTAATATACTTCTCCTCAAAGGACACCTCCCAGCCCCCCCGGCGTACACTAGATGATCTAACAGTAACCACAGTAGGACGAGACGGATATCACCTATCTGCACAGTACCCTAATATTATGAGGAGAGGAAACTCACCTCACTGCAGAGGACTGCTCCGGGCGATCGTCCCGGCCTTCCCCCGGTATGCCTTAGATTGTCCAAAATGACTAGAGCGGGACGAGGGGGATATCATCTCAGTACCCACCCGCTTGCGCCGCGTGGACAAGGGGGGAGGGGGGAGGGGGAGGGGGGGGCAGTACCCACCTCTCCGCCGAGGACAGCTCAGTGCAGTCGTCCCGGCCGCCCACGGCGTATATCTGTCCGTCGTACACGGCGCACCCGAGGTGCTTGCGCCGCGTGGACATGGCCGCCACGGCCGTCCACTTGTTGGCGCGCGGCTCGTACCGCTCCACGGTGTTCAGCGGGGACTGCCCGTCCGAGCCCCCCACCGCGTACAGGTGCCCCCCCACCACGGCCACGGCCACGCCCAGCCGCCGCGTCGTCATGGCCGCCACCTGACATACACATACACACGCAACGGTCACGGCTCATACTGACCGACTGTCCATTTTAGTTCAGCAACTGGAAACGGGTAGTCCGTAGTCGCTCTGCAATCACTTGCATAAACAAAATAATTAACAAATTTTGTAAAGCATCCGTGGAAGTATTCGAGTGATGGGTTTTCATCTTCTTGTTTTATTGTTTTGTTATTATTTTCCATATACCGATTGTACGCAATAACGGCAATTTTTCCAGTTGGCTAGTTTACCCAGTTCCACTATCAATAGTTGACCTCGTAAATCAGTCCCAATATCGATACTGGTTTCAATAGTATCATCATGATATCAGCCCTTCGACGTCCACTACTGGACGCGGGCCTTCCCCGATGAACGTCGCCGCGCCCGGTCCTCCGCCCTCCGCAGCCAGCCCCTCGACACGTGTATAGGTTAAGTAAGGTTAGAAAATTACAGATAATCCTCCCAGCCAGGATCAGTCATTGCTACGAGGAACACACAAACTATTTACTGAATATATCAAACATAGTTAACTCAAAATATATACTTTTACAATAAATATATCACTCCACTCAATTAAATATTTCCTCGCCCCTCTTTTTTTTTCGTTTTTTTGTGTGGAAGTAATGCTTGTCAATAGACCACCTTTTTTTTTAGAAGTTATACATTTATACGCCAGATGGACCGACGACCAAACGAAGGTGGCCGAAAGCAGCTAGATGCGAGAGGGCGGAGGATCGGGTGTGGTGGCGTTCAAGTTCAAGGCCTATGTCTCGCAGTGGACTTGTAAAGGCTGACATGATGATGATATCATGGTATTAAACATGTCGGCGTAATGATAAAATAGGAGCTGATTTGGAGGAACAGTGCGTGTTTGTGCGTTGTTTGGCTTAGTTCGGTGAGCGTCGGGAACACGCGCTGACGGAACGTCGCGAAAGGCCGGCGCAGGCGCATGTAGTCGAGACAGAGGGTTGGATCGACACACGTGCCGTGCGGATTACTCCGACGGATCGTCTGCCTTTTAAAATCGTTACTTGATGATGTAGTGTAATTTCTTGCAGTAACATTTAAGCCAGTAAACGTGTTAACTTTGAAACGGCGTTAAACTCAATGTGGAAGCCCGCCCCGACTAGGTTCTCGTACACCGATCAGTCGGAGTCTCAAGAGTAAGCTTAGTGCATGTTGTCCCCCTGTGGCTACTACGCCATCAGTAGATACGACATACATTAAATTTAAAAGGGACAACTATAATTTAGATAAATGCCAACAGGAGTGAAACCAAGTTTCTGCGGGTGTGAAGTCTCCCCAAATAGTGTGTAGGGTGTGTGTGTGGGTCTGTAGGGTGTGTGTGTAGGGTGTGTGTTTGGTGTGTGTAGGGTGTGTGTGTGGGGGGGGGGGGGGGGGTGTGCGTACCTTGGTCCACCTGTTCTCCTTGGGGTCGTACCGCTCGACGTGGTTGAGGCACTGCACGCCGTCCTGCCCGCCCACCGCGTACAGCGCGCCCTCCAGCACGGCCACGCCCACAGACGTGCGGCACGAGGACGTGGGCGCCACCGCGCCGCACCACTGCACACCCACCGACATGTTACGGCGACCGAATGAGGCCCCACGCGTCATGCTCCTCCGACAGTGTCGGTACAAATATGGACCCATAATACTCTTCCTTCAATGTTTGAATAAGAGCGACATTTTGGTAACTTGGCAGAAATAAAATTTAAAATTTATTTTTGACAAATAAAATATTGCATGATATATGTATGAGAAGTATTTTAATGGAAATCGAGTCAAAAATAGAATATACCATCTAATTGTCTATTAAAACAAAGAATGGTTCTATTTTCCCGTCTATTTTCAAATATTTCCGATCAATTAGCATTCACAACATATTTTGTGAAGATAATTAAAAATGAAATAATTCGTTCATAAATAGACTAAATGTTATCAAAATACTAAACCAAATATTATTCAGAACAGTATTTAAATTAATACTCGTTCGAGATATTTTCATTCAGAAATCCATAACAGAAGAATACAGGATTTTAGATCAGTACCATACTGTTTTCCTACTAATTGTGAATAATATTCCATAAGTAATGTCACATCGCACGTAACGCCCAAATAAAGCCGGACCCATAAGAGGCATGCACGTATGGGTCGGTGCGGCAGTGACCTGGTTGGTCTGCGGGTCGTATCGCTCGATGCTGTTGAGGTAGCTCTGGCCGTCGTGGCCGCCGACCGCGTACAGCAGGTCGTGCAGCACGGCGACGCCCACGCCGCAGCGCCGCTTGGACATGGGCGCGACCATCTTCCACTCGGCCGTCTGCGGCTCGAACCGCTCCACGGACGCGATCGCGTCGCCGCTGCACCACCCGCCCACGGCGAACAGCACCTCGCCTGCACACCACAAACAAACATTACTATTTTTTTACATATATGCAGTCTTCATATACATATATGACGACGAAGTAAATGTGGTGTGACGTCACGCCCCAGAAGGGAGAAACGTCAAAAATTTAAAAGACCAATATACTTGTAATGGATTGGCCCGTATAACCGCGAGTTTGGGAGGGCCAAATGGAATTACTTCATATATGCAGTCTTCCCCGGGCGACTGGGTTCTCCTGTACATATTAAGATCATTCCTGCGGTCCCCAGTCCGCCTGCCGAGTGTGGTGATTACGGCAAATCAATGCAAATGGCATTTTACTGGGGAGACGCAGCAGGGGACGTATTTCGGCTGATGATGATGATACAAGAAAATATCAAGTAGCAGATACAGATTTATGGAAAGCGTCCAAAGGCGGCCTTTATCATCGTCAGCTGAAGTAAGTCCTGCAGTCAGGAATCCAGGACCGAAAACGGGGCTGACAGATCCCGACCTCTCCGTAGTTAGCCAGAAGCCCTACTGCTACAAGCTGACTGGTGTGCGTGAGTGAGTGTGTGACAAGCTGACTGGTGTGAGTGAGTGAGTGTGAGACAAGCTGGCTCGTGTGAGTGAGTGAGTGTGTGACAAGCTGGCTGGTGTGAGTGAGTGAGTGTGAGACAAGCTGGCTCGTGTGAGTGAGTGAGTGTGAGACAAGCTGGCTGGTGTGAGTGAGTGAGTGTGTGACAAGCTGGCTGGCTGGTGTGAGTGAGTGTGGGGGGGGGCGGGTGTGTGCGGGCCGACCTCGCCTGGTGGGCTTGCGCGGGCGCGTCCTTGGGCCCTGCATGAGCGGTCGCTCCTGCGGCAGCAGCAGGTAGTTCTTGGCCTCGTCGAGCAGGTCGCGGCACGCCTCGTCCGAGCGCACCAGCAGCTCGGCCGACACCGTGCCCACCAGGAACTTGGGGCTCAGCAGCGGCAGCCGCACGTGTTGCAGCACCTGGCGACAAGGCACACGGCATTAATTACATCCACACATGGAGGTCGCTCGCCTCTTCCAGAGAACACTTTGTTGCGTATTTGTATCTACAAAATAATGTATACTTCGGGCTTCGGTGTTCAGTAGTGATAGTATATTATACAACAAATGTCTGTGCGTGTGTACACTGTGAAGGAACCATAAATAAATTTGACTAAGGCTGATCTTAAAGCAGTGAACTTCCTAACCTCAAACCTTACTAAAGCTTACTTAGCTTAGTAAGGGAATATAGGTCCTAAAAATAGTGGAAGTTATACACGAGCTCCAAAGGGCTCGTTCCCGTAGCCGTAAAACCTATTATTAAAAAAAAAATACATTTGGACTGTCACATACAAATTGGACAGTAGATATGGTTAGAACGCCATAAAATCACGAAAAGCCAAGAATTTTATGTTTGGATATGGACATTCTAAATTCTAGAGGTGTAAATACGAGTAACATATAGGTTGTTTTTTACCTTAGGAAATCATCATCATCAGGTTATTTTTGTCTCCACTGCAGGAGCACAACCCTCTCTCATCTGCCGGAGACAGACGGAGGATTTGGCCTGCACTCCCCGCGCTGGCCAGATGGGTCGGGGAGGCCTGATTGATGTTTTATAATGTATTGCCTCAGTCGCCTTGTACGACATCCACGGGAAGAGTTGGAGTGGTCCTATTCTACTCTACCGGAAACCACACGGCAATAGGAAGGAAATAGTGTATAATAGAAAGGCAGGCGGGGCCCACCTGCGCCAGGTGCTGGCGGCGCTCCGCCACGTTGTACTTGACCCAGGACATGACGGCCTGGAAGGTCTGCTCCTCCGAGCGCACGTTGAGCTCGTCCGACGACACGATGTCCACCAGCTGCGCCGCCGGCAGCAGCAGGAACTCCTCGCTCTCCATCACCTGCGCGCACCGGACCATCACTGACGATTCATCACCAGAGAGACCACCCCAAAAAGTCTAACGCAAACAGAGGGCGGGCCTCCGATTCATCACCAGAGAGATCACCCCAAAAAGTCTTACGCAAACAGAGGGCGGGCCTCCGATTCATCACCAGAGAGATCACCCCAAAAAGTCTTACGCAAACAGCGGGAGGACATCTCAGGGCCTCATTCGGTGACAAAAAACCCCGTACCTCAGGGTAGAGACTCGAATCAAATCGAAATCCCACTAATACTATAAACTAGCTGTTGCCCGCGACTTCGTCCGCGTGGACAACTTAAAATCACACATTATTACGTTTTCCCGTAGGAACAGCTATTTTTTCGGGATAAAAACTATCCTATGTCCTATTCCAGGACCTAACCCATATGTGTACCAAGTTTCATCACGATCCGTCCAGTGGTTGAAGCGTGAAAGAGTAACAAACATCCATCCATACTTACAAACTTTCGCATTTATAATATTAGTAGAATAGTATGCGAAAATTTGGATGTTTGGATATTTGGATGTTTGTTACTCAATCACGCTTCAACCACTGGACGGATCGGGATGAAACTTGGCACACATATATGTTAGGTCCTGGAATAGGACATAGGATAGTTTTTATTCCGAAAAACATCTCATTCCTACGGGAAATACATAATAATTTGTAATGTTAAGTTGTCCACGCAGACGAAGTCGCGGGCAACAGCTAGTATACTATACTGTGCACTAATATATATATTTTTTTATATTTAACATTGAAGGATGCATCTAGTGTACAATGACGGTCTTATGGGTACACATGCTCATTAGCAGCACGAGAGCATGCTAATTTCGAACATATGCCAGCTACTAGCATGTGTAGCACGTGCTAGTAAACATTCATATTCATTTCCACAGCGCGCGATGCATATCCTCACCTCCGTCGCCACAGTAGCAAATTCTTATCAAATTGATCATGTAGGGCAGTAGCAATAACTTAGCTAGATGTTATACCTCTGGAAAAAGAGTCCTGGTAGGCTAGTTGGTTATGCACTCCCCTTAGTTCATGAGGTCCTGGTACAAACGCTAAAACCAATGAATATTTTCAAACTGAAGTACGGTTCATTTATGATAACCACAGGTTTTCCGGTGAAGGGAAAACCATGTAAGGAAACCTGCATATGCCAAAGAAGAAATTCTAAGACGTATGAGGAGTCCACCAAGTCTTTGGTAGACAGGCGTCTGACACAAAAGACCCAGAAGGTCTTCCTGGTCCCCTGAGAAGATGAGATACCTCTGGGAAGTTCTGCTGCGTGAACTTGTCCGCGATACGCAGCAGCTCGCGGCAGGAGTGCGTATCGGCGAAGGCGCGGATGCCGAGGCAGTTGGAGCAGTCGAGCTGGCGCTTGAGGAACTCGCAGCACACCTCCTGGATCTCCGCCAGCTGCAGCAGGCACGCCGCCGGCAGCAGCGCCTGGGGGCACCCACAAGTGGAGGGGTTAGGGGGGGGCTCCCGTTAATTAGGTGAGCTCAAAACGGCGAGGAAGGTGTCCGGCAAAATCTTACCAAATCTCATAATGAGGTCCACTAAACGCATTATACCAGTCCTTTCAGTTACTCTAAGGTTTACTGGAAGAGATTCCTAAGTGAGATAAGTCCGCCTTTGTACACAACTTTATTCTTTTATTTGTTTTTGTTGTTAATTTAGGTACAATAAAGCGTTTACATTTATACATATATCTAATAAATAAAATCGTAAACTTCGCGTGTCTGTACATTGAAGATATTTGCAAAAAAAAATTGGGGGTCTAAGGATAAGTAATAGAATACATTTCAATCATTTTTGGAATTTTTGTCTGTTCGTCTGTGAGTTTGTGCACGCATCGTACCATGTTCGTACCATCGGACCATGTTCCAGCGCGCGAACAACTCTGCGCTGCCACATATCCAGGAGACCGCGCCCTACCACTCGCGGCCTTCATACGCCAAAAAACTCCCAAGAGACCTCGTGGCTGACGACTCCGCTGACCCATGAGACCTACGCTTGGCCGGCTCTGCTGCTGCTCGTTCGCTGGGCTTCGCCCTCGGGGGTTCCACCTGGTGCGCTGAGCACGCGAGCCGGCGAGAAGAAAAGGTCTCAAATTTATCACAGCGGAGTCTCTCCGCGCTCCAAGGACCTGCCCGTATTAACGGGCAGCGCACGAAGCCCCTGGTAAGAGGCCATTGCCTCGGTACAGGCTCCCCGCCCCCCCAGGGGGTGAGAAGACAACTCGTCATGCGTAAGGAGAGTATGGATTCAGACGGCACGGCGCACGGACCGCTTCTCTATTTATGTTGTAACTACCTACTGATTATGGAAGTGAAATAAAAGTAGTAAAGCTGTAGTTTATGTCTTATGATATCACCACCTTCCCCGAATCTACCAAGCGGCCCCCCTGAACATATCTTCAGCCCAATAACCCGAAATATAAATTTGGTTAACATTAATTATGTAAATAAGTCTATAACAACAGCACATGCTTTGCATATACGTAAATCAAATTAGTCAGCCATTACAGAGTTGACGGTATGTTAAAAATCTTAATAGCAGTGACCGGAATTGGTAGAGCAATTTTTGGTACTTGCAGCATGCTGTCATAGTATGGACATGCCGTTGGTACCTGTAAAGCAAAGGGGGTTTGACACCCCATTTTTTGAGGGCATTGTGGTCAACGACTTTTTGATCATTTTTTTCTGAGCTTGTTTTGACCTACTTGACCTTCTAAAGGTTCATTCGTTAAATCTTTTTTTTAGATAGGTTAAGGAATCATCATCGTTAGCCTGAAAGATTCCACTGCTGGACATAGGCCTTTCCCAAGATGCGCCACTGAACCCGATCCTCGGCTCTTCTCATCCAGTCACTGCCAGCCGCCTTACGCAGATCGTCGCTCCATCTAGCCAGGGGAGCGTCCCACACTACGCTTGCCCAGTCGCGGTCTGCACTCGAGAACTCGTTTACCCCAGCGATAATCGGTTCTCCGACAGATGTGACCAGCCCACTGCCACTTCAGCGCACTAACTTTTTGAGCTACGTCGAAAACTTTAGTTCCAGGTGAAGGAATATATATATATATTCTTTATTGCACATAAAATTTACAAAAGAAAGGGCATAACATAAAAGTGTATAAAGGTGGACTTATCTCTATAAGAGATCTCTTCCAGCCAACCTTCACTGTGGGAAAAGCTAAAACAAGCGGTAGGTCAAAACAATAATATTCCTGGAATCTTTAAGGCTGACGACGTTTATTCCTTCCCCTAACTAAAAAGACTGACTCGGGACTGAGGCGGCACTGATAGGTCCGAATGAACATACGCAGATGTCTTGCCGGCGCCTGTGCCAAGGGGGCGTCATTAGAACACCCTATTTTTGTCGGGGCGATAATTTTACAAATCTTTTGCAAAGATTATTAGAACGAGTAAAGTTCTCGATCAAATTAAAATCCCGGAAACCCGTAGGCGTGTCCATATTAACATGTACGTTTGAGGTAATCCTATCCTATCCTACTAATCCTACTTCCTACTAATATTAAAAAGCGGCCAAGTGCGAGTGGGACTCGCCCATGAAGGGTTCCGTAGCAGCAAGTAACATAATATAAAAGTTATAGTAGTTCGTTGTAACTTTGATCGATATTTTAATAATAGTATTGTGGTTTACGATTTATGACGTATTAAAAAAAAACTACTTACTAGATCTCGTTCAAACCAATTTTAAGTGGATGTTTGCATGGCAATGTACATCATATATTTTTTTTAGTTTTATCATTCTCTTATTTTAGAAGTTACAGGGGGGGGGGGGGGGGGGGACATTTTACAACTTTGGAAGTGTCTCTCGCGCAAACTATTCAGTTTAGAAAAAAATTATATTAGAAACCTTAATATCATTTTTGAAGACCTATAGATACCCCACACGTATGGGTTTCATGAAAAATTTTTTTTTGAGTTTCAGTTCTAAGTATGGGGAACCCCCAAAATTTTTGTTTTTTTTTCTATTTTTGTATGAAAATCTTAATGCAGTTCACAGAATACATCTATTTACCAAGTTTCAACAGTATAGTTCTTATAGTTTCGGAATAAAGTGGCTGTGACATACGGACGGACGGACAGACAGACAGACAGACATGACGAATCCATAAGGGTTCCGTTTTTGCCATTTGGCTACGGAACCCTAAAAATGTGAAAGTTTGGATATTTGGTTGTTTGGAAGTTTGTTACTCAATCACACTTCAACCACTGGACGGATCGAGATGAAACTTGGCACACATATAAGTCAGGTCCTGGAATAGGGCAAAGGATAGTTTTTATCCCCAAAAAACACCTCAAAAGCGGTAAACATCGCGTGTCTGTACATTGAAGATATTTGCAAAAAAAAAATTAAGGGATCTAAGGATAAGTAATAAAACACATTTCAATCATTTTTGGAATTTTTGTCTGTTTGTCTGTGAGTTTGTGCACGCATCACTTAAAAACTACTGAACGGATTTTGATGGACTATTCACATAAACATGGGGCTTAACTTAACATTTAGTCTTTATTTCATCGCAATCGGCTAACTCAATCAAAAGTTATAGACATTTTTAGTTTTCAAATACATTAGTAGGTAAGGTTAGTATGCAATATATTGCAAATAATAGTATTTCCGTACTATTCAGATTGCGATGAGTTCGGATTACATTTGGAGCTGCGAGTGAGAATTGGAAAGGGAGTGGGAGTGGGCGTGGGAAAAGGGGAGTGTGTGTAGGAGCGGAAGCGGGAGCGAGAGCTGGAGGGGAGCGGGAGCCAGAGCAGGAGCGGGACCGGAGCGGAAGCGGAAGCGGGAGCAGAAGCGGGAGCGGTAGTGGGAATGGTACATATTAATTTGTGTGACTTTAAGTTGTCCACGCGGACGAAGCCGCGGGCAACAGCTAGTGAAATATAAGGCGGTAGACAGACAGGCAGGCAGGCAGGCAGGCAGGCAGGCAGGCAGGCAGGCAGGCAGGCAGGCTACCTGGACGTTGCTCTCCTCGACGACTATGTGCGCCGTGTAGCAGAACTCCACCAGCTGCTCCATGGCCTGCTCGTCCACGTCGCGGATGGTCACCTCGGTGGCGCGCGACTCGGCCAGCTCGCCCGTGAACATCGCGCGGAAGTACGGGCTGCAGGCGGACAGGATCACTCTGCGCACACAGGGAACAGACGTGTGTGGGTATCCACGTTATTGTCGCCGTGTGGTTTCCGGTAGAGTAGAATAGGACCACTCTTCGCGTGGAAGTCGTACGAGGCGAGTAAGGGAGTACATTATAAAACAACAGTCAGGCCTCCCCGACCCGTCTGGCCAGCGCGGGGAGTGTAGGCCGAATCCTCCGTCTGTCTCCGGCAGACGAGAGAGGGTTGTGCTCCTGCAGTGGAGACAAAAATAACCTGATGATGATGATGATGATTCACTTACAATACAATACAATACACTTTATTGCACAAACAAATACAGTTACACGTTATAGAAGTTACAAATAGTACAATTTAGGCGGTCTTATCGCTTTAAGCGATTTCTTCCAGACAACCTTTGGGTATAAAAATATTTATTTATAATAAAACAACCTATTTATTTACACCAATAGAATCTAGATTGTTCATATCCAAACAAAAAATTCTTGGCTTTTCGTGATTTTATGGCGTTCTAACTGTATCTACTGTCCAGTTTGTAGGTATGTGACAGTCCAAATGTACATATGTTTTTTAATAATAGGTTTCACGGCTACGGGAACGAGCCCTTTGGAGCTCGTCTTTAATTCCTCACGTAAAATGTCACGTGGCGTGGCGGCTGCGACCCCACCTTGTACCAAGCATTGAAAGTAGTATGCTACTGACTAGCTTGCTTGTTTGACCTACTACTATTACAAGCGCACCAGCCTCGACATCGAGAGGGACAGCGTTATACGTGAACACATAAGTGATTCTTTTTCTAACTGGCTGCGTTGCTCACAGAACCTGCATATGCCAGAGAAGAAATTCTAAGACGATTTGGTGGACAGGGGCCCAAAAGATCCTGAAGGGTCAAAGTATCGCCGTGTCTTCCTGGTATTCTAAGATAATTATAATGAAAAAGTAAACACATTTTATAACATAGCAGCCGGATCCAGAAGTATAGCCCCCCATTTTTTTTTATTATCAAAAAAGTTTTTACTTAGTCATTTCACAAATCAACTAAGCCTTGTTTGTCTGTTACCTAGCTCGGGAACAGACCAACTACTCGTAAATACTATCATACATACATTCTTCTTCTTCTCTGTCGTTCCCTCACTGTTGAGGATCGCGACCGTATAAAATGCGCCTCCACGCATAGCGGTCCTTGGCCAGCCGCACCGCTTCATATAAGGATCCGCCAGCCAACCTCCTCACCGGGTCTGACCTCCTAGTAGCTCTAGAGCTCGCTTCTTCTCTGTCGTTCCCTCACTGCTGAGGATCGCGACCGTATAAAATGCGCCTCCACGCATAGCGGTCATTGGCCAGCCGCACCGCTTCATATAAGGATCCGCCAGCCAACCTCCTCACCGGGTCTGACCTCCTAGTACCTCTAGAGCTCGCTTCTTCTCTGTCGTTCCCTCACTGCTGAGGATCGCGACCGTATAAAATGCGCCTCCACGCATAGCGGTCCTTGGCCAGCCGCACCGCTTCATATAAGGATCCGCCAGCCAACCTCCTCACCGGGTCTGACCTCCTAGTAGCTCTAGAGCTCGCTTCTTCTCTGTCGTTCCCTCACTGCTGAGGATCGCGACCGTATAAAATGCGCCTCCACGCATAGCGGTCATTGGCCAGCCGCACTGCTTCATATAAGGATCCGCCAGCCACTCACCGGGTCTGACCACCTCGTCGGAGTTCGTCCTCTGGCTCGCCTGCCCCCCACTCCCATTTGCTAGAGGGGAAGTGGGAACTCTCTTCCTACTTTGACTCTTTACTTCTTTAATTTAATTTGCCTGGGGCCCAAGGTAGCCTAAATTCAGTCCTTGGGACTCGCCCTACCTTCACTGGTAGGTGTTGTGTGTTAGCGTACCTTCGTTGATCCTCGTTCAGAGGAGTTGCGGGGGGAGCCGGCGAGGAGGTGGGTAATGCCCTCACGTGTCCCAGGATGATGAGTTTCTCCAGGTCGTGCTTGGGAGATCGCAAAATTTGACCGAAGAAGCTTAGAGTCCTTTCATTGCAGATAATGGAGAACCGTTTTGTTATATTGAGCTCTTTAAGAATGGAGTCATTTGTTCTCATGGCTGTCCATGGTATAAATACATACAAAGCCTAAAATTAGATTTATGAAATAACGTGTAAATGACAATAGAAAAAAAAACCGGTGGAGGTTATATCTGTGATTAGGATATTTAACCGCCTATTACCTGTCGAGAGGCCCGGCGGAGTATTACAGGCTGTACATATAGCGGTCGAGATACCTGTGCGCGAAGAGCTTTCTGTTGGCGACGTTTAGCACGACGTCGCACAGCTCCCTGTGCCGGCGCAGCGCCGACAGCTCCCCGAGGATGGCGCGCGGGTGCTTCTCCGACGTGTGCGACAGCCGCGCGCCCCCCACGCCGCCCACCACCCCTCCCCCCACGCCCACCCCGCCCGGGGAGCCCCCCTCCCCCATCCTGGGAACAACGACCAATATTATAGAAAGAAATACTTAAATCACTGCATTTCTACATTTCTTTATCAAATTTGGTACTAAACGCACTACACTTGTCCTTTCGGTTACTCTAAGGTTGACTGGAAGAGATCCCTAAGTGGGATAAGTCCGGCTTTGTACACAGTTTAATTCCTATTTTATTATTGTTGTTGTTGTTATTTTTGGTACAATAAAGCGTTTACATACATACATACACTGCAATATTTAGAGATCCGTAGTGCTTAAATTACATCATCA
The DNA here is from genome assembly GCA_947086405.1 of Esperia sulphurella. Taxonomy (NCBI): domain Eukaryota; kingdom Metazoa; phylum Arthropoda; class Insecta; order Lepidoptera; family Oecophoridae; genus Esperia; species Esperia sulphurella. Next base: position 18,777,501 of record OX352258.1, read on the forward strand.
CAAAATACAAAACAAAATTTATAAAATACAAATTAAAATTGGGGGGCGTTTTTGTATAGAACTTTTAGTACCCTCCTACCAATAACAACAAGTGATACGCCAATGAAGAGAAAGGACTTATTAAATAGAAAAACAGCGAAAAATGGCGAAAAATCTAAATGTATTTTCGGCGTTATGGGCCTTTTAGGAAACCAACTACAAAATACTCGCCTCACGTTCATGAGGTCGTGGGTTCAAACCCCGCCCGTACCAATGAGTTTTACGAAACTTAAGTACGGTTTATTTATAACACCACAGGCTTTTCGGTGAAGGAAAATATCGTAAGGAAACCTGCATATGCCGAAGAAGAAATTCTAAGGCGTATGTGAAGTCCACCAAATCGGCTCGGGGCACCGTTGGTGGTCAGGGGTTTGGCACAAAAGATCCTGAGGGGTCGAAGTGTCGCCAGGTCTTCCTGACCCCCTAAGAAGATAAGATAATTAACTACAAAAAATACAAAGGGCCCAGAAAATACAGCTAATGAAGATTAGTTACCATAATGGAGGTTGCGGGTTCGAAGCCCGCTAGGGGCAAATGTTCGTGTGATGAATATGAGTGTTTGTACCCAAGTCTTGGATGTTTATATATTTATTTAAGTATGTCTATCCGTTATCTAGTAACCATACCACAGGCTCTGCCTAGTTTGGGACTGGATAATTGGTGATTGGATTGGATTGGATTGGTGATTCTGACATATATATATTTTATTTTTTATTTTTTATAACTATTGTTCTGCTTAACAAGACTGGAAAGGGCTGGGCACAAAACGTGCAACCTCCTTTAGAAGAATTAAAAAACTATTTATTCGACAGCTGATGGTATCTAGTATTCATCATCAGCCTAAATACGTCCACTGCTGGACATAGGCCTCCCCAATAGAATACCACTTTTGGTAAGTTCTCCATTGGGGGATTTGCCATAATCACCACGCTTGGGCGGATTGGTGATCACAGTAATGATCTTAACATACACACACAGGAGAACGCTGCTGCCCATCCCTGGTGCAATCCCTTAGTCGCCTTGACGACACCCACGGGAAAGATAGAGGTGATCCTATGCATGTTGATTATGGCAAATCCCACAATGGAAAGCCCACCAACAGTGGCATTCTATTGGGGAGGCTTATGTTCAGCAATGGACGTATTTCAACTGATGAAGCAGAAAAATTGCTAACAGAAAGCAATGGCCTTCAACACTTGCTAACTATCTCTGTACATTATTAACCAAGGGCATCACTACAAGCAATGATGTAATATTGTATGTAACATATTTCAGAACATTGGTTTCATCAAAATGTATTTTGTAATGAGACATTTCTTAATTAGTAATGTACTAGCTGTTGCCTGCGAGTTCCTCGGCGTGGACCATTTAACATCACAAATTATTATGTATTTCCCATAGGAATGAGATGTTCTTTCGGAATAAAAACTACCCTATGTCCTATTCCAGGACCTAACCTATATGTATACCAAGTTTCATCATGATCCGTCCAGTGGTTGAAGCGTGATTGAGTAACAAACATCCAAACTTTTGCATTTTTAATATTAGTGGGATCGGCATTGGTATCTGGGGGCAGATAACTAAAGAAATTGTTTATATTAAGCAAGATTGTTGGTGACCCAGTAACATACATACATAATGCTCATGCCTTGGTCCCAGAGGGGTAGGCAGAGACGATGAGTCACCACTTTGTACGATCCTGACACACCTCACTAGCCATCCATCCATCAACCTTTTCATGCACCTCCTTTTATTCTTCTCACTGGTTACTAATTTCATAAATTTAATTAATATTCAGTAATATGATTATTAACTTGTCTGAACAAAAATTCAAATCTTCTATAAAAGTTAATCTGTGCAAGAAAGCCTACTACTATAAGTTAGATGACTACTTAAATGATAAAAGTCCATGGAGTGCTTGATGGCTTAGCATAGGTAGACTTAATGATTGTAATGAATAAGATAAATCAAAGGTAGGGCCCTGTGCCGTTGGGTTTGTTGCCACTTCTTCCCCTCGGTTATACAGGTGGAAGTGGAGTAGTTTTAGGCAGAATTTGACGTCAAAAAGAGAATAATGTATTCCAATTTGAAAATAAATATTTTGATTTTGATTTTGATTATGGTATAAAAGCCCAGTACAGGCTAATTTTGACTAAAAATAACTTTTGTGTGGTACAAAATACAATAATGCATATATAATGACCACCTTGTTGACAATTAGTAGTTTAGACATTCCAATGTCAACTGTACCTACTGTGTGTTATATATACTCAGGAATCGGCATAATCGGAATTTTATTTTATTTTCACAAAAACAATTTTTCTTTAATTAGACAATAGGTATTAAGTATAGGCACTTTATTTATGACTATTCATACATTGATCTGATATGAAGCCTCTTTAGATAACAAACCTATAAGGATGTCAATTAAAAGGAAAAATATGATTCAAAATCAGTGTCATTTGTTTTACTCATACTCATTTATTTCAACCTTTTGGGACATTGAGAACTCTAGGCTTATTTTAATTATAAACTTTTTGGAACAAACTCCACACACAACTGGTTGGTTCATGGAGAACTAAAAATAATTTCTAAATTATTCTAATTGTATTAACGATAACCAACTGGCTCATGTGAAGATAATGAAGAAATAAAATGTCTTAAAAGTAATTCACCTGTCTATTCATATTATTTCCTCATGCAATAATATTTTGCTTCATCGCTAGGTCATTTGTGCCAAAGGGGGCTGGCTATAAAAAAACTCTGGCATTTTAAAATCTGTTTTTGAGACATTTAAAAAAAAAACTCGGCGTCCCCTATTGTACACCCTAAATGATAATTGTATATAAAATACAACGGAACCCACAAAACAACGAGCACATATGTAAACCATATGTACCTTATCTACAGTCAGCTGATGCTATCCCATTGTTTTCAAACAGTACCTACAGTATTGTTGAAATAACATTGTATCAGCCAGTCACCCTAACGCAATAACAAACTGAATATCTGAATTCATTAATAAGAATAATGTCCGTGAAAAAATTACGAGATCTCAAGTTCAGTCACCTTTTATGTCCGCGCGAGTTTCCCAGCTGCAAACGCAGCGGGGGCGAAGCCCAACCCCACACGGAGTCAATCTGCAACCAAACCACCTTCCATTTGCACCAAACAACTGATATACAACTTATTTACATCAAAAACTAATCCTGTTTGTTTGCCAATACCAAATGTATGCCAACGTCAAGTTTTCATCTTCAATTACCTTTGACGATTTTGATGAACTGTTGCACGAAAAGATTCCTCTGAAGAGCGCAAAATGTTAATTACGCTCCGAGGATTGTTTTCATATACAATTAACGCCACATTTATTCTCACATTAAAGATATTTTTATGTTTACTGTTGCAATAGCAAAAGGCATCGTCCCATTTTGTTCACTTCACTAATAATTTGTCAGAAAATGTTGTTTAAAACATAAGAAACATAATTTATTAATTTTCGATAAGTAGAAATACAGGTTCATTGCAATTTTTTTAGAAAAATTATACTCTTATTTGTACTGTATTTGATATTATACAGTTATATTGTTAATATTTTACTGTCGCCGTATGTAATTTTTATCAAATAAATAAGTACTTTGAGATAATTAGACAAAGTTTTCGAATGTATTTCTTGGGACAAATGTCACATTGAATGTTGCCACTGCCAAATTCTAGACATGTTTCGTAAACAAAATAACATAGACATGTTCCTAAATTTATGCAAAATAATGTCATACAAGAGTCGCTCTAACTCTCTAATTTGTTTTTCCATATGTATAATATTTTTTATAGATTTATTGAATTTTTTCAGAATGTTATTTTTGGGTGTGTTCATTTGCTATGATTGACGTTTGACATTTCAGTTGACAGTAATGTACACTTGCGAACGCAAGAATTGTATTTGGAATTGGAGTGCGCATATTGAAAAGCAACTTTATGTCAATTTCTTACGGTCTACAGTAATATGAATTATGTTAACAGCTGTGCAAACATTTAAGTTGAAGCCTGTTAGTTTTTTTTGTGATTTGTACAACTCTGTTTGCAGCTCTTGTTTTTGTGTAAAATTGTGAATAAATAATTATGTCCTTGACTCTCCTCCTGGAGAAATATGATGTGTCTACTGAGGAGGGGCTGCAGAAAGCTCTCAATGAAATCGAAAAAGAAGAGGTTAGTAGCATAAAGTTTTGGTGCCAACTCAGCGTATTCATCCTGCCGGTTATCTATTTGTTTGTCAATATATCACTATGAAAAAATACTTACAATTAGATAGCTTTCGGTTAGTTTGTACAAAAGCCAGAATATTTTTAGTTTTTCTTTCCTCAGCCCCCTTTTGTGCATCCCCACCTAAAATTTCTTCAATAAAGTTATCAGCTGGTTAGGTCGAATCTGCCAGATCCAAAATTTTATGCTTGTTATTCGTGCACACCACTGACAACTTTATTTTAAACAGTCTTGGTTTCTCAGTCGGAAGTGAACGAAGCCCTATCAGGGGTGCTATCCCGAGCATGTTCGCTGGAGGGTCGGCTGCGCGCGACGAGCCAGGCGTACTGCCGGCTGGGGGAGGTGCGGGAGGACGCGCAGGCCGCCGCCGACATGGTCGAGCGCACCGCCGCCCTGGCCAGGGATGTCAGCGCTAAAGTGAGACAACTCGACCTCGCTAGAGTGAGTAGCCAGCTTGACTTTCGTATACTTTTGACGTGATAATTCAACCAATATCTGAGTAGCAGTCGAGATGGGCTAAGCCAAGCCAGGCAAGAGTGGAGTAAAGTAAGAAGAGAGAGAGGAGGTGATTAGAGTGGGTGAAAGATTAAATCGGCAACAATGAACATTCACACAAAGTACTGCAGCTGTCAGAGTACCCATATTGCTACTCTCTAGCTCTGCATAGGCAAATGATCAGACAGTGCACCTGATGCTAGGGAGCTTATATCACCCAGGAATACTTCAACAACAGCATCAACATTTACATTATCTTATTACGTACTATTAGGCCTGAATGGGTGATCTTGTTATCAGTGGCCAGGCACTGGGATCTTCTGTGTCAATCCCTCTATTTAAATGTTACTTCCATTCCCAAGGGCCTGCTGCATAAAAGCTATTATGCGGTTTAAGGATATGAGCCTGAAGTCCTCGGGTTCAGGGTAAGCTGTACCCGGCCTTGCAGCTAGTGCATTGCATTCGCACAGCAAGTGCTTCATCATATCGCTGTTTGAGATACTAGAAACCTAGAACTACTAAAAAGCTGACTGATGTCTGTTGTTTGCGACAGAGTCACGTGGCGGAGTGCCAGCGTCGCGTGCACGATCTAATCGACCTGCAGCTGTGCAGCGCCGGCGTCGAGGCCGCCATCAAAGCGCACGACTACGAGACTGGTAAGTACATGCCACCAGTGGACCCGTGGTAGCCTGTTGGTTGTGCACTCGCCTCACATTCATGAGGTTGTGGTTTCAAACCCCGCCCGTACCAATGAGTTTTACCAAAGTATGTTTTATTTATAATACCACAGGCTTTTCGATGAAGGAAAACATCATAAGGAAACCTGCAAATGCCAAAGAAGAAATTCCGAGGCGTATGTTAAGTCCACCAAATCGGCTTGGGGCACCGTTGGTAGACAGCGATTTGGCACAAAAGATCCTGAAGGGTCGAAGTGTCGCCAGGTCTTCCTGGCCCCCTAAGAAGATAAGATAAGACATGCCACCAGTAATCATCGTCAGGCAAAATACGTCCGCTGTTAAACATAAGTTCCCCAGTTGAATGTTACATTTAGTGGGCTGTCTATTGGCATCACCACATTTGGCATGCAGATTGGTGATCGCAGTAATGATCTTAATATACACAGGAGAATGCAGCGCCACGCGGGCCTGCCCGTCCCTCGTGCAATTTAGTCACCTTGATGACACCCACGGGAAGATTGGGCGTGGCCTTATTCTAAGCCGCCAACCACACTGCAGTAAACATAATTTTTGATGAAAACATTTACGAGACGAAAGGTTGAATAAACAAATAAATATCTAGTCAGGTTTTGGGGGAGCTTGAAAAGCTTTTTAAAAAGCTAATTAAAAGTATTTAAAATTAATTAAAGTAAATGAGAGACGTCCGAACAGATTGGATGCTCGTATATTTTCTGATTCAAAACCTTAAGTAAGTTGGTGAGGCGTCATGCCTTCGACCACCCGGACTCTGCTGAGTCTTTCTGGATAAGAGTCTGGAATGTGCTGGATTGCACTTCTCAGGCTCTAACTTGTATGGTATGTGTGGGTTGCGAATGCATAACTATCTTGTGCCTTTTTTATTTTTGTGTTTAATTTTGACTGCATATAATAAGTAGAAATAAGTATCTTTTGAAATTAAAACAAATGTTAGTATTACTAAATCTATAATAAAACAGATTTACTATATTTGTAATGAAGAGCGGTGCTTCGTAACACAGACTTTCTAAGTCTAAAAGGAGACATCAGCCCCCAAATATTTTCTTATGTTACTCTTGTTTAACGAAAATAAATATATTTTATTATTTATTAAACTTAATTTAGCACATTGATTAACGCCATCCCTCTCCTGCATATTCTATCTAAAACGCAATGTCTCTCTTTCTATCACTTATCTGATTTACATATTTTTTTGGTAATTCATAGTTGGCTAGTTCTAACATCTATTGGCTTCTAACTGGAGCATTCAAAATCACGTTCTCAAAACAGAAATCTTGGATTAAATGCACAAGAATTAATAATTCACAGTTCTAACATAAAAACTATTAGATTAAAATATATTTTCACCACAATTTTCGTCAGTAAATAGAGTATAACAAGAATTCTGTAACAATTCCTGCAAATCAAAAAGTAAAATGAATTGACGACCTCCGTGGCGGAACAGGTAGCTCTCGGACAGCCACGCCGGAGGTTGCGGGTTCGAATCCCGCTAGGGGCAAATGTTCGTATGATGAATATGAGTGTTTGTACCCAAGTCTTGGATGTTTATATATTTATTTAAGTATGTCTATCCGTTATCTAGTAACCATACCACAGGCTCTGCCTAGTTTGGGACTGGATAATTGGTGTGAATGTCTGACATATTATTTAGATATTATTATAATTAAAGGAGGTGCATGAGAAGGTTGATAGATGTTAGTGAGGCTAGTGAGGTGTGTGAGGATCGTGCAAAGTGGCGATTGATCGTCTCTGCCTTCCCCTCTGGGACCAGGGCTGTGAGCATTATGTATACGTGTGGCGTTGCCTTTTTCACAAAATAAAGTAGAGAGTGAAGTTAGCATATCACCGCATGCCTTGGGCCGACCGCCAATCAATGAGTCGAGAAAGAGAGAACTATGTAGCTAGATATCGTTTGTCGTTGTTGCAGGCGCCGGTCACGTGGCGCGGTTCCTGAGCATGGACCCGGGCTCGGTGGCGGCGGCGCGCGCGCGCGGGGCGCCCGACCCGCGCGACGCCATGACGAGGGCAGCGGAGACACTCCGGGAGCACCTAGTGCGCAAGTATGCCCAGCTATAAAGACATGGGGGAGCGCCAGAGGACGTGGGCTCTATTCCCAGCAGAAGCAGGGAATGTGATTAGATTTATCTCACACCATTACTTTCAGCTCTTCCTGGTGACACTTCGACTCTTCAAATTATTCACAACTAGCTGTTGCCCGCGACTTCTTCCGCGTGGACAACTTAACATTACAAAACTATTAATCAATTTCCCGTAGGAGTAAGATGTTTTTTCGGGATAAAAACTATCCTATATCCTATAACAGGACCTAGCCTATATGTGTGCGAAGTTTAATCTCGATCGTCTAATGGTCGAAGCGTGATTGAATAACAAACATTCAAACATTCGCATTTATAATATTAGTAGGAAGGATAGTAATAAAATTGGTGAAGAAATTGTAGTGATACTCGTGGAATCAAAACCAAGTTGGCTTAATTTTCAAAAACTAAATCAAAACACATTAATTCTGTAGTCCACGCGAGCGGAGTCGCAGGCACAGCTAGTCTATTATATTCTCTCACCTCGTGCATTAAAGTCTTTTCACTCTCGCCTACGGCTCGGGTTTATAATAATAGCATCGATTGGAATAAAGTTTCCGCACTCGTGTCATAATTGCAGGTTCGAGGAAGCGGCTCGCAAAGAGGACGAGGCGAGCGTGCAGCGACTGTTCAAGCTTTTCCCGCAGATCGGCCGCGCCGACGAGGGCATCGACCTTCTAGCCAAGTTCCTGGCCACACAGGTATTGTTCTAGCATGACTTGAGGTTGTTTCCGCGTTTTTTGGAGAACAGTTGTTGCTTTAAAAAAATATATGTCGTAGGTTCCTGGTTCCGCCGAAAGTGTGGGCTCCCAAATGGAGTTTAACGCCGTTACAAAGTTAACACGTTTACTGGCTTAAATGACACTACATGAAATTACACTACATCGTCAATTAACGATTTTAGAAGGCAGACGATCCGTCAGCGTTTCCATCGAAGCCTGTCGATCGCCGAACAAAGTCGAACGGCGCGCCGAGCACACACTATGCCTCCAAATCAGCTCCTCTTTTATTATTTCGCCGACATATAGATTTCGGGATATGATGTTTAGTAATGACAGTATATTATGCAACAAATATCTGTGCGTGTGTACACTGTGAATCCTACTAATATTATAAACGCGAAAGTTTGTAAGTATGGATGGATGTTTGTTACTCTTTCACGTAAAAACTACTGAATGGATTTTAATGAAACTTTACAATAATATAGCTTATACATCAGAATAACACATAGGCTACAATTTATAAAGATATTGTGTGAATTGTCCAAAATATCAAGTAAGTAGGAAAAAATCTACCATCTGCGAGCTATTCTGGCGTGCGCTGCCAAAACCGCTAGAGTTACACATATGTAATGTATGATGGAAATGTTCATCTTAAATAGTCCTACAAAAAAGTCCACCACAGTATATGTGTAAGCCATTATAGCCAAAGTAGTGAACCATAACTACAATAAAAATTGATAATTTATTTCAGATGCACATTTGGTAGTAATAAATTGATTCCTAAATGAATATAGATACTTTTATCGCTATATACGCCACGCTATATATATTCTTTTCTACGCCACGCTAATATAAGCTACTCGAAATACTAACCTGCGCAGACGAAGTCGCGGGCATCAGCTAGTGTAACATAAATAAACGTGACTAAGTTGATCTTCCTAAACCTTCCTAACTTTAAACCTTACTATAGCTTACTATCAACATTAGTAAGGAACTAAAGTGTGATATCGAGGCTGTAGGTTGTGGCGATGGGGTCAAATGAGACGATGTTTACTCGTCCATGTCTATATTTGAAGAGTCTTTTCATTGGTATTGGTATTCTCGGGGTCGTTTGCAATGGATGGTGAATGATCCCATCGTAAAGTATGGGCTATCTGCTCACCAGGACCAGAACAGAAAATAAGTGTAATATTTGTATGTGTATTTTATATTAAGTATTAGTTTATTTAATTTAATTTAATGATTCTGTTTTATGTTATATAGTTTGTATATGGGTTTTTATGCCTGAAATAAAGATATTATTATTGCAATATAAATCACATATATATATATATATTACTTAACTACTTCATGCTGATGTTGCAACGGACAATGACCTATGCACTACAAAAGAAAAGTTAATTATGAACAGGCTACAAAGGGCTCGTTCCCATGGCCGTAAAACTTATAAGAAAAATAAAACTAGCATGACTTATGTCTTACTTGAGGGGAAATGGGGGGGGGGGGGGGACGGACGCAAAAGGCATAGATTGTCTGGATTTGTAAGAAAAAATTAAACTCAACCACTAAATAACAGTAGCATTTTTTTTTCTTGAAATACAATTCAAATTCTTGACTGATATTAGTGTAGTTATTTAGTATAAGGGGGGTCACAATAAGATCTCTCACCTAGAGCCGCTCCTGCTTTAGCTTAATTTGTTTTGGTTAAAAAAAAAATTACCTAATCCACATATCCCTACTGGTCTGTCCCTACTAGAGTTCCGTTAGTCCCTACTAGGGAAGAACGGAATTTTTTTCCACTCTTTTCTACTGGGGGGGGGGGGGGGGGGGTTACAATCTCTCACCTAGAGCCGCTCCTGCTTTAGCCTAATTGGTTTTGGTTAAAAAAAATACATGCCATGGTTAACGTTGTACTTCCCGCAGGCGGAGAGCGCCATCCGTCGCGCGAGCGTGGTGCCGGGGCCGGGGCCGGGCGCGCAGGCCGAGGGCGCCGTGTTCGCGGACGCGCTCACCCGCGTGCTGGAGGCGGGCGGCGCCGCCGTGGAGCGCGCGCGCCAGGCGGCCGCGCTGCCCGCGCCGGGCCGCCTGCCCCGGGCGCTCGCCATCATACAGCCGCCCGTCAGTCGCTTCCTTATTTTAACATTTTTTTTACGGCTCGGGAAGCGAAGTCCTTTTGAGCCATTTGGACCGCCTTGTTACCATAGCGAGGTCGTGAATTCGATACCCATCGGGGACAGACAGCTTTCTAGCAGTTTATCTCGATCTGAATGTTATATTTGTGAATTGTCCTATCCTTGTTTAATTCCCATCATCATCAGGTTATTTTTGTCTCCACTGCAGGAGCACGACCCTCTCTCATCTGCCGGAGACAGACGGAGGATTCGGCCTACACTCCCCGCGCTGGCCAGACGGGTCGGGGAGGCCTGGTTGATGTTTTATAATGTATTCCCTCAGTCACCTTGTACGACATCCACGGGAACAGTTGGAGACCACACGGCATTATTTAATTCCCATAGCACAGGAAAAAATTCTAGTTTGGTATTAGACAAGTGTATGCAGACCAGCTATTGCCAGCGTTGAAAATGTTTCTGTCATGGTAGAAATTAACCTATATCATCTGCATTGCACAGGTTATCTATATGCAAAACGTTATGCAGATCGACTGAATATTCCCTTCAAAACGACATCGTCCATTTTGCACGTGTTAATTGGACTAGGGAGAGAGTTGTGCGGTGTGACCGTACCGTTAACTTTTTTGATGTAGATCTGCGCGGGCGCGCGGCGCGTGTACGCGGAGATGCGCGCGGCGCGGCGGCTCGACGCGGCCCCGGCGGCCGGGGCCGGGGCCGGGGGCGGGGGCGGGGGCGGCGCCGCGGGGACGTCGCCCCTCGCCGCCGAGCCCGCGCTCAACGAGCTAGCGCTCGCGCACTCCAGGATCAAGCTCTACTTTACTTTCCTGCGCAGGAAGACCGAGGTGAGAGCTCCTACACCACAATATGTTGTAATATGGTGATACTTATTTAATTACTAGCTGTGCCCGCGGCTCCGCTCGCGTGGACTACAGAATCCGCTCCCGTTCCCACTCCGCTCCCATTCCCACACCTACGCCCACTCCCTCACTCCCAAATGTAGTTAGTACTAATGTCATAATAATAATTTGTTGGTTTTTGTACTTATACCTACTAACGTGGACTCGAGAGCTGGCTTTAAACGATAAGGCTGTCTTTGTACACTTTCCATAAATCTGTACCTAACATGAGTAAGTAGTGTGGGTGAGCATTAGAAATAGCGCTCTTCAGGAGGGGGGGGGGATCTGCCCCCCCCTCTGCCCATACCTCGCTACGCCCTTGTTATCAATCAGCCCGAACATAAGCCTCCCCGAGAATGCAACTCTTGGTGGGTCATTACTGCAGTCACCAATCCGCCTGCCAAGCGTGGTGATTATGGCAAATCTCCCAATGGAGAACTTACCAAAAGTGGTATTCTATGGGGAGGCCTACGTCCAGCAGTGGACGTATTTAGGCTGATGATGATGAGATTGCGACGCCCTTACAAGGTCATGTTGTGAAATTCAACACATGATGCAATCGCCTTGACGACACCCACGGGAAGATTCATCATAGCAGCCCTTAGCCGTCCACTGCTGGACATAGGCCTTCCCCAATGAACGCCACCACACCCGGTCCTCTGCCCTCCGCATCCAGCCGCAAGATTACGTGCAAAACCAAACTCGCACTCGAAATGGAAATATGACGTTTGCAGACCGATGCAGCTCCCCTCAAGGAACCAGCAAGGACGGCGTCGATAGAAGCTATGGAGAAGATCATCGCCGAGTGCGAACTGATGCGGACCGCTCAGGACTTGCTGGGGCACTACCTCGCTCTCGAGAGGTGCGTTTCTGTCATAACTCTCCTATAACTCAAATAGGATTATAGCAACGATCTCTATGTAACTACTAGATGGAGCGTTCCAAGCAATCGCTCTGTTCCACGCAAGTAGCCACAACTCTTTCACATTCACAATGAAAGTTGTGCAGTTACTACGCAGAACATTTAATTATTACTAAATATTGACGCTACGGTTAAATAATGTCAATATTTAGTAAATAATTAAATGTTCTGAGTAGTAACTGCACAAGTTTCATTGTGAATGTGAAAGAGTTGTGGCTACCTGCGTGGAACAGAGCGATTGTTTGGCGACAGATCGACGCAGAAAAAAAATTCATTCCGTATTTATCTTTCCACTGACGATATAGAAGTGCGCGAAATTTAAACATAATCGAAGTTTGAAATTTATTAACGTAGACATAGACATACTTTATTGATAACTTCCGTTACAGGTCAAATAAAATGTTTACACAAGTTAAATAAAATCAAATTATAGACAGGCAAATTAAACACAATCAAATTAAACATCAATAACCAACATAAATATAAAAATGTCAAATAGAATTCTTAAAACTAAATAAATTAAGTTAATGCGTTCTGAAAGAACTCTTCATAGCAATAAAATGCCTGCTCGACAAGCCAGGCGCACAGCAGTTGCTTACAAGTAAGCAGTTCTGAGGAACGGTCAAAATACCTACAGATCTTGTATTACTACCATTGTGCATGATTAAATCAATAAAGTTTAAATGAATTCAATCGCACAATGGCGGCAAATCTATACTGCGCTGCGAGAGCTTCGGGATTGGTTGGCGGATTTTTCCGCTAACCAATCCCTGCGCACTACGGCCATGACGCGCCACCTTCGCTTTTTCACCAACATAAGGAAAATTGCAGGTATTTCTTAGAAGAAAGCGTGAACAAGGCGCTGAAGCTGGCGCAGCCGCAGGTGGGCGCCTCCGGCTCCAGCCTGGTGGACGACGTGTTCTACATCGCCAGGAAGGTCATTCGGTACGTCCAGGGGCGGCCCTACAAATACTACTTAGCTTATATAATTATTACAACCTGCGTCATTTATCTCAATATGTGAGTGTGTCGATGCGCAAGCAATTGGCTTTCTTAGAATTGACCCCACTTTTGCTGGGTACTGTACCTATATTTTAGAAAAATATATTTTAAACATTGTTTTTTTATAGTTAATGGGTTTGCGCTTGACCTCAATCTCACCTGATGGTAAGTGACGATGAGGCCTAAGGTGGAGCGCGCTTACCAAGAAGATCCCTATTCAACCCTTTAAAAAGATCCAAGTTGTATTTGTCCGGAAATACCCAAGCTGGCAGGGAGTTCCATTCCTTAGCAGTTCGCATCATGAAAGAGGAAGCAAAACGCTTCGTGCGAGAGCGTCGTATGTCTACTACATAAGGATGAAGGCCCTCACCACGTCTGGTAGTCCGGTGATGGAATATTGGTGGTTTGAGATGTCGGTGTGGGCGAATACGTTTAATCTGATAACTGGTCGGCTCAACCGATTAATCGGCAATAATATATCTCTAATTACTACTAGCAACATTCTCTTTGTTTTTATTTATTTTATTTAACAACTAGCTGTGCCCGCGGCTCCGCTCGCGTGGACTACAGAATCCGCTCCCGTTCCCACTCTCACCCCCTATCCCACTCTCACTCAGACTCTCAATCACGATCCCAATCACAATACTACCATACTTCTTTGTTATATTGCATATAATGGCTTCTAGAAAAAAATACTTTATTAAAATCTCAGGTTCTAAGTGGTGTATCAAGATGAAACATGCACCAGGTTTTAAGTTAGACCTCCAGCAAGACAACTGTGAAGACTGCATCAAATTTCATTCAGTAGTTTTTGCGTGATGCGGTAACAAAAATTTAAAATTTAAACAAATAGGTCACGTAGTTTGGGTCCGTTCCCCTAAATTGTAATAATTTTAACTCCAAAAACTTGCTATTGTGTTTGTTTGTGCTCAAAGTGTATGGTATTTTAAAAAAAGTCCCCAAGTATTGTACGTACAGGAGCTAGGAGCTGGGGCTGCCGCGCCTGTATGCACGTGTATATACCTGGAGAGGCTGGGAGCGGGGGCTGCTGCCTCTACATGCACGTATTTGACCAGACGAGACCTAGAGTCCTCTATCCCTAAGTCCCTAACCTAGTCATAAATATACATACATAAATAGATATGTACTGGATACCTGCTACCATGAGACCTAAGGTAGCAAGCGGATGTTTGGAAAGATGTTGACGGGTATCAAGAGTGGTAGTTTGGTGGTTGGATTTTCTCACTGCCAGTCGAGTAGGCTCACGAGTAGGGTTGCCAGGTCTTAATACGGCGAAGCCGGACTGGGCAGGCAATTTACCCGGACTTTTCGATATCAAGGCCGGACACTCTAAAAGCCAACGATTTTATCCCTTAATTCTAAAATAAAAAACATTTATTTACATTTTTTTGTAATCAGTCTTCTTATCGACATTAACACATTAAACTTTTAATTCTTATACATTTGTTTCAACTTCTTATACATTTGTATTATTTCAAAAACAAAAATTGACTCGATTGACTCGTGCATGAGCCGTGAGATGGCCCAACATGTAAAAACCTAACAAGAACCGGACGGACCGGACACTGACGAATTTGGCCGGAGAAACATGCAAAAAGCCTGACCCTGTCCGGCTTTATCCGGACGTCTGGCAACCCTACTCACGAGACTGATCAGGTGCTGACTGCTAAAGGAGTCTTGGCCGCAGGGAGAGGCCGGTCGGGCGGGGAGTGAGACTCAACAATGAATGTTGGAATCTGTTTTACTTAACTATTTATACATTTTAACTCTATTTGCTATACACTCACACTATCCTAAATTTAATTTTAGGCTAAGTCATTTTGTGTTGTCTTGCTTATATTGGGCCCGATTCTGAAGGCACACATTTAAAATTTGACAGCGCTAAAATTGGTTTCGTCTTTATCTTCATAATACTGTGTGACAAGGATAGCAACAGTTTTAGTGCTGTCAAATTTTAACGTTGTGCCTTCAGAATCGAGCCCATTGACTACATATTATTATTAATTATTACTTGACATTTATGATGATTACACTGACTTTTAAATTAAATTTATTATGACATTTGACTTTAACATGAAATTCAATAGCTCTTTGACATCTTATATGCTAATGTAATAATTGTGATTGTGAATGTATGAATTTTATTTACTACTAGCTGTGCCCGCGGCTCCGCTCGCGTGGACTACAGGATCCGCTCCCATTCCTACTTCCGCTCACTATCCCACTTCCACTCAGACTCTCAATCCCACTCCCGCTCCCGCTCCCGCTCCAGGTCCAGGTCCAGGTCCAGGTCCAGGTCCAGGTCCAGGTCCAGGTCCAGGTCCAGGTCCAGGTCCAGGGCCAGGTCCAGGTCCAGGTCCAGGTCCAGGTTCAGGTCCAGGTCCAGGTCCAGGTCCAGATCCAGGTCCAGGTCCAGGTCCAGGTCCAGGTCTAGCTAAAGGTCCGGCTCCAGATCCAGCTCCAACTCCAGATCTAGCTCTACATCCAGCTCCAGCTCCAGATCCAGCTCCAGATTTTTCATCGTAATCGACTAACTCAATCAAAAGTTATGCGAATTTATAGTTTTCAAAATCTCATATTACATTGGTACGATACCCGCTCCCGCTACCGCTCACGAATTCAATCGAACATTTGCACTCTACGGTCCTCGCAGCGTATGTGAGTTTTCGGAAACTATAAATTCCCATAACTTTTGAATGACTGCACCGATTGCAATGAAATAAAGCCTATATGTTACACCAAATTAAGCCCCATGTTTCTGTGAAAAGTCCATCAAAGTCCGATCAGTAGTTTTTAAGTGATGCGTGCACAAACTCACAGACAAACAGATAAACAGACAAACAGATAAACAGACAAACAGACAAACAGACAAAAATTTCAAAAATGATCGAAATGTGTTCTGTTGCTTATCCTTAGACCCCCCAATTTTTTTTTTGCAAATATCTTCAATGTACAGACACGCGATGTTTACGATTTTATTTATTAGATATATTTTTTTGTTATGTTGGTAGCTTAACTAAGTGTTTTGTATATCCATTGATTGTGTTTTGTTTTTGACAATTTACGATTAGTACCAATAAATAATATGAATATTTTATTCTACATTGGTGATTGTACACTGTCACCACTTATTTCTAGTCTAAAGGCTCAAGTCTTATAAGCTAGGTTGCAGCTCAAACAAGTATTGACTGTTTGTTTGTTTGTTTGTGTCAGCCGCAGCCTGTCGGCCGGCAGCGTGGACGGCACGTGCGCCGTGCTCAACGACGTCGCCGCGCTGCTGGAGCGGGACGTGGCCGCCGCGCTGCGCCGCTGGCTGCGCGCGCCGCCCCCCGACCCGCTGCCCCTCCCGCCGCCCCCCCTCGCGCCCGCCGCCGGCGCCGGCGCCGCCGCCGCGCTCGACGCCGTCGGCTCGCTCGCGCAGCGGCTCAACAGGGATGTCGATGCGCAGAGGATGCTGTTCTTGGTGAGTGCGGATGTTACGGGTTAATACAGATGAGTCAATAGTCCGTTGCAGATCCACCATTTCCTGGTGAAGCTAAAATACCTACGCTTTTCATCATCTAGTCCCTCCCACTGTCAGACAATACAGTCACTCGCGTTGGTACTACTCCGTACAGCGCGCGATATGTGGGCGGAGCGCAGCGGCGATTGATGTGCCGGCAGCGCGAGAAAATGTGTCTCAAGCGCTCGACTTAGCGTTCGTTTACCAGTCCGTCCAGCGCGCTATTTGTAGACGGACCGCTACGTGTTTAATGATGCCGACAGCGACCGGAAATATGGCGGAAGGCGCTCGACTTAGCGTTGTTATACTCGGTGCAAGGCAGCGGTAGGGGCGTACCAGCGACGGGGGCTGGTGTCCTATTTGAAGTAACATACAATAGGAGCATTTGGTAAAGTCTTTAATCAGTGCGTCCTGCCTGTCAAGACCTACGGCGCGGAGACCTGGACTCCGTTGGTGGGCCTGGTCCACAAGTTTCAAGTCGCTCAGCGAGCTATGGAGAGGGCTCTGCTCGGGGTTTGTTTGAGGGATATGATTCGTAATGAGGAGAACAAAAGTCGGATCGGGGCTCCCCGCCGGCAGATTGACCGACGACCCAAAGGTGGCCGGGAGCGGCTGGATCCCGAGGGCGGAGGTCATCGGGAAGACCCGTGTCCAACAGTGGACATCCAGAGGCCGACATGATGATGAGGACAATAGTAGATACGTCCAAATTGAAGTGCCAGGACCGATGCGGGAAGGATCTCCCAGCTGATTTTTTTTGGAACACGACCAGGCACACACGAATGAAGCGGAGGCCGGCGCGGAGTGGGCGGAGCGGCTGGCGGGCGAGGCGTGCGCGGGGGGCGAGCCGCTGGTGCGGGGCGGGGGCGAGCGCGCCAAGCTGGCGTCGTGCGCGGCCGGGCTGGGCGCGGCCGCCGCGGCCTTCCGCGCCGCGCACGAGCTGGCGCTGCAGGCGCTCGCGGCCGCGCTGCAGCCCCGCGCGCGCGCCTGGGCCGACCTGCTGGCGGACCCGGGCCTCGACGCAGGTACGCTCCAGCGTCGCCGGGGGTAGATGTGTTTCGAGCCGTAGGATTTCATAGGGTTGGATGTTACTCACTCCCCACGCGTTGCGTGGCGTTACGTGGCGTCGCGTGGCGTCGCCTGGGGTAAATGTGTCTTTGCCTTTACGCTCAACACTTTGTCTGGTGTCATACGTATAATGCGGTGTGATATCTGTCTTAGAACACCAACCCCAATCTTCTCGTGGTGTCGTTAAAGGACTACTGCACCAGGGACGGGCAGCGGCGTTCTCCTGTGTATATTTAGATAATTACGGCGATCACCAATTCGTCAGGCAATCTTAAGATACACAATAGATTGCTGCTGCGTTCCTATTGTGTTATCTTTCCTACTGTAATATAACATTTGGATGTTTAGATGTTTGTTACTCGATCACGCATCAACCACTGGACGGATCGATATGAAACTTGGCACACATGTAGGTTAGGTCCTGGAATAGGACATAGGATAGTTTTTATCCCGAAAAACATCCCACTCCTACGGGAAATACATAATAATTTGTGATGTTAAGTTGTCCACGCGGACGAAGTCGCGGGCAACAGTTAGTAAAGTAATAACGTTACTTTTGGATTTAAAAAAATAAACCTATCAATGGCCAATAACGCAGTGCGTACTCCCAGCCGTATAGATCGTTCAATTCGCGACGGCACGTCCCGTCACGAGGGGTGAGCGCGGGACGCGGGGTAACAAGCTATCCACACGTCAGTAACAATATAAATATCAATGACATTGTTTCGGATCTACATCGCCACAAGATGAGCTGTATGGCGCTCGTGACCAGTGTCCTCGTCGAGAGTGACACTTACCTTTGTCTACGACATTTATATGTATACCTTCTTACTTTCAATATTCTTGTCATTCTATCTAATATGTACACTACAATTTCTTTAAAACTTCAATATTATACTAAATTCCGAAGAGTTGAGGTTTTCATTTCGATTCCTTAAGTAACGTACGTAAAATGAAAAACTATAACGGTGGGCCTATCCCTATGTGTAGGGGTTTGTTTGAGATCTGACGAAGAAGAACCAACACCAGAACGAAGGTAACCGCCATAGGCTGTGAGGCATTCCCGCCTCCTCACCATTCTCCCCCCCGCAACTCCTCTGAGCGAGGATCAACGGCGGTACGCAGCACATAACACCTACCAGTGAAGGTAGGGCGAGTCCCGAGGACTGAATCTACACTACCTCGGGCTCCAGGCGAATTAAATTAAAGTACCGAACGGTCTATACTTCCAGCTTTCTTACGTAGGAACAGTTTTGTGCGTATGCGAATGCAGTAGTCGTGTTGCAGAGGACATAGAGGAGGACGCGGCGATGCTGCCGGCGGCGCTGGACGTGTTCGCGGAGGCGGCGCGCGGCGCGCTGTCGGCGCGCGCGGCCGACGCGCTGCTCGCCGCGCTCGTGGCCGACGTGGCGGCGCGGGCCGAGGGCAGCATGCGCCGACACCACTACGATAGGGTGAGCGGCTCTAGGTTTTTAGACTTTGCTTCTTCATTGTGGGCTCTCTTCTTGGTTACTGAGATATCTTTTGGTTTATTTATTTGGCTGGTCACTTTTTGTTATTTTTCTTTTTTTTCTTTGTGGTTGTTATTTATAATTATGGTCTACTGTTACTCTCCTCATAATTCTATTGTATCTGTTTGCTTCGTTTAACTTGGTATCTATACATTATATTATTTCATTCTTACTTAATGAACAAAACTAGACGCCTATGTGCGATGATTTATTATCCGCTTAGAGATATTATTAATGTGTTTATTTTTATCTTAAACAAAGCTGTAAATCTTCTTTGAATAAATAAATAAAATAAGTCAAAATCTAAAGGCCATTGGCACACTCGGTACATTTATACGAGTTAATTCTTTCAGCATTTTTTCTTGATTACTGGGTTTTCTTCTTGAATAATTAGCTGTCTTCTCGATTACTGGGCTTCGTGATTAAAGATGCGTTTGAATGTTCACGAACGGGGATAGTTGGAGCAGACGCTGGTGATTTCTGGATCAAATATTCTAATGAGATATCGATAATACTGCTTAGCTGTTTTTTTTATACTGAAATAGTATAAATTGAGGTCAAGCGCAAAGTTAACAGGAACATGAGTATAAAGTGTGTCGTGGTTGAAATCCAGGAGGGCGGGCTCCTGGTGGAGCGGCGCGCGCGGCGGCTGGCGGCGTGGGCGGGCGGCGGCGCGGCGGCGGCGCGCGAGCGGTGCGCGCGCCTCACGCAGGCCGCCGCGCTGCTCGCGCTCGAGCGGCTCGCGCACGCGCCCGCCGCGCTGCGCCCCGCCGCCAGGCTCGCGCCGCACGACGCCAGGGACATCCTCGCGCGCAGGTACGCAGACAAACCCACTTGTATCTGTAGCCCCGTTCCGTTGTCTGAACAATGCAAATTTCTAGGATTCGTGATAGACCCCAACTTGCATTGGGAACTACACCTAGAATCTTTGTGTGATAAATTGAGTAGTGCAGCCTATGCGCTAAGAAAGATTCATCCACTAGTTTCTTACAGTGTACTAAGACAGACATACTTTGCACATTTTCATTCACTTACATTCTGCCGTGTGGTTTCCGGTAGAGTAGAATAGGACCACTCCTAGTCTTCCCGTGGATGTCGTACAAGGCGACTGAGGGAATACATTATAAAACATCAGTCAGGCCTCCCCGACCCGTCTGGCCAGCGCGGGGAGTGTGGGCCAAATCCTCCGTCAGTCTCCGGCAGATGAGAGAGGGTTGTGCTCCTGCAGTGGAGACAACAATAACCTGATGATGATGATGATAATTCACTTACAATACAATACAATACACTTTATTGCACAAACAAATACAGTTACACGTTATAGAAATTACAAATAGTACAATTTAGGCGGTCTTATCGCTTTAAGCGATTTCTTCCAGACAACCTTTGGGTATAAAAATATTATGCCAGAGAAATTGTAAGTTGCGCTGATTAGGAAATTTAAATGATAAATAGGTACTTATATGACTATAATAAATAAAATACATATTACGTACTTACGTCGTCCGGCGGTATTCTTTGGGGAAACTCTACAGAGTCGAACCGAGTTTTTATTCTTCAAAAAAGAGCACTGCGTATAATGTGTGGAGTAAAGCCAAAACAAACGTGCAGGGGACTTTTCAAAAATCAACACATAATTTCTATGTACTCGTTATATTTATTCGAAGTTATAATGTATGTTAGGCGAATTATGTCCAGTTTCGGTCGACATATAGGCGGAGGGCACGAACTTCGTAAATTGCATTATATTGGGGAGGCTTATGTTCAGCAGTGGACGTATGCTGATGATGACGATCTTATCTTATCTTCTCAGGGGGCCAGGAAGACCTGGCGACACTTCGACCCTTCAGGATCTTTTGTGCCAAACCCCTGACCCCCAACGGTGCCCCGAGCCGATTTGGTGGACTTCACATACGCCTCAGAATTTCTTCTTCGGCATACGCAGGTTTCCTTACGATGTTTTCCTTCACCGAAAAGCCTGTGGTATTATAAATAAACCGTACTTAAGTTTCGTAAAACTCATCGGTACGGGCGGGGTTTGTACCAGGACCTCATGAACGTGAGGCGAGTGCACAACCAACCGGCTACCACGGCTCTGCCTATGATGACGATGATGTATGTATGTATATTTCATTCCAGATTAATAGTCCTATGAAAACCAACGCTATTTACGTCTCGGTAACATATACATGAAAGGGTCACCAGCAGCAAAAACAGGTTTGTATTACCAAGTAAACTTTGCGGTCCACTTAGGAACACCATCTATTGTGTATTTTGTTTTCGAGACGCAAATGCGTTTGTTTTCATAGGACTATTAATCTGGAATGAAATATATATATGATAAACTCCATATGGTAGTAAATCTTACTACATTGCCGTGTGGTTTCCGGTAGAGTAGAATAGGACCACTCCAACTCTTCCCGTGGATGTCGTACAAGGTGACTGAGGGAATACATTATAAAACATCAATCAGGCCTCCCCAACCCGTCTGGCCAGCGCGGGGAGTGTAGGTCTCCGGCAGATGAGAGAGGGTTGTGCTCCTGCAGTGAAGACCAAAATAACCTGATGATGATGGTAGTAAATCTTACTGCATAATGGAAATACGTCCATTTGAAAACTCACCTCTAACAATTAGTCGCGACTTACGTATACATTCCGAATGACAAGCCTTAGCACCTTATCCACTGGTAATAAAGTTAAAATTAGAACCACTCCACTCCTAAAAATTAAATTAAAACGTTTTTTTTTCTTTCCTTTCAGAACGGACTTCAAAATGGAGGACATAAAGAGACTCAAGCTATAAGTTTCTGTTACAAATATTTCTGTTATTTCTTATTTTATAATTGCTAGTGGACTCGATTCTGAAGACACAATGTTAAAGTTTGACTGCACTAAAGCTGTTGCTATCCTTGTCACACAGTATTATGAAGATAAAGACGAAACCAATTTTAGCGCTGTCAAATGTGTGTCTTCAGAATCGGGCCCAATATATGGAAATATACATATTTTTTGCCTTTAATGAGATATTTAATATAAAGTTATAGCAATAAATTTGTTTTTATTATTATTACTAGCTGTGCCCGCGGCTCCGCTCGCGTGGACTGCAGTATCACAAAAAGTTGAAAATTAATTAGAGTTAATTTCCGTCCCTCTTCCCTTCCGCCGCCGGTTCACCCTGCGGCTCCAGGTCCAGGTCCAAGCCCAGGTCCAGGTCCGGGCTCTCCCACGCCCGCTATAGCTTCAAATGGTCCTGTCCTTCAAATGTCTAACGTACGCAATCTAAATAACACCGAACAATACTTTATATTGTTTTTACCATAACTTTTGATTAAGTAAGCCAATTGCGATGAAATAAAGACTAAATGTTGTCGAGGTAAGCCCCCATATTTCTATGAAAAGTCCATCACAATGAGTTCAGTAGTTTTTAAGTGATGCGTGCACAAACTAACAGACAAACAGACTAAACATCCAAAAATTATTGAAATGTGTTCTGTTACTTATCCTTAGACCCAATTTTTTATGCAATTATATTTAATGTACAGACACGCGATGTTTACGATTTTATTTATTAGACTAGCTGTTGCCCGCGACTTCGTCCGCGTTGACAACTTAACATTACACATTCTTATGTATTACGTGTTACTAAATCCTAAAAGAAATCTATTAATCTGGTTATGCATTAAAAATATTAATATACATAAAAAAAACATACTATCCAATTGAGAACCTCCTTTTTTGAAGTCGGGTAAAAATTAGCGTTCCGGCGGCGGTTTCGCCCGTTGGACTACAGTTTTTTAGGTTTCCGTAGCCAAATGGCAAAAAACGGAACCCTTATGGATTCGTCATGTCTGTCTGTCTGTCCGTCCGTATGTCACAGCCACTTTATTCCGAAACTATAAGAACTTGCTATTGAAACTTGGTAAGTGGATGTATTCTGTGAACCGCGTTAAGATTTTCACACAAAAATAGAAAAAAAAAACATTAAATTTTGGAGGTTCCCCATGCTTAGAACTGAAACTGGTAAAATGTGTCCCCCCCCCCCCCCCCCCCCCGTAAGAGAATGATAAAACTAAAAAAAATATATGATGTACATTGCCATGCTCGCTTTTTTTAAAATAAAGTTGACATTTACATTTATCATGAATTTAAAGATTATCATACAATCAATAATTTTTTTTTATATTTTAATATTGTGTAAATTAGGTGATATTTCCTTCCCCCCCTCCAATTTGTCCTTTCCATACCCTTTCTTTCTTTCCTTCTCCATCCCCTTCCCACAACGTTGAAAACCCTTTCCCCAACCCCTTCGCTCTCCCTACTCCTACCTCTCCCCCTTCCCTTAACCCACCCCTTCCTACAACCTTTATTTACCACTGCCCCCTCATCTTTCCTCTCTTACCCTAATCCCTCTATTCTTTTCCATCCGACTTCCTTCCCCTCCTATCCCCTTCCTATGTTGCATATCCAATTAACTGTACAACAAAATGTCTGTCAAACTGCTGGACATGCCTTCCCCAATGAATGTCACAACGCCCTACAGATCCAGCCGCTTCCGGCCACCAACTTCAGGTCGTCCATACACCTGGCGGCAGGGCGTCCCACCCTGCGCGTGGGACGTCGCGTCCCACTCTAGAACCCGTCCGCCCCAACGGCCGTTCGGTACTACGACAGATGTGACCTTCCATTTCAGCTTACTAATTCTTTCGACTATGTCGGTCACCTTCGTTATTCATAGGATCTCCTCATTACGAATCATATCCCTCATAGAGACCCCGAGTATTGCCCTCTCTATAGCTCGCAGAGCCTCGTGTCCACGTCTCCGCGCTGTAATCATGACAGGCAGGACGCACTGATTAAAGATTTTTGTCTTTAAACATTGTGGAATAGGTGGCGTAAAGACTTGACGCAGTTTTCCGAACACTGCCCACCCTAACTGGATTCTTCTGTCAGCTTTTGAAATTGATCCTACCCAACTATATTGTCTGTCCTAGGCAGACGTACTCCTAAACAGCTTCGATATTGACATTGTCGACGATCACCGGTCTAATACAGGGCCACTAATTATCGAATAGCGAACTTTTTGTATCGAGACTTGTGGAAATACCTGAAATACATCAGCTAAAATAAATCTATAAATGAGCTTTAAAACATCTCTGTCACTTTCTGTCAAGTTCTTGCAAAGACCAGTAATGTTGAACTACACTTTCATACAAATGATATGAAATGAGAGGTCAACTTGTATATCAGCATCCTGACATTTTATTGAGATATGACTTATACCAGTATGAGGCCCGAACTCAAAGCTATTAAACAGTAAAAACGCCGTCAAATTCTGTTCAGCAGTTTCCAAGATTAGCCCGTACATACATACAGACAGATAAGAAAAATTTTAATTATATTTTTGGACTCTACTGGTCTTCAGTAACGTCCGGGCAGTGAAATTTTTTTTTTAACTTTAATGTACAGATTCGCTTTTCTTTTGTTTTTTCTACTCTTTTATTATATGTATAGATTATTATTGTTTTATTCAGACAAATGTCCATAAAAATGTCAGGGATCATCTTGATTCTAAAACTGGTTCGTGTACCCCACTAGGGGGAGGCTCGCACCCCTGAAAACTTCTAGGACCGCCCTTGCGACCACTTCTCTTGTTTCAAACATGCATGCATAACAAATAACAGACAATTTAAAATTCTTCTTTTCACTATTAAATAGAATAGTTGATAACAATTTAATGTTCTATTGGGCTCGATTCTGAAGGCACAACGTAAAAATTTGACAGCACTAAAACTGTTGCTATTCTTGTCACACAGTATTATGAAGATAAAGACGAAACCAATTTTAGCGCTGTCAAATTTTAAATGTGCTTTAGAATCGGGGTCATTATTTAATTCAGAGACACCTATTAGGGTTTAAATCTCATGTCCGCCCTGCACCGAATTTTCCCACGTAACCCTTTCTGTCGCTCAGAAACATGTAGTTAGATATAGAGTGCGGTCAGATAGCTTACGCATGAAGATTACGAACGCGGGCGAGCCCGGGCAGGTGTGGGCGGGGCGGGACGAGGCCGATGCGGTGCTGTGCCGCGCTCTACTGTGACCGACCTCACCTCACACATGCGGCGCCGACCTGACACATGGGGTCTAACCCTTACCCTATTCAGCATCCCTATCCTGATGATCGATTTAACAGGACAGCATTGGCGGTACGCGATCACCGACATCGTTAGTTAGAAACAATTTTGTACGCGACAGACATTTATTTATTTAAAATATTGCAACATTACAGATAAAAGTCAAAAGTCAAAATCATTTATTGCATATGAGTACACTTGGTACATTTATACACGTCATTTTTTTTATCGACTGCCGCTTCCTAGGTGTTAGCGCTGTGAAGAAGAAACGGCGCAACGAACTTCACGCAACACATCTTTTAAAAAATAAAGTTTGCATACAATTAATAAAGATTTTGCGAAGCTGAATTATCATTAGTACCAGGCATCTTTGTCATTCAAATAATCGTACTCCATTGCGTTACAATAACAAGTATGCTATGGACGAACCAGGAATTCCTCTCTCTAGCATTCCGTCATCAGCCGTCGACGAATAAGATACTTCATATATACGTATGTACATAAAGGGGTACGCGACAAATTAAGTTTGAGAACCGCTGCTATAGAATATCCTCGCTACAACCACAATCGAAATAAAACTTGTTTTTCAATAATAACACTTTATTTCTATAAAATATATTAAAATTATTAATTGTAAGTGTAAATACTGAACAGTTCGTAAATGTAAGGTGTACAGTAGGTAGAAAATGTTACAATAAACTTAAGTCTATACCTCATACCATGAAGCAAAATAATTTTTCGTAGCTCATAGTTTCACCTCAAAGTTTTTACCTTCCTGATTGACACTAATTGGTTATTAAATTAGACAACAGATGCAACTTTTTGCATCTGTTATCTAATTTAATAACCAATTAGTGTCAATCATGACAGTAAAAACTTTGAGGTGAAACTATGAGCTACGAAAAATTATTTTGCTTCATGGTATGAGATTTAGTTCCATTGACTCGGTGCGATATCTACGTTGACTGCTGTATTTAAGGCACTAACTAGGGACACAAATAGAAGAGTAATAAATACTTCAAGTGATCGGTTTAGGCCACAGCCTAACTTACATCCCCCCCCCCCCCCCCCCCCGGAACTCTACTACTACTACAGGAGCACCAGCCTGTCCGTGTACATGCGTGTGTGTGTTACCACAGAAAAGTAGCCAAATATTGTTCTTATTTACAAATATAATATAAATTTATCATACACAGTGTCAGGAAATTTTATTTTATTCCCAAATATGGGTCAGTAACGCAACTAGCACACTGGCGATATTACAGCTCAATTGGCCCACAGTGGGGGTAAAGCGGTGGCAGGCATACTAACACTGATATACCCCCAATCAGAGCCGGATTACCCTTGTCGGGGCCCCTAGGCAATGCACCGTCCCCTGGGCCCTTTTACCGTGTTCTAACTTCCTGAAATACAGTTTCTCTACCACAATGCAATGCTCCGCACGCGTGGACTACTCACTTTCAATCCGACTACGACTCCGACCCTGAAACCCACGCCTACTCTTCACTCTAAGAAACATCGGGGCCCCTAGGCAGTTGCCTACACTGCCTAATGGATAATCCGGCCCTGCCCCCAATCATATCAGCCCTTAGACGTCCACTGCTGGACATAGGCCTTCCCCAATAAGCGCCACCACACCCGGTCCTTCGCCCTCCGCATCCAGCCGCTTCCAGCCACCTTCTTCAGGTCGTCGGTCCACCTGCCGGCGGGGCGTCCCACCCCGCGCGTGCCGATGCGCGGTCTCCACTCCAGAACTCGTCTGCCCCATCGGCCGTCGGTTCTGCTACAGATGTGGCCCTCCCACTGCCACTTCAGCTTGCTAATCTAATCGGCTATGTCGGTTATGCTGGGGGCATAATCAATAAGGATCTATTTTATAACTTATGGCTACATTACGCCAGCGTGCTGGTTGTGAAATGTTTCCTTACACTCTGTAAGACAGAAAGAGACATAAGAATGCATGTCAAAGCGTGTTAGAATGTGACAGAAAATGCAACAGGTATATAAAATAGTAGCTATCTTAGAAAGAGTAAAACTCATCGATTTAGTAGACAAAAATACATCCAACGCATTAGTTTCAAACCCATCATACCCTTAAATATATAATTAATAAATTAATCTAATATTTCAACAAGAAATAGGTAAAATAGTAAAAAAGTACATTGCGTATAATAATAAAACTCAATAAATTCTTAAATATTTTCTGGTTCTTACAGTCATCAAAGAGTGTTCCTGGACATTATTATCAGGTAGGTTAATACTAAATCTAGCTGAAAGAACTCCTTTTTGTCCTAACCATGTTTATGCCTGAGAGTGACAGTATAGCATAATCGCGCTTCAAGTTTTTTACACCTCATACCATGAAGCAAAATAATTTTTCGTAGCTCATAGTTTCACCTCAAAGCTTTTACCGTCATGATTGACACTAATTGGTTATTAAATTAGATAACAGATGCACATTAAAATCATCTGTTATCTAATTTAATAACCAATTAGTGTCAATCCTGAAGGAAAAAAACTTTGAGCTACGAAAAATTATTTTCCTTCATGCATGATTGATACTTATTGGTTATTAAATTAGATAACAGATGCACATTAAAATCATCTGTTATCTAATTTAATAACTAATTAGTGTCAATTCTGAAGGAAAAAACTTTGAGGTGAAACTATGAGCTACGAAAAATTATTTTGCTTCATTGTATGTATGAGGTGCCTACAACTTGGACATACAAAAAAAAAGTGTAGTTCAAAGGTTCGTGGTATTGGTAACCAAAAATCATCATGCTATTCTCAACTTTAACAGACCTTGAATAAGGTACAAAGCGCCATCAGGAAACCACACTCGACTTAATGTCCAGGAACGTTCGTTGTTAAAATAGTTCATAATAAAGCATTGCTGGTTTTAATTGCATGGTAATTATTGCTAAGAATAGTGTGGAATACTTAAATAATAAATTAGCCTGACGGCAGGTGGTTAATTCTTATACTTATTGTAAAATTAATATAGTCTTGTGAATAGGGTCATTGTGAATGGCAAAATTGGCAATGAAAACAAAAAAAGACTGGCATACTGGGTTTTGCCACGTGGTTTCCGGTAGAGTAGAACAGGACCACTCCAACTCTTCCCGTGGATGTCGTACAAGGCGACTGAGGCAATACAATATAAAACATCAGTCAGGCCTCCCCGACCCGTCTGGCCAGCGCGGGGAGTGTAGGTCTCCGGCAGATGAGAGGGTTGTGCACCTGCAGTGGAGACAACAATAACCTGATGATGATACTGGGTTTATGCTTGAAAGCGGTTTAAAATCTGTATTTAACTGATTGCCATATTTAATTATCAACCAGTACGTGGACACTGACAGTGGACTAGTCCGAAAACTCAAGGTCGCTCAGCGGGCTATGGAAAGAGCTATGCTCGGAGTTTCTCTAAGGGACAGGATCCGAAATGGATATTCTGCCAGAGAACTAGTCTTCGACATAGCTCTGAAAGTTATACGTTGAAGTGGCAGTGGGGTAAACGAGGCCTCTAGTGGAGACCGCCACTGGGTAGGCGTCCTAGATATATGGAACGACGTGAGGCGGCTGGCAGAGACTGGATGAGAAGAGCCGAGGGTCGGATTCAGACGCGCCTTGGGAGAGGCCTGTGTCCAACAGTGGACTCTTTCAGGCTGATTATGGTGATTTATATAGTTAGGTTGGACCCAGTTATGCATAAATGACCCACAGAGATGAAAATGAAGCTTATGGTTATTAACTTTAATGTAGTATTGCCGTAACTCTAATTTCAAACTAGACACTCGCTTCGATGTCATGTCACATGGCGTTAACAATACACACACTGGGATAGGACTACTATTTCAATCAATGAAACCATTCTCAGTACAGTTTAACCATAAAACTACAACAGTAAAATCCATACCAGAAACGTTATATACTGTCCAATTTGATGTGGAAATTGTCCTTCATTAAAACTTATTCTATAAAACCTTCTTTAAGCTAATTAGGCTCATTGATAATGTGGATCAGTCACGTTTTTTTTTGTTAAGTATGCAGATATTAAAAAACAAAAACTTAAATCTGATCAAAAATGAAGAAGTTACAGCGATTTTAGAGCGTAACGACCGGATATGACGCCATGTGACGCATCGCGGGTCGAGCGAGCCGCAGCGCACTAGCGCAGTCTGCCATACATACATAGTGCGGGAACTGGGATCGCGCGAGTTGCAACAAATGACGTCACCAGCGAGAGCGCGCGTTTCGAATTAGCCGTTAAACAAAACTTTAATAACTTCGTCATTTCTTGATGGATTTTATTCATTAAAAAATATATATACTTAGAAATTGATAGCGCATACGCAATACTTATTAAAGTCTAATATCTTGTTATGTGATTAATCCTCATTACCGTACAATGACAAAGTTCAATAATTATAATTAAAATTGACTAACACCATTTCAAGTTACTAATAAAAAATAATTCGGCAACTCCTGATAGTTCTATAGAACTGGGACGTGATAGACCTGTGAAACTTTCTTGTAAGTATTTCTATGAAGAATCTAGTGAAAACTTTTCCGATCGGTTCCGTACGCTAATATTACTTTTACTTAATTTGGAAACCTAGTTCTCCTTGCTCTTGTTGACTTAGAAGGTCTTGTTCTCGATTCACGTGACTAGAATTTAAACGAATAACGACATTTTGACATATTACTGGGCCAAGGAAGTTCTATCACAGAACTACAGTACCAAAATAGTTTTAACAGTTCTATAGAAGACCGACAAATAGACATTTGTGAAAATAAAATTTACTCTTATAGATATACAAAACTTTATCAAAGATTTCAAAAATATGTGAATTTGTAAGTTTCTTCAAAATACATATTTTGTTTTCTGTCATAGATATGATAATTATACCTTTACAACCCCATAAATAGACATAAATACCCATTTAGGCATATAATCTGATCACAGACGACAATGACTTTCCTTTCAGCTATCGATAAAATTCGTTACAGTTAGTACAAATAATATAAATTGTGATGATTGAAATGTCATGCCATATAAAATTCTTTTCAGATCATTGTATAAAATCATTGAGCCTTCCTCTGTGCAGTCAATTCTTTGGTTTACACACATTTCAGGATAAAAAAATTTAACAATACTAAAATACAATTATTGATACGTTGATAAGGTAAGTACAATATTTTGTTCAAATATTAAAATCTAGTGTAAAATGTTAAATAGAGTTAAAAATAACAAATATAGGAGACACCACTATTAAGGGCCAGTTCATACTTATGTTTACCTGATTGGTTATGCTTAGGCCTTCTAGGATGGTACGGTCAAGTTAAAAATGTATTTAAAGAATCTTTTCACAAATATGTACTCTTCATCAGCTTCAATTAACAACCTTAAGTCAATGTGGCAAGGTACTAAAACGTGTACATATTAATGAAGGTGACAAGGAATACATATTTGTGAAATGATTCTTTGGATACAATAAATTTCACCGTACACGACTAGTTTGAACGGGCATTTAGGAATAGTTATATCTCTTTTTATACTTAATATTAAATACCAATTTAAGATATAAGTTATTTATAAGTAGATTGGATTGTAGAAAATAAATTTTAATTGTCTTTGTGTAGAAAATTACCTACATGATTTTGTGACATGTTTTTTTTATATTTATATAAAAAAAATCTTATTTCACGTAACAGAACCTACGATTTGCTTTAGCGATTCTGTATGATTTAATATACCTTTGGTGAGCAGGCTAGTGAGGTGCGACATCGTCTCTGCCCAAATCCATCACCTCTAGGACCGAAGCGTGAGCTTTACTTACGTTGGTATGCAGATAAGAAAGATCGTTGCCTTGAACGGCGCTAGACACACAGAAGTGACGTCAGGCAGTAGCGCCTTTTCATGTTATCATTGGGCGCCACTTACCGCAAAAGCAACTAGCTGATCAGCAGTTAGTGACTTTATTCCAAAAACCCTAAGGTTCTAATTGCTAATGTTACTCCCGAGCAGTTAATTGCTTCTTGCCCTGGACAGGTGGCTGTCAAATGTTGTGCCTAATTGATGGCAGCTATTTTGGCGCTGAATGCCAAGGCAAAGTAACGAGTGTCAATGGAACTAAAATCACTGGCGCTGAATGTTTTATATCTAGTTACGGGTGTCTCTGAAACTAAGTTTCAAATCGACACAATAATTTTGTTACTAAACGCATTATACCAGTCCTTTCAGTTACTCTAAGGTTGACTGGAAGAAATCCCTAAGTGGGATAAACCCGCCTCTGTACACAACTTTATGCTTTTATTTATTTTTGTTGTTGTTAATTTTGGTACAATAAAGCGTTTACATACATACATACATAAATTAGCTGTCAGTTGTAAGAGACAGTCCAATGTAAAAAAGATAGAGGTTAATAGGGCGCGGCATCGACGGCCTGCAGTTTGCTGCGTCCTTCCTGTGTGTCTTGCGCGTTGGCGTTTAATGACATCCGACTTTTTTCTACTTCTCAAACAGGCAAAGACATACCAAAGCATACAGCCTAGTCTGACGCACACAGTGTCTAGAAGCCCTCCGGGCGCGCGGAGGGCGAGTTGACGGCGGAGGTGGTCTGCTTGGAGACGACGCGGGAGCCCTGCGCAAGGCCGCCCGCGCGCGCGGCGCGCCACTTCACGAAGCAGTCGATCGCGTACGCGGCCGTCGCCACGAACCCGAAGAACTGGAAATGGTATTGGTCATTGAAGCATAAATTACATATTACACGTCCAACTCTTTCAGGCTGATATTGGGCTCGATTCTAAAGACACAACGTTAAAATTTGACAGCACTAAAGCTGTTGCTATCCTTGTCACACAGTATTATGAAGATAAAGACGAAACCAATTTTAGCGCTGTCAAATTTTAAATGTGTGCCTTCAGAATCGGACCCATTGTATATATACATACACTTGTTTAATCCGAAACTATGATTTTCTATTATTAACTACTTACTAGCTGGTGACCGCGACTTCGTCCGCGTGGACAACTTAACATCACAAATTATTATGTATATCCCGTAGAAATGGTATGTTTTTCAGGATAAATACTATCCTATGTCCTATTCCAGGATCTAACCTATATGTGTGCTAAGTTTCATCACGATCCGTCCAGTGGTCGAAGCGTGATTGAGTAACAAACATCCAAATATCCAAACTTTCGCATTTATAATATTAGTAGGATACATCTTTAAAGGCACATATCAATTTAAAACCACATGTTGCAAGTACCTTTCAAAAACAGCTCTACCCACTCCAATCACCGATATTACTAACTATGACGTGATATTACTAATACTGACAATGATGAATAACTGCATACATACATACATACATAATGCTCACGCCTTGGTCCCAGAGGGGTAGGCAGAGACGATAGATCGCCACTTTGCGCGATCCTGACACACCTCACTGCACTCACCTAACATAACTGCATACACCTATTTAATTCCAACTATAGTAAGCTTATGAAGCTTTGGTAAGAAATTGCCTCAGAAATCTACTTGTGCTTATAATTTACATATTGGAAAAGTTTTCTGGAAGAAATCGCTTAAAGCGATAAGACCGCCTAAATTGTACTTTGTTTTTATACAGTTACTGTATTTGTTTATGCAATAAAGTGTTTTGTATATTGTTATCCTTTTTTATAGGTATGTATATATGTATATTGTATATATCTACCTATATAATATAGGCAGGTAAATATATAACATATAAATAAATAAAATAACTATATCATTGGACTATACATTCTATGGCAATTCTTCAACCGCAACTCGAATGTACATCGTTAGTTTCCGGAGATACAAACTAGATGGCGCTGTACGTTTTTAAAACGCGCTATCGTTTGGTGCGGACTGCGCACGTAAGAGACGAGGCATTTATAGGACAAAGCCAAACTGAAAAATCGGTTCAGTAGTTTTTGAGTATTTTTTGATAATGTTGCAATGAGATGCCTTCGGGTGCTCAAGCAGCATTCAGAATTGTATTGGATGGACGGAATATTTTGCTCCGTTCCATAGTACCACGCTGGACATCATGTCAGCTCTTAGACGTCCACTACTGGACAAAGGACTTCTCCAATTCATGGGACTTAGGCGTATAATAGTTAATAATAAATATCATCAACCAAAATAGGTCCACTGCTGAACACAAGCCTCTCCAATAGAATGACACTGGTGGGCTGTCCAAAATTGAGGGATTTGCCATAATCACCACGCCTTGGCAGGCGGATCCTAATGTACCCAGGAGAACGCTGTTCTGCTACGCCTCCTTGGTGCAAGACCTTAGTCGCCTTGACGAGACCCACTGGACGATTAGCGATAGAGATATTCTAAGCTAGGTTGATTTTAGTATTGTAATAGTTCGCTCGAACACGACGCGATCTCGCGATAGCCAAGTTGTTAAGAGTAGAGCCAGGAAGGGACAGGTGGCTGGTTCAAATCTTGCTAGCGATCTTTTAGCGGTTTGTTCGTGGGTTCTATTCCCAATAGACAAGTTGTGCAATTTGTACAAGTTGGCCTCGGTCTGGATGTTATATCTGTGAATTGTCCTATCCTTATTTAATTCCCCTAGCACAGGAGAAAGTCCTAGTTTGGGACTAATGTGTTTGTATATTTAATATTTTACCTGAGCATACATTAATTTATCCTTCCTACTAATATTATAAACGCGAAAGTTTGTAAGTATGGATGGACGTTTGTTACTCTTTCACGTAAAAGCTACTGAATGGATTTTAATGAAACTTTACAATAATATAGCTTATACATCAGAATAACACATAGGCTACAATTTATAAAGATATTGTGTGAATTGTCCAAAATATCAAGTAAGTAGGAAAAAATCTACCATCTGCGAGCTATTCTGGCGTGCGCTGCCAAAACCGCTAGAGTTACACATATGTAATGTATGATGGAAATGTTTATCTTAAATAGTCCTACAAAAAAGCCCGCCACAGTATATATCTATATCTTATGTGTAAGCCATTATAGCCGAAATAGTGAACCATAACTACAGTAAAAATTGATAATTTATTTCACATGCATATTTGGTAGTAATAAATTGATTCCTAAATGAAAATAGATACTTTTATCGCTATATACGCCACGCTTATATAAGCTACTCGAAATACTAATCCCGCGCAGACGAAGTCGCGGGCACCAGCTAGTAATATTATAAATCCAGATGTCTATTTCTTATCAACGTGAATGGGTGATTGATAATCTAAACCTCTTATCGCTAATTCTACTGCAATTCCAACAGAAATATTGACATTGGGCCTGATTCTGAAGGCACACATTTAAAATTTGACAGCTCTAAAATTGGTTTCGTCTTTATCTTCATAATACTGTGTGACAAGGATAGCAACAGTTTTCATCATGTCTGCCTTCAGACGTCCACTGCTGGACATAGGCCTTCCCCAATGAACGCCACCACACCCGGTCCTCCGCCCTCCGCATCCAGCCGCTTCCGGCCACCTTCTTTAGGTCGTCGGTCCATCTGGCGGCGGGGCTTCCCACCCTGCGCGTGCCAATCCGTGGTCTCCACTCCAGAACTCGTCTGCCCCAACGGCCGTCGGTTCTGCGACAGATGTGGTCCGCCCACTGCCACTTCAGCCTGCTAATCCTTTCGGCTATGTCGGTCATCTTCGTTCTTCGTCGGATCTCTTCATTACGAATCATATCCTTCAAAGATACGCCGAGCATAGCCCTCTCCATCAGTTTTAGTGCTGTCAAATTTTAACGTTGTGCCTTCAGAATCGAGCCCATTGTAACAAGATATTGATTTGTGTATAGTACTCAGGCGTCAGGAAGACCTGGCGACACTTAGACCCCTCAGGATCTTTTGTGCCAAACCTCTGTCCCCCAACGGTGCCCCAAGGCGATAACAGCATTAAAAGATCAACTCACCGAGGCAGCAGAATGCGGTCCATCATTGACCGTGGTCGCCAGGCTAGCAGCTATCACATACAGCAGCGTCCAGACAGCGCAGAAGCCGAACTCGATCCGCAGCCAGGGGATCTTGTAGAACTTCTCCACTATGTGGAACAGGTAGAGGCCGAGGAGGATGCCCGTGAACCAGAAGGCGATCATGGAGATCCAGCTGAAGTAGGCGCCCTTGGACATGTGGCTGACCCACGAGACCTGGATGCAGATGAAGCCGAGCAGACTGCACCCCTGGCAATTGAATTATGTACAGTTTATTATCATCATCAGCCTGAAAGAGTCCACCGCTGGACAAACGCCTCTCCCAAGGTACGCCACTGAACCCGATCTTCGGTTCTTCTCATCTAGTCACTGCCAGCCGCCTTATGCAGATCGTCAGTTTAATAGCTGGAATATTATATGGCCTGAAGTGGCAGTGGGCGGGCCGCATCTGTCACAGAACCGCCAGCCGTTGGAGTAGATAAGTTCTGTAGTAAGGTGAGGGGGGGGACCTAAAGAAGGTGGCCGGGAGCGGCTGGATGCGGAGGGCGGAGGGCCGGGTGTAGTGGCGTTCATTGGGGAAGGCCTATGTCCAGCAGTGGACATCTAGGAGCTGATTATATGTTCATATAAAGGTAGTATCTAACGAGACTTAATCTACATTGGAAAGGAAGAAAATATCACTTTTTTAAAGTTTGTTAGACCACGAATACATTCATTATCAATCCTCAGCCGAAATGCGTCCACTGTTGAGCATAAGCCTCCCCGTCTAGATCCAGGTCCAGGTCCAGATCCTCAACCCTCCCCTCAACACTCCTCTCAACCCTCCCCTCAGCTCTCCACTCCACCCTCCCCTCAACCCTCTTTCCCTCGTCTCTCCAAATGTAGTCCTCGTAACTAATCCATCGCAATCCAAATTCCGACCAACATTACAATGCCACTTTTGGTGGGCTGTCCATTGGGGCAGCTCAATATAACAAACCGGCTCTCCACTATCTGCAATGAAAGGACTCTAAGCTTCTTCGGTCACATTGTGCGATCTCCCAAGCACGACCTGGAGAAGCTCATCATTCTGGGACAAGTGGAGGGCAGGCGTGCCAGAGGACGAGCTCCGACGAAGTGGTCAGACCCGGTAAGGTAAGTGGCTGGCGGATCCTTGTATGAAGCGGTGCGGCTGGCCAATGACCGCTATGCGTGGAGGCGCATTTTATACGGTCGCGATCCTCAGCAGTGAGGGAACGACAGAGAAGAAGCGAGCTCTAGAGCTACTAGGAGGTCAGACCCGGTGAGGAGGTTGGCTGGCGGATCCTTATATGAAGCGGTGCGGCTGGCCAATGACCGCTATGCGTGGAGGCGCATTTTATACGGTCGCGATCCTCAGCAGTGAGGGAACGACAGAGAAGGGAGTCCATTGGGGGATTTGCCATAACTACTAGCAGTAAAGACCTTAATATACACAGGAGAACGCTGCTGCGTATCCCTGGTGCTATCCCTTAGTCGCCTTGACGATACCTATGGGAAGGCGGCAATATTAGAATGTGGGGAACAACACGGCCAATAGCTAGATGGAGAGGTTGGCATTTAGACCTCTTGAATACACTTTCCCCCTTACATCCGTTTAGAAACAAACTTGCGTGTACAAGCAGAGTCTTGGGAGGGCCGTTAGTGTTTAATTTACATATAGTTTATGAGTGACGTCATAGCCGCGGCGGCCGGCCAGGCCTCGCGTTACACAATACAATTGGTCGCGATAGAAATGGCGATAAAGTCCTTCAGATCGATGTTTCTCACAAGGTCATTAGCCTACGCTGACCGGTGGCAATTGAAATTTTATTTTTAGCGTAGGATATTCTTTTAGCTGTATGGCTCCCGGCTTAGAATAGGGCCAGCCCCAATACGCGTCGCACCCATACGAGCCGAAGAACTGGAACAATATAAGTTAGCCTTTGGATATTTTTAGCCGGACATTAGTCATTTCTTGACAAGTAGTGTCCTAGCCGTTGTGATGTGTGGTTCCCGGCTTAGAATCGGGCCACCCCAATACTTCCCGTGGGTGTCGTCAAGGCGACTAAGGGCTTAAAAAAAAACGATTATTTGAATGACAAAGATGCCTGGTACTAATGTTAATTCAGCTTCGTAAAATCTTTATAAATTATATGCTAACTTGATTTTTAAAAGATGTGTTGCGTGAAGTTTGTTGCGCCGTTTCTTCTTCACAGCGCTAACACCTAGGAAGCGGTGGTCGATAAAAAAATGACGTGTATAAATTTACCAAGTGTACTCATATGCAATAAATGATTTTGACTTTGACTTTGACAACATTCTAGGATTTAAATTGATCTTTTAACATTATTTTAATGCAGGCAGCACAGTGCACGTCAATAAATCGATACCAGTGAAAATTTTGAAACCGAGCAACAATCTCAACAAAATAGGTATATAAACCGATGGATATATCTCACTGTATATTTTCCACTAGGTGAAATTGGCAGAATTATTGTACCCTAAACACGATACTAAAAGCCATAAAAAAAACGATATCTGCAAGGTACACTTTGACCAATATCTGTGTTTATCAAAAACGAGTAATCAAATATGTGGAGTGAAGTTATGTGACAGAGTGAGGAACGCAGTGATACGTGAGAAGTGTGGTTTGAAAGAAGATGTAGTCACGAAGGTAGAGAAGGGTATGTTGCGTTGGTTTGGACATTTAGAGCGTATAAGTGAGAGAAGAGTAACAGAAGAAATATACAGTGCGAATGTGGAAGGAACTACAGCTAGAGGTCGTCCTAGGAACGTCCTCAAAAGGGCTGGGGTCCGCAGTGAGAAGAATAAAAGGAGGTGCATGAAAAGGTTGATGAATGTGAGTGAGGCTAGTGAGGTGTGTCAGGATCGCGCAAAGTGGCGTTACATCGTCTCTGCCTCGTGAGCATTATGTATGTACGAGTATGTACGAGTCATCCTCAAAACTAAAAAAAAATTCAAAAGTTTTTATTTTCTTATAATTCAGCAAGCATAATTAGTAAGTATATGATGGCTCGAGTCATCGTATAGCAACGATCTCTATGTACTACTAGATGGAGCGTTCCAAACAATCGCTCTGTTCCACGCAAGTAGCCTCCCTATACTACTCAGAACATTTAATTATTTACTAAATATTGACATTAGCGTCAATATTTAGAGTAACTGCACAAGTTTCAAAGTGAATGTGAAAGAGTTGTGGCTATTTGTGTGGAACAGAGCGATTGTTTGGAACGCTCCATCTAGTAGTACATAGAGATCGTTGTCGTATACTAATTATTATGCTCCCTGAATTTTACTTTAAGAAATAATGTTGAAGAAAATAAAAATAAAAAAGGTTGATTTATTTTAGAGTTTTGAGATTTAATGGCTTGTTTTTTGATAAAAACAGAAATTGACCAAAAAATTTGTTTTTGCAGACCTTGGAGGTATAGAAATGCATGCAAGTTGCATGCATCTTTAAACACACTGATAAACATAATCGCTGTAAGACAATGCTTAACAAATAAAACCCAATATACCTGTAACAACCAGCTTGTTACATTTGAATTACGATGTAAGAAAAACCAGTCTGTCAAAACCTGTTTTAGTGGAATTCAGTATTAAACAGTGAACAATTACTCAAAGTAATTTCTCATTCTTTCTACAAAACGAGTAGTCCTACCCTACAAGCTAAGAAGATCGTAAAGTCGCTCGCTCCCTATCTCACTCCCACTCAGACTCTCAATCGCGAGCCCGAACCCACTCCCGTTATCACCCCCGCTCCAACTGTAGTACAAACCAATCTACTACCACGAAAAAGTCTCCATTTTTCGGGTTAATATATAGCCCATGACACTCACAAATAACGTAGCTTTCTTTTCAAAATCGGTTCAGTAGATCCAAAGATTACCCGCTACAAACTTTTCCTCTTTATAATATTATTAGTATAGATAAGTTTGACCCATTTTGAAAAGGTTTTACGGTCTTCTTAGCTAGCACGCCAGAGTACCGGTCACATAGTGCAGATAAGTTTGACCCATTTTGAAAAGGTTTTACGGTCTTCTTAGCTAGCACGCCAGAGTACCGGTTAGATTATTATTATTATTATTATTTATTTATTTTCTCCAATCAATCTTTACAAAAGTATTAAAGGCTTAAATTAACTTAATTAGGCGTCAAATAGCAAGGAAGATTGTTATGGAGACTGACGCTTGGACTTAGGGAATCCCTGTATTCCAGGACGCCAGGTCTGTACGATCTGTCAGATAGTATAGATCAGTTTGACCCATTTTGAAAAGGTTTTACGGTCTTCTTAGCTAGCACGCCAGAGTACCGGTCAGATAGTATAGATAAGTTTGACCCATTTTGAAAAGGTTTTACGGTCTTCTTAGCTAGCACGCCAGAGTACCGGTCACATAGTGTAGATAAGTTTGACCCATTTTGAAAAGGTTGCCAACACACTTTACAGTCTTCTTAGCTAGCACGCCAGAGTACCGGTCAGAGAAGGGTCAGAGTTACTTACAACTTGAACACATTTCAGTATGCCGGGTATGGTGCGCAGGTAGAGTGGGTCGAACCGGATGTTGGTCTGCACGGTGGTGCTTGACGTCACAGTCGTGGTGGTCGTATGCTGTCCGGGGAACCCCGCCTCCGCCATCTTGGATTACGCTGGAAAAAAAGAATTGCTTATTGTACAAAAGCCCGATTTCCTCTGGTAGTTACACGCTTCTATAACAAACTACCAGAGGAAATCTTAAATATGACAGACAGAAAGTTTAAGAATCACATTAAAAAAACAACTTTGTAAGAAAATAAACGATTATTTGAATGACAAAGTTGCCTGGTACTAATGTTGCTTCAGCTTTGCACAATATCTGTATCTATAAAAGAAGAAACTGACTGACTGACATATCAACGCACAGCCCAAACCGGTGAGTCTAGAGCCTACTTCGTAAGCATTTTGGACAATATACATCGGACTAAAAAGTCATTTCGTACTCTCTAACCGGTCACGTGACAAATTCTGAAAAGTGTCCGGCGTCTAACTACGATAGACGCCAATAGCTTATCCAATTTTGTCTCCCTGGATCTGGGAGAGTGGTAGAAACTAAGGAGGGTCAACGGGGTCGCAGACAGTTGAAGTGGGGGCTCCAACCGTAAATTCCATCTCCGCGACCCTGGGGAGGACGGCGGTGTGACATGGTCTCGCGTAGTCGTGTCGGGGGGTGGGAATAATACACGGTGGGGCTAGGATTATGGCTCTGGCATTTTCTGATGTTACTAGGTCATGCGGCCAGTCGTTTTGGGTAATATCTTTTGTTTCTAAATGCAGCTTATAGATGATGTTTCCATATCAGCAGTCATCATCATCATGTCAGCCCCTATAAGTCCACTGCTGTACATAGGCCTTCCCCAGCGAACGCCACCACACCCGGTCCTCCGCCCTCCGCATCCAGCCGCTACCGGCCACCTTCTTTAGGTCGTCGGTCCACCTGGCGGCGGGGCGTCCCACCCTGCGCGTGCCAATCCGTGGTCTCCACTCCATAACTCGTCTGCCCCAACGGCCGTCGGTTCTGCGACATATGTGGCCCGCCCACTGCCACTTCAGCTTACTAATCCTTTCGGCTATGTCGGTGAGTTTCGTTCTTCGTCGGATCTCCTCATTACGAATCATATCTTTCAAAGAAACCCCGAGCATAGCTCTCTCCATAGCTCGCTGAGCGACTTGGAACTTGTGGATCAGGCCCACCGTCAGTGTCCACGTTTCTGCACCGTAGGTCATGACAGGCAGGACGCACTGATTAAAGACTTTATCAGCAGTTGACTTGGTTATTTTCTTTAAAGAAATGGTCTGTTCTTAAACATGTTTATTGGTGTCGCAGATGCAACTGATTCTGGCAGATATTAGCTGTATGTGACGCAACAATGATTGTGACGAAGTGTTAAGTAATCTTAAAAAAAAAACTGTTCTGTGATGCACAAAACACTTGTTTTATCAGGATTAAGACTAAGTAAGGTCAGCAAATCGTTCACGGGGCAATGTATACGCTTCTACAACAAATTACCAGAGGAAATCTTAAATATGACGGACAGAAAGTTTAAGATTCACATTAAAAAACAACTTTGTAAGAAAGCCTATTATAAAATAAACGATTATTTGAATGACAAAGATGCCTGGTACTAATGTTAATTCAGCTTCGCAAAATCTTTATTAAAAAAAACTTGATTTTAAAAGATGTGTTGCGTGAAGTTTGTTGCGCCGTTTCTTCTTCACAGCGCTACTCGTAACACCTAGGAAGCGGTAGTCGATAAAAAAAAATGACGTGTTTAAATGTACCAATATGCAATAAATGATTTTGACTTTGACTTTGACAAACAGGTCCTGCATTAGTAGTTGTGGGCAACATTGGCAGATGTCCAGTAGTCCTAAGTAGACTGGGCTACATTAGCGCACAAAATTGATCCTTACGTCGCCCGTTTAGATAGATAGATAAACTCTTTATTGCACACAAATTAAGGATAACAATAAAATAGGTACAGATTTTTGGAAAGTGCACAAAGGCGGCCTTATCGCTTAAAGCGAGCTCTTCGCTCTTCCAGGCAACCTTTCAGAAGGAAAATAAGAAAGACATAGCGACAGAGTATTGCAGGTGAAAGAAGAGAAAATTATAATTTTAGAACATGGTAAATACTTAGTAATAATATTACACAATTGAGTTTACATACAAATATACTTAAATACATACCTATGCATACATATATAGTTTATAATACAATACATATACCGTACGTAATATACTATATTAAATTAGGCACAACTATTTACCAATAGTTTAATACCAAAAACAAAAAAATATCAAATTATATGGGCAGAAATCCAAAATAATCTATTATTATAAAAGAATGCAATTAAATGTAGAATCGTTTGATATCAAATCAAAGCTGAAATTTCATGTGATAGCCTGGGGGAAAATTCCAAGATAAGATATATAAACAATTATACTTATTGAAAGCAATACAAAAATCAATCATTCAGTAGCATTTAAGTAAGATAAAATGTTGAGTCAACAGATGTTGAAAAAATATTAGAGATGCCCCTGAGATAGCTGCTTGACAAATTTAAGTAAAGGTTTGGCGAAATGATAGCTTAGCTGGTTAGAGCAATGATAACTTGAGGTCACAGAGATTTCCTCACTTTGTTTTCCTTGCTATTTCCAACAGGGAGATGGGGGGGATAACTGGGTCATGTGAGAAGAAAACCAAGGTAATGTTTCAGAAACTTACAAGAAACGTATTTTAAAGTAAATTAATAAGATCCTTTATTATAACTTTATTATCTGTGAGGACACACACACACACGTATACACAGGTGTGCTTAGCTCTAAAAAGAGATTTCTTCCAGCCAAACCTTGTCTTGTCTTGTCTTTGTCTTTTCTGGTTGGAATCAGTTTAGAATATGTCGTAGACCATAAAAATAAGGTTTTTTTTATAGCTGCCCATATTTATATTTAGAGGACCCAATCAACCTTCAGACTCTTAAGTGACTAAACCCACTAAATTGTACTGAGTTTTGTTCAGTGTGTTGTATCATCTATTAATTTCAACATCTAATTAAAGCATAAAAAAATAAGGACATATATTTAGTGGGAATCACCTTTTTCAAAGTTTTAGAATATACATTATGAATGATAAACAAGAAAGATTTTACAAAATATGTGTGCTAGCATGGATTTTGAAATAAATTAAAATTATGGACATTACTCCGCGGCAAAAACCAGGAGCTCACTCTCTTTGGTATTATATCTCAACCCATGAGTATTTAACAGCATTATTGGGCAGCAGCACTCCTCAAAACGTGCCGCCGGTCAAGCTATACGGGACTGCTTTGGCGAGAGTCAAGCAGTTCAAGTACCTAGGACATGTCGTGACGGAACGCTTGATGGATGACGAGGATATCGAGCGGGAGCGTAGGGCGCTGGCGGTCAGAAGCAACATGATCGCCCGAAGGTTTGCTCATTGTACCGAAAGGGTAAAAGTTACTCTCTTTAAATCCTTCTGTCAATCAATTGTTTTACATGAGCAGCTGTGGGTGAGATTCACACAGAAATCTACAGCGCCCTACGAGTCCAGTATAATAACGCCTTCAGGATGCTGTTGCGGCTGCCGTGGTGCTGTAGTGCGTCCGGCATGTTTATCCACGGCGCGCTTCGACGGATTCCACACGATTATGCGTAAAACAAGTATCCTCGCTGATGCGCCGAGTACACGGCAGCACCAACAGCATTCAGAGACTGGTCGGGGGTAAGTTCGAGTGTCCCACTGCTGAAACTGGACGGCAGTGTTGGTGGGCTAGCGCCATGCAGGCATTTATATTGTTAATTTATGTTCTGACATTTTAATATATTATTATTTTTACATGTGACATGATTAACTATTAATTTTTGTGTATGAATCTTTGTTATCTGAAATAAATTGATTTTAATTTAAATTTAATTATTTCTAAACATTATTGTATCAGCATACTATAATATATGGTACGGCAATGAAAACACCCACTGTTCTGTTGAGTCACTATTAAATTACAACATTTGGAGATTACAGTGAGCCGATAGCAAAATTTGCGTGTCAAATAAAACCATATTAACATGTTTTCCTTTTTAAATTTCTATCATATCAATCATTATCTTTTAGTGATAAA
Source organism: Esperia sulphurella (assembly GCA_947086405.1). Classification (NCBI taxonomy): domain Eukaryota; kingdom Metazoa; phylum Arthropoda; class Insecta; order Lepidoptera; family Oecophoridae; genus Esperia; species Esperia sulphurella. Next base: position 18,821,687 of record OX352258.1, read on the forward strand.
ATTTGAAAAGATACCAACAATTTTGGAATGCAGATTTAGTAACTGAGAGTCGGGCAATGGTTTTTGAGGGGTCCACTATATTCCCTCTTGGAATAATATACTTTTATAATCTGACAACAGCAAAGAAAAAAGGAAGGTTACAATCATAGGTTCTGATATATTTAATCCAGACCAATTGCTACTTGGACCAATTTCATAGTCAGTCAATTAATGTTATGACATCATGCTGTGAAGTGCACCCATTTATACTGTATGGTATGTTAGAATACTGCAATCATAAAAAATACTACATTTCTAAAGTTTTTTATTAATCATGTGATATGTACAATTTAAATGATTAATTTTTTTGACTTGTAAATATTTTTACAAATCAATATGATTAAAATTAGTCTGTAAGTAAATGCTGATGTCATCTACCTTTATAAGTAGGTGTTATAGAAATAATAATATTGCTCAGACCAAACATGAACATTGCATGACTTAAAATGCCAAGGCTCGTGTACTTTCTAGCACTCAATTACAAATCAAAAAGGAAGAACACAGATACATATAATTCTATATTAGGTTTAGACATCCCCAACTCATTTTTAATTGGTCTACGCACTGGTTGGGATTTGCTGAACGAAAAATTAGCACATATAAAATACACCTATTTAATTACAGAACTAGGCATGATGTAACAAAAAAATTGTTATGGCATACACATCTATTTGTTACAGTGTAGGTTCAGCTGGTTAGACAACATTTGGACAACTGTAGAAGTTTGTTGTCATACCATAAAGGAAAATAATTTTCGCACCTCATAAGGGCGGAAAAAATATTACCTTCATGATTGACACTAATTGGTTGTTAAATTAGATAACAATAAATGAGCCACAAGGAAGCGGTTGGTAAAAAAATTACATATATAAATTGTATCAAGTGTACTCATGTGCAATAAATTATTTTGACTTTGCAGGTGTGAACCAGAGTTAAACCAGTCAAAATGAAAAGACGGAGGTCAGAGTGTACAAAAGGGGGCACTATATAAAAAAAATCTTTTTGGCATGAACATTTGTCCAAGGTGTTGTGTAACTCCTTACAGATGGGGGCAAATCATTTTATTAAAAGTTTTTTTTTGGACCACTAGTGATGTAACAACATCCCACTTTTTTGATGTTATTTGATAGAAGACATTATAGCCAACAAGTGCAAACCATTACTGTGATATTTACAGGAGAAAGACCTTCAGAATGTCCCACTATTTAAATCAGAAATTTAATCTTACGATTTGCTATACAAGATAAACAATATCTACTGTAGATAACACATCAATAAAGTAAAATCCATACAAAGACGTAAAAGCAAACAAACTCATTACTTACATTGTAGGTAAATAGACCAAGTGAACTCTCAAAACTTTCAATATTATGTAAGATTCAACAAATTGTTAACAAATAGGTACTTAGCAAGTGGTTGCCTAATACAATATGTATAAGTGTACTTCGAACACTGCCCACTTCTATACACGAATTTCCCACACTACGCCTTGATAATGAATGATAACCATCAGGAACTTGCAAAAAAAATGATAAACTAGTACAATGCTGTATTATAAAGCACTCAGTTTTGTACTATTTCTAGTCAAACATTATAGTAATTAAAGCCCAAGCTACTAAACTGATCCAAACCCCCGTCACCACCTAAAATAGCGATTATTAGATTTGTTGAAGACAAGGGAACAGAAATAAACACAGCAGGGAATACAATTTATCGCTTACCTTTCAATCGTTCGGACGTATTAGACGGACTTCATTCACGTTTGTATAGTTTCAGATGGTGAATTATTTAATGTAAGTGCGGAGTGTAAATTACAGGTGACGAAATACGATTCGGAATACACAACCGCGGTGCGAATGATCAGAAATATTAAATTAACTCAACAAACGAACGAATGGAGCGGATAAGACCAAACTTCAATCAAATCAATTTGACGTTTTGACCACTTCTTCATTCAGTAGGTACCAATGTGGTACTTGTAAATATATTTTTCCCATGACTTGAAATATATGAAATTCCCATAAATGAAATATTGGTCGCATAATATCTAGTCGTATATTATTGGGTTATATTTTGTCTATCAATACAAAACAGCGCATATCAGTCAGTCAAACATTGAGGCGTGCGTAATGACCAGCCAACTGCATAATAACTACAGACTGAGGGACATAAGATAGGCTAACATCATGGAATCTTCAAGTGCTAATATTTTGTCACAAAAATACTTGATTCATTTAACTTAAAATAATAAAAATATGGAAGTTGATTGCATGGACTATAGAAAAAAGTATGTTTGCTGTTGACCATAGCACGCGAGCCGAGCAAGCAATATGAGCGCATTGTGGCATCGGCCGACGAATCGCAGAGCTAAATTTTACCTTAGTTGCTTTTGATCCCAGTATAAAATTTTTTATTTTTATTTTTTTATTTATTAAGTTACCAACAGGATTTACATCAATTGTTGCTTAACGGAAACTTGCAATTGTACATTGGCCAGATGCCACTCCAATTATAGGCAACGACAGCATGCCTAGTTGAGTTAGGTTAGTTATAATTATACATACTAGTCTAATATTATACTTACCTACTCGTATATATAAGATAAATTAAATAAAATTAAGATTTTTAAAATGTTAATAAATTACATGTCCAAAGTAATACACTGTAAATTAAATTTAAAAAAGTTAACATTGAAATTAAACACAATACAAAATAAAACAAAATAATAGTCAGAAATTAGGAAATAAAATAAAATAAAATAAAATTTACATTTCCAACAAAAACACAGTCTTTATATTCAGGAATTTCTTTGTTTTCTTTGTTATTTTTAAATTATTGACGGATTAACAGATTAGGTTTAATATTTTATTTTATTATTTACGAAATAAGTAATTAATTTAAATTAATAAGTAGGTACTTTACTACCTTTATCATTGCGTATTTTAAAAGTAGAAGTTATTGCACAATGAACAGATGTTTACCATTTAATTAATTTGTTATTTAACTGAAAACGTGAACACTGAAGAAATGAGTAATATGTATTAGTGCTAAGAAATCCTACAAATCGATTATGAGAACACCAGGATTCGTCTAAATTGGCTATAATCACCACTACATTTTCAATAAATAGCAGCTGCAGGTGGCCGAAAGAGGGGAAGGCCTATGTCCAACAGTGGACGTCTAAGGGCAGATGTAATAATAGGAGGTGGGCTTGGCCAAATGTTGCACATGTTTTATTACGGGGTTATTGATGGTCCGGACATTACAGGTCGGTCTATAATGTCCGATTTGTTAATTTGCGACCCATTTCGCCAGCCCATAATCGGTTCACCGAGTATTCTTTTCGGGTCAAAGCAAGACGTGCATTTCTGGCCAGGCATTGGTTCATCTTTGGGCATTCATATTCATTCATTCAATTGATCAGTCTGTCAGTTTGTGTTGTGCTGAGATGTTATCCAATGTAAATAAATGAAAATATTAACTAAACCCTATACAGTTGTATCGATATTTCGCAACTTATTGGCATCATATTGTTTGTGATAGATTGTTTCTGTGAGACCAGAACACTTATACAAAAGTTTGTCCTAGAGTGACGATGGACCACTGAAGAACATTACACTTCAAGAAGAATTCTTACCACACACGATCTTCGGTTTGCTATTTGTAAAACATGAGTCATTTATGATTTATCACGCTTCGATTCGTCTGCTCGTAATTTAGTGTCAAGGAAAGATGACTAAACGACGGTAAGTAGCCTCACCGGAAACATCTCTTATCAGTGCTGTGTTGTGTTATCAAATTTTGCTCAATTTTATATCTATCTGGTGTTAGTGTCAGTACAATATTAGCATACCCTGCTCTTTGTAGATAGTTTTGTTTTTAAAGATATTTTTGTTATCAATTCTTCATATCCATGGGTCAGTTCAATTGAGGAACAACCGACAAACACTCTTGTGAGACAATTAACTTTTAAGTTTTTTACTCTCATAAAAAGTAGTGTAGTTTTCTTATGTTTTAGTGTGTATGTATGGTAATAGATACCTATTTCAGATTGTATCGTATTGAATTGGTAAAGACTGCGTAACTCAAAGTTCGGCTAAAAAAAAAAGTTTATATCTATGTCTGGATAGAAAAAAATATTGTTGACCTCATGTCATAATATGTCATAAAGAAAGAACTACCTAATATTATATGGCATAAATAATAATTTTCTCTGTCTAGTCATAGACACATTGTAACAAGAGCATGTGGCCTTTTTTAAATATCTGATTCAGTTGTAAACTAACCCTTAATTTTTCAGCTTAATGAAAGAGTGACACGCAATGGCGACTAACCATCAGCCTCCCCCGCAGACCCTGGGCTCCACCAATACTGTGTTCATCATAGACCCATGGTTCGATCCGTCCTACTTGAAGACGCGGCCCGGGATGCTCAAAGTTGCTGTCATTGTTAGTACATGAGAAAATTATTTATTTTTTCAGTGACGAATCAATTATATTGTGCAAAACTGGACTTGGAAGCTTTGCCAAAACTCACTAATTTCATGATGAAATTGACCATGAGCTCTCAACTCTTTGATGTAACTAGAGAGTTACAATAGAGCTATATTTTGATACTATAAAGTGTTTACATACCTATGTACAGTCCTGGAGAAGTTACTATGTTTATACTTGTAAAAGTATAACAAAGATATCACAGTATTTGAGCACCAAGTAATGTATGTAGAACTGATAAACTGGATATAGGAAAATCAGTAGCTTAATCTGTGTATTGGACATTAATAAAAGACTACATTCAGCAAAGAAGACTGACCAGATAAAAAAAACAGGTTGCTAAGTAAATTATAATTTTAGAGCAAATAGGTGATTTTTTTTTAATCTTATAAAAATTTTGCAATTGTAGAATAAACATTCATCAATCATAGAACTCTAGAAATTGTTTATAATTATTTCCTAAATCTATAATCTATTTATATACATTTACCCATCCATATATTTTTCTTAAACAATAAATTAAATCACAATTAATACACAATTCCAGATCCTCAACCTACTGGGCTTCATTCTCATCCAGTCATCAGCGTTCTGGTCCAACGGGCGTGGAGTGTACTTCAATGTAGTGGCGCACTTAGGGCTGTGGTTCTCTGCCACCCTGCTGGTGCTGTACCTCTATCATGTGGTGGAGAAGTATCACAAAATCAAGTGGCTCAAGATTGAGCTGGTCGCTTACATACTCCTCACGTTCCTCAACCTGATAGCCGCTACCATTGTTGTTGCGTTTGGATCGCCAGCGTACTCTGCTGCTGGGGTGAGTTTTTATTGATATCTTAGAATCCCTGCTGTAGAATCTCTACAGCATGATTCTGATGTTAAAGTCAAAATTCTTTCGGCAATGTATATAAATAGGCATAAAACAAAAACAGGAAATCTTGAGTTTAAGAATCACATTAAAAACAACTGTATAAAAAGCGTATTATAAAATGAGACGATTATTTAAATGACAAAGCTTCGCACATACTTTTTAATATTGTATTCTTTGATTTTAAGTGTTGTTGGAAGTTTGTTGCGCTGTTTCTTCTTCACCTAAGAAGCAGTAAAATAGAGGAATAAAGAATTTAAACTTTGGACAATTAAGTATAATTCTACAGTCTACGCCTTGAACACTTCTTGGTAGGCATAAAGCTTTGATGCATATCATAGTGTAAAACAATATGCCCCATATAGAGTAGAGCAAGTTAGTCACGCTCTAGGAACATTTAGTACGCGAGGCACGCGCGCCCATATGCATGCGATATTGAGGTGTACTACAAACCTACATACCCACATTTTGCTTGACATATAAACTTTCAGCCATACATCTTGTTTATTACATTATTGTACAAGGTTTAATGCAGCGGATTCTTTGGGAACGGCGCAATTAAGGCAGGCATTAAGCGCCATTTTGAAAACTTTACAAAAAATATTATCTTTAAAAAAAAAAATATTTTATGTTCAAATTCAAATTCGAACTTTGAATATGCCATCTATAAAGTTACCAAGTCCTTCTCTTTTGCGAGATAGGTAGGCTCTCTAGGATTCTGTGTAGGTATATAAATCCGGAAGTGACTTTGTCCATTTGTTTGTATCGATTTCAAAGCTCGATTGTTCAACCGATCTCCATGATATTATGCATACAGATTGCTCATGTGATGGAGAAGAACATAGGTTAATTTCTACCATGACAAAGACTAAGGGTATGTTGCGTCGGTTTGGACATTTAGAGCGTATGAGTGACAAAATAGATTTACAGTGGAGGAATTACAGCAAGAGGTTGTCCTAGGAGGATGTTCAAGGATCAACTTGGTGACGCTCTCAATAAGACGGGTCCGCAGTGAGGTGAATAAGCGGATGTGCATGAAATGTGTAACGCTAGTGAAGTGTGTCAGGATCGCGCAAAGTGACCGTGAGCATTATGTATGTTTGTACAAAAAATAATTCCACGCTGGCAACAGCTAGTACAGTCATCCAGCCTATATACGTCCACTGCTGAACATAAGCTTCCCCAATAGAATGTATTTTTTGGTGAGCTGTATAATCACCACGCGTGGCAGGCAGTAATGATCTTAACGTACACAGGAGAACGCCGTCTGTCCCTGGTGCAAGACCCACGGGAAGATTTGGGGTGGCCCTATTCTAAGTCGGGAACCACACAGCACAACGGCTAGCACAGTACTTGTAAAGAAATGACCAACGTCCGGCGAAAAATATCCAAAGGCTAACTTATATTGTTCCAGTTCTTCGGCTACCTGGCGATGGTGACGTATGGGTGCGACGCGTTCCTGAAGGCGCGGGCGGTGCGCGCGGGCGAGCTGGCGCAGGGGCACCGCGTGCCGGCCAAGCCGCACCACGTGACCACGCCGCCCGCGCTGCCCTAGCACACACCGCCGTACACCCACACTGCATACAAGCGATCAGATTAATTCCTCGAAAGCTCGTAACTTCGTAACTGTCTTTTAAGAAAGCTCCGAACTTCGTAACTAACTTTTAAGAAAGCTCCGAACTTCGTAACTGACTTTTAAGAAAGCACCGAAATTCGTAACTAACTTTTAAGAAAGCTCCGAACTTCGTAACTGACTTTTAAGAAAGCTTCTAACTTCGTAACTGACTTTTAAGAAAGCACCGAACTTTGTAACTAACTTTTAAGAAAGCTCCGAACTTCGTAACTGTCTTTTAAGAAAGCTCCGAACTTCACAACTGATTTTTAAGAAAGCTTCTAACTTCGTAACTGACTTTTAAGAATGCTACGAACTTTGTAACGACTTTTAAGAAAAGCTCTGAACTTCGGAACTGACTTGTAAGAAAAGCTCTGAACTTCGTAACTGACTTTTAAGAATGCTACGAACTTCGTAACTGATTTTTAAGAAGCATTCTTTCTAAGTTCGGATGTTTGAGGAATTAGATGTACTTATGTTTCATTCAGACATTGGTTTCGACATTACTATTTTATTACTTAAACATTCGTTCATACCCACCTATATTAAGTACTTTGATGTTGTGTTGTTAAATCTCATATTTGCATGTAATCTAATGTTTTAATTATTAAAATCCTTTTTTTTTCCCACATATTTATTTAAAACACTTCTAAAATGTACTTTAAAGCTAGATAAATACATCGCATTTACCAGTGTACCTTAACTTATCCTACTAATATTATAAATGAGAAAGCTTGGATGTTTGTTACTCAATCACGCTTCAACCACTGGACGGATCGTGATGAAACTTGGCACACATTATAGGTTAGGTCCTATATCCATAGGATAGCTTTTATCTTGAAAAACATCCCATTCCTACGGGAAATACATAATAATTTGTCATGTTATTGTCCATGCAGACGAAGTCGCGGGCTACAGCTGTTTAGACTTCTCATCAAGATTCAAGCAAAAAAAATAATGGGAATTTTTAATGTACTTTACACAAGTAACAAATATTTGATTTTTAAGTTGTAACTTAAATATAAGCTCTTTGTGATAGTAATATAAGTGCTAACTTTGTAAATAACTAGTATATGAGATGTTGTAACTAAACTATACTTATTTGAGTTTAGAAAAGGACTTTGCGGCAATAAGATATAGTCTGAAAATTGTTTAGTAACTATCCATCGGCATTATTTCTAAGTCAATGTGTGCTTCACTACAAGGCCAGTATAAAAGGAGGCTGTCAGCACCCAACACGGTATCGTAAATGAATTATTAACAACGCTTTGCTCACACTTGTGTCAAATTTTCACTACTTCAATATCCATTGTTCTGAGACTTTAATCATAGATTTTTTAGTCCGAGACTTCAATAGTGAAAAGCTAAAGCGTCATTAAGGATAAGGACCTTTTTTTGTCAAAAAAATTAGAAGCAAGTCTCATGGAGCTAAGAATAAAGAATATGCATATAATGATCTATTAAAACAGTGTAGGTTGTCTATCAATACCCGCTTACGTCTACAATAAGAGTAGGACTATTGGAGTTTTATTTTACTGGTAAGTCTACTGGGATCAAAGTTCCCAGTGGTCTTACTGGTAAGACCTGGTAAAACTACTGGGAACAGCCGGATCCTTCTATTTTGCAAATAGGTGTGATTTTTAAAGAAGCGGCTTTTAGCTTATTTTCCTTACACTGATATGGAGGTTAACTAAAGTGCTCACTTAGAAACAAAAATTATATTATAAGGTTGATAATCAAATCATTGATGATTAAACTTCAAGACATCAATGTGAAACAAATTTTCTACAAATGTTTTTAAACAAACGGGCCTGTGAATCTAGCGAAATGGTTATTTATATTTATTAATGTTAAATAAAAGGCTTTAATTGTGTTTCAGTCGTTTTATTTGTTTATAATATGTTTAACAATTGAGGTACCCAAAATATCGTAGTGCGTTTTAAAATAAGTATGGTCAGCAACACAGGATGTTTTCAGGGGCATGCCTAGAGCTCTGATTTTGAACGGCTACTAGACAGCTCCAGACACATGCTGGAAATTATACCACTGAATATATAGCTCTATGCGCATTCTATATGCGGCAGAATCCGCTCTAATTTTAAAGCAAATGATTAACACATTAATAATCCCCATACAAAATGATCTGACAATCTCACAACTCCAACTTTGCACCCAGTAAAGGTACCAGTGACCCCACAGTGGGAGCACGGGCTCCTGGCAAGCAGTTGCGTGACTCATCATTGGGGGCACCTGGAGGTCTACTTCGCAAGCATTTTGGATAATATTCGTCGACCTAGGAGCTATTTTGCACTCGCTGACACACTAACCAGTCATGTGACAGTTTCAGTGACATATTCAAATATGTCACTGAAACTGTCACATGACTGGTTAGAGTATAAATTGCCTTTGTAGTTGCTTACGGAGTAGTCCCCCTGGACGGTGAATGTGTTAAAACGTTTCGTAGGACCATGACGACATCTTAAAATGTCCACTTCAAAATTGATTGTCCCGTGTCGGACACGTATTTGTGAGGGTTAATATTCTACATCTATAAAGTTTCATCGTCATATTAAGTTTCATGTTTGCGTACATATGTAAGTTCGGCTTCAGATAGACAATTCCAAAAGTTGACATTTTAAGACCTTGAATGATGTAAATAAATAAAACAACCTTTGCCTTAACTAAATAATTAAAACAAACCTTCCTAATCAAAGTCGTAATAAAATTCAATTAAAAAAAATACTTAAGTATGAGATTTAATTATATCATTCGATAATACAAAGCACATTTATATAATCTGTGCATTCAAACACTTATACAGATAAGCACAACGCCAACAATAACCAATATTATTTGATCACATACTGTTATCAAACATTTTAAAAACAAAGTCTTCACGATTCCGTTATCTAGTAACCATAGCACAGGCTCTGCCTAGTTTGGGACTGGATAATTGGTGTGAATGTCTGACATATTTATTTTATTTATTAGTTAGATGAACTGGCGACATAATATTTTAATGGCGGAAGTCCCCTGATGCCCGATGGTGACCACTCGCCACACCGGATTAGCAATGAAGTTACATTAAAATGCCAATTTCTGCAAAACGGTGACTCACGGACTTTCTTCTCTTATGTACATGTCACCCACAAGTTAATTTATGTACTCATATAATAAATATTTTCTTAATGGTCTCTATAACAACAGTATATAAAAATGGATTGTCTTGTTATATTGGACCCATATAACGCATAAATATACATATAATTTAATCTGCTGTTTCACAAAAGTCTTATAAAATGTGTATAAATCTCGAAACTTAACCTAATAAAAACATAACTGTTAACCGGTAGTAAAATGTGATCCAAATCACATACAAAAATACAATAAAACAGTATATACAGCTGCCTAAGTGTATGACGTGAAACGTTATTTCTCGCCAATTTAACAAAGGTTGTTCATATGCGAAGTCGTTTGTCAGATACCTTTACATATGATATGACACTTGGCTTTAAGAGATTTTTCTTACAATTTTTCAAGAATCGTTTCAAAAATATATTATTAAGTCGCAAATCTTAATTTCTTGAAATAATAAGGACCCGTAATTAGAGTGCACTCATGTTAATAAGAAAAACAAAGAATGGTCAAGAGCAAGATACGTAGGTACAACACGCTCTTCATTAAAACCAATTCTTTAAAAACCGTCACCTCAAATAATAGCGCTAGAATATGACTGTCATATTAAGGTGACGACCGATTTATCGGGCTGACTGTACACACTGTAAATATATTTCTATGGGTCATTTCAATAGGGCAACTACTTAAACTCCATTCAAGTTGTTTTGACAAAGTAATGCCATCGGTTCGTCTTAGCTTCAATAAGACACAATCTTGGGCCAATTTTATAACCTAGTATCTGACAAATGTTTCACGTGGCGCAAAGCGGACGAAGGAAAGTGGATTGCGCAAAGTGGCGATACATCGTCTCTGCCTACCCCTCTGGGACCGGGCGTGAGCATTATGTATGTATGTATCTGACAAATGTAAATAAATGGATTGTTTTGCTTTGTAGGTTGTAATTTCTTGTACTGGATAGTCCGAGGCATCAAAACAGACTAAATATAGATCACTTAGGAGATATAGTTGCCAGTAAACCTGGCAACTGCATGTTCTTTTAGCAAAATCATTTAATGACATAATACTAATTTGTACAGATATAATTTCAAATTTAGTTAGCTGCAGATACTAGCTTATTATTGTAGCGTTCGGAAACCTATAATATTCGCTCGATAGAATGTGAAATTCACTTGACAATCACTTGACAGATGGCGAATTTCGCTCGATCCCGGTTCCAAAACCTCAGGTGGAATTTCCACGTTGGTTTTGGAACCGGGATCGAGCGAAATTCGCCATCTGTCAAGTGAATTTCACATTCTATCGAGCGAATTTTATAGGTTTCGGAACGCTACATAAATTGGAGATCCGACCTATTACCACATCATAGTAGAATCATAAGAAAACTACACGGATTTTTATGAGTCAAAAACTTACAAGGTAATTATCTCAGAACACGTGTTTTTCGAGTTGTTCCCCCTATTTAACTGACCCCATCTATTTAATCAGACACACATACATATTCTCAGTTTCAAGGCACGTACATCAAATGCATTTAAATGTTTTACATCTTAGCTAAGCACATTCAAGGCACAATATTTAAACATTCCCCACAACACATTACAATATATATAGACAAAGTTTAAATTCATAAATTACCCTACTAATAATTTTACTTTCCATGTAAATATATCAATACCTTTAGAAAATTCGAGAATATATAATATCTCAGTATATTTTAAACATTTTTTAAGGCAAAGCCTTCTAGCGACAATGGGCTCGATTCTGAAGGCACAATGTTAAAATTTGACAGCACTAAAGCTGTTGCTATCCTTGTCACACAGTATTATGAAGATAAAGACGAAACCAATTTTAGCACTGTCAATTTTTAAATGTGTGTCTTCAGAATCGGGCCCAATAAGTTGTTAATATGTACTATTAAAAAAACAGTTTATTTGCACTGGAATGATGTAGCATAAGACCAGGCATGCGCCTGATGGTGAGTGGCTACTGATGGTAATATACAACTTTTTTCAATTATTAGTTTTTTTACTCGTTGATTTAATAAAGCGCTGATTGGACAAATGTTCAGCTCGATTCTGCGTTTGTTTAAAACTAACCTAAACTATTGAATAGAATGCCATATAAAGCGATTTTCACTTTTATCAAACCAGTAGTGGCATTGAAATATGTGTCCGCGTCAGTAGTATATGAAACGTCTAAAAGAATTGCAATTTTAAACACATAATACTCTGATATCACAAACTTTCTGAAGTTGTGATATCATAAAATTTCTAAATTAAAGTTTTCTTTCGGATATATGGAGTTTTAAAAATAATTGCATTATACAACAAAAGCATCTGAAAAATTTTGAATAAATGTCATTAATTAAGGTCATTGCTTCAATTGAACACAATATGGTCACAATGAATGCCAATTTCTAATTCAAACACTGTTTATTTTGGAACTTTAAAATAAAGAAGTAAGGTTATTGTGAAATTAAGAACAGTCAGTACTTTTGTTTGTTGTTGTTCAGCTACTTTTGACGCTAACTGTACTATATTTATTTTGTTATACAACGAGATTTTAAAGTAATTAAATGGCGAATATGCCAAAACAATATTAGAAAAAAATAATAATATACATTTTGACTTAATAACTAAGGACCATCACAGATTTGACCTATAATGTAAAGATGACATATAGCAAGACATATTTCAATACATCTCACCATAAAATGATGTAAGATGTAAAAATATACATTATCGCTGTAGTGTGTGGGCTTTTGAAAGGTCTTGATGGCACCAGCTTAGGTATTTCCAGACTACTACAATTTGGATCTTTTTAAAGGAAGAGTGAATAGGCATCTTCTGGGTAAGCGCGCTCCACCTTAGGCCTCATCATAATTTACCATCAGGTCAGATTGAGGTCAAGCGCAAACCCATCAACTATAAAAAAACTATGTTTTTCTAAAATATAGGTACAGTACCCAGCAAAAGTGGGGTCAATTCTAAGAAAGCAAATTGCTTGCGCATCGACACACTCACATATTGACATAAATGACGCAGGTTGCAATAATTATATAAGCTAAGTAGTATCTATAATTTCACAGTAAACGTTATAGGCGTCTGTGGCCGATGTACACGCTTTTAATAAGGTAGACACTTCCTAAAGAAATAGACAATCTTGAATGTGTGAGTTTGTAAGTAAAATATCTGTATGCGATTATAACCCTTCTTGACTGACCCCACTTATGCAGGTGTCTGTACATCTTTACATTATAGGTCAAGTCTGTGAGGTCTTAAACAAGGTACACAAAATGACAGATACATACATACTGTATGTAATTTTAAACAAAATATTATTTAAGAATCACGGACTGTGTGATTAATAAAACGAATAATTCCTTATACTAAGTTAACAACTTGTGGTAATATGCTTAGATCTAATTAAGTCAGCTTGTGTGTTCGGTGAGACGTGGTTACATCCGGCGGCAGAATTGTAAGGCGCAAGTCACAGACGGGACTTCGTAGGCCGAAGACGTGGCGCGGACGTCGCGCCACTTCTATGTTATGACCTCAAACGTACATGTTAATATGGACATGCCTCGGGATCCAGAGATTTTATTCATTGAATAAGCGAAAAAATGGGGTGTTAAATTGACGCCCGCTAGCTGTACAGGTACTGGGGATAACTGTGTCTCTTTAGAAGGTCAAGTGGCTGACAAAAATGGTTTAGATAAAAGTTATTGGCTATGATGCCCTAAAAACGTGGTATCACAATCTCCCCCCACCCCCTGATACATAGGTAACAACGGCATGTCCATACTATGACAGCATGTCAGCATGTTGCAAGTACCAAAAGTAGCTCTGCCTACTCCATCACTGGTTATAACATTAATGTTAAATAATAACAATGTAATATTTTCTACCCAAATGTTGTCTGGAAGAAATCGCTTGAAGCGATAAGACCGCCTAATTGTAATATATATTTTTGTACTTTTAAAACTGTATTTTTTTGTGCAATAAAGTGTATTTTATTGTATTGGGGAGAATTGTAAAGGTGCACATTGTGTTCTTATATGCGTAAATGACGCGAGTTAACACTCTTCGAGATTCAGTCGCAGCCAGTGAAATCTTTGCACACGTCCCCAAATGCAGTCGCGCGTTTTTGTCGATAGAAACGCGCTCAAAAATTGAAAGAAACTAAAAACGGTCTGTACATAGTGTGAAGCTATCCTGTGAATGTATAAGAAATTAAATGTATAGTGTAAGACTAGACTATAGTGTAGGTGGTTCTATGACTGCTGCTCACCCAACTGCCACTGCCATTGGTCGATCAGTGTGTGCAGCTCACTGCGGCGGCAGGCCGCGCTTCCACGCCTTGAATTTCAGGTACCCATCGAAGCCATATGTTGCGATCGCGCACAGACCGAAGAACTGGAAACCACAAAGGAGAGTTATTGACAGCTAGTCTGTATTAAATAACAAATAACAGCACTGTGTTAAGACTGAACTATATACTTGAATGTCCATTATTAAAATACCGAATAAAAATAATTTTAAAATATGAATCTGATGAAGAAACAATTGTCTAATTCATGAAATCTAGTATTTTTACTTTGAAATGTTTCTTCCACTAAATATGAAGTAGGCCATCTATAAAATGAACAAATTACTTTTTAGCACTTTATAATTATTAGTGGACAAGAGTGGTGTCCTTGTTAAGTAAAAAAATTAGGGAAGACTGCACACAAAATATGCATTAGGTTGTGCCAGAACATCAAGTGATCAAAAAAAAGGTCTTCACGGACATAAGATCTGACAACATACAGACCTGTAGTGGGCAGTCATAGAGAAAATAAATACACACTAGCATAAAGATATCCTTACCCCAACAGCATATCCCACACTTTCGCCAATGGTTGTCGCAAATATTGAGAGTATGATGTATGACAAAGACATGATAGCACAGTAGAGGAATTCCAGCTTGAGCCAGGGCCAGCGGTCGTGCTTCTCCACAAAGTGGAAAGTGTACATGAGCAGCAGTAATGCCGTGATCACAATGCCCACCCAGTACAGAATGTTGTAAAACGTCGCCGATATCCACGCGCCCCACGCTACTTTTATGCAGATGAAACCGATCAGGTTGCAGAGCTGAGGACAAGCATATGATTATTAAAGACAACAAATCAGTTATACCCGAGTAATAGACTATAAAAGACAGATCCCCAGAGTCCCACTATTTCATTTCAGTAACATGTAAACCAGTTTCTTTGAAGGATATGATTCATAACGAGGAGATCCGACGAAGAACGAAAGTCACCGACATAGCCGAAAGGATTAGCAAGCTGAAGTGGCAGTGGGTGGGCCACATATGCCGCAGAACCGACGGCCGTTGGGGCAGACGAGTTCTGGAGTGGAGACCGCGGATCGGCACTCGCAGGGTGGGACGCCCCGCCGCCAGGTGGACCGACGACCTGAAGAAGGTGGCCGGTAGCGGCTGGATGCGGAGGGCGGAGGACCGGGTGTGGAGTTGATTGGGGAAGGCCTATGTCCAGCAGTGGACTTCTAGCGGCTGATATGATGAACATGTAAACTCCCAAGGAGTGTAGTTGTGTATAACTGAACTATACCGGGTGTAAGGGACAGCCCTCCGCAAACTGATAGGGTGCATTCAGCTCCTTATTCCGAACCATATGTCACCAGAATTTTTCTCAGGAAAATTTTCATTTTTTTTATGGATTTTTCGGTTAATATCTCTTTTATTTCAACGTAAAATTACATTCTCTAAAACAGCACTTCATTTTTTAAAATAAAACAGCTACAATCAAAAAAGCAGTAATGGATTCCTAAATCTTACAAACTTCGACTCGTGAGGAATCAGCTGTTTACTTTCTGTCGCTACAAAGTTACACAAGTCACCCGGTAAGGGTAATAACCTTGAACGCGGCTAGCTCGCACTCGCTCGCTCGGCTGTTATTCTGTCTCTGTCGCAGACGCAGCAGTGTTGCCAGACGTACAATAATTGCACGATTGAATTTTACGTAATTTGAATGGAATTCAATTTTTCCTGCATTTCGTACCAATCAAATTGGCAATAACCGTTTCATTTTCCACAAAAATTAAGATAACTTTTTATTTAGTAAAATGTAAAATTGTTGTGTTTTTTAAAGCGCCCCGCAGACGGTCAAACGGTTTGGCGCAAACACGTAGATTTTGGTTTGAGCCACACCGGGGGTCTATCGTCTAACTTTTTGACAAATGGTTTTCCATTTGTCAAAAAGTTTGCTTACTTATGCTTACTTATAAAGTAATGCTTACTTTTGACACTAATGAACCGAAACCATTTGTCAGTTTCAAACATTTGATGATTCACTAATATCAAAAGAGTGGTTAATAGTTAATACCATCATAATTAATTGTCACAGTCTTTACTTTTTTTATTTAGAACATATTCACATGCACACAGGTTGAAGGAGTGAAACGAACTTGTTAGGTAGCAGTAGTTTGGGAAGAGTCCCTTTTCGTAGACGGGTATAAATAACTTACCAACTGAACCAGCTTCAGTATGCCAGGCATGGTCCTGACGTAGCCTCTGTCAAACCGGAGCACTTTCGGCGGCGCCGGCGGCGTTTCCGGCTGGCTCTGTTGGTTGTTGGCATACCCATAGTTGTCGAACATCGTGCCTCAACGCCTGAAAGATGAGGTTTCTGTTTGGCACATTCAACAGGCGGTGGGTTCTGTGTTATTTTACAATGTCACCCACGCCCTACACTAAACAAAATATGTAATATTACTCACTCTACGTTAGTTAATTGAGGTTAAATAATTATATCGCCGGGCAAGGTCAAGCCACTGTGTAATTTTCACTAAACAAACAGATGAACTGCAGAATATATTGCACTGCAAGAACCCGAGATTCCAGGCACAAATAAAGCTAACTTTGTACCACAAGTGCTGTAAATTAACTACAAAACTAGTATGTCTTCTATTATATTGCCCATAGGACTTCTTGTAATAGTTTTCCCTGTTGATATTTGTAGGAAAAACCACGGGGAAAACAGCGTAGGTAAACTACAAAGTAGAAAAGAAAGCGACGAATGTAAATAATTTACGATTAAATAATGTTCTGCACGTAATTCTCGACTAGTATTGTACGACCCATAAGTTTAATGATTTTGGACTGTTTCGTTT
Organism: Esperia sulphurella; assembly: GCA_947086405.1. Lineage (NCBI taxonomy): Eukaryota > Metazoa > Arthropoda > Insecta > Lepidoptera > Oecophoridae > Esperia > Esperia sulphurella. The sequence goes on from OX352258.1 coordinate 18,839,006, forward strand.
TATTTTTATATCAGTTGCATTACACTTAATATTTATGAAAATTTGGTTAAAATCAACTAATAATAATAATATGAATAACATTGCCGGAATTGACCACTGTAAATTTTAAATTGGTCGCTTATTACATGTCTTCTAAGAGTAATGGTGTTTTGTGAGTCGGGCAGCTCTTGAGTTGCACATATAGGCTGTGCTGTTTTGCTATATTTACGAATTTTTCTCTGAGACAATTATTGAGGAAAAGGCGTATAAAATCCTGTGATTTGTGATAATCAACTTCGGATATTTAATATTAGATAGTTTTATACTGTTTCCGACCCCGGTATATTTATACCCGTAGTAAACAGTGTTCGTCCAGTTTGTATTTGCAGTTTTTCCTATGTGATGGGAGATAGCGACTGGAGACCGTTCATTTACGGCGGGTTGGCGTCGATTGTTGCGGAATTTGGTTTGTAAACTTGAGTTCACTTCATACTTTCAACAATCAATAATTAGTTTCTAACCTAACCTATTCATTATTACAACATGACATACATGAAGTAGACCCTATGTCCAGGTTGATAGACTTTTATTTAGGTTCCCAAAGGCAAAGGAACGTAAAAAATCTGCTGGGGTGAAGGAAGGGGTATATGAAGAAGGCTTCAAGCTCGTTAGATTGTTGCACGAGCCGAGCGAGCGAAGCGAGTTTGCCGCGGCAGCAGCCGGCGAGTGTCAGAGCCAAATTGTACAAAATTGTCTGTCTTTTCGTACTTTGATTAAGAAACATGCATTTTTCAAATGTTCTTTTTAATCTTTCAATCAATAGGGACGTTCCCTATTGACACAACTAAGACCCGCCTGCAAATCCAAGGTCAGAAGATAGACCCTCGGCATGTGGAGCTCCGTTACACGGGCATGGTGGACTGCTTCGTGAAGACCTCGCGTCAGGAAGGCATAAAGGCTCTTTACTGCGGGTGAGATTTTAATCACATAGTTTTTTATAACATGGGCATATCAGTTCATAGTGTCATAAGTCTACCGATGTTTGTTATCCGCTCGATCTTTACATCTTCTCATTCAGCCAGCAATTCCAGCTACATTTTTTAGTTGTTGTTCGTTTAATAAGAAGTCATTTACAGTAAATGTTGAAGGTGCTAACGACATCGCTGCCATGTAGGTTTAAAATAGGGCCCTATCCTAATCTTCTCCTGTGTATATTAAGTTATGCGAATTTATAGTTTCCGAAAACTCGCATTCACTGCGACGAATGTAGTAGGGTGTAAATGTTTGACTGAATTCGTGAGCGGTAGCGGGAGCGGGTATGGTACCAGTGTAATTTGAGTGTTTGAACTTTTGACTGAGTTACCCGATTACGATGAATTTGTGGTGTACGTATGCAACAAAGTAATGTTGGCCGGAATTTGGATTGCGATGGATTAGTTACGAGGACTACATTTGGATAGACGAGGGAAAGAGGTTTGAGGGGTGGGTTGAGGAGAGAGCTGAGGTGAGGTTTGAGAGGTGGGACCTGGACCTGGACGTGGACCTGAACCTGGGCCTGGACCTGGCCCTGGCCCTGGGCCTGGGCCTGGGCCTGGACCTGGCCCTGGCCCTGGCCCTGGCCCTGGCCCTGGCCCTGGCTCTGGCCCTGGCTCTGGCCCTGGAACTGGACCTAGACCTGGACCTGGAGGATCCTGGCGGATCCTGTAGTCCACGCGAGCGGAGCCGCGGGCACAGCTAGTCAATTAATAACATTAATCACAAGATAAGGGCTACGCGGGGAATAACCGCCTACATAAAACATTTTACGCTCTACGTTTCGTTTCACGCCGCAATATACGACATTCGTAATCTATACCTCTATACTAATATTATAAGCCCTTTTGCACATTATCAGAAAATTTCTTGTGTCTTATTATGAGTTATGAGAAATGTCTTATAAGAAATCCAGTCGCATTAGTTGTTATATGAGACCATACATATTACAATTAAATATTCTGCATAGTAAATGCTCAAATTTCATTGTGAATGTGAAAGAGTTGTGGCTACTTGCGTGGAACAGAGTTATTGTTTGGAACGCTCCATCTAGTAGTACATAGAGATCGTTGGATTTATCCAAATTATAGTTATTCCTTTTAAATTTAATGTATAATTCCGTGATATAATTAGTAAATAGATGGTTTATTGACTGCCACTGCTTCCTATACCGGCATTTCCGGTGTGGTTACTCTCGCCACCACTGTGGTGCGACAGGCGGTAGAGGGGGGAGAGGCCAGTCGAGCTACAGCACGACCGAGGTGCGGCATTCTAAAAGCCAACGTTATCGGGAGTAGATCGGCTTGAATACACACATTTTGAGTTTAAATATAGATTTGAGTTTAATGGTGTAGTCTTCATATCATTTACGCCATGAATGGCAGAATATGTGAAACTGTTTTCATTGTATACCATATCATTTTTACCATAGATAGATAAACTCTTTATTGCACACAAATTAAGGATAACAATAAAATAGGTACTTACAGATTTTTGGGAAGTGTACAAAGGCGGCCTTATCGCTTAAAGCGATCTCTTCCAGGCGACCTTTCTGAAGGAAAATAAGAAAGACATAGCGACAGAGTATTGCAGGTGAAAAAAGAGAAATTTATAATTTTAGAACATGGTAAATACTTAGTAACAATATTACACAATTGAATTTACATACAAATATACTTAAATACATACCTATGCATACATATATAGTTTATAATACAATACATATACCGTACGTAATATACTATATTAAATTAGGCACAACTATTGTGAGAGAAAATGCTTCTTAAGGCGATCTTTAAATACATGCAATGATTTAGATTCATATTCTAGTAAATAAATATTTCATTCGTTCACTCATTCATTCATTCGTTCATTCATGTATTCATTCATTCATTTACTGCCCCTGGCTTACTTCCTACACGTGATTGAGTAACAAACATCCAAACATTCGCATAATGCTAGTGGGTTTGTTTGCAGCATCTGGCCGGCCGTGCTGCGGCAGGCGACGTACGGCACGATCAAGTTCGGCACGTACTACTCGCTCAAGCAGTACATCAGCGCGCGGCGCGCGGACGGCGGCGCCATCGAGCACCTGCCCACTAACACTTTCTGCGCGGCGCTCGCGGGCGGCCTGTCCAGCGCCATCGCCAACCCCACAGATGTGCTCAAAGTGCGCATGCAGGTACTGTCTTATCTCCTCTTCTCAGCGGGCCAGGAGGACCTGGAGACACTTCGACCCTTCAGGATCTTTTGTGCTGCCCCGAGCTGATTTGGTGGACTTCACACACGCCTTTGAATTTCTTCTTTATCATATGCAGGTTTCCTTGCGATGTTTTCCTTCACCGAAAAGCCTGTGGTATTATAAATAAACCGTACTCAAGTTTCGTAAAACTCATCGGTACGGGCGGGGTTTGTACCAGGACCTCATGAACGTGAGGCGAGTGCGGCACGATGCAGGTACTATGCTATACATTTATGCTCAATGTGTAGATGTTATGGTATTAGCGTGGGTATTGCCACGACAACTCTTATCGCAATCACAAAAGTATTTCCTGCTTTACGATAATTAGACAAGGACATGACACTGTTACAATTTAATATACTAGCTTTTGTCCGCAGCTTCGCCTGTATAGCCAAAAAATACATGCGTTAGTTCGTTTTATGCCCGCGGCTCCGCTCGCGTGAACTACAGAATTCGCTCCCAGTCCCGCTCCCTCTTGCACCGTCTATGCCGTACGAGGCGACTAAGGGAATACATTATTAAACAGGCCTCCCCAGCCAGTCTGGCCAGCGCGCGGAGTATAGGCCGAATCCTCCGTCTGTCTCCGGCAGATGAGAGAGGGTTGTGCTCCTGCAGTGGAGACAAAAATAACCTGATGATGATGATGGTGACACTCGGTCCACCGCTATCAGTATCAAGCCGCTTCTGGTCCATCTGGTCGGTCGGGCGTTCCACCCTGCGCTTGCCGGCTTTATGGGTTTCCTTTGTTCTTCGTCGGATCTCCTCATTACGAATCATATCCTTCAAACAAACCCCGAAGAGAGTCCTCTTCACAGCTCGCTGAGCGACTTGAAACTTGTGGACCAGGCCCACCGTCAGTGTCTACGTCTCCGCGCCGTCGGTCTTGACTGATTAAAGTATGTCTTTAAACATTGTGGAATGGACGACATGAAGACTTGACGCAGTTCTTCGAATGCTGCCCATCCCAAGTCTGTCAGTTCCTACCCAACTGTATCGTCTGTTCTGAACTCATGAACGACTTCGATATTGCCATCGTCGACGATCACCGGCCTCAGGATAGATAGGGTCAAAGTAAACACTAGAAAATAGCTAAGGACAGTCGTCGACGTGTGCCTATACAGATGGGCGACGAGAAGCGCAACCTGGTGCGGTGCTTCGTGGACATCTACCGGGTGGAGGGCTTGCGCGGGCTGTGGCGCGGCGTGGGCCCCACGGCGCAGCGCGCCGCCGTCATCGCGGCCGTCGAGCTGCCCGTCTACGACGGCACCAAGCGCCGCCTGGCGCCCGCGCTGGGCGACGCGCCCGCCAACCACCTCGCCTCCAGCCTGCTGGCCAGCCTCGGCAGCGCCGTCGCCAGCACCCCGCTCGACGTCATACGGGTGAGACTGCCCCGCACCCCCCTGCTTGCTTACACTTGCCGGTCAATACCGCCCCGTCGTTATTCTCACCATCAAAAGTAGAAGAGACAATACCAGTTTATCGTTTTTATTATACTACTAGCTGCGCCCGCGGTTCCGGTCGCGCGAACTGCAGAGTCAGCCCCATCTCCCAGTCCCACTACAGCTCCAAATGTAGTTCAAACTCATCGCAATAGTACCGAACATTAAAATTATAGTTCTTTGTTATATTGCATACTAACATTACCTACTAATGTATTTGAACACTAAAAATGTGCATAACTTTTGATTGAGTAAACCGGTTGCAAGCCCTATGGTTCTGTGAAAAGTCCATCAAAATCGGTTCAGTAGTTTTTAAGGGATGCGTGCACAAACAAACAGACAAAAATTTCAAAAATGATTGAAATGTTTTCTATTACTTATCGTTAGACTTCCCAATTTTTTTGTAAATACCTTAAACGTACAGACACGCGAAATTTACGTTTTTATTTATTTGATAAGCGTCAAAATCAAAATCAAAATATTTATTTTCAAAATTGGAACACATAATTCTCTTTTTGACGTCAAATTCTGCCTAAGTCTGGTCCTAGCTCTTTTTTTCCATCGATCTTGGGGGGTAATGACGACAGTTGAAACGCTGGAACATTCGATGACATGATGACGTCACCTTCTAAAATTAAAAAGACAGTGGGCCCGATTCTGAAGGCACACATTTAAAATTTGACAGCGCTAAAATTGGTTTTGTCTTTATCTTCATAATACTGTGTGACAAGGATAGCAACAGTTTTAGTGCTGTCAAATTTTGACATTGTGCCTTCAGAATCGGGCCCAGTACCACGTAACATTTCGGATATTTTAAGCGTTTAGCGTCTAACTATATGTTTATTTTTATGTTTTTTTTTGTGGATCATAGGTATATAAAGGATTAAATGTCATAATTAAAGCTCAGCTATGTCCCGCCACATGGGCATACAACATTGTGTCGCAGTAAAGCATGCATTTAAAAACAAAGTTACAAAAAAAGTTTAAGAGTTATTTAGATACAAATAGAAACCTTAAATTGAACCGTCACCAAGAAATTCTTCCAAACTATAATAACATTTTTCTATCAACACATCGTGGCGTTTTTTTTTTAATAAATTAATCTCATCTAGATCTCGTATCGTTTTAGGGATTTTATTATATATGTGAGGTATCCTGCAGAATACGCTTTTGTGTAACAAGGCAGTGTTTGCTGGTAACACTGCCATTTTATCTAATTGCCTCATACGAATTTTAAATGTGAACATGTTAATATTAGATTTTGTTAAAACCGCCGATTCATATATATACATACACGGGAGAGTCAGTATTTTTAGTTTTATAAAGTGCGACCTACATGAATCTATTTGTTTCAAATTGCATATTGCCCGAATGCATCGTTTTTGAGCTCTAAAAGCAAGTTCTTTGTTTGTTGAGTTGCCCCAAAATATGACACCATAACGTAAGATAGACGCGACATAACCATGGTATGCAGTTACAACAGCTGAATTATTCGCAACTTTGTTGAGTTTATATAGTGCGTATGAAGATTGCTGCAGTCGCTTGCATACATGGTCAACATGGATTTTCCAAGTCATTTGACTGTCAATATGTAAGCCCAGGAATTTTGTTACTTTTGTTTCTTCGATGGGCTTACCTGTATAATTAATGTCAAGAATAGCTAAGTTATTAGGTCTTTGTCTAAAAGTCATTGTTTTTGTTTTGTCTAAATTTATTTTTAGATTATTTATATTAAGCCAATCAATTATTGATATTAAAGAATTGTTAATGTCAGTATTTAAATGATTAATATCATTACCTACAAATAGCACTACTATCATCTGCAAATAATGTCATTTCATGATGAGTTGCTAAGGGTAAGTCATTTATGTAGATCAGGAAGAGTAAAGGTCCCAGTACACTACCCTGAGGTACACCATATTTTATACTTCTCTTTTCCGATAAATAAGATAATTCATTTTTGGATTGATGGCATATTTGATTGATTTGTGTCACTTGATGCCTTCCGTTAAGGTAAGACTTAATTAAATTATGGGCATTACCTCTTATTCCATATGAATACAATTTTTTGAGTAAAATAGTATGATCCACAAAAATAATACTCTATTATATTAATAATATTACTAATAATACTCTATTAAATAATACTCACTATAAAAACTCTATTACTTATTGTTTCAGACACGTCTAATGAACCAAAGAAAAGTGAAGGGGCAAGTGGCGGCACCTACAGTTAGGATATACGCGGGAACCGTAGACTGCTTCTTACAGGTGAGTTATGTCGGCTCCTTAGCCTAGTCGGTAGTACGCCTGCCTGCGTAGCTCGGGGCCGCGGGTTCGAACCCCGCCCAGGGCAAACATTCGTGTGATGAACACTTGTGTTTGCCTTGTGACTGGATGTTATTTATATATTATGTATCTATGTATGTATATCAGCTGTCTGATACCAATATTACAGGCTCTGCCTAGTTTGGGATCAGGTGGCCGTGTGTGAAATGTCCCCACATAAAAAAAAAGTTATATTTTTTTTATAAACAGCTACACCTCATACCACGAAGCAAAATAATTTTTCGTAGCTCATAGTTTCACCTTAAAGTGTTTACCTTCATGACTGACACTAATTGGTTATTAAATTAGATAACAGATAACTTTAAAATGTGCATCTGTTATCTTATTTAATCTAATTTAATAACCAATTAGTGTCAATCATGAAGGAAAACACTTTGAGGTGAAACTATGAGCTACGAAAAATTATTTTGCTTCATGGTATGAGGTGTAGCTGTTGCCCGCGACTTCGTCCGCGTGGACAACTTAACATCACAAATTACTATGTATTTCCCGTACGAATGAGATGTTTGTTCGGTATAAAAACTATCCTATGTCCTATTCCAGGACCTAATCTATATGTGTGCCAAGTTTCATTACGATCCGTCCAGTGATTGACTAACAGACATCCAAATATTCAAACATCCTAACTTTCACATCTATAATATTAGTAGGATACCGGATTTGCGGTGACAGGAATAAACTAACTTCTAATAGTGCGAGGACAGTTTCATTATAATTGCGATGAAATAAAAGCCTATATGTTACTCCGAGTTCAGCTCTATGTTTTTGTGAAAAGTTCATCAAAATCGGTACAGTAGTTTTTAAGTGATGCGTGCACAAATAACAGAAATTGATTGATATGTGTTCTATTACTTATCCTTAGCCCCCCCCCCCCCCCATTTTTATTTTGTAAGTACTTCAATGTACAGACACGCTCAAGTTTACGGTTTTATTTATTAGATTACCACATATTTATTTACAGACTGTCCGAATGGAAGGCTTCCTGGCCCTATACAAGGGGTTCGTTCCTACCTGGCTGCGCATGGGGCCGTGGAACATCATCTTCTTCATCACCTACGAGCAACTGAAGCAGTTCTACTGAACCACCCTCCAAGACTGAAGTAGAGATACAAGACGATACTGGTGGGCGTCACGTGGTAGGAATAGGGCATCCAACCTCATGGGTGGGGATGTTTAGTGTACACTCGCGGAAATGGAATGATTAGCCGGTCTGGCTGTCAACTTAAATTGACCGTGTTATACAGTGACGAGATAATCCGATTGATGACGAAAGACACGAATGGCATACGATGACTGAAGTAGGGGAATAAACAGAACGGACGAACTAGCGAAACTGACGGATTGGGAAAATTACCAGTAACTCGTAGTTTCATATTCAAATTATTACTTAATTACAATGACTGTGTGAAATATTTCATACCATGTCATTGTTTAATTACAATACAATACAATACACTTTATTGCACAAACAAATACAGTTACACGTTATTAAAGTTACAAATAGTACAATTTAGCCGGTCTTATCGCTTTAAGCGATTTCTTCCAGACAACCTTTAATCAGTTGCTTTCTGGCAGCTCAAATATCTAAATTCCAATTAGTATTTGCAATCGAATACTTATAGCTTTTCGGAAAAATTTCGAAAATCTATTTCATTTCTAAAAAAGATGAAAAGCAGATAAAAATAAAAGGTGTGGGATAAATACTTTGTAAAATGATGTTTAATGGTTTGATTACAAAGGTCATAATTGCACACCTTCAACTTTAGCAAGACTCATGTCTTTGACTAATAGTCAATAGCTTGTATATCGCGCGAGCATTATCATGTCTCTCATTAGTTGTCTACAGTAGGTGATTATTGGGCATTCTGGCTCACTTTCAATCAACCAAAATCGATTGGGCATTCTAGCTCACTTTCAAATGACGAAAACAGATTGGGCATTCTGGCTCACTTTTCACTCGCTTCACTCGTTCGCTCGCTGCGCTCGCACAGTGAGCCAGAAAGCCCAATCTGTTTTCGTCATTTGAAAGTGAGCTAGAATGCCCAATCGATTTTGATTGTTTGAAAGTGAGCTAGAATGCCCAATCGGTTTTCGCTGTTTGAAAGTGAGCCAGAATGCCCAATCGGTTTTAGACGTTTGAAAGTGAGCTAGAATGCCCAATCGGTTTTCGCTGTTTGAAAGTGAGCCAGAATGCCCAATCGGTTTCCGACGTTTGTTTGTATTAAAATAATCGCATGACTTAGAACATCTTGACAAAAGCGACTCACGTCCAATAACGATTGCAAACATCGTCGATTAAAACCTGTTGTATGTTTCGAACGGAACGCGTTTGAGTGCGCGTTGGGTTACGTACCGACGATTACCAAGCTATGTTCGCCGTCCGACGCGCGGTTGGAGTCGAGGCGCGAGTCGCCCCTGTGTAGCGCTCTGAACGCGATTATGTTTGTGTATGCGACGTATAACGAGCTAATCGAAATTAGGTTATGTAATATAAAATTAATAAAATAATAAACTCACATGTACGAGAATCTATGTTGCGTGCACTTTGTTCTGATCACACTTTACTCACATTTATATATACATTACGAAATCTGATTTAAGGCTAACAGAGAGATATTTTAGGTTTTAACATTTTTAAGCTTCCAGCACCTAGAAACATTATTCCATCATGAGACAATTACTATTTGTAGGTACCATCCTGTCACCGCTTGTTCAAGGAATTGTTCAAGCCCGATTGGTCGTGCAGTTCGTTATAAAGAATTTCCTAAACTAACAGCACCAAGAACCTTATTCCTTCACAAGACAATTATAATCAATTATCTTGTCGCCGTTTGCTCAAGGAATTGTTCAAGCCCGATTGGTCGTACCGTTAGCAAGGACTTCCTAAAGTCACAGCACCAAGAACCTCATTCCTTCACAAGACAATACATACATTTAACTATCTCATTAGCATCTGCTTAAGGAATTTGTTCCCAGCCCGTTTGGTCGTACCGTTAGCCCAAAGTTAAAGCCAAACATCTCAAGTAATTATTTTTACCTTGAACCAGCTTTCTGTATCTGAGTTACAATTTCCATAAATAACACAACAATAAACGTGGCTCCTCACCGCGTTGCAATTTACAATAATAATTACAAAATAAAAGAGTCAATGCAAACATGCTACCAATTAATTAATAAAGGGTTCTGTATATCGAAATCATTTCTCAATGTCACATTACTCGAATGTTTTATGTATTTTTACTTAGTTAGGCCCTAGACTTGATGAGTATGGCGAAAAACACATATATGGTAAAATAATTGAGTTTTGCGGACTACAATACTTTGCGCTCTATAAGCTCTCTTCTATTCATCCTGGTTGATTACATTTAATATTTCAAGTTTATTAACTAACGCGCAGGTATATCTGCATTTTATCTCTATCACATACATGTACGTAACTCCGCAAATACCAAAGAACACAAAATTTATGTCTCCGTTCAAAAGTTCATTATAAATGAACTAACATTCTTACATTGATTCATAAATGTGAAACAAAACAATGTCGACTTAGCCTAGAGTTCTCAATGTCCCAAAAGGTTGAAATAAATCAGTATGAGTATTGAAGAATTGTATAAGGGTTTTACAAATTATGTAGCGATCCCTAATACTTACATATTACGTTACGAGCATTATGTTATGTTCTTGTGTTACTTGAGTACCGAGCGCGCACAGAGCGCTTATCAAAGCAAAAGAATGTCGACGTACAGTCAAAGAAAAAACAGGAGAATACGTAATGGTATTAGTTATAATATTTCAATAGCAGGTAGGCACTATAATTTAATCGATTTTGTTTAATTGACTTTTTAAAATAGTTTCGAAAACACCCAATTCGCTGATTTATGATTTCCGGTATCATCATGATGTTTTATGTTTTTTTATTAAAGTGTTTGTTATAATACATGGTCCTAATCGCGATTATTACTAAGTATGCAATATGTTAATAAATAACTTATTCATTACAATGATTCCCACGACTGTACTTGAAATGCTGAAACTTCATTTTACATTGCGCATGGTTACGACGTATTAGAGGTATGTACACATTGATTAAATTTAGTGTGACATTAAGTTCCAACAATTTAAATATTATATAATGTTATCTAATACTCCATTTTATATTTACAAAATTTCAGTAACGCGACCAATGATAGACGTACAAAGTTTATAATGTGCAATAATGATTGTACAGAGATCAATAGAATGGGTAAGTGCTAAAAACATAATGGATAAGCACCTATAAGAATAATTTAGGTGCTTAATTACCTATAACAGTCTGTTATCTTACGATAGAATTACATATTTATAAAATAGAATCATAATTCATAATAACTTTACAAAGTTAAAGAATCTAGTTAAACTAATTGTTGTGTACCTACTTTAAGTTGAGTACTCGCCCTAACATAGCCAAGTATTAAATGACGACCGTCACCTTTTGATATTGCCGCGAATCGTAGTTCACATACACCGCAATGTGTCACTTATTTACCTATGTTCCATACACAGTTTTATGCTGATCTGATTAAAATGTCAGGGGTATTAAACAATTCACAGAACTTTCATCAAAAATTAATCAATTAAACAAGCATAAACATTTATTACATGTGTGCAGTCACGTAAAAATGTTAGTACTTTTCCTAGTAGAAGTAGCATGTTCATGTACATAAATATGTAATAAAATTACTTGCAATGATACTCAGTCAATGTTGATTTTATTACAGAAGATGTATGTATGCATATTATTGGAAGCAGATACATTTTACGTTATTAAATGTATCAGATTTTATATCAAAAACGCACCACCTAATAAGCTTATTTTATTTCTTTACCCGAAGGTTTCTCGGAAGTGATCGCATTATAGCAATAATACCGCTTCCGTTTTACTTAGACACAAATAAATGTAATTTGGTTTCTTTACCTTCCTGTGCAATAATCACTATTGCATTTTAATTGTTTGTCCGAAGGTTTTTAGTCCCTGATAATTTTATTATCATTAAAGCGCTTTGAATATTGTTCAAATTTTTTATTGTCTTTTCTGATTCGGTACGTGGTTGTCGTTAGTTCGTTTCCGCGCATCGTCAGTGTCCAGTGCCCCCGCTACCCCTCCCCGCCGTCTTCAGTTCTACCAGCGTGCGCATCTTCGTGAAAACAATAATGTTCGTAAGTTTGGATTATTATTCATTTTTAAATAAATAAAGTTTTTCAACATTATATACCTATCTAGTCGCAAACTATCATTTCCCTGTACTAAACAAGAATTTCACAAATATTTTACTCATCAGTTAAGTTTTAATGATGTTTTATTCGAAATAACAGTAAGGGTTTATTTTATTTGCAGGTCTGAATCCGAGTATTACAGTAAGAGGAGCGTGGAAGAAGCCAGTAAAAGAAAATCGTGCGCGTTTGATTCGGATGACGACGGTGACGTAAGGTTAGTTGTAGTACTTACCAAATATTTTATTTTTTATTCAATCAGAGACGCTATATGTAACAAATAATGGAGTCGTCCACTTCGGTCTCGTACTTACAGTGATTGTATATTGAAATCATAATTATAAAACCTACCCTATTCATTCACTATAAAATAGTTAAGAACTTTATCCAAAATCACAGACACACGCGGAGAGAGACTTTGTTTTACGCTATTATTATTAGATTAACGTTGTATTATTATTATTATTTCAGGTCTGTGCCATCGACTGCCGCGCCCGCCAAGCCGAAGACTAAAAAGCTGAGAACGAAGCAGGTTCCATCGTCATCGGCTGTGAGCAAAAAAGGAAGCCGCGAGTGGTCCCTGCTGTCTGACGACAGTGAGGACGAAGAGGAAGCTCGGCGCGCGGCCTCCAAGCGGCCGCCGCTCACGTCTGCTCTGACGCGGCGCGTAGCCGACGGCGTGCTGCGTCGCACCGCCCTGCTGGCCGGCGACCAGTTCGTGGAGCTGAGAGTGTACGACACGCGAGACATCCTGCGCGTCGACCCGAAGGACAGGTGGGAAAAAGCTGCAATAACTCTTAAGTATCAAGTTGGTTCGGGAGCTGATGAGCTAATTTTTTTGAAGAAATTCATTAATGCGGCAAAAACTAGGTTCAAGGAAGACGGGCAGTTCTTTTCTAATAAGAAAAAATAATTTAATTTGTATATTTTTTATTAAAATAACTTTGTGGTTTTTATATTAAATATATTAAAAACTTTCAACTGCATACAATTTAATTAATTAACCTAGGTAGGTACTAATACAAACCAGAAATCGGTCACATATTTTATATTCTCTATTTCTTTTTAAATTTTCAATTACATAAACAAGTTAGGCCTTTTAGCCTCTAGACCATCGAAGTAAAGTGTTAAAATTAATGTTTTCATCCTAGAACAAAAATATCTCAACCATGGCAGGCAGAAACATTTTCTGTACTGTTTGTGATCTAACCATCAAAAGTAAAGCCTTTTCGGGTCACCTCCGAAGTCGTTTACATAAAGATAATAACTCGATCGAAATAAGTCCAAATGTTGAAAAACTTTGTTCAGCATTTAGAAACCGAATTGCTAGTTTTAGGGTACGGGAACGCGGACGGCAGTCGGGGCCGAGACGTGGGGGTAGCGAGGGTAGTGAGGCGGACTGCGACAGCGATTGTGGGAGCGAGAGCGAGCGTTCGGCTGCCCCCGCGCCCGGCGAGTTCTTGAGGCGCGTGCGCCGCCCCGTGCGGCAGTTGATCGCTGCGAAGATAGCTCAGCACAATAATATAAAAGCAAACTTTGAACTTTTTGCAGAGTTCTCGCTGCCGAAAAATGATATGGTTGAAATTAAATCTTTCGCAACGGAAAATATTTGTATACATAAACATTATGAGTTTAATGATATGTTTGCGAAGGTCATTGAAATAATATCTAATAAAGTTGATGGATTTCAAGAGAGAGACAGTGGGTGGTCCTTTTTAAGGACTTTGTACCTGGAGGTAAATATTAACAAATATTCACCTCTACGAGCTTCTAGCTATATTGAGTTACCAAAATATTTAAAAATGAAGAAAGCATGCATTAACATAAAAAACAATGATAATTTTTGTTTTGTATGGTGTATAATGGCATCCCTATTCCCAGCTAAAACTAATGCGGACCGAATCAGCTCGTACCCAAACTTTGAAAAAGTACTAAATTTGAACAATATGTCGTTTCCAGTAAATTTTCAAGATATAAAAATATTTGAAAAGAATAATCGTAACATCAGCGTTAATATCTATGGTCTAAATAAAAGATTCAATATAATCGGACCATTATACAAAACTCAGATGCGGAAGAAACATCATGTCAATCTATTATTTTTGGAGAATGGCCCTCGCACACATTATTGCTTAATTAAAGACTTATCTCGATTGATAAGACCTCAATTAACGAAACATCATGGTAAAATATATTTTTGCGATGAATGTATGTTATTTTTCAACAGCGAAAACAAATTAGCCCATCACGTTTGCGGTGGTGTGGCTACTATTTTACCTGAGAAGGGTTCTTTCATACAATTTAGGAACTATGATAGGATGCAAGACATGCCTTTTGTTATTTACGCTGACTTCGAGTCTTTTCTAGAGACTTGTAAATCAGATCTTGAAACGAGTAGTTCAAGATTGACAAAAAGTTTACAAAGGCATGTGCCTGCCGCGTTTGGATATTATATTGTATGTTCGTATAATCCTTCGCTTAATAAGTTTGTGTGTTATCGTGGAAAAGATTGCGTTACAAAATTTCTTGAATATATTCAGAACGATGTCTCTAATATATTTAAAACACTTAACGATCCCGTTGCGATGAGTTTTACAGAAGAAGACTCAAAAAACTTTACAAATTCGCGAGATTGTTGCATTTGTTCAAAGTTATTGTTTGATGATAGAGTTAAAGACCACTGCCATCTCACCGGTAAATATCGCGGAGCTGCGCATTCTTACTGCAATATTCGGTTCAAATTACCGAAGTTTGTTCCGGTATTTTTTCATAATTTGTCAGGATACGACTCTCATTTATTCATATGTCAATTAGGAGAAATGCTAGGTCAGTTAAAAGTCATAGCTAAAACTAAAGAAAACTACATTTCGTTCACAAAATTTTTTCCAATCGGGAAGGATCAATACGCTGCCGTTCGCTTTGTGGACTCTTTCAAATTTCTTGGCACTAGTTTAGAAAAATTAGTAGAAAATCTGCATAAAGAAGATTTCATTCATTTATCGCGATTCTTCGTTAACCAACCCCATTTTGATTTATTAAGAAGAAAAGGTGTATATCCGTATGACTATATGAAGAACTGGGAGTCATATGACCAAGAGTGTTTACCGCAGCGAGAGGAGTTTTTTAATATTTTAACCAATCAATCAATTTCTGATACGGATTATGATCATGCACTTCAAATTTGGAGAGCATTTAATATAAAATCTTTAGGAGAGTACACAGACTTATATCTTAAATCTGACGTTATTTTGCTTGCAGATGTGTTCGAAAATTTTAGACGCACATGCAGAATTAATTATAAATTAGACCCTGCTTTCTACATAACTGCCCCAAGCTTAAGCTTTGACGCAATGTTACTTAAGACTAGAGTCCAGTTAGAACTTATCGACGATTTAGAAATTATTAGAATTATTCAAAACGGTATTCGCGGTGGGGTATGCTTGTGTTCTACTAGATACGCGGCATCAAATAATAAATATTCTCTTAACTACGATCCAAGTAAAACAGATAATTATTTAATCTATATGGACTGTAATAATCTATATGGTTACGCAATGTGTGCATATTTGCCACACTCAGATTTTAAATTACTAAATAATGTAGAAAAAACCAGTCTTAATATATGTCAAATTGCAGATGACAGTGATTATGGTTATATCTTAGAAGTTGACCTTGAATACCCCGATGAACTCCATAACTTACATAATGATCTTCCATTTTGCCCACAAAAATATATACCTCCAGGTTCTAAAACACCGAAATTGGTTCCAAATTTATTCGATAAATATCACTACGTTATACATTACGTACATTTAAAAACATGTTTAAAACATGGACTTAAATTAAAAGCAATACATCGGGTTATACAATTCCGACAAAGTCCCTTTTTAAAACAGTATATAGATTTGAACACATCATTAAGGCAAAATGCAAAATCTACATTTGAGCAAGACTTTTTTAAGTTACTGAATAACAGCATATTTGGGAAAACGTTAGAGAATTCCGAAAATAGGTTGGATGTCAAATTAGTTAATCAATGGTGTGACGAAAGAAATAAGACCAAGAAATATTACACTGCTGACCAATTAATTGCGAAACCAAATTTTCATAGCTTAACTGTATTTACTGAAAACTTTGTGGCAGTTCAGATGAAACCAGAAAAGGTAATTCTAGATAAACCTATATACATAGGATTTACTGTATTAGAATTATCCAAGAGTCATATGTACAACTTTCATTATACGGTTATGAAACCTTTTTATGGTCCAAAAATCAAACTGTGCTACATGGATACTGACAGTTATTTGTATTCAATAGAAACAGAGAATTTTTATAAAGATTTAAAGAGAAATTTTATACAATATTTCGATACAAGTAACTATCCTGAAAATAACAAGTATAAAATAAAATGTATAAATAAGAAAATACCTGGTTTGTTCAAAGACGAATTAGGAGGGCAGCATATTTTGGAATTTGTAGGACTGCGTTCTAAACTATATTGCATAAAGACAGAACAGAGAGAAATTAAAAAAGCAAAGGGAGTTAAGAAGTACGTCGCAAATGACTTACATTTTAAAGATTATAATAAAGTGTTGAAGGAAAATGAAGTAATACGTAAAAAAAACGTTCTTTTCAAGTCCCTTAAGCATCAAGTTTTTACTCAAGAAATAAATAAAATCGCTCTGTCTTCTAATGATGATAAACGTAGAATATTAGAAGATAATATTACTACATACGCTTGGGGTCACTGTTCATTCTTTTAATTGGGTGCCTCAGAAACTGTTCACTTTTTCTGATTACTCTAGTAATGGCTGAAAGTTATCTATACAACGTTATAATTTCAAAACATACATATTTACATTCAAATGGTGTTAAGATAACCACCGGTTTATGGGCTTTAGACAATTTTGCACCACAAGTTCACATAGTTTGTGAAAATAGTGATATATTTTTTACATTAGAAGAATGGGGGCATATATATGAAGAATTTGAGTTATTTGGTAAATATGTGACCAACCATGACCGCTTTTATCAACTTTTTTTATACCAGCTAATGTTTTGTGATAAACGTTGTTCTATAAATATGTTGTACCTAGTGTGTGAAGCAATTAATATTTTTGCGCATTGTATACACGTAAGATTAAGAAATTTGACTGAAAACGATTATATTGAAGCTACAATGTTTGTTAGAAATATCGATAAAATTTTAAAAAATAGATTTCTTTCATCACTAGATGATATCTTATTAGTTTTAAACTGTAACAAATGTGTTAATTCTATAATTGAACAAGAAATATCTGTTCTGGGTTGCGATTATTTCATAAGATACTTATATAAATAGGAGTATAACCTGTATTATATTAGGTTAACCAAAATGTATGAGTTACCTACTTTTTTTAAATAAATTGTATTAATTATAATTTTTGTTGTTGTTATTATTTTAAATTGCATCTTCATTGTTTATATCTTAATTATGTTTCCCTTGTTTTGAGATACCGAGATAGATACAATTACGCACTTATAGGTAGATACATTTTATTTCGGCTTCTTTCAGAGGAAGCGTTACCTACATAATTTACCTATATATTACATACAATTAATATTGTTATTTATGTAGCTGAGACTGCTGATTCAGTACATTATTTTTCAAGTTTGATCATGTCTGTTGTCTTTAGCTTTGCGCCTGCGGTGTAACTCGAGCCGCGTCGCGCACACGATGTTTTTCATACAAGACTCAACTAGAAATATTGACTATAACCATCATTCGCTACCAGTCCTTCGTCGCGTCTTCTCAATTCTCTTGCTTTTAATTAATCAATTCAAGTATCCTATTTCATATCATAATGTTACGAAATCAGCAGCTACAAAACGCTAAAACCAGTTACATCGCGGTACATGACAGAGGAATACCGAAATATGTAGTTAAAATTGAAGTGTATAGTGCAGATGAAACTGAAACTGAAATCGTTATGAGGTCACAAGCCAGGACGCAATATGTGGTATATGAAGAAGGTGATAGCGTCCTATATAAAATAAGACGAATTCTGTACCAGATAAGCGCGCAACTTGGAGAACGAGCCGAAAAGTGCAAGGTACTTATTTTTTTTGTTATTTAATAGTGTTGGTTATGGATTGATTCTATACGGTTATGGTTCTAAACTAATTTTATTCTTATTAACTTTCAGAATCCATAATGTGGAACACAATTACGAATACGACTGCTGTCAGAAGTCAAGGCTACCTAACTACCTATTTTATGTTTAAGATTGTATAGCTTAAGATTAGATATTTGAATAAAAATAACACCTACTTTGTAATCTATTTACATGTAATAATTTACTTGCTTGTTTCAATTATTTAATAAATTACTTGTTTGTACCACGTTATACTGTAAATAAATAATTAAGGGCTGAATTCTACATCTTAGACTTACTTTGACATAATAAAGAGCGTCATATCTGTCTATTTTAGATAGGTTATTAATCCTTATATCTATTTGTCAATATTTTCTTTGTATAAAATACAATGCTTAATTAAAATGGTGTCTACATAGTTTTTTTGTCGATAATAAAATAAAAGAGAAGTTATTATTATTATTTTATTTACATGTATCCAAAACACAATACAAAGCTGGCAATATACTATGAAACAATAATAATTGATAAATAATTGATCTTAGCGATTAATTAAATTAAGTACCTATATTATTTTCATAACACCACTTTTTTATGGTAATTGCGTTTTTTAATGCGCAATATTTTTTATGAGATAAACAGTTATAAGTATTATTTATACAAAATGTGTTATATAAAATTACGAAACTGGGACAACCTTTTACGCCAACATCAATAACATTACAGTCACTACATAATTCTCTCATCCATTTTACTTTTTCCTGACCCTTTACGATTATGATCTTATTTTTTAACAATGGTAAAATAATAGATCTTTTAAATTCGCGATAGTCAATAAAGCCTTCTCTCCAAAGTATACCCCTGTTTCTTTCTAGCCACACGACCTGTTTTTTCTCCTCTGTTGTTAAATACGAAAAAGCGTAAGGAGGTTTGACTAAAAAGGTCTGAGAATATTCTTTTGTCACCAGGGCTAGTTCTTTAATAATAAACACATTATTGTAATCTTTGAAACCTTGTATATCCACGAATATGAAATTGTTACTCATGATATTTTCTTTACTGTACTAGTCAATGGTTTATATTCAACAATGGACTCATTAATAATTAGACAGAAAGCGGTGGTGTTGTTCGGAATGTCTGAAACACACTCAATTTCCACTTTAACATCTATGGGTCCCCCAGGTTTAACGCTATCTACTTGTCGACTACAATCAATTAGCCACAATGGCGCTTTATTTTTAAAATTTTCAAAGTTTAATAAAGGGTCTGGTCGACGTCCGTAATACGACTGCTGAAATTTTGCGTGATGTTCGTATAATAAAGAGTAATTGTTGTTGGCAAAATCAACGTTTAGGTTTTCATACGGGAAGTAAGTTGAATTCAGAAACACTTTAACGTTACGTAAATGACAGTGGTCAAATTGAGACATATCTTTAGTTACTTGATTCTTACGATCAGTTTGTAAACCCAATATTACATATCGTGGTTTTTCCAACTGAGAAGACGTTTTAATTGACCAAGTATGCTTAGACGTCTGAGGAAGTAAAGGATACTCATATAGATCCCAGTTTCTAAACATTATAGTCAATGAACGATCTTTTTCTAAATGACGAAGTAGATTAATTCTTTCACGATCAGAAACTTTCACTTGGGGTACCCGCCAAACCAACTTAGAAATTTCAACATCATGAACATATTCATTCTCGCCTAATTTTATACAATTCAAATTAGAGTTGTTACGCAATAAAATAAGCTCATGTTTACAATTCATTATTATTTTATTAAAGTCTTCTGCAAACCCCAGAACTTTATTAAGAGGTATAGATACTGAGAAATTACCTCCGTGGTTTGTAGTACCATCAAGGTTCCAACCCCAACATTCTGAAATTTTCGATTCTGCCGCACCCATCGATAACAAACCTTTCATAGTTGTAGTAATACCAACATTTTTAATTTTATCTATTTCTATACCATTAAGTTCATAACGTATGTCTTGAAATAGAAACAATATTGGATTATTTGTGAAGTGAATTTGGTTAACTTTTGTTTTTGATTGTCGGTTGTAAACTTGCACATTTCCTTCTATGTAAATGGTACTGGCCGATGGCAATACGTACAAATCCTGTTGATTTATAGGTATTCGTATCTCATCATTATTTTTAAAACTGTTTACGTATGGTTTGTATGAATAGTACTCATAACTTTCAATTGAATTGTCATAAACTGGACCATCTGTTATATTTAGGATACTCATTTTAACCCTATGAGTTTAAGGAAGTCCTTATTTTCTTTAGTTAACTTCTTTTTTGAATATGGTTTTTTTCTAAATTGTTTTGAAGGTGCTATTGCTTTAGGAGTACAATTCACACTGCTGCTTTTTACTACAGATGCAGAGTATTTATTATTAAAGTCAATCATTTTCTTCTTAAATGTAAATATAACTGAATTTCCTCGTTCCTTAAGTTAACTAAATTACCATTTACGTCTAATATTTTAATATTAATAGAACTTATGCTACTCTGGTTTACTGGAAAATAAATTATGTTTTTAGGTACTTCTATAATTCTATAACCAGGTGGAACATTAGGCGCGAATTCATGAATAATATGACTAGGTTTTCCGTTTACAAAAGATCCGCTAATGATGTCACATTCAACCCGGAGAACGGTTGTCGACAGAATGTTGACGGGAAAGCGAGATTCGTGTAATATATTCGCGGGAAGGGTTTCTGGTCCAAAACCTAATAATTGTCCTACGGAATCTTCTTTTTGAAAATGTATGACTTTCGAACAAAAGATAGTAGTTTTCAAAGTATTGTTATTACACCTTAATTCAAATGAACCATCCTTGATATTATCTTTTAAATAGTCTCTAATATCCTGAAGTTCGTAGGAGCCCTCTGGTATTTCTATCACCTCATTGTCACCATAGTATAGTTTATTATTTCTATCATCTACATTCGGTATAGAATTAAATGTAGAAAAATACAAAAGACCACATTCATAATCATTATCTAATTGTAAATTTGGCGAATAGTTTGTTGCTAAACTCGCCTTAGTATCCGATATAGACAGCGTGAAAGTCATTTTGGTAATGACAATAAGTACAAGAGATAAGTTCTTTTAAATGTTTATCCAAAAGTTTTTCAAATATTTTATACATAAATGTCCACAATTAACAGAATTAAAACTTTGATATATATTGTAATTGTAGTAAATATCATATTTATCCAAGTATCCGATTAACTCTAATGGCGGCTTTAAATCTCCAAAACTGTCAAAATACTCACAATAATTATTTAGTTTTACATAGGCTACCCAATGAGTACCTTCGTTTTTAGAGCTGTCTAAATTAATAACACCACATTCAATACGTTTAGGTTTTTTTGGTAACTGATTTCTCATATAAACACCTCTAAAATATGGAATACCATGTGCATGTTCTATAATATCCAAATTAGTAAGCGCGCGTCTAGGTAGCCTTTTCTTTAGTTTTTTGCCGATCGTAAAAATAAACCATTGCCTTTTTTATACGGTTTGATGTACAAACCTTTACCCAAAGCAATGGATTCCATTACTTTGTTATGGCGTTCAGATTCTTGTAAATTTTTCTGTGCTGATTTATAATCATTTACTGTCTTCGCGATACCTGCTGCTCCTCCAGCTAATGTGCCCAAAGCTGACAACCCCGCAAATATAGGAATTAGAGGCAAAATTCCTCCTGTTTTAGGAATTGGTATGACGCGCGGTAATCGAAATCCATTATTTTTAGAGAATAGCTTCTTTGCAGCCAGATAGGCAAATTTAATTGCAGACTTATTATTTTTTGGTTTGTATTTTTTCAACTGACTATATATTTTAGAGACAACCTTTTTGAAGCCTTTGATACCTGCACCTGCTTTTAGTTTTGTTTTCATTACTTTACTTACTATCCAGGAAGATAATTTTTCACCTCTTCCTGCATCTTTTGACCTAAGTCTTCGATTTGCCATGTTCAATAGTTCTAAATCTGCTTTATGGCGATCTTCTAAATTAGTATAGTTGGAATATGCTATATCGTGTTGCATACAAGCGTTATCTAATTTATTAATTCCTCTATCGTTCCGTGATAATCTTTCTCGTAGTCGTGTACCGGGACCGCAGTAATTATACCCTGGTAAATGTAACTCAAAAGGTAAATTGTTTATTACACTATTAATAAGTCCTCCTCCATGCATTACAGGTATACTAATAAAAATATAATACGTATCAACTAATTATATAGATTTATACGATGGATGTTTTGTTAATCCAACTATTTTCACTTTCATTAAGGCCCAACCATTTTACAAATAGCTTATTACCTTTCTTTTTTAAAACTTTCTCAACTAAGTAAATATCAGGGTATTTTGTTTTTTGAAGTTCCTGTTCGTAAAAAGTACCTAAAATGATCTGTTTTCGTTGATCAACAATCTCATAAGTCGGTGGATTAGTCGAATTTACTTTTGACACGATAAATATTTCTGTTGACCAATTAGGGGTATATCCTTTTTGAAAAGTTCCTTTGTATTTGCTAATTCGCACATAATCTCCAACTTTGAATTTATTCCTTTTTACTGTAATATATTTTCTTGATTCCTTTATATTATTTAATATTAAAGATTCATTGTATTGATTCACGTCTTTTGGTTTATGTTTAGTAATTCGATGTACACAATTATTGTAAGAGTCAAGTATGTTACTCAACTGTTTACCAATCCATTTATAATTGCCAATGAAACTAAAATATTTATATAACTTGTTTTTCAAAGTTCTAATCAACCTTTCAACAATTGAAGCCTTTTTAGTGGAATATGTTGAATAATGGTTTATTTTGTATAACATCGTTAAGTTTCGAAAATCCTCATTATAAAATTCTTTACCTAAATCGGTTTGTAAATTTAATGGAATACGCCCATTCTTTTCAAGTACTTTTTTAAACGTGTTTGTTATTTCAGATTTAGTTTTCGTTTTAACAGGCAGTGCCCAAGCAAATTTTGAAAAGCAATCGATTATGACTAAGATGTACTTATAACCATTGTTGTCTTTTCCATAATTCTGCATATCAATTAAATCAGCTTGCCATAAATCATCGATACCTTTTAATACTACAGGACGTCTGTTAAAATTTTTTCGTGCTGCTTTGTGAATTTCGTCTACTACTTGTTGCTTACTCATTTTTGGTGACTTTTAATTTGCTGTTGGCAATGGCTTGATCTACTTCTCCTTTCATATAAAATTTTACTCTCATGAGATTAATTATATCCGTTTTTATTTTATGTAGTTCGTCTAATACATCATGTTTTGTGTAATAGTCATTCAGCAAATTATCGACATACTGCTTATTTACAGCATCATCGGAGGCTGATGGAGCCTTAACTCCTTTTAACCTTACTAAATGTAAATCAAATTCTCCGTTTTCTGACTTTAAGAGCTTGTGTGAATCCAATGATTCCGGTAAACGCAAACGTTTATGAACGTGGTGACCAAATTTATCTATATTCATTTCCTAGCGACTATCTCAACCAGCGGATAAATAAAGACTGTGAAAAACTTTCTAAATATCAGCATATATTTAATTAATGATATCACTTTCCCGCAACTCTTCGATAATAGATAGTATTTCATTGTCTAATCCTGTGTTTCCAGCATCTCGCGAAGCTATTAATAGTTTCAATCGATTAACTAATTCATTAGGATCATCCCAGTAAACATAATCTACATTCTGATTCAGCTTTTTTGTGAGTGGCAAACCAGATCCATGAGATATGCTTTCAGTGCTCACACAGTTTTTGGCCAACTTCATAAATAGAGGTCTAATTATTTGTGTATATTTTCGACCTTTATTACTTTTTATAGGCTTCATGGGATTATACTCACGGCGATGAGCATTTGTAGTCAATAATATAGTCTTATAATTTTGTTTATCATCTTCAGTTATTAATTCTAATTGCGGTGTTTTCTTAAACAATAATTCCATTAGCCCTGGAGTTTTTGCGAAAGTCTTACAACCAATAGAAATATTATGTTCAGTAACAAAAACACGTAACGTTCCCATCATGAGTTTTTCTCTCTCGTTTCTGACCCCAAAAGGAATGTTTTCTGAAGACATTCTTATGGGAGTAGTGTTGTCAGTCGATTTGAATGATAGACCGCTAGTATCAGGTTCCATATCACTATTGTCTTCATCTTTATCAGGTTCCAAATAGACGTAGTCGCTTTTTTCTTCATCTTCGTCATTAAAATAAACCTCGGATTTACGATTTTTCATAAAAACTGTATTGTTGAAGTCTTTACTGGATTGGTCGCTTTCGACATCATCACTAACATCGTAACTAGCCCGATGTTCCTTGCGTTTACTAAGAGGAGTGTAGCTGAGTCTTTGTTTCTTTATTTTTCTATGTGGTATTTCCATTTTTGTGTTTATAATTTGTTTCAGTGGCTCTGTTAATGGTTTAAAAACCGATTCCATTGCGAATTCGTTATTACTTTTAATGTCTCGCATCATCTTTAGTTTTCTTTTAACTGATTCAGCTGATTTTATTACTTGTTTTTTCAATGCTTGTTCATTATCCATGTTTATACCTTACCAGGCGAAGCCTTAAGTTGTAATGATGGTATAATAATAAATATAGTATTTTTAAATCATCAATGCAATTCTACAAATGTGTCAAATTTCATCCTGTAACATCCTTTACTCTTTTCACAGTCTTTGTTTATAACTAAGTAGCTATAGGGTACACTCCAAATCTTGGCACACATTTCTCGAAACGCTAACCAATTCATGTCTGTATTAACATGCTCTTCATAAACATGTCTCAAGTTCATATCGTCTTGTTTAAAAAGAATAATGAGATTAGCATTGTCCCGTATCAACTGCTTCGGGATTTTGCTATAGGTCTGGTTTAAGTAAAAACAATCTATATTCTTGTGTCTACCCATTGCAAAGTAATCTCTTATATGATTTTGGTTTTCACAAGCTACATCATCAAATATAATAATCGAATTAGAAGTTGCCTCATGAGGACTCAAAACCTCATCATTACCATGAAATTTTGTAAAAGTTACCTCTGGCACCTTTCTAAAAACTTTTTCTAAAAATACGTACTTAGGTTGAAAAAGTGTTTTAGAGTAAAGGTATACATTTCTATAATGTAGTCCATCTTTATGTAATAGTAGACCAATAATTAAATTCGTTTTACCGCAGTTGGAAGGTCCAGATATAATACAACGAATAGTATTCGGTAAAAGTTTGCCGTGACGTGAAATCTCTTTTGAATAACCCAAACAAATTTTTTCTAGTTGCAATGAATGCGGTTGTTTTACAAATTTCATTTTGTAATTAATAATAATTCAATGTTTGACATGCATGAGCCAAGGATCCCTGCAGAATGTAGACATATTTATTACATTAAGAGTTTTATACGTATCACGCTTAACCTTTTTCGTACAAAACGCTCGACGTCACCCGTTAGTCCGTTAAGCGGAGCGTATGATTCCAATCGCAATCGACGTCTTGCGATAATTTGATCTTGCGTTCTAATACAACCAACCGTCGAATGATTGGGAATTCCGGCACGCACGAAACAACGAAAACCGATTGAGCATTCTAGCTCACTTTCAAACGTCTAAAACCGATTGGGCATTCTGGCTCACTTTCAAACAGCGAAAACCGTTTGGGCATTCTAGCTCACTTTCAAACAACCAAAATCGATTGGGCATTCTAGCTCACTTTAAACAGCGAAAACCGATTGGGCATTCTAGCTCACTGTGCGAGCGCAGCGAGCGAACGAGTGGAGCGAGTGAAAGTGAGCCAGAATGCCCAATAATCACCTACTGTCTACTACACGGAAAATTTGAAATTCCTTGAAATTGCTAAACATTCCCTTTCCGCGAGTGTACGCGGGAAATTATGAGCTTTTATTTTAAGTAGATTAGTAATACTACGGGAGCGTACATAAATCACGTAGTCCTGTCCTGGCCACTTTTGCGCCCCTTTCTCCCCCACGAAGGCTACCGTGCTCCCCGCCCCCCACCGATTCGGCTTCCTCCGCACATCAGATACCGATTGGTTACCGGCGGTAAGGTGTGCCACATTGTAGTTTAACAAGCTTTAATGAAAATAATTAAAAATCGAACAATTTAAATTAAACACAATGATGTCATTGTAAAATTCTTATGGCTAACCTAAAGTATGGTGTACCATCTTTTTTACCGCAATTCGGTGGTCATTTCGATGTTTTTTTTTAAATGAACAGCATTATTGACGTCGTTTACACTCGGCAGCTATCTCCCAACTGAGCGCGAATAAGCTAGCATATCGTATTTACTAGCTTATTTGCGTTGCCGTTTTTTCACGACGGACTAGAGATCTGGGTTTGAAATATCGTTTGTTTTTAGTGACTAAAATTAATATGTTTATATGAAAATTCACCTTCGGCTGCATTCGAAACCAGTTTCCAGTCGGTTACGATGGAGGAATTATTTTTTACTCGTACATATGAACTGTTTTATCTGAGAATCAACGATAAAGGCTATAAGTAACAATAATAGTTGAGATCCTCAAACAAAAATCAATTTAAAGCATTTTTTTTTTACATTTTCTCATATAATATTTTTGACAAAAAATTAGCCCCTCTCTCGATCTATTATGTTCGTGCGGTGGTTGCAGTAGATCCTACATAATTCCCGCACATATTTAAACGTGTGCGGACATGCTGGTCCGCTTGTAGTAGCGAGTAGGTAGTTAAATCTATGTGCTTGTACACATTTCCATCTAAAATCTTTTTTATAAAATTTGCACTCCGCATGTTGGTTACCATAAATTAAGTTTAAGTCTAGTCACATGATTGGGTACTTTAACTTTTATTTTTTCGAATAGTGGTGCCATCTAGTGTTACTCAACTCGTTAGCTAGCGACAAGCGACAACCTAACCCCCCCCCCCAACCAGGGTACGTGGTTGATTACAGCTGACTTATGGTGTATACTTGATTCTGGCGGCATTTTTTTTCAAAGTTTAATTAGGTTTTATGAAAGTATGTTTTTAAATAACTTATTTGACACATCTCACCCAATAATGATGACTTGAATCATGACTTGATCGACTTGAAATTTGGAATAGTTTTAAATAATACTTGCCTTAATTTATAAAAAAGGGACATAAAGGGGGCTAAATTTTTTTAAGTGTGGTTACTAGGGAGAAGTGTGGTATTGTATAAAAGGGCATCGTTAGTACATTCTAAAATAGGTTTTCGGTTTTTTTATGCCGCTTAGTTTTTGACTTATGATGAAAATAAAAAAAAATACCATTTCCTTGCCTCCGAAGTTTGTACAGAGGAAAATCTGAAATAATTACAGTTGATAGAGGTTTATGTAAACATTACAGAAAAAATGTAAGTAATCTCTAGTTAGCACAGTTTTTTTGAAATCAGCAAAAATGCATAACAGAGAAACTCAGTTACGCATGGACTTTATTGCAATAATACCTATAAACCAGGGTTGGCATGTTTGGCAATAAAAAACATGTTTAAAACATGTTTTTTATTGTTTGAAACAGATTTTATATAAAAAATGTTTTTATTTTTATCCAACCCTTCTATAAAATCAGCAAAAATGCATAACAGAGAAACTCAGTTACGCATGTATTTTATTGCAGTAATACCTATAAACCAGGGTTGGCATGTTTGAAACATGTTTTTTATTGTTTAAAACATGGTTTAAAACATATTTTATATGAATAAAAATGTTTTTTTTATCCAACCCTGCCATAAACATCTTAAATAACTTAATAATTAACTTAAGGTTAAACCTCTGCGCGCGAGTCCAACTCGCACTTGACCGTTTTTTTTTATTGTATAATTAGCACAGATTATATACATTATAGATGGACATATCATGAGATTTACGTAATGGCACCTAGTGCTGCTAGCAAAATATTATAGTTCCTAATTTTGTTCAAGTTTAATTGTAAGGTAATAATATTTCACTTATTATTTAGTACGTGGGTAATTGTTTTTTAATCTGTAACTTATTGAGGCTTCGTAACTCCCAAGGAAGTTTTTCATTTCGTTAGAGCAATGTTCGGTGCTTTCATAGAAGTTTATACGGAACCCTCGGTGCGCGAGTTCTAATCGCACTTGACCGGGTTTTTTTTACATGTATGCTAAGTAGACAAATTATGTAAATAATCTCAACGTTAGATTATTTCTTATATTCTGTATATATATATCTATTTTTTGTGTTATACACATAGTTTAGACTGCGATAAGAGTTCTCGAGACAGTTTATTTTCGTAAGTATAACAACTTTTTAATGCTGTTTTTATATCATCATCATCAGGTTGTTTTTGTCTCCACTGCAGGAGCACAACCCTCTCTCACATGCCGGAGACAGACGGAGGATTCGGCCTACACTCCCCGCGCTGGCCAGACGGGTTGGGGAGGAGATTTATGTTTTATAATTCCCTCAGTCGCTTTGTTCGACATCCACGGGAAGAGTTGGAGTGGTCCTATTCTACTCTACCGGAAACCACACGGCATTTGGTTTTTATATATCTCACATGAAATCATAAACCGTCGTAACTCAATAAAGCATGTTTTGAGAAAACACGATTTGAAAGTTTTAAAAATGATATAAAACTTTTGTTTCCGACTAAGAAAAGTACGCAATTTTGACATATTTACTAAAACTATGATTATCTCTTTACATAATGAAAAACAAAGAGGAAATCGAGCACGTTTTTTTTTGGTATTAATAACTCAACACTGCATTTTTTGAATTATGACGGTCTATGGTTTCATGTGCGATATTCTGTTACATATTCGGTCGCTTCCCATCAAATATTTGTATTCGATTTGGTATCGCGTGGTATCACTCACATTTTGGACATTTAGAGCGTATGAGTGAAAGAAGAGTGACAAAAGAAATTTACAGCGCGAATGTGGAAGGAATTACAGCTAGAGGTCGTCCTCAAAAAGGCTGGGGTCCGCAGTGAGAAGAATAAAAGGAGGTGCATGAAAAGGTTGATGGATGTGAGTGAGGCTAGTGAGGTGTCAGGATTTAATTCTTTGATTTAATACACGAATGTTTTTTTCCAGTTCCATGAAAATACAGCTCGGTATTTTTTTTAAAGATTTGAACTCTATTTCTGTAAAGTCTTAACCTTCCACTATCCATATTTCATTCCAACACAACAACAATAATTGACTATTCATATGGAAACAAACGCATTTGCGTCTCGAAAACAAAATAAATAATAGATAAGTGTTCCTATAAACGTATCCAAACTACGTGAACCATTTTTTAAATTTTTTTACCGCCTAATATACTAAGGGTGATCACCGAGGGAGGGGGGGGGAGCTCAGTGATCATTCGTAGTATATGCCAACACCCCCTCCCCCCTCTAGTTTTCACGTTGTAATTCATAAATATGGTTGTAAACCATTTTTATGCAAACAGAGATTTGAAAAAAATATATAATTTGGCTTATATGTGTCTTTATTAATACGGTGCTTTCCGCGTGACGCCAAGAGTGCGTGCATACCTATAATTACAAGTTAAAAAACTATCATTAAGAAGAAAAATCTGTCACGTTTTCAATCAGCTGACGATATGAGCGTCAGTGTTGCCACCTGTGAGTTTATAAAGCGCTAAACTCTGCGCGCCATATTTGAATATAGCTCGAAAAAGCGCAAGATTTTCCTAGAGAATATTATATATTGACTACGTGACGAAAACCTAAGCCCCCCCCCGCCCCTTCGACCAAGCGTGGTATTTTGAAGACCCCCCACCCCCCTTGAACGGGTCACGTAGTATGGGTACGTTCCCTAAGTGGATCGCAAAGTTTTCATATAATAAATAAATAAATATGTGGGGACATTTCTGATCCCAAACTAGGCAGAGCCTGTAATATGGGTATCAGACAGCTGATATACATACATAGACACATAATATAATATATAAATAACATCCAGTCACAAGGCAAACACAAGTGCTTATCACACGAATGTTTGCTCTGGGCGGGATTCCAACCCGCGACCCCGAGCTTCGCAGGCAGGTGTACTACCGACTAGGCTACCAGGCCGACTGTAATATTATATAATACAAACCTGTTTTTGCTGCTGGTGACCCTTTCATGTATATGTTACCGAGGCGCAAATAGCGTTGGTTTTCGTATGACTATGGGTTTGGAATGAAATGCATATATTTAATTGTATAAGATGTTAATATGTTCTGTCTGTATATATGTATATATGTACTTATGGTGAACAGAGCTAAGCTCTATATAACTGTATGTTGTAGTTGTAAGGAATATAGTGAATTGTAATAAATAATTAGTTGGTTAATTAATACGTATGTACAAAGAATCTAGCCAAATGACTTATCAAATAAATAACTGGTATGCATATTGTTATATATTGGTTTTATTTTCCACTGTTTTTTTTTTAATTTTCCTGATGGGTTTACCCTTTTTATTTTACTGTTGAACATTTTTTTTATTCCTGATGGGCTCACGCTTGACCTCAATCACACCTGATGGTAACTGACGATGAGGCCTAAGGTGGCCTTACCCAGAAGATGCCTATTCACTCTTTCCTTTAAAAAGATCCAAGTTGTACTTGTTCGGGAATAACGAAGCTGGCAGGGAGTGTCATTCCTTAGCATAAAAAATTATATATGTCCTGTGTATATTAAGATCATTACTGCGATCACCAATCCGCCTGCCAAGCGTGTTGATTATGTAAAATCCCCCAATGGACAGCCCACCAAAAGTGTCATTCTATTGGGGAGGCTTGTGTTTAGCAGTGGACGTGTGTAGGCTGATGACGTTATCTAATTTAATAAGCAATTTGGATGCAAGTCTACAAGTCGCCCATTCCACAATGTTTAAAGACAAAAGTATTTAATCAGTGCGTCCTGCCCGTCATGACCCACGGCGCGGAAGCGTGGACACTGATGACGATGACGGTGGGCTTGATCCATAAGTATCAAGTCGCTCAGCGAGCTGTGGAGAGGGCTATGCTCGGGGTTTGTTTGAAGGATATGATTCGTAATGAAGAGATCCGACGAGGAACGAAGGTAACCGACATAGCCGAGAGGATAAGCAAGCTGAAGTGGCAGTGGGCGGGCCACATCTGTCGCAGAACCGACGGCCGTGGGGGCAGACGAGTTCTGTAGTGGAGACCGCGGATCGACCGACGACCTGAAGGTGGCCGGAAGCGGTTGGATGCGGTGGGCGGAGGACCGGGTGTGGTGGCGTTCATTGGGGAAGGCCTATGTCCAGCAGTGGACGGCTAAGGGCTGATATGATGATGCAAAAAGGCTTATTACGGCATGGCTACATGGTATCTCCTGAACCACAGCACATAGCGAGCTACTATTTACTCCATTGTTCAGCTGAATCTTGAATTAGTCTGGAAATGTGAGTTAGTCGGTTTGTATGCATAAGAGACATACGCATGACACCCGAATACCCAAACCTATATTTAATCGGAGCCCAAACCACAACACCATCTCCTTGCTGGTCGGATTTTAATAGCAACTCTATATAAGAACAAGTACGTCAGATAGGATCTGACATTCAAACAATCCACGTAAAATACAGAATTTATTTTATAGCGTAATAATGAGGTAGAAAGTGGTATACTTAAGCGATTAGGGTTAAATCTGTGGGCATGGAGGCCGGGAACGTGATAGAGTGTGAGGTGGCGGAGCGCGACCGCGGGCCGTGCGCGTGCCGGGGCGCCGCCAGCCTCGGCGTGCTGCAGGACGTGCAGCGCGCGTACGAACACCGCATGGAGGTCATCGACAGGGTGGGCGGCAGGAGGAAGCTGCAGGTAGCCTTGGCTTGCGAGCTTCACTACTCTGGGGGACCTAGTTTGGGGACTGAGCAGGAGGGAACGTAAGAGGCGTTAGGAATATACCTATAATGTACTTGGACAAGGCTAAGGTCATGTTCAATGATCTCGTTGCTCCGGGATCGATTATAGTCGATGGTGAGGCATTCGAAGCTGTTCACGAGTAGGAATATCTACCTCGGGCAAGCTCTGCAACTAGGCAAAAACGACTTCGAGATTAGGCTGTAGTAGAATAGGACCACTCCAACTCTTCCCGTGGATGTCGCACAAGGCGATTAAGGGAATACATTATAAAACATCAGTCAGGCCTCCCCAACCCGTCTGGCCAGCGCGGGGAGTGTAGGCCAAATCCTCCGTCTGTCGCCGGCTGTTTCATTGTTACACTCCCATTTGCCAGAGGGGAAGTGGGAACTCTCTTCCTACTTTGACTCTTTACTTCTTTAATTAAATTTGTCTGGGGCACAAGGTAGCGTAAATTCATGACCTGGAACTTGCCCTACTTTGACTGGTAGGTGTCTTTGCAGTTACCTCCGTTGATCCTCGCTTAGAGGAGTTGCGGAGGGAGAATGGTGAGGAGGCGGGAATATCTCCGGCAGATGAGAGAGGGTTGAGCTCCTGCAGTGGAGATAAAAAATAACCTGATGATGATGATTCCCAGACATCCGTTACTCAACGAACCTACCGCGATGTACCCACATATTAACTTACTAGGGCTGCTCCAGCGCTAAGTCGAGTGCCTTGGACACATTTTTGCGTGCATTATCGGACAGTGGGAAGGCGTAGGTATTTTGGTTTTACTAGGGTATCTCTGTGCCATCGCATCGTCGGTTGGTTGTCTGTTGCAGATGCAAGTGGACGCCCTGCGGTCGTGGGTGGGCGACCTGGTGGGACAGAACGCGCTGCTGGCGCGCGCCGTGCAAGAGGTGGAGGGCGAGGCCACGTCGCGCCTGCTCGTGGAGCGGACCAGACACGCAGAGGTACGTGAGGGCTCAACTACGCGGAACAGACGGTCTACTCCGTAAGCATTTCTTATCCGTCGAAGTCTTAAGCCGTTTTCTACTGTCATATGACATGTTCGGATGTTTAATAGTACATCTATGTAGGTACCATGCGTTGTTTTGTCCTTTCGCGATTTAAACTAATAAGGAATAGTAAGCTTACAGTGTCCATGAAATTCCATATGATCTTTGTACAGTGGGGGTACGAAAAGATTCGTTGTCTTTATAGTACATTATTACCCTATGGGTGAAAGTAACTTATTTAGTCCCGAGACGGGTAGTTCGAGGGACTAAATAAGTCTTTAACCCGAGGTAAACACTGTGCTTTTCATTACGAATACAATGAAAGTAAAAATAAATATATGAATTAGGTTAAGAAAAAATGAGTGAAAATATTGCTCAAATATGCTATTTAAGGAAATAGTTGAAAGTTATAATAAAGTCATTTAAAAAACATATATTTTATTTAATACTTACGAGTATGTTATTTAAATTTTACATCGCGCTGTAATTGAGAATAAAAACGAAAACTACGCGTGTCTGTACATTAAAGATACTCGTATTTTGCGAAAAATAATTTGGGGGGTCTAAGAATGAGTAATGGAACACATCTCTATCATTTTTGAAATTTTTGTCTGTTTGTCTGTTAGTTCGTGCACGCATCACGTAAAAACTACTGAACCGATTTTGATGTACTTTTCACAGAACCATAGAGCTTAACTCGAAGTAACATATAGGCTTTATTTCATCGCAATCGGTTTACTCAATCAAAAGTTATGAACATGTTTATTAGTTTTCTAATACATTAGTATGTATGCAATATAACAAAGAAGAATAGATAATTATAATGTTGTATAATGGGAGCGGGAGCGGGCGCGGAAGTGGGAAGGGGAGCGGATTCTGTAGTCCACGCGAGCGGAGCCGCGGGCACAGCTAGTATCCTTATAAAAATCTGTAGAGTGCAAAGTGAAAAGTGGAACGCATCAGCGAGGTAGGGGGCCGGCACACACTGGCGTAACTAGGCGGGCGGCTGAGATCCGTCGTCTTATAACTCGGTCACGGACAGCTTAATTCGTAGGCCAGCCCCGTCTCGTAGTTGTGGAGAGTAACCCTAGTTACGCCAATGCAGAAGGAGATGGAACTGCGCGCGGAGGCGGGCGCGCTGCGGCGGCGCGTCGCGCGCAAGGACTCCGACCTCCGCGGCCTGGTGGAGGTCCTGCGCAGGCTCCGGGAGTTCGACTACTGCACGCTGGACGGCATACACTTCTTCGAGGTCACCGAGTCGGATATCTTCGGCACTGTGAAGTGGTGAGTCGTGTACTGTGCAACGTTTGAATTAGTACTTTAGATTTTCACTTGGCACATTGACCAAATATTCAGGTATAAGCTATAAAATCTATTAAAAGCTATTAAGCTGTAATTTAGATGCATATTAGGAGTGAATAGGCTTTTTAGGAGTTATTCCGCAATACTCAGGGTAGAAAATGACGTCCAAATAGCTTCCAATTGGCCCCAGTTCTCAAACCTTCCTGTCTAGCAAACCATCTGTCTTACATTCTGTATAAAATAAAGCATTTCTATAGATTTGGTGGCCTCTATGCTTTCTTTATGAGGGTAGGGAAATCCAGCAGTGGAATATATGTACGGTGCATCAGAGATGTTCCCTGAAGCATCTGTAGACGACTTCTACGTCTATCGTTTCCCTGTTGCTATGGATCCGTGCTAGCCCTAACAGCCTCCGCAGCGTACTGCGAGATCCAATGCACAGGCTTTGGGAAAACTATCCACGTTATGTACAAATATACAAATAGTTTTCATCTTATCAACACACTATGGATCAGAAAATGCGAAATAAAGAATTTAAAAAAATAGTAGGTTGTTAATACGCAAAACTAATTATGATGGTTGTTGCAGGCGACAAAATAAACTGGAACAGGGAGATGTGAAACGAAATAATATAAAACATGAACAAAATAGAGTCAGAGTCAAGCACCATAAACTTTTATAAATACCTACTGTTTTTTTACGATGTGTTTTTCGTTATTTTGAATATATATATTTTTGATTTCTAGTTTTATTTTTTTGTTTAACTTGAAAGTAGCAACAGAAAATCAAAATCAAAATATTTATTTTCAAAATTGGAATACATTATTCTCTTTTTGACGTCAAATTCTGCCTAAAACTACTCCACTTCCACCTGTATAACCGAGGGGAAGAAGTGGCAACAAACCCAACGGCAGAAATCTCAGAAGAGTACCTACGTAGGAATTTCATGGAAGCCGTACTTTACAAGTTACTTGTCGTGTCGGGCTAAATGGTGAAACAAAGATATTGCAATAATTCAGCACGTATGACATTCGGTCAACGATCTCTATGTACTACTATATGGAGCGTTCCAAACAATCGCTCTGTTCCACGCAAGTAGCCACAACTATTTCACATTCACAATGAAACTTGTGCAGTTACTACGCAGAACATTTAATTATTACTAAATATTGACGCTACGGTTAAATAATGTCAATATTTAGTAAATAAATAAATGTTCTGAGTAGTAACTGCACAAGTTTCATTTGCGTGGAACAGAGCGATTGTTTGTAACGCTCCATCTAGTAGTACATAGAGATCTTTGCATTCGGTTGTTATTTTAGGTTAGATGTCATTTCTCTAATATCGACAGGATAGAGTCGGAGAAACAACAAAACGGTAATAATCTTTCTTGGTGCTGGTACAAGCAAAAATAGACTTTAAGATGACGAACCTTTTTAAACCGCCACTGTACGAGGATTGCCTTATAACTCGAGCAAGAAATCGACTGATAAAGTCATCAGTTTGTCAATCACTTGCCTATAAACATAATTCCACTGTTGGGGAAAAGCGTAACTACCTTCACAAAAAGGACATATTCACCACAATACAGCATCAAGCTGACATAGTGCGGTATAGTGGACTTCACATACGCCTTAGAAACTCCCTTCACAATCATCATCATCATCATCAGGTTATTTTTGTCTCCACTGCAGGAGCACAACCCTCTCTCATCTGCCGGAGACAGACGGAGGATTTGGCTTACACTCCCCGCGCTGGCCAGACGGGCTGGGGAGGCCTGATTGATGTTTTATAATGTATTCCCTTAGTCGCCTTGTACGACATCCACGGGAAGAGTAGGAGTGGTCCTATTCTACTCTACCGGAAACCACACGGCATGCCCTTCACAATACAAAGCACAATATAAAATTAATTATGCCTTTGTATCTAGCAAGAGAAGAAGAAAATACCATGCAATTACAAAGACCTGGTGAACTTGACGGATTCGCTGCAGAAGGAAAACTTGGCGAAAGAACGGTTAGTAGTAAATACAAGGTATGTCTAGATTATAATAGTAGTTTCGATATTTAGTTATTATGTAGTTATTATGCGCTTTTTGCCCCCTCGCTCTAAGTGCCTTGTCTCACACCCTGTAAGGTTGGCTGGAAGAGATCTCTTTTAGAGATAAGCTCGCCTTTGTACACAAAATTTGTAACTGTATTTACTTTTAAAATGTGTGCAATAAAGAATATATAATCATAATTATTAATCATTATATTGGCTTACCAAAAATCTTGTCTGGAAGCAGGGTTGGATAAAAACAGTTTTTTAAAATATAAAACATGTTTTAAACCATGTTTTAAACAATTTAAACAGTTTTAAATAATAAAAAACATGTTTAAAACAGATAAACCCTGTCTGGAAGAGATTACCGCCTCGTTGGCCTCTTGGCTTGGATATTGGACTCGAGCGCAAGAGGCCGTGGGTTCGATTCCCGCTGGGGACAGACAACTTTGTACAATTTGTACAGGTTGGTCCGGTCTGGATGTTATATTTGTGAATCGTCCTATCCTTGTTTAATTTCCATAGCACAGGAAATAATCCTAATTTGGGATTAGACAAGTGTATGTTTATGTATATTATGTAATAATAATAAATATTTCAGACATTCACACCAAATATCCAGTCCCAAATTAGGCAGAGCCTGTGGTATGGTTACTAGATAACGGATAGACATACTTAAATAAATATATTAACAGCCAACTTGGGTACAAACATTCATATTCATCATACGAACATTTGCCCCTAGCGGGATTCGAACCCGCAACCTCCAATAATATTAATTTAATAATAGTAATATTAATTTATTTACTACTTTAAGCGATAAGACCGCATTTGCACACATTTGTTGTCATTTAACTGTCAGATATACTTATTATAAACTAGCTGTGCCCGCGGCTCCGCTCGCGTGGACTACAGGATCCGCTCCCATTCCCACTTCCGCTCCCTATCCCACTTCCACACAGACTTTCAATCCCGCTCCCGCTCCAGGTCCAGGTCCAGGTCCAGGTCCAGGTCCAGGTCCAGGTCCAGGTCCAGGTCCAGGTCCAGGTCCAGGTCCAGGTCCAGGTCCAGGTCCAGGTCCAGGTCCAGGTCCAGGTCCAGGTCCAGGTCCAGGTCCAGGTCCAGGTCCAGGTCCAGGTCCAGGTCCAGGTCCAGGTCCAGGTCCAGGTCCAGGTCCAGGTCCAGGTCCAGGAGCAGGTCCAACGCCAGGTCCAGGTCCAGGTCCAGGTCCAGGTCCAGGTCCAGGTCCAGGTCCAGGTCCAGGTCCAGGTCCAGGTCCAGGAGCAGGTCCAACGCCAGGTCCAGGTCCAGGTCCAGGTCCAGGTCCAGGTCCGGTCCAGGTCCAGGTCCAGGTCCGGGTCCCGATCCAGATCCAGGTCCAGATCCAGGTCCCGTTCTAGCTCCAGATCCAGCTCCAGAACCAGCTCCAGAACCAGCTCCAGATCCAAATCCAGCTCCAGATCCAGATCCAGCTCCAGATTTTTCATCGTAATCGACTAACTCAATCAAAAGTTATGCGAATTTATAGTTTTCAAAATCTCACATTACATTGGTACGATACCCGCTCTCGCTACCGCTCACGAATTCAGTCGAGCATTTACAACCTACACTCCTCACAGTGTATGCGAGAACTATAAATTCGCATAACTTTTGATTGACTGCACCGATTGCAATGAAATAAAGCCTATATGTTACACCAAGTTAAGCCCCATGTTTCTGTGAAAAGTCCATCAAAGTCCGATTAGTAGTTTTAAAGTGATGCGTGCACAAACTCACAGACAAACAGACAAACAGACAAAAATTTCAAAAATGATCGAAATGTGTTCTGTTGCTTATCCTTAGACCCCCCAATTTTTTTTTTGCAAATATCTTCAATGTACAGACACGCGAAGTTTACGATTTTATTTATTAGATTTAAGAGTTTAATCATCATAGTCATTAGCCTGAAGAGTCCACTGCTGGACACAGAGAACTCTTCCAATGCGCGCCACTGCACCAGATCCTCTGTTCTTTTTATCTGCCTGCCGGCTTATACAGATTTCAGACGTCGCTCCATTTAGTCAAGACGCCCGTCCCACACTAAACCTGCCTGTTCGCGGCCTCCTCCTCGCCCATTTACCCCAATGGAAATCAGTTCTCCGACAGATGACCAGCCCACTGCCACTTTAACGTGTTAACTGATTAAGCTGTGTCGAAGACTTTAGTTCTCTGGTGGATGATCTCATTTCGGATCCTGTCCCTTAGATAAACTCCGAACATTGCTCTAATAGTTTGTTCCAACGATCTCTATGTACTACTAGATGGAGCGTTCCAAACAATCGCTCTGTTCCACGCAAGTAGCCACAACTCTTTCACATTCACAATGAAACTTGTGCAGTTACTATGCAGAACATTTATATAATTACTAAATATTGACTCTACGGTTAAATAATGTCAATATTTAGTAAATAATTAAATGTTCTGCGTAGTAACTGCACAAGTTTCAAAGTGAATGTGAAAGAGTGCGGCTACTTACGTGGAACAGAGCGATTGTTTGGAACGCTCCATCTGGTAGTACATAGAGATCGTTGGTTTGTTCTGGAAAATAATTTGTTGGAAGTTCAGTAGTTACTAGTTCTCTAAAATACAAACTCACGTGCGAGTCTCATTCAAGTGATTCACTTTGAAACTTAATCTATTGGCATTCTGTAAACATTACAGAGTCCTGTCGACCCTGAAATGAGTTATTCGTTCACTTCACTACGATAGTGCTCTGGAACGTTTACAGAATTACCAATGGGTTAGGTTTCAAAGTGAGTGAAGCCACTTGAGTGAGACTCGCACGTGAGTTTGTATTTTAGAGAATAGCTACAGAGTACGTCAGAGTGAGAAGAGTACAATTGATTACTGACATGATCGGTAATTGGGCAGTTCTTATTCTGACCACTTCAATTATCATATTTCCAGGGAGATCAGAAGATTAAACAAAGATGCGCGCCAGTACGAGCAAACCATAAGTAATTTGCGTAAAGAAATATCTCTATGCAAATACCACATACCGTACGTATATATCTTGTAAAGCAGGTTTCAGTGTGAAGTACTTAAAACGCGACAGAAAACCGTGCGTGGTTATTTTATAATGCTAAGTTGCTCACTACTGATATTTTGCCAACAGTCTGGTTCCTACAATAACTACTGTTTAATACATAATAAACACAAATAATTATTATTTACATATATGAAGATTTTGTGTGTAACGAAATGTTTTTCTATGTTTTTATTCAATTGGCAACACTGCCATGTTTTAAGCCTTCCATTTTTTCTATTACAACGGAGAGCACCTCGTCGTATCCAAAATTAATAAATATCCTAAAAAAAAAAGTTCAAAATATTTTGACTTGTTATTTAACAGTCAAGTGGTCCTTCGAGCCGGACTTGAACCAGCGACCTATGGATTTAACAACTACTTTCCAAAAAACATGGTCGTTTGCCAGAATGTCCACTTTTCAAAAGAACCATTTCCCAGAACGTACACTTCACAAAATTTTAAAGGACGAACCTACATCGATATTATTCCTATTTCAGGAACTGTTCCAAAAAAGACGCTGAAGTTATGGCTGGAATGTGTTGCACTCGGCCCGAGGTATTATTCTCTCATTGTTACTCAGCGTATTCCCAACATTGGTCCAAACATATTCGCTTTTTCGTCTGTATTATATTTTTGATGCTAAAACAACCCGTCGACCCAAGCAGATTGTTACACAGTAGAGCGACGGGTCTTTCACTGACTAGGTTTGTTTTATTGTCTCTGTTGGAATTGTAGTGCGGCGCACCCGAGTCTGTCAACTACGGGTCCATGCTTAAAGAGGAGGCTGGCAAGTACCAGGAGCGCATACACAAGATGGAAGTCAACTTGAAGGCATGTCGCTCTCTTACTTATGTCATAACCTACAGTACAGTCGCCTCGTATTGGCCATCGAATAAACATAAGGGTATACTGACGAATTTAAAAAAGTAGAGGCTGGATGAGGAAAATATAGGACCTCCACTTTGTGTGGTAGCGTGCTTTGTTTAAAGTTTGCAAAAAAATCTTCAACAACCTCTATAATTGTTCAATAACGATAAAGAGTCATCAGGCATTGCTACCCTTCAGGGGCATGAAGTCTGTTTCCTGCAATAACCACTTTTAAAATTACCACTTCCCAAAATTAGCACAAACGACAACTTTTTCTAATTAACTAGGTAATTCTCAAAAATTTATCCATTTCAGAATGACCACTTCTCAAATTAACTATTCTCCAAAAGGGGATTGCATGCGGCTAACAGAGTTTTGAATAATTTAATCAATTGTCGACCATTAATTGTTTACTGGGAAATTATGTTTTTGTGAAGTGTATAATCTAGGAAATGGTCCTTTTGGGAAGTGTACATTCTGAGAACTAGTCCTTTTGGCAGCCCCGGATTCAGGGGGGCAAACGGGGGCACTCGTCCCGAGTGACAGGGGGCGCCAAAATCATAATGTAATATGGTTGAAAATAAAAAAAACTTATTCCACAAAGCGCCTAGCACGCAGCGCACGTTGTACTATAATAATCATAATCAATTTTATTGGTAATTATTATTACATGTCAAAAATAGAATAAATTATTACTACTAATATAAAATCATGTCAAAAATTATTAATTTAAATAGTAAAGAACAATGTCAATTAAATTCTATCAATCAATGTCTATAAATTATTCATTTGATTTTAAAACGCCCAGTTAGTTTTTGAACACATCTTGAGGGCTCATTCTGAAATGCGCTGCGAGCAGTTGCAGCGCAGCAGATTGTTGGCCACATCTTAATGTCGGGAATTTTAATAAAAAAAAATTCAAACTTTTTTTTACTCCTCGCAGTAGAACAAATTTAAAAATAATTGGGACTCCTACTAGGAATTTTAATTTAAACTATTTTAAGATTTTTTTTTTGGAAAATGTAAAAAAGGGCGCTACTATAAATTTCCTGCCCCGGTTCGAAAAAATCACAAATCCTGGGCTGCTCATAGGAAGTATACATTCTGGGAACTGGTCCTTTTGGGAAGCGGTTGTTGGAGGACAGACATCGTGGTAACAAGACTTGGGGCCCCTAAAGGATTGTTACTAGGTCTTCTGTTTTTTACTGTCAGTCGAGCGGCGCGAGCGTGAGCGCGCTGCGCAAGGAGAACGTCGCGCTGAGCGAGCAGCTGCACGCGCTGCACCGCGTGTACGCCGCGCTCGAGGACCAGTGCCGCGCGAGCTCGCTGCGCGCGCAGTTCAAGGACGAGATCATACGCGAGATGCGGCGACAGCTGCAGCAGGCCAAGGCCAAGGTACCCGCCTCTGTCGACGACTGCTACCACAGCACGAGGACAAACGCAAACTTCTTTTGTGGCTGATAGAGCTTTTTGTATGGTCTGATCTCACTCGACTTGTTCTGTACTTTAAAAAGGAATTACGACACTAATCAGCAGTCAAAAGCGGTTTGTATTCCGGTTCCGGGTGGTCCCGGTTTGGTTGAAAGATCGAACGATCTAGGGGCTCGACGTTGTATCGTAACGTAACTTATACTTAAAACGCAATAATTCAAAAGCACCGGCGGGCGTTCGAGATCAACAATGTCCGCATCTTCAGATGGGTTAGACCTATATCAGTTTTGAAATTACATGTCCAAAAACTGTTCATCTCTATCTCGTTTCCCCTTTCCTTCAGTTAAAAGAAACCGCATCAACGAGCATGAAATCCCAAAAGGACTATATGGACGGCGACCACAAGTTGAATAGTTCATCCGCGTCGTACGGATCGATGAGCGTCGCGTGCGTCCGCCAGCAGCCTCGCCGCCAGCGCGCGGCGCGGCGAGCCTCCCCGACCAGGCCCCCCACGGAGCCGCCGCTGCACCCGGACTCCGACGACTGCCGCACACCCAGGTTCGATGGCCCCGATGACGACATACTCTCCATGAGACCTTATTAGCTTTCGTCGAACCTCGTTAACAACCGTATTTATTTTTCTAGATGGTATTTCTCGTTGGTGAGCTGTAGGAGAGCCTCGACCAACGATGTATAAAATTTATTTACTTTGAATAAAAGTTACCTAATATTAATTATTATCAGTTTATTTTCTAGGTCTTACGTTTAAGGATCTGCTTTTATTAGACACATCTAAGGTATGAGAAAAAATTTAAGTCTGTTGGTGCTATGCAAAAGGTAAATATACTTTTCATCCTACGAATTTCTTCAAATTTTGTACGATACTTTGCGATGGTGAGATGTGTTTGGACCAATGTTCAATATGTGCTTTCTAGGTGTAAGTATTCCTTTTTTGGTCCAGGTCTCGTGTCAGGCAACTCAGGCGGCGACGTCATCTCCAAACTGTAGCGCTGAGCTCTGCATTGTGAACGACAGGCCAGATGCGTCGGTTATTGAACGTGTGTGTGACTTTGTCTATTTCCTATGCTTTTGCTGGCTTACCCTAACATGAATTTCGACATTTATTACAGCCAACGTACTTGACACTATTTTATATTTTGGTCGATAAATACTTGTTTCTTTACAGTTTACATCAGGATCAGCAATGGTTTCGAACCATTCTACCGAGGAGTTGGAAAAGGAAATCTTCATTTGCAAGAAATGCCTGACCCCATCATCTACCACGCAACCTTGCTCACATTTACAGGATGGTTCATTATCTTGTACTCCAAAGCCATTCCCAAAGCCTCGAAGATCATCACTTTTAAGGAAATATTTAGATCCATCGTACGATCCTGAAACATTGTCATGTCACCATTTCACATCGGAAGATTGTCCAGTTAGATCTGCTAGATCTTCTCCGAAGGTTTCACCAAGCTTATCTAGATCTCCTTCACTCAGATCATCTTCTCCAAAACCTTGTTTAGATTCACTTGCACCTTGTTCTTCGAAGCCATGCCCGGCACCGCGGAGAACCACACTGTTTAGGCAATATTTAGATCCTCGTTACGATTTAGAGTCGTGGTCAGTTACCACTGTACCTTCGACATCGAAAGATAGTCAGACCAGATCCTCTAGACCTTGTTCTCCTAAGACTGCCTCTTGTTTATCTAGACCTGGCTCTCCAAAATCATACCCAGGGTCACCTAAAACTGGTGCTTTAAAGGGAAGCTCACATTCATGTATATGTCTATGCCCTAGCTCGTCTACACCCTCTCCAACGAAACCAGGTCCCGGTTCACCTAAATCTGCTTCTACAATGCACTTTTCCGATTCACTTACAATCTGTCCGTGTCCAAGCTCCTCTACATCCATCTGTGCTTCTCAGAAGGCATCTCCAGGTCCGCCGAAATCTTTAACTGTGACAGATGGTCTTACTGTACTCGATAGCCCTCGGTCTATGAACTTATGTGAGGAAACACCTGATCACACAGCCGTGCAGGATGAAGGCACGCAATGTTTGAAGCTTCCTGAACTTGCGAATTGTTCTTGCGACGACGCACAGATACAAAACCCTGAATTGACGGACAAGGGGGAGATGTGCGCAGAGAACGAAGAAGAACTGTGTTCTAATATTGAACGCAAATTTGACAATGTTGCGGTCGATTGGTTAGTCCTTGCAACCGTTTCGTCCCATATCGACTAGGTACTTCCTAGAATGACCACTTTCCCAAAATGACCACTTCCCAAAATGTACACTTTTCAAAATGAGTTCCATAATGACCACTTACCCAAATAATTTTGCCGTGTGGGATCCGGTAGAGTAGAATAGGACCACTCCAACTCTTCCCGTGGATGTCGTACAAGGCGACAAAGGGAATACATTATAAAACATCAGTCAGGCCTCCCCAACTCACCTGGCCAGCGTGGGGAGTGTAGGCCAAATCCTCCGTCTGTCTCCAGCAGATGAGACAGGGTTGTGCTCCTGCAGTGGAGACAAAAATAACCTGATGATGACCCAAATAATTATTAATACAAAACGAGCCTTGCCTACTTCTAATTGTGAGTATTGCTTCAAAATAACTGAACGGAATATTTCTTGTAGTGTTGTTTTTAGAATCGAATTTATTGTAAATAAACTAGATTAGAAATTGCCCAGCGCGGGGAGTGTAGGACAAATCCTCCGTCTGTCTCCGGCTGATGAGAGACGGTTGTGCTCCTGCAGTGGAGACAAAAATAACCTGATGATGATGATGAAACTAGATTTAGGATTCTGTAGTACTCTTTGTGTTTTTATAGTTTTAGACCCTTGTAAATGAAATAATGGACAATGCTGGAAACGGGAAGTGGTCATTTTGGAAAGTGGTCA
The DNA here is from genome assembly GCA_947086405.1 of Esperia sulphurella. Lineage (NCBI taxonomy): Eukaryota > Metazoa > Arthropoda > Insecta > Lepidoptera > Oecophoridae > Esperia > Esperia sulphurella. The sequence goes on from OX352258.1 coordinate 18,883,945, forward strand.
TATTATCAAAAAAAAAATTCAGTTTTCATAGCCTTATTTTGTATATTATATTATTATTAGTCAATAATGTTAATTGTGGTTTCAGGAAACAGTGTTTGCGGAATGCATGCCTTCAGTCGTTTGAGGTGAAATATTGGTATATAATGAAATAATTTAGTGTCTTTATTTTTTCTTTGATTCATTTTTTATTTTTTGCTTACAGTCCTCAAAACATCTATCTTGTATGGGGGGTGCTTCAACGTAAGTGTTCATAAGTTAACTTAACTTATTTATATTTATTTTTTGTTTCATATAGTTTATAAGATGTTATATAACAATACCCAGGTACTAACATGAACCCTGTAAGGGCGCTACAATATATGTAAAATTATCAACGATCTCTATGTACTACTAGATGGAGTATTCTAAACAATCGCTCTGTTCCACGCAAGTAGCCACAACTCTTTCACATTCACTTTGAAACTTGTCCAGTTACTACTCAGAACATTTAATTATTTACTAAATATTGACATTATTTAACCGTAGCGTCAATATTTAGTAATAATTAAATGTTCTGCGTAGTAACTGCACAAGTTTCATTGTGAATGTGAAAGAGTTGCGGCTCCTTGCGTGGAACAGAGCGATTGTGTGGAACGCTCCATCTAGTAGTACATAGAGATCGTTGAAAATTATCAATTAATAAATAATCAAAATACACTTACTTCCCACTAAAAAGTAAAAAATAAAATTATTTTTTAGAAAAAAACAAAAACCGACTTCAAGGCTATGCCTTCACGTACAAAATTAAACTAAAAAGTAGAAAATAATATTTAAATTACTTCAAAGCAAAGAGCATTAAAGGACAATCAACGAAATTATTGATACTTATTTAGTGATATTTACAATTTATAATAAGTTATTTCTGGAGTCGGTGCCAGCCAAGAAGGACAGTTTAATTAACAATTTAAGCAACACGGGGGGATATGCCTGAGTGAAGTGAGGTATTCATTAAGCTTATTTTTGCTTTGGCTGGCACCGACTCCAAAAATAACTTATTATAAATTGTAAATAGGTATAATCACGCCTTGGTCCCAGAGGGGTAGGTAGAGACGATGGATCGCCACTTGTGTGTTTATGATAGTTATCTAATAAATAAAATCGTAAACTTCGCGTGTCTGTACATTAAAGATATTTGCAAAAAAAAAAATTGGGGAGTCTAAGGATAAGCAACAGAACACATTTCGATCATTTTTGAAATTTTTATCTGTTTGTCTGTTTATCTGTTTGTCTGTTTGTCTGTGAGTTTGTGCACGCATCACTTAAAAGCTACTGAACGAATTTTGATGGACTTTTCACAAAAACATGGTGTTTAACTTAACTTAACATTTAGTCTTTATTTCATCGCAATCGGCTAACTCAATCAAAAGTTATAGACATTTTGAGTTTTCAAATACATTAGTTAGGTAAGGTTATTATGCAATATATTGCTTAAAGTAGTATTTCCGTACCTACTATTCAGATTGCGATGAGTTTGGATTACATTTGGAGCTGCGAGTAGGAATTGGAGTGGGAGTGGGAGTGGGAGTGGGCGTGGGCGTGGGCGTGGGCGTGGGCGTGGGCGTGGGCGTGGGCGTGGGCGTGGGCGTGGGCGTGGGCGTGAGCGTGGGATTGAGAGCGGAAGCGGGAGGCGAGCGGGAACGGAACCGGAGCGGGAGCGGAGCGGGAGCGGGAGCGGGTATGGTACCAGTGTAATTCGAGTGTTTGAAAATTCGCATAACTTTTGACTGAGTTACCCGATTACTATGAATTTGTGGTATAGGTATGCAACAAAGTAATGTTGATCGGAATTTGGACTGCGATGGATTAGTTACGAGGACTACATTTGGAGAGACGAGGGAAAGAGGTTTGAGGGGAGGGTTGAGGGGAGAGCTGAGGAGAGGGTTGAGAGGAGGGTTGAGAGGAGGGTTGAGGGGAGTGTTGAGGGAAGGGTTGAGAGGAGTGTTGAGAGGAGGGTTGAGGGTAGAGTTGAGGATCTGGATCTGGACCTGGACCTGGAACTAGGCCTGGGCCTGGGCCTGGCCTGGACCTGGACCTGGACCTGACCTGGACCTGGACCTGGACCTGGACCTGGACTTGGACCTGGACCTGGACCTGGACCTGGACCTGGACCTGGCCTGGACCTGGACCTGACCTGGACCTGGACCTGGACCTGGACCTGGACCTGGACCTGGACCTCGACCTCGACCTCGACCTCGACCTCGAACTCGAACTCGACCTGGACCTGGACCTGGACCTGGACCTGGACCTGGACCTGGACCTGGCCCTGGACCTGGACCTGGACCTGGACCTGGACCTGGACCTGGACCTGGACCTGGACCTGGACCTGGACCTGGACCTGGACCTGGACCTGGACCTGGACCTGGACCTGGACCTGGACCTGGACCTGGACCTGGACCTGGACCTGGACCTGGACCTGGACCTGGACCTGGACCTGGACCTGGACCTGGACCTGGATTTGAAGTATGAGTGGAAGTGGGATAGGGAGCGGAAGTGGGAATGGGAGCGGATCCTGTAGTCCACGCGAGCGGAGCCGCGGGCACAGCTAGTTATTAATATAAGTAGTTCAGGTATTTAGTTATTATGTAGTCTTTTGTGCACTTATTTGCCCCCCCCCCCCTCGCTCTTACTGCCTTGTCTCACACCCTATAAGGTTGGCTGGAAGAGATATCTTTCAGAGATAAATCACCTAGTTTTAAGTCGCTTCGTTTTAAGATGTGCAATAAAGAATATATGACCCAAAGGTCAACTGTGAACTGGTAGAGAATATATTGGCATTAAGTCTGTTCTGCAACAGTTTGCATTAAATGCATTATTTTATCTTTTATAGAGCTGTCAAAATTGAACCACAGGGAAGCAGCATGCTGGATGTCTATGTGAGTACCTACATGTACAACTAGCTGTTAGCGGAACGGGTAGCTCTCGGACTGCCACGCCGGAGGTTGCGGGTTCGAATCCCGCTAGGGGCAAATGTTCGTATGATGAATATGAATGTGTGTACCTAAGTCTTGGATGTTTATATATTTATTTAAGTATGTCTATCCGTTATCTAGTAACCATACCACAGGCTCTGCCTAGTTTGGGACTGGATAATTGGTGTAAATGTCAGAGATTTTTTATTTTATGAAGTTGATGGTTTAAACTGTGCCTTATTGGGCCAATTATATGGTCTACTATCGACCAGTGATCCCGTGACCTCACAAACCTTCGTACTCCTCACAACTGGACTTCCTACGTGCTCTCATCATCAGCCTAAACACGTCCACTGCTGAACACAAGCCTCCCCAATAGAATGACACTTTTGGTGGGCTGTCCATTGGGGGATTATCACCACGCTTGGCAGGCGGATTGGTGAACGCAGTAACGATCTTAATATACACAGGAGAACGCTGTAGCCCGTCCCTAGTACAATTACGTGCCTTGTACCAACGGGAAGATGCTGGGCTGACGCTATTCGAAGCCGGGAACCATACTACGGCTCTAGTTATATATTTGGCTGGATTATGTGTTATTGATGTGTGACACGTTAATAGACTCGCGGGTAGGAGGGGGGGGGGGGGGGAGGGGAATGGTGGGGGGGAAGTGTCGAAACTGTTCCGGAAACCGCAACTCTATTCTACACGTTTGGTTGCGTTACTAATGAACCGCGTGTACAGTGTGCTATAATTTGTGGCGCGAGTAAATTCAACGTTAAATATATTTTTTGAGAATAATGGTTTTCTTGAGACAGGACGAAAAACTTGATCTTTTTTTAGTGCACTAAGTCCCGGATTTAAAATAAGTGGACCGAAGAGGAAAGTTGACCATTTGGACAAGTAGACCGATGGGGAAAGTAGACCGATCACTCCGGAGGGATTTTTTCGAACCGGGGCCGACACTTGCGTTTGAGATAAATTACATTAAAAAAACTCACAGGTATTATGAATAATCAAAGATAACAAATTGTTAAAAAATAATCTCTCAAATTGTTTTCTTATAAAATGTTTGAATTTTTTCTTGTAATTACGTAGAAAAAAAATTAGGAGTCCCAATTATTTTTAAATTTGTTCTACTCCGAGGAGTAAAAAAAATTAGTTTGAATTTTTTTTTATTAAAATTCCTCTCATTTGGATATTTTATTTGGATTTTTTATTTGGATATACTATTTAATTATTACTACTAAGAGTCCCAGGATTTTCGTTTAAATAGTTAATAAAATCATGTGAAAAGGAATTCATATAGTTAATTATTATGAACTAGCTGTTGCCAGCGATTCCATCCGCGTGGACAACTTAACATTACAAATTATTATGCATTAGATGTTGCCAACAATTTGCTGTGCTGCAGCTGCTCGCAGCGCATTTCAAAATGAGCCCTTAGGATGTGTTCAATAACTAACTTGAATAATTGCAGTTCCCGGCTTAGAATAGGGCCAACCCCAATCTTACCGTGGGGGTGACTAAGGGAATGCATGCAGGGACGGGTAGCAGCGTTCTCTTGTGTATATTAAGCTCATTACTGCGATCACCAAGCCGCCTGCCAAGCGTGGTGAATATGGCAAATCCCCCAATGGACAGCCCACCAAAAGTGTCATTCTATTGGGGAGGCTTGTGTTCAGCAGTGGACGTACGAGTATTACGACGTGGATGATGAGAGTAAGAAGTCCAGTTGTTAGGAGTGTATTCGTCTTCGGTTTGTGAGGTCACGGGATCACTGGTCGATAGTAGAATATATGATTGGCTCAATAACCGCACAGTTTAAACCCTCAACTTCATAATATAAGGCGACCATACTCCGAATTAACCATCCGATATTGAATAACCATCTTGTTCTGGTTCTGTGGCGGTGGACACTGGCCCACAAGTGTGAAGGTTTCTGTTCAATAGATGATAATGCTGTAGAACTATCAATTTGATCAAAGAGGTTTTGTCGCTCTGGACCTACTCCATCCACACTCCGCGGACAGACAGCATCAGATCTCACCCAAATCGATCCCCAACAAAGTTCCAAGGGCACAAATTACCCCAAAATTATTAAAAACACATACATACATAATGCTCACGCCTTGGTCCCAGAGGGGCAGGCAGAGACGATGTATCGCTACTTTGCGCAATATAATGTCGCAAAGTGGCTTTCCTTCGCCCCGTGATACCCCTTGACGTGATGTGTTGCGAACAACATCGCTGCCTTGTTGAGGTACCACGATTAGCTACGGAAATAATTGTCCACCTCATCAGAGTCCCGCATGACTCGGTAAGGCTAATAGTGCCCGGAGTTCACCCAGCTCCGGGATATCTGCACGCTTACGACCAGGCTAGCCCCTGGACACGCATCCATCGGCACGGCTGGCCTTGGATTGACGGACGGGACAGGGATCGGGGCGAAAGAGACAGGAGAATGAGGGTATGGGTAAGGCGTATAGGGTAGGTATGGGATACCGCTATTACGGAAGGATAGTGTGATTGTAGTAGCGACAACTCTGTAAGCCGGGACCGCATACCCGTGACTCGTCTGGACAGCAGCGGACAGGCAACTACCACAACCAAGTCCCCTGACTATCATTTTTAAAAAATAACCAGACCCTCCATCTCCCGTGGCCTTTCGACATCTAGGTCATACAGGCCGAATCACGGGGGAGGGGCCCGGTACTTGCTCTTGTCGGAGCACCCTGCTTGCTCCCCCTACAAATAAGTAATTCTGTGCTTGGTCCTCTAACTCTCCCCATTAAAAAATACCCCCATAAACTCTAAAACAACACTCCGTACGTACCGGTGGGGTACGGTACGAGAATACGCCGCAAGTGGGCCAGCGCTGCGCCGGCGCCACTTCCGCCATACTTCCAAAATGACTATTTACGACGTTCCCAAAATAACTGACTGACTGTACAATGTTTATACGGTTTGTACAGTACGGACACAGCTTCGTAAGATTGCAGATTTGCACAATTACAAATTCTTTATTGATAATTTTCATTATATGTACCGTGTGGTTTCCGGTAGAGTAGAATAGGACCACTCCAACTCTTCCCGTGGATGTCGTATAAGGCGACTAAGGGAATACATTATAAAACATCAATCAGGCCTCCCCAACCCGTCTGGCCAGCGCGGGGAGTGTAGGCCAAATCCTCCGTCTGTCTCCGGCAGATGACAGAGGGTTGTGCTGCTGCAGTGGAGACCAAAATAACCTGATGATGATGATATGTCAAACTAGCTGTTGCCCGCGACTTCGTTCGCGTGGATAAGTTACGTATGGTGCGAATTTTAAGGACCCACAGACATCCGACATTATAAATAGAATTTCATTCATTTTTAAATGTTTTGAGAACAATCTAGAACATTCTGGACACGTTTACAGTCACACGTTTTCGTAGTACATTTAAAAAAAGTTAAAAATATTCTAGAACATTCTGGAAACACTAGAAAAGTTCTCAATATTTAGTAATTATAGGAATGCACGCACTCTTGGCGTTACGCGGCAAGCGCCGTATTAATAAAGATAAATATGAGCAAATTAATTTCTTTTAACTTTTTGTTTGCAAAAATTGGTTTAAAAACATATTTATGCATTACTACGTGAAAATTAGAGGTAGAGGGGGGGTCTTGGCATATACTACGGGCGGTCACCAAGGGGGGGGGGGGGGGTAAAAAATGTGTCACTAGTAGTCTGGGTACGTTCCCTAACCATAGCACAGGTTCTGCCTAGACTGGATAATTGGTGTGAATCTCTGAGATTTTTTTTTAATATTCTTTGGCACTACTGTGTGTCTATACTTGCTACGAGAGCACAGATGCACACCTCATCTGCCAGTCACACGGAGTGCATCTTGCGAGATGCATCGTCGCTGCACTCGACTTACTCGAGTAAACAACTTTATATTTCATTCCAGATTCATAGTACTATGAAAACCAACGCTATTTACGTCTCGGTAACATATACATGAAAGGGTCACCAGCAGCAAAAACAGGTTTGTATTACCATGTAAACTTTGCAGTCCACTTAGGAACACCATCTATTGTGTATTTTGTTTTCGAGACGCAAATGCGTTTGTTTTCATAGGACTATTAATCTGGAATGAAATATAGTTGTTGACGTGTAGCCAAATTTAAATACAGTAATAATAATAAAATACGCGCGTAGTCAAGTTGAGGATATAGTTTAATAGTACGTGGAGTGTGGGCTTTAAAATGATGTTTAATGGGTTGGTGATGTGCGGTGATTCGGATACGAGTGATTTTGCTAAAGTAAGTTTTGTACATGCCGCGTGGTTCCCGGCTTAGAATAGGGCCACCCCTATCTTTCCCGTGGGTGTCGTCAAGGCGACTAAGGGATTGCACCAGGGACGGGCAGCAGCGTTCTCCTGTGTGTGTATATTAAGATCATTACTGCGATCACCAATCCGCCTGCCAAGCGTAGTCTTTATGGCAAATCCTCCAATGGACAGCCCACCAAAAGTGGCATTCTATTGAGGAGGCTTGTGTTCAGCAGTGGACGTATTTCGGCTGACGCTGAAAGCGATCGATACGTAAGTTTTAACAAATCAGATGACAACTCGTTTAAGCATTCAATATTTTTCGGTGCTATATTTAACAATATTTAGATTCATAGTCGATATGATTTTTTTTTGAAAAATAATCATCATCATCATCATGTTAGCCTTTAGACGTCCACTGCTGGACATAGGCTTTCCCAAATGAACGCCACCACACCCGGTCCTTCGCCCTCCGCATCCAGCCGCTTCCGGTCTCTAGGTCGTCGGTCCATCTAGCGGCGGGGCGTCCCACCCAGCGCGTGTCTATCCGTGGTCTCCACTCCAGAACTCGTCTGCCCCAACGGCCGTCGGTTCTGAAAAATAACGGTCGGTTCGGATCGAAAAATAATCATTATAATAAAAAAAAATGTTCATAAGTTTTTTATACTGGAGTTGTCTTTGAAACTACGATTTTTTTTTATATAAATGACTAATATTCGAAGAATACCAAAAACTAATTTTTCAAAAGAATCATTTTAGTTTAAAAAAGTACGTTTTAGACAAGACAACAGCTTGAATACGTCTACAATACCCTTTTGAATGAAATGAAATGAAAATTATTTATTTCAGAAAGATATACATTCCATATATAATTAGTAGGTCATAAACTAGGTTAGTAGGAAGTCATATTTTTTTTTCGTCAATTGCACAATAGAAAATCAGTGAATTATAAATGTCAGTTAAAAGTACAGAATTAATTAAAAATTGCAATTATTAATTGCAATTTGAGACATTCGGTTGCTACTTGAGAGTTGTCTTTGAAACTACGAATTAATTAACTATTTATATAAAATGACTAATATTCGAAGAATACCAAAAAATACAAAGGCAACACAACACATTCTAATCTCTGCAGTTGACTAAATTGGAATCTGACGAATGTAGATCAAATCGTAAAAATAACCTGCGCGCTTCCGTTATAATATAATTGACCTATATTCTAGTTTGATTGTATTTTTAAAATCGTTTGTTGTTAGACAAACTTCAAAAAACAAATTTACATCCTATATAATACAAATAGTTTGTTATAAATTCCCAGATTAATAATCACATTTATCATCCTATCCTACTAATATTATAAACGCGAAAGTTGGTAAGTATGGATGGATGTTTGTTACTCTTTCACATAAACTACTCAATGGATTTTAATGAAACTTTACAATAATATAGCTTATACATCAGAATAACACATAGGCTACAATTTATAAAGATATTGCGTGAATTTTCCAAAATATCAAGTGAGTAGGAAAAAAACTTCCATCTTCGAGCTATTCTGGCGTGCGCTGCCAAAACCGCTAGAGTTACACATATGTGATGTATGCTGGAAATGTTTATCTTAAATAGTCCTACAAAAAAGCCCGCCACAGTATATATATCTATATCTTATGTGTAAGCCATTATGTGATAATTTTAATGTCATAATGTATCTACGCCACGCTAATATAAGCTACTCGAAATACAAATCCTGCTTACTTGATACTCTCATCTGTCTGCTCACCGCAGACGAAGTCGCGGGCACCAGCTAATTAAAACAATAATTACATGAATTTAGTTGGATTAAAACATTAAAATTAACAGGCTATATATACGAGTAGTACAGATTGGAGCTCTTACACTAGACCATGCAGTTTGTTCCGAGGAACCTGAGTATCCAGGTTACATTACAACTGTAGGAGAGAATAGATATGAAATGAATGTTTAGAAAGCAAAGATGATAGTATTAGGAGGTTGAGAGTTAAAAGGGAGTGTGATATGATGACGACGCAAAAAATCGTAAACTCTGTAACTCACAACGATGTAAATTTTTTGTATGGATGATCATAAGATCATCGTACTATTATATACTCCATGTATAATAACTTTACTCAAACAGGAAAGGCAATTATTCACAGAGAACTGGGTTTTAAACAGGAAAAGATATTCCTCATGTTTATTTATTTTATTTACCCTCCGGAGCGATCGATAGAACCGGGTTATCAAACTGGAAAATAATGATAGAAAACTGGGAAGATTTGTCTTTCTTGCTAGATTGCTGGTTACCTATTTATCAAACTACCACGCTTTCCACATAGCTGACTGTATGAGCAGAGAATCTAATTAATAATATACCCTTTCAAACAAAAAAGAATTTTCCAAATCGGTTCAGGCGTCTTCGAGTAATCGGGGAACATACATAAAAAATAAAAAAAAGATACCGACGAATTGAGAACCTCCTCCTTTTTTTAACGTCGGTTAAAAACGTAAACTGCTCATGATTGTACATTGCAAAATATTTGCAAAAAAGGGGGATGACGTAAAACATATTCAGACAAAGTTCATTACGTAAAAACTACTGGACCAATTATGATGGAGGTTCAGAGATAAACAGGGCATACACTGCATTAGTATACAGCAATGAGGTGTAGGGTGTACTGCACGAATGAATTCGTATTGCAATGAGTGAGAACTACATTTTGAAGATAAGCGCAGGTAAGTGGTCAGGGAAGTGTAGGGGAAGTAAGAGGGGAAGAGAGGCGGAGGGGAGAAGAAAGGGGAGTAGCGGGGTGAGATATGTGGAGGGGGCGAGGGCAGGGGAAGGTGTGGCGAGCAAAGGACATGGGTTTAGAAGTTTTAGGGGAAGGAAGGAAACAGAAGAGTGGACGGGAGGGCGAAGAGAGGGAAGTGGGGGAGGAGGGGGGACGGACACGTATTGCAGTGGTCTACGCGTACAAAGTTGCGGGCACAGTGGGCCCGATTCTGAAGGCACACATTTAAAATTTGACAGCGCTAAAATTGGTTTCGTCTTTATCTTTATAATACTGTGTGACAAGGATAGCAACAGTTTTAGTTCTGTCAAATTTTAACGTTGTGCCTTCAGAATCGGGCCCAGTATGTATGTATGTAAACGCTTTATTGTACTAAAATTAACAATAACAGAAATTAATCCTACTAATATTATAAATGTGAAAGTTTGGATGTTTGTTACTCAATCACGCTTCAACCACTGGACAGATCGTGATGAAACTTGGCACACATATAGGTTAGGTCCTGGAACAGGACATAGGATAGTTTTTATCCCGAAAAAGCATCTCATTTCTACGAGAAATATTATATATTATAATTTGTGATGTTAAGTAGTCCACGCGAACGAAGTCGCGGGCAACAGCTAGTAAAAGAATGAAGTTGTGTACAGAGGCGGACTTATCCCACTTAGGGATCTCTTTCAGTCACCCTTAGAATAATTGAAAGGACTTAGTAATTAACATGAGTGTAAATAATGTGAGTTATTTTTAAGGAGAGCGCGTCGTCTGGCGTGGAGGCGGGCGCCGCGGGCAGCGCGGGCGCGCTCTACTACCGCAACGAGCTGCTCGCCGCGAGGCGCATCGTAAGCACGACAACCATAGATTAGAATAGATTAGATTTATTTATTTCACTTTTACATCTTACAAATTCAATTTTACATGTCATTCTAATATGGTAAAAGGGATCGTCATAAAATAAAATAATGTATAAATTACAATGTCAACAATTCAAATAATGTCACAGTATATAACATACTATCTATATGTCAGTATGTAATATTAAAATAAAAATTTAAAAATACACTTGTTACTAAATTATCACAAATTAAATTAAACGTCAGAGGGCCCACCAATTTAATTTTTTTAGAAAATTCATTTATGGAATGTTATTAATTTTCAAACAAAAGGTTTTTCAGTCGTCGACTAAACGTTTCGTCATTGGTCTCGTTCCGTAGATCTGCGGGCAGGTGCTCGTAGTACGTGGGGCCGATAACGCGGGGGTTTTTGGTGGCGAGTGCACCATACATACACCGTACATATCCACTGCTGGACATGACTTTTCGACCTTAAAATGACTTTACAGCTCGACGGTTTATAAACTGTTAAACTGTCAAACTTTTGAGTTATTTAAAACACATTCTTTGTCGTCTCCCCAGCCCGTCTGGCCAGCGCGGGGAGTGGAGACCGAATCCTCCGTCTGTCTCCGGCAGATGAGAGGGGGTTGTGCTCCTGCAGGGGAGACAAAAATAACCTGATGATGATGTATGTCGCGCAGCTCGCTAACAAGGAGGAGACGGTGCGCGTGCAGAGCCAGAGCCTGGCGGTGGCCGAGGCGCGCATCGCGGCGCTGGCCGCGCGCGCCTCCGCCGCGCACGGGGAACTGCGCCTCAAAACGCACGAGGTGACACCATTTGACTATATTTCATTGCAAACCAGTAGTCAAACGAAAACCAACGCTATTTGTATCCAAGTAGCGTGTATAATCAAAATCAAACTCAAAATATTTATTTTCAAAATTGGAATACATTATTCTCTTCTTGACGTCAAATTCCGCCTAAAACTACTCCACTTCCACCTGTATAACCGAGGGGAAGAAGTGGCAACAAACCCAACGGCACAGGGCCCTACCTTTGATTTATCTTATTCATTACAATCATTAAGTCTACCTATGCTGAGCCATCAAGCACTCCATGGAAGGGTACTATATGAAAGGGTCATCAGCAGCAGAAGGTTGTTGGCTGTTTTCGTACGTATATCCTAGGTTTTTTTTTTAATTTCAGCTCCAAACTCTGCGCAATTCCAAGGACAGCTGTCGAAATGTTAAGAAATCTGATGTTTCCGTGCAAGTTCAAGTGAGCGCATATTTATTTAAATTTTTTAAATTATTATTTATTATTTAATAGTTTATTGTACACACAAACATACAAAGAACAACACAAAGAAAAGAAAATTATACAAAAGGATAAGCTTATTTCTAAAGAAATTTCTTGCAGCTAACCTATTATTATTCGAAGTTTATTTCACTCGGCAAGGATCAAAATTACTTGACACGCAATTGCTTTACGCATGCATTGCTATAAAAACCAGTATTTAAATTTAGGCATGTAGTGATTCAAAGTCACACTGGATCGTTTTAGGAAGTGGAAAAGCAGAAAAATATTGTGAAGACGCTGCAAAACAATATGTCTATCATTGAAGATCTTTACAGGGAATGTTTCTACGAGGTAAGTTACAAATTACCAACGATCTCTATGTACTACTAGATAAAGCGTTCCAAACAATCGCTCTGTTCCACGCAAGTAGCCACAACGCTTTCACCCGTTGTCCCGGTCCAGATCCAGGTCCAGGTCCAGGTCCAGGTCCAGGTCCAGGTCCAGGTCCAGGTCCAGGTCCAGGTCCAGGTCCAGGTCCAGGTCCAGGTCCAGGTCACGGTCCCGGTCCCGGTCCCGGTCCCGGTCCCGGTCCAGGTCCAGGTCCAGGTCCAGGTCCAGGTCCAGGTCCAGGTCCAGGTCCAGGTCCAGGTCCCGGTCCCGGTCCAGGTCCAGGTCCAGGTCCAGGTCCAGGTCCCTCCTCTCAAACCTCCCCTCAGCTCTCCCCTCAACCCACCCCTCAAACCTCTTTCCCTCGTCTCTCCAAATGTAGTCCTCGTAACTAATCCATCGCAGTCCAAATTCCGACCAACATTACTTAGTTGCATACGTATACCACAAATTCATCGTAATCAGGTAACTCAGTCAAAAGTTCAAAACACAACAAAAACAAAAACACTCAAATTACACTGGTACCATACCCGCTCCCGCTACCGCTCACGAATTCAGTCGAACATTTACACCCTACTACATTCGTCGCAGTGAATGCGAGTTTTCGGATACTATAAATTCGCATAACTTTTGATTTACTGCACCGATTGCAATGAAATAAAGCCTATATGTTACACCAAATTAAGCCCCATGTTTCTGTGAAAAGTCCATCAAAGTCCGTTCAGTCGTTTTTAAGTGATGCGTGCACAAACTCACAGACAAACAGACAAACCGACAAACAGAGAAACAGACAAACAGATAAACAGACAAACAGACAAAAATTTCAAAAATGATCGAAATGTGTTCTGTTGCTTATCCTTAGACCCCCAATTTATTTTTTTGCAAATATCTTCAATGTACAGACACGCGAAGTTTACGATTTTATTTATAAGATTAAATGTTCTGAGTAGTATCTGCACAAGTTTCATTGTGAATGTGAAAGAGTTGTGGCTACTTGCGTGGAACAGGGCGATTGTTTGGAACGCTCCATCTAGATCGTTGCAAATTATAGATTTATTGCCTTTCATTTGATTATTTTGTCTGTTATTTATTTATAGATCGTTTAACTCATGACGGCACGCGTCACTCCTTCTCTAAATCGCATATTAATTACATTGTAGCGTTATATCGTTACTGTGTTAGTTTTACGGCGATGCTGTTCGCAACATAACGTCAAGGGGTATCACGGGCCGAAAAGCAGGCGAAGGAAAGTGGGATACATTCTCTCTCTCTAATGCGTGAGCATTATGTATGTGTGTTAGTTCTATCCTTACGCACTAATCATTAATGTGTGCATACGTACACAAACATACTGACATTCGGATAACTCCCTGCATCCCGCGCTCACACCTCGCGCCGTCATGAATTGAACGATCTATACAAATAAACGCTATTTTAAAATTAGTTATTTATTTACTTATTATTAGATATTACCTGTTCTATTATGCATATATTGTCTACTAGCTGTGCCCGCGGCTCCGCTCGCGTGAATTACAGAATCCGCTCCCATTCCCGCTCCTGCTTCAGCTCCTACTGCCGCTGCCGCTTCCGTTCCCGTTCCAAAATCAAAAATCAAAATCAAAATATTTATTAGCCATGTAACAGGGTACGTTGCATTTAGCCAGTCAAATTTACAATAATACTTAAATTAACCGTAAATAATTGCAATATGTGCTTATAATCTACTTTTCAGTCATCAGACATCGTCATGGAAGTGAACATTTCTTTGGGCGCATTGATATATTCATTTATATTATAGAATGCATTAGCTTCTAAGAATGCTTTAAGTTTACGCTTAAAATCCAGGAATGGAAGCTCAGTTACGTGCTGTGGTAGTTTATTGTACATACATATTTTTAGAGATATCCCTTGTTTCTTTGTTTTCACAAGCCGTGTTCTAGGAACAACTATTTTATATTTATTTCTTGTATTGTGATGATTTATGTCTTGGATTTGAGTAAGATTTGTTTTATTTATTTTATCAGTGTGTATTTCCAATAATGAGTAAAATATAAATAGAGATATTACAGTCATGATCTTATTTTGAATAAAACCTATTCTGGCAGATTTACGTCTCTGTAGGCCATGGATTGTACGAATAGCTCGCTTTTGTAGTATAAGAACTGTGTTTATTTCCGATGCGTTGCCCCATATTGTGATGGCGTAGCTTATTATGGAATGTATGTATGCGTAGTAGACACTGATAAGGGACTCTTTGTTAATAAGTGGTTTTAGTTTTAAAAGAGCATAGTTTGCGCTTGATATTTTGTTGCAGATGTTCTCAATATGTGCTGTATGTGTGATTGTGTAGTCTATCGTATAACCTAGAAATTTGTTTTCCTTTTTGTAATCGTCCAAAATAGTTTTGTTACATTTTCTTGTTGCATATGTCATTAGTGTAGTTTTATTAATATTCATCACGATTCCATTGGCCTCAAACCATTTTCTCAGTGTGTCCATTACAATTTGTATCTTATGTTCCACTTCAGTAAATTGTTTATCCTTTATACCCACATGAGTGTCATCTGCAAAGAGATTTACGAAAGCCCATTGTGGTAGACAATTCGGAAGGTCGTTAATGTATACTAGAAAAAGAACGGGGCCTAGTATAGATCCCTGTGGGACACCGATATCACTTTTAGTTTGAGATGAATAAGTGCTATTAACATGAAGTACTTGGTTTCTATTTGTAAGATAGGATTCTATCAATTTCAACTCAACTCCACAAATTCCGTAATACTTTAATTTATGGAGTAACACGTCATGCCGCAAGCAGTCAAATGCCTTAGAGAGGTCACAGAAAATGCTAGAGCATTTCTGAGACCTATCCAAGGCCTCCAACACAAAGTTGATGACATTTCGTATCGCCATAGATGTTGATTTTCCTTTTCTAAAACCGAACTGTTTATCACTTATTATTTCGTTACTTTCAAGATATAACACAAGTTTTGTAGTGAAAAGATGCTCTAATATTTTTGAAATGGCTGGAAGGATACAAATTGGTCTGTAATTATTGGGATCATCTTTCATCCCTTTCTTGAATAATGGTATAATGCGTCCCAGTTTCAAAACGTCCGGGAACACACCTTCTTCAATACAGCTGTTTACAATATCAAGTAGAAGTTCCGCTAAGTAGGCATCTTCCATAATCAGTCTCTTAATAATAATGGTGTCAAAGTTATATATGTCGTGTGATGGTTTACCTTTTACGCTTCTAACAACTTTTTGTAGCTCTGGCAACTCTATTGGTAATAGTTTAAACTTAGATTTAGGTTTGTCTGTATTTTGTAAATATATAGAACATTGTGTTATGTTAGCTTCGAGATGTCCCGATATGTTTCTAGCAATTGTTGAAAAGAAATGATTAAATGTTTCTGCAATTTCCATGTCATCCGACACAATCCTACCATTTATGTTTTTTATTTTCTCAATAGTACGTTTTGTCTGTTTCGGTTTTGTTTGTTCTGTAATGATGCACCAAGCTTCCTTCGTTTTATTTTTTGCCTTTTTAATACGTTCTGAATATTGAAATCTTTTTGCGTTAAACATTACTTTTTTGAGAACCTTCTTATATTTCTTAATTTGAATTTCTCTATTTTTACATGGCTGAAACTCTTGTAACATTTCCATTCTATCAAGGTTTGATTTTGACGTTTCTATACCTTTTGTGTACCATTTTAAGTTCTTATTTTGTTTATGAAATTTTATTTTAGGGAAGGCTATGTCATAATAATGCATCATTGCGTCCAATAAAATGTTCATTTTATCATTTGCGTTATTACAATTTAGTATGTCATATTTTAATTTAGTATCACTATTAAGCAAAAAATGAAAGTGATTGAAATTATTCTTACTTCTTATTCTAATACACATTGGTTCGTTTACCTTATTGTTATCTACCAAATTTCTACTGTATTTATAGTTTAATAATATAACATTGTGGTCTGATAATTTGCAGTCCAATACTTTAGCTTCACAACATTCTTTGTCAAAATTTACTACGAAGTTATCAATACAAGTGGCACTAGATTTTATTTTTCTTGTAGGATTATTAATTAAGTAAGTACAATTGAAATTCATTAACAAGCTCTTAAATTTTCTCACTTTGCTATCATTTCCTAATATGTTGAGATTGAAATCACCTGCAATGATAAGTTTTTTACCCTCGCGACACACTCTATTCATTATTATTGTAATGACATCCTTGAAAATGTCAAAGTCGTAATCAGGCCGATAAAGACAAACTATCACAACTTTTGGTGATTTCAGTTCAATTGCCGTAACTTCACAGTTCATTTCAAATGTCAATATATTAATATCTTTTCTATGTTTAAAGTTTGTATTATGTTTGACATATATTGCTACGCCACCATGCGCAAAAATAATTCTATTATAAACTGAGACGAGATCGTAATTCTCGATATTCATTGTACCTAATTGATGGTCTTTAGCCCATGTTTCTGTTAAACATAATACATCACAATTATTTTGTGACGTTAATATTTCTAAGTCTAGGTATTTTTTACTAATGCTTCTAATATTTGCATGTAATACGGTTAACTTATTGTTCTGCTTCTCCTCTCTTGTTGAAAAGAAGCTGATAATTTACTTCCTTCCGCACAATCTTGACATTTAATAAACCTCAGTGATGAGGAACTTGAAAAATCATTGCAAATTTTTAGCATTTCATTCGATATGTTATACTGCAGTTTTTTTAGTCTTAGCGGCACATGGAATATTGGGGCGTTCAGATCCAGGAATCGTACGTTTTCAGTAGTATTCGCGATGTGTGCTATTCCTTGATTGATTGAGTATATGTCATCGTCATCTTGTCTGTCGTATTGTAAGCTGCTAATTATGACATTACATTCCCTACCCTCAACATTCAATATCCTCTTTAATACTTTACAGTAAGACACATTTCTATGATGATGTTTGTAGTATTTAGTAATCATTATGCTCAGTGTATCATTTTTTGACAAGGATTTTAAGTAGGATGCCGCGTTTTCCAGTATTCTGTCTAAGCTTGCTCCTGGCTTACAATTATTATTAACTGTAAATGAATCCGTCGAGTTACAAATTTTTTGAGCCAAGCCAACTCCAGTATAATCAGATAATATAAGTATTTTCTTCTTGTTTTTAGTACTTCCCTGTTTGTTGTTCTCCTTCATTTTAACAGATCGTATATTATCTATGTTCTTGATCGATTTCAAGTTTTCTTTTCCCTTATTATTTGGTACATCTATAGGATTTTCTTGTGCTAGCTGTATTCTTTTGACTTGTTGTTCTAGCTTCAGATTTTGCTTCTTTATTGTTGTGATCTTCTTTTTTAAAGATTTTGCCTTATTTTTCTGCTTCTTTATCTTATTAAAAAGCTTTTTATTACGGCATGTTTTGGTCCCATTTGTTTCCCTTTTGTCTTGTTTTATTTCGCTACGCAGCTTTTCCTGTAACTTGTTTATAATGAGATCCTTCTCTGCTAACGTTTCCATCAACTCTTTGTTTCTTAGTCTTTCAGCAGTAAGATTTAGTAATGCTGTTTGATTACAAGTTGTTTCTATATATTGTGATTCATCTTTCCATTCAGCTCCTAACTGTGATATTGTCGCGTTGTGGGAAGTAGGAGTACTTGCACAACTAGTGTTGAGAACCAAGCGTTTAGGTAGTATGTGCTTCGTATGGAATCCTGACTCTCTGATTTTAGTTATGCTTGAAGGTTCAGCGTATATTCTCTTTAACCTCTCTGTAACACTTTTTTGGTTACTTAATTGGTTCTTTAGATCATAATTTTCATTCAGCATGGATTCGATTTCTTTATCAGCACTGTCAAGTTGTGAATGTAATTCCGTGATTGTTTGTTTTAGGCTACATATTTCTTCTGAACAGGTTGCCGGATTTAGGTCGGGTAGACTCCTGTTTACAACATTTTCCGCTAAACTGTCATGGTGGTAGTTGACAATTGAATCGTCTAGAAATATCCTCGGCTGTCGTATAGTTATGTTTTTAAACGATGAATCCATATTAATATCCTGTCAAAACGATTGATTTCGGTTTCTTAACAACAACAAAAAAAAAAAAAAAAGAAAATATATATAACAAAAACAAAAAACGGATTCGCTTAGGATAGAACCCGGTACCAAGCGATTGGTGAGCACTAGCGCTAGCCACTTGACTAAATGCGCCGACGCAAGCTCGGGCGAAATTGTCACACAGTACACGCGCGCTAAGAGTATAATGTATTGAGCGAAGTGGTAAGAGTTCAAAGTCCAATTTTGTGTTCGTCAAAGCAAACCTTGTCAGTGTCACAATTAGTTCAAATCACAGAAGAATTGGTATTAAGTTTCACTTTATTCGTTAGGAAAAACTTCACAAACGATGTTAGTTGATTAATATTAATATTTTATAGCACTCTCAGCACCAAACATTGTTAACGTTACAGTTTGTTAAAGTCACAAAAGATTTAGTATGTAAAAGTTCACTTTATCCGTCAGAAAAAACTTCACCAACGATTCTAGTTAATTATTATAGCACAGTTAATACATTTATGGTTTTGAAAATGGTAAAAATCGTTTATAAATAATTTTAAACAATTTTCTAGCCGCAGTGTTTACTTTCCGTGCGCCACGCCGCAATATAGAGGTCTAGAGTTCCCGTTCTCGGTCCCGGTCCCGGGTGCAGCACTTCGCTGAGTTGGGGTCCTCTCACTTGCACAGCATCGTCCACCGCTTAATTTTAAGATATGTTATAATTTAATGTAATTTAATTTCTAATAATAATGAATGTGTATATAATGTTTTTGTTGTGTTAGTGAGTAAATATTTTTTCTTCCTTTCTTTTTCTAAATATTTTATGGATAAGCGATGCGATTTGTGTCGACAGTCAGCCAAACAAGAGGAGCTAATAGACATGCTCCGCGAGTCATGTTTAGATGTCCGACTGATGGAAAAAGACAAGTCTGATGAGATCGGCAGGTTGCAAAATGTTATTAACACGCAGAAGTGGTCGCTCCACCGCTGTCAGGTATGTTATATTGCTTCCTGTCAGAGAATCAGCCCTTAGACGTCCACTGCTGGACATAGGCCTTCCTCAGTGAACGCCACCACACCCTCCCGCTCCCGCTCCCGCTCCCGCTCGCACTGCCACTGCCAATTTATTTACCCCAATTTATTTTTTTGCAAATATCTTCAAGGTACAGACACATAAAGTTAACGTTTTTATTTATTAGAATTTATTATTATCTGAATTCGATTTTTGTCTTAAACGTAAATTGAAAACTTAATTATATCTAAAGGTAACTTTTTTCAGGATATCGCCGTCGACGTAGAGAATCTGAAGTTGGAAATATCGAATTTCATAAGCAATCCGAACAACGATTCGGTATTATGCAAGTAGATTAACGCGTGGTGTGTTTATACCGGTTAGTTCATCAATTGCTCCTAAATAATTCCCCCAGGATACCAACGATCTCTATGTACTACTAGATGGAGCGTTCCAAACAATCGGTCTGTTCCACGCAAGTAGCCACAACTCTTTCACATTCACAATGAAACTTGTGCAGTTACTACGCACATTGAATTATTACTAAATATTGACGCTACGGTTAAATAATGTCAATATTTAGTAAATAGTTAAATGTTGCACAAGTTTTAAAGTGAATGTGAAAGAGTTGTGGCTACTTGCGTCGAACAGAGCGATTGTTTGGAACGCTCCATCTAGTAGTACATGGAGATCGTTGCAGGATACATATCCATTTATTACTACCACACCTCATACCATGAAGCAAAATAATTTTTCGTAGCTCATAGTTTCATCTCAAAGTTTTTACCTTCATGGTTGACACTAATTGGTTATTAAATTACATAACAGATGCACATTAAAATCATCTGTTATCTAATTTAATAACCAATTTGTGTCAATCCTGAAGGAAAAACCTTTGAGGTGAAACTATGAGCTACGAAAAATTATTTTGCTTCATGGTATGAGGTTTAGTACAATCCAACATGCTTTATAATGTAGTAGATAAGGGTGTTTGGATAATGTAGTAGAAACACATGGATATCTCCTGGGGGAAATACTTTTCTCGCACGAAGCGTTTTGCTTCCTCGTTCATAATGCGAACTGCTAAGGAGTGGAACTCCCTACCAGCTTGGGTGTTTCCGGACAAGTACAATCTGGATCTGTTTAAAGAAGGAGTGAATAGGCATCTTCTGGGTAAGCGCGCTCCACCGTAGGTCTCACATCACTTACCATCAGGTGAGATTGGGGTCAAGCGCAAATCCATCATTAATATAAAAAATCTTTAAGAGCAATGGACATGGACCAACCGGTTTATACTAATTTACTATAGAACCTAACAGTTATTATGTTTGTATGCAATACTATAAAATTTTACCAATGCATGTTAATATAGAAGCTTTTACAATATATTAATTTTAGTCGAGATTTGATACAGCTTTCAAAAAATTATAAGTATGCTTTATTCTGTTAAAGCGTGCTCTGCATGTTTGTATTCGTCAGTTACACTTGACATTGGCAAAATCCTTAGGAGGAGGGCCATTTTTGGAAGGAGTATTTTAGTTTTATTCAATAAATATGTTTGTCTTCAACGGGGAGTTTCATTCGGCCAGGGCATGTGGGAGCGCAGCGAGGACTCGATCGTGACCGAGGTGGGCGACGATCTGCAGGACATCATGGCGCAGCTGGTGCAGCTCAGGAGTTTGCTTACAGTACGTTGTTTACTTGCTGCATGCGCCAATGCACTGGCTTGCTTCCTGTTTGCAGCCTTAGTATCTAGCCTTACAATGCTTGGATGGATGTTTGTTACTCTTTCACGTAAAAACTACTGAATGGATTTTAATGAAACTATACAATAATATAGCTTATACATCAGAATAACACATAGGCTACAATTTATAAAGATATTGTGTGAATTGTCCAAAATATCAAGTAAGTAGGAAAAAAATCTACCATCTGCGAGCTATTCTGGCGTGCGCTGCCAAAATAAGCCTGAAAAAACATCCCATTCCTACAGGAAATACATAATAATTGTTTTCCACGCAGACGAAGTCGCGGGCAACAGCTAGTACGGTTATTAAACTGTTTGCAGTCAAGGTTAATGGAGGTATGGGCCTCAGTTGCCAATAACAATAAGTTATACGCCAATGCAGGGTTGTGCTCCTGCAGTGGAGACAAAAATAACCTGATGATGATGATGATGATACGCCAATGAATCTTAATAGTAACTATGGCGGCTATTCTCAGTAAGCTATATTTTCGGCGTTATGGGCCTCTTAGTGCCCTCTCACTATGGCAATCAATTACATGAAGTACCAAAAGACCCATAACTCCGTAAATACAGCTGAGATTAGCCGCCATACTTAGTAACTATTTTTCTAATTAATAAGACATTTTCATTGGTGTAATTGAATGATATAAGTGGGTGGGTACTAAAAGGCCCATAACACCGAAAATTCAGCTAACTGAGGTTACCCGCCATAGTAACTGTTGTTCTACGAGCGTATCACTTATTGGTGTCTGGGACCAAAATTCTCATAATTCTTTGACATGTCTCGTTTTTTACGGTTACGGTGTCAAACGACCTCCGTGGCGGAACGGGTAGCTCTCGGACTGCCACGCCGGAGTTTCCGGGTTCGAATCGCGCTAGGGGCAAATGTTCGTATGATGAATATGAATGTTTGTACCCAAGTCTTGGATGTTTATATATTTATTTAAGAACTAGCTGTGCCCGCGGCTCCGCTCGCGTGGACTACAGGATCCGCTTCCGCTCCCGTTTCCGCTCCCGCTCCCGCTCCCGTTCCCGCTCCCACACCCACTCCCCTTATCCCACGCCCACGCCCACGCCCACGCCCACGCCCACGCCCACTCCAATTCCCACTCTCAGCTCCAAATGTAATCCAAACTCATCGCAATCTGAATAGTACGGAAATACTTTTATGTGCAATATATTGCATACTAACCTTACCTACTAATGTATTTGAAAACTAAAAATGTCTATAACTTTTGATCGAGTTAGCCGATTGCGATGAAATAAAGACTAAATGTTAAGTTAAGCCCAATGTTTTTGTGAAAAGTCCATCGAAATCCGTTCAGTAGTTTTTAAGTGATGCGTGCACAAACTCACAGACAAACAGACAAAAATTGAAAAATGATTGAAATGTGTTCTATTACTTATCCTTAGACCCCTCAATTTTTTTTTTGCAAATATCTTCAATGTACAGACACGCGATGTTTACGATTTTATTTATTAGATGTCTATCCGTTATCTAGTAACCATACCACAAGCTCTGCCTAGTTTGGGACTGGATAATTGGTGTGAATGTCTGAGATATTTATATGCGTTTTTTTTGCGTTTTTATTATTTTTGGTTGTAGTTTTTATTTGTGTAATAAAATGTTATGGATTTTATCCGAAATAAATTTAAGGATCTATTTCTGTGTTTTACTTTTGCGTGGTATTTTCGTACATTTCTGAGTGTCCGTGACAGGGTTGCCTATAAGAATTGTACTGTTGTTTCCAGTGCGAGTGCACGTGTGGACTGGCCGATGAGAACAAGAAACTGAGGGAACTCAACGACTCCATGCGAGTGAGTACTCTGGTTGCCCAATACCACTCTTTAGGGCTATCGAGAAGCTGCTCGAGGCCAGCACGTAGATTTTAATGCACATGTCAAGCTGCTTGATCAAGCACGATGCATTCTGGACTTATTCGTCGTGGTAGGTAATATGTTTTCGTAGCACTAGCGGGTTGTGTTCGAACTTGATTTGTCGGATTTAAAAGACTGGGAAGTGATGATTATTTCAGACTATGGCACGGGCGACTGATTTCGCTTAAATTTTATATTATTGCATTGATTCTCTTTTTCACGGAACCATGATTGATCAAGCCGGTTGTGAACACGGTCAAACAGCGCATTATACCGTCGTGTCAAGTAAAAAGCGCTGAATGAATTTCCATAAAATTTATATGGGACCACCTCTGAAGTATGACCTACCATACAAAATATGAACCATCAAAATCCATTCAGAATTGGCGGAGTAATCGCGTAACAAACATACAAAAAAAAAATACCGTCGAATTGAGAACCTCCTCCTTTTTTGAAGTCGGTTGAAAATTATAGTTTTGCATCTTAGTGGATTGACTCAAGTATCAAGAAAATATTATAACCTTGCCCCTCAAGCGGCTGGACCGTGTATGATCTGTTCTTTACCTACGGGAAATACGTGATAGTATAACAAGGTTATAGACGACTGCAAAAGACTTCATCATCAGGTTATTTTTGTCTCCACTGCAGGAGCACAACCCTCTCTCATCTGCCGGAGACAGACGGAGGATTTGGCCTACACTCCCCGCGCTAGCCAGACGGGTTGGGGAGGCCTGATTGATGTTTTATAATGTATTCCCTTAGTCGCCTTGTACGACATCCACGGGAAGAGTTGGAGTGGTCCTATTCTACTCTACCGGAAACCACACGGCAAGCGGAAACCACACGGCAAAAAACTTGAAATGAATTAATTATTTTATAAATATTGCAGAGAAATATTAGCGAGCTGTGTGAAAGAGCTAGCGTTATGGAGGAGACGGTACAAGAAAGAGACAGCACAATCAAACAGATGGACAAGCTCAATCACGAGACAGAGGAAGAGGTACGCTTGTAAATAGTGATTTATATCAATATCAGCCCTCAGACGTCCACTGCTGGACATAGGCTGTCCCCAATGAACGCCAACTCGCGCTCTTCACTCCGGAACTAGTCTGCCCCAACAGCCGTCGGCTTTGCGACAGATATCGCCTATGTCGGTGACCTTCGTTTTTCGTCGGATCTCCTTATAACGAATCACATCCTTCAAAGAAACCCCGAGCATAGCCCTCTCCATATACCCACTGATGCCGATTTTAATTTGTTAAAACTTTTCTCGTAAGTTACAATTATCCTTCAAAATATTTATTGTCGTTGTGTTTCAGCTACTGAAAGCGAGACAGCAGATACAATATCTACAGGATAAAGAGAGAGAACAAAACAGTTCGTGTGATTGTTTAGAGTTACAGCTGCAGCAAATGCAAGGTACCCAATTCCACTTTAAAGTACCAATATAAAGTACCCAGCTTTAGTAGCCTATTGATAGGAATAAAAAAGTGTCACCATCAACGATCTCTATGTACTACTAGATGGAGCGTTCCAAACAATCGCTCTGTTCCACGCAAGTAGCCATAACTCTTTCACATTCACTTAGAAACTTGTGCAGTTACTACTCAGAACATTTAATTATTTACTAAATATTGACATTATTTAACCGACCACTTTGGGAATCCCTGATCTACATAAAAGATTACGTACTTCAGTGTCGAAATTCCAGTAGTTGTCGAAATAGTACATAAAGACGTAGGTAGTGGTTTCGCATTATTTTAGAAGACGAATAGGCAGGTGTTTTAAATTTTTTTAACTACAATAATGGACCAGCCTGGCTGTCAGAGCCATGCCATGGAGAGCTCCTATGACGTGGGTATATTCTGTGTAATGCCAGCGGGCTTTTCGCAGTACTGCTAAAAGACAAGAGCGAGGAGTTGGAGCGAGTACAGCATCAGTGCGCTGACAGCGAGGTGACCGTGGGCCGCCTGCGCCAGGAGCTGGAGGAGGCGGGGCAGGTCATCGAGGAGGTGAGACGAGAAAGCGAGACTTTCAGTCTAACGTAGAGATAATTTGAACTTTATGTCATTTAGAATTAGATATTGTTGGGGCAGACGGGTTCTGGAGTGGAGACTGCGGATCGGCACGCGCAAGGTGGGCCGACGACCTGAGGAAGATGGCCGGAAGAGGCTGGCTGCGAAGTGCGGAGGACCGGATGTGGTGGCGTTCATTGGGGAAGTCCTATGTCCAGCAGTGGACGTCTAAAGGCTGATATGGTATTTATACTATAATCGCCAGTGAATTCGCCAGCAGAACTATTTTTGGTACTTGTAACATGCTGTCTTCGTATTGACATGCCGATGGTACCTTTATAGAGCATCATTTTGATAATCGCGAGATTATTCGAGTGTTTCAACCGCCATTATTATCCTTACCTCCATAAGGTGAAGTAAAGAGTGACTAGGCATCTTCTGGGTAAACGCGCTCCACTTAGGCCTCATCTTCACTAATCATAGGGTGTGATTGAGGTCAAGCGTAGACCCATAAGGCGGTTGAAACGCTCGATTATTCGATTAACTCGAATCTCGATTTAATCGAATATTCGAGCTCGATTAACCCACTCCATTTTTGAGGGCATTGGATAGAGGGCATAATGGCCAACAACTTTTATAAAAAAAATATCTGCGCCTACTTAACCTTGACCTAAAGTCCTGCCCGGTGCTTGATTAGATTAGATTAGATTTATTTATTTCACTTTTACATCTTAAAAATTCAATTTTACATGTTCTTAATATGGTAAAAGGGATCGTCATAAAATAAAATAATGTATAAATTACAATGTCTACAATTCAAATAATGTCACAGTATATAACATACTGTCTATGTCAGTATATAATATTAAAATAAAAAATTCAAAATACACTTGGTATTAAATTATCACAAATTAAATTAAACGTCAGAGGGCCCACTAAAGTATCTTGTGGTGCAAGGTTGTCAATTTAACACCCCATTTTTCTTGCGGCGAAAATTTTACAAATCTCTTGCAAAGATTATTCAATGAGTATAGTTGGGTCCCGGAGGTATGGCATCAATAATTCTTTTGTGGGGCTGTGCGTGCGTTACTACAATAAGGTTCCGAATGAAATTATTAACTTGTCTGAACAAAAATTCAAATCTTCTATAAAAGTTAATCTGTGCAAGAAAGCCTACTATAAGTTAGATGACTACTTAAATGATAAAAGTCCATGGAGTGCTTGATGGCTCAGCATAGGTAGACTTAATGATTGTAATGAATAAGATAAATCAAAGGTAGGGCCCTGTGCCGTTGGGTTTGTTGCCACTTCTTCCCCTCGGTTATACAGGTGGAAGTGGAGTAGTTTTAGGCGGAATTTGACGTCAAAAAGAGAATAATGTATTCCAATTTTGAAAATAAATATTTTGATTTGTTTTTCATGGTCTTTCATGGATGCTTGAGGTTACTGACCGGAAACGCTCTATCTACCGCGATCACTGACAATCGCAGAATGTTACCTTCTGCACACGCGATGGGATTTATCGTGGATGAGCACAGACCTCGTCTTCTGTGTGGTAGAACGGCGCGGTGCGCGGGGAGGTGTCGCAGCTGACGCGGCAGGTGTCACTGTGGCGCGCGCAGCTGGCCGCCAGCGAGGCGCGCGCGCGTCGCGTGGCCGACGAGCTTCTGCGCGCGCGGCACCACTGCCGCGCCGTCGGCCTGCAATACCGGTACTGTACCTGCGAACACGTCCCGACGGAGGGGGGGGGGGGGGGGGGAATCAAATTGTGCTATTGTACAAGGTTAGGTTACATTCTGGGCACCCCAGAATGTAACCTAACCTTGGACCTATTAACTTTAATAGGTTAATAGGTCCAAGAACCTTCAAATTGTGCAATTCCTGGGCACCCTAGAATCTAACCTAACTTAACCGAAAGACAGGCCACACTGCGACAATGTTTGAGGCTCTGTAACTTGGTATTTGCCAGAGCATCGATCGTCGCCAATGAGTCTATTGTACGTAACGGAGGTATAATCTTGTCTACATATGTATCTATGTATACATCATTCGTCGTGTCGTATCAAACTCTATATCTAGTCGTGGACGCTTCAGGTTTCTCCATATTACGTAATTCATAGACCCCGAAGCCTTGCCGTATCGTATCAAAGCGGCGTATTGAGACCGTATTTGTGGACACATGATGTTTATTGTCTATTGTAGTTTACATAATGCCGTCTGGTTTCCGGTAGAGTAGAATAGGACCACTCCAACTCTTCCCGTGGATGTCGTACAAGGCGAGTAAGGGAATACATTATAAAACATCAATCAGGCCTCCCCAACCCGTCTGGCCAGCGCGGGGAGTGTAGGCCGAATCCTCCGTCTGTCTCCGGCAGATGAGAGAGGGTCGTGCTCCTGCAGTGGAGACAAAAATAACCTGATGATGAGTTTACATATTATTATGCAATTTACAAACTGTCTAACACAGCGCATTTGTCGTAATGGGCCGAGCATGCGCTATGGAACGACAGACAGTGTATGTCCAGAGAAGTGCCGGGGCTATCTCTCAGCGTTTAATGCCTCGACGGTATGTCGAATGATACATATCGAAGAAGGCTTACTGTACGTTATGGTCTCAGGGAGAAGGCGTCGTGTGCGGCGGAGCTGCAGGCGCAGCTGGAGGAGGCGCGCGCGCGCGGCGCCGCGCTGTGCGGGGAGGCGCGCCGCGCCGCGCGCCGCGTGCGCCGGGGGATGTGCGACCTGCGCGACACCAGGCGGTGAGAACCACCATCATATCCGATTTCTGTTCACTACTTGACGTAGGCCTAAAAATGGAGGCTGAGCACGGCGATATTTACCTACTAGCTGTTGCCCGCGACTTCGACATTGACGACTTAGCATCACAAATTATTATGTATTTCCCGTAGGAATGGGATGTTTTGCGGGATAAAAGTCATCCTATGTCCTATTCCAGGATCTAACCTATATGTGTGCCAATTTTCATGTCCGTCCGTCCATCCGTCCAGTGGTTGAAGCGTGATTGAGTAACAAACATCCAAATATACAAACATTCAAATATCCAAACTTTCACATTTATAATATTAGTAGGATAGGATTAGACTTTATTGACCTTAATTGACAGATATATTGACTGGACAGCCCGACGACGAAGCCATCAGCGAGATATCGCGCCACAGAATAGAAAGAGTCGAGGGACAAAGTCCAAGGAAAATGTTACTTTGTTAGTAGACAAGGTCAAGCAAAACGCCTATCATCCTTTTATTATATTTTCCCAGTGTAGAAAGCTAAGTCGTTGGTTTGCTTACAGAATGCAAGAGGAAACGATCAAAGAGCAGCAGGGCATCATCTGCTCTCTTCAACAGCAACTGCATGACAAACAGAATGCGCCGGCGCAGTCTGACGGCGCGGGCGTCGGTGCAAGGGACGTCGGGTGTTCTAGGTGCGCGGGGGGGCGGCGGCCGGGGGGCGAGGACTCCAGCGAGGAGGGCAGCGCGGCGCCGGGCACCTCGCGGTACGCCGAGACGGCCAGCTGCGGCTGCGAGCGGCGGCCAGGCGGGAGCGAGAGGACGAGCTCGTCCACGCCGGTGCCGCCCCGGAGGCTGCTGAGGAAGAAGCTGCCGATTTGTGGAGACAAGGTTAGTTGCTCTACGAGCTCAAGCAATGCCATCTACACTAGTTTTAATGCTCCTTTCTACTCTCGTTATTGTAGAGACGACTGCAATTCATAATGATAGTAGGTCTTCGTTGTTGGTGTCCTGACGAGTACGCCTGTCCTGATCATCATCATCATCAGGTTATTTTTGTCTCCACTGCAGGAGCACAACCCTCTCTCATTTGCCGGAGACAGACGGAGGATTTGGCCTACACTCCCCGCGCTGGCCAGACGGGTTGGGCAGGCCTGATTGATGTTTTACAATGTATTCCCTCAGTCGCCTTGTACGACATCCACGGGAAGAGTTGGAGTGTTCCTATTCTACTCTACCGGAAACCACGCGGCATCCTGATCAGATATATAGATATTGTAGATTGTCGCTCCAGCCACGCGTTCGTTTCTATGTGATAAGAATTTACATAAAAAAGTATATACCGCTGTTGTTTATTTGTTTTGTTTTATTATAGAATAGAATATTCATTTATTGGCTGCTACAAAACCAATACAGTGCAACATTACACATAAACAGAAATAATACAAAACTACAACTAAGAGTCGGGTGCACACGCCGGGATCACGTCACACGGCTTGTCGGACGATAATTTAATATTACACTCGCTTGCACGAGGAGCAGAAACAACGCGAGGAACTTACCCGACAAACCAGGAGTAGAACCAAGGCGTGCGACCGACCTGCAGGGGAGGGGACAACAGTACAGTGTGGCGACACCGTAGTAGACACAGTATGTGAGCTGCAGCAGCAAACAGGCCCCAGCTCAGCATACTGCTTTGCCTGTGAGGGCAGAGCACGTTTTTAGACGTTTATAAATCTAAGTATTTAAAAGTGAGATCCTCTAAAACCATATTTTAGCGTTCAGTGGAGGGAGACACTAAAAAAAAGACTAGTACGTAGGTACTTGAAACAGTGTCGAAACGCAAAAGAAAAACAATATAAAATGTCCGAAGGTGACTATCCTTCACAAACAAAATAACCATAATTTTATTGTCCACTTACTAGGCTTAATTATTCCCAACAACATTTTATGTATATTTCATTCCAGATTAATAGTCCTATGAAAACAAACGCATTTGCGTCTCGAAAACAAAATACACAATAGATGGTGTTCCTAAGTGGACCGCAAAGTTTACTTGGTAATACAAACCTATTTTTGCTGCTGGTGACCCTTTCATGTATATGTTACCGAGACGTAAATAGCGTTGGTTTTCATAGGACTATTAATCTGGAATGAAATATACTGTTTTCGGGATCAGAATACAGATTACCTGACGATATGGTAATTCAGCAAGCCTTCTAGGTGCTTTTGTACTGAATCCACAGTCTGACTGCTGAGCCAGGGTGTGAGATGAAGACTGACTGGCTCAGCAGGCCTGGGAAGGCCCAGGGTGTGGGGAATCTGTGTCAAAGTCGGGCTGCCCTAACAACTGACTGCTGACGGGCAGGTGGGGCACTTTTGTTTATACTAACGTGGGAGTGGAAGGTGAAACACGTGTTTGAGCAAATAGCTTGCTTGTAATAAGATGGGTACGTTGTATGCCAGCGGTGCGCCATGCGGCGCGAGGTCGCGGCGGGCACGCAGCAGCCGGCGCGCGCGCACGTCGCGGCCGGCCCCGCCCCCGGCCCCGGCCCCGGCCCCGGCCCCGGCCCCGGCCCCGGCCCCGCCCCCGGCCCCGCGCAGGGACCCCCCCCGCCCCCGCCCTGCTACCACGTGCGGCACATGCGCGTCGCATCGGTGCCTACGCTCGCGGTATTAACAACTCTCTAGTATTAACAAATCATAATCATATTTATTGGTAACAAAATTACAAGCCAAAAATGTTTTTAACAATTAATGTCACATAGGTAACAGATAATAATTAATAAATAATGTCATAGATTTATCACATTACCTATTCAAGGACACGGTGTCCATGTTGCATGTCTTTCGGTTACTCCAAGGTTGACTGGAAGAGATCCCTACGTGGGATACGTCCGCCTTTGTGCACAATTTAATTCCTATTTTATTATTATTGTTGTTGTTATTTTTGGTACAATAAAGCGTTTACATACATATAGGGCCCGATTCTGAACGCACACATTTAAAATTTGACAGCACTAAAATTGGTAACGTCTTTATCTTCACAATACAGTGTGACAAGGATAGCAACAGTTTTAGAGCTGTCAAATTTTAACATTGTGCCGTCAGAATCGAGCCCATAGAGCGTTCAAAAATAATCCTCACGTATTTTTTTTATCGGCCCGAGTTCATGTTTATTGGGGAAGTCGCGGGTTGTGTAGCGAAAGTGCCCGTGTCTCATGGATTTTGTGCAGGGTGGGACGCCCCGCTGACAGCAGGACCGACGATCTGAAGAAGGTGGCCGGAAGCGGCTGGATGCGGAGGGCAGAGGACCGGGTGTGGTGGCGTTCATTGGGGAAGGCCTATGTCCAGCAGTGGGCGTCTAAGGGCTGATATGATGATGATGAAATGGATTTAATTGAAACGTATAAATTAGTGTAGGTATTAGTGTATTATTGTTCAATGCTCTTCAATATTATCATCATCATCAGGTTATTTTGGTCTCCACTGCAGGAGCACAACCCTCTCTCATCTGCCGGAGACAGACGGAGGATTTGGCCTACACTCCCCGCGCTGGCCAGACGGATATTATCTTAAATCGAATCAAATAGGGCGAGCTAATTTTGCATTACACGTACAAATCTGATTTCTGTATATCTTCAGATATAAGAACATTGTGAAGGGCGATTTAACGCACCGAACATGAATTTGGGCCAACTTTTTTTTATTGGCCCAAATTCATGTTAGGTGTCCGACTCCGACTACAGGAGGGTTACAGGAGGGTTATTTTTGAAACCCCGGTAGTTTTCAAAAATAACCTACACTCACTTAAAAACATTCCCCTACTTAACTTGAATTTGGGCCAATAAAAAAAATATTGACCCAACTTCATGTTCTAGGGGAATATTTTTAAGTATCAGAATCGGACACCTTGTCATTATGATATAATACTGGGCCCGATTCTAAAGGCACACATTTAAAATTTGACAGCGCTGAAATTGGTTTCGTCTTTATCTTCATAATACTGTGTGACAAGGATAGCAACAGTTTTAGTGCTGTCAAATTTTAACGTTGTGCTTCAGAATCGAGCCCACTATCATTCTTTGAATTGATTCATCTGGATTACACAGTAAGGTTTAGTAAACTGTGGTAAACCTTGCCCCTATATCTCGCCCCATATGTATCTCTCTATCGGTTAGTGATAGAGAAATAGACATACCCTTATTAATAACTGATATATGAGGGGCGAGGTCAGTAGCTGATAGAGATATATATGGGAAGGGGGGGGAGGGGCCAGGTTTTACCATGACTAGACTTTTCTGTGCAATCATCATTTCTGTTGTCATTTAGCTGTGACAGTGATGTGTTTATCACCAGAGGCCGGTGTCTCCTGGCGAGGAGCTGCTGGAGCGCGTGGAGGCGCTGCGCGGCGCGCTGGCGGCCGGCGCCCGGCGCTGGGCGCGCGCGGCCCCGCCCCCGCCCCCGCCCGCGACGGGACCACGATATGACCCGCCGGCCCGCCCCGTTAGAGATAACATGATGAAGTGGTAGACACAGTAGTTATCTAATTGAATCAACGCACAAAAACAGACGTCGCCTCTGTGTGGATATGTTCCGAGCGACGTCACATCCGCCAATGTTCCGAGC
The DNA here is from genome assembly GCA_947086405.1 of Esperia sulphurella. NCBI lineage: Eukaryota > Metazoa > Arthropoda > Insecta > Lepidoptera > Oecophoridae > Esperia > Esperia sulphurella. The sequence continues at coordinate 18,916,619 of OX352258.1, forward strand.
GACGTCACATCTGTGTGGATATGTTCCGAGCGACGTCACATCCGTGTGGATATGTTTCGAGCGACGCCACATCCGCCAATGTTCCGAGCGACGTCTCATCCGCCAATGTTCCGAGCGACGTCACATCCGTGTGGATATGTTTCGAGCGACGCCACATCCGCCAATGTTCCGAGCGACGTCTCATCCGCCAATGTTCCGAGCGACGTCACATCCGTGTGGATATGTTTCGAGCGACGTAACATCCGCCAATGTTCCGAGCGACGTCTCATCCGCCAATGTTCCGAGCGACGTCACATCCGTGTGGATATGTTCCGAGCGACGTCACATCCGTGTGGATATGTTTCGAGCGACGCCACATCCGCCAATGTTCCGAGCGACGTCTCATCCGCCAATGTTCCGAGCGACGTCACATCCGTGTGGATATGTTTCGAGCGACGCCACATCCGCCAATGTTCCGAGCGACGTCTCATCCGCCAATGTTCCGAGCGACGTCACATCCGTGTGGATATGTTTCGAGCGACGTAACATCCGCCAATGTTCGGAGCGACGTCTCATCCGCCAATGTTCGGAGTGACGTCACATCCGAGAGTGTTCCGAGCGACGTCACACCCGCCAATAAAAAACAGATATCAGGTCGGCTAATGTAGACTTTTGTGAAGCATTTATTAATTTTAACTTATTTACTAGTCGTATTGTTAGTTTTGTAGCGTAATATATTTAATTTATTAATATTTATGATCAAAGTTGTTTTGTTGTACGATTATCTGTTTTATTATGAATGTGGGAAGCCAAACATCAATTTCTCCAAATGCCAACCTCAGTGGCACACGACGCTTTGCCGACCAAAATTACTATACTAAAAGTATTTCCCCTAGGAGCAATTAATATAAATTTATTACTACTACACCTCATACCATGAAGCAAAATAATTTTTCGAAGCTCATAGTTTCACCTCAAAGTTTTTACCTTCATGGTTGACACTAATTGGTTATTAAATTAGATAAAAGATGCAAATTAAAATCATCTGTTATCTAATTTAATAACCAAGTAGTGTCAATCCTGAAGGAATGGGTGCTTGGATAATGTAGTAGAAATATATGGACTAACCGCTCAAAATAGCTAGACAAAAATCAAGCAAATCGGTGACAGACAACAGCGCCACTGATGCGAATTCTACTATTATGTCGGATGCCATTGGAAGATGATTTCATGTGATAAATACAAGAGTAAATATAATATATTTAAAAAATATATTTTGTTTGCTATGTTTCAGTTCAAACAAAAAAGAAATAAATTTTTGTACAAAATAAATAAAGACATGGTCTTCGAAAACTAAATATCTAGGGTCTTTGTGAAAAGTTAAAAAAAGAAGAATAAATTAATGATTTTCGGGTGACCTCTTCCAATTTCTCCCTGTCTAGTGATAATGATGATCATTATAAGGGTCTGCCACTTCGCCTTCTTCCTTGGCTTTATTTGATGTTCAGATCATCATCATCACGTTATTTTTGTCTCCACTGCAGGAGCACGACCCTCTCTCATCTGCCGGAGACAGACGGAGGATTTGGCCTCCACTCCCCGCGCTGGCCAGACGGGTTGGGGAGGCCTGATTGATGTTTTATAATGTATTTCCTCAGTCGCCTTGTACGACATCCACGGGAAGAGTTGGAGTGGTCCTGTTCTACTCTACCGGAAACCACATGGCAATGACACGATGTTCAGATTGTAGACTTACTTTACAGGATGCAATAAAAAACCATTTGCAAAAAATTATCTTTTATTAATTACGTCAAAAAAATTAAAATCACATAATAATATAAAATCAATACTACCTAATGCGAGTTAACTCATGATTAACACGAGGAACAATTATTTAACTAAGATATAGACACAACCCGCTTAATACTTGTTAAGTACTAAAGGAACCTCGCGAGACTCGCTGATGTTGATAAAACTTGTACAGATTTTTTCGCTGCCTTGCACATACAATAAAACTAATCAAATTTGAGCCGGATACCGTTCCTTGTTAGCTAGAAGCGCTTCAAACCTAGAGCCGTTAGATCTGCGAGGGATCATCTGCCTACACAGCCTGATACTAGCTATTTATAAAACTCAACGATCACTATGAATTACTAGATGAAGCGTTCCAAACAATCGCTCTGTTCCACGCAAGTAGCCACAACTCTTTCACATTCACAATGAAACTTGTGCAGTTACTACTCAGAACATTTATTTATTTACTGAATATTGACGCTATTTACCCGTAGCGTCAATATTTAGTAATAATTAAATGTTCTGAGTAGTAACTGCACAAGTTACAAAGTGAATGTGAAAGAGTTGTGGCTACTTGCGTGGAACAGAGCGATTGTTCCAAACAATCGCTCCATCTAGTAGTACACAGAGATCGTTGGAATGAACCATTCAACTGTAGAACAAATCTAGTAAGATCTAGACCTGTGAATAGGAATTAGTTTCCCACTTTTTCGTCAGTTACGTGGCTACCAAACAGGGCGACGCCATTCCCATTTCGTAGCCAGTTACGAAATTTGACGATGGCCATCCTGTGTATAACCTACTTACATTATATTAGATGGAGCGATCTAACACACTGGTTTTATACATATTCCTCTAGATTCTCCAGTACACAACTACATTCTTAATTCCAATTTAAGATTATGATCCCATCTCAGTGGCGGATTTACACATTATCCTACGCCCCTACCGACCTTTACAATTCGATGCCCTAATTCACAATCATACAATACAATACACTTTATTGCACAAACAAATACAGTTACACGTTATAGAAGTTACAAATAGTACAATTTAGGCGGTCTTATCGCTTTAAGCGATTTCTTCCAGACAACCTTTGGGTAGAAAAATATTATGCCAGAGAAATTGTAGGTTGCGCTGATTAGGAAATTTAAATGATAAATAGGTACTTATTATTATCATATTAATTACAAAAAATTGTGTCAATGAAATTTTAACTTTATGACTATGTGCACTAACGTTCTAATTACACCATATTTTTCCCGTAATCAGTATGGTTGTGAACTAGGGGATCAATGTGTCAGTTTCTAGATTATTTTTACAACCTAACTATTTAGTTACGACTAGCTGTGCCCGCGGCTCCGCTCGCGTGAACTACAGAATCCGCCCCCGTTCCCACTTCCGCTCCCGTTCTCTTCCCACTTCTACTTCCACTCCCACTCAGACTCTCAATATTTCAATCCCAACCTCAACCCCATCCCCAAAAACTAAATTTCACTCAGTTGTTTTAGCTTCTATTGGTCCTATAAAGACCCCTCATAAATTTTTTTTTAAATATCTCTTATGTATGAGAGATATAGACCAGTTACGATTTTATTATAAGTATAGATTGTGCAGCACAAGAAATTTGCCGCCCCTAAAATCTGCCGGCCTACTTAGCCTGCTGGTAAATCCGCCACTGCGTCGTGTTGACGACGATTCTACCAATATCACGGTTAGGTTAGGTTCGGGGGGCATAGTAGCCTTAAATTCCTCGGAGAACGCACTGTGCCCCCCACTACGGCAGGGGGGGAAATACCGGAGCGGTTTTAGTGGGTATGCCCTCCACACAGTACGCTCTCGTGGCCTGGAGGGAGAGTCCCACATAACCCCCAACCGCTTCCCTGGCCGGGGGTATGAGATAACTCATTTCCACTCCGTAAAAAAAAAGGTTAGGTTAGGTTACTCTCAAGAATTCCTCAGAGTGCATATAGATTGAGCGAATTGTCATACGATATCTTTATAAACGAGTAGTTTGGTGAATAACAGGTTAAACACAACCTTAAAATCTCACAATAGCCACACAGATTCTTAGTCAGAAACTATCAACATATCCCACTCCTACGCATTCTCTGTTAACTGGTCAATGTAACAATTATGATAAAAAAAATTACAGAAGTTACTAATCTAGTCACTGGGTAAATAATTTGTTAAAGTTGTTTAAAAATGTCAGAGCTGGACGTTCACCGAACCTTGATCTTGTCAACTAAAGTCTGCCTCTACTGCTATCGCGCGGGACACAGGGTTTTGTGGTGTCCACCTGCTCGTAATATTTGATTAATATTTGCATGCCGTTTGAAATGGCTGTGCAGGAGAACTAGTTTTAAATAATCTTTCTACCTTTCTTTCTTTCGTATAGTGTCACTCGTGCGGTGTCAGAGACCACATCAATGTAAAGTTTTCCAAATAGGAACTCAACATGCTAGACTCTAAACTAGAATCTAGTTCTAGATTATAATGTTACAGATGGCGTCCCGCCGCCCATATATCCAGCTAGACCATAATGGAGGGAAGGTCTATTTGTACCAGTAACTTTGACAGGCTGACGTGTGAACGAGAGGAGGTGCCGAGACGCGAGGTGCGAGCGAGACGAGTGTACTGCCGTCGGCGCTGCGGTCATTTGGTCCACCCGCGCCACATAGAGATGATGGACGCCGCGGCCGACGTCACCAGCGAGGGCGCCGGCCCCGCCCCCGGCGGCGTCGAGCTCAGCTCGTCCATCTGCGGGACAAAAGTCGGTCTGTCAGAACAACAAAAGTGTGGCTAACTATTTATAGCTTTTAACTGTATTTGTGCAATAAAGTGTTATTGTATTGAAACTTGGTATAGGTGTCGTTTTGGTAAACTAATTACGGCATTGCTGGAACCCAAATATTTATCCCCCCCCCCCCCCACCCCCAAATATTTATTTATTTATTTTCACAAAATCCACAGCACTTAGTATACAGTATTATTCTAATTTATAGTTCTTACTGCCAATAACGGATTTACAATATATTTATATTACAGTCTAGTGATTGTGTGTGTGTGTTTGTATCGACAAGTTTCTTTAAAAACACTCTCCAGCGTCCCAATCGCGATCCAAGCAGAGGGGCGGGGAAGTTCTGGAAAAAATCATCACCTCCAGGGTCTCCGGCCAGTGCAGGTGCTCCGGCGGCTCGAGGTCGTCGCCCTCCGCGTCGGCGGCCGCGGGGGAGGGCCCGGGCGGGGGCGGGGGGGAGGGCGCGGGCGGGGGGGCCCACGCCTCCCACCCCGCCGCCACAGACTGGCTCATCCACGCCTCCACCCTGAACACAACGCTCATTCATTAGGTACTAACGCCCGCGCAGAGCGCGAAATTTGACAGCTCCCAGCGGTGACATCTCAGACAAATAAGAGTACTCGCGGCGCTGCACGTAAAGAGGACTGTCAGATTTAGGTACTAAATTGGATCGTTCAAAAATCCTTACGCGTTTAGAAACTGCCAATTCTATTCAGCCTCAGACTAATGTGTCACAACATCAAATCAAAATATTTACTTTTAAAATTGGAATACATTATTCTCTTTTTGACGTCAAATTCTGCCTAAAACTACTCCACTTCCACCTGTATAACCGAGGGGAAGAAGTGGCAACAAACCCAACGGCACAGGGCCCTACCTTTGATTTATCTTATTCATTACAATCATTAAGTCTACCTATGCTGAGCCATCAAGCACTCCATGGACTTTTATCATTTAAGTAGTCATCTAACTTATAGTAGGCTTTCTTGCACAGATTAACTTTTATAGAAGATTTAAACTTTTGTTCAGACAAGTTAATAATTTCATTCGGAACCTTATTGTAGTAACGCACGCACAGCCCCACAAAAGAATTATTGATCTTAGACAATCTAGAATGATGTATTTGAATTTTATTATTATTTCTAAGATTTAAATTATGCCTCTCGTTATTTAAGCTGAGTAAAGAAAGGTTCTGTCTAACGAACATAATGTTAGCGAATATGTATTGAAATGGCACCGTCATTATATTTATTTCCTTAAATAATTCTCTTAGAGAATCACGACTACGAAGCCCATAAATAGATCTTATTACTCTTTTTTGTAAAATGAATATAGAATCGATATCAGCGGCACGACCCCAGAGCAAGAGGCCATAAGACATAAGACTGTGAAAGTAGCTAAAATATACAAGTCTTGCTGTAGCTATATCTGTCAACTCTCTAATCTTTTTAATGGCATATGCTACGGAGCTTAGCCGACCTGATAACAATTCTATATGTGGACCCCATTGCAGCTTCTTGTCAAGGGTTAGCCCCAAGAAAACTGTATTATCCACAAATGCTAACTTCTCGTTATTTAATATTATGTCATTATCACATGGTTTAACACCTGGAAGTGTGAATTTTATGCATTTAGTTTTTTTTTAGTTTAAAACAAGGTTGTTAGCAATAAACCATTCATGAACTTGCCGAAGGGTGTCGTTCACATCGTCATAGTTTTGGGCATGTCTATTAACTTCAAAAATCAGAGAAGTATCATCTGCAAACAACACAATCTTCGACATATTCTGCATACGGAAGATCGTTTACATAAACCAAAAAAAGGAAAGGTCCTAATATTGAGCCCTGTGGGACTCCTATTTTAATAAGAGATCCCTGCGACTTTTTACCGTTTATCTGAACCTTTTGAATCCTGTTTGTTAGGTAGGAGTTCAATAAACTAAGGTTTTTATTTTTGATACCGTAATGTTCTAATTTGAAGAGCAACGTTTTATGATCTACGCAATCAAACGCCTTACATAAATCACAAAAAACCCCGATAGCATCGTGGTGCCGCTCAAAAGCATCAAAAATATTTTGCAGAAGAGCAGCACCAGCGTCCGTCGTCGAGCGGCCTTTAGTGAAACCAAACTGTTGGTCATATAGAAGTTTGTTACAGTTGAAATGTACAAGCATTTGACTGAGCATGACCTTTTCGAAAACCTTGCTAAGTACCGGCAAGATCGAAATGGGTCTAAAGTTGCCAGGATCGCTTTTGTCTCCTGATTTGTACAATGGTATAGTTTTACTTAGCTTCATTAGATCGGGAAAAGTGCCATGATCTATAGAGAGATTAAACGCGAAGGCAAGATATGGTGCTAAAATATCAATGATGGAATTACATACTTTAACAGACATACAACGTGACAATAGTTACAAAAGTGAGGAGTATAACTTTATATAGTTGACTTCAGCCATTGTACTTATTGCTTTGAGAGGGAAATAATAAAGTGACGTAGCGCAAGAATGTCACACTCTGCCGCGCGCGCGTAATATTTTGTGGTATAAACAGGATACATTATGAAACAAAATCCCTTTTACCGCGTCGCTGGAACCTCAGCGATAAGAAAAATTTCTCAACATCACGCTTCAACTGAATAATGTCCAACTTATTCTGAAATCTTAAAAACAAACTTTTCACCAATGTGTCCTGCAGAGAATTTGAGTTTAAAGTCACGGAGATATGCTGAGATCGGACAACGTATTTATTAATTACGTTACTGACAATCATTAACGTAACGGAAATCCATAGAGACAGCCACTCACCGGCCCAGCTCGGGCAAGTCCGCCGCGGCGGCCGTGCACAGGATGTCTATGGCGTGCAGGGGCGCGCGGGGCGGCGCGGGCGGCGGGGGCGGGGACGGCGGCGCGCAGCCCCCCCGCGCGCACAGCGCCGCCGCGCACGCGCTCAGGCGCCGCGCGCGCCACCACACGCCGCGCTCCGTCACGCGCCAGTTGCAGTACTCCCTGTTCATTATATGTTCTTTTATCAGCATGATGGCAAAGGTATCTGAGACCATACAGGCTCGTCTCCGGTGGACCGAATCGAGTCGTCATGAATCTGAAGTACGAACTGAATAAGGTGCGAGCGCTCACCCCAGCGGCATGGCGTGCGGCAGGCGCACGTCGAGCGTGGCGGCCGCCAGCGACACCAGCTGCGCCGCCAGCGCCAGCGCCGCCACCGTGCGCTGCACCGCGCCCCCCGCGCCCCCGCCACCGCCCGCAGACACCGCGCTGCTGTCGCTCGCTTTGTTCATCAACACTGGCAAAAAAACTCAACTGTTACTGATTTACATTTGATCGTTTCGTTGGCTTCTCATCAGACCCGTGCACCAGAAGCCGTGGCATCTATTCCCACTGCGGACAGACAACTTTAGAATATGTATATATTTAAATACCAACTTTAACTTTAACTATCATTTTCGGATTAAATTTTTTTATGTCAACAATAAACAATAGAAGGAATTTATTTTAAGGCGGCTGGCAGTAATTGGATGAGAAGAACCGAGGATCGGGTTCAGTGGCGCACGTTGGGAGAGGCCTATGTCCAACAGTGGACTCTTTCAGGCTGATGATGATGATGATTTTGAGGTGGAACTTTATGATTTATGAGTATTGAGCAAAACAATTCTTAGATTATTAATAAGTAAATAAAACACTAACAGCAGGCTTGCATGTGTGAAAAGTCTCCATCCGCATTGATCCAAGGTGCCACGATGTGCAACTGCGACTGCCTCGGAACCTCTTCTTCTGCATCATCCCCCACGAATTCCATGTCTTCTATACTATCACTGAAAGTAGTCATAGATACAGTCAAATATGATAAAGTAACCCAAAATTTGGGTTTGCATAGCAAATGTTTCCATGAAGTGAAATCAAATTTTCTTGTCCAATTTCTCATTTTAAGCAGATTTCATCTAAAAAATCAATATGTTAGACACATTCTCTGAGCATTACATGTACAAATCTAATTGTACTATATGCATACACAAATAAATTTTAAGCGCAATTTCTTGCACTGAACATGAATCTGGGCCAACAAAGAAAATAAGTCTTGAATATTTTTAAATGCTCTGCAACAACAAATAAACCTTTCCATCTCAGTAAATTTTATTAGAAAGGCTCAAATTTGACTCTTGGGCCGTTGGGGAAGACGAGTTCTGGAGTGGAGACCACGGATTGGATGCAGAGGGCTGAGGACCGGGTGTGGTGGCGTTCATTGGGGAAGGCCTGTGTCCAGCAGTGGACGTCTAAAGGCTGACATGATGATGATGATGAAATTTGACTCAACTAAAATGTCACATTTCTTACCTTGAGTCATATGTCATGTACACAGGAAAAATATATTTAGTGAGCTGTCGTATTCGAGACCTGCGCAGCGCAGCCAGCAACTGTGCCTGGTCGTTGTATGTGCTGATTTTGTTCTGCAGCTCCATCCTCTGCACCTGGGCATGCTTCCCCAGACTAGACACCCTCTTTTGATACCTCGGCAGCTTCAACCGTAACTCATTGTTATACTGGACTAGTTCTGTCAGTTCCTTCTTCCTCTCTTCTATGTTATTCCTTCGCTGCTCTATTGCCAGTCTTAGTAACTCTATTTTGTCTCTGGATTGTTTCGCTTCAGTGTGTAATGTATCTCTTTTAACTTTAGGTGCTAGAAGCTTCTCACATCTATCTAGAACATGCCGTCTGTTAGCTTTTAGTCTGAGTAATTTAGCTTGTTTTTCGGCAAACCTGAAATCAACAACGATTACACTATTAGTTAGTAAAAATATATTTATTAAATTTAAATAGAAAGGAAGGCAGCATTTGAAAGCATACAGTAGTTTTGTAGCTTCTTTCTGCAAATGCTCCAGGAGAATATTATCTTTCTAGAAGTAGTCAGTTGTATATCAATGAAAAAAAGGAAGCATGGCATCAACAGTAGAGTCATTGCACTTACATTCTACCAGCCTTACTTAACACATTATGTAGTTTCTGTGTCAAATTTAAATTACTTTTTTTAACCTTATAAAAATCTTTAAAGTCCTCAAAGTCTAGTATCTCTCTTCTCTTCTCTGTCGTTCCCTCACTGCTGAGGATCGCAACCGTATAAAATGCGCCTCTACGCATAGCGGTCATTGGCCAGCCGCACCGCCTCATATAAGGATCCGCCAGCCACCCTCCTCACCGGGTCTGACCACCCTGTTGGAGCTCGTCCTCTGACCCGCCTGCCTTCCACTTGTCCCAAAATGATGAGCTTCTCCAGGTCGTGCTTGGGAGATCGCAAGTCTACTATAGCTGGCTCTAAATTGGATACACAACTTTGGGATATATTCCATCACCAAATGAATGTTTCAACATTTAGGTTACGTAAACCATTTAAATTATGTTTATGACTATCTCTTGAACATCACATCAGAAATTTGACAACATATTATTTTAAAGTTTTATCTTAAAAATATAATGTAAACAACGTTGTTGTCCTAACTGCTCTGCAGCAAAAATACCACGCATATGGAAGCTTTGCCTAGACAAGAGGTGTATATTTACTTTTACTTTCAAATTATATCCTTGAATTTAGGCCACACGGGTAGGTGATGATTCATCAAGACGGTGAATATCTGCGGAGTAGAGATAAACAAACCTGTCCGAATATGGCATGGATGATTGCACGAAGTTTCCTGCCCGGATGCACTCTGGACAGTAAAAGTTCTTCCGCACCGTAAAACAGAGAAGGCACTTCTTGTAATGTCCGTCACTGTCCGTCGACGACACGCGGAAGTCCCGAGGCGCCTCGCTTTCCGCAAAATAACTTAACGCCATCACTTCTACGTATTGTTTTGCGAAATGCGAAATCGAACGAAACAATCACAATAATCTGTCAATGTCAGTCAGCTGGGAAATGTCAAAAATTTGCTGCTACAGATAAAAAATTATGTTCCGTTTCACGTTCCCTTCGAGATGACAATAAATAAAACATAACAATAATTATTTTGCTTTCGTTTAAATGTGTATACTATATAATGTAAGATAATCTATACCTATACAACGATTTACAAGTTAGAAGTATTTATAAATAAAGTGCTGCTGCCATCTATACGGAAAGGACAACGACTTTTCAGTTGCAAACTTGCCAAGAAGATGTCGCTGTGTGACATGTTCGCACCAATCTTTGACCATAAAGATAAAAACTTTTTGGTGGGCGCCTCGGCCGCTGTCCTTATGGAACGCGAATTTTTTTCCTTCATGCCTTTGACTAAAGAAAAGAAACTTATAAGTACATAATCCACGTTAAAGTTAAATCGGGTCTTAGCTAATAAAAGTCGATCGTATGTTCGAATCCTGCTTGATTTATAAAGTTTACAACATATTTATTTCCACTCAAGTCCCAGTTTGAAAAGTATTTACAACGTCTCGTACAATTCAGATCAATTTGGTATGTCGATTACAACGATCTCTATGTATTACCTACTAGATGGAGCGTTCCAAACAATCGCTCTGTTCCACGCAAGTAGCCACAACTCTTTCACATTCACAATGAAACTTGTGCAGTTACTACGCAGAACATTTAATTATTACTAAATATTGACGCTACGGTTAAATAATGTCAATATTTAGGAAATAATTAAATGTCTGAGTAGTAACTGCACAAGTTTCAAAGTGAATGTGAAAGAGTTGTGGCTACTTGCGTGGAACAGAGCTATAGAGATCGTTGGGTGTAGGAATGTAAAAATCACGTAACACCCGAATAGGCACATCTGCAGAAGAGAAAGCTTTGATTTGGTTTCATTTAATTCAAACACAGCTTGCTGAAAAGCTACAAAGTAATTTCGTCCTTATCTAAAAATAAAAACAAGTGAGAGGAACACAGCCGCGCGCGCCAGAAGTCTTCTGTAAAAATAAATTCATTTCCTTTCATAGAACCATTGCCGTTCTGCGGCGACAGCGTTCATAAAACTGTTTATTTTTTTGGTTGCATTCCGCGTTGTTTGCAGCAATAAACAAGTTTTATCTAGGATTTTAATGGCGTCGCACGGCGACCGAGGCGGTACTCGCTGGCCGCTCGTCGTCGAATTGAACACGAGCCAACTTTCAATAGTCTTATATTTTCTGAACTTTCAAGTGTGCACTTCGCAGTCAACGCACTTTCGAAGTGCGCTTTCCAAAACTTATCCTTTACATTACAAGACGTTTGTTATTGTTATATCAGATATGGATGGGACAGTTCACGACGGAATGCCACACTCATTCCCTAAATCGCTTACGTTTCATTCATCATCATCCGAAATACGTCCACTGCTGAACATAAGCCTCCCCAATAGAATGCCATTTTTGGTGGGTTTTTCAAAAATGATCGAAATGTGTTCCGTTGCTTATCCTTAGACGCCCAAATTTTTTTTTGCAAATATCTTCAATGTACAGACACGCGAAATTTACGATTTTATTAATTAGGTTATATTCTTTACTGTTGCCCTCGACTTCGTCTGCATGGACAACTTCACAAGTTATTATGTATTTCCCGCAGGAATGGGATGTTCTTTCGGGACAAAAACTGTCCTATGTCCTATTCCAGGACCTAACTTATATGTGTGTCAAGTTTCATCACGATCCGTCCAGTGGTTGAAGCGTGATTATGTAACAAACATCCACATATCCAAACTATCGCATTTATAATATTAGTAGGATAGGATAACAGGCGGATTGGTAGGTACTCGCCAGCCTCCAAAGACATTATGCAATCAATTGATGTTGCTCCTAGTAGATTTCACTCAATTATTAGTATGAATGCCAAAATTAATCAATTTACCAAAACGACGCTCTGCACCAAGTTTCTATAAAATTAGTGGAAAAGGTTGTACACTCAACGGAAAATCCCGCAGCCTCTCGCGTAGATTTCATACAAATAATATTCTTCCCCATTGTCGCCGGCCACCCTCATATAAAACTTCTCCCCAACGTATTGCGTTTAGTTGTTGACGACAAATAATTTTGGATTAAAACGAGCTTGCCCGGCGCGGGTAGGACGCCAAATGTGAAATGAAACAGCAACACGACCGTAAAGGAGTACAGAGAGAGAAAGACATACGACAGTCTTTTATTATGGCAGTTGATATCTGCTGAAAAATAAATAAACGAGCGGACGGAGACCTGTGGAGGTGCCTGGAGCTGGAAAGGGGTCAATGCGAATCAGCTAGATTGGATTACCGCGCCCGAGTAACGAGCAGCCTCATTCTGTTTTTATTTTGGCGGAAGAGTTTGGCGCGAACCGCCATTACAGTTCGGAAACGGCCCTCATTTGAACCTCTACGAAAGTGCTGACTACTCTCTGGTAGATCGTTCATCTGGGACTTTAAGCTGAGATACTCCTACAGGGTAGCAGTGACAGTTCTACATAAGGAATTTGCATTTAGTAATCCTAATAAATCTTCCATATGTATACCATATTATTTTTACCCAACGATCTCTATGTACTACTAGATGGAACGTTCCAAACAATCGCTCTGTTCCACGCAAGTAGCCACGACTCTTTCACATTCCCAATGAAACTTGTGCAGTTACTACGCAGAACATTTAATTATTACTAAATATTGACGCTACGGTTAAATAATGTCAATATTTAGTAAATAATTAAATGTTCTGAGTAGTAACTGCACAAGTTTCATTGTGAATGTGAAAGAGTTGTGGCTACTTGCGTGGAACAGAGCGATTGTTTGGAACGCTCCATATGGTAGTACATAGAGATTGTTGTTTTTACCATATTCTAGTATATAAATATTTCCTTCATTCATTCATTCACTTATTCATTCATTCATTCCAAGCGAAGACGTTCCAGGGGCAATGGATGCAAATCGTTATTCATCAACATCATCATATCAGCCTTTAGACGTCCACTGCTGGACATAGGCCTTCCCCAATGAACGCCACCACACTCGGTCCTCCGCCCTCCGCATCCAGCCGCTTCCAGCCACCTTCTTCAGGTCGTCGGTCCATCTGCCCATCTGGCGTTATTAACTATATCTATTACCCTTATCCATTCTTTCGTCACTTATTCCTTAACACTACATGTTATATCATCATATCAAAATCAGGATATTTTTCTCTCCACTGCAGGAGCACAACCGTCTCTCATCTGCCGGAGACAGACGGAAGATTTGGCCTACACTCCCCGCGCTGGCCAGACGGGTTGGGGAGGCCTGATTGATGTTTTATAATGTATTCCCTTAGTCGCCTTGTACGACATCCACGGGAAGAGTTGGAGTGGTCCTATTCTACTCTACCGGAAACCACACGGCAAACCCGTAAATGAATTCGAGATTTTAACAAGAATTTTTTGCTGAATACTTCGAAATTTTTGCATATATGATATTGCAAATTATTAATTACATTAGCAGAGCGGGCCTACGGCCGGCAGCGCAGTGGTGCGCAATCAGGGGCCGCTAACGAACGGACTCCCGCATCACATTAGCTCCGTGCGGGCCGCTACGGCTCCAGAACGTTTATTTTTTATTCCCCAAAATTTGTTCTGATTTTTTTTGCGAATGTATTTGTGAAATGACTGCCTCATCAAACCAAATGACCTTTGGCTCGTTTTAATTTGAACCACACTGCGATGTTTCTGCCCGAGTGCGTAATATTTTGCAAGTACATTGGGCCCGATTCTGAAGGCACACATTTAAAATTTGACAGCGCTAAAATTGGTTTCGTCTTTATCTTCATAATACTGTGTGACAAGGATAGCAACAGTTTTAGTGCTGTCAAATTTTAACGTTGTGCCTTCAGAATCGAGCCCAGTACATATTTTATTATAAAATTTCAATATCCATCCACATTTTTTTTTATTCTTTTTGACCTACCGCTTGTTTTACCTATTCCCACAGTGAAGGTTGGCTGGAAGAGATCTCTTATAGAGATAAGTCCACCTTTGTGCACTTTTATGTTATGCCCTTTTTGGGGTTCCGTATTTTTTGTAAAATTTATGTGCAATAAAGAATATATAATATATACACAGTTGATCTGTCAGCTTTTAATATTAGTAAAAAGTTTTACTGTATACCTTGTAGGTAATATTAATTCCGACCTATCAGTGCCGCCTCAGTCCCGAGTCAGTCTTTTATAATTAAGGAATAACGTGTCATATTTCAATTGCAGTAAAACGCTATCGATCCGTCATGCGTCCGTATTCTGACAGTTATGTGTCAGTGGTCCTTCAGTGCAGCGTCAGTTCAGTTCCGTGAAATTTAAGAAACTTCTTAAAATATACCTTATGCTTGCATCAGGAATTAAATTAGCATGTATTCATTATTCTTTTATTCCGAATTCGATACTGTGATTGCACTGATGACTGCGAATCAACGATCTCTATATGTACTACTAGATGGAGCGTTCCAAACAATCGCTCTGTTCCACGCAACTGCGGCTCCGGGAGCCGCAACTCGTTGACATTCACTTTGACACTTGTGCAATTACTACGCAAAACATTTAATTATTACTAAATAATGACGCTACGGGTAAATAGCGTAAATATTTAGTAAATAATTAAATGTTCTGCGTAGTAATTGCACAAGTGTCAAAGAGAATGTGAACCGGAGCCGCAGTTGCGTGGAACAGAGTGATTGTTTGGAACGCTCCATCTAGTAGTACACAGATATCGTTGGAATGAACCTTTCAACTGCAGAACAAATCTAGTAGAATCTAGACCTGTGAATAGGATTTAATTCCCCACTTTTTCGTCAGTCACGTGGCTACCAAACAGGGCGACGCCATTCCCATTTCGTAACCAGTTACGAAATTCAGTTACCAAATGGGACGAAATAGCCATCGTGTATATAACCTTACATTGTATTATGATGACGATACCTTATTAATTAAAAGCGTTAGGGTACAAGAAAAACGTCAGCCTATTCATGTGGTCAGTCTAATTACTGGCTGTAGAAAGGTTTCGGCGGCCGCCGCGCCCCGCGAGCGCCCCGGGGCTGATTTCCCTGGGGCGCCCCGGGGCACATTGTGGGTCTCCAGGCCCCAGCTCGCCGGCGACCGCCAAAATGAAGACATTTGTGGTTTCCTTTCACAGAATAGTCAGTATCTTTTGTATTCCATTCCTTACAGGGTATTTATCGGTTTTCGATTGGTTTTCTTTGCAATAGTTGTTTTGGCATTGTTAGGTACAAATTAACAAGAACAAAAAAACTTTTTCTTAAGAAAACACTTTTGAAACGCATGATTGATCTTTATTACAATCACAGAATAAAACGTACGTACAATACAATTTATTTATTATTAAAAAAACCATGCAGGCCAAATTGAACTCTACGCGCATATACGAAAGACAATATTACTGTGAAACGCTATATCAAGTAACATTGACAGTGTCGTACGCAATTCACCTAGGTGCCCCGGCAAACGGGGCCGCGCGTGAAATTGTTTGATTAAAAATGAAGTGCTAAATAACTAGGTTTGCCGTGTGGTATCTGGCTTAGAACAGGGCCACCCCTATCTTTCCCGTGGGTGTCGTCAAGGCGACTAAGGGATTGCACCAGGGACGGGCAGCAGCGTTCTTCTGTGTGTGTATTCATTATGATCATTACTGCGATCACCAATCCGCCTGCCAAGCGTGGTGATTATGGCAAATCCCCCACTTACCAAAGGTGGTACTCTATTGGGGAGGCCTATTTCCAGCAGTGGGCGTATTTAGGCTGATGATGATGATGAAATGACCTCCCTTCTGGAATATTGACATTACGTTACGATTTTGTATACCTGATAGAAAAAATTATATTTATTAAAACCGCAAGCGGTACCACCGGGCAGGATTATTGTTGTTAAACTTTTATATTAAATTAGGTACGCATTTAATTCTCTTAAGGTATTTATAGAATATCAAAGAGAACTTTATTCCTTTCTCAATA
Organism: Esperia sulphurella; assembly: GCA_947086405.1. Lineage (NCBI taxonomy): Eukaryota > Metazoa > Arthropoda > Insecta > Lepidoptera > Oecophoridae > Esperia > Esperia sulphurella. Next base: position 18,933,118 of record OX352258.1, read on the forward strand.
GAGAGTAGGTTACTACCTGTTATAAAGTTGAGATTTATTGTGGTGAAGAACTTTGCCTTGGGAAAATGCTCGTGAAAAAACTTCACCTCTCCATACAAAGTTGTTCCCGCTTGATAATTTTTATGGGAAGTGGAAATTCGAGCAGATATTGTTCTACAACTTTCTAGAAAGAGCTATTCCCCGGATTGGGTAACAACAACGATCTCAATGTACTACTAGATGGAGCGTTCCAAACAATCGCTCTGTTCCACGCAAGGAGCCGCAACTCGTTCACATTCACAATGAAACTTGTGCAGTTACTACGCAGAATATTTAATTATTACTAAATATTTACGCTAAATAGTATAAAAAATTACAAATTATTCTTTAACCTAACTAAAAAGACTGATGCAGGACTGAATATAATTTAGAAACTAAATATACACAGGAGAACGCTGCTGTCCGCTGAATCGCTGCTGAAGGTAAGATTGGGGGTGGCCCTATTCTAAGCCGGGTACCACACAGCTAATTATTACGCCCTTATTTTGCCCCATTTGATCTTTACTGCCTTGTCTCACACCCTATAGGCTGACTGGAAGAGATCTCCTTTAGATCTCCTTGAGATGTTTAAAATATGCCAAAAATATATTTTTTTTATTATAAAACTTTCCATCTACTTTCCATTCAGGGTCCGTCCGTTCTTTCAAATCTGAATATGAAATATTAAATATATTGTAAAATCGAAAATAACTTTCTCTCAATAACATTAAAGTTCTCTTCAAATAACATGAGCTAGTGACGTGAGGTCCCAATTCGGCAGCTCTCTAACGGAATTAAAAGCAGTAATGTATGCACCCCCCCCTTCCCCCCACCCCCCGTCCGGCTAAGACGTCTGATTTCCCCCGGGCGCGGTCACCTCCACGTCTTGGCGCGCCGCTATCGAATCCACCATTTACCACTGACATACTTGCCCATGGAAGCACCTGACTCGTTCCTGAAAACATATAAATATTTTTTTTTGTTTTAAGTTTCATTTATTTATTTAACATCTTATTGCACACACAAAAGTAAAAAAACATACAAAACAATAAAAGTAAAAAAAAATGGTAATGCTTCTCTTTAAGAGATAGTTTTATATGGAATCACTGGAAAATAGAGCGAGACGAAGATATCATTATCGGCCTAATTACGTCCACTGCTGAACATAAGCCTCCCCAAGAGAATGCCACTTTAGGTGAGCTGTCTATTGGGGGATTTGCCATAATCACCACGTCTGGTATGTTTGTGAGATACCGGATGCAGAGAATATTCATCATCAGGTTATTTTTGTCTCCACTGCAGGAGCACAACCCTCTCTCATCTGCCGGAGACAGACGGAGGATTCGGCCTACACTCCCCGCGCTGGCCAGACGGGTTGGGAATATTACAATCCTGTTAATATTATAAATGAGAAAGTTTGGATATTTGGATGTTGATGAAACTTGGATCGTGATGAAACTTGGCACACATATAGGTTAGGTCCTGGAATAGGACATAGGATAGTTGTTATACCGTGTTATACTTATTCCTACGGGAAAATTAATTAATTTGTAATGTTAAGTTGTCCACGCGGACGGAGTCGCGGGCAACACCTTTTTTTTTTTTAAATTTAAAAGTACTCTAATTATATTTTTGCTATATGCTATAGTCTGTAAAAGTACATAACTTATTATACATAACATACCTAAAAACATTTTTTTTTAAATATTTATTTAACACCTCCAAAAACAGTGACGTCGTAAGCGCGTCCTGTTTGTACTTAATCCTTCAACGATTAATAACTTTTTTATGCCTTTAAATGTCAGTCGTTTGCGGGTAAGTCGAGGGTGTGTGTGGTTGTGTGTGTGTGTGTGAGGGGGGGGGGGGGGGGGTTATGTGTGGGTGTGTTTTAATTTATATATATAATAAATTTATATATAAGCTAATTATGATTATAACAACATGTTTAGGCTGATAATTTTATTTAATTATATATCGTACACGTTCTTTGTATCTATCATTAAACATACAAAGAACATCACGAAAAAAATAAAATTATACAAAAGTTTAAATTTATTTCTAAAGAAATTTCTTCCTGCTAACCTGCGGTGAAGACAAGGGATTATGGAGAGGCAGTATTTTAATGTTCAGTTTTCAACTTAAGATGAAAAATATTTTAAAAAATAACATTCGCTCGCCTGTTGAATAAAAACTTAGTGTGAACTTATTGTTAATCCTATACAGAATGCTCAAGTTTTTAAATTCTCTCTGAAACTTGCCAGGCAATTTCCAACAATTAACCCAAAGAGGATGAAAGCGAACATGCACTTTCAATTAAACAACTTTTAGCCTCGCACCCTGACGCAGAGAATCCGACTAATTTTATAAATGCGAAAGTTTGTTACTCAATCACGCTTCAACCTCTGGACGGATCGGGATGAAACTTGGCACACATATAGGTTAGGTCCTGGAATAGGACATAGGATAGTTTTTATCCCGAAAAAACATCTGATTCCTATACATAATAGTTTGTGATGTTAAGTTGTCCACGCGGACGAAGTCGCGGGCAACAGCTAGTAGTAAATATTTCTACGTAAAGAAACGACACTCACCTCCCCCAGTTTAACGTCGCCCACAACAGAGCACGGCTGGCAGTACGCACTAATGGGCTGCCGCCTTTCGGTACAAAGTTACTACGTCAGTGCGTGATCGACGCTAAAAGTTAGAAAGAGAAGCACTGATGTTGTCATCGTATAACATTGTTCCTCCCTCGATGGACTATGCTCGCGCGCTGTATACAGCAGCCCTACAATAATTTACGCACACACAAAAACGTGTACAGACACGCTGGTGCCCTGTTCGCTTGTGTGGAGCGTCGGGGGTCTGCCAGTAGCGAGCTTTATTTCTTTGGCGTAGAGTTGAATTATACACGGAGGTAGTGCACCGTCTTGTCCAGAATGTCTTGCAGTGCAGTGAATCCCTAATGGGTGAGAATGTCGGGCTCAGGATAAATTGCTCAACCATGCGGGAGCGGGGGGGGGGGGGGGGCTGAGTCGAGCGACACATTCCGCTCAGTAATAGACATAGACAGGCTCTCGGGAGGGAATTAAAATGTTGAGACGTTTTGGGAGAACGCTCTACATAAGTTCTGGGAAGGAGCTGAGGTGTGGTTCCTGTGACCGAGTTTGATATATAGGAAGTAAGGAAAATATGGGTTGTACGTAACAAGTATGAAGTTTGGATACCACATGGGACGACGTAGAATAGTAGATTGTATCATAACGGAGCAAAATTTACGGAGAGGGCGTTTTTGTGAATCCAGAGCGAAGTGAGGGATTCAAAGTACGTCGCCCGAACCAAAAATATATTTTGCGCCCGAGTGATACACTCTACTTTTCACCACCCTCTATGAGAAAAAGGCGCCTCAAATTTTACTGTAATATAAAACATAGAGTATTATATAATAAACAACTAAATTGGAATTATCGTATCTAATAATAAAACTTTTTTTATTCTGCCGGCGGCGCGACTGTGGGCCGTCGTACCAGTCAGTCTTTATGCAAACAATATTTGCGTTCGATTTCTTTGGCGCTGAACACTAAGATGTACCAAATTCAAAAATTGCACGGAAAAGATAATTGCGGCGCACTTATAAAGAGGATTAAAAACTCATGACTGCCCGCTAGACGTTTCTTATAGAAAAAACCACCTTTGGGTGCACTTAAAGGCGAACCAAGTCGTCCTTTACAAATACGAGTAGATGGGATGAAAAAAAAATTCCATTTCTTAGCCAGTTAGGTTACCAAATAGGACTAAAGGATTTTCTTTCCGGTTTCATGCTAGTTTTGGTGCGATAATCACCACGCTTGGCAGGCGGATTGGTGATGGCAGTAATGATCTTAATGTACACAGGAGAACACTGATGCCCATCTCTGGTGCAATCCCTTAGTCGTCTTGACGCCACCCACGGGAAGATTAGAGCCCTATTCTAAGCCGGGAGCCACACGGCTAATCTAATTTAAAGTATAAGATCTCCTAATTTCGACAGCAGCCGCGTTTTCCTTTGTATATTAAGATCGTTACTGCCTGCCAAGCGTAGTGATTATGGCAATTCCTCCAATGGACAGCACACCAAGACTGGCATTCTATTGGATAGGCTTATGTTCAACAGTGGACGTATTTCAGCTAATGATGAGCAGTGAGAGTGGTTTGAATATAACAGTGTAAAATATTAAAAATTTTCACAGATACTGTTCTGTAATTCAGTAACTGAATGCCTTTCAAGACAAGTAACAAAATATACTTCAATCTTCAGAATGCCGTCCCTTACATGCTATTCTCTAAAATACAAACTCACGTGCGAGTCTCACTCAAGTAGCTTTACTCACTTCGAAACCTAATCCATTTGCATTCTGTAAACATTCTACAGAACTGTCGACGTGAAGTGAGTTCTTTCTTCACTTCACTTCGATAGTGCTCTGAAATGTTTACAGAATTACCAATGGATTAGGTTTCAAAGTGAGTAAATCATTTGAGGCACTGTGACATTAACAGTAACGACGCCATTTCAAAGTGAATGTGAAAGAGTTGTGGCTACTTGCGTGGAACAGAGCGATTGTTTGGAACGCTCCATCTAGTAGTACATAGAGATCTTTGGGAATAAATGATTTTGACTTGACTTTGACTTTGAGTGAGATTCGCCCGTGAGTTTATATTTTAGAGAACCGCACTACTGTAGTATGAAGACACTGGAGTCACTCGCGAACGTCTTCATAAGCGCGACTCGTTTGCGGCTCCATCAGATTTTTTAATAAAACCCACAAGAGAGCTGTCGTAAAACGATTTCTTCCGGCACATTCCTTACACGGGTTTACTGTTCCATAACGTATTACGGCGGAGATTTTTCAATGTGCGCAAAAATAAAGGCTATATCTTACCGTACAGCTTGCCGGCAGCCGGCAGCCGGCAGCCGCGTGCCGTTAACACATCCGACGGAAGCCGGTTCCAGAGTACTTCCTTCAGCTCCCTTGCCAAATGCCGTACGCATCCGTACGGCATATCTGCACCCTCAGACGTATCTAAGCCGTTATCATAAGGCTGTCTTTCCCCCAGTGCAGCCGCAAAGCAACTTGCCACGTGGGTACAATTTCCCTGCGCCCGTCATTGCGTCTTTTCTTTACGCGCGCGTTTTCACAAGGTACTTTATTGGGTCGGCTCTAATGCGTTTCGAAGGACGAGAAATGTGCATGAAAAATGACTTGGAATAAAAAAGGTGGATTTAAATTTTTCTTCAGTCGAGTCGGGATATTGGAAAAAATAGTTATCTATTGGAGAACAGCTTGAAGAGTTCACGAGCTTAATACCTTATTATTTAATTTTTATTACAGTTGTCGTAAAATTTAAAATGTCAACACAATCGATTCAGTAATTTGTTAGTTATCGGGCAGACAAAAAGACTGACAAAAGAATTCGCTACCTATTCGTCACATGTGGCCCTTCCGGTATTAGTAGGTACCGATTGACATTTGCGATTACTATTAATGGTACCGATTACACTGGTTAACAAATTTTAAGGTTTTGTTAATCCATGAAATGAGTTGTGCTAATTGCGAAAGAATACCTCTAAACATACATTTTGATTTAAGTTTTAAGGTCGAGTCAGCTCGCGTTATTTGTGGAATCAAATAAAAATCTTATGACTTAAGATAACATTATATTCATAAATCACATATTATAAAATTTAAAAATGAGTTAATATATTGCTTTTCCGTTTATAAATAATATCTACAGCCTCTCTCTTCAACGTCCAGCAGTAGTCTGCTAACATAGCAGGACTCCATTTGCCCTGGTATCGCTGTTCCATGCCTGAAATATCCTGGTGAAAACGTCGTTCGTCGCTAACATCTCCCATATTTTCAGGACAAAAATCCAAATGTGAGTCGAGAATATGTATTTTGAGGGACATTTTGCAACCGAGAGAGTACAATGCTTGGATCATATTCTTAAACAGGTTTTCATAGTCTTCAGATTTTTTTTTACTTAAGAAATTTTGAAAATTTTTTATCATGGATGTCCAGACCACACACGTAACAAAAATTTTTAGGATTGCTTTCACAGGAACGAGTCATAATCAAAAATATAAATTCACAAAGTTTTAGTTCAAACTTCACAATAAATCTAAAAACTAAATTTGTTTGATACACTTATGACGTTGCTGTAGGTTACAGTGCTATTACCACGTCATACACTAATTGTATTTTCACGGTGTTTGATAGCGAATGCCAGCGCAATCTTAACGTTCTTTATGATGTATTAAATCTAGTAAAGTAAAGCCGTGCTGTAATAACGAACAAATCGAAACTTGCGAGAGTGCGGCGAACGCAATACAAGATTAAACTTGCATAGCTCGATAACTCTAGCTAAGTCACTTGTAATATTATAACTAATGATTAGTATTTACCAAGTACTGCCTATTTTTGTATTTCATCATTCATGGGCAAAACCATTGTTAACCAGTGTTATTGGTACCGAATGGCGTATTTATTCATATCACGTATTGTATATGTATTGTATTATAAACTATGTAAGTATGCATATCTATTTATGTATATTTGTATGTTGCCGTGTGGTTTCCGGTAGAGTAGAATTCGACCACTCCAACTCTTCCCGTGGATGTCGTACAAGGCAACTGAGGGAATACATTATAAAACATCAATCAGGCCTCCCCAACCCGTCTGGCCAGCGCGGGGAGTGTACGCCAAATCCTCCGTCTGTCTCCGGCAGATGAGAGAGGGTTGTGCTCCTGCAGTGGAGACAAAATAACCTTATGATGATGATGATATTTGTACGTAATATATTAATGTAGAAAAGATATTTATTTATATAATATCTATTATGGAAACTTACTTAGAATCCAATAATTTTAAAGCTTCTTTTATTTTTAAAATGGTTTAAAAAATTTACAACGGGTTTGCGTGGACAAAAAGAATTGATCTCGGCTAGATAATTCTCATTTCTGGAAATATTCCCATGTTTTCAATATGACGACTCGACTGAACAAATTTTTTTTTTTACAAATGGTTCTACAATTTTTAAGGACGCATTTTCGGGATGAATACAACATTCTCAATCTGGAAAAAAAACAAGTTTCCATAGAGACTACTCGAATGAAACAAAATTAAACACTTTTTGTTCAAAGTCATATTGCAGATTCTTTTTTTAAATGGCTCTGATATTGTTATTATTGGTTTTCAGGAACAAAATCAGACTTCGCCTATGTGAGTTTCATTTCAAATGAAGTAAGTTCATCCAGGTTCTAACCATAGATGGATCGCGTGAACGTTTTATTGGACGAACAGTACAGGCGGGAGCCAAGTCAAATTGTTTAAGCTCATCTGTGGTCGGGAATATTACCGTAATCCCTGGCCGGGAATCTCGCCGGATTGCCGGAGTTTTCCAATAAACTCACTGCGGAAATATAGCATTTTATTTACGACTATTGTCTTTTTGTTTATTGTTGTTGTTTTAAAGTTAAATCCACTGGGAAAGGCCAAGGCTTTACAGTCGTTCTGCCTATTCGGTTGTGGTGAATTAAATTAGCGCAGAGTAACTGAAATAATTGTTGTCGTCCATCGCAATTATTCGTATTCGACGGGTAGCAAGAGAAAGGAACGTGTTTATTTAACATAGCCAATGCAAAGTTATACAGTGCGGATAAAGACGACTTTACATTGTAGATACGAGTTCAAAGGACTAAGATGGACTGTCGTTTGTCTGTAAATACAGCAGTTCTTTGATCTTTCAACCAGTAAATACTATAAATATAGTTTCAATTCAGTTTACAATACCTATATTATTAGCCGTGTGGTTCCCGGCTTAGAATAGGGCCATCCCTATCTTTCCCGTGAGTGTCGGCAAGGCGACTAAGGGATTGCACCAGGGACGGGCAGCAGCGTTCTCCTGTGTGTGTAGGTTAAGATCATTGCTGCGATCGCCAATCCGCCTGCCAAGCGTGGTGATTATCGCAAATCCCCCAATGGACCACTTACTAAAAGTGGTATTATATTGGGGAGGCCTATGTCCAGCAGTGGACGTATTTAGGCTGATGATGATGATTATATGTAATAAATAAAAACACTTCCTGGAAACTCGGAGGAATGAGGATTAATCACATAACAAGATATTAGAGTTTTAATTAGTATTGCGTATACGCTATAAATTTCTAAGCATATTATTTTTTTAATGAATAAAATCCATCAAGGAATTACGAAGTTATTAAAGTTTTGTTTAACGGCTAATTCGAAACGCGCGCTCTCGCTGGTGACGTCATTTGTTGCAACTTGCGCGATCCCAGTTCCCGCACTGTGTATGTATGGCAGACTGCGCTAGTGCGCTGCGGCTCGCTCGACCAGCGATGCGTCACATGGCGTCATATCCGGTCGTTGCGCACTAAAATCGCTGTAACTTCGTCATATTTGATCAGATAAAAATATTTTTTTCATAGTATTTTTTGTTTTTTATCGCTAAATATCTGCACACTTAACAATAAACGTGGCTGATCCTCTTTCATATTACAGACTCGAACTACATGGCGGGCGATGGCGATGGCGAAAGCGGGAGTGGAAGCGGAAGCGGGAGCGGGGAAATGTCAGAGATCAACTCAGCAACAATAGTCCATTAGTACACCCTTCCATACAAGCGAACAGAGTTAAACACCATACACACACAGGCGCACCAGCCTGTAAGTATACTTTTGCGTGTGTGCGTAAATTATAGTAGTGCTACTGCAACCTGCGCGCGAACATAGTCAATGGAGAAAGGGACAACGTTATACGTCAACAACGTAAGAGCTCCTCTTTCTAACTTATAGCGTGGATCGCTCGAAGTCGGTTGATAGCGCCTTTTTACCAGCAGGCGGTGGAATCCTATAGTACTGCCAGCTGTGCTCTATTTAGCGGGCGACGTTACAATGAGGTGATTGTCGCTTATTTATGTAGTATATTATAATATTGTATTTTTATTCTTATTTAAACTATATATTGGGCTCGATTCTGAAGGCACAACGTTAAAATTTGATAGCATTAAAACTGTTGCTATCCTTGTCACATAGTATTATGAAGATAAAGACGAAACCAATTTTAGTGCTGTCAAATTTTAAATGTGTGCCTTCAGAATCGAGCCCATTATAAGTACATCCCTGTCGTAATTTTCGGTTATCCGACACTGTTAGGTCTCAGGTTAGGTCTCAGCAGAAATCAGTGCTCTGCCCTCACAGGCAAAGCAGTATGCTGAGCTGGGGCCTGTTTGCTGCTGCAGCACACATACTGTGTCTACTACAGTGTTGCCTCACTGCACTGTTGCCCCCTCCTCTACAGGTCGGTCGCACGCCTTGGTTCTACTCCCGGTTTGTCGGATAAGTTCCTCGCGTTGTTTCTGCTCCTCGTGCAAACGAATGTAATATTAAATTATCGTCCGACAAGCCGTGTGACGTGATCCCGGCATGACACCCGAATTTTAATTCTAGTTTAGTATTGTTTCTGTTTGTATGTAATGTTGCACTGTATGTTTTAAATTGTTTTCTCTGGTTCTTATAATTTTTATTTAATTTTTTTTCCTTTTTCTTGCTTTGTTGGTTTTTTCTTTGTGTGTGCCAATTATGGTAGTAAATAAATGTTTTTCTTTCTTTTTTTTTTGTATGTAGAATAGATAAAATAAATAAATATCTCACACATTCACACCAATTATTCAGTCCCAAACTAGGCAGAGCCTGTGGTATGGTTACTAGATAACGGATAGACATACTTAAATAAATATATAAACATCCAAGACTTGGGTACAAACATTCATATTCATCATACGAACATTTGTCCCTAGCGGGATTCGAACCCGCAACCTCCGGCGTGGCAGTCCGACAGCTTCCCGTTCCGCCACGGAGGTCATCAGAATAGAATAAGAATGGAATGGAATAGAATCGAATAGAATAGAATATGTCATTTATTCATAGCCACGGCACACACATACATGAGAAATAAACAGAATAGAATTAATAAATTACAATTTAAAAATAATCAAGGTACCTATGTGTCGCAGCAACGAAATGGCGCTGACTCAGCATAATGCTGCAGCGCTGGTATTCTGTCAGCACCCGGTCAAGTGACGTATGTGTTTTGTCGCAGCCAATAAATGATTCTATTCTGTTCTAGTAATATTCTCTGCAATTACTACTTAACAACACCGCCCGCCCCACACTCGATAAGTAATCAACTGACCTGTCATAAAATTTGTCATTTCACGAGCGAACACGCTGCGAAGTCTCGGGAAATTTATAATTCGATCTTCGTCGAACCGCCCCCATCATAAATAAAGCGGAGGTTATTGAGAGCGGCCCGGGATGAGGCGGACTTACTGCCGCTATAATGGAGATTACCTATAATCCCCCAAGTGGCGCGAGAGCCTTCCCCAAACTCTTCAGCAATCACAATAATCGCCAAGTCACCTCTGGGACGACACGTCGCTCGCCAGGAAGGTGCAAGTTCGCTTCGTCTTCATTATCGCCGGGAAAAAGTTGGCGAACTCTGAGCGAACGACTTTGAGTTCAATAGTTATGTCATTTGATTTAAAAGCATTGAAGCGAAGATGAAGCTTTTTCTATACCCAGTAACGTTACGGAATTACATAGTACCTACTTGCGACGAAAACACGGCACAGTAGATTAATATGGACATCGCTTTTCACCTTATTTTATAAATAAATTATTTTTTTCAATCATACAAACATACATAATGCTCACACCTTGATCGCAGAGGGGTAGGCAGAGACGATGCGCGATCCTGTCACACTTCACTCTCATTCATCAATCTTTTCAGGCACCTCCTTTTATTTATCTCACTGCGGACCCCAGCCTTTTTGAGGACATCACTAATTTGATCCTTGACGACGTCCTCCTAGGACGACCTCTAGCTGTAGTTCCTTCCACATTCGCACTGTATATTACTTTTGTCATTCTTCTTTCACTCATACGCTCTAAATGTCCAAACCAACGCAAAATACTCTTCTCTACCTTCGTTACTACATCTTCTTTTAAACCACACTTCTTACGTATCACTGCATTTCTTACTCTATCACATAACTTCACTCTACATACTTACTTAAAGTCCGCATCTCAATTAATTTAAAAAATGTTTTTATTTAATACACTTATACCCCATAATACCCCACAAATGTGGTTTTTCACTTTGACTGAGGAGAAACAGTCTCACAACCGTATCGAGTACTGTAGTGCGATTCTGTAAAAAGTTGCTTTGCAACTCGACTTCGAAATTGCTTAGTAATTCAAATTCGTATCCCGTAAAGTTTACGGTCGTTCGATTTCTATACCAGCGCCACACTTTCGGGCGCGACGGCGGGTTGTAACTACTGTTAAATGGACATGTTGACGTTGGTTTGTATGAGATGACGTTTAGAATCGTATCCTGTAGCAACATTACGCACGTCGTTCAATTCGAAACTCGTGCCTGCATTCGACGAAGTTGTAGTACTTTGTGCGTGAAAATTTGCACGAATATTGTGGAATTGCTGTAGAGAAATTCTGTAAAGCTTAACTTAGCAACCATAATCTAAATCCGCCGTGAGATTTCACACGTAGCAGTTTTGTATGGTATCTGAGTATATATCTTGCGCTTGGTTTCTGTAATTGGTCACGAACGTTTATTGCTGTAACTTGTAGTTCGCTTCACCTTTTTCACCTACTTCACCTTTACAACGAATTTTAATCCGGGCATTGTAGATTATTAAATGAGGGATGTGGAATGTCCATGTTTATATTGCCGTAGTTTAGTGAATAAATGAATTTTGAAAAACCCTTCCTTAGTGCTTGCCTATGTTGTCTGAAGCCGAGGTATCTCATGCTCGAAGCAAAAATAAAATGTGGAAGTGCATTAAGTGTTCCCTCCCATCGATGGTAAAACAGCCGCTTACCAGTGGTTACTCCGGCGTCACTCCATCATCCCCAAATGCATTTAGCGTACCAGTGGATATCAGCAACACGATATCGAAACTACAACAAGACGTAGCTACCATCCTTGCTAACGTGGCCGCAGTACAAGTCCAGCTGGTGGATATACAAACGTCTCAAACCGAAATTAAGGACACAATTCAAAGTCATGGTGAAAGAATTTCACTACTGGAAAGTAAATTAACTGACTTGGATAGAAAACAGATCGATATGGAAACCATGGAAAGCAATGTATCTTTGCTAAAGTCTGAAGTTCAAAAACTTCAGACCTTCCAAGACGATTCCGAACAACAAAAACTCCTGCAATCGCTAGAAATAAAGGGCCTGCCTATATTGAGCGACGAAGAACTAAAAACCTCTTTAGTTCGCTTTACACAATCCACTGATCACCCCCTCAACGATCAAGATATCTTAGAAATAAAACAACAAAGAAGGGGCAAGCAGTCAGGTAACGTTTGTTTGAAATTTCATACAAATCAACAACGCAATAGTCTTTTATCCGCGGTTAGAAAGCTAAAGAATCTAAAAATAACAAATTTTCTTCCGAACTATGATGGAGAAAACACTAAGATCTATTTTAACGAAATGCTAACCTTCAGGAAAAAAATGCTATTGTCAAAATCCAAGACTCTAGCAAGCGAGAACAATTTTAAATATGTCTGGATTAAAAACGGCCAGGTGCATGTGAAAAAATTGAATGGAAAAAATGAACCCTACTTTATAGTGAAAACAGAAAACGATTACGAAATTTTTTTTCAATAACTTTGTTACATATAGTGCATATTATTACCACGCTGGTCGTGCTACTTTGCCTTGTATTGCCTTTTTTGTACCATAATAACAAAAACATAGTCACCACCAATTCACATTATATAAACAAAGACGTTACCTTACCTTGTAGGTGTTTAAATGGTCGTACACAGCCACACTACACTTATACACATCAAACAGAACACAAACCAACACTTCTCAACTATTGTTTATGCTATAGCTTATCTGAGTTGAACAATGATCGGAACGGGGCATTTCACTCCAGTCACTTATTTTGTCAAACAATATTTATTATGAGCATACACTTATTATTTACAATTACAATGATTTCGTTGCGATTCTGCGTTATTTTATTAATTTTTTTACAACATTCAACAGCACGTTCCCGCTATAACAATGCGTCATGCGCCGGCGCCGGCAAGCTTTCTACTAGATTTTTGTATGCGAATGCAATCATATATGGGTCAAGGACAGGGACGATGCATAGCAAAACACTCCGCCGTACTCTCAATAACTACAACTTTAGCTACACGAGTACGGGAACTGCTGTCATGGGTTGCCTTCTAAACAATACCATACACTCACTACAAATTTCCGAATGTCGGGCTAGGGCTGCCACAGTCAATCCATTTAAATTCGACTTTTTGTTTGTTTTATCACAATGGTACACTTAAATAATGATAACGTAATGTCTGACTTGGCAGGACTCTTACCCGCAAACCATTATGTAATAGATCTACCTGAACAGTGTAAAAGTATAATTCCTCCTAACTCGTGTTATAAAATATTAAACCTAAACATACGCAGCTTAAACTCGAACATAGATTTATTATGTGTTCTATTAAGTAGATTTGTATTCGATTTCATTGTGTTGACTGAGTGCTGGCTTAAGAACTGCTCATACTTTCCTGCTATGGACTCATATAATTGCTACCAAACCACGAATCACTTGAATAAAGCTGACGGCGTTGTAGTATATAAGCACCAACATATAAATGCATCTATTTCTGAAATAATATTGACTGAAGCCTCAGGCCTTTTTGTTCAACTTGAAAATAATACATCCATAGTGGCAGTTTATAGATCCCCTTCTAATGAGAGTATTGACAACTTTTTAACCTCTTTGAATAAATTTCTAGGCGACATGAAAGAACAAAATAATATTATCCTTTGTGGAGACATAAATGTTAACATTGCGGACGGATCTGATGATTACAGACAATATGCATACCTCTGCTGTTTAGGGACCCACGGCTTGTCCCCTGCTTTCATTTCTCCTACAAGAGAAAACAGTTGCATCGATCACGTGATGCTGAAATCAAACGCACATATTGTAGTAACGACAGTAGTCTGCACTACAAGTATTACTGATCATTCTCCTGTGGTAATTGCTGTGAACAAGAAACAGCAAACTCAATCTACCAGTTGCAAGCGATCAATCAGTCGCACGGACTTTGAAACCGTCATCAAGAAACTTCAGGTCTTCGACTGGTCGGATGTTTTAGAAGAGAGTGATGTAAATGTTGCCACTCAAAAATTTTTTCATGCACTATCCGAAATCGTGGCTAATAATACCTCAACTAAAATGGTTACTATAAAAACGAAAAATAAAAAACCATGGATAACGCCAGGTTTAATAAAATGCTTCAGAAAACGGGATAAACTCCACCTGAAACATAAACGCAACCCAGATAATATAAATCTTAAAGAGGCTTATAGACGATATCGTAATATTTGCAAAAGAGCTACTCTGACGGCTAAAGACATTTTTACGAGGAGAGAATTTGCAGTAAACCGCAACAACCCAAAAAAACTTTGGAATGCCATAAAGGATGCAGCAATGCTACCTTCAAAAAAGGGAAATGATAATGCGTCATCTCTTATTACCGATAGCAACTCTATTAACGCCGTCAATTCCTTCTTTGTGGATGTTGGGCGACGTTTGGCAGTTACAACATTGGACAGACTTGGAAAACAGGAAACCGATTTAAATAAACAATCAAACTCCCATAATAAAATATCGAACTCATTTTTCATGGCGCCTACAACTAATTCCGAGATTACTACGGTAATTAATACGCTCAAAGACAGTGGAGCTTGTGGATGGGACGGTTTCAGCACAAAACTGATTAAACGACTAAATCGATGTATTGCTGTCCCTCTGTCACATATTTTCAATCTGTCTTTTAGTAGTGGTATTTTTCCTACAGCTTTCAAAAAGCCATAGTTGTGCCCATTCTAAAATCAGGAAATGCTGCACTAGTAAACAACTACCGCCCAATTTCCCTGCTACCGGCCCTTTCAAAAGTTATAGAAAAACTAGTTAAAATCAGACTCATGAAATTCGTCAACAAAAATAATCTCCTATCATGTAACCAATTTGGCTTCAGAGAGAAGTTATCTACTGCAGATGCAGTAACTACACTGGTTGAGCACATAGTGGATCAACTAGATGAGGGCAAGCATTGCATTGGTGTATTTTTGGACCTAGCAAAGGCGTTTGATACCGTATCATTATCTATACTTCTGAATAAACTGGAACAAATCGGTGTCAGAGGTTTAGCTGCTCAGTGGTTTTCGTCATATTTGTTGGGAAGAATACAATGTACTAGAATCGACAACAGGATTAGTGATTCACTGACCGTAGCTTATGGCGTTCCTCAGGGTAGCGTTCTGGGCCCATTGCTGTTTCTAATATATATAGATGGTCTGTGTAGCTTAAAATTGGAAGGTTGCAGAATTTTAACCTACGCTGACGATACTGTTCTCCTTTTCGCTGGCTCATCTTGGAAAAATACCTTACATTTGGCAACTCAGGGTCTCCAAATAACAAAATGCTGGCTAGAAAACAATCTCCTAACGTTGAATGTGAAAAAGACTAAAGGCATTTGCTTTCGTATAACTGAACGTTCTAAACCTACCATTTCCATATCACTGAAACTACATATGTGCGAGACTGAAAGAGCGAACAATGTATGTGATTGCCCTGAGATTGAAATTGTTGACAGTGTAAAGTATTTGGGAGTAATGATTGATAAAAAGTTAAACTGGACTGCTCACATTAACTACATGTCCAACCGCCTTCGTAGACTAATTTACATATTTCAAAGGATACGAAACTGTGGAGATATCAGTCTGCTAAAGAATATATACATAGCCCTAGCAGAATCCTTGTCCTCCTACTGTATTGTGGCCTGGGGTGGTGCTGCAAAGACCCATCTACTAACTCTTGAAAGAGCCCAAAGAGCAATTCTGAAAGTCCTATTCCGTAAACCATTTCAATATCCAACTAGCGATCTGTATAAAGAACTAGGAATCTTAAATATTAGACAAACATTTATATTAAATATTTTTAAACGTCTAAAAAAGGAAAGATTAAACAAGACGCAAGTCCGGGCACCAACCAACAGAACGGTTAGGCTGAAAGGGAAACAAATGGCTCCCCCTTGCAGGACAAAATTCGCACAGGGTTTCTACGGATTCCTGGCACCTTTTGTTCATAACATAGCTTTGAAAGAATTTTACTATAATGAAAGAGATTTAACTTTATCTGCAATAGTTAAGTGGCTTAAGTGCAAAAACTACGACGACACAGAGCGGTTATTCGAAATTCTATATTAGAATAACAAATAGAACATACTACTTAGATAGACGCGTGTCATGAGCAATTAGTTGACAGTCACATCCACACATACCCCCCCCCCCCACACACACACACAACATACACACACTCGACTTACCCGCAAACACACCCCCTCGTTCACACACACACACACAACCATTTCTTCCACGACCCTTATTTTCATGAATGTTTTTATTATTATATGTATAATTTTTCTTTTTAATTTAATTTTTTATTTTTTTTAGTTTAGACCTTTTTTGTTTTTTAATCTTCCATTACTGTAATGTTATATAGAATATTTATCTATGTACACAAAATAATTAATTACCTGTTTTATAACTCACTATACTGACTACTGCGTTACGGCCTGTGGGTCAGTGCAGTAGCTCAGTTCTTACTTTGTTGCACAGTGCTACACCCTGTATGTCTACTTGTAAGTTATTTATAAATTTATAGTTTAATCAACTATTAGATTAAGGGTTTAAATAAATAATTTTTGAATTTTGAATTTTTGAATGTTGTATAAGGAACATTTGTGCAAAAGTTCAAGCCTCTAGCTAGACTCAGCGGTTTGGGCTGTCGTTGATATGTGAGTCAGTCAGTCAGTTTCTTCTTATAGATATAGATGAATTACCAATACGATATCCTTATAAAATAATTTTGCTAATTAATATTTTTTTCTCTGCTATTCTTATCCTCTACCAAAGGTTGTAAGGAAACATCGCTTTAAGGGATATTACCGCCTAGATATACAAGTGTATTCTACTTTATTGTGTATCTTTATCGTGCAATGAAGATTAAATGAATTGAATTGAAATTTTACAATAAATCTCGGAAAAACTCTCGGAATATCTCATCATCATCATCAGGTCATTTTTGTCTCCACTGTAGGAGCACAACCCTCTCTCATCTGCCGGAGACAGACGGAGGATTCGGCCTACACTCCCCGCGCTGGCCAGACGGGTTGGGGAGGCCTGATTGATGTTTTATAATGTATTCCGTTAGTTGCCTTGTACGACATCCACGGGAACAGTTGGAGTGGTCCTATTCTACTCCAACGGAAACTACACGGCACTTATTAGAATAAATAATGTAAAACAATATACCAATGAGGGCGCAATTTAAAACTGGGTTACCTGTGACGGTAACTGGTTACATTTGGATCGAGTATAACGTTATAATTAAACTAGTACATATGTCTTCCCTTTTTATTGTGAGACTCTAGTATATATTATCTTTGTTGTGAGCTACTAAGTACAATATCTCGAACATAGAAGTTTCCAGTTTCAAGTTCTTTAGTTTTAAAGTAAGCTGAGTCAGAACTCCTTCCAAGTAAAATTAACCTTATGAAATTTACTTTAAGTCAAAGGAAAGAGTTGAGTGGTACTATTCTACTCTACCGAAAAACAACACGGCAATATCGGAATATCTATGTTCACATAAACATTTCGTCGCAAGTATATGATATACTACCTAATTTCGATGAATTGAAAAATCCAACTTAAAACATTTTCCGTAAGACCTTTAACAATATGGACTTATAAAAACTTATAAACTGGTAATTGTATTTGTTTATACAATAAAGTGTATTGTATTGTGTTGAGTTGTATTGTCTCGAGCTAAAAAAACCTATTTAAAAATGTCTGGTTTTCATTAACGGTCCCAGAAGTTATTAGAATTTTTCGTGGTACGAAACGGTTTGTTGCAAGAGAACATGTTGCCGCATATGGAAGCTACAGGCAAAGTGCAAAGAGAGAAAAAAGCGCGAACCGACCAAACTGGTGCGAAATTAAAATGTGCTCAACTATTTTAATACAATTACACTTTGCAATTAAAAACTTCCTTTACGACACTAAAAACAGCAATTCAAATTACTGGTACTTTAAACGGAAGAAAATAATCATATTTATATGATTTTTTATTGCATATGAGTACACTTGGTACATTTATACACGTCATTATTTTTATCGTCTACCGCTTCCTAGGTGTTAGCGCTGTGAAGAAGAAACGGCGCAACAGACTTCACGCAACACTCTTCCATAATATCAGCACTTAGACGTCCACTGCTGGACATAGGCCTTCCCCAATGAACGCCACCACACCCGGTCCTCTGCCCTCGGCATCCATCTGCTTCCGGCCACCATTTTCAGGTCGTCGGTCCACCTGGCGGCAATTACTCTTTATTACATTATAAAAATACACAGCCATAATAATAAAGTGGCTTACTCTTGTACATCTGGGCGGTCTTATCGCTAAAAGCGAAAGACCGAAGGTTTAAGGTAATTTGTGCAGTTAAATAAAGGTAGGATTAGGCTTTTTACATACATACTCGTACATACATACATACATACATACATACATACATACATACATAATGCTCACGCCTTGGTCCCAGAGGGGAAGGCAGAGACGATGTATCGCCACTTTAAAGTTTTGATATTTGGTTGTTTGTTACTCAATCACGCTCCAACCACTGGACGGATCGGGATGAAACTTGGCACACATATAGGTTCTGCTATGATGATGTCCTATTCCAGGACCTATTCTGGAATTGGACATCATCATGTTAGCCCCTAGATGTCCACTGCTGGACATAGGCCTTCCCCAATGAACGCCACCACACCCGGTCCTCCGCCCTCCGCATCCAGCCGCTACCGACCACCTTCTTCAGGTCGTCGGAATATTACATAGGATAGTTTTTATCTCGAAAAAACCATCTCATTTCTACGGGAAATACATAATAATTTGTGATGTTAAGTGGTCCACGCGGACGAAGTCGCGGGCAACAGCTAGTATAATATAACTTGGTACCCTAATGGCAAAAAGGTAAAGAACAACGAATGTTCTCCGTCGTCTAAATTTTGTAATTAATTGGGTGGTGAGGTACCTATGCAAAGGAGGGGGGCGGGGGAAATTTATTTGCTTTCAATTAGGCCTACCCACGTCCAACCCTGATTGGGCTTTTTGTGTCGACTTCCTGTCGCGTACGCTGTAAAACGATTAGATATTGATTTCGTCACCTCAGCGGTTTTATATATAAAAAAGAAGCGGTTTTATATATAAATAATAATAGTATTGTGGTTTACGATTTATGACGTATTAAAAAAAACTGACTAGATCTCGTTCAAACCAATTTTAAGTGGCAGTTTGCATGGCAATGTACATCATATATTTTTTTTAGTTTTATCATTCTCTTATTTTAGAAGTTACAGGGGGGGGGGGGGGGGGACGACGACGACACATTTTACAACTTTGGAAATGTCTTCGCGCAAACTATTCTAAGTATGGGGAACCCCAAAATTTTTAATTTTTTTTTCTATTTTTTGTATGAAAATCTTAATGCGGTTCACAGAATACATCTACTTACCAAGTTTCGACAGTATAGTTCTTATAGTTTCGGAATAAAGTGGCTGTGACATACGGACGGACAGACAGACAGACATGACGAATCCATAAGGGTTCCGTTTTTGCCATTTGGCTACGGAACCCTAAAAAGACTTCTCAACTCAGCTCAGGCCACAGCCAGAAACTAAATATTACTACGTAAAGAAGCGACACTCACCCCCCACCCCCACCTAGGTCCTCAAGACCCTCACCTATCCCAAATCCAACACCAAATTCTTTTTCAATTCCTTCACTGTCCGAGCCGCGCAGATGTGGAATAAACTGCCGACGGCCATTCGAGATAGTACGTCGGTGACATCCTTTAATACTAAACTAAAAGAGCACTATCTGTCTCACTCAGTATAATATGGTATGTATGTATTTATGTAAGTATGTTTATTATATATATATAGTTCAGGTATTTAGTTATTATGTAGTATATTATGCACTTATTTTGCCCCCCTCGCTCTTACTGCCTTGTCTCACACCCTGTAAGGTTGGCTGGAAGAGATCTTTTTTAGAGATAAGCTCACCTTTGTACATACCATTTATTACTGTATTTAGTTTTAAGATGTGCGATAATGAATATATGATAGTTTAACGTCGCCCGCAAATAGAGTACGACTGGCAGTACGAAGTTACTACGCCAGCGCGCTATCGTCCGGCGCTGAGAGATCGACAATATAAGTTAGAAAGAGAAGCACGCATGTTGTTGACGTTGTTCCTCTCTCGATCGACTATGCTCGCGCACTGGGTGCAGTAGCCCTATAATAATTTACGCACACATACGCGCGAGTATGGACAGGTTGGTGCGCCTGTACTAGTAGTGTATGAAATGCAAGGGTTTGTTGTCATATCACCTGTAAATAGCTGAATCTGCCCGGTCCACCTTATTTCAGATACACAGGTTTCATAAAATAACTTTCTATTCAAACTAAGACAAGCAAAATTCTAATTTATATCAGTGTCTTCAACAAACAAATCTTTTTTCGCTCCCAAAACTCGTGTTAACTTTGAATTCATAACTTGGAACTTGGGAAATTCCATCGTATTTCATATTTATGTCTAATATTGTCAGATACATCCCTGTAGGCTAATATAATCGACATCGCCGCTCCGTGGTGGAGCCGCCATCATAAAGTGTGGGTAGGCCGCGAAGCTAAAATTTTTACGAATTATTGTCCTCCAGGAAGCACTTACAGCCCCCCTCCCGATAGTAGGGAGACTTAGGGGGGCACGCATATCGTGTTATAAAGGAAAAGTGTCTCGATTCCTACATTTTGTCTTTACTTATGGCTCTTAGGAGTTTTACTCAAGACTATGGCACATAATATCTCTGGAGCGATCGAAGGAGTGTGGGGAACAAACTTTATGTACTCACAGACGATCAGACTACGCAGATACCAGTTAATATACATATTTTCTGAGGAAATATACCGCAAAATACTTGATGGTAATGTAACGAGCCAGACGTTCAAAGCCAAATTTAAAATAATATATATATATCTAGTTATGGATAGTAGAAAGAAGATCCTTCAATACAAATTATTGAATTAAAATATATTTAATAATGATTCAATTGTCGCACAAATATGATGTATTTGACTCTCGGGAATATTAGAGATAATTTCTATGGGGAAATTTGATTTCATAATAGGTTCAAGTAACAAACTCCAATAAAATATTAAATATTACTGAAATTAGGTGCAAGTGAGTTAATCAGCCGTAGTATGGGTTGTGCTCGTAGTAGAGGGTTCGAGGAGATGGTATATTCTTTGAAATCGGAATGTTCGAATCTCATTAGTGGAGTATGACGTTGAAATCTAAAAAAATCAAAATCAGAATATTTATTTTCAGGATTGGAATGCATTATTGATTTTTCTATTTTTTCACTCTTTTGTTTAACAAAATTGGCTAGGATATAAAAGGCGAGGGGGGGGCCGCGACGGGGTCTTTTGATTGACTGTCTTTTGGGGTAAGGGGTTACGCTGCCCAATTTTTACGCGATTAAATTTTAATACAGTTATAGGTTGTGATATTGAAAAAATTATTGATTTTGAGCTAGATTGCAAGAAATTGGAATCTAGTTTAGTTTATTGGTGTGCTTAGGCAATATTCTGATTGGTGAGTGAAGGTCTAGGCGGGGACCTGAACATCACAGTGGCGACACACGTCTCGATTCTTCACTAGCTAATCAGGTATTGAACGGTTTCTTGGAGAGAGAGCCGGTCCGTGTTATATTCCACAGCGGATTACATCTCCACGTCATTTGACGGCGATTCAAACGAATTATTCACAATGTCTAGACAGTGATTGTTGTGTTTGATTCCAAGAAGCGTCTGCAACTGCCGTTCCTTATCTATATATTTATATATACACTGTTTATTAGGGCTCGGTCTTTGAGGCGTTTCCTAACCCCTCAGTCTCATTGACCAATACACAGGCCATAGGGATAGGTACACTGGGATTGGCCCCCACATAGAGCTGTTGAAATAGCATAGTTAGAAGGCTTCCATTGCACCTTGGAACCCTACAGAACACACCTACGAAATTAACGTTAAATGTCGAGGCTATGGTCTCTAGTTGTTGAATTACATTTACTAGCAGCTTAGGGATCGCAAGGTTAGACAATGCTATAGGTAGGTAAAGCCTAAATAAAAGTATTGATTAAATAATTAAATGGGAAGGGATTGTGTAAAATAATCAAGCTAAAACTAAGGTTCGTGCAAATTAACTAAAGAAACTCGGAAATAAATAAATTCGATAAATTGATAAAATTAACTTGTAAATGCGTGTGTTAAAGAATTTCAAAATTGATGTTTTAAATTCAAATGATAAACAATTAGTTTTGGATAGTGTGAGATTGGTTCTTGGTGGTTTTCATATGTTGTACTACCAGAATTTGAATATTAAGTCTTAAAGTCCTAAATTGGTTTTCCAAACTATATTTTCTTAGTCTCAACTTCATGCACTAAAGATAGATTTGTTTTACTACGGAAAATTGATTTCCTAGATATTTACTTATACCAAACGGAGAGTATTATCTATAGTAGTCACTGACTGGTCTAGTCTTTAGCAGCAATTGTTCCTATGTGCATCCAGATGTCTGGAAGGCTTGGAAAACTAAACCTGGAACCTATCTAATTTGATCTTAATTTACAATACCATAATTACCAAGAATTAGTCACACTTCATAGAACTTGAACCATAGAAATATATTTGGTTTCGAGTAGATAAGCTCAAATATGTACGGAGTGGATATTGTAGCAATAGTCGAGATGCAGAAGTATAAGTTGTGTCCAAGGACTGTTAGATAGGCCAAATTATTGAATATATAAATAATGGCATAGCAGGAGGGAGATTGGAGGTTAGGGAGGAGAACTAGAATAACCTCAGTCTTCCTGTCTTGACTATAAAGTCTTCGTTCTTCCTTTTTCATATCTTACCTACGGGTTTTCAAGTTCCTCTTAGATTAAAGGAAACTTTCAGATTTAATATATGCAAAACAGATAATTTTAGTACAGTTTAGTCTTGGGTTAAATACCTGAAAGACAATTGAGCAGGCTGATGTTATTCTATGGGGATTGGAAGGTGGTTCTCCTCCCCTCCCGTTATGCCGCATTAAATTAAATTATCTATATGATTTATTAGTCTTAATTTTATCACTATATTTTGTAGAATTATCTATAGGTTGTATGGTTTTCACAATGGGTCTCAGGTCTTAGCGTTTTCACGTTGTTTTAATATATGCTACAGTTCGGCTCTAGTAGTAGTAGGTTATCTAGGTAGGTTCGATATAGGTGAGTAATGTATGGGAAATAAATGGGACTAGCTCTTAATCCAACAGGTTTCTATAAATCGTTTATTCAGCTAATTAATAATGTTAAGGATAAATTAAGTTTAGCTTTTATTTGATAGGTATATTATTATTAGGTTTTGAATACCGTATTGTGTTATCTCATTCAAAGTTCGTGGGTTACAATTCTTAAATCACAACGTAGGTCCGTTATTATCTTTATAATCACTAGACGATCACATCGGCCAATACATAGTATGTTCAAAGCTATTAGGTAGGTATAGGTATAGTAAGTAATAGGTAGGTATAATAGGTAGGTATAGTATAGTTTGAAAAGGTTAGAGTAGGGTTAGTTAGGATAGGCTGTATATTAAATTCAAAATTAAAGTTAAGAATAATTAAATAAAGTAGAAAATTTGAAAGGAATAGGAGGGGGGGGGGGTACATTTTGGTGCCGTGACCAGGATTAGTATTTGGGAGTTACTATGGGATATTAGTCTAGATTTCATTTTTACGCTTTGAAGTAACTATGTACAGTGATCAACGTTCGTTGATCACATTTTGATGTTCGTGTAATGGAAGTGAATAACACAATACGGAAAGTCGGTTTAGATAGAGTACAATGCAACATGCATTATTGCACATTTAGGCAGTTCAATAAGTTTGGTTTGGTTGGGTTTAAGTTTGGGTTGGCTCAATAGGTTATTTTTATGCTAACATGGTAGAAACAAACATAGATGTGGTCCCATACTATAAATTAGTCCTAATAAATAGAATAGGCCGGTATTCAGTTGGTCTATTGGTCATTAATCAATGGGCACAATTATCATTTTATTTAGTTAAGATAATAAATTA
Organism: Esperia sulphurella; assembly: GCA_947086405.1. Lineage (NCBI taxonomy): Eukaryota > Metazoa > Arthropoda > Insecta > Lepidoptera > Oecophoridae > Esperia > Esperia sulphurella. The sequence goes on from OX352258.1 coordinate 18,957,556, forward strand.
ATTTATTTAAAATTAATCAGTCTTGCCATAGGGATACAGAACATTCTAAATAAAATAAAATAAAAGTTAATAGTACTTAGTTGAAATATGACAGATCTGCTGTATGGAACTGTGGTTCTGTATAAAAAATCACTGTTTATTCTGTGGTAATACAAACTCATTATTTTTATTTATTTAAATTAGCGCAGCGTTAGTTTAATACAAGTAAGCAGATCAATATCGGTGATGGTTGTAGCTAGACTTGCTGGATTTGGATTTCTTGATTGTTCAAGCAGTGGATTCGAGAGACCAAGGTCACAGTTTTCTGAAAAAAATACTTGTAGGTAAACCAAACAGCAGTTCTAAAAAGCTAATTTGTGAGCAAATGGTCTGGGGGCGTAGAAGTGTAAATAAATAAAATTTTCAGATAGTGTGTAGTCTAGGTCCAATTTGAGCACTATATGGCCTTGTATTGTGGTTGTCGGGTGGTTGATGGACTGCACGGATAATTATAATAGATTCATACATTTTGTAGGGATGGGGCATTTTTGGCTTTGGCGGGGTTCGAGTCCTCTGCAGTTGAATTCATGGCTGGGGTTAAACACTGCTACATCAAATGTGTTATAGAGATAAGAAATGTTAGTTGCAAGTAGTTGACATTCGGTCATAAAAATTATTCAATATCTAATGCAAAGACTTATAATACATTAGCTTGGATATAGACATATCAGCTATCTGCTGCTCGTCTATTAGGCCATTATAATAATAATTGTTGTAAATGCACTTGTATGGAGTTCACTAAACTGATATTTAAATTGATATTGCTTATAGGTGAGGTAACTTACGGTTTTACTTGTACTTAGGTATTGATAGGTATTCTATGGTTGTACTTTGATGAGAATGTTAGGCTTGATTGATTGCTTCTCAGGTAACATTGAAAATAAGTCCATTCATGTACAATACATTAGGCCAGGTAGAACAACAGTGGTTATTTCCAATTCATTGAAGTACATATGACATCAATTTTTGTACATTCTGAAAGAAAATCTATTTAATTGTCGGGTTTATCTTTGCTTCAAAATGCGAATATAGTTTACTTTATACTATCTGGTTCTACTAAATAAATAAATAAAATACTAGATACTTACGATTGCATTAGATGAAGTATAGAATCGTTCTTGAGTGTAGATTAACGTTTTATTTTACAAGTAAAATATTGTTAGTACATAATACGCAATTACGCCAAACAAATTCTCGTTTAGATTCTCTGTCAGAGAATATGCACTGATAATTTAATCTATGTAATGTAATGCCTAATCTAGAATAATATTAATAGTTTCTTATGAAATAAACCACGAAGAGCAAACATTGGAATAGTATTATTGAGAGAAATCACGGGCAAGCGAATGAAATTTGCAAATCAATTAGTGTTGTCGATCGATCGTCCGATCGTCCGATCGATAGTCGATAGCCGCTATCGATAGTTGTTTATTTTTGTTAATGTTATGGCGGAGGTTTTGGACTATCGATGGTTACTTAAATCGACAAAGTTTTGGGATTGTCAGTGGTGCTGATGTGGGTAATTGGTGATTTAATTAATGTAGAAAGTAATTAATGTAATCTATCAAAAGTACAACAAAATCATCGATAGTGTACATCACTACAAGCTAGTATAGTGCATTCAGTAATGTTTGTACAATAATAGGACTCTCTTATTGTATGGGACCATAATAGATAGGGCATATAAATAAAGGTATATTTTCATTTATTCAAAAAAATATATAAATTGCTAGTTGTTCAAATTAATTTTAAGGTCAATTTTTTTTATCTGTCGTAAAATGTTATCAATACATAGAAAACTAATTTAAAAAAAAATATAAAAGATAGAAGTTTATAACAGGAAAAAAAGTAACAAAGCGAATTAAAAAAAAAACAATAATTTAAGAAAAGAGTATCGTTTACATTATTAGACAGGAATGAGGAAATGACAGATATAAGGAAATATACTTTATGTAGGTGGTGTAAGGAGACCCGAAACGATTAGCATTTGAAATACGCTTTTGTATGGAGGACGCACAAAAAGTAGTGTTATGTAGTGGTGGGTTTATTAATAAAGAGATTAAAATACAGAGGGTTTGCGCGAATGGGAATTTCGATTAAAGTTGGTAAGGGGACGCAAATAAAAAAAAAAGAGAAAATAAAATCGGTATCAAATATAAAACAATTCATTAATTATTAATTGCGTAAATTTTATTCGACAGAATTCAACATCAGATTAAATAGTTTCACTGTCTTTTTGGGTGTTGTGAGAAAACATTAAATTGTGAAGTGAACATTAGTGAATAAAATAAAATAACATGAATCGGGCTAAATCAAGGCGGGTGTGTAAACGGCCAACTAGAATTATGGGCACAGAAGTGGAAAGCGTTAATACAGAGGTAGAAGTTACAGAACCGCTACCCAAACGGCCACAGAAACGGAAACCGTTAGAAAATTCATTAGCGGCAGAAATGGATGGAGAATTGATAGAGGAGCCTGTTAATGAAATAACAGAAGATTCACCAATGAATAAACGTTCGAGAATTCAGAAGTCTGGAATAGGAGAGAGAAAGTCTGGTGAAATAACAAGGATGTTTCGCATGATGAGGAGGATGGTTGGCTCATTAAGTTTCAAATTAAGCGAGATTAGCGAAGAAGTAAAAAATAATAGAGTACTATTGAATGGAAACCAGGGTGGTCAATCATCAGATAGTGAAGTACCTTCTGTCCAGCCTGAGGTGCAAACTGCTGCAGAGATATCTGGGGAGTCAGTTACCATTACAGAGCCCAAGTTGACTGTGGGTCAACAGAAAGACATAATTTATAATATTCGAAATGTTAATCTAGAAAAACCAAAATTTGGAGGAAAAATAATGATCCATCCAGTAACTTTCATTGAGGATCTGGAGGTTTATCTGAAAAAAACTGCTAAAGATGGCAAAGAACTAGAATTAATACAAGACTGTCTAATTGATGATGCTCGAGATTGGGTGAGAGTATATAAAGCAAGGTGGATGACATTAGACGATTTTAAAATGGACTTTCTGACCACTTATTGGGGAGAGAATGATCAAAGCGAATTAAGGCGCAACATTGTACAAGGATGTTGGGACCGGAAGAAAAATCCATCAATGTTAAATCATTTCCTTAGACTCACTGGAAGAGCTCAAATGCTGAATTATAAAATTCCAGAAAAACAATTGGTATCTGATGTAATAAGGCATTACCCTCGAACAGTCCAACAAGTGTGGTCAATGTCCAAATTTGAAACAATAATAGAAACAGCTGAATTTCTAAGAAATATGGAAGACATTAGTAAGCAAGAACCTCATGTTTATACCACTGGTGATTCTGTCAGAACTACAGGATCTAAGAAGGAATATCAGTCATATCGCAACTGGTCTAGACCAGCAGAGGTGTCACGGACCACTTTGCAACAAACTAGGACGTACGAACAGAAGAAGGGTAAGATGCAACGAAATCAACGACTTTGGAGACGGCCGGAGGAACAGGAAGCTCCTGTTAAAGAAGTGCAAGCTATCAACACTACTCAGGAAATGTCGACAGTTGCAAGTCCATCTATAGTGTTAAACTAGAAGAAGCTGACTTATCTGTTCCCGATTCAGCTTCAGATACAGGGAACAAAATTTTGCGAATAATGTTGTCTATGGGGTGGGAACCAGGACAAACTATAGGACAAAATACTCGCGGTTTAAGGGATCCAATCAAAGCTGGGAAAATACGGTATGAAAATAGGGAAGGTTTAGGATATAGGAGAAAATTAGGTGAAGAAATTTACAAAGTTGAAAAAGTAGTGAGTGTTATTAAACTTAAGGCAGAGCAGATATCACTTGAGGGTAATGAGATTAAGGATGTTACGTCAGTATTTGAGGAAGATAGTTTCGAACAAGGAAAGGTTAAAGATTTTAAGTCTGAAATTGTCATACAGATATTAAGTTTCGAAGTTATCGGACTGTTAGACACAGGAAGTGATATTACCTGTATTTCAGAAGAATTATGGGGAGCGTTAAAGCAGGAAAACCCTCACATACCAATAATACCAGTGAAACCTTTCCAAATTAAGACGGCAGTGGGGCACAAAAGCACAGAGATACGTAGTATGGTGTATTTATCTTTGAAGTTGGATAAATGTGAAATTGATGCTTGTGTCCTGATAGTACCGGGTTTATCCAGATCGTTAATATTGGGCTTTGACTGGTTGAAGTTGAACAAGGTCAAGATTATGCTAAATGAGGATGACCAAGGGATTTTGCTAAGACAGGGAAATATAGAACATAAAATTAAGTTTAAGGAACAAGAATGTGAAACTGAAAGTGAAGAGCTATTAGAAGAAAAGGAAGGGAATTTATTAGGAAACCTTGAAAGAGTAAAAATGGGAGTGTTTCTTGATAATAATGGAAAGGAAAAATTGGAAAGTTTATTGGAGAACTATGAAACGTTATTTACCTCAAGTTTAGGTAGGGCAAATTGTTATGAGCATCAGATAAAAATGGAAGAACACACACCGATTGTGAAAAGGTCGTATCCCATCCCGTATGCATATCGTAAGAAGATGGAAGAAAAACTGAATGAGATGGAGAGTCAACAAATCATTAGTAGAGTATCAACTCCATATTGTAGCCCTCTAACTTTTACGCTAAAAAAGGATGGTTCAATACGGGTTTTGTTAGATGCAAGGGAAATCAATAAATACATGATTGCGGAAACGGAAAAGCCTCCATTACAAATGGATGTAATGAATTCTTTTCACGGTGCTAACTATATTAGTATAATCGATCTCAATAATGCTTATTTCCAAATTCCTATATCAGAGTCTAGTAGAAAGTATACAGGGTTCACTTTTAACGGAAAATCATATGTATATAATGTCCTTCCGCAAGGATTAAAAACTTCCGTGGGAAGTTTTAGTCGAGCCATGGATTTAATTCTAGGACACGAGGTACGTGATTTTTGTGTAAATTACTTGGACGACTTAGCTATCATCACGACAGGAACCTTAGATCAGCATTTAGAGCATTTGGACATAGTTTTGGGTAAACTGGAAAAGGCTGGGTTAACCTGTAATTTGGAGAAGTGTAAATTTTTATGCAAAGAGGTGAAAATGCTGGGATACATAATATCTACAGAAGGACTTAGAACAGATCCTGAAAAGGTTGCGGCGATTCAAAAATTTCCAGTACCTCGAAAAATCAAGCAAGTTAGGGCGTTCCTAGGATTGTGCAATTTTTACAGAAAATTTGTGCCTGATTATAGTATTCATACACAGCCACTCTGTGAATTACTGAAAAAGGGTAAACCTTGGAACTGGGGTGAATTGGAACAACAATCTTTCGACAGAATAAAGTCTCTTTTCTTAGAAACTATTCAACTTCAACACCCGGATTTCAGTAAACCTTATTTTTTGCAGACTGATAGCTCAGGAGTAGGGATAGCGGGGGTTTTGTATCAACTAAGTGATGATAACGAAATGAGAATATTAGGATTCCATAGCAAAGGATTAAAAGGGGCTCAATTAAATTGGACCGTGACGGAACAAGAGTTTTATTCGATTATATGTTGCCTGGAAAAGTTCGAAACTTATCTCAGAGGAGCTAAAGTAATTATTAAAACAGACCATAAGGCATTGATTTTTGTAAAGAACTGGAAGTTGTACAACGCGAGGGTGACTCGTTGGGTGAATTATTTGGAGCAGTTCCAATATGAAGTTCAACACATCAAAGGAAGAGAGAACATAGTGCCTGATATACTATCTAGATATCCAATAGAAGGGGATTTGTTACAAGAAGATAAAAATCGAACACCGGAGATTCATTATGTAAACACAAAATGTAATAAGGGGCTAAACTCAAGACTCAAGGAATTACCTCGTTTACAGAAGGAAGACACGGAAATTAATGAAATTCGTCAGAATCTAAAAAAAAGTACAAGTCAATCAGGTAGACTAAGAAGTATAACAAAGAGATGTGAAATAGAAAATGACATATTATACTTCAAACCGGACGGTGTTATTAATAAGGTAGTCTATTTACCTGAAGTGTTAAGAGTGGATGTGGTCAAACAGATACACTTAGAAATGGGACACCAGGGTACTTTTAAAATAATCAAATATGTCAGAGATAGATTCTATTGGAGGGGAATATCCAAATTTGTAAAAGCGGCAGTGAGAACATGTCATGATTGTTAAATTACCAAGAGCGATACAGTAAGGCATGTGGGGGCATGCCAGTCAATAATCACAAAAGAAATTGGGGAGTTAGTAATGGTAGACTTGTATGGCCCATTACCCGCTGGAGCTTTTGGTATGACTTATATTCTCGTAATACAAGATTCATTTAGCAAGTTTGTAAAATTTTATGATCTAAGAAAGGCTACTGCCAAGTCAGTAATAGGAAAGGTAAAAAAATTCTTTAATATTATAAAACCAAAGGCCATTATGTCAGATAATGGATCTCAATTTGCCAGTAAACAATGGAGGGAATTTATGAAAGAAGCGAGAGTTAAGGTGATATACACCACCGTCCGTAATCCCCGACCAAACACAACAGAAAGAGTAAACAAAGAGTTGGGTCGACTGTTTAGGACTTATTGCAGGACTAATCATCGTAGTTGGACATCTGTGTTACCACATTTAGAGGAATTGTATAATAACACCTATCATGAGAGTACTGGTTTCACACCTTGTGAAATAATGTATGGGGAATCAACTAAATTGACAATTGACTCTATCTTAACTCCAAGAGAGGAGGCAGATTTACATAACATACGATTGAAGGCAGGAGAGAATTTACGAAAAGCTGGGGGCAAGCGGCAATTAAAATTCAATAGGAGGTTTCGACTTATCCAGTTTCAAATTGGGGATTTAGTAAAAATCAGACGACTAAACAAATCAAGTGCGGAACAAAAAACTACAAAAAAATTCGAAGCATTATATGAAGGTCCTTATGTAGTGGGTGCAGTCCCTTTTCACAATGTTTACATTCTCATGGATCCTATTAGCAAACGAATCAGAGGGAAATTTAATACTATACATTTATCGAGGTATTATCAGAGCAAATCGTCGTGAACTGATCTGAGGCTGAGTCGAGACAGATTATTTGGGGAAATTTTTTCCTATTAACATAGAGGAATTTTGTTTATGGTCATTGTATGTTTAATTTCAATCTTATATGCAGTTATTTTCTTTGACAACTCAATGATGTTAGTTTTATAGGGGTGTCATGCATGATAGACCAGTATCTATATATACGGTTATCAAAACTTTTATCCTAGAATATTTGAATTTTAACTAACGGTTCATAATCATTTATTATCAGAAGGGAATTGTAGATTTAATTGAAATCAAAGTTGGTTCAATAATTGTTGAAGTAGTATCTATTTAGATATTTGTTCATTTTGATTTCAGACTAAGATAAAAAAAACATATATTGCAATGGAGGAAATGTTTTTCAGTAATAGATGAACCTAAAAATAAGATGATTTTGCATAAAGATTATTATGTAAATATTATTTAAAAAAAAATTGTACCTAGAAAAAGGTTATTCTTTTCAAGGGAAATTTATCCTATTAAGCTCAGCACTAGCAGATGTAACGTTCCTTTATTACTTAGTCATATAGAGAAAATGTTGTTAAACATTTTTTTTTTTTGATAATACCTATGGAGTTTAGTTGATTAAATAGCTAAATGAAGAGATGTTAACAAAAGTAGTGTAATTTTTTTTTCCGTTAAACACATTGACTAGTTAAGATTTATACGAGAAAGTAAAGTAATAGGGAATTGTGAAGGGAAACGGAACGTAGTCAATTAAATTTTGACGTTAGTTTGATTTGATGGAAGTAAATAATTATGGTGGGAATAGTTTGAATCTAGATTTGGAAGAGAATTAATGTTAAAAGAAGAAAAATATGACTAAAGACTCATAGAAATGCATATTTGTTAACATCTGTTTAATCCTGATAAAGTAAAGGAGAGTGTACTGTAATTAAAATTTGTACATGGAATGTCTGAAAACTAGGTTCATTGTTGATACGTGTATTCAAAAGAAAGGAGGTAAATAGATGTGCTGTCACATTTAGAATTTAATATAATTATTAAAAAAAAGAGATTTATATATTCAATCGTACTTACTGGAATTGGTACAAATGTAGTTAAATGTAAGGATGTGATTTTGAGTGTGATATCGTCAAATAGTATTGTATAGTAAACTGGGGCTCCGGTTTTTAACACAGAAGATTCTTTGTCTAACAGACAGCCTGGTGTAGTGTGAGTCAAGACTGTTCGCCCGCTAGTCGGCTGCCTCGGTCGAAAGACGGACATTGCATGGGGTGTAAACTATTAAGATAAAAGGGGAATGATCAGTTTGTGTTTAATTTGGTTTAACTTCTAATTTCACTTGTAGAACTTATTAAGTTTAACTATGTATCACACTCAAGAGAGAAAAAATATATTTTCAAGATTGGATTTGTTAAATTAAGTTTAAGACTGAATAGAATAAAGAATGTTAAAAAAATGAAAAAAATTGAAAGGGGGAATGGAGGTAGCGGGGGAGGGCTGGAATGACTATACATACAACTATAACTTATTGAAAGTAATAGAAATAAACATAATAAAATCAATGGTAAAGTAAGCCAGAGAAAGTAATTCGCAATTATGTTTTAAATCAATAATAAAATTAAATTTGCAAAAGTTCAATTAAAAAGTAAGGATGGATGTAAACTCATTCCAAGGGGTGTTTGTGGCGGCCCCCCCTTATCCCCTTTTAATTTTTTTTAATAAAAAAAAGGTAATTACTTAAGTTTGATTGATAGCCGAACGGCTGCATTCGTTCATGGAAATATCTAAACAAGTGGATGTTTATTATCTCATGAGAGTGAATAACGAAATATTAATTAATAGTCCACTAGAAGAAAGGTTGAATAATAAGTGATTAAAAAGTTTGTGCCAGAGGGAACAAGTCTACTGGAAAGGCGGGACCTCTATTATACATTAGATAAAATCTTAAATTAATAATAAATTCAATGCTGGAACAAAATTAAGTGTATTTTTGTGTAGTGATTTAACTTGTATGTAATTTAATTTGAGGTAGTTGAACAGCAGAAAGTAAAAGGGAAGATACCTGAGTAGGAGTGAAATAATACCTAGTATTTTAGATAAACTGTCTAAAAGGACAAAGGCATTAGACTCATACAGACTCATCTGTAGGAAATCTGAAATTGTATTTTAATTAAGAGAGGGGTCTTTTTGAAAAAAAAAAAAAAGGACTTAACTAAGTTTTGGTATGAATAAATTTAATTGTATTTAATGACATAAAATCTAGAACTTAATAAAACTTGAAATCAAAATAGTATGTAATGGTAGTTATAAGTTCATTTTAAAGTCCAAAACTGTATGATTTGGTTTCCAAAAAAATTCATGGAGCGGGAGTGTACACGCTAGGTACAAATAAATTGGGACGTCTATAGCCTCCTTATATTGGAATTGATTTGACAAGTGGCAACATTGAGGAAGGTGTCAAAGTGACAACTCAACGGGGGAGTATTTGAAAGTTGTCTACACGAGACAATTAATTAATTTAGATGGATAATAAAAGGTGTAGAATCTAATTAATCGCGGATCTGACGAGTTAAAAGTAGTATAAATAAATGGTTGCAAGCAGTGATGTGGGAAGGATACCTTTATGGTACAGTTCTAATTGAGAATTTGATAAAACTTGAAATGGAAACTTCTGTCTGAGAAATCTAGTGGTTGGTTTGAGGTAGCGTACATCTTGATGGAGAAACGTTGATTACTGAATGGAGACGTAAGTACGTAATCATTAATATAGAATAAAATTGTTGTTGGACACAGAGAAACCGCTTTTTCTCTTGAAAGGACTAAGTAAGTGTGGTAATGAAAGAACTTGATAAAGATAGTATAAGGACTTCTTATCTTTCACTGGAGCTCAAGGATGGATAGTATTTATTGTTGCTACTTACTGACTTCACTACACTGATCGAATAACGTTTTTTTAATCTGTTGGTGTTAGGTTAGAGAAATGGTTAATAATAAAAATATTGATATTAACTTTTCTATCAACGATATGTTGTCTGGTTAAAAGGCGTTATACTTCACAAGAAGCTAATACTAATAATCTCGACAACTATACATGCGCCAGGACTTGGTAGTTGGTATATGGGAAGAAAGATTGAGACTAGACATAGGGCATGTGCGTTTAATATGGACACTGTACGTAGTACACATGGGAAGAATCTATTTCGGGTTATAACGCCACAGTCCCCAAACCATAGGACCAGTTATCACTCGAAATTGGGCCACAGGGCCAGCAGGGTCTGGCAAACCCTGACATTCTGATAACATGTTGTAGTGCCAGGTGGAAGTAGTGACTGTTCCATGTACTTAGAGCTAAAAGTTGAATTCTTTCAGACTTTATAACAATTATCCAAAACTCTTGGTTTAAAAACACAACACACCAGATTGACACAGCCAGGTAAAGCAATAATAAATAAGTAGATTATAAATTTTATAGGAGCGTTGTACTTGTAAGCTTCCTTTCTTCATTTTCTAGTTAAAAGTGTACTTAACACATAACAAGAAAATAAACAAACGAGGGGGCGAATGTAACGAGCCAGACGTTCAAAGCCAAATTTAAAATAATATATATATATCTAGTTATGGATAGTAGAAAGAAGATCCTTCAATACAAATTATTGAATTAAAATATATTTAATAATGATTCAATTGTCGCACAAATATGATGTATTTGACTCTCGGGAATATTAGAGATAATTTCTATGGGGAAATTTGATTTCATAATAGGTTCAAGTAACAAACTCCAATAAAATATTAAATATTACTGAAATTAGGTGCAAGTGAGTTAATCAGCCGTAGTATGGGTTGTGCTCGTAGTAGAGGGTTCGAGGAGATGGTATATTCTTTGAAATCGGAATGTTCGAATCTCATTAGTGGAGTATGACGTTGAAATCTAAAAAAATCAAAATCAGAATATTTATTTTCAGGATTGGAATGCATTATTGATTTTTCTATTTTTTCACTCTTTTGTTTAACAAAATTGGCTAGGATATAAAAGGCGAGGGGGGGGCCGCGACGGGGTCTTTTGATTGACTGTCTTTTGGGGTAAGGGGTTACGCTGCCCAATTTTTACGCGATTAAATTTTAATACAGTTATAGGTTGTGATATTGAAAAAATTATTGATTTTGAGCTAGATTGCAAGAAATTGGAATCTAGTTTAGTTTATTGGTGTGCTTAGGCAATATTCTGATTGGTGAGTGAAGGTCTAGGCGGGGACCTGAACATCACAGTGGCGACACACGTCTCGATTCTTCACTAGCTAATCAGGTATTGAACGGTTTCTTGGAGAGAGAGCCGGTCCGTGTTATATTCCACAGCGGATTACATCTCCACGTCATTTGACGGCGATTCAAACGAATTATTCACAATGTCTAGACAGTGATTGTTGTGTTTGATTCCAAGAAGCGTCTGCAACTGCCGTTCCTTATCTATATATTTATATATACACTGTTTATTAGGGCTCGGTCTTTGAGGCGTTTCCTAACCCCTCAGTCTCATTGACCAATACACAGGCCATAGGGATAGGTACACTGGGATTGGCCCCCACATAGAGCTGTTGAAATAGCATAGTTAGAAGGCTTCCATTGCACCTTGGAACCCTACAGAACACACCTACGAAATTAACGTTAAATGTCGAGGCTATGGTCTCTAGTTGTTGAATTACATTTACTAGCAGCTTAGGGATCGCAAGGTTAGACAATGCTATAGGTAGGTAAAGCCTAAATAAAAGTATTGATTAAATAATTAAATGGGAAGGGATTGTGTAAAATAATCAAGCTAAAACTAAGGTTCGTGCAAATTAACTAAAGAAACTCGGAAATAAATAAATTCGATAAATTGATAAAATTAACTTGTAAATGCGTGTGTTAAAGAATTTCAAAATTGATGTTTTAAATTCAAATGATAAACAATTAGTTTTGGATAGTGTGAGATTGGTTCTTGGTGGTTTTCATATGTTGTACTACCAGAATTTGAATATTAAGTCTTAAAGTCCTAAATTGGTTTTCCAAACTATATTTTCTTAGTCTCAACTTCATGCACTAAAGATAGATTTGTTTTACTACGGAAAATTGATTTCCTAGATATTTACTTATACCAAACGGAGAGTATTATCTATAGTAGTCACTGACTGGTCTAGTCTTTAGCAGCAATTGTTCCTATGTGCATCCAGATGTCTGGAAGGCTTGGAAAACTAAACCTGGAACCTATCTAATTTGATCTTAATTTACAATACCATAATTACCAAGAATTAGTCACACTTCATAGAACTTGAACCATAGAAATATATTTGGTTTCGAGTAGATAAGCTCAAATATGTACGGAGTGGATATTGTAGCAATAGTCGAGATGCAGAAGTATAAGTTGTGTCCAAGGACTGTTAGATAGGCCAAATTATTGAATATATAAATAATGGCATAGCAGGAGGGAGATTGGAGGTTAGGGAGGAGAACTAGAATAACCTCAGTCTTCCTGTCTTGACTATAAAGTCTTCGTTCTTCCTTTTTCATATCTTACCTACGGGTTTTCAAGTTCCTCTTAGATTAAAGGAAACTTTCAGATTTAATATATGCAAAACAGATAATTTTAGTACAGTTTAGTCTTGGGTTAAATACCTGAAAGACAATTGAGCAGGCTGATGTTATTCTATGGGGATTGGAAGGTGGTTCTCCTCCCCTCCCGTTATGCCGCATTAAATTAAATTATCTATATGATTTATTAGTCTTAATTTTATCACTATATTTTGTAGAATTATCTATAGGTTGTATGGTTTTCACAATGGGTCTCAGGTCTTAGCGTTTTCACGTTGTTTTAATATATGCTACAGTTCGGCTCTAGTAGTAGTAGGTTATCTAGGTAGGTTCGATATAGGTGAGTAATGTATGGGAAATAAATGGGACTAGCTCTTAATCCAACAGGTTTCTATAAATCGTTTATTCAGCTAATTAATAATGTTAAGGATAAATTAAGTTTAGCTTTTATTTGATAGGTATATTATTATTAGGTTTTGAATACCGTATTGTGTTATCTCATTCAAAGTTCGTGGGTTACAATTCTTAAATCACAACGTAGGTCCGTTATTATCTTTATAATCACTAGACGATCACATCGGCCAATACATAGTATGTTCAAAGCTATTAGGTAGGTATAGGTATAGTAAGTAATAGGTAGGTATAATAGGTAGGTATAGAATAGAATAGGTAGGTATAGTATAGTTTGAAAAGGTTAGAGTAGGGTTAGTTAGGATAGGCTGTATATTAAATTCAAAATTAAAGTTAAGAATAATTAAATAAAGTAGAAAATTTGAAAGGAATAGGAGGGGGGGGGGGTACAGTAATACCGACTTTGTTCAAAAATACTTGTTTTCCATTACACTTGCTCGTAAAAGCCCTTTTAAAAGCCGTTCTCTGTATACATCATAAACTTCTAATGTTACTAGCTTTTGCCCGCGACTTCGTCCGCGTAGGTATCGATATTTCATCATCAAGTTATTTGAGTCTCCACTGCAGGAGCACAACCCTCTCTCATCTGCCGGAGACAGACGGAGGATTTGGCCTACACTCCCCGCGCTGGCCAGACAGGTCGGGGAGGCCTGCTGGATGTTTTATAATGTATTTCCTCAGTCGCTTTGTACGACATCCACGGGAAGAGTTGGAGTGGTCCTATTCTACTCTACCGGAAACCACACGGCAAATATTCGATATTTACACATCTTGAATTTCAAAATATTCTATTCCAAATATTATGTATTTCCCGTAGGAATGAGACATTTTTTCGGGGTAAAAACTATCCTTTCTCCTATTCCAGGACCTAACCTATATGTGTGCCAAGTTTCATACCGATCCGTCCAGTGGTTGAAGCGTGATTGAGTAACAAACATCCAAACATCCAAACTGTCGCATTTATAATATTAGTAGAATAGGATTAAACGGGACAGAAACCACATTTTCCCAAATAGAGTTTTTGTTTATTTGTACACGCTAGCATTTTATTATTTATTTATATCGAAGTAAACACACAGAAGCTACGGATGCAGTACAATAGAGTACATACGAGTCAGGAAATGGGATCCGCGCGGATGTAGCGCGGAGGCGGCGCGGAGCCGGCGCAGCTCGTAATGACCGGCGACGGAATCATAACAACGGCCCGCTCTATTGCCGGGAATAAGAACACCACGGAGGTATGCGTTGTGTGCTCAGTTGAGAAGGTATTTTATATCGTCATTGTTACTGCAAACAGTGCCGTAACTAACGATCTCTATGTACTACTAGATGGAGCGTTGCAAACAATCGTTCTGTTCCACGCATGGAGCCGCAACTCGTTCACGTTCACTTTGAAACTAGGTCGTGCTACGTCGTTGTGAAACATCGTGCTAGGTCGTCGTGTTTTTTTTGTGCTACGTCGTGTTTTTTTTTGTGCTACGTCGCGCTACGCGGCTGTGCTACGTCGCGCTGAAGCAGTATGTAGCTAGCTAACTGGCCGTGTGGTTTCCGGTAGAGTAGAATAGGACCACTCCAACTCTTCCCGTGGATGTCGTACAAGGCGACTAAGGGCATACATTATAAAACATCAATCAGGCCTCCCCAACCCGTCTGGCCAGCGCGGGGAGTGTAGGCCAAATCCTCCGTCTGTATCCGGCAGATGAGAGAGGGTTGTGCTCCTGCAGTGGAGACAAAAATAACCTGATGATGATAACTAAACGTAGCGCAGCGTAACTTCATAACATTCTTCGAGACGTCGTATTTTTGAAACGCATAGCCTTTTTAAGTTAAAAATGTAAAAGTCTCTTTATATTTGCTATTGCATGGAAATCTGAAAAACTGAATATTAAAGTCAAAGTCAAAATCATTTATTGCATATGAGTACACTTGGTACATTAATACACGTAATTTTTTTTATCGACTACCGCTTCCTAGGTGTTAGCGCTGTGAAGAAGAATGGCGCAACAAACTTCACGCGACACATCTTTTAAAAATCAAGTTTGCATACCATTAATAAAGATTTTGCGAAGCTGAATGAACATTAGTACCAGGCATCTTTGTCATTCAAATAATCGTTTATTTTATAATAGTCTTTCTTACAAAGTTGTTTTTACATAATTATTTTTATATGACACCTTTTTTGCCTCCTTTTTTCTTCTCAAACCCTTCCTAACTCCACTTTCGATACGACACCGTATAGTGCTTCTTGATTGGGTCCCCCGCCCCCTCACACGTCGCGTCGCATCAAGACACCCCCTCGCCCCGCGGGGTGCATCGCGCAGCAAATCGTCCAGTGTAATTGGAACGAGATGGGATGTGTCCGTCGCACTCGATGATCGATGGTGATAGGCTGCGGGCTTACGGGCCGCTGATGGGTCCATTATGTGGCGACAGACAGACAGACTCAGATAGAAACATAGTTGTAACGAAGTGCCTGTGGCCTAGATGCCGATGCACTTTGGTTACGATAATAGTGTTGGGTGATGGAGGTTATTTGTACGGGGGTTTGTTTTAAACCATGTACTGCCGCGTGACATTCTCCTCTCACTTGTGGAGATTTTTACCTGCAATAATCACATTGCTCCGTAACTTTATTTACAAGTAAATCTGAGTATAAAGAGCCGTGGTAGCCGGTTGGTTGTGCGCTCGCCTCACGTTCGTGAGGTCGTAGGTTCAAACCCCGCCCGTACCAATGAGTTTTACGAAACTTAAGTACGGTTTATTTATAATACCACAGGCTTTTCGGTGAAGGAAAACATCGTAAGGAAACCTGCATATGCCGAAGAAGAAATTCTGAGGCGTATGTGAAGTCCACCAAATCGGCTTGGGGCACCGTTGGTGGTCAGGGGTTTGGCACAAAAGATCCTGAAGGGTCGAAGTGTCGCCAGGTCTTCCTGGCCCCCTAAGAAGATAAGATATAAGATAAATCTGAGTATTCTACCCTGACATGTAGGTAACCTGAAAATTTATTCTTAACAAGTCTTAATTTATTCGTCCCTGTCTCTTTCTGTTTTCTCTATATTAATATTTTTTTTTGTTAAATGTAGGTTTTATTCTGTTTTGCTGGTATATTTTTCAGTGCGGTGCCTATCTAATCATCAGGTTATTTTTGTCTCCACTGCAGGAGCACAACCCTCTCTCATCTGCCGGAGACAGACGGAGGATTCGGCCTACACTCCCCGCGCTGGCCAGACGGGTTGGGGAGGCCTGACTGAATGTTTTATAATTTTCAGGTGCCTATCTATCCTGATTTTATTTTGTTTCTACCTGTTATTAACTTTGTATCTTCTCTGTATGGGCCTGAGTATTTAAAATGTTTCCGTCTGTCTCCGGCAAATGAGAGAGGGTTGTGCTCCTGCAGTGGAGACAAAAATAACCTGATGATGATGATGAGGTGCCCTGATTGTGTTGTGACATGGTTTTCCTGAATTATGTCTTGTTTTTCCTCTTCTTTAATGCATCGATTCCACTCTGAATATGACTGTATCTTATCTTATCTTCTCAGGGGGCCAGGAAGACCTGGCGACACTTCGACCCTTCAGGATCTTTTGTGCCAAACCCCTGACCACCAACGGTGCCCCAAGCCGATTTGGTGAATATGACTGTAACTTTGGTCCATATGATTTTTTCCGACTTTTCTGTATAGATTTCCTTTTGTATACAAAACTTCTCTTGAAGCCTCTGCCTTTCTTTTTCCGTACCAGTCTGTAGTTGTATCTGATATTGTACATATGGAATTTCCTGACATTTCTGCTGATCTATTTTTTGTAGTAGCAAATGTTCGTGTGATGACTATGAACCCAAGTCTTGGATGTTTATATTTATTCAAGTATGTCTATCCGTTATCTAGCAACCATAGGACAAGCTCTGCCTAGTTTGGGACTGGATAATTGGTGTGAATGTCTGACATATTTCTTATTATTATTAATAATATAAAGTAGGGTGACCATGCTGTGGTCGGTCCCGTAGTCTTTGCGCAGAGGTTGACCACTGTCCCGATATTTCTACATCTGTAGGAGGACGAATACTCAGCAAGAATAACGAGGACGTTTTCCGTGTTTACAGACATACGTGATCTCGGACAGTTTTAACTCTCATGAGCAAACATTATTATTTAGTGTATTAATTTTAATTGTAATTTCACATTAGATTGGTTATCATTATATTATAATTAGATATCATCATGTAAGTCTTTCTTTCCCCAACGTGATTGATACCTTAGCCTTGGAGACCTCGACGTGATATAGGATGATGCTGTAACAACCACTTTCGTTCCATTTGGTAACCATTCGCAACTGGCTTCGCACTATAAAATGAAATTTCCCTGTTCGACGCGAGTTACAAAATGTGACTTCTCCATTTAGTAACTAATTACTTAACTGGCTACAAAATGAGAAATTTATTCTTACAAAATGTTACTTTTTCAAAGTCAAAATCATTTACTGCACTGAGTACACTTGGTACATTTATATACGTAAATCTTTTTTTTACTGCCGTCTTTAGCCCATTCCTCTATATCCCCAGGTATTCATGAGGATTTCCCCACGAAAAAAAGAGGTTTATTATATCTTGGTTGCGTAGGACGGCTGGCAGAGACTGGATGAGAAGAACCGAGGATCGGGTACAGTGGCGAGAGGCCTATGTCCAGCAGTGGGCTCTTACAGGCTGATGATGATGATGATATCTAGGTTAAGTTGTAGTCAAGAATCTAGGTTACCACGACTTAAACAATGAGAACTCAACGACGTTTTTTTATGTTAAAATCATATTGAATTAAAACTTTTACAGTCTATTCCCATGTTTTGACTTAAAGTAAATTTCATAAGGTTAATTTTACTTGGAAGGAGTTCTGACTCAGCTTACTTTAAAACTAAAGAACTTGAAACTGGGAGCTTCTTTGTTCAAGATATTATACTTAGTAGCTCACAACAAAGATAATATATACTAGAGTCTCACAATAAAAAGGGAAGACATACGTACTAGTTTAATTATAACGTTATTCTCGATCCAAATGTAACCAGTTACCGTCACAGGTAACCCAGTTTTAAATTGCGCCCTCAATCGTATATTATTTTACATTATTTATTCTAATAAGTGCCGTGTGGCTTCCGGTTGAGTAGAATAGGACCACTCCAACTCTTCCCGTGGAAGTCGTACAAGGCGACTAAGGCAATACATTATAAAACATCAATCAGGCCTCCCCAACCCGTCTGGCCAGCGCGGGGAGTGTAGGCCAAATCCTCCGTCTGTCTCCGGCAGATGAGAGAGGGTTGTGCTCCTGCAGTGGAGACAAAAATAACCTGATGATAATGATTCTAATAAGAAATACATTTCACTTATATGAGAAAGTAAACAAAAATTATATTATGTTATACCGTGTGGTCCCGGCTTAGAATAGAGCCACCCCTATCTTTTCCGTGGGTGTCGTCAAGGCGACTAAGGGATTGCACCAGGGACGGGCAGCATCATTCTCCTGTGTGTGTATGTTAAGATCAATACTGCGATTACCAATTCGCCTGCCAAGCGTGGTGATTGTGGCAAATCCCCCAATGGACAACTTACCAAAACTGGTATTCTTTTGAAAAGGCCTATGTCCAGCAGTGGACGTACTTAGGCTGATGATGATGATGATTATGTTATATTCTAATCCGAATTGAGCGTAGTAAGTATCCGTTTTGAAAGTACTCTGATGCGCTTATTTTCTAGCGCTTAGCTTCATTTTCTATTTAAGGAATAAGATTCTAAAAGCCAGGGAAATTGAGATATACTACCAAAAATATTTTGTTTAGAGGATGAGGGATAAGCAATAGAATACATTAAGATAGCGGGAGCGGGAGGATAGGGGAAGGGGAGAGGGTAGAGGAGAGAAAGGGGAGTTAACTTTAAGTAAATTTCAACTGTATTAAAAAAAACTGTAGTCCACGCGAGCGGAGCCATGGGCACAGCTAGTAATCGATATGTCTACATACATTGCATTGTATTGATGACCAGGCTCGGATCCATTAAGTTTTGTCTATTTATGTATGTACTAGCTGTGCCTGTGAACTACAGAATCCGCTCCCATTCCCATTCCCACTCCCGCTACTGCTCCCGCTTCCGCTTCCGCTCCCACACCCACTCCCCTTTTCCCACGCCTACGCCCACGCCCACGCCCACGCCCACGCCCACGCCCACGCCCACTCCCACTCCTACTCCAATTCCCACTCGCAGCTCCAAATGTAATCCAAACTCATCGTAATCTGAATAGTACGGAAATACTATTACTTATTTGCAATATATTGCACACTAACCTTACGTACTAATGTATTTAAAATATAAAAATGTCTATAACTTTTAATTGGGTTAGCCGATTGCGATGAAATAAAGACTAAATGTTAAGTTAAGTTAAGCCCCATGTTTATGTGAAAAGTCCATCAAAATCACAGACAAACAGACAAAAATTCCAAAAATTATTGAAATGTGTTCTATTACTTATCCTTAGACCCCTCAATTTTTTTATGCAAATATCTTCAATGTACAGACCGCGATGTTTACGATTTTATTTATCAGAAGATGTATGTATCCTTAAGTTTAACCATCAATATTTGTTAGTTGATTCAAATTGCTACGAATGCGCCCCTTCGAATTTTACGCTCCTTGTCGTTGCAGCGGCCCTGGTACAACCTCTTTCTGGATGTGCTGCAATCTCTTTTATTTACTGCGAAAATTACGTTCCGTGTAGCCCGCGCTGCACGCCCGGTTTTTCATTTACTTATTAAGTTAGAATAAACGAAACGGAAAACTGCGATCTCAGCCGTTTCACGGTTCATTTTGATGCCAGTAAGTTATATTTATGTTGTATTTACTATTTATGTTATTCAATTCAATAACTCTTTATTGCGCAATAAAAATACACACAGGTATCTAATAAAGAAAAATGTTAAGCTCGTGTGTCTGTAAATTGAATATATTTGCAAAAATATAATATATATGTATTTGGGGGACGAAGAATAAGTAACGGAATTTTTGCCTGTTTATCTGTTTGTTTGTGCACGCATCACGTAAAAACTGCTGAACCAATTCTTATGTAGTTCTCAGAAAAATATAGTGCTTATTTTGGAGTAACATTTAGTTTTTATTTCATTGCAATCGGCTTACTCAGTCAAAAGTTATACGAATTTATAATTTTCAGAAACGATGGGCGTTTTTCTCTCATGACACAAGTTAGCACCCTATAAGTTGCTATTAGTAGGGGGGTAGTAAAAGGTCCATAACATGGCTATATGGTATAATTTGGCTAACTGAGGTTACCCGCCATAGTAACTATTGTTCTACTTAATAAGACCTTTTTATTGCCGTCTCACTTACTATTATTTGTTACTAGCTGGTGCCCGCGACTTCGTCTTCGCAGGATTAGTATTTCGAGTAGCTTATATTAGCGTGGCGTAGATAAGAACTAACATTATGACATTAAAATTATAATTTTATGACATTAAAATTATAATTTTTTCCTACTTACTTGATATTTTGGACAATTCACACAATATCTTTATAAATTGTAGCCTATCTGTTATTCTGATGTATAAGCTATATTACTGTAAAGTTTCATTAAAATCCATTCAGTAGTTTTAACGTGATTGAGTAACAAACATCCATCCATACTTACAAACTTTCGCGTCTATAATATTGTTAGGGAAATAGATTACAGGAAAGAATAGCCAACGACTCATCTGGTTCTCCTGCGTGGTTTTCTTTCTCTTCTTCAGGGTACCCTGGATGTAAAGTGTAGACTTTTACCAACGCTGGTAGTTTGGTTTTAGCACTTGGTGCTAATTAGTCATATTAGTTATTATAATTAGGTAAATTAGTTATATTGTGGCGTTTTTAGGGTTCCGTAGCCAAATGGCAAAAAACGGAACCCTTATGGATGTCTGTCTGTCTGTCCGTCCGTATGTCACAGTCACTTTATTCCGAAACTATAAGAACTATACTGTTGAAACTTGGTAAGTAGATGTATTCTGTGAATCGCATTAAGATTTTCACACAAAAATAGAAAAAACACAATAAATTTTGGGGGTTCCCCATACTTAGAATTGAAACTCAAAAAAATTTCTGTGTATTTGGGGTATCTATGGATAGGTCTTCAAAAATGATATTGGGGTTTCTAATATCATTTTTTTCTAAACTGAATAGTTTGCGCGAGAGACACTTCCAAAGTGGTAAAATGTGTGTCCCCCCCCCTCTAACTTCTAAAATAAGAGAATGATAAAACAAAAAAATATATGATATACATTGCCATGCAAACTTCCACCGAAAATTGGTTTGAACGAGATCTAGTAAGTAGTTTTTTTTTAATACGTCATAAATCGTAAACCACAATATTATTATTAAAACATCGATCAAAGTTACAACGAACTACAATAACTTTTATATTATGTTACTTGCTGCTACGGAACCCTTCATGGGAGAGTCCGACTCGCACTTGGCGCTTTTTTGATTTATTAATAGTGCCGTGTGGTTTCCGGTAGAGTAGAATAGGACCACTCCAACTCTTCCCGTGGATGTCGTACAAGGCGACTGAGGGAATACATTATAAAACATCAATCAGGCCTCCCCAACCCGTCTGGCCAGCGCGGGGAGTGTAGGCCAAATCCTCCGTCTGTCTCCGGCAGAAGTGTGAACTCTCTTCCTACTTTGACTCTTTACTTCTTTATTTAAATTTGTCTGGGGCCCAAGGTAGCGTAAATTCATGACCTGGGACTTGCCCTACCTTCACTGGTAGGTGTCATTGCAGTTACCTCCGTTGATCCTCGCTTAGAGGTGTTGCGGGGGGAGAATGGTGAGGAGGCGGGAATGTCTCCGGCAGATGAGAGAGGGTTGTGCTTCTGCAGTGGAGACAAAAATAACCTGATGATGATTCCTTACAATTGTAGTAAAAACAGTGTTCACTTTTGTTCTAGCATAAACAGTAACCCTACCGTACCTTTGAAGTCCTTGTTAAAACTGTTTGTGTAGGAGCACAACCTTTTCTGTGTCGCTGTTAAGTGCGGAGCCAGTCCGGGCGGCCGCCCCTCGTTACGCCGGCCGCCCGCCCTCGCGTGCCGCGTCCGCTGCCCAGCTGTTTGTTTCCTCAAATATTATTTATAACCTGCCGTGTAGCTCTCACATACTCAGATTGCTTTTTATTTTCGCACGTAAAGGATTTACGAAGCGCTTGGGTGAGAGCGTTTGGGATAAAATAGATGTGCACACTCCTTGATTGTTTAAGGTGAATGTACGAGAGGAAACTGAGGGCAGAGAATATTTATACGTAAAGAAGTGACACTCGCGGGGGGGGGGGAGCCCCCGACAGTTAATGTCGCCCGCAACAACAGAGCACGGCCAGCAGTAAGTCCTTACTACTGGTATTAGTAAAGTAGTAAAGTTAGTGCTATCGACCGGCCGCGCCGAGAGAACGACGACGCTATAAGTTAGAAAGAGAAGCACTTCATGCTGTTGTCGTATAATGTCCAAGTTCCCAAATCAGCGACCTACCTTCTTCTATTTTATAATATTTTCTACAAAGTCAAAGTCAAAATCATTTATTGCATACTAGCTGTGCCCGCGGCTCCGCTCGCGTGGACTACAGGATCCGCTCCCATTCCCACTTCCGCTCCCTATCCCACTTCCACTCAGACTTCAAATCCAGGTCCATGTCCAGGCCCAGGCCCAGGTCCAAGCCCAGGCACTAGCCCAGGCCCAGGCCCAGGTCCAGGTCCAGGTCCAGGTCCAGGTCCAGGTCCAGGTCCAGGTCCAGGTCCAGGTCCAGGTCCAGGTCCAGGTCCAGGTCCAGGTCCAGGTCCAGGTCCAGGTCCAGGTCCAGGTCCAGGTCCAGGTCCAGGTCCAGGTCCAGGTCCAGGTCCAGGTCCAGGTCCAGGTCCAGGTCCAGGTCCAGGTCCAGGTCCAGGTCCAGGTCCAGGTCCAGGTCCAGGTCCAGGTCCAGGTCCAGGTCCAGGTCCAGGTCCAGGTCCAGGTCCAGGTCCAGGTCCAGGTCCAGGTCCAGGTCCAGGTCCGTGTCCGGGTCCGGGTCCGGGTCCGGGTCCAGGTCTAGCTAAAGTTCCGGCTCCAGATCCAGCTCCAGATACAGCTCTAGATCTAGATCCAGCTCCAGCTCCAGATTTTTCATCGTAATCAACTAACTCAGTCAAAAGTTATGCGAATTTATAGTTTTCAAAATCTCACATTACATTGATACGATACCCGCTCCCGCTACCGCTCACGAATTCAATCGAGCATTTACACCCTACACTCAGTTTTCGGAAACTATAAATTCGCATAACTTTTGAATGACTGCACCGATTGCAATGAAATAAAGCCTATATGTTACACCAAATTAAGCCCCATGTTTCTGTGAAAAGTCCATCAAAGTCCGATCAGTAGTTTTTAAGTGATGCGTGCACAAACTCACAGACAAACAGACAAACAGACAAACAGACAAACAGACAAAAATTTCAAAAATGATCGAAATGTGTTCTGTTGCTTATCCTTAGACCCCCCAATTTTTTTTTTTGCAAATATCTTCAATGTACAGACACGCGATGTTTACGATTTTATTTATAAGATGAGTACACTTGGTACATTTATACACGTCATTTTTTTTATCGACTACCGCTTCCTAGGTGTTAGCGCTGTGAAGAAGAAACGGCGCAACAGACTTCACGCAACACATCTTTTAAAATCAATTTTGCATACAATTATATAAAGATTGTTGACGCTGAATCAATATTAGTACCAGGCATCTTTGTCATTCAAATAATCGTTTATTTTATAATAGGCTTTCTTACAAAGTTATTTTTTAATGTGAATCTTAAACTTTCTGTCCGTCATATTTAAGATTTCCTCTGGTAGTTTGTTGTAGAAGCGTATACATTGCCCCGTGAACGATTTGCTGACCTTACTTAGTCATAACCCTGGTAAAACAATTGACACTCATTTCCCCCCGCCAGTTTATGTCGCTCGCAACAACAGAGCACGGCCAGCAGTAAGTACTCACTACTGGTATTAGTAAAGTAGTAAAGTTAGTGCTATCGACCGGCCGCGCCGAGAGAACGACGACGCTATGAGTTAGAAAGAGAAGCACTTCATGCTGTTGTCGTATAATGTCCAAGTTCTCAAATCAGCGACCTACCTTCTTCTATTGTATAATATTTTCTACCTAAAGGCTGTCTGGAAGAAATCGCTTAAAGCGATAAGACCACTTAAATTGTAATATTGATTTACTTTTAAAACTTGTAACTGTATTTGTTTGTGCAATAAAGTGTATTGTATTGTAATGTCGATCGACTATGTTCGAGCGCTGGGTGCAATAGCCCCACAATAATTTAGGCACACACAAACGTGTACGGACAGGCTGGTGCGCCTGTAGTAGTAGTAGGTAACTAAATCTGTTCGCTTGTATGGAGTGTAGTCGTCAGTCCAGTAACGCGTACTGCCAGCATTGCTTTATTTTGCGGGCGACGTTGAACTGGCTACTTTACGATATTAGTATTAACTAACTGTTGCCCGCGACTTCGTCCGCATGGACAACTTAACATCACAAATTATTATGCATTTCCCGTAGGAATGGGATGCTTTTCGGGATAAAAACTATCCTATGTCCTATTCCAGGACCTAACCTATATGTGTGCCAAGTTTCATCACGATCTGTCCAGTGGTTGA
Source organism: Esperia sulphurella (assembly GCA_947086405.1). Classification (NCBI taxonomy): domain Eukaryota; kingdom Metazoa; phylum Arthropoda; class Insecta; order Lepidoptera; family Oecophoridae; genus Esperia; species Esperia sulphurella. The sequence goes on from OX352258.1 coordinate 18,982,337, forward strand.
AACGTGATTGAGTAACAAACATCCAAACAACCTGCCGCCCCCCGTGCGTGAGCAAAACACAAAACGTGGTTTCAAATTGCAATACCGCTCATTTTTGATAACTACACAAAAATCTGTTCCCTGAGTTTGTTTCTTTGGTTTTTCACCCACTAAACTACTTCGTAAAATTTAGTATCTTAAGTTAACACACATTACACAGTTTAACTCAATGCACCTTTTCAACATTATATGTATATGTCAGTACATTTTATTCTTATTAATTCAGCTATACACAATGCCCTTATTTCTACTAATTTACAAACTTAAATTATATATATTTAATATTCTTATGTACACCAATACATTGACAGCCCTCTACGCACAATTTAAAAAAAACTTAATCTGTGAAGTCACTTGACCTGGTGCTGACAGAATACCAGCGCTGGAGTGCGCGTAGCGTGCTGCAGCATTATGCTGAGTCAGCGCCATTTTATTGCTGCGACACATAGGTACCTTGATTATTTTTAAATTGTAATTTATTAATTTCTGTTCTGTTTATTTCTCATGTATGTGTGTGTCGTAGCTATGAATAAATGACCTATTCTATTCTATTCTATTCAAATATCCAAACTTTCGCATTCATAATATTAGTAAAAAGAAAGAAAGTAAAGAAAGAAAAGAAAGAAAAAACATTTATTTGCTACCATAATTGGCACACACAAAAAAAAACCAACAAGGTAAGAAAAAGGAAAAAAATTAATATGAGAACTAGAGAAAACAATTTAAATTTTTTAACATAGTTAAAATTGTATGCGTGTGCCGTGGCAGCAAAAGGGCAAACGACTCATATTTCTAGATCAAGTAAGGTGTTAGGCGCTGATTTTCAGACGCAAGAAGTATGATTAGTAATATTTAGTATTCATTGACTTTACTATTCCTCCGTTACTGAAGATATATGCAGAAATTCATTAAAACCTGTTCTCAATGGAACGATTAACCGGCATTAAAATGTAGAACCAGCTTAAGTGGGGGGAAGGGGGAGGCATTGGAAAAACGCGGGTAATCAGAGAATTAATTGACTGGCGATCCATCGGATACCTCCAGCCGTTCAAAAGAATCCCGGGATTCCGTGAAACAGAGACGTTTGTCCCCCCTTTTTTTTCTTTCAAATAAAATTAATTGTTTTTGGTAATTGTTACGGAATTGAAACGGAGATATTGAGTCGGTTAACTGGAATAAATTCTTAGGATTCTGTAGGTAAGTTACTTTTCATTATCATCAGGTTATTTTTGTCTCCACTGCAGGAGCACAACCCTCTCTTATCTGCCTGAGACAGACGGAGGATTTGGCCTACACTCCTCGCGCTGGCCAGACGTGTTGGGGAGGCCAGATTGATGTTTTATAAAGTAACTAGCTGTTGCCCGCGACTTCGTTCGCGTGGACAACTTAAAATCACAAATTATTATGTTTTGCCGTAGGATCAGACTATTTTTTCGGGATAAAAACTATCCTATGTCCTATTCCAGGATGTAAACTATAGGTGTACCAAGTTTCATCACGATCCGTCCAGTGATTGAAGCGTGAAAGAGTAACAAACATTCATCCATACTTACAAACTTTCGCATTTATAATATTAGTAGGATGTGGTTAGCCGCGTGGTTTCCGGTAGAGTAGAATAGGACCACTCCAACTCTTCCCGTGGATGTCGTACAAGGCGACTAAGGTAATACATTATAAAACATCAATCAGGCCTCCCCAACCCGTCTGGCCAGCGCGGGGAGTGTAGGCCGAATCCTCCGTCTGTCTCCGGCAGATGAGAGAGGGTTGTGCTCCTGCAGTGGAGACAAAAATAACCTGATGATGATGATATAACAATGTACTATCTTGTAGTAATACAAACTGATAATCAGATTTTGTGTTGCCCTTTTCCGTAACGGTAACGCGACGTGACAGCCACGGAACCATCACCGTGCTTGTGACGCAACAGTTTGGGCACAAATTAGATACAAACCATTGATTACGTTACAACGAATACTTATTAGTAGCTATAGAACTAAACTACATACTAATATCTGATAAGAAAGGCAAGCCGGAAATAATCCCACTATCCTATCCTACTAATATTATAAACGCGAAGTTTGTAAGTATGGATGGATGTTTGTTACTCTTTCACGTAAAAACTACTGAATGGATTTTATAAAAACTTTACAATAATATAGCTTATACATCAGAATAACACATAGGCTACAATTTATAGAGATATTGTGTGAATTGTCCAAAATATCAAGTAAGTAGAAAAAAATCTACCATCTGCGAGCTATTCTGGCGTGCGCTGCCAAAACCGCAAGAGTTACACATATGTAATGTATGATGGAAATATTTATCTTAAAAAGTCCTACAAAAAAGATACTCGAAATACTAATCGTGCGCAGACGAAGTCGCGGGCACCAGCTAGTAATATTATAAATGCGAAATTTTGGATATTTGGATGTTTGTTACTCAATCACGCTTCAAACACTGGACGGATCGTGATGAAACTTGACACACATATAGGTTAGGTCCTAGACTAGGACATAGGATAGCTTTTATCCCGAAAAAACATATCATTATTGATTACGAAAATGATATCTATTTTGAAATTCAAGATGTGTAATATCGAAAACCTATGCGGACGAAGTCGCGGGCAAAAGCTAGTAATCTATAATTCTTCTTCCCCCTCCCGCTTTCCAGTAAAACAAAATACAAATAACATGAAATTATCTTTTCTTAATTGAAAATTGCATACTTTTTAATTATTACTACCAACAGTCTCGTGGTTTTCATATGAAACAACGATCTCTATGTACTACTAGATGGAGCGTTCTAAACAATCGCTCTGTTCCACGCAAGGAGCCGCAACTCCATTCACAATGAAACTTGTGCAGTTACTACGCGGAACATTTAATTATTACTAAATATTTACGCTACGGGATAGCGTCAATATTTAGTAAATAATTAAATGTTCTGCATAGCAACGGCACAAGTGTCAAAGTGAATGCGAATGAGTTGCGGCTCCTTGCGTGGAACAGAGCGATTAATTGTTTGGAACGCTCCATCTAGTAGTACGTAGAGATCGTTGCATGAAAATGAATGGTTTGTGCCATATTTTCGTCATTATCATATCTGCCCTTAGATGTCCACTGCTGGGCATAAGCCTTCCACAATGAACGCCACCACACCCGGTCCTTCGCCCTCCGCATCCAGCCGCTTCCGGCCACCTTCTTCATATTTTCGTCGTAAGTACCTAAATGTTTCTGCCTTATTTATGATTTCAGATATCACATTCATCATCAGGTTATTTTTGTCTCCACTGCAGGAGCACAACCCTCTCTCATCTGCCGGAGACAGACGGAGGATTTGGCCTACACTCCCCGCGCTGGCCAGACGGGTTGGGGAGGACTGACTGATGTTTTATAATGTATTCCATTCGTCGCCTTGTACGACATCCACGGGAAGACTTGAAGTGGTCCTATTCTACTCTACCGGAAACCACACGGCATAATCACTTTATCGTTGTGTAATTTTTAGTTTTAAACTGTGTCTCCTTGTTTAGATCGTTCAATTCACGATACCACTCTTTGTCTAAGTGCCATCGTGAATTGAACAATCTATTGTAGTTTATCATTAAGTTTTGTTGCAGTATATAAATAAATATTCTATTCAGTCAACACAAGCGGTACACGAAGAAGATTTACCCAACAATATGTAACGTGAACATAGCATTAGCATCGCGTGCAAATCGCTTGGCATCGCTAATAATTCAATGTACTCCCGCACGTTTAAGTGCCCTCTCCAACCCAAGATATAGCCCCGAGCCAACTTATACAGCATCACATAACACATATACGTACAGTAAATTACACACTTTAAATTCTAGACAGTGGAAATGAGAATGGCTCCTCTCGTGTAGGAACTTAAAGCTTTTTGGTTCCAGGTGCGTTTCTTTCGAATCTCTCGCTCCGTGAGACTAAAATCAGAGCTCGGCTCCGCTCGTGCGCGATACATTTTTAATCTGAACGCCTGCGTTTTAGTTGGATTGGATTGTAATATACATTTGTACTGAAAAATTTATGGTTGTGCTAAAAAGGTCGCAGTTTTGTTGGAAAATAAGCGCGGAGTAAAGATAAATGGTTCATAGCATGTGCGCATATGGAGGAGGGGGGGGGGGAATATAATTATCCTACCCCCTCGTCCCATTCCCCCCTCCCCCGATTCACGACACCAAAGCATTTAATTTGACCAATTTCAACATTTTGAAATCGTCATAAGGACATAACTACCTATATATCTAATCACACAAAAATACCCCCTCCCCCTTCCCCTTCCCACCCCCTCCCCCTTCTCTACCCCTCCCCGTACTAAAAGAAATCTTGTATCCGCACCTGGCGCATAGTAAGATCTTATATCTTAAATAACTTTCGAACTATGGAATGAGTTTGAGGATATCTGATGACATCTGTTCAGAGTACTCTAAGATGCCTAATGTATAGAGATCGGAATGAGGTAGAGTCATTTATGTACTTGAATATTATTAATATAGACATTCCTTATCACAGGTTTTTATTAACTGTCATAACTAAAATCCCGGGACATCCAATTAAGAAAAGATGATTTTATATTATTTGTATTTTCTTTTCTGGTGGAAATATCATCAGGTTATTTTTGTCTCCAATACAGGAGCGCAACCCTCTCTCATCTGCCGGAGACAGACAAAGGAATTGGCCTACACTCCCCGAGCTGACCAGCCGGGTTGGGGAGGCCTGATTCATGTTTTATAATGTGGAAATGGAATGCGATTATTAAATGATAGATGTTGAATGTCCATGTGGATGTGGTTGTTTGTTACTCAATCACGCTGCAACCACTGGACGGATCGGGATTAAACTTGGCACACATATAGGTTAGGTCCAGGAATAGGACATAGGATAGTTTTTATCCCGATAAAACGTCCCATCCCTACGGGAAATACATAATAATTTGTTCACGCAAACGAAGTCGCGGGCAACAGCTAGTTAAAAATAAAGAAAATGCTTAAATAAATCTCGGCAACGTTTCTAACCAACAAACGGAACTGCATCAAACCATCTTCAGCGATTTTCGAGTCAGTCAGACAACGAACAGTTTTCCAAATATAGTTATTGTAAAGGCGGTATGTAGAAACGTGTTTAAACCGCTGTGTTGGAGAGGAAATCTTTATTTCTGGAGCAGCAGATGCATTTCCTCTGATTTTCCGCTTTCCTCCCCCTTCCCTCCTTCCAGCTAGAGGGGGCTTGTTTCCATATGAAGTTTCCACACACTGCACATTGCTGCAATTTCTTTAAGATCCGTTTAAAGAGGTTATTACAGCTCTCTACGGAATACATAGATATAACAAATATATATTCTTTATTGCACATCTTCAAACTAAATACAGTAAAGAATGGTGTGTACAAAGGTGAGCTTATCTCTAAAAGATATCTCTACCAGCCAACCTTATAGGGTGTGATTTAAGTGAGACAAGTGGAGTAGTTTTAGGCAGAATTTGACGTCAAAAAGAGAATAATGTATTCCAATTTTGAAAATAAATATTTTGATTTTCATTTTCATTCAAGGCAGTAAGAGCGAGGGGGGGAGGGCAAAATAAGTGCATAATAGGCTATATAATAACGAAATACCTGAAATACTTATCTATATATATAATACATTTTGTGTGGTTTCCGGCTTAGAATAGGGCCACCCCTATCTTTCCCGTGGGTTTCGTCAAGGCGACTAAGGGATTGATGATAAGGCCTAAGGCGTTAACTTAACTTAACGTAACTTAAATTAACGTCAGGCACAAAGATAGACTTGCATTACCTAATATCAAGTGCATGATTTTTGAGAAGAGTACTTATATAAATGCCATAAGAATATATAACAGGCTGCCAAACGACATAAAGTGCTTGTCAGGAAACACATTTAAAACTGTACTAAAAAAGTGGCTTACAGAAAATGTGTTTTATGACATGCATGAGTTCTATTCAAAAACTAAATAAACGGGTAATTGAAATATTGTCGAAACTCTCATAAGGATTACATTTAATTAAATTCAATACCCTTCCGTACTAAAGACAATACGACATAAAATTATAGGTTTTTTTAAAATTGTAATAGAATTAATGTATGATGTTTTTGATTATTTTCTGATTTTAAAATGTTTGACATTCTTTACTAGATATTGTAAATCTGTCATTTTAAAGTAATTTATATATATGCAATATTGTATGCCCGTAATGGGTAAACTATTAGATAAGAGCAACTTTCCGCAATAACATCTCCTATACAATGTACCTAATAGTAAACAATAAATTATTTCTGATTCTGATTCTGATTCTGAAGGCCGACACTCCATAAAAGCGTATAGAATCACTTACTACTACTATATATAGGCGCACCAGCCTCTCCGTACACGTGCGTGTGTGCGCATAAACTATCGAGAGAGGGACAACGCTATACGACAACGCATAAGTGCTTCTCTTTCGGTTCAGTACTCTGTGCTTATATTAAGAATATCTGTCTCACTCAGTATAAGTATGGAAGTATGTTTATTGTATTTATTATGATTTATTATATTATCATCAGCCTAAAGACGTCCACTGCTGGGCATAGGCCTCCCCAATAAAATACCACTTTTGGTAAGATGTCCATTGGGGGATTTGCCATAATCACCACGCTTGGCACGCGGATTGGTGATCGCAGGAATGATCTTAGCGGTCTCCTGTGTGAAAGCTTGCCCGTCTCTATTGCAATCCCTTAATATACCAACCTTGCGGTTGCAGGTACCTACTAAGACCATTGATTTTCTTTTATAAAAGTTAGTATGAAAAGCAAAATTAATTTTCGTCAAAAATTTAACAGTAATTTGATTATCGGGAGATTAATTAATGACGTGTCGTTCGTTCGTCGCTCAGGACGGACCAGGGAGGCTCAGGGGACTATTCTGTAGAGCCCGGAGCCAATCAGCGACCGGTAGCCGCTCAACAAACACTTTTTAATTTTCGTTTTATAGATACGCAAAACACGATAAGTAATTGGTGATAGACATTTTATGACAATGAAGCTGTCTCCTGCGAGTCTAGTCATAGAATCCTTCCTGCTAATATTATAAATGCGAAAGTCTGGATCTTTGGATGTTTGGATGTTTGTTACTCAATCACGCTTCAACCACTGGACGGGTCGTGATGAAAATTGGCACACATATAGGTTAGGTCCTGGAATAGGACATAGGATAGTTTTTATCTCATAAATACATCCCATTCCTACGGGAAATACATAATAGTTTGTGATGTTAAGTTGTCTACGCGGACGAAGTCGCGGGCAACAGCTAGTAGTAATAAGGTAGTACAAGTACAGGAAAGTCTACGCACTACTCAATTAATATCTCAAAAAAATACCTACATAATTCAATGCAAGCCAAATTGAATCTCAAGTGCCGCCTTTCGACCATTCGAAAGGCGGTGCAAGCGGGAGCGGGAGTGGGAGTGAATTCTGTAGTTCACGCGAGCGGAGCTGCGGGCACAGCTAGTCCATAATAATTGTGTTAAATTTACTTGGATCAACATCAATTAATTGCATAATGTAATAAAGGATGGCGACTAAACCGGTTAATCGGCTATAATCTACTACATATCTAATGCATATCTCCATGTACTAGAGAAATATATCATCACAAATATATACTGTACAACAGAACTGGAGGTGTCTGTCTACTGTGAGCTTACAAACACGAGTGTATCGTTAGAGAGTTAAAAGTTACAGATTTCCCCAACTACCACTCTCTACCCATTTGTAACAATCTTGTAAAGTTGTTATCTGACATTTATCGCGGAAGTTTTAATCACATTGTGTGAACCAGACTTTAAAGTTTGATCTGAACAACATAAAACTTTCAACATAATGTTGTTTAATATTAATTGTAAGTTAATAAAAGATGAGATGAGAAGTTCCGTAAAGCGTGTAATAATCTTTAAAGTGGTAACTCGTTAATTGCTAATGAAGGGAAATGAATCGATTTGGAGTGGAGCTAGGAGCGGATTAGCGGGGTAACATTTGGGGGTCAAGCTGCTGCCTTGAGTTTGCATATATGGTAGTTATTTTATTATATCTAAAGTATTTAAGTGTGTTCGAGTGTTTGTTGTTCTGTTGACGTGAAATGGTTGATTATAAATTGATAAACGACAGAGAAATTCATGAACCACTAGATATTGTAGAAAGTTGTTGCGTATGTACGTGTTCTCGCATGAAACAAAATTAACTTGATCGTTTTTGATACAATTTTTATCGTCTCTGCAGGCTCGCAAACCGGTTGAAATTCCAAACCATTTTTTTCCTTTTCGTTTACTTAACCGGTTAATATAAGTTCTGATCTTATGTCTATTCCTTTCTATGATGGAAAATTGACATTAGGTCTAAAAGTAACCAAGTTTTAACGTAGACTAACATACTACGCACCAATTAAAACACAAGACAGCCAAGCATAAGGATGAAGAAAGGGTGCAAACAAGTAAATAAAATAAATTCGATAACGTTGAAACAGATATTAATGTCATTTTACCGGTTTTATGAACAATATGAAAACCGGTTCTGAGCTCTGGTTTTCTATATTTGAATCTTGGTTTTCCGTAACCATAACCAATACAACCAACCATGAGCCAATCCGTGAACAAAATATGTAAAATATTTATTAATACCTATACTACACATCAATATAAATTTAGCTAGGGTGGGGTATATATCGTTCTATTGATAGCAAAGTTGTAATTCGCACAGACAGGGGGGTCCACGTAGGCTCGGGGCCCCCTCGCTCCACCACGAGGCACAAAGTGGCGGCTGAAGAGAGCTGTGGTCCGTGATTGCGTAGAAATAGCTCATTTATTATTAACGAGCTGTCGGGGCCACGAAGCGGACAGCGAAAGCAAACGTTTTAATATTAAAAGAACGTGAGATTCATAATATGCGCATGTTTAAGCTGAAAATGGAAAAAAGTACGATGCGCTGGCGTTAAAAAGTTATGCCAAAGGGAGGCATGGTTGATGTTGGGGAACCCGTCTGGCCAGCGCGGGGAGTGTAGGCCAAATCCTCCGTCTGTCTCCGGCAGATGAGAGAGGGTTGTGCTCCTGCAGTGGAGACAAGAATAACCTGATGATGATGATGAAACCTGTTCTTGCGGGAAATAACATCTTATTCTGGAAATACTAAACAAAAAATGTAATGCAGTTTTTTATATTGGTCTAATAAATTGCAAAAAATTCCCAATTAACTAATAATTCATCAGATAAGTATATCTTTTGCAAGATAATATCAAAAATAAGATTTTAACCGAAAACCGGTTAGCTATATTAATTAGCTATAGTTATTCTTACGCTATCATCCTGTAAGAACAATCTTCAAATGTTACACTAGGATTTTGCTAAAATGAGCATTAATAATTAAATAAATAATAAATAAATATCTCAGACATTCACACCAATTATCCAATCCCAAACTAGGCAGAGCCTGTGGTATGGTTACTAGATAACGGATAGAAATAATTAAATAAATATATAAACATCCAAGACTTGGGTACAAACATTCATATTCATCATACGAACATTTGCCCCTAGCGGGATTCGAACCCGCAACTTCCGGCATGGCAGCCGAGAGCTATCCGTTCCGCCACGGAGGTCGCAAAATTAAAATGTAATTCAGCAATTAAATTGTGAAAAGGAAGTCTCATTTCGTGGCCCCTAATATTCTCTATTCAATAGCGTTTTTTGCGGCCTCAACCCGACGAATCGGATAAGTATTTGATTAGAATCGGCCGCGGGTCAGTCGCCGGATCTCATTAGCAATAAAAATATATTACGTCACTACGCTACCCTTAATAAGAAGGTTTTGGGTTCATCTAAATATTATTATTATGTAGGGATCGCATTTTACATTCTGTATAAAAAAACATAGCATTTATGGGTTGGACCTGTAGAACATAATAACTGCAATTTATTAAATTTTCTAGTTATTGAACACTGATTTTGTGCATGAAAATGTGTATATATATAAATCCTACTATGATATTATAAACGCGAAAGTTTGTAAGTATGGATGGATGTTTGTTACTCTTTCACGTAAAAACTACTGAATGGATTTTAATGAAACTTTACAATAATATAGCTTATACATCAGAATAACACATAGGCTACAATTTATAAAGATAATGTGTGAATTGTCCAAAATATCAAGTAAGTAGGAAAAAATCTACCATCTGCGAGCTATTCTGGCGAGCGCTGCCAAAACCGCTAGAGTTACACATATGTAATGTATGATGGAAATGTTTATCTTAAATAGTCCTACAAAAAAGCTACTCAAAATACTAATCGTGCGCAGACGAAGTTGCGGACCAGCTAGTAAAATATAAATATCACAAACATTCACACCCATTATCCAGTCCCAAACTAGGCAGAGCCTGTGCTATGGTTACCAGATAACGGATACACATACTTAAATAAATATATAAACATCCATGACTTGGGTACACACATTCATATTCATCATACGAACTTTTGCCCCTAGCGGGAGTCGAACCCGTAACCTCCAGAGTGGCTAAATAACTAGTGTAATCCCAAATTAGGATTCCCTACTTACCTTTACGCTATGAACTTATACGACCGCCTCGTTGCCCTAGTGGCTTAGTCATGAACTCGAGCGCCCGAGATCGTGGGTTCGATACCCACAGGGGATAGATAACTTTGTAGCAGTTGGTTCCGGTCTGGATGTCATATTTGTGAATTGTCCTACCCTTGTTTAATTCCCATAGGAGAAAATCCTAGATTGGGATTGGGAATATACATTCAGTCAAAAAAGTATCGGGAATGGATGATTTGTTTATGGTTCAATATTTTTTTTTTTTTTTGGTTGTTGTTGGATTGACACTACTTTTTTCCATTTTGGCGCGCAGTAGTTGCATCTGTTATTTATATTTAATACAGTGTTGTTTTTAGTTATATTATATCTAGTGTATATTGCGATTTTCATAATGAACAAAAATATCAAACAGAGTTTGTCTCAAATTTTGCATAGCCAATGGAATTTCGTGTTCGGAGTCACTGAAAATGTTACAGAAGGCTTACGGTGAGTCGACTATATCAAAAACACGTGCTTACGAGTGGTACAAAGCGTTCAAAAGCGGTCGAGATGTGATGGAAGATTTGCCTCGCTCTGGTAGGCCATCAACGTCTGCAACTGAAGTTAACATCGCAAAAGTGAAGGAAATAGTGACTGAAAATCATCATTCAACTTTGAGAGAGATAGGCGTTGAACTTTCTGTATCTCACGAATCGATCCGTACTATTTTAAATAATCACTTGGTTATGAAACATGTTGCCGCTCGGCTAGTCCCAAAAGACCTGAATTTTCTCCAAAAACTCAATCGCTTACGAGTCGCTGAGGACGTGCTAGAACGAGTCAATTCCGACCCAATATTCATGAAATGCATTGTTACTGGTGACGAGACGTTGGTTTACGAGTTTGACATGCAAACTAGTCAACAAGCTTCAGAGTGGCGCCTTCCAACTGAACCGTAACCGAAAAAACCACACCAAAGTCGATCGAAAGTCAAAGTCATGTTGGCTGTTTTCTTTGACTATCGCGGTGTCGTGCACTCAGAGTTCTTGCCGGAAGGTGAGACTATAAATAAAGAATATTATTTGAGCGTTATGCGGCGTTTAAGGGAGCAAATTCGACGAAAAAGGCCAGATTTGTGGAAAGAAAAGTCTTCGATTTTGCACCACGATAATGCGCCATCGCACAAGGCCATCCTTGTGAATGAATTTTTGACCAAAAACTCCACAAACATCATTGAGCAACCACCTTATTCACCAGATATGGCTCCATGCGACTTATTTCTTTTTCCTAAACTCAAATTACCACTTCGTGACACCCGTTTCCGTTCGATAGAAGACATAAAGGAGAATTCGCGGCGAGAACTGTACTCAATTCCGGAAAAAGCGTTTCAAAAATGTTTTGATGATTGGATTATTCTTTGGCGGAAGTGTGTCGCTTCTAAAGGAGCATACTTTGAAGGCGATGAAATAAAGTTGGATGATTAATTAACATTTTGTGTATTATTGATCTTTTCCCTGTACTTTCTTGACTGAGTAGTATACCGTGAGCACGGAGGCGGCGATGTTGTTCGCAACCACATCACGTCAAGGGGTATCAAGGGGCGAAAAGCGGGCGAAGAAAAGTCGCTTTGGGACATTCGATTGCGCAAAGTGGCGATACGTCGTCTCTGCTTACCCCTCTGGGGCCGAGGCGTGATCATTAGGTATGTTTATGTATGTATGTATGTATGTATTTCCACAAATCAGAGTTCAAATTAAGTGCTGTCAACTGTTACTCCTATGTCCAGCAGTGGACGGCTAAGGGCTGACATGATGATGATGATGAACTGTTACTCCTGCAGAATGGTGCAATATGGGGCCGTCGTTGGCACTTGTTGCACTACAACATTTCGCTTTCAGTAATTAAAAGCAATAAACAGTGCAGTGCCCCCCCCACCCCGCCCGCGCATCCCATTCGCCGCCGGACGCCTTCATCTCGCCGACAAGGTATCTCTAACGGGAGAGATAAATTCTCTGCCCTGTCAGGCGACTTCTTGCTGTCTAACCTCAAGACAATGCTCTTGAGGCTATTGTGGGATACTCTTACTACAGTGTGTGGCCTAGAACCGGGGCTAGTTTCCAAAGTGGTGCAGATGGACCCACAGGGGTCCATGGGGGACTTCACGGGGGTCTACGTTGGCGTCTAATCATCAAATTTTTTGTCGAGTTTTGGGAATATGGTAGAATTGTACCTGCAGAATCGTATCTTGTCAATGTCAGTAAAACGATTCAATCTAGTTATTCTTTGATCATCTTTATTTAAGGAAAGTGAAATGAAATACTTTGCCGTGTGGTTTCCGGTAGAGTAGAATAGAACCAGTCCAACTGTTCCCGTGGATGTCGTACAAGGCGACTAAGGGAATACATTATGAAACTCAGTCCGGTCTCCCCAACCCGTCTGGCCAGCGCGGGGAGTGTAGGCTCCTCCGTCTGTCTCCGGCAGATGAGAGTGGGTTGTGCTCCTGCAGTGGAGACAAAAGTAACCTGATCTGACTTTTTCATATATATATATTTTACTAATAGACAACGCAGGCTGAGCCTGATAACCAAACAACAAGCTGATGCACTCAGACTTTTAAAGCTCTTTAAAAAACTAAATTATTCAAAGTTAGTTTTAAACTCGCTAAGAATGATAGTGCCTTGTCAGAGGCAGCTTCTTTGTCCACCCTTCCCCTCTCCATCCCTCCCCCTTGGCAGTTTGTAGCCATTAATTAAACCCCCTTTTGTCCGCCGACGCCATTCAAGTGTGCTTAAGGCAATACCCACATTAAAACTGTCACATAAAGTAAACGGCGACTTTAATTATGAGTTTCCGATACGTAGGCGACATTAAACTATCATGTAGTGGAAGTCAAGTTAGTAGAACCTTAGGTTCAAATCGCATCACGTTATGAAACAGCTTTATGAATAAGCCCATTATAAGCATACATACCGTGCCGTGTGGTTTCCGGTAGAGTAGAATAGGACCACTCCAACTCTTCCCGTGGATGTCGTACAAGGCGACTAAGGGAATACATTATAAAACATCAATCAGGCCTCCCCAACCTGTCTGGCCAGCGCGGGGAGTGTAGGATAAATACTCCGTCTGTCTCCGGCAGATGAGAGAGGGTTGTGCTCCTGCAGTGGAGACAAAAATAACCTGATGATGATGATGAAGCATACATACATAATGCTCACGCCTCGGTCCAAAAGAGATGATGTATCGCCACTTTGCGCAATCTAATGTCGCAAAGTGACTATCCTTCGCCCGCTTTTCGCCCCGTGATACCCCTTGACGTGATGTGTTGCGAACAACATGCCGCCTTGTTGAGGTACTACGATTAGCTAGGGAAATAATTGTCCACCTCATCAGAGCCCCGCAGGGCTAATAGTGTCAGGGATATCGGCATGCTTACGACCAGGCTAGCCCCTGGACACGCATCTATCGGCACGGCAGACGTTGGATTGGCGGACGGGACAGGGATCGGGGCGAGAGAGACAGGAGATGGGGTATGGGTAAGGAGTATAGGGTAGGTATGGGATACAGCTATTTCGGAAAGACAGTGGGATTGTACCAGTGATAACTCGGGAAGCCTATTGTAAAATATATGTTTATTTTGAAAGGCAAAAATGCCTATTAATGTTGCTTCAGCTTCGCATAATGTTTTTAATGTTGTACGCACGCACACAACGGTAATATCTCAGTCGACTTGTGCAGTCAGGGCTGCGCTAAGACCCCTCACCGCATCGTTAGCATTGCAGTTTAATTATATTTTATTAAAGGTTGTCTGGAAGAAATCGCTTAAAGCGATAAGACCGCCTAAATTCTACTATTTGTAACTTTTATAACGTGTAACTGTATTTATTTGTGCAATAAAGTGTATTGTATTGTATTGTAAACAATAAATCATCATCAGCCTATATACGTCCACTGCTGGACGTAGGCCTCCCCAATACAATACCACTTTTGGTAAGTTGTCCATTGGGGGATTTGCCACAATAACCACGCTAGGCAGATAGATTGGTGATCGCAGTATTGATCTTAACGTACACACACAGGAGAACGCTGCTGCCCGTCCCTGGTGCAATCCCTTAGTCGCCTTGACGACACCCACGGGAAAGATAGGGGTGGCCCTATTCTAAGCCGGGAACCACACGGCACTAAATACTGTACAAAAATATCTATATCACGCGATCTGAGATATTGTAGTGTCTTCGGAGGCCTAAACAATAACGCTTCAAATTTGACACCAAAAATCTACTTGACACCAAAAATTCTATTAGTGGTGTGTATTTATTCATCATCATCATCATCAGCCCGAAAGAGTCCACTGTTGGACATAGGCCTCTCCCAAGGTGCGTCACTGAACCCCATCCTCGATTCTTCTTATCCAGTCACTGCCAGCCGCCTTACGCAGATCGTCGCTCCATCTAGCCAGGGGGCACACTACGCTTGCCCAGTCGCGGTCTCCACTCGAGAACTATGTGTGTTTATTATTTGGACTTTATGTTGTACCTATTGTAAAATAAGACATGTAATTTGGTTAAGTATCCACAGCGAATATAAAGCTTTAAGAGAATATTTAAGTAATTATTAATAAACTGTATTTTGTTAATAATATATAAAATACGGATACAACAAAACAGATAGGCACAACCCTAGGACGCGTGTAGGCATTTAAGTCCCGCACGGGTCGGAGACGGCTTACTGTTCTGTTTAACTATGATTTGGCGAAGATCAATTCATACCACAGATTATAACGTTAATAGTTCGTAGTTACAAATACTCCCTAGTAAAATGAAAATACCTACGCTATCAATCACCTACCTGTCAGACAATACAAGCAAAAACGTGTCCAAGGCAACAATCTCTATGTACTACTAGATGGAGCGTTCCAAACAATCGCTCTGTTCCACGCAAGTAGCCACAACTCTTTCACATTCACAATGAAACTTGTGTAGTTACTACGCAGAACATTTAATTATTACTAAATATTGACGCTACTGTTAAATAATGTCAATATTAAGTAAATAATTAAATGTTCTGAGTAGTAATTGCACAAGTTTCAAAGTGAATGTGAAAGAGTTGTGGCTACTTGCGTGGAACAGAGCGATTGTTTGGAACGCTCCATCTAGTAGTACATATAGATCGTTGGTCTAAGGAGTTCGACCTAGCGTTGTTATTACTCCGTACAGTCGATGAGAGAACCACGCCGGGGCAGTCCTAAAGTGTAGGTACTTATCGCGGTAGATTCGATCATGTAACGGAGGCCTGGTCTTACTACCATTATTCTTCACATCTTGGGTCTAGTTTCGTCCACAGTTAAGTATATTACTGTCTTGAAAGATTCCGTGGGCGAAAGTTTTTCATAATAAAGATTCGTGTAGAACACAATTTCGGAGGATCTAGAGTAGACAGAGATAAACGAGCCGATGGCAAGATATTTTAATAAAAATCACTACGTATCTACCTACTGTGCCGAGGTAGGGCTGCAAAGAACATGCATTTCTAAAAACTTGTATTTATCAACGATCTATATGTACCACTAGATGGAGCGTTCCAAACAATCGCTCTGTTCCACGCAAGGAGCCGCAACTCGTTCACATTCACAATAAAACTTGTGCAGTTACTACGCAGAACATTTAATTATTACTAAATATTGACGCTACGGGTAAATAGCGTCAATATTTCGTAAATAATTAATGTTCTGAGTAGTAACTGCACCAGTTTCATTGTGAATGTAACCGAGTTGTGGCTACTTGCGTGGAACAGAGCGATTGTTTGGAACGCTCCATCTAGTAGTACATAGAGACCGTTGGTATTTATCTAGATTTTTTTTGGTGGAATAGGAGAATTAAAGACGGATATGAGAAAGATAATGTAGAATGAGGATTTGATGATTATAATAACTTATAAATGGAACGCCTTCTGTATTTTGTAGAAAAAACAACTATCATCATAGAAGAAATACCCATATACTTACTTATACTTGACTTGTACATTATGGAATTTCTAAGTAGTATGGTGGCGATCACAATAGACCAGAAATGGTCGCAGTGATACAAGGTCTAGACTGAGAGTTTGAAATAGCCACAGATTAGATGAGATTTATTTATTTCACTTTGACATCTTAAAAAATCAATTTTACATGTCGTTCTAATATGGAAAAGGGATCCTCATAAAATAAAATAATGTACAAAATATAAATTACAATGTCAACAATTCAAATAATGTCATAGTATATAACATACTATCTACGTCAGTATGTAATATTAAAATAAAAATTTAAAAATACACTTGGTATTAAATTACCACAAATTAAATTAAATTAAACGTCAAAGGGCCCACCAATTTCATTTTTTAGAAAATTCATTTATGGAATAATATTCATTTTCCAACAAAAGGTTTTTCAATCGTCGACGAAACTCGAATAATAAAATTATGATCTTTATATACATAAGATAATGTTGCTGCACATCACTGTTGCGCCGTTTCTTCTTCACAGCGCTAACACCTAACCAGCGGTAGTCGATAAAAAAATGACTTGTATAAATGTACCAAGTGTACTCATATGCTATAAATGATTTTGACTTTGACTTTGACTGGTGTAATCTTCGGGAGGATTGGGGGTGGACCTAATGACATTAATATACATATCATCATCAGGTTATTTTTGTCTCCACTGCAGGAGCACAACCCTCTCTCATCTGCCGGAGACAGACGGAGGATTTGGCCTACACTGCCCGCGCTGGCTAGACGGGTTGGGAAGGCCTGGTTGATGTTTTATAATGTATCGTCTTGTACGACATCCACGGGAAGAGTTGGAGTGGTCCTATTCTACTCTACCGCAAACCACACGGCATTAAGATACATATATAGGAGATATATTTCTCTAGACGAGACAGCCCTAAGGTAAGGCAGTGATGTACCACCTCCGGCGTAATTTTTCATCGATTGCGGCGCAAACATTAACTCCCACCGCCCCCACCCGACACCAGTGCGATATTAACCGCGCCCTTCGACACGAGCAATTTTAATATTCATCAAGACAAGACATTTTGACGAACTCTGTTAATATTACAAATGGTTGTTTACAATATGCAGTATACCGAAAATATGCCTCTTATTGGATTTACATTTATCATCATCAGGTTATTTTTACGTCCACTGCAGGAGCACAACCCTCTCTCATCTGCCGGATACAGACGGAGGATTTGGCCTATACTCCCCGCGCTGGCCAGACGGGTCGGGGAGGCCTGATCGATGTTTTATAATGTATTCCCTCAGTCGCCTTGTACGACATCCACGGGAAGAGTTGGAGTGGTCCTATTCTACTCTACCGGAAACCACACGGCAAAGTATTTTATTTCACTTTCCTTAAACAAAGATAATCAAAGAATAACTAGATTGAATCGTTTTACTGACATAGACAAGATATAAGGGTACAGCTCGCGTGGGCGCAAATAGGCGCTAGTCACGCTAGCGGCAGATTAGCGCCTTCCTTTCAGGACCAGCCTTTATATTTGTGCGTGGTGTAACCGCTGTAAGCATTCCACGACTACGGAATCGTTATCAATGACATATTGTTTTGTTGTTTCCGTAAACAACAGACGGTCTAGATGCGAGGTTGTCGTTTCGTGTTTTCAACAAATACATTATCGTTTGTTAGGATTTTCTCTTTTATTTGATAATTCAAGTATCGTGTAGACGTCATCCGAAAAAACATCTCAGAACAACGTTGTAGGCAACGTTCTGGCATGCCACAAACGCGGATTGCAATTCTGATTACAGATCCCTAATTGTTTATAGTAATAAATATAGCCTATGTTACGCAGGGATAATGTAGCATTCTGATGGTGAAAGAATTTTTGAAATCGGTCCATAAGTTTTAAGTTTATTCGTTACAAACAAATTTTTCCTCTTTATAATATTAGTGTAGATGTAGATTCTCCGCCGAGATGGAGCGTTCCAAACAATCTCTCTGTTCCACGCAAGTAGCCACAACTCTTTCACATTCACAATGAAACTTGTGCAGTTACTACGCAGAACATTTAATTATTACTAAATATTGACGCTACGGTTAAGTAACGTCAATATTTAGTAAATAATTAAATGTTCTGAGTAGTACTGCACAAGTTTCATTGTGAATGTGAAAGAGTTGTGGCTACTTGCGTGGAACAGAGCGATTGTTTGGCTGTGGTACTGTATCAAGTGTGTGGCAGACATGCCATATGTGTAGTGCAGTGAACACCGCCGGGGAAGTTTGTGCCGACTTGGTGGTGTGGGCCCGACACGCCGCCCGCTCACAGCGGCCCAGTCGTTAGCAGTTATTATTTACGGCCAAGTCGCACCAAGTCCCAACAACAAGTACTAACTTGTTAAGACAACACGA
The DNA here is from genome assembly GCA_947086405.1 of Esperia sulphurella. Classification (NCBI taxonomy): domain Eukaryota; kingdom Metazoa; phylum Arthropoda; class Insecta; order Lepidoptera; family Oecophoridae; genus Esperia; species Esperia sulphurella. The sequence continues at coordinate 19,001,382 of OX352258.1, forward strand.
GCGCGGTCAGGAAACAGGAACTTATAGTTGGCAGATTACGACGTAGGTACAAGGTTCTGGCAGCGACGGAACGGCGTTAGTTTTGATACTTATGGAATATTTTGTTTATCTATTGGGTTGCCTATGCATGGTTATAGAATAAGTAATACTACAAGCACAGAAGGCGCACTCCTTTGAAAGCTTGTAAAATTCCTCATAAACTTACCTACAAAATCCAATGCAAGCCATATTGAATCCTATGCATATAGAAGAAAGTTAATTTTTCGCTGCACTGCTAAATCTCGCACTCATTGACATTCGCATGCGTTTCGAATAGGGCTGGCACCTGCTGTTTTACATTCAGGAGTGGCTCCGGGAGCGCATTAATTCTGGAGGCACCTTAATATGTCACATCCACATCACTCGCGCGAAAACTAAATATAATAATTACAATTATTAGAGACTGTATACGATTTATTATGATCATAACTCTTAAACCACCAAACATTGGTTTTTCATAAATTTTCGATCGTCAATCAAAGACTATCGAGCGTATAGACGCACCAAATAGGTAACAACTAGTGTTGATAAATTTCTGAGAAGAAATTCTCCTGGCCGAGAATTTATATCACCAGGCTGCATATTACGATTATATATATAAAAATCTAATTAGTTATATAGGTAGGCAAAAAGGGGCTTCACATTTTAAGTTCTTACAAATTATCGGCCAGAAGAATGTTCTGTAAGCAATCTAAGAACCAATTAAAGCAGCACCGCCGCCGCGCCGAGCAGGTGTTAGGAAAGTTGGAGAGGCCGTGTCCATGGAATTAAGCCTCAAGTTGGGAACTCGTCGCCGCACACGAGCATTCCTCGCGTCCCGCTCGCTCGGTCAGACAACTTGTTCGCAACCACTGCATTCTTAAGTGAAATTGTTCTATGAAAGTAGCTATGCCGTATTTGAAAAGTCCCTCTTTCACACTGCCTTGTAATATAAATTCTGTGAAAGATTTCGGGGTACATGATAATTGAAATCCTGAGCGTAGTGTGGGACACATCCTGGCTGGATGGCGCGACGATCTGTGTAAAGTGGCTGGCAGTGACTGGATGAGAAGAACGAAGATCGGGTTCAATGGCGCGCCTTGGGAGAGGCCTATGTCCAACAGTGGACTCTTTCAGGCTGATTATGATCACTACTATTACAGGAGCACCAGCCAGAGGGACAACGTTGTACATCAATACGAAGTGCCTCTCTTTCTAACGTTAAACTTCGGATGTAGTATTCTATGGCACAAGGATTCATTAGATTGGGGGGGGGGGGGGGTTTATAGACAAAAAACACAAACATGGATTCTAAATTTTCCACGGTGGACATCGCGAACTCGCTTGTAAACGATGAACTAGACATGTACCGAGCATTGCCAATTAATCGGTTAAGTTGCGACCGATTAATTGCCTTATTTAATACTATTATTTTGCAAGATATTATAATACAGTAATCAAACAAAGAAAATACAAATAACAAAACTTTATTTTATTGTCAATAATGTAATAAACACACACGTAAACTTAGCGTGTCTTAAATTGAATAAATTTCTAAAACTGAAATTTGGGGGTCTAAGAATACCTATATTTCATTCCAGATTAATAGTCCTATGAAAACAAACGCATTTGCGTCTCGAAAACAAAATACACAATAGATGGTGTTCCTAAGTGGACCGCAAAGTTTACATGGTAATACAAACCTGTTTTTGCTGCTGGTGACCCTTTCATGTATATGTTACCGAGACGTAAATAGCGTTGGTTTTCATAGGACTATTAATCTGGAATGAAATATAATCATGTTTGGAATTTTTGTCTGTTTGTTAGTTTGTGCACGCATTAAAAAATTCATTAATAAAAACAACTAATTCATAAAAAAAAACAACTTTTATAAATTAAAAGTTTTTCTTCATCATCATCATCAGCCTGCAAGAGCCCACTGCTGGACATAGGCATCTCCCAAGGCGCGCCACTCAACCCGATCTTCGGTTCTTCTCTTTCAGTCTCTGCCAACCGCCTTACGCAGATCGTCGCTCTATCTAGCCAAGGGGCGTCCCACACTACGCTTGCCCAGGTCGCGGTCTCCGCTCGAGAACTCGTTTACTCCAACGGTTATCGGTTCTCCGACAGATGTGACCAGCCCACTGCCACTCAACGTACTAACTTTTTGAGCTATGTCGAAAACTTTAGTTCTCTGGCGGATCACCTCATTTCGGATCCTGTCCCTTAGAGAAACTCCGAGCATAACTCTTTGCCCGCTGAGCGAGTTTGAGTTTTGAAAAGTTTTTCTTATTTAACATTTACTATTTTATCATTAAGTAATAAGTATAATAAATAGTAAAATGCCTGCACATTTTTTAACAATAGTGGAGAATAGGGTGTAAAAATATTTTTTAGCACAATACAGTTTTGAATATCTTTAGTAGAACCGGTTAATCGGTTTTATATATTAATCGGTTAAAGTACGATCGGCACATCTCTATTAAATAAATACCTAATTGAATTGTAACAATTGGAAATGAGCTGATAGATATTATAGAAGAACACTTCGCGTTCAGTTTTCATTCGAGAGGATCGGATGCCATTCAAATCGTTATGTTTGCGCGAGTTCCAATAATAAAAGTATCCTGCGACATGTGTAAGTCTGCCGACACCTCCCCCCTCCCCCCTCTTACGATAAACAAACATTCGTTTCTTAATAAATACGTTCTCGCATCGGCTCGGTAAACACTTATATTTCGTCTCCACGTTTACATATCATTTCCCCCGAAGCCTCTGCGGTATTTGCTCAACGCATAAAGCACTTAACTTCCCCCCGAACGGTGCTTTCAAATAAAAGGGGGAGGGGGGAGTGAATTACGATTTTTGTAACGGGTCCCTATCGACGTGTGTACCGATTGATTCAAATGGAACGAGTTGGGACCGGAGGGAGAGATATAAATCATTATAAATCATTCTCCGCATTGTGCAGTTCATTCATTCGTTCAGACCGGATGACATCTCTGTCGTGTTATATCCAATAATTTATGGCCGGATTGAAATTGTCGTTGGATGGACATTAGAAGGACTTTATGCTACAATAAGCTATAAATCGTTTCTATCGATAGATCATGCTCAGAGCTCTAAGGTACGCGACAGTAACCTGAATAGTATATAACCTTTTTGAACTGGAATGCAAAAGTAAACTTTGTTTATTTGGACCATGCTTCCGACCCCAACATATTTAATTATCTGAACTATCGAGTAAACAATCGAGAGTGCAACGATCTCTATGTACTACCAGATGGAGCGTTCCAAACAATCGCTCTGTTCCACGCAAGTAGCCACAACTCTTTCACATTCACAATGAAACTTGTGCAGTTACTACTCAGAACATTTAATTATTTACTAAATATTGACAATATTTAACCGTAGAGTCATGGGGATAGGTGAGGGTCTTGGGGACGCGGGCACGTCAAGGTCGGTCTGAACTCCTGGAAACGGGAACTTAAAACTTCTTTAACATTATTTTATATTATTTAATACATTGACTCTGCCTACCCCTCTGGGACCAAGGCGTAAGCATGTAACCTTACAAATGCTACCAATTTGAGCCAAATATAACGATCTCTAATAAATGGTCATAAAGTAGATACCGGGAAAAGATAATCAAAGAGACAAACAATATTATCGATAGGTAAGTAGTATATTTAGCGACACAAATATCTCTAGCATCTGCCCCAAAACTTGGTAATAGGCTAGATCTTGCAGTGTGCCGTCAGCGTCAGCCGCGCGCGATGGGCTACAAATCTCTCGCGCAGCACATGCCAGCACCGCGAGGGCTGTACATCACGCCCGTCGTCTTATATTGTATTTTTCAGCCATTCTCTTAACCAAATGGCACCGTGATTTGAATTAATGCGCTAGGTTTACTGCCCGAAGTGCAGTAGCTGATGATGGCATACATAATGCTCACGCCTTGGCCCCAGAGGGGTAGGCAGAGACGATGGATCGCCACTTTGCGAGATCCTGACACACCTCACTAGCTTTAGTCACATCCATCAACCTTTTCATGCACCTGTCGTTACTAATTACTATGAATATCAAAAATAAGTAATCACTTCAATAAATGTTAATATTTTTTTTATTTTTTATTTATGGCCTTTGTTATTATGCTTATAAGGCACAATACTTAAATAGGTTAAAATGACATTACTAAATATGACATTACCTTAAATTTTAAAATATATATTTCATATTTATGTACTTATGCTCGGCGTATCTTTGAAGGATATGATTCGTAATGAAGAGATCCGACGAAGAACGAAGGTGACCGACATAGCCGAAAGGATTAGCAGGCTGAAGTGGCAGTGGGCGGGCCACATCTGTCGCAGAACCGACGGCCGTTGGGGCAGACGAGTTCTGGAGTGGAGACCGTGGATCGGCACGCGCAGGGTGGGACGCCCCGCCGCCAGGTGGACCGACGACCTAAAGAAGGTGGCCGGTAGCGGCTGGATGCAGAGGGCGGAGGACCGGGTGTGATGGCGTTCATTGGGGAAGGCCTATGTCCAGCGGTGGACGTCTTAAGGCTGACATGATGATGACGAATTATGTACCTACTTATAATATATAAGATTTCCGTTTGTCTGCTTTGATCAATATTAAATGCTTTCATGTGCCCAATGGCCAAAAACACAGAGCTCTCTATATGCTGTACATCCTTTACATCACCTGTTTATTCTTTTATTGCACACAAAATAAGGATAACAAATAAACAATAGAATTAATACTAAATAAGTTAAACTAAAATTAACTAAAAAGAACCTTAACCTAAGAAATGTAAAAAATTGGGCCCTTGTGGTAACGTACCCAAGATGCTGGCGGCATTTCCTCTTTGGATCGCAATACTGATCCTTTGTGCGAGGAATGCGCCAGCTCTTGGGTCCCCAGTAGCGTCGACCAAGCGCTTGGAGAGCTCCGAAAAAAGACCCCGTGCTCCGGGACCCCACGGACCGAGGGTCTCGACACCGAATGCTACAAAGTGATATCCGGTGCCGATGCCCCTATATTTAAAAGCCTTATTCTTTTCGGCCGCCTCTGCCGCCGCACCAGCTCTCCTCGACGTGCTCTGGACGTGGGACGGGGCCAGCGTGTCGACGCAGGTCGCATCCCACACCAGTGCACGCCCCTGTTTATTAATTAATATATTTGAATTTGAATTCTAGACTAGTCGGGATAGCTTAGCTTAAAAATAAATAAAAAAGTTGCTACTTAGTTTTGTCTTTATTATGCACTAGCTGTTGCCCGCGACTTCGTCCGCGTGGACAACTTAACATTACACATTCTTATGTATTACGTGCTACTAAATCCTAAAAGAAATCTAATAATCTGGTTATGTATTAAAAATATTAATATACATAAAAAAAACATACTATCCAATTGAGAACCTCCTTTTTTGAAGTCGGGTAAAAATTAGCGTTCCGGCGGCGGTTTCGCCCGTTGGACCACAGTTTTTTAGGTTTCCGTAGCTAAATGGCAAAAAACGGAACCCTTATGGATTCGTCATGTCTGTCTGTCTGTCTGTCCGTATGTCACAGCCACTTTATTCCGAAACTATAAGAACTTACTATTGAAACTTGGTAAGTGGATGTATTCTGTGTACCGCATTAAAATTTTCACACAAAAATAGAAAAAAAAAAACATTAAATTTTGTACATGCTTAGAACTGAAACTCAAAAATTTTTTTTTTCACAAACCCATACGTGTGGATAGGTCTTCAAAAATGATATTGAGGTTTCTAATATCATTTTTTTCTAAACTGAATAGTTTGCGCGAGAGACACTTCCAAAGTGGTAAAATGTGTGCCCCCCCCCCCCCCCCCTGTAAGAGAATGATAAAACTAAAAAAAATATATGATGTACATTGCCATGCAAACTTCCACCGAAAATTGGTTTGAACGAGATCTAGTAAGTAGTTTTTTTTAATACGTCATAAATCGTAAACCACAATACTATTACTAAAACATCGATTAAAGTTACAACGAACTACAATAACTTTTATATTATGTTACTTGCTGCTACGGAACCCTTCATGGGCGAGTCCGACTCGCACTTGGCCGCTTTTTTTTAAATAAAGTTGACATTTAAATTTTTACATGAATTAAAAGATTATCATATAATCAATAAAAAAAATTATATTTTAATATTGTGCAAATTAGGTGATCTTTCCTTCCCCCCCCCTCCAATTTGTCCTTTCCATACCCTTTCTTTCTTTCCTTCTCCATCCCCTTCCCACATCGTTGAAAACCCTTTCCCCCACCCCTTCCTTCTCCCTACTCCTACCTCTCCCTCTTCCCTTAACCCACCCCTTCCTACACCCTTTATTTACCACTGCCCCCTCATCTTTCCTCTCTTACCCTAATCCCTCTATTCTTTTCCATCCGACTTCCTTCCCCTCCTATTCCCTTCCTATGTTGCATATCCAATTAACTGTACAACAAAATGTCTGTCAAACTGCTGGACATGCCTTCCCCAATGAATGCCACAACGCCCTACAGATCCAGCCGCTTGTTCAGGTCGTCCATACACCTGGCGGCAGGGCGTCCCACCCTGCGCGTGGGACGTCGCGTCCCACTCTAGAACCCATCTGCCCCAACGGCCGTTCAGTACTACGACAGATGTATCCTGCCATTTCAGCTTACTAATTCTTTCGGCTATGTCGGTCACCTTCGTTATTCATAGGATCTCCTCATTACGAATCATATCCCTCATAGAGACCCCGAGCATTGCCCTCTCTATAGCTCGCAGAGCCACTTGAATCTTGTGGATCAGGCCCACCGTCAGTGTCCACGTCTCCGCGCTGTAATCATGACAGGCAGGACGCACTGATTAAAGATTTTTGTCTTTAAACATTGTGGAATAGGTGACGTAAAGACTTGACGCAGTTTTCCGAATACTGCTCACCCTAACTGGATTCTTCTGTCAGCTTTTGTAATTGATCCTACCCAACTATATTGTATGTCCTAGGCAGACGTACTCCTGAACAGCTTCGATATTGACATTGTCGACGATCACCGGTCTAATACAGGGCCACTAATTATCGAATAGCGAACTTTTTGTATCGAGACTTGTGGAAATACCTGAAATACATCAGCTAAAATAAATCTATAAATGAGCTTTAAAACATCTCTGTCACTTTCTGTCAAGTTCTTGCTTCTTCGACCAGTAATGTTGAACTACACTTTCATACAAATGATATGAAATGAGAGGTCAACTTGTATATCAGCATCCTGACATTTTATTGAGATATGACTTATACCAGTATGAGGCCCGAACTCAAAGCTATTAAACAGTGAAAACGCCGTCAAATTCTGTTCAGCAGTTTCCAAGATTAGCCCGTACATACATACATACATACAGACAGATAAGAAATTTTTTAATTATATTTTTGGACTCTACTGGTCTTCAGTAATGTCCGGGCAGTGACATTTTTTTTTTAACTTTAATGTACAGATTCGCTTTTCTTTTGTTTTTTCTACTCTTTTATTATATGTATAGATTATTAACTTATTACATATACTTTAATGTTACTTGTTACTTCAACGAACACGATGACTAGTTTAGGAAATATCGTGTTTTAGGTGAATTTCGAGGTTTGCTCGTCCGTGTAGAGAGAGAAGGGCTTATGTTGACGAACAGCGTTGTCCCTCTCTCGATTGCGCTGGTTGCAGTCAGCCAGCCCTACTATTGACAAACGTGTAAGACAATTTCTTCATCATCAGTCTAAATACGTCCACTGCTGGACATAGGCCTCGCCAATAGAATACCACTTTTGGTAAGTTGTCCATGGGGCATTTGCCATAATCACCGCGCTTGGCAGGCGGATTGGTGACCGCAGTAATGATCTTATGTATGTATGTGAACGCTTTATTGTACCAAAAATAACAACAACAATAATAAAATAGGAATTTAGCTGTGTACAAAGGCGGACTTATCCCACTTAGGGATCTCTTCCAGTCAACCTTAGAGTAACCGAAACACACACAGGAGAACACTTGCTGCCCGTCCCTGGAGCAAACCTTTAGTCCCCTTGACGACACCCACGGGAAAGAGGGGGGGGGGGGGCTATTCTAAGCCGGAAACCACACGGCCGAGACAATTTCTGCGTAATTAAAATTCTTGAAACGAAAACAATGAACAATTCTACTGACTACTAGAGACAGGGAGGTTAGAGACAAGTACCTTTCGTAATGTTGCGGCACAGTAAAACAAGAACAGTAAGGCATCTCCCGCTCCGTGCGGGAATTAATAGTCTACTTTCGCCCGAATCGCAGGGTTGTGCCTCTAAGTTTAGTTATACATAGGTTATATTATTATAATCATCATCATCATTATCATCAGCCCGAAAGAGTCCACTGTTGGACATAGGCCTCTCCCAAGGTGCGCCACTGAACCCGGTCCTCGGTTCTTCTCATCCAGTCACTGCCAGCCGCCTTACGCAGATCGTCGCTCCATCTAGCCAGGGGGCGTCCCACACTACGCTTGCCCAGTCGCGGTCTCCACTCGAGAACTCGTTTACCCCAGCGGTAATCAGTTCTCCGACAGATGTGACCAGCCCACTGCCGCTTCAACAACTTACTAACTCTTTGAGATATGTCGAAGACTTTAGTTCTCTTATAATAATTTATGTTAATTCATGCTAATTTATTTCCACCTTTTAGGACATTGAGAACTCTAGGCTAAGCGACATTATTCTATTTACATTTACATTTTGTTTTAATATTTATTTTTCACATAGCTGGTGTTAAAATTATCGTATATAAGGATATATACTGATTTGAAGCATCGTTCTTTAGATATTCGAAGGCACTACAATTACAATTTACATTGCGTGATAAATACAGACATTTTTGTATAGTATATATTATTTAAAAATATATCTGCCGTGTGGTTTCCGGTAGAGTAGAATAGGACCACTCCAACTCTTCCCGTGGATGTCGTACAAGGCGACTAAGGGAATACATTATAGAACATCAATCAGGCCTCCCCAACCCGTCTGGCCAGCGCGGGGAGTGTAGGCCAAATCCTCCGTCTGTCTCCAGCAGATGAGAGAGGGTTGTGCTCCTGCAGTGGAGACAAAAATAACCTGATGATGAAAAATATATAATTAAACTGCAATGTGCAACAAACGGCGCGGCCCTGACTGTCTGCAGGCCAGGTCGACTGAGATATTCCCGTAGTGCACATACAAGCCGCGTTCGTTACGATTATAAGTATGAAGATAACCTACTTTTCTGGTTTTACTATGGTTGCGGGATGTGGAGGCACTAGGGGGGAGGGGGGAGTGAGAGCGGAGTTGGTATCAGGCTGGTGTTGACACAGGCTGTTTGTTCTCAGTTCTCACTTATCACCTGCCCGCACCGCGCCGCGCCGCGCAGCGTCGCGCCGCGTCGCGCCGCGCAATTATAATACCCCATCAATTATTGTTTATTAGTTCTAGACAACCTAGTCATAAAACTTTTGTTGACTTTTAACTACTATCAACTTCGTATCGTACCTGTAAAGATCTATAAAGACGGTACAGTTCACGACGGCACGCCCCACTCCTCTAAATCTCTTATATTTCATTGTATGAGTTATATTGTTACTAGGTTCTATCGTTACGTATCAATCATCAAACTAAGATACTGAGATCTTCTGATTAGGTACTCGTTTCCTGCGTTTAACCCTCGCGAAAAAGCGGGGCGGGCCGTCGTGAACTGTACGATAGATCGTACAGTTACCCTGTACTAAATTACATACTGTACTGTCACACTAGTATAAATACTAGAGATGAAACAGATAGTGCTTTGGCCGGATACCGGATAACAGATATCCGGCCAGCCTCTAGGCCGGATATCCGGCCGCTGAATATCATTCAAATTATAGAAGATTAAAACTAATTCACTTCACCCAATTTCGAGAAAATCGAATTCTGCTCTTTGGTAGCACTGCTGTAAGATAATACGCTAGGAGATTCTAGAACATGCAACATTTTAAAACTTTAAAAAAATACGACAGTTCCTTACTGATAACGCTCGAAAGTAAAAGCAGGTAAATAATTACTTATGTGGTTTAAATTTTGTTATCTATTGATTTATTAATCAATTTGTCAGCGTTGATTTTAGGATTTTTTTGCATTTTTCTTTAAGTTGTATCCACCGGGTATTGGGCTACTATCCGGTATCCGGCCGGATACTAAACTTTGGCCGGATACCGGATAGTTAGATAGTGAGTAGTTTAGAATATTGTTTGAAACAAATACAATCCATAATCATACGGCATTTCTATCTCAACAACCCGTAAACACCTAACAATAGATTTAGAAGTAACAAAAGTTGCATCTGGGCAATTAGTTGTATGCCTACTGCCTTGCCTGCCATGACCTACGGCGCAGAGAGATGGACACTCACGCCTGTACCAAGTCGCTCAGCGAGCTATGGAGAAGGCTTTGCTCAGGGTTTGTTTGAAACATATGATTATGCCGTGTGGTTTCCGGTAGAGTGGAATAGGACCACTCCAACTCTTCCCGTGGATGTTGTACAAGGCGACTAAGACAATACATTATAAAACATCAATCAGGCCTCCCCAACCCGTCTGGCCAGCGCGGGGAGTGTAGGCCAAACCCTCCGTCTGTCTCCGGCAGATGAGAGAGGGTTGTGCTCCTGCAGTGGAGATCAAAATAACCTGATGATGTTTCGTAATGAGAACATTCTACAAAGAACGAAGGTAACCGACATAGCCGAAAGGATTAGCAAGCTGAAGTGGCAGTTGGGGCTGACGAGTTCTGGAGTGGAGACCGCGGTGGGACGCCCCGCCGCCAGTTGGACCGATGACCTGAAGAAGGTTCTTATTTCAATTATCTCTCTCGCGGGTCTGCTGGAAGAAATCTCTCTCAGAGATAAGTTCGCAATTTGCACTTGTGTTTCTTTTTAATGTATTATTTTTGTTTTATCTGTGTGTGTGCAATAAAGAGTTAAATAAATAAATACATAAAGGTTACCAGAAGCGTCTGTATGCGGAGGGCGGAGGACCGGATGTAATGGCGTTCATTCGGGATGGCCTATGTCCAGCAGTGGACGTCTATGTAAGGTGATGGTGATGAATTAATGAGATAAATACAGAGGTCACTTACTGAGCACCCATTGTCAAAGTTTTGTATTTCTAATGAATAGGCTTTCCTCTTTTCAATATTTTACATTTTAAAGTTAAATGATTTCAAACACTTCTCAGTTTCAAAGTCGAATTAAAGTTAGTAATGTTCTCAAGGGTTCCGTAGAGGTTAAATGAATCTTGTAGTACATGTGCTTGTTTAAACTTTGGAACCTTAGAGCGATCGATAGAGAGATCTAATGAATATTAATTTAATTAGCAGAAAAGCCTTACTCAAAGTTTAGTTTCAGTTACTTGTTTTTAATGAATTTCGTTACGTGCGGCTGTACCCAAATGATGGCTGTGTGATGCGAATTGAAGGCTTTATATCTTTCGTTGAGACGTTTGATTCACGGCTTAGAAAAGGGCCACCTCCAGGACGGGGGAGGGGGAGGGGGAGGGGAAGGGGGGAGGGGAGGGGGAGGGTAGGGGGGAGGGGCTGTCGCCTAATTGCGTAGTAATATTTAGTATTCTCAGCTATAAGGTTGCCTGGAAAAAGAGATCTCTTTTAGAGATAAGCTCGCCTTTGTACACACAATTTATTACTGAATTTAGTTTTAAGATGTGCAATAAAATATCTATACCTATATATAAATCCAGCTTTGGCATTTCCGGACAAGTACAATTTGGATCTTTTTAAAAGAAGAGTGAATAGGCATCTTCTGGGTAAGCCCGCTCCACCTTAGACCACATCGTCACTTACCATCAGGTGAGACTGAGGTCAAGCATAAATTCATCAGCAATAAAAAAAAATGCTAAAAGGCAAACATTATGAAACCAAAAAAAATTATAAGTTACAATTCAACTATCTCAGTCCGACGTCACAAACCTTTGGTCTCGTCACCGTAATCAATATGCTAAGAGCAATATTGACGTTGTATCGAAAAATGACGTAGCTTTCTGCCGGAAGTGGGTAATCTGATACGATACACTCTACAGGTGGAGGGGCCCCGACGTCCCACCGCCCTGACCCCCCCCGATTCCTGTATTGACAAATTACTTGCTGACGTACATAAATATACCTACCCATAACGCTATAGAGCACCATCTCGACTGCCAACGACCGATATAAATAAAATATACGCTTGACGTCTGTAGATACCTTTCTATATTATATTGACATTACGATTTATGTCTCGAGCGTGCGTTTTTGGAAGAAATATATACCCTAACGTTTATAGGTGGGTGGACCCGGGAAAACTCTTGTCAGAGAATCTCACTAATATTATAGACTAGCTGTGCCCGCGGCTCCGCTCGCGTGAACTATAGAATCCGCTCCCATTCCCACTCCCGCTCCCGCTCCTTCTCCCGCTCCCACTCCCACAACCACACCCACTCCCCTTTTCCCACACCCACGACCACTTCCAGCTCCAAATGTAGTCCAAACTCATCGCAATCTGAGTAGTAAGGAAATACTATTATTTGCAATATATTGCATACTAACCTTACCTACTAATGTATTTGAAAACAGAAAATGTTCATAACTTTTGATTGAGTAGACCGATTGCAATGAAGTAAAAACTAAATGTTAAGTTAAGTTAAGCCCCATATTTCTGTGAAAAGTCCATCAAAATCCGTTTAGTAGTTGTTAAGTGATGCGTGCACAAACTCACAGACAAACAGACAAAAAATCCAAATTTGATCGAAATGCGTTCTATTACTTATCCTTAGCGTACTGCTAGCCGTACTACTATTTTGTGGGTGACGTTAAACCGGACGTGAGGAGTAGCTTCTTTACGTAGTAATATTTAGTACTAGCTGTTGCCCGCGACTTCGTCCGCTCGGACAACTTAACATCGGGATAAAAACTATCCTTTGTCCTATTCCAGGACCTAACCTATATGTGTGCCAAGTTTCATCACGATCCGTCCAGTGGTTGATGCGTGATTGAATAACAAACACCCAAATATCCAAACATCCAAATATCGAAACTTTCGCATTTATAATATTAGTAGGATGTTTGCTTTTCAACAACAAAGTAAGCACATAATTGTAATTGTTCAAGAAATGAATGACATATTGTTGTCGTATCGAAACAATAATTTCGGGCGCCAAACCGCCGAGAGTCGGGGCAGGGCGCTGTCACTTCATACAATTTGAATTTCGGAAATTTTCAATCTTCCTTTCTTCCTCCTCTCGTTGAATTCGCGAGGCTCCGATTTATTCCCTCCCATTGTCGCGCCCTAAAGGAATTTCCTTTCAAAGTTTTCACTCTGAGTTAGTGAAGCGTGTCTTTTATTATGATTTACAATGCATTTGGGCGCAATACTAACCTTTACTGATTTACCGCTGGAACTCAGTTACCTCCATCATTCAACAACGCTCAACGGTCCGGCCGTGTGAGGAGTGGAGTACAATGGGTGTAATTAGAATCTGAAACGAGGCGCAACCGGCGGTGCGGCACCCGGCAGTGCGGCGGTGCAGCAGCCGGCGGTGCGGCGGTGCGGAGCCACCTGTACCATCAGTATGTACCATTTATAGTACAACTGGTAATTAACAATCTTATTTCATTTAATTATAATACTATAAAGACATAAGCCAAATATAACTAAACATTAAGAAATAGAAAACTACTAACACTGGGCATTGTGCCCAGAAGGCTGGTGACGTTCCCTCTTTGTATAGCCAAACTAATGCATGCAGTACAACTGGTACTGTTTCTCCCCTTGAACTCCTACTCGAATAAATTATCGCACTCTACAATACACTATCACTTTACCAGCATCAAATTTGCGTCATGGTGTACATGCTAAAATATTTGTAGAAAATCTTCTTTAGGTCGTCGGTCCATCTGGCGGCGGGGCATCCCACCCTACGCGTGCCAATCCGTGGTCTCCACTCCAGAACTCGTCTGCCCCAACGGCCGTCGGTTCTGCATGCTGAAGCGGCTGAATGCGGAGGGCGGAGGACCGGGTGTGGTGGCGTTCATTGGGGAAGGCCTATGTCCAGCAGTGGACGTCTAAAGGCTGATATGATGACATGATGGAGTGCTTGATGGCTCAGCATAGGTAGACTTAATGATTGTAATGAATAAGATAAATCAAAGGTAGAGCCCTGTGCCGTTGGGTTTGTTGCCACTTCTTCCCCTCTGTTATACAGGTGGAAGTGGAGTAGTTTTAGGCAGAATTTTACGTCAAAAAGAGAATAAAGTATTCCAATTTCCAATTTTGAAAAAATAAATATTTTGATTTTTTTGATTTTGATGTAGAAATTCAAAACTGAAAGGAGTTTGCAGCGGCTCGGCGCTCCATAAAAGCAAGCAGATGTAAGTATATACTTACATCTGCTTGCTTTATACACTACAGACGCACCAGGCTGACTATAAACGTAGCCGAGTTGTACGAAGCCGTGCTCTGTTTTGCGGGGGACGTTAATCTGGCGGGGAGGTGAGAGTCGCTTCTTTGTGTCGTCATATTTAGTACTACAGAATCTGTCCCCGTTCCCACTTCTGCTCCCGTTCTCTTCCCACTTCTACTTCCACTCCTTCTCAGACTCGAGACTCTCAATATCCGAATCCCAACCCCAACCTCAACCCCATCCCTATCCCCAAAAATTCACTCAATCCCATACGCGCCGCGCCGTTCGCTGTTGACCTCGCCCATATGATGAACATACTCGTACGTTCGAGAAATATTGCATTTTTTTATCAAAATTTTCGTAAAAAAGAGATGTTTTTTTCATGAATGATTTCTAAATTTGATACTGAGTTACTGGAAGAAATATTAACTGTCGTTTTATTATCATCCGATATAATGACTTCTAGAAAAGTTTACTTTATATTAATATCTCAGGTTCTAAGTGGCGTATTAAGATGAAACATGCACCAGATTTTAAGTTAGACCACCAGCAAGACAACTGTGAAAACTGCATCAAATTTCATTCAGTAGTTTTTGCGTGATGCGGTAACAAACATACATACAGACAGACAAACAGACAGACAGAAAGACAGACAGAAAGACAGACAGAACATAAATCTAAAAATTCTTTTTTATCTTCTATTGGCCCTATAAAGACCCCTCATACATTTTTTTTAAATATCTCTCATGTACATAGACCAGACATAGACCAGTTACAGTTTTATTATAAGTATAGATTCTGTGGCGACTATCCGGCGGTCCGGCGATACGGCTGTGCGGGGCGGCGGGGAGGCCTGCGGGTTGTTTTCATAATTTATCGAGATACATCGGCGGAGCGAACCTGTGCTCGGAGCCGACTAAGGGATACCCATCTGAAACCTCTGCTCTTTCCTGTTCACCCTTTGTCCTCACATAACGTATTTTGCATAATGGCGCATTATTCTAGAACTTCCAGCCCACCGGAGCTGCATTATTCCTTTTGACTCGGAACAGCGAGTCCGACAAAGGCCAGTAATACGATCCCCGGCGCCGACAGTCGCCTTATCCAATAAAATCCGTTTCTGGAACGAGCCCTTTAAAAATAAAAGTCGTTTCGACTGAAATTGCCTTTTAAGAGCAGTCCTTGCCGCCTAATTCCTTTACGGGGAGTGCGTAACCGCGATTTACGCGAAAACAAACCCAATGTAGAAAGTTTTGCGGCGGCGCGTGTAAGTCACATTATTCACTAAAGAATAATAAAACACTTTAAACGACTAAGTTTGGACGCGTAACGAGTTCCCGGCTGCCATTATCCCTCCACACTTGCCCCGGTGCCGGCCGCACAGCCCTACCTGTCCATACAAATACATACATACTATTAATGATAATAATCTATTCGCAAACTATTTCATGAGCGGGACAACATTATAAAACATCAATCAGGCCTCCCCAACCCGTCTGGCCAGCGCGGGGAGTGTGTCAAATCCTCCGTCTCTCTCCGACAGATGAGAGAGGGTTGTGCTCCTGCAGTGGAGACAAAAATAACCTGATGATGATGATGATGATGGTGATCAAACTCCGCTAAAAGTTGCTGTAATGGATTTATTGACAATGAACAAGTATCGTATATTCTAAGACAACAGAATGTGAAGTGTAAAACCGAAAATGCCTTGCCCTGCAACATTTACTTGAATCTACTTACGACACTTAGTCATGCGAGGGACGATATTTGTATATTTTACTCAGAAATGTATTGAAAATAGTCGTCTACGGCTCGAGCTTACAATAGCGTAGCATCAACTTTCTGCAATCGTAATCATAAATCGTACTGTGAGTATTTAAATAGTTACTATGATCACCAAATCGCCTGCCAAGCGTGGTGATTATGGCAAATCCCCCAGGCTTCGAACTGGGAAAGTGCATTTCCCATTTCGTAGCCAGTAAAAAATTAGTTACTAAATGGGACGAAGGAGTCCCATTCCGTAACTAGCTTCGAACTGGGAAATTTCCCATTTCGTAGCCAGTTACGAAATCTGGTTACGAAATGGGACGAAAGGCAATGGACAGCTCATAAAAATTGTTCTATTGGGAAGGCTTATGTTCAGCAGTGGACGTATTGGTTGATGATATCGCAAAGAAATATTTGCGTTGCCTCAACACACGTCGTCAAATAACAACAGAAAACGGTAATTGTCTTATTTCTGTGATAGAAAGTCTGCTATGGGCCGTGCTACGTGCGCTACGCCGTAGACATCTACGTCACGGCGTAGCGCGCGATATATTTCTAAGCTCAAATGCTCCTTCCCTTATTCAAATAACGTACTAATTTGACTAACACTACTCGAACGCTACTGGAATGATTGGGCTGAAATTGGAACAAACTTGTAAAATTCTTGCCGTGTGGTTTCCGGTAGAGTAGAATAGGACCACTCCAACTCTTCCCGTGGATGTCGTACAAGGCGACTAAGGGAATACATTATAGAACATCAATCAGGCCTCCCCAACCCGTCTGGCCAGCGCGGGGAGTGTAGGCCAAATCCTCCGTCTGTCTCCGGCAGATGAGAGAGGGTTGTGCTACTGCAGTGGAGACAAAAATAACATGATGATGATGATGATGTAAAATTGGCCGGCGATTATGCAATAGTAAATTATGACGCGAGTGCGCAAGTTGATTACTCCAATCGAGGCTAAGTTGTAAGCTCCAGCCGTAGGCGGAGAGAAACGCATTGGACTGAAAAATTAACTTTTTAACATCATAATCTTTCCACGCGGATAGGCACGCGCAGGGTGGGCCGCCCTACCGCCAGATGAAGCTGGCCGGAAGCGGCTGGAGCGGAGGATAGGGTGTGGTTGCGTTCATTGTTGTAAATCTATGCCCAGCAGTGGACGTCTAAGGGCTCATAATTGAATTTTTTTACTGCTGTTAAAACAATCAGGTTTTAAGGTATATTCTTATTATTTACTGTGGCCATTAGGCCTTGGAGGCAGGCATTACAATACAATACAATACACTTTATTGCACAAACAAATACAGTTACACGTTATAGAAGTTACAAATAGTACAATTTAGGCGGTCTTATCTCTTTAAGCGATTTCTTCCAGACAACCTTTGGGTAGAAAAATATTATGCCAGAAAAATTGTAGGTTGCGCTGATTAGGAAATATAAATGATAAATAGGTACTTATATGACTATAATAAATAAAATAAAATAGCAAATAAGTTATAAGTATTAAGTTTTTATGGTTCTACACATATTACATATACAACAAATATATACAATACATACATACAATACAATGCATTGTGGCCTCTATATGTTATTTACCTGTGGCCGCGACTTTCTCGCGTGGAGCACAGAATTAATTATTAAAAAAAAAAGCAACACTTAATTTAATGCAATAATGATTTCACAACGATCTCTATGTACTACTAGATGGAGCGTTCCAATCAATCGCTCTGTTCCACGCAAGTAGCCACAACTCTTTCACATTCACTTTGAAACTTGTGCAGTTACTACGCAGAACATTTAATTATTTACTTTCGGCTACTTACTTGGAACAGAGCGATAGTTTGGAACGCTCCATCTCGTTGTACATAGAGATCGTTGTGAAATCTGCTATATCCGTTGAAACCACAAACCATAATAATTATAATTATAAAGCATTATATCCAATTAAGAAAAGATAATTTCTTATTATTTTTATTTTATTTTACTGGTGAGTGGGAAGCTCGGAAAGAATTGTACATTATTAAATGAGAGATGGGAAATGTAAATATTTATTTTACTGTATGAGATTATTTATAAATTAATCACAAAAAATTAACAAGTTTTCAAATAAATCTCGAAAAATATCCGGGTATTTTGACCGCCTCGATCACCTAGTGGCTTGGTCATTGAACTCGATCGCCAGTGGTCATGAGTTCGATTCCCACTGGGGACACGCAACTTTATACAAATTGTACAAGTTGGTCCCGGTCTGGATGTTATATTTGTGTATCCTTGTAATTTCCATAGCACAGGCGAAAATCCTAGTTTGGGATTAGACATGTGTATAAATAATAATCATATTGACATAAATAAATGAATTTTCTAAAAAATGAAATTGGTGGGCCCTCTGACGTTTAATTTAATTTGTGATAATTTAATACCAAGTGTATTTTTAAATTTTTATTTTAATATTATATACTGGCATAGGTAGGATGTTATATACTATGACATTATTTGAATTGTTGACATTGTAATTTTTATTTTGCACATTATTTTATTTTATGACGATCCCTTTTACCATATTAGAATGACATGTAAAATTGATTTTTTGAGATGTAAAAGTGAAATAAATAAATCTAATCTAATCTAATCTAATCTTACGCTTTTCGCCGTAAGTACATAACTACCTAATTCCGATCCCTGCTGACGACTGACGTCCGACAGTGGCCGGGTCCGACACGATTACGCTTTCGAGGCCGAGGTACGCGACAGAGGCAGAAGACCGAGGCACGCGAGGCGCTGGAATCCGTTCGCCTCGCTCTCCTCGCAGGCAGGCAGTCGCGCGGCGACCGCCGCACAGCTGTGACGCTTCTCGACCGCCGCGCCCGACGGAATCGTCTCGCTCCCGACCGCGATCGCGACCGCGCC
Organism: Esperia sulphurella; assembly: GCA_947086405.1. Lineage (NCBI taxonomy): Eukaryota > Metazoa > Arthropoda > Insecta > Lepidoptera > Oecophoridae > Esperia > Esperia sulphurella. Next base: position 19,020,540 of record OX352258.1, read on the forward strand.
GAGCGAACTGCTGGTCTCGTAGTAGCATCCAATTTGCGCTCAACGAGACCGCGCTTTGTGCCCGGAGTCAGGTATGACGTGTAGTGCTCTCGATACTGTGCTGTGGTGAATTTTCTGAAATGTGTATATAATTTGGTGTCATCGAGTGAATAATAAATATCGGGGCTACTGGAGGAGAGCCGGCACCGTTCGAGGTGGGTCGCATGCAATATTTAACGGCTCTCGTGTAGGTACTGCTGAGGCATTAATAAGTCATTGCTCTGTCATTGTAACGCCTTATCCAAGACGGATGAGCAGCTTTGCTCTATGAATGGTTAATGCGAGGAGTTAAACCTTCTTAGAGGAGTCAGGGCTGCTACCCTCGCGGCCTGAGGGTTGTGAGCAAGCAGCAGCGCGGCGAGGGCGCGGCTCTATTGTGCCGCCCGTAGATAAGCACCCCTTAACTATCCCAACGACGACCATTTCCGACCCTAACACTCGTTGAGATTTTCTCTGTGTATACACCACAGCTTTGGTTAAGAACGACCTTTCTGTCAAGTTGGTGAATTAGCGATTTTAATTGTTATTTCTCAGACAGTTAGGTATAAAATTGCTAAGGCAGAATACTGGTTAGTTATTCAGATATTCGTATTCAGAATCAACCAGGTTTTCGGTCTTAATTTTTTTTATTGTCTCCTAATTTAAAAACCATGTAATTCTTGACGATTAAAATCATTGTACCAGCTTATCGACGTCCACTGCAGAGACAGACCTTCCGCCATTAACGCCAACATGTCTGGTCTTCTGCATCTAGCAGCATTTGGCAACCTTCTTCAGGAGGTGAAATGAAATGAAATATCTTTATTGTGGATCATAGGTATATAAAGGATTAAATGTCATAATTAGAGCTCAGCTATGTCCCGCCACATGGGCATACAACATTGTTTCGCAGTAAAGCATGCATTTAAAAACAAAGTTACAAAAAAAGTTTAGAGTTATTTAGATACAAATAGAAACCTTAAATTGAACCGTCACCAAGAAATTCTTCCAAACTATAATAACATTTTTCTATCAACAGATCGTGGAGTTTTTTTACTACAGTGTTATTTACTACTGGATAGAGAACATTATTGTGTGTCATATAATATTATTTAGATATTTTATGATACATAATGAGGTGAGGTACACAATATTTTTTCTATAGATCAATTGGCGTAACGAACAAAATGTCACAAATGAATGATATTATATTGTTAAATTCAGAAATAGCTTACAACGTTGAAGATCTAGAAAATACATGTTTCTCCGAGGTATCAAAAATAAAACAATAAATTCAACGTAAATAAATATTACATTATATACATGCACTTGTCTAATTCCAAAATAGGTCTTTCTCTTGTGCTATGGGAATTAACCAAGGAATAGGCAATTCACAAATATAACATCCAGACCGGGATTAACTTGTACAAATTGTACAAAGTTGTCTGTCTCCAGTGGGAATCGAACCCACGACCTCTGGCGTGTGAGTTCAATGACCAAGGTACTAGGCCAACGAGGTGGTCATCGTCATCATTTTTACGCTAAGTGATTTTTCTTGTATTGATCACTGGTTTCAAATAACATAAAATTAAAATATATTTTTGCTGTGACATAAAATTATCTTAAACTTAAATTATAAATAAAAAACGCGAAACCTACACTTTATATCCCTCATTTAACAAAATTACTGATTAGGAATAATAGAATAGAATAGAATAGAATGTCCTTATTGCATGAGAAAACGGGTACATTTTGCGGCTTAATTTACTATATACATTGGTCTCAGCGTAAACCTGCCTTCGAGGCATATACAAGGTTTTAATTTGCTACTTATTGAAATTATAATGCCTACCTATATTTCATTCCAGATTAATAGTCCTATGAAAACAAACGCATTTGCGTCTCGAAAACAAAATACACAATAGATGGTGTTCCTAAGTGGACTGCAAAGTTTACATGGTAATACAAACCTGTTTTTGCTGCTGGTGACCCTTTCATGTATATGTTACCGAGACGTAAATAGCGTTGGTTTTCATAGGACTATTAATCTGGAATGAAATATATACACAATCACCTATACATGTTCATAGTAATGAAATGACTAAAGAGGAACGAAAATAATATGTAAAACTTAAAACATTCAAAGGTGTATGTCAAAGTTATGTGTCTCTTAAAAACAATTTACATAACGTTTAATGTTCAAACTGAATCTCAGAGTTTCCTCAATAATATTCATGCTTCCATTCCATTTAGAGTTTGTTGCGAATAATTACAGAGTTCATTTGATTAGACGTTAAACTGCCTCCGTCACCAACTAGCAGCTTTCAGTAAACTGTAGATTAATCTAAATTATATGAGAGCAGCGCGGCACCCGGCGGCGGTGGTGTACTGTGCAGTTAATGACTGTGCGTTATGGCGCAATAATTAATAACAATTAAGATCAGATCAGATGCGACGCAAAGCGGATCAATCCCAAATTAACGCTAAGATTGCCCACCAGTGAAAATGTTGGGTAAGGTCTGTCGCAAATGAACGAAAAACACCTCAAATATTTCGGATAATTAATACCCGTCGAATTAAAAATCTATCTAACACTCACTAACGTGTCACATGACATGTTCTGGTAAAGCGTATCGGCGACTCCAAACCCTTATCAGAATGTGTCCCGTGACCCGTAGGACAGTACAAAATGACGTTTTAGTTCGACATATGTTTATCGTAAGGTCTGCTGCATGCCCCATTGCTACTGTTAACACGTTGAAGGATAGTGACGCCATTCGGCGTTATGTACGAATCGTCTTTGTCAGAACATCTTTTTTGACGACCTCCGTAGCGGAACGGGTAACTCTCGGACTGCCACGCCGGAGGTTGCGGTTTCGAATCCCGCTAGGGGCAAATGTTCGTATGATGAATATGAATGTTTGTACCCAAGTCTTGGATGTTTATATATTTATTTAAGTATGTCTATCCGTTATCTAGTAACCATACCACATGCTCTGCCTAGTTTTGGGACTGGATAATTGGTGTGAATGTCTGAGATAATTATTATCTATTATCTATCGGCGTCATATTAACGATGAACTTCGAGCGCGAGGACGAAATACAGTATGAAGTGTTCAGGACAGTCAAAAGGAACTAAACTAAACGGAGAATAGCGTACTGTTATATTTTGTGGTAATAGCTAGTATGAAAATTAAACACAACGCCGATATACGTCGTTCATAAAAAACCTCAGCCATGTGGTTCCCGGCTTAGTGGGTGTCATCAAGGCGACAAAGGGATTGAATCCCCTGGGCAGCAGCGTTCTCCTGTGTATGTTAAGGTCACCAATCCGCCTGCCAAGAGTGTTGATTCTGGCAAATTCCCCAATAGACAGCCCACCAAAAGTGGCATTCTATTGGGGTCGCTTATGTTGAGCAGTGGAAGTATTTCGGCTGATGATGTTAAAAATTTCGTATTAACCTAAAGTTAACTTGATTCTATAATTCTATCATTAATTGAGACGACCTCCGTGGCGAAACGGGGTAGCTCTCGGACTGCTACGCTGTAGGTCGCGGGTTTGTATCCCGCTAGGGGCAAATGTTCGTATGATGAATATGAATGTGAGTACCCAAGTCTTGGATGTTTCTATATTTATTTAAGTATATGTATCCGTTATTTAGTAACTATAGCACAGGATCTGCCTAGTTTGGTACTGGATAATTGGTGTGAATGTCTGAAAATTTATTTAATTGTATTTATAAGGGCTTACAAAATTGAGTAAAGTAATTATGTAACAATATTTTAGTATGTATTTTGTGGCAGTATTGATTTAGTTTAGCGAAAAGTGTCCTTTATTGTGTTAAAGGGTGACTGTGTATGTAGTTTAGAAGTTCCCTCGTTTGATTCTTTAATTACTCAGTTGATTGATTATTTTTTAATTAACCAAACAGTTATCTAGTGACGATTTTGGGAATAAACCAGGTGTAGAATAAGTGAGGCGTGGCACGTCCCCCATGGCTCGAGGCATGGCAGTGATTAAGCGACAGACACGGTTCAGATTCACCCGGCGGCAATTTACAATTATTCCTGACTCAATGTCTAATTGGAAATGGAAATGAATACTTTGAGTTACTATTGTCTGTGATCTCAGATTAAGACGGAGGGTAGATAGGGATCTCTATTTATAGTACACTTCTCCCTATTAATCTCAAAAACAATTTCTCCACCGTTATTTTCAGGGATTTGAAACCTGAACAATGCTAAAAACATTAACGGCTAAATATTTTTCTGTTGTTATAAGGAAAGATGATTTGAGAACTCTCTCAACACCTGGTGATCAAGGTGATGTGTTAAGGTTGTTAATATTTTTTTAATAAAAGGAAGGAATAATTAAGATAGATAGATAAACTCTTTATTGCACACAAATTAAGGATAACAATAAAATAGGTACAGATTTTTGGAAAGTGTACAAAGGCGGTCTTATCGCTTAAAGCGATCTCTTTCAGGCAACCTTTCAGAAGGAAAATAAGGAAGACATAGCGACAGAGTATTACAGGTGAAAGAAGAGAAATTTATAATTTTAGAACATGGTAAATACTTAGTATAAATATTACACAATTAAATTTACATAATAAATACTAATACATAAATATGCTTGATTATGCTTATAATATACACTACCTACATTAATATATTACATACCTATGCATACATATATAGTTTATAATACGATACATAAACCGTACGTAATTAAATTAGGCACAACTATTATGAGAAAAAATGCTTTTTAAGGCGATCTTTAAACACATGCAATGATTTAGATTGATTAAGGTGTCCGAAACAATTGCAAGTAAGGGGCAAATTGAACTACAGATTTTATATCTATGACTAGATGGAGCAAATAATGTTTAGGTCTTATACTATAAAGTTGTTTCTATGAGATGCTAAATAATGAGGTGAGACAAACTATGTTTTTCTTCATTCTGTCGTAACTTAAATTCGATAGTTACAATTGCCCCCATAGTTACAATGACCCCATAGTTACAATTGCCCCTTAGTTACAATTGCCCCCATAGTTACAATTGCCCCATAGTTACAATTGCCCCTTAGTTACAATTGCCCCATAGTTACAACGATCCCATAGTTACAAATGCCTCATAGTTACAATTCTGCCACATGAACGACAAACGCAGTAAGTCAAAGCATCCAAGCTCAAAAATGCAGTATGTGCACTCAATTTCTTTGCCACTTACGTCGTTTTTGCCTGTGATGATTTCGGCTTACTGCGTGTATAGATATAAGTAATATTAGGTTAAAATTATCATGACTTGAGACAGCGGGTTACTCTAAATAACAAAGTAACAATATACCTAACTTTGAGATTGAGCGACACAAAAAAATGTTTACACACAGTGTTGCCATCATTATAGTTAATTACTAAAATGTTGAGCTTCCTTCAGTGCAAACAAAAACCATTACTTATCTTCTTTACTCCTTTGTTGTTGTTTGAATAATCTGATTACTTACGCACTTAATAATTTAATGTTCATTATATAACTCTGCATAAACAAGAATATTAAATTTGCAGAACATGAATACACACTCAGCGTTACATTACACTTAAAAAGAGTATAAAATTAGGTGCTTTTACACGTTATTCGTTTAACTTGTCGCCATTACTACGTTTAATATAGAGAATGTGAGCATTTTGTCAATAAAGATAAAGTTTATTTTTAAACAAACTTAAATGTCATACGGTTACCAGATTCTTAATAAGCAATTAGTGAAGAAAGCCTACTATAACTTAGATGACAACTTAAATGATAAAAGTCCATGGAGTGCTTGATGGCTCAGCATAGGTAGACTTAATGATTGTAATGAATAAGATAAATCAAAGGTAGGGCCCTGTGCCGTTGGGTTTGTTGCCACTTCTTCCCCTCGGTTATACAGGTGGAAGTGGAGTAGATTTAGGCAGAATTTGACGTCAAAAGAGAATAATGTATTCCAATTTTGAAAATAAATATTTTGATTTTGTGTCAGTTATGAAGGTGAAAACTTTGAGGTGGCTTATGAAGTGCGAAAAATTATTTTCCTTCATGGTTTGACCTTTAATTATATTTTATCATTCACTTGTCCAATCCCAAACTAGGGTTTTAGGGCGAAATAGAGAAGGATAGGTAAACGTCCCGAGCTGTACGAAACTTGTACAATTGGTACTAAGTTATCTGTTCCTAGTGGAAAACGAACCCACTTGTTTTACCAGGGTTAAGACTAAGTAAGGTCAGTAAATCGTTCACGGGGCAATGTATACGCTTCTACAACAAACTACCAGAGGAAATCTTAAATATGACGGACAGAAAGTTTAAGATTCACATTAAAAAACAACTTTGTAAGAAAGCCAATAAAATAAACGATTATTTGAATGACAAAGATGCCTGGTACTAATGTTAATTCAGCTTCGCAAAATCTTTATTAATTGTATGCAAACTTGATTTTTAAAAGATGTGTTGCGTGAAGTTTGTTGCGCCGTTTCTTCTTCACAGCACTAACATCTAGGAAGCGGTAGTCGATAAAAAAAATGACGTGTATATATGTACCAAGTGTACTCATATGCAACAAATGATTTTGACTTTGACTTTGACTACCTCTAGCACAGTTACGTCCCACGCCTTCTAACAAATCGCTTACATTTCACTGTATGCGTTATATTGTTCTATCGTTACACACTAATCGTAAATATGTGCATACATACACTAAGATACTGAACTTCCCTCGCGTGCCATCGTGAGTTGTACGATCTTTAATTCTATTGACATTCAATCCGGCAATAAAATATTACAATTATCATTCTATCTCATGGCAAGTTGGCAAAACTTGCTTATATTGGAAGGCTATATTATGAATGAATTTTTTTTTTTAGACTAAAAGTCCATATTTTGATTATTATAGCCACTGGTTGTCACTAACCTGGTCAGGTTAGTGACAATCAATGGCATATAGAGGGGTGATGGATGGCAGTGAGAGATGTCACATGCTACATTATCCATGTATCCAACCGACTTCAAAAAGGAGGAGGTTCTCAATTCGACAATATGTTTTTTTTTGTATATTTGTTACGCGATTACTCCGCCAATTCTAAATGGATATTGATGGTTCCTTTTTGTATGGTAGGTCATACTTCAGAGGTGGTCCTATTTAAATGTTATGGAAATTCATTTAGCGCTTTTTGAAAAATCAACAAAAACACAAAATATAGACTTAGTATATACCTATATAGACGAAGTTATAGTTTGAACTTAATTTATTTAGTTTTAATAATTTTATTTGACATTTTTATATTTATGTTATGTTTTTATATTTACTTGTGTTTAATTTGATTTATAATTTGATTTCATTTAACTTGTTTATAATTTTTATTTGACCTGTAACGGAAGTTATCAATAAAGTATGTCTATGTCTATGTCTATGAAGTTCCCTTCAGCAAAAGTTGTGATGAAGACTTTCAATCTTTTTTTTAACTGTCATTAGCCAAGAACAAAGAAGATTGTATATATTTGTAAGGAGCATTTTGCTATAATATATATCTTTATTATTTTCTTACGGATAATATTGATTTTTACTTCTCCTGAAACTTCTTATATATTCTTTATTGCACATAAATCTTACAAAAAAAAGGCATAACATAAAAGTGTACAAAGGTGGACTTATCTCTATAAGAGATCTCTTCCAGCCAACCTTCACTGTGTTCGACTTCTCCTGTTTATTAACAAAAACAAACGTCTTTCCTAACTTCATACGACTAATATGCGATTGTTTTAATCTAGCTTTTGTAATCACTTACATTACTAACAAATTTCAACAATGGAAATAGGTAGTCATAGGCAAGCGATTCGAGCCGTTTACACGCGTTTTTTCTAAAACACCGTCTGCCAGCCCGCCCCATTGTTATATGTATAACGCTATAAGAAATATCTGAGTTGTTGGGGCGTGTTTATGCAAAAAGCAACATTGTGAGGAGCGCGGAAGGACAGTGGGGCACAGCGTCGCGAAAGGGTTAAGTATGTAATATTAAACGGGGAGGCTCAACGGCGACGAGGGTGCGGGGACTTCTAGATTTCAGCATCTGATAACCGGCAGTAAAGTTGGTTTATGTCCGCAATAAAAACTGCGAGCGCGTCTCGGCCGCTCGTCCGCTCGTCGCAGGGCCGCTCCCAATCCATCTCACTTCCGCATCACATTGAGAACAATGCTGTTATTCTAGTTAGTGGTACGTTATGGGCTATATAAATGATAAAACACACAGTTTATGTTTTACAGGTAACGAGTGTTTCCACAATGTATTTAACTAAATTAACAATTCCGTGTTTATGGACCTGAGAAATGACACAAACAGCCTTTGTAATTTCACTTCAAATTCAAATTCAAATAGTTTATTATAAATTACCAGATACATAGATTTCTACAGTCATCCTTAAAATTGTATGATTACATCAATTGAGTACGATTAAAATATAGAAAAAAGACAGGACAATGCATATTAGAGCTCCCACACTAGACCATGCAGTTTGTATCGGGGAGCCTGTGATTACGGGTTACATTAAAAACTGTGGGACAGAATAAATATTGTTAGAAAGAAAAAGAAAGTTATAATTTTATTAGGAGGGTGAGAGAGTGTGATTGTGAGTGGTAGATCGTGGTAGTGTGGAGATTATGAAAATAATATATGTGTGATGTATGTGTGTGTGTGTGTGTGTGTTACTTATATGACGCTTTTGTACCAATACCAAGTCCATTTTCATGTTGTCACGACTGTAATTAATCTTATTATATATGTATAAGTATAGGAAGGATTTCTTTAAGCACGGAGCTTATGGATCTTGGAAATATTATGTCGCAAAAAGCCTTTGTAATTTATCTTATATGACGCTTTTGTACTAATTTAATACCAGTTTCATGTGATCACTGTATTTCATCCAATTTGTTTAAGTATAGGAAGTTATTTCGAATTTTGAAGAATCAATGTATTTTGTCAGTAATCAAAACAAATACATAAATATATCATACATACACTTGCCGGATTCTAAACTAGAATTTTCTCCTGTATATTGGAAGTTTGACAAAGATTGGTCAATTCACAATTATAACATCCTAAGGACTACTTGTATAAAGATGTCTGTCCATGTTCAAACCCATGACCGAGTTTGACAACTAAGCCACTAGGCAAGCTTGAAGAATTTAACCTGCACAAAAGTGGTAGATTCTTGTAATATTACCAAAACACTGTTGCTTTTAGAAAACAAATCGATACGGGAGACCTCAATTAAAGGACGAATGACGACTTTTCAGGAGAGCCAAGAAACTGATGAAAGATGTGTTGCGTGAAGTTAGTTGCGCCGTTTCTTCTTCAGCGCTAACACCTAGGAAACGGTAGTTGATAAAAAAATGACGTGTATAAATGTACCAAGTGTACTCATATGCAATAAATGATTTTGACTTGACTTGACTGTTTAGAATCTTGGGTATATCACAAAGAGATTTTGTATTTCTCCTTTATGACGCCTTTGTTCTAATACCAAGTTCAGTTTCATGTTGTCACGAACTTGTAGTTCATAATTAAGATGAATAACTTTTTGTTTTTAATGCCCTTTTAACGACAGTCAGAGAAACCTTACCTATGCCATTTTCTAGATATTTAATGATATAAACTCAATAAGCTACACTTACTGGTTTCGGAGACAGCCGTAACAACAGCAACAAGAAAAAGCATTATGTGTAGAAAGACGCGTTTTAAATATTTTTATCGCCACCATAAAATAAAAACAAAAATAAAGTTTAAGCGCGTTTTTCTCCACACAGTGCTTTTTGCTGTTATTCGGTTATTATAATTAGGACTGGAGAGTAAGTATATTACTTACTTACTCGTACTTATGTGATTGATGTAACTATGAAACTGTACCCCGCTCCGTTGCAGAAGGACGACGGAAATTTGGTACTACACGCATTATATTTGTCCTTTCGGTTACTCTAAGGTTGATTGGAAGAGATCCCTAAGTGGGATAAGTCCGCCTTTGTACACAGTTTAATTCCTATTTTATTATTGTTGTTGTTGTGATTTTTGGTACAATAAAGCGTTTACATACATACATACATACATACATACATACATACATACATACATACATACATACATACATACATACATACATACATACATACATACATACATACATACATACATACATACATACATACATATATTTCATTCCAGATTAATAGTCCTATGAAAACAAACGCGTTTGCGTCTCGAAAACAAAATACACAATAGATGGTGTTCCTAAGTGGACTGCAAAGTTTACATGGTAATACAAACCTGTTTTTGCTGCTGGTGACCCTTTCATGTATATGTTACCGAGACGTAAATAGCGTTGGTTTTCATAGGACTATTAATCTGGAATGAAATATACATACATACATACATACATACATACGAAAATTCATTCACGTGTGAATTTTTAAACTTTTATGTTCGAAAATTTAACTAAAAACATCGGTATGTGATGAAGCCCAAGTATTTGAAAGATCCGCCGACCATGAATTCAATATTACTGGCAAAGCAAACATTTAAATGTGCAAAATTCGGTCGGCTGAAATGGGAAGAGCCTGAATTTAATGTCCCGCTCGCCAGATTGTTGGCAAGCTATTAATGCTGGAAAATTTTAAAACATCCCTACTTTATATCCGCTGTATAAGGATTTAATTATTTTCGAAACGCCCCGCTTAAGTCTGGTTGTAAATTTTTTAAAGTTTTTTTATCGCCTCTCCGGCGATGATGCCGGCGATGATACGCTGGGAGCTGTTTTACCGCACTGTTCTTTTTATGTGCCAGTGGGACAGCGCTCGTAAACCGGGGACAGTTGTACGTGATGACGTATAGCTCACAGGAGTTTTGAGTGTGGCGATTTTATTGCTGCGTTTGTATCGAGGTTTTGCTGAATGTAAAGGGTTGAATCAACTTTTCTTTCTGTTTTGGTGTCAAAGATGCAATTTGATTTTGGTATTTGCACCTTTCTCGAACGACTATCTTCTCGCGCTGAGTGTAGTTCATCATTATCATCATAATATCAGACTTACACTTCCACTGTTGGACATAGTGTGCTGGCCCTTAACGACCCTAGTCCCTAAGACTTATGGTTTTAATTTGTTAAATAACATCGCTTAGCGTTTCGTTCACTTTTAGCCCAGCATTGACCATCAGCAATCATGAAAGTGTTTTGCACATGTGTTATTTCTCGACGTGCCCGTATCCTCTTCTGTAGAACCTTAATTTATTACCTCTTTAGTGTGAAATTCTGAACCTTTTTTACTTGAAAAGGTATTAGCTGTTTCTTGCCTTGTTTAACCGTATTGTAATATTGATATTTATGATACGGACATTTCAAGAGTGTTGAATTTCTGTTCGAAATGAGTATTTAAATGTTATTTATGTCATCCATATGTGGTAGTTTGAGCATTTTGCTTTTAAAGAAATGTTGTATTGCTTTTCCTTTATTTTTGGATGGCTCGTATCATCACAATAGGCCTTCCCTAATTAATGCCACCACACCTGGCCCTCCGACCTCCGCAACCAGCCGCACCTTCAATGCAGTTGCCCTACCATAATTTACTCACACAGATAAACGTGTACGCCAGGCTGGTGCGCTTGTAGCATCTAGTAGTAGTAGGTAATTAAATATGTTCGCTTGTATGGATTATCAGGGGAGTGTCACGGGTTTGTGGCATTTATGTCTGATATTTCAACTTTTTTTTTGTCTGATCTTACCTCGGAAGAACAAATTCATAAACATTATTTCAGTTAAGTGGAAGAATGATCAATTATTCCATTTCATTGGTCGACTCCAAATAGGTATCTAGGCCTATCTGTTGCGCAAAAACGATAAATATTCAAATGAAGTGCAGATCTGAATGGAATAAATCGTTGGATCGTAAAATAAATTATGGAGCCGCAGTGTACAGTGCAGTTGGTGCGGTCGAGTGCGGCAAGCAAGTCGGGCGGCAGGGCACAGTGTACGTGTATCAGTAATGCAATTGAAATATACTAGCTGTTGCCCGCGACTTGGTTTGCGTGGACAACTTAACATCACAAATTATTATGTATTTCCCGTAGGAATGGGATGTTTTTCGGGAAAAAACTATCCTATGTCCTATTCCAGGTAACTCTAAGCTTAAAGTTCGTTTTTGAACTGACGAACGGGTCAAGTTCACAAAATGTTTTGTTGTATGTCCTACTGATACGGTTTACTATGGAGTTTTGACCATAATTTGTCCTATGTACTGGTACCTTCAGCATAACGGTGCTACGCGTTCGCTTTATTGGTGCGCGGACTCCAATCCTAGATACTAGATCTGGGCAATCAATGGTCGAGTTTAGTAGGCCATAGAGAAGTGACATGTCAAGTAAATCGCGACGGTGGTTCAATGTAAGTAGTTTGTGGTGTCGACAGCTCTTAACATAGTCCTTGCAGTAGGTGCGTGTCCGATAATTTAAGAATTTTAAAAATTTACTTTGTACTTTCTCAATTTTATCTATATAGACATTATATTGGGGAGACCAGATGACACTACCATACTCCAGGACACAGCGCACGTAGGCGTAGTAAATTGATTTTAAGCAGCCGGCGTCTGAGAATGCTTGACAAGTACGTTTAAGAAAGCCAAGACCTTTGTAAGCTTTATTGACTATTGTGTCAATATGAACGTCCATAATGAGTTTTTGGTCTAAGGTGATACCCAAATCCCGAACTACAGTGACTCTATCGATTGAGACATTGTCAATTCTGTAGGTGAATTTACGATTTCTCAGTAGACGGGAGAAAGTGATAGACTGACACTTGCTTACATTGACGGTGATTCTGTTGTTTGTATAGTATGTCGACAAACGTGTAAGATCTTCTTGTAATTTAATGCAGTCGCTGTCATCAGAAATATCTAGAAAGATTTTGGTGTCATCGGCGTACATTAGGAAATAAGAGTTACCGAAGCATGTGTAGATGTCGTACAAGTAAGCGTTATATAATAGAGGCCCCAGATGAGAGCCTTGAGGAACACCGGATGGTATGTTTATCAGATCTGATCTATAGCCTCCTATTATTACTGCTTGAGAACGATTACGTAGATACGACTCTATCCAACGCAACAGGTCACCACAAATGCCAATGTGTTTTAGTTTTCTTAACAGAATGACGTGGTCCACACGATCGAAAGCTTTTTCAAAGTCTGTGTAGACCACGTCAATCTGCTTGCGCTTCTCCATGCGATATGTGAGCTAATATGAACGTCAAGTCTTAGTGAACATATTAACACATTGATGGTTAGTGCGTAACGATAGAACCAACACAGTAACAATATAACGCATACAATGACATGTAAGCGATTTAGAGAAAGAGTGGGGCGGGCCGTCGTGAACTGAACGATCTATACCTACATTTGTCTTACAACATGTGTGTCTTACTGCCCGATTTTTGCTAACTTTTACTGTAATTTGTGCCTAGTGCAATTGAGGGAAAGCGTGTAATCAGTTATCTAATAATGTGTACGTGGTCTAGACTGTAGTTGCGTTACTGTTCGTGAGTCCACCTGTGACTCAGGCCAACTCGTGTTTGCTCGAAATGCTCGTTTGTCACAAACTACGGGCACACCCGCGCGTAGCTGCAGGCCGAGTAATGTAGCTCTACAAATAAAGGCTTTATACATAGTAATGGTATATGTTTCCTGGATAATCTGATCTACTTTATTTTTGACTAGCTGTTGCACGCGACTTCGTCTTTAGCATTTCAACAAAGTTGGTGGTGGTATTTAAAAAAATCTATAGTTTAACTTTTATCCAACAATAGCTGTGCCCGCGGCTCCGCTCGCGTGGACTACAGAATTAAATAAAGTTGAACATATTAAGCGTTAATTCCCGTCCCTCTTCCCCTCCCGTTTCAGCTCCGACTCCTGCAAATATTTTTAATGTAAGGTTCTATTATCAATAGTTTCCGTTTAAGTAGGGATCCCTAATTTTTTATAGTAATAAATATAGCCTATGTTACTCAGGGATAATGCAGCATTCTAATGGTGAAAGAATTTTCAAAATCGGTCAGTTTTTGAGTTTATTCGTTACAAACATACAAATCTTTCCTTTTTATAATATTAAAATGAGATTCCAAGTTATTAGTGCTTTTCTGTTATATCATCATCAACATTAGCCTGCAAGAATCAAGAATCTGGATATAGGAGTCTCCCAGGGAGCGCCACTCAACCCGATCTTCGGCTCTTCTCATCCAGTTACTGCCAGCCGCCTTACGCAGATCGTCGCTCCATCTAGCCAGGGGGCGTCCCACACTACGCTTGCCCAGTCGCGGTCTCCACTCGAGAACTCGTTTACCCCAACGGTAATCGGTTCTCCGACAGATGTGACCAGCCCACTGCCGCTTCAACAACGTACTAACTCTTTGAGATATGTCGAAGACTTTAGTTCTCTGGTGGATCACTTCATTTCAGATCCTGTTCCTTAGAGAAACTCCGAGCTTATATCCCATTATATCAAGTCAAATCAAATGTGATCACTTCCAGACAACCTTTGAGTGATGGGGAATTTTTCGAGAAGTGGAATTACTGGGAGGTAAACATTTATGAGATTTATATTTAAATTTATTTGCCGTGTGGTTTCCGGTAGAGTAGAATAGGACCACTCCAACTCTTCCCGTGGATGTCGCACAAGGCGACTAAGGGAATACATTATAAAACATCAATCAGGCCTCCCCAACCCGTCTGGCCAGCGCGGGGAGTGTAGACCAAATCCTCCGTCTGTCTCCGGCTTAGTTTAGTTTATAATATTAGTAGAATTTGAAGAAAAAAAACACATTAGAATGTTTGTGGGGCTGGTTGTCTCTGAGAAGGCCTGCCTGCTTACAGTTGTCTCGGGCCAGCGAATAAACAGTCTAAACATACGGTCAGACAACCCTTGTCAGCTTGAATTAACAATACCTCCCTTATATTCGTAGTTGAATAATGTAAATGGAGATTAATTTTTCCCGTTCATAATTATAATACTCCACTCGGCTACGTTGCAAGCCATTCGTTGTGGATTTAAATTGAGTTTAATATTTGTTTAAGCAGAATGGCTTATTAAAACGTTCGTCTGTGTGTACATATCTACATATATTATTCTTGGTAAGGTTGCGATATGAGGAAGGGACAGATGCTAATAGAAGGCAACTGCGTATGCGTGACTCCAACTTAGACAAAGCCGATTTTCAGTATAATGACCCAGGCAGGATTTTCAACCCAATAATGTACTATTTTGTACTAAAATTTTAGATTTTGTACTTATCTTTATGCTGTAAGATACAAGAATGTACTGAATTCCGAACTGGAGTGACGTCACCATACTTTAAAAACTGAAATTAAACGCTCATCTTAAAAAAATGCGAGTTAAATATCATCATCATCAGGTTATTTTTGTCTCCACTGCAGGAGCACAACCCTCTCATTTGTCGGAGACAGACGGAGGATTTGGCCTACACTCCCCGCGCTGGCCAGACGGGTTGGGGAGGCCTGATTGATGTTATATAATGTATTCCCTTAGTCGCCTTTTACGACATCCTCGGGAAGAGTTGGAGTGGTCCTATTCTACTCTACCGGAAACCACACGGCCATACTTCCTTTCAACTATATTTAAATATTGATTACCCAAGCCGAAAGTTGAATTATATATTTCTCTTTGAAAATCGTATTTTTGCCTCGTAGATAATCATTTTAATAAGTTATGAAGGACGGACCTACAAGAGAGCTTTCCTGATTATCATTATATATTGACGGAACCCCAGAAAGGCCAGAAACGTTTTAACAGTCACAAAGTATAAAGATTAGCTTTATGTTACTACGTACCCGGATAGCGTTTCCTGATTTCCATTATACGGCCTTAACTCCCCGTTTACGAGGGTTATGGCTGCTCTAAGCTACAATTTAGGTTTATTCAATTTCAAAACGTTTCCTAAGATGGTTAATAAAGTTTTAAATTATTTTTTACGTCATTGACTGCCCCTTTTCCCTTCGCTGTTGAGCCCTGAAATCATTCTGTGCTACTTTACACAGCTGGTTTAATTTTTATTTTACCTGCAATGCTCAGTCGCTAGGTATTACTTTTTTTATTTTCCTTTCCTGATTTCTAGATTTGTATGATAAAGAGTTTATCTATCCATCTATATCTAGATAGATAAACTCTTTATTGCACACAAATTAAGAATAACAAAAAAATTGGTACAGATTTTTGGAAAGTGTACAAAGGTGGCCTTGTCGCTTAAAGCGATCTCTTCCAGGCAACATTTCCCGTGGATGTCGTACAAGGCGACTAAGGGAATACATTATAAAACATCAATCAGGCCTCCCCAACCCGTCTGGCCAGCGCGGGGAGTGTAGGCCAAATCCTCCGTCTGTCTTCGGCAGATGAGAGAGGGTTGTGCTCCTGCAGTGGAGACAAAAATAACCTGATGATAATGATGATGATGAATTAGTCTTATTAATGCAATAGCAATAATACTCCTAATTAAGAATTAAATATTCTACGTCTACTTTTAGTTGGCGCTCTGATGCGTGTAAAGCCAATGCAAACAATATTACTGTGTATAGGTATTTACATTGAGAACTTTCACCAACTTATTTTTAGAGCCGCGTATCCTTCCCCAATAACAAAACGGCTCTCCACTATCTGCAATGAAAGGACGCTAAGCTTCTTCGGTCACATTGTGCGATCTCCCAAGCACGACCTGGAGAAGCTCATCATTCTGGGACAAGTGGAGAGCAGGCGTGCCAGAGGACGAGCTCCCACGAGGAGGTCAGACCCCGTGGGGAGAGGGTGGCTGGCGGATCCTTATATGAAGCAGTGCGGGTGGCCAATGACCGCTATGCGTGGAGGCGTATTTTATACGGTCGCGATCCTCAGCAGTGAGGGAACGACAGAGAAGAAGAAGAAGATCCTTCCCCAAAAAGCCTAAAAAGTAATGTATCTTTTATCTTTCAATTGGTTCTTGCGGTTTCAAGATTTACAAACACTCTCGACCAACATAGATTTGCTAAAACCCTTCATTACTAACGTTCCGCGCACTTGAAAAACATGTAACTCAACTCTAAAGTTGCTTCTGAAGCACGAAACATAAGGACCAACGAACACATATGTACTTCATTAAGAGGGTTTATTTCTGACGCATTAAAAAACCTCAAATGGAATGTCGAATAGGTGTTTACGTTGTTACATGAGGTTACCCCCCCCCCCCCCCCTCCCTTCCGCGCCCGCATTGGCACGGAAGCTCATTACCAAGAACGAAACATTAACCCGCGGTTAAACAAACGTAAGGAGAGCATAACTCACGTCCTAACGTCAAGCCGTGTTTGCGATCTCGACTTACAGCGCGGCCGCGTTCACACCGCGACAGTGGACGAGACTGTGGCAGTAGACCAGCGTCCATTACTGCATCGACTTGCCCATGCCATAAAATCGTCATCATCATCATGTAGCCGTCCACTGCTGGACATAGGCCTTACCCAATGAACGCCATCACACCCGGTCCTCTGCCCTCCGCATCCAGCCGCTTCCGGCCACCTACTCCAGGTCGTCGGCCATAAAATACCTACCAAATATTACTATATCAAGAAGTAACACTGGGGTTGACGCAATTTGGCTGGTGGGTACAAAGTTACTACGCCAACGCGCTATAAGTTAGAAAGAGAAGCATGTTATGTTATTCTCTTTCTCTCGATGTAGCAGCCCTGCAATAATTTATGCGCACACACACACACATTTACGGATAGGCTGGTACTCCTGTAGTAGTAGTATGTATTTAGTGCTGGGGCTTTTACGCTAGTCCAGCTGATGGACCTAGGAAGCGGTAGTCGATAAAAAAAATGACGTGTATAAATGTACCAAGTATACTCATAATAAATGATTTTGACTTTGGACGCAACTTTTCATAATATATATGTCGGCGAAATAATAAAAGAGGAGCTGATTTGGAGGCAAAGTGTGTGCTCGGCGCGCCGTTCGGCTTGGTTCGGCGATCGTCGCGAGCACGCGCTGACGGAACGTCTGGTAGGACTGGCGCAGGCGCAGACTCGAGACAGTGTTCGCTCGATACGCGTGCGCTACACGGACGGATCGTCTGCCTTCTAAAATCGTTACTTGACGATGTAGTGTAATTTCATGTAGTGTCATTTAAGCCAGTAAACGTGTTAACTTTGTAACGGCGTTATACTCAATTTGGGAGCCCACACTTTCAGCGGAACCAGGAACCTACGACATATATTTTACCTGTACGTCTGGTTCACTAGCTAAAAATTAAGCGTTCAGAATTTGCTACAAAATCTGTCTATTTTAAAATGCCCACAGTTAAGTGACAACGGGGCTCCAAGTCACTTCTGCGGCCATATTTGACATTTCCGTTTACTTACCCAATGTAAATCTGCCTTAAAAGATGTCTTATTCGGCTCACGTAACAAATATGACGGGTTTACTGTAAGGGGGGAAGGGTATCGCGGCGTCTTCTTCTGGCGGGGAGTGGGCGCGCGAGATGGAGGTCGATGGCAGGCCAGTACACTTGCTTTACGACGACTGTAAAAGGTTTTGGCTCTTTACAGTCGGGTTATTCCCAAGTGCCCCTCCGATTTCCCCCACGAGTGGGGAATTTATTTGAAATTTGTCCCAAAATGCCTACCAGGAATTTTCTTACTAGATTAGGAACCTAGGGGAACGTACCTAAACTACGTTACCCGTTTAGGGGGGGGGGGGGGTGTCTTCAAAATACCACGATTTGTCACAGGGGGGTGGGGGGGTTAGGTTTTCGTCACGTAGTCAATATCCTCTAGGGAAATCTCGCACTTTTTCGAGCATTACATTCAAATACGGCGCGCAGTTTTTAGCGCTTTTTAAACTCAGGTGGCAACACGAACATCAGCTTATTGAAAACCGACAGTTTTTTCTTCTTGATAATATTTTTTTTATCACTTGGAAATTATAGGAATGCACGCACTCTTGGCGTCACGCGGCAAGCGCCGTATTAATAAAGATAAATATGAGCAATTTTTTTTCGGTTAACTTTCTGTTTGCAAAAATTGGTTTAAAAACATATTTATGCATTACTATGTGAAAACTAGAGGAGGAGGAGGGGGGGGGGGGGGCAGGAAATAATAAATAAATAAAATACCATTTATTTCTTACCCTGACAAAGAAGTATTTAATGATAAATGTAACTTTAATATAATAATTATTAAATAAGTAAAATATAGATGGTAAAAATAATATGTTATTAACATTATTTCTGTATGCTCTGTCAAGTTTCATTGGGTAAGAATGATTCTTTTGGGTGTTGGCCTCCTCCAGTGCTTGCATGTTCTTCGGTCTTTAGGTCTTGTTAGTAAGTACATATCGTCGGGTAACTGCAAAAAGCAACTAACTGCTCAGAAATAATCGTAGCAATAAGAACCTTATAAACTTGGAAAGAAGTCACAAACAGCTACGGATAAAGAGACCGTTTATTTAAAAAAAATTTTTTTATTTTATTTACGAAAATATTGGTGGGAATTTTTAGACAAACTTCTGAAGATATATCCCCACCGCTGGGGGAACTCACCGAGGCTGTTGGGAATAACCCTTAGTGAAGAGGAACATGATCCATTCGCTTGTTGTCATGGAAAGGGGGGGTAGATAGGGGTCTCTGTTTCCATTTGGACTTTAAAATGGTTTTTAGACTGGGTCTTAACAGAGAAATGAAAAAACTTGCTCTACGGTCAACGATATCTGTGCACTTACTAGATGGAGCGAACCAAACAGTCGCTCTGTTCCACGCATCTGCGGCTCCCGGAGCCACCACCCGGTCTCATTTACTTTGACCCCTGTGCAGTTACTACGCAGAACATTTAATTATTTACTCAATATTGACTTTGACCTAGTTGTCCATTAAATAGATTTTAAATACAGCAAAACGCAAATAAAAATGTCTGAAGACAAGAGGACGTTAGCTTGTTTAATCTAGGAACATAAGCGACGCCGACAAGGTAGTCAGCAAGCTACGCTGCGGAAAAACAAACGCTGCAAGCGACTCTACGGAGTATAGTTGCTTACGAAGTGAACTGCGCTACTAAAATTCACATTTTCTCACAGCGCTGCTGCTGTTCAATAACTAAATGAGAAGCAAACTGTTAAAACGAATGGCGGATCGGTTTTTTTTTTATTATTCGTTTAAGGTTTTGTTCAAATTGAGCCGAGTTTTGTTGTAATGGCGCGAATTTAATTTTGTATTATTCTATTAGATATTCTTTATTGCACAACTTAAAACTAAATACAGTTATAAATGGTGTGTACAAAGGTGAGCTAATCTCTAAAAAAGATCTCTTCCAGCCAACCTTACAGGGTGTGAGGCAAGGCAATAAGAGCATTCTGCACTTTCTAAAAAAATATTTAAATTTTTTTAATGCTGAAATGAAGTGTTATTTCTAACTCGTCTCATAGAAATTTGTAATGCTAATTTCTAAATGATTCTAAATAAATAAGATTTTTTTATTTTAGTTTCTTTAGAATATAAAGAATATCGAACAATAATCTGTAAAATTTCAATAATTTTATGCCCATCTTATATTCATAAAGTTTCGTTAGAATTGGCAATTAAATGTAGAAGGTTTTTCAATTGAAATTTGTAGTTGGTTTAGAAAGTTTAAAAAATACCTTATTAATATTCCATTGATCATTTACATCCATCACTACGTCCACAAGATGAGTTTTGCGACAAAAAGATCACCCCAGCGCTCCAAGCGGCCGAAAAACGATCAATTTTCAGTACTAATTTGACAGTTATTATCAGAGTAAGTGAAGTTAGCGCAAGAACATCACACGGATCATCTGTGCGTTTACCGTGTTGCCGTTAGGGGCGCGCGCGTAAGTTTTATTAGACAAGAAAATTAGAATGACGTTCCAAGTGTTCCTATTGCCCGGGACGTGGAACGAAAGCGCCCCCCCCCCCGTCTCCCCCTTCCCCCCGCTGCCAGCGGACGCTTAAAGACGTCTAATGGTGCCGTTACCCCACATCTCATTGTGAAAGCAAACTTAAAGATAATAGACTCGCAGCTTTGTACAAAAGGTCTTTGATATTATGAGCGTGAGATGTCTGGATGGAAATATCTAGCTACTGTGCTATATATAGGCCACGAGATGGTAATTACTATATGAAAGTAAAATAAAATTAGATACTGTTTTTGCAGCTCTATATAGTTCCTTCTCAACAGATATGTTTCGTTTGGTATAGTTATTGATTAAAAGAACCGTAATTAATCTAGGAATTTAATTAGTCCCGTAGTAAATGCACAAGTTTCCAAGTGAATGTGAACGAGTTGCGGCTCCTTGCGTGGAACAGTGCGATTGTTTGGAACGCTCCATCTAGTAGTACATAGAGATCGTTGACGTACACGTTGCCGACTTATATAATACGTCATGTGTCCAGTACATTATTCTTGCGCGCCGAGACGTGATGCGCAGGCCGCAAACCCGCATGTCCCGCGGCCCGCAGCCCGCCGTCACTTACCACAGATACGCTGTTTTAAAACGTTTTTAAGGGTTCTGTAGCCAAATGGCAAAAACGGAACAAAACAAAAAATCATATCTGTCTGTCTGTCTGTCTGTCTGTCTGTCTGTCTGTCTGTCTGTCTGTCTGTCCGTCCGTATATCACAGCCACTTTATTCCGAAACTATAAGAACTATACTGTTGAAACTTGGTAAGTAGATGTATTCTGTGAACCGCATTAAGATTTTTATACAAAAATAGAAAAAAAAACAAAAATTTTCGGGGTTCCCTATACTTAGAACTGAAACTAAAAAAAAAATGTCATCAAATACATACGTGTGGGATATCTATGGATAGGTCTTTAAAAATATATTGAGGTTTCTAATATAATTTTTTTCTAAACTGAATAGTTTGCGCGAGAGACACTTCCAAAGTTGTAAAATGTGTGTCCCCCCCTGTAACTTCTAAAATAAGAGAATGATAAAACTAAAAAAAATATATGATGTACATTGCCATGCAAACTGCCACTTAAAATTGGTTTGAACGAGATCTAGTAAGTAGTTTTTTTAATACGTCATAATTCGTAAACCACAATACTATTATTAATACATGGATCAAAGTTACAACGAACTACTATAAATTTTATATTATGTTACTTGCTGCTACGGAACCCTTCATGGGCGAGTCCGACTCGCACTTGGCCGCTTTTTTTACAGCTGGATCGTGTTCAGCGAATTTAGAGCACACTGTCACGTTAGGCATTAATTAAAACGACTGACGTTACATTTTATTTTTATTTTTTCAGGCTAATATGTTTGATAACGTAATGGAAGGGTAATGTTACGCTTTTAAATAGGCAGTATTTTTATGGTGAGCAAAAAACTGTGCCGTGTGGGTCCCGGCTTAGATCAGCGCCATTCCTAATAAATAAATCCTACTAATATTATAAACGCGAAAGTTTGTAAGTATGGATGGATGTTTGTTACTCAATCTCGCTTCAACCACTGGACGGATCGGGATGAAACTTGGCACAGATATAGGTTACGTCCTGGAATAGGACATAGGATAGTTTTAACGAGAAAAAACATCTCATTTCTACGGGAAATACATAATAATTTGTGATGTTAAGTTGCCCACGCGGACAAAGTCGCGGGCAACAGCTAGTATTACATATACATACACTTGTCTAATCCCAAACCAGGTATTTCTCCTGTACTATGAAAATTAAACAAGGATAGGACAATTCACAAATACAACATCCCGACCGGAACCAACTTGTACAAAATTGTGTGTCCTCAGAGAACTCGAACCCATGTCGTCTGGCGCTCGAGTTAAATGATCAAGCCACATGATCCCGTGGGTGTCGTCAAGGCGACAAAGGGCTTGCATCAGAAACGGGCAGCAGTGTTCTCCTGTGTATATTAAGACTTTTACACAGGAGAACACTGCTGCCCGTTTACTGCAATCCTCCTGTCGAGCGTGTTTATGGCGAATCCCTCAGTCGACAGCCCACCAAAAGTGTCATTCTATCGGGGAGGCTTGTGTTCAGCAGTGGACGTATTTCGGCTGACGCTGAAAGCGATCGATACGTAAGTTTTGATAAATCAAATGACAACTCATTTAAGTGAGCATTTAAGCATTCAATAATTTTCTTTGCTATATTTAGCGATATTTAGATTCATAGTCGATATATATATATTTTTAAATATTCATCATCATAGACACATAGGTACCTTATTTTTAAATTATAATTTATTAATTCTGTTCTGTCTATTTCTCATGTATGTGTGTGTCGTAGCTATGAATAAATGACCTATTCTATTCTATCATCATGTCAGCCTTTAGACGTCCCCTGCTGGATATAGGCCTTCCCCAATGAACGCCACCACACCCGGTCCTCCGCCCTCCGCATCCACCCGCTTCCGGTCACCTTCTTTAGGTCGTCTATCCATCTGGCGGCGGGGCGTCCCAGTCTGCGCGTGCCTATCCGTGGTCTCCACTCCAGACCTCGCCTGCCCCAATGGCATAATTGAGCAGAATAATATAGGGATTCCTAAATGTGACTTTCCTAGTTCTAGAAGTAATTCTGCGACTGACCTACCACTATGCTTCGGAAGATAAAACAGAAGCACTGTAACATTATACTTCTTCTGTTCAGTTTTTATACAAAGACTATTTTACCCTTTTTAACTGCTGTCTTACTGCTTCCGGGGTTCTTAGAGTAAATAAAGTATTTCCGAAATACCTAACGTTTCTAGTTCCAAAAGTGATTCTGCGACTAACCTACCACTGTGCTACTGAAAATAAAACAGAAGCACTGTAACATTAGACGTTAAACAAAACTGTTCAGTTTTTATACAAAGCTATGAATGTTTGAGTACTAATTAATATCAACATGAGTGTGACCTATTTATATTCATATTTATAGTTACAAAAGTGATTATATGTGACTTATCTACCACTGTGCTACTGAAGATAAAACAGAAGCACTGTAACATTAGACGTTTAACAAAACTGGTCAGTTTTTATACAAAGCTATGAATGCTTGAGAACTAATTAATATCAACATGAGTGTGACCTATTAACGTATATTCATATTTATAGTTACAAAAGTGATTATATGTGACTTATCTACCACTGTGCTACTGAAAATAAAACAGAAGCACTGTAACATTAGACGTTTAACAAAACTGGTCAGTTTTTATACAAAGCTATGAATGCTTGAGAACTAATTAATATCAACATGAGTGTGACCTATTAACGTATATTCATATTTATAGTTACAAAAGTGATTATATGTGACTTATCTACCACTGTGCTACTGAAAATAAAACAGAAGCACTGTAACATTAGACGTTAAACAAAACTGTTCAGTTTTTATACAAAGCTATGAATGTTTGAGTACTAATTAATATCAACATGAGTGTGACCTATTTATATTCATATTTATAGTTACAAAAGTGATTATATGTGACTTATCTACCACTGTGCTACTGAAGATAAAACAGAAGCACTGTAACATTAGACGTTTAACAAAACTGGTCAGTTTTTATACAAAGCTATGAATGCTTGAGAACTAATTAATATCAACATGAGTGTGACCTATTAACGTATATTCATATTTCTAGTTCCAAAAGTGATTATATGTGACTTATCTACCACTGTGCTACTGAAGATAAAACAGAAGCACTGTAACATTAGACTTGAAACAAAACTTTTTTTTTTTTTAACAAAAACAGCGTTCAGTTTTTATACAAAGATGGCTTTACCCTTTTTAACGCTTGTCTTACCGTTTCCGAGGCACTTAGCGGGAATAAAATATAATATTTCTTGTATTTTTCCACTTCGATAGGCGAATGGCAAAACTTTGCGAATGCCCCGGGGCCCGGTATCGAGTACACGCAAAGATTGAGGCTGTCTGATTGATCGGCGACCCTCGGGTGAGGCATCTACCCATAAAATATTGTACAAATCTCCCAGTTTTATGACAAGAGCCCTCCGGCGTGGCGGGGAGCGGTGGCTGAGAGAGCCGTTAAAACGTTTATTGGATTGGATATGAAAATACAGCACGGTCAGTGATAACGTTGTAAAACGTGGAACAAAGGTTTGATGATGAGAATGGCGTGTTCATTGCTTAGCTACTCTGGCTAGTGTTAGAACGGATTGGCTACAAAATCTAACATACCAGGAAACGGAGGAATTGCTAAAAATACTTATATAGGGACGACATACCTATGTTAATTGTATGTGTATGTATGTATATGTGTATATATATATGTATGTATGTATGTACATATATTACATTTAAAAGTAAATATGAATTGAATACTAACTTGCTGCACAGACACACACTCACACACACCCTCCCCCCCCCCCCCCCCCCACACACACACACACGAACACGTCTTTCAATTTTAACTGGCGATATAACTTTGTCCTTTCCGTGGGGTGGAGACCTGGCGTCCTGGAATACATGGTTTCGATAAGTCCAAGCGTCAGTCTCCACAACATTCTTCCTTGCTATTTGACGCCAAATTAAGTTAATTTAAGCTTTTAATACTTTTGAAAAGATTGTTTGGAGAAAATAAATAAAATAAAAAAAAACAGAGATCGGAATTAGGTAGAGTCATTACTAGAGAGACATGAGTCATTACATCTTTGTCATTCAAATAATCGTTTATTTTATAATAGGCTTTCTTACAAAGTGGTTTTTTAATGTGAATCTTAAACTTTCTGTCCGTCATGTTTAAGATTTCCTCTGGTAGTTTGTTGTAGAAGCGCAAGCGTCCCTGGTGAAATTCCTCAGTAGCCTTGACGACACCCGGGGAAGATTGGGGGGGGGGGGGGGGGGGGGGCTGTTCTAACCACACTCCGTTATTGTCGTCAAGTTTCAATTAATACAGTTAATAATTGTGCTACTAACTGCTAGAGGTGCCATCATAATTTAATTTCTCGTCACGTGACTCAAACTGTGTTTATTTATCCTACCTTCGTTCGTACCAGGTTATTGAAATTAGGTAGTTATTTTTAGAATCTCATTACCATTAAATTTGATATTGCTTTGCGGAAATATTTTGTGAGGATAAAGTAACAGGTTTGTGATAAAACAACAATCTCTTACAGCATAAATACTTCTATGAAATTCTTTATTTTTAAATTAATATACATTGTTTTAAATAATTATTTTATTAACCAGCTGGGCCTGCGGCTCCGCTCGCGTGGATTACAGGATCCGCTCCCCTTCCCACTTCCGCTCTCTATCTCACTCACTCTCAATCTTACTTTCATCCCACTCCCTTTACGGTTTGGGGTCCGAGTTAGCTCCTCTTTTATCATTTCGCCGACATATACATATATAGGCGCCGTGTGGTTTCCGGTAGAGTAGAATAGGACCACTGCAACTCTTCCCGTGGACGTCGTACAAGGCGACTAAGGGAATACGTTATAAAACATCAATCAGGCCTCCCCAACCCGTCTGGCCAGCGCGGGGAGTGCAGGCCAAATCCTCCGTCTGTCTCCGGAGCAGTGGAGATAAAAATAAGCTGATGATGATACATATATATATTGTTCAAATTTTATTAGATTTCATTCCCTACTGCTATTATAGATGCACCAGCCTGTCCGTACACCTGCGTGTGTGTGCGTAAATTATTGTAGGGCTATTGCACCCAGCGCCCAAACACAGTCGAACGAGAGAGAGACAATGTTATAAGTCAACAACACAAGTGCTTCTTTTTCTGACTTATCTTTCTTGGCCAGTCGATAACGCGCTAGTAGTAACTTTGTACCAGCAGAGAACGGTGGCAGCCCAGGTAGTGCATACTGCCAGCCTTACTTTTACATTGCTGGCGAACGTTAGTGTCTCTTCTTTGCATAGTCATATTGCTTTGAGACGTTTGACAGGATCGTGGAGAGTGGCAATACGTCGTCTCTGCCTACCACTCTGGGACAGAGGCGTAAAGTTTTTTTTTTTACGAATTTTGCAATTTTTACGCAACTAAATCCCGAGATAAGGGTACGATAATCGTAGTTCGGAGATCAGAGATTAAATAAATGAAAAGTTGTATATCGGCAAATCGACTAATCCTTCTTCAACTTGGCACTTTTTTGTTTTGCAAGTTCTCCCCAAAACACCGCTTGGTGCATGCAGCAACAACGAGGCCACCCCCTCGCTGCCAGCCTCCCCGGGGACGCATGGGTGAGTGCACAGAGCCCCCGCTCCATGCCCTCGCGCCCCCGATGACCCCTTTTAGTCGCCTTCTACGACAAGCAGGGGATACCGTGGCTGCATTTTTTTTACATATTTATATAAATGTAGAACAATAAATAAATAATTAATACATTGATTTCCAGATCATACAATATATATACGAATACACACACATCCACACACACACACACACACAATCACTAGACTGTAATATAAATATATTGTAAATCAGTTATTGCCAGCAAGAACTATAAATTAGAATAATACTAAGTGCTGTGGATTTTGTGAAAATAAATAAATTATTTGTCCCAACACAAAGTCGAATCTACCGCGATAAGTATGTACGATCGAGTAACGGAACCCTGCTTTTACTTATACGTGCCTGTAGTTAGTGCTTTCAAGGGGCTATAATATGCGAGGGCCTACACGGATGGCCTAAATACTCGCCTTAATATGATCTGATCGATATCCCGCCCATAGCCGGTAGTCCGATCTCATTAGGTGTGCTATCTGATGTAATGCTCTTACCGGTCTAATCCGGTTATTATTCAGCTACTACCGTTTATATCTGGTTTCGAAACGGTCAGAGCATATCTAGTTGTGATGAGCAGGTTGATTAAAATTAATGTAGGGCTGTAATTTATTAAACAAACAAAGAAACACTGACATTCATGATTGTGAATTATCAGTTTTTATTTTGAACTAGCTGTGGCCGCGACTCCGCTCGCGTGGACTACAGGTTCCGCTCCCGTTCCCACTTTCGCTCCCTATCCCACTTCCACTTCCACTCAGATTCTCAATCTCACTCTCAATCCCGCTCCCGCTCCCACTCCCCTTTTCCCACGCCCACACCCAAGCACACGCCCACGCCAGCTCCAAATGTAGTCTTAACTAATCGCAATCTGAATAGTACGGAAATACTATTATTTGCAATATATTGCATACTAACCTTACCTACTAATGTATTTGAAAACTAAAAATATCCATAACTTTTGATTGAGTAAACCGATTGCGATGAAATAAAAACTAAATGTTAAGTTAGGTTAACCCCATGTTTCTGTGAAAAGTCCATCAAAATCCGTTTAGTAGTTTTTAAGTGATGCGTGCACAAACTCACAGACAAACACACAAAAATTTCAAAAATGATCGAAATGTGTTCTGTTGCTTATTCTTAGACGCCCAAATTTTTCTATTGCACATATCTTCAATGTACAGACACGCGAAGTTTACGATTTTATTTATTAGATTATTAATTAATTAATTTCGACATTGACTAAATGAATCAAAACATTTATTGTGGCATTCCTCCGCGTTAGTTTAATGGGTACCAACTGTGACCCTACCAATGTGATGAAATGTTGAAATTGACGATTCTAAGTATACTATATGTATGTACAGAAAATGTTGTAGATAGATAAGATAGATAATGCTCACGCTCTGGTCCAAGAGGGGTAGGCAGAGACGATGCATCGCCACTTTGCGCGACCCAACGTCGCAAAGCGGCTTTGCTTCGTCCACTTTTCGCTCCGTGATACCACTTGGCGTGATGTTGTTTTAATGTTGTAAAATTAAAAAATCAAAATAATAAATAAAACCGCATCTTTGGCCCTATGGTTTAGTAGTGGGACTGGAGCGGCAGAAGTGTTCGATTCCCACTTGGTACAGACAACTTTGTACAACGGTAGAAGTTGGTCTAGTTTTAGATGTGTTTTGTGAATTGTTCTGTCTCTGCCTAATTCATACCGTACAGGAGAAAATCCTAGTTTAGGAATACACATAAATAAATAAAAAATAAAAAATATGTCAGACATTCACACCAATTATCCAGTTCTAAACTAGGCAGAGCCTGTGGTATGGTTACTAGATAACGGATGCACATACTTAAATAAATATATAAACATCCAAGACTTAGGTACAAACATCATATTCATCATACGAACATTTGCCCCTGTGTGTATACTTTATATAAATTATCATCATCGGCCGAAATACGTCCACTGCTGGACATAAGCCATGACACTTGATGGGCTGTCCATTTAGGGATTTGCCGTAATCACCACGCTTGGCAGGCGTAATGATCTTAATATACACATTTGTCGCCACCCACTGGAAGATTGGGAATGGCCCTATTCTATGCCGGGAACCACACGGCTATATAACTACTGCTGAAATCAGTTATAACAAAATTGATTGCTAACGAATTAATGAAATTTTTTTTTATTAATTTAATTACCTACTCCAGAAAACTTTAACTTTTGTGTTTCGTAATTCAGTTAAAACTCTTTTCATCCAGTAACGAGATACCTGCCCCCTGTTCCGTTAATTAACCTTCGGATTGTTTGTTCAAAAATTAACGACGAAAAGTGATAAAAACTCGAGGATTTTTAATTTTCACGATCGGAGCACGTGGCCAACTTTTTAAATTTTTAATTGAAAACGTTTCAACTTTTAATGAAAGGCAATAAAAAAGTTGAGGCAGCCAGGAGTCGCCAAGTTCCCCTTCGTCTTAATTAAGACGCAGACTTTAACTATTTCCATGTTGTGCTCTTTGTTTATTTGAAGAATGTTCGCTCTTTGCTGTTCAAAGGTGAAACTTTCCGATATTGAACTCTGATAGGAAGTTACTTATAAATCTTTTTCTTTAAACAAGCTTTCGCCTGGGAGTGATGTCTACTGCTTTTTTTCTGGAATCGAAACTTACAAGTCTTTTATGCCCGAGAAGTGGGCTTGGTTTGTAAATAATATTGGATAAAACTGAGATTTGAATAGTAAGTATGTATTAAAGTATGTACCAAAATTAACAACCACAAAAATAAAAGAATAAAGTTGTGTACAAAGGCAGACTTATCCCACATAGTTAATAGTTGATTAAATAAAATAGTCAACACGTGTTTCACACACTTGAGAGTAAAAATAAAAATTAACTGACGATTTTTTTTTTAATTTATTTGGACACTGGTAAAGACCAATTGTCCACAAAGCAACTATAATTACAAACTCCATATAGGTATAATGATGAACAAGGAAATATAAGCAAATGAAAATAAACTTGAAAAGAATAAACATCAACAGATAATGACATCGA
The DNA here is from genome assembly GCA_947086405.1 of Esperia sulphurella. Taxonomy (NCBI): domain Eukaryota; kingdom Metazoa; phylum Arthropoda; class Insecta; order Lepidoptera; family Oecophoridae; genus Esperia; species Esperia sulphurella. Next base: position 19,050,919 of record OX352258.1, read on the forward strand.
TTGAAAATTAAAATATAAGATAAAGCTACATACATAAAAAAGGACACTTATAACTCACGATTCAAACTTAAATATTAGTAGCTGTCAGAGTTTTCAACAATGGCGGACTTGTTTTTCACATTTCACATGCACGCAGACATTAATAAGAAAAATAAAAAAGGCAATGGTAACATTGATAACAACAGATAAAGTAAAATTCCAATGAACCAAAGAGATTATGTATAAAAACTCCTTGGTTTGTTATTAAAAGGGAAAATAAAATGAACATTATTCGTAGTTTCAAGTTGCTGACAGCTTAATAAATTAAAACTAAATTACACTCTTTAGAGCAACTCAACTCAATTCAACTCTTTAATTCTTTAGGGCACTGTGTATATGCATCATCATCATCAGCATCAGGTTATTTTAGTCTCCACTGCAGGAGAACAACCCTCTCTCATCTGCCGGAGACAGACGGAGGATTTGGCCTACACTCCCCGCGCTGGCCAGACGGGTTGGGGAGGCCTGATTGATGTTTTATAATGTATTCCCTTAGTCGCCTTGTACGCCATCCACGGGAAGAGTTGGAGTGGTCCTATTCTACTCTACCGGAAACCACACGGCAAATGAATAGTATATGCATAATAAATAATAACATTATGATAAAGAAAACGCCTATGTAATACAGATTTTACGAACTAGTGTATTGAAAAAGTCTTTATAGTGGATCATAGGTACATAGATGTATTAAAAGTCATAGGTATTCTAGGTTAAGCGGTACTTCTCACCGGCACAGCTTCTCAACCTTCACCAAGCACAAGTGCGGTCGTGTTAGAGTACTGCAGTCCCCTCTGGGACGGCTCTGCCAAGTATCAACTGGCTGCTCTGGACGCCGTCGGGCCCGAAGGCTCATTGGTGACGATGCTCTGGTAAATACCAAGTTACGGAGCCTCCTAACATCGTCTGTTGGTTCGCTCGGTTGTCTACAGGTTACATCTTGGGCAGTATCCTAGGAATTGCACTATGTTATTCCCCCATCTCTCTTCCAGAGTAGGTACCAAGCTTGGGGAGGGACTTCATTATCATGTAGTAGATAATACCACGCTCTCTATTATAACGCGAACTGCTAAGGAACGGAACTCGCTGCCAGCTTCGGTATTTCCGAACAAGTACAACTTAGGTCTTTTTAAAGGAAGAGTGAATAGGAATTTTCTGGGTAAGCGCGCTCCACCTTAGGCCTCACGTCACTCACCATCAGGTGTGATTGAGGTCAAGCGTGAACCCATCAGGAATAAAAAAAAACATAGGTAAATTATGTCTCGCCACATAGAACACCCAGCTGTGTGGTTTCCGGTAGAGTAGAATAGGACCACTCCAACTCTTCCCGTGGATATCGTACAAGGCGACTAAGGGAATACATTATAAAACATCAATCAGGCCTCCCCAACCCGTCTGGCCAGCGCGGGGAGTGTAGGCCAAATCCTCCGTCTGTCTCCGGCAGATGAGAGAGGGTTGTGCTCCTGCAGTGGAGTCAAAAATAACCTGATGATGATGATGATAACACAGAACACAACACTATGACAGCATGCATTCAAACATGGAGAGCAAAAAATAATTAGGCTACAACCGAAATCCTCCTCGTAGTATATAAATCAGATTGTAAAACAGTATAACTATTGATTCAAATGGGCCCACATGTTTCCGAAGACAAATATTATTTACCCCTCTATTTGGGTATCCCTCGTTACTCGGAAACACTCAACCCTCCGCCTAACACGTACCTAACTACATTATTGTACATACATGATGTGCGTAAACAGCGTGCGTATGTAAATATGGGCGAATTGTGCAAATTGCGCGGTTAACTTATACGCGAGTCGGTACAATCCAGTTATATATCAATTTGTAAGTCATGTGGGCGTCTGGGTTAGCCATACGGGGGTAATCTTAAGTTTGGTAGGGTAAGGTAAGCTTAACTTAAATATTAGAGATGTGCTTATCATATCTTAGACACCGGTTAACCGATTAACGATTATTCGGCAGATTAATCGGTTAGTACGGTACTAAAAAAATTTTTTTGCATCATGCTTTTCTACTACTGTTAAAAAAATGCAGACCTTGGAGTGTATAGTTATATAATTAAGTAAATATTAAATAAGCAAGACTGCCGTGTGGTTTCCGGTAGAGTAGAATAGGACCACTCCAACTCTTCCCGTGGATGTTGTACAAGGCGACTGAGGGAATACATTATAAAACATCAATCAGGCCTCCCCAACCCGTCTGGCCAGCGCGGGGAGTGTAGGCCAAATCCTCCGCCTGTCTCCGGCAGATGAGAGAGGGTTGTGCTCCTGCAGTGGAGACAAAAATAACATGATGATGATGAAGACTGACTTTTATTGAACATAATATATTGTTTTTTTTTATAATTGATGAATGATAAATAATATAGTTTATTAATCAGTGACTACTATTAATTGGCAATGATCGATACATCTGTAATAACTATGTAAGAAAGTTAAAAATAATATACCACAGTGTGATTTTAATAAGTGGTCACTACGTTAAATTTAATATGATTGTCTTTTTTATTTATTTAAGTATTTTTTATCTCAATTCAAAACTGTACTAGAATTTTTGAGAAATACTATTCTTTTATTGTCTTTGTGCTATCCGTCTCAGGGTGCCTATAACGGCTGTCAATAAAGGTTAACTCAATCATTTCATTCAGCACACAACGACGATTTCGTTTACCGCTACGGCGCCGTTTCGTCACCGACAATTTGAGAATTAGTTCCAAAAGAGTTGAGTTACGTTAGCTTTTGGATTATTATTTATTCCCTCCCGTGGCTTCGATGTGATTCGTTTTCAGGCATGTTCATCATGTCAGCCTTTAGACGTCCACTGCTGGACATAGGCCTTCCCCAATGAACGCCATCACACCCGGTCCTCCGCCCTCCGCATCCAGCTGCTTCCGGCCAACTTCTTCAGGTCGTCGGTCCACCTGGCGGCGGGGCGTCCCACCCTGCGCGTGCTGATCCGCGGTCTCCACTCCATAACTCGTCTACCCCAACGGCCGTCGTATCTGCGACAGATGTGTCCCGCCCACTGGTACTTCAGCTTGCTAATCCTTTCGGCTATGTCAGTTACCTACGTTCTTCGTCGGATCTCTTCATTACGAATCATATCCTTCAAAGAAACCCCGGGCATAGCCCTCTTCATAGCTCGCTGAGTGGCTTGAAACAAGTTGCAGAGCTTTAAATAATACGTATTTTATATTTAGTTGGAATCGCCCTACCAAATAGCATAGTCGAGTTCGTATAGCGGATTTTCCCGTGAAGAGAAATCGGATTTTCTAGACCCGTATCTGATTTGACCATTTTAATGTATTTTATCTAAACGTAAATTATGTTATTTTTCAATGCTTCCAACATATCTTAAAATGAATCAAATTGGTTGAGTCAATTATCAGCAGGGTCAGGGAGCAACGTTCTCCTGTGTATATTAAGATCATAATCACCACGCTTGGCAGGCGGATTGATATTAATATACATTTTTTTTCTCTGTACCGTCCTACTTTTATCTACTTTAATTACCCTATGCAATATTTTTTATGTTTATATATTAGAAATCTGTTAATGGCTAATGTTTAATTTATATTATACTGTATTATATATTTTTGTAAATTAGCTGTAGGTTTCAGAATGAATAAATAAAATAAAAATAAAAATATGTTAAATAAACAAACCTTTTGTAGGAAAATGAATTATATTCCATAAATAAATTTTCTAACAAGGAAATAGGACAATTAATTTAATTTGTGATCATTTAATACCAAGTGTATTTTGAAATTTAATTTTAATATTTTATATTGACATTGTACGTTATATACATTGACATTGTTTCAAAATTTTGACTTTATCATATTCTGTATTTAATTTATTTTATGCCGATCCCTCTTACCATATTAGAATGACATTTAAAATTGAATTTTTAAGATGTAAAAGTGAAATAAATGAATCTAATCTAATATATGAGAACGATGCTGTCCGTCCCTGATGCAATCGAATGGGGGGCTTATTTCAATAATCCCCTGCGAAAAATCCCCTTAAGGGGATTTCTGAAATTTTTGTCCAGGTATCCCCTGCCGATGCTCAAAGGAAACGCTAAGGGGATTTCTGGAAAAAATTACAGAAATCCCCTTAATTTTTTTCTTCATAAAATAAATACAAACAACTAATAAGATATTCACAGACTTTTATTGGGGGTGGCCCTGTTCTAAGCCGGGAACTACGCCTTATCAGTAAATTTAGGATTTAAATTTGCAATTGTCAAATTGATCTATCTAACAACAATCTAAATTAAACAATCGTTTGTTACAATAAAGCAATGAATTACAAGATGGACTCGGCGGTCACACGGAGGGCTGAAGTGTTGCCTCAACTTAGCAGAGATGTCACTAAATTATTATAAACGACGCAAAGTTTCACTAATTGGGATTAGTCGCGTCGTATCGCGGCAGTTGGCCGAGTGCTTAATTGGGGATCACTCTCCAAAGAATATAATTATTCATTGAAAGATCTGGCGTCACCTTCATTAGAATCCACTGAGTTGAATGGAATTTCTAAAATTGGAGATGGAATTCTTAAATTCCATATCCAGCTGCTTGCAATCACCATCTTTAAGTCATTGGTCCATCTTGCGCATCCGCGGTCTCCATTTCAGAACTTGTCTGCCCCAACGGTCGGTTCTGCGACAGACGTGGCCCCCCACTAACGGTCTATGCCGGTGTCCTTCGTTCTTCGTCGGATCTCCTCGTTACGAATCATATCTCTCAAAGAAACCCCGAGCATAGCCCTCTCCATAGTCTCGCTGAGCGACTTGAAATTTGTGCATCAGGCCCGCTGTTAGTGTCATTTGGGCTGCAGGTTTATGCACAACTATGACCGCTTACCATCTGTAAAAAACAGAGTAATACCTGCAGAATTCGTACACATATCCCTCCCCACAGAGTCCCCTGTGGGGAGGGGCATGTGTACGAATTCTGCAAACAAAGAATTTCAATTACACAAGAAATACAGAAGCATTTAAGTAATTACGAAGCAAAATTCGAGCGACGGTAGGTGGTAACCAAGAAACAGGAGGTGCCCTGCGTTACTTCATTCTCACGCAACTTAAAATTAAAGCTCAACAAATCTCCCCCGAGACGGAACCCGTAACTCTTTAATTTACGGAGCGTCGCAGTGCGCCGGGTTCTCTGCAATTACCTGCGGATCCCTGCTTCCTCGCGCCCTTGGATTCCAGATAATTGGTATGTTTTATGTGGAGGAGCAATTGAGGTGATTTATCCTTGTTTCTTCGCGATATATTTGCCTCGATAGAAATAGGCGACTGTGCTGGCGTGGTGTGGGACGCCCCCTGGCTAGATGGAGCGACGATCTGCGTAAGGCGGCTGGCAACGACTGGATGAGAAGAACCGAGGATCGGGTTCAGTGGCGCGCCTTGGGAGAGGCCTATGTCCAGCAGTGGTATCTAGCAGGCTGATGTTGGTGATAGAAATAGAAGTAGGCTAGCTATTTATACTCGTCTAAGAGAAGAGTCACGTGATATATGTTTTTTCGCGGGTATTTTAAGATCGCGATGACGTCAAGAAAGCTACCAAGGATAATATCCGAAGTGTTTAGGATATGTAAATCATCAGCCTAAATAAGTCCACTGCTTTACCAAGGTTAAGACTAAGTAATGTCAGTAAATCGTTCACGGGGCAATGTATACGCTTCTACAACAAACTACCAGAGGACATCTTAAATAAAAAACAACTTTTTTAGAAAGCCTATTATAATTTAAACGATTATTTGAATGACAAAGATGCCTGGTACTAATGTTGCTTCAGCTTCGCACACTCTTTAAATAATTGTATGCAAACTTGATTGTTAAAAGATGTCTTGCGTGAAGTTGGTTGCGCCGTTTCTTCTTCACAGCGCAGCGCTAACCTTGGAGTCGATAAAAAAAATGTCGTGTTTATATTTGACTAGAGCTGACTAGACTAAGACTTTGGCTAAACACACGCCTCCCCAATAGAATGACACTTTTGGTTGGCTGTCCATTGGGGATTTGATTAATCACTACGACTGGCAGACGGATTGGTGATCGCAGTTATGATCTTAATTCACAGTAGGTGAACGCTACTGCCCGTTCCTTAGACCTTCCTACGATACCCACGGCAAGACTGGGGGTGGCCCTATTCTAAGCCAGGAACCAGACATAGACATACTTTATTGATAACTTCCGTTACAGGTCAAATAAAAATTATACACAAGTTAAATGAAATCAAATTATAAAGCAAATTAAACACAATTAAATATAAAAACATCAATAACTAACATAAATATAAAAATGTCAAATAAAATTCTTAAAACTAAATAAATTAAGTTAATGCGTTCTGCAAGAACTCTTCATAGCAATAAAATGCCTGCTCGACAAGCCAGGCGCACAGTCTCTTTTTAAAAATAGGTAGGCTCGGAGAGCTGGCGACCTCAGTGGGAAGTCGGTTGTACACAGAGCATCACCGTATCATTCTGCAATTACCTTCAGGATATTATTGCGGCCACTAAAGCTCTGCAGTAAGGACGGACGCCATAGGAAAGTACGCTAATTACAGTTATAAATAAAACATATCAATGGAGCTAAATACACCACCAACTCCGCTCTCAGCTGACGTCGTCGACCCTTCTTTTGTCTAGCCTCCGTCCTATCTCTATGTACTACTAGATGGAGCGTTCGAAACAATCACTATGTTCCACGCAAGGAGCCGCAACTCGTTCACATTCACTTTGAAACTTGAGCAGTTACTACGTAGAACATTTAATTATGACTAAATATTGACGTTATTACGGGTAAATAGCGTCAATATTTAGTAAATAATTAAATGTTGCCGTGTGGTTTCCGGTAGAGTAGAATAGGAGCACTCCAATCCTTGACGTGGATGTCGTACAAGGCGACTAAGGGAATACATTATAAAACATCAATCAGGCCTCCCCAACCTGTCTGGCCAGCGCGGGGAGTGTAGGCCAAATCCTCCGTCTGTCTCCGGCAGATGAGAGAGTTGTGCTCCTGCAGTGGAGACAAAAATAACCTGATAATGATAATGCTGAAATTAAATGTTTTGCGTAGTAACTGCACAAGTTTCATTGTGAATGTAATCGGGTTGCGGAGCCGCAGTTGCGTGGAACAGAGCGATTGTGTGGAACGGTCTATCTAGTAGTACATAGAGATCGTTGCCTGCGTCTAATCTAACTTCCAAGTGCTTAGCACTTCTACGTACAACATTAATCTAGTTGAGTTCTAGTCTCGAGTAGGATGATTAAATAAACGAGCGTGTTAGTAGCTGGCGACGCTGGAGAGGCCTCGCGGGAGCGATCATGCACGCAAGTTGCTCCCTGTGACTTGTTAGTAACCAAGTTGTGCCTAATGGGCTTGCGTTACGGAAACTTTACTCATTTTGTCATCCTACTTGGGAGAATTTGGAATTAGTTGATTTATTTGCTGTCTGTAGTGCCGGGATCGTAGACCGGCAACAGATATCTGATGCCAGATGACACGAGACAGAATGATGACACATGGTAGTGGCAGCGGGAGCGGGAGCGGGAGCGGGAGCTAATATAAATGCGAAAGTTTGGATATTTGGATGTTTGTTACTCAATCGCGCTTCAACCACTAGACGGATCGGGGTGAAACTTGGCATACATACTCGTATGGTTAGGTCCTGGAATAGGACATAGGATAGTTTTATCCCGAAAAAACATCCCATTCCTATGGGAAATACATAATAAATTGTGATGTTAAGTTGTCCACGCGGACGAAGTCGCGGGCAACAGCGACTTCGTAGCGGAATTTTATAAATCTGTCGGAAAGGAGCCGCGGGCACATCTAGTAATAAATAAATACATACAATAATGTAGCACCAACGTGGCTGATAACGACTAAATTTAATTGGCGATGTCGCTCTAAAGAAACCGGTAAGAGATTTTTAAAATTTAAATATGGACATATACTTGATATTTTCATGATCTGCCATTGACGTCAATTAATAAAACAGTAACAAAACATTATTCATATTCATATTATTTATTGGCACTAATCGTACATTGTCAAAAACATTAAAATTAATGGATATACAAAACACTTAGTTAAGCTACCAACATAACAAAAATAAAATATAGTAATTAAAATTGATACATTCACAATCACAATTATTACATTAGCATATAAGATGTCAAAGAGCTATTGAATTTTATGTCAAAGTCAAATGTCATAAAAAATTTAATTTAGGTCATAATAAATTTAATTTAAGTCATTACACGTAGAGTTGATAAAATTATACTAAAATACGACAGTCTGACTAAAACTACGTATTAAGTTTTATCCTTCTCTCTTCCTCCTTAAATAAACAAGGTTGGGATCAAAGGCTCGCCGCACTTTGAACTCTACCGACGATCCTAGCTTTCTAAAGTACTAATTAGCATTTCAGAGTTTAGTACTTGAAGCCCTGTCATTGTCACAAATAATTAATTTAATATATACTGTAATGTTTAATTTTGTTTGAAGTAAGAAATATGTGGTCCCCGGCTTAGAATACTGCCACTCCAAATCTTACCATGGGTGTCGTCAATGCCACTAAGGAGTTGCACCACAGACAGGCAGCATTCACCTGTGTATATTAAGATGATTATGTGACCACCATTCCGTCTGCCAAGCGTGGTGATTATGGCAAATCGCCCAATGTATATACAGTCCACCAAAAGTGGCGTTCTATTGGGGAGGCTTATGTTCAGTACACTGAGAAAATAATTAGTAGCACTCCTACTTATATAAGGATAAAAATAGACCACTATGACGTAAGTAGCCGTCCCCATTATAAATGGTGTTAACTACAACTGATTTAGTAGCCGGCCACATTATTAAGTAGCCTGTTTAATAAATGTTTTTAATGGCAACACTAAAATAGTAGATGTCAAATTTACTACCTAAGTACTCCCCTTCTCGCCGCTCTCTCTGTACCGACAAGTGCTCAATAAAAGTTTTCATACAATTTGGCAATTATTTATTCCAAACAACAGTCCACTCAGCTGCAGACTCCAACATAGCCACACTACTTAATAATGTGCTCGGGGGCTACTTTACGTCATAGTGGTATATTTTTATCCTTATATAAGTAGGAGTGCTACTTATTATTTTCTCAGAGTAGTTGACGTATATAATAAGGAGTCATTGAAGTGAACGTCCTGTGGACATCCACTGCTGGACATGGTCGTTCCCGCATCCGGTCTCTTCTCCATCCAAACGCTTCCGGCTACAGTTTCAGCACAGTTTAATGATATCACATGAATACCGCTACCTCCCTCGCCACGTAGGTATTTGATTGATTGATTGTCCGTACGTACAAACATGGCGGCTGCCTAAAATATTGCGCCTATTTCCGCCCATAAACGAGCAAAAGAAAAGGTTCGTTGCGAGACGTTCGCCTGGGCACGTAGTCGCGGTGTAAGGAACCTGCAGGGCCACTTAGCACTGCTGTCTATAAAAACGGGCTATGCTCGGGGTTTCTCTGAGGGATATGATTCGTCATGAAAAACGAAGGTCACCGACATAGCCGAAAGGATCAGCAAGATAAAGCGGCAGTGGGCGGGTCACATCTGCTGCTGAGCACGGCCTTTGTGGCAGACGAGTTCTAGAGTGGAGACGCGGATCGACACGCGCAGGATGGATACGAAAGGCGGAGGACCGGGTGTGGTGGCGTTCATTGGGGAAGGTCTATGTCCAGCAGTGGATGTCTAAGGGCTGAAATGATGATGATTATGAACACCGGGCATTTGTGTTTAAATTTTTTTGGTATAATAGAATAGGTAGAATAGTAACAGAGAGTGCTAACTTTCTCTTACGCCATTTTGGGAAGTTATTTTGGAAATTTAATACAAGAAGATATAAATGCCCGTCGACCAATGCAGTACAACAACAGCAGCTGTGACCGACCATAATATTTTTTTATTGTATATGTGAGGAGTAATTTCGCGTCACTAAAGATCCCGGAGCCGCAGTTGCGCGGAACGCTCCATCTAGTAGTACACAGAGATCGTTGGATTGCGGGGGATATTTTATCACACCACATTTTAATTTCAAAGGTCAAACTCCTTTATTGCACATGAGAATACTTGGTACATTTATACACGTACGTTTTTGATCGGCCACCGCTTCTTAAATACTAGCGCTGTGAAGAAGAAACTTCTTATATAATCAAGTTTATATACAATACTAGCTGTTGCTCGCGACCTCGTTCGCCTGGATAAGTTACGTATGGTACCAATTCTAAGGACCCGCAGATAGCCGACATGACAATTGACAGCTTTCACAAATCGTCGCTTTTCTAATATCATAAACAGAACTTTCCAGATCATTCTTGAAATTTCGAGAACAATCTAGAATATTCTGAACCAATAACAGTAACACATTTTCATAGTTCATTTGAAATATTTAAAAATATTCTAGAACATTCTGGAAAAATGTGGAATACTTTAGAAAAGTTCTCAATATTGTCACTCACAAACGCACTTAACGCCATTCAGCACAATGTCGAGTTTATATGAGCCGTACAATATGTTAGAAAAAGATAGAAGTATCCCATCACACATTTTTACCACCCACTTCCACCTTTACTTGCAAGTGCAGAATAAGGGCTATCTACCACTGCCACCATGAGTGGGTGGCAGTCGGTGGTTATCGTGAAAAGGCTGGACATACATACACACACACACTTTCCTTTTATATCTTTGTCATTCAAATAATCGTCGTATTCTTACGAAGCTTTTTTAAAGTGTCGTCATATTTTCGATTTCCTCTGTTGTTGGTTGTAGAAGCTAGATTGCCCCGTGAACGATTAACTGACCTTACTAAGTGATCTCACTGGCGCGAGCTGTACTGTGGAGTGGACGTGAGGTCGGCCCACATAAGTGGGGCACAATTATGATCGATCATCCTGTGACGCAGCCACGTGACGTGCTCGCCACCACGCAGTGACCACACCGTACCGCCCCCACGTAACCTATACTGGACGTTTCTATATTCTATACATAGAGAACATTTTTCTGACTGCCTTCTGATTTTGCCTTCCAAATAAGTATCTAAAACTAAGTTTTTATTATTCCGAAAGAATTGGACATTGATATTCCTGTCGTTATTTTGAAGTTAATCGCATAAATAAAAACGTAAAATCAGTATTGGATTTTTGTCTGTCTGTTTGTGTACGCATCACGTAAAAACGACTGAACCAATTCTGATGGAATTTACAAAAAAACATAGTGCTTACTTCGGAGTAATACTAGTTTTACGAATTGTAGTGTTACGAAATTATAGTTTACAAAAATTCACTCAATACAGATTACGAAGAGTTAGGACTACGGTGACGGTCAGTTGGAGTAAGAGTAGGGGTGTGGGGGAGAGAAGGAGGAGAGCAAGGGTAATCAGGGGGAAAAAAATTTCGACTTTATTAAAAAAAACTAGTACATGGAAAAACGAAGGTAGGACTCTGGAAGGAATGCACGAGGAAGGAACCATCTCGCAGTTAAATATTTTAATTATTTAAGGTTGAAATTCAGTTACCCTTTTTAAGTAACCCATCTAAAATTCAGGGATATTTTTCTTCCGAACCCTATAGGAAGGAAATATTGTATATTTTTGAAGGGTTTTTTAGGGATCCATTTACGCGCAAGGCTTTTTGGCCCATCTGTTAGTTAGACAATCGTCTCCCTCTCATCATAATCAGGTTATTTTTGTCTTCACTGCAGGAGCACAACCCTCTCTCATCTGCCGGAGATAGACGGAGGAATTGGCCTACATACTCCGCGCTGGCCAGACGGGTTGGGGAGGCCTGATTGATGTTTTATAATGTATTGCTACTGAACTGACGGCTGTTTGGAATGTATGTAAAACTGGCCGGCAATGACCGCAATTTTTTTTATTTCTTGATCAAAAACAATAGTATCTCTATTGTTTTTGATCAAAATAATCTTAAATTTCTAGTCTTCAAACTAAACCAAAATTAAGGTTTATCTGTAGCTTCCCGTGTGGTTTCCGGTAGAGTAAAATATGACCACTCCAACTCTTCCCGTGGATGTCGTACAAGGCGACTGAGGGAATACATTATAAAACATCAGTCAGGCCTCCCCAGCCCGTCTGGCCAGCGCGGGGAGTGTAGGCCGAATCCTCCGTCTGTCTCCGGCAGATGAGAGAGGGACACAACGCTCTTGTTCAAATCAACAATTGTGTTTTTTTCTTGCATCGTAAGACATATATATATATAATAACTTATGGGATGTAGTTCAGTATAACAGTGTCTTGGATTTCCATGATCGGGTGCTGCCAAGGCATAAATTGGTAAATAGGAATTTATTAGGCACTAGCTATTGCCCGCGACTTCGACCGCGTGGACCACTTAACATTACAAATTAATAAAAACTACCCGTAAGAACAAGATGTTTTTTCGGAATAAAAATTATCCTATGTCCTATTTCAGGACCTAACCTATATGTGTGTTAAGTTTCATCCCGATCTGTCCAGTGATTGAAGCGTGATTGAGTAACAAATATCCAAACTTTAATAGGATATCATGTAAACTTTTTCTGTTAACAAGACAATGGTTAAAAAGATCTTGTTCAAATCAACAATTGTTTTTTTTTTCGGTGTATGAGAATTCGACGGTAACATTACGAAATGCTAATGAATTCATCACGTCTTTAAGTGACCTAAGTAAGTTGCAGCTCAATTAGAGGGCTGTAGGCATAGTTAATTGCTTTGAGACGAGCTTGTAAAGATAATTGGAGAAGTGTTCGTCAATTAAGAATGAATCAGTGGAGAATCCGAGTCTACTTAGATTCATTTTGCAGTCGAGTCGGAGGCGGGTGGCCGGTCGAGCGAGGCTTCAGAAGTTCACTCTGGAAAGGGGTTGAGTCAAAATTAGTTTATGGGGTTACTCGCGACAGAATCTTTGAATCAGTGAGTTTTTTTTATTATTCCCCATTTAGCTTGACCTCAAGCTTAAATGATGGTAAATGACGATGGGGCCTAATTTAAACTTACCCAGAAGATGCCTATTCACTCTTTCTTTAAAAAGATCTAAATTGTACTTGTTAAGATTCATTCAGACATATATCCTACTAATATAAATGCGAAAGTTTATAAGTATCGATGGACGTTTGTTACTCTTTCACGCTTCAACCATTGGACGGATCGTGATGAAACTTGGTACACATATAGGTTAGGCCCTGGAATAGGATTTAGTATAGTTTTTATCCCGAATAAATAGCCTGTTCCTACGGGAAAACATAATAATTTGTGATTTTAAGTTGTCCACGCGGACGAAGTCGCGGGCAACAGCTAGTGTCCAAATAAACCTTAAATACTCTGAGAAAAAAATAAGTAGCCCTCCTACTTACATAAGGATAAAAATATACTACTATTACGTAAGTAGCCGCCCCCATTATAAATGGTGTCGCCTAAAACTGATTAAGTAGCCGGCCACATTACTAAGTAACCACACTAAGCAATAATGTGGCCGGCTACTGAATCAGTTTCAGGCGACACCATTTTTAATGGGGGCGGCTACTTACGTAATAGTAGTATATTTTTATCCTTATGTATGTAGGGGGGCTACTTATTTTTTTCTCAGTGTATCCATGCCGTCTCAGTCCTCAGTCAGTCTTTTTTAGTTTAGGAAGGACACTGCACTGAAGGACCACTAACACATAACTGTCGGAATACAGACGCATGATGGATCGATAGCCTTTACTGAATTTGAAATATGAAACGTTATTTCTTAAACTAACTAAAAAAAGTGACTCAGGACTCTGAGGAATAACTGATAAGTCTGAATGAACCTGAATAAACATACGGTTTCCATAAGAACGGAGGCGCCCACTTTAAAGTTTTTAACTCAATGTTAACGACGATGTCACAGTGCTGAAATCTGCAAATTTTTGTTACACATTACGAATATAAACGATTTTGCCCAACTTTTCCATTCGCCAAACATTAGAGTCTGGCCAGCGCGGGGAGTGTAGGCCAAATCATCCGTGTATCTCCGGCAGATGAGAGAGGGTTGTGCTCCTGCAGTGAAGACAAAAATGACCTGATGATGATGATGAAACATTAGATAGATAGGTCATAGATAGCCTCGTACTGAGGCCAGTAGATAGGTTATAGAGAGCCTCTTCTACATGTATTTTCCTCTGCCCCAAAAACTTCAACTGGTCACACGAACAGCAGACATGATAAGTTCATCAAGATAATAAACTGTCCAGCGTGTCCAACAATTTCTGGGCGTCATTTCCATCTGGAGTTGGGTTTATGGCGTCAGGACTGCGGGCCGAATGGGAATTGCTCGCGCGGTCACGGGTCGGTCGGGATAACCAAATAATATCGCCTTCTTGATGGAAATATGGGCCGAGTTTGGTTGTTTAGATAGGCTGGGTATGTTCGGCGTCAATTATAGTACTTATGCTATAAATATAAATAAACAAATATGCCAGACATTCACACCAATTATCCAGTCCCGAACTAGGCAGAGCCTGTGGTATGGTTACTAGATAACGGATAGACATACTTAAATAAATATATAAACATCCAAGACTTGGGCACCAACATTCATATTCATCATACGAACATTTGCCCTTAGCGGGATTCGAACCCGCAACCTCCGGCGTGGCAGTCCGAGCGCTACCCGTTCCGCCACGGAGGTTGTCTATAAATATAAAATAACTGTAACAAGGTATAAAAATATATCTACGCGGCGTGGCCCCGATCGCCGGGGCAAATCAGTCGGGTGTAGCGAGAGCGATGAGACGCATTTGAGTAAAGTCCCGCGCCGCTCCACAATCCGAAAGCGTAGGTACCAGCCCTAGGCGAATCGCGTACGACTGTCAATTTAGCGGTCCAGTAACATTAACTTTCTTGCATGCGCCGTAAGATTCAATTTGCTTGCATTGAATTTTGAAGGTAACTTTTTTTTTCGAACAACTTTCCTAGGTGTACGCCTTCTAGATAGATCATCAGGTTATTTTTCTCTCTCTCATCTGCCGGAGACAGACGGAGGATTCGGCCTACACTCCCCGCGCTGGCCAGACGGGTTGGGGAGGCCTGATTGATGTTTTATAATGTATTCCTTAGTCGCCTTGTACGACACCCACGGGAAGAGTTGGAGTGGGCCTATTCTACTCTACCGGAAACCACATATATTTAAATGAAATATTATTATTATTGACATTGTAATTTAAATTCAAATAAGTATTAAGTTTAATTTGTAATGTGTAACATTCGCACGCTATTATATGGATGGCTTAATAAGCATGATCTACCAGTTGCTTGTTATAAGATCTAACATATGTACCCTATTTATGCAAATAAATATTCTATTCTAATCAATTCCATTCCATTCCATTCCGTTCCGTTCTGTTCCGTTCCGTTCCATTCCACTCCATTTCATTCCATTCCATCCTATTCTAGTCTATTACTAATATCAGTAAACAGCTATATGCATCAAGAAACGCAAATAATGAATAATTAATCTCAGTTTTCGCATCGCCGCTATCTGATTTCAACGGTCTTAAATATCAGCGGAAACTCGCATTTCCCTCTTAATGTTTTGTTTGATTGTCTCCCCGCGATTTTAACAAAGGGGCCTATCAAAATCCAATATCAGCGAGATGAAAGAAACAACGCAACATTTTTGTCATCATTTGCCTTTTCATTGCAAACGTATGGGCTCCCCCCCCCCCCCCCCCTCCCTCCCTCCTCTCGAGACGTCGCGGGCTTGTCAGAAATCGCATCGACAAAGGGAGGTAATTTCTAAACATCAGAGGGAAGTATCAAAAATCCTCTTTCGATGGAATCACAATTTTTGCCTATCAGCGGGGAATATCTGCCGGTTTTCCTAATTGGGTTTCAATCAGTCGCCCACGGAATATCTGAGTTGTGAGAGGATTCCCGGAATTGCTTTTTCGTTTGCCGATATCATATTCCGTTTTTATTTGTTTCGTCGACGTATAGGTTCAATAACGTAAAGCCTACATTTATTTCTTTGCTAGCTGTTTACCCGCGACTTCGTCCGCTCTCTAATATTAACATTAATCTTTTTTTTATTTTATTTAGTAAACAACAATCACAGACAATATATTACACCATAGTTATAGGTACACACTCCTATTTGGGCAAGCTTATATAAACGAGACATGGTGTGGCAGTAACAGCCCAAAAAGACCTTGGCCTGTTCTAGGGCTAGTTACATGTACTTTAAGGTGGCCTGCTGTAGAGTAGAGCGAATAATAATTATTTGTACAATATTCCTGATTATAAATAAGATATTAAAAAATAATATTTAGAACACGGCACAAACAAGGCCTTTGTAAGGGTAGTAAACCCCTACAATTAATTATCCGTAGTTCGCGACGGTACACCGATAACTACGGATGGTGGTGGATGGTGGTTTTGAGAAGTAAATGTCAAAAATGTTCTTAAATGTTAAATAATAGTTTAATTGAAATGTTAATGTTATTTTGTTGGTGAGTTAATTAGAACTGAGTTTAAAATGTGTAACTGTGTAAAAAGCATTTTCTCTCACAATAGTTGTGCCTAATTTAATATAGTATATTACGTACGGTATATGTATTGTATTATAAACTATATATGTATGCATAGGTATGTATTTAAGTATATTTGTATGTAAATTCAATTGTGTAATATTGTTACTAAGCATTTACCATGTTCTAAAATTATAAATTTCTCTTTTTTCACCTGCAATACTCTGTCGCTATGTCTTTCTTATTTTCCTTCAGAAAGGTTGCCTGGAAGAGATCGCTTTAAGCGATAAGGCCGCCTTTGTACATTTTCCAAAAATCTGTACCTATTTTATTGTTATCCTTAATTTGTGTGCAATATAGAGTTTATCTATCTATCTATGTGCGAAGCCAGTTTTACCATAATTCTTGTCCCACGAGTAGCGCGCCTCGACCAAAGTTCACGATGTGCAATTCTGATTGTACAGCCTTATTTGGATTAGGTATCTTGCAAATCGCGTGTTTTTTAGTCGAGGGCAGCAGCGAGGTGGGGGCGGCCAGCCGGCCGCATGCAATCGCACGCGGCCGCACGCGGTTGGGTCAATCGCGCTCGTGTAGCGTCGCGGTGAGGACAGTTAATAAAAAATAAAAATAGTACAACATATTTTCTTTCCGTAACGTTTTAACCTCTGTCTCCGTACGAGTGGATCCGGCGGTATAAACTACTGTGGCGAGTGGTTTTTCTCCGTAACTAAACCTCATACCATGCAGCAAAATAATTTTTCGTAGCTCATAGTTTCACCTCAAAGTTTTTACCTCCATGGTTGACACTAATTGGTTATTAAATTAGATAACAGATGCACGTTAAAATCATCTGTTATCTAATTCAATTAGCAATTAGTGTCAATCCTGAGGGAAGAGAACTTTGAGGTGAAACTATGAGCTACGAGAAATTATTTTGCTTCATGGTATGAGGTGTATATATTTATATGTAAACGCTTTATTGTACCAAAATTAGCAAAGCAATAATAAATAGGAATAAAATTGTGTATACATGCGGAGTTATCCCACTTAGGGATCTCTTCAGTCAACCTAAAAGGATTTCTATCAATATAGCGTTTAGTACCAAATTTCCATAAAAGAAATGTATATAGTCAGTACGGTGTCCTGGGTAAACTATAGATTCATCTCTTCAATGGCGATATCATTTTTTTGAAAATAAATACACGTAGTTTTTATTTTTGTATTTTATATAACTTCCCTTCAATACCCTTCCAACAGTTACGATACAAAAAAAGGTTTTATTCTAATTAAAGGACATACTTCATTTATTGTAATGGATTCATTTCCACATGCTCATGTGTTTACTAATTTTATGTATGGCGGAGCAACGCGACTAGGGTTTCTGCTCGAGAATTCTCGAGAAATTTGTTTTTTGTCGAGACGGGAAAAAAAATCTCAACGCCTCGAGAAATCAATTCCGTACGCTAGGTAAAAGAAACACGCATATAACACGTGAAGAGTCTAGCTAGACTTTAATCGAAAGACTGTGATGTTATTAACATAATATTTATAGATATTAATATTATTTATAAACAAATATGAAGTCATTTTTAATTTAAGTTGGTAGTAAAATGTTTGTTTTATTAAACAAGTTTTTATAGTTATCTAAACATGTTCTAGTAATTTTGTTGATTTAATTTGAATAATTATTTTTATTCAATTAAAGACTGTTGTTCATTTGGGAACTGATAGTAACCTAATAATTAAAAAAAGTTAAGTACTACCCTAATCTTTATTTTTTATATAGACGAGCCGAGTATAGTTTGTTTAATTTATTGTTTGTAGTAGATTTGTTAATTAATAAATGCAATTTATGGTACCTAAAACTTTACCATTTGATTTAATTGATCTCATCTATCGGTATATCCTACTAATATTATAAATATGAAAGTTTGGATATTTGGATGTTTGTTACTCAATCACGCTTCAACCACTGGTTGAGTAAACTTGACATCATTTTCTCTTTAAAAGTACAATAATGATACTTCCTACTAAAATATTAGTCATTTATAACAAGTTGGTACACGTAACACAACTTATACAGTATCTTGAAAGTTTCAAATAAGAACTTGTGTTAATTAATAGGGGTCGATTTTTAGACCTCGTCGACCCTCAAAATGAGTTTTCGTATATGTCGACCCCTGGGAATCCGATTTCGACCCTAAGGGGTGGTATCGACCACTTTGGGAATCCTTGCTCTAGCTGGTTGTGATTTTCCACAAGTTTTTCTAAGTAGATAATATACAGTACGTTTGTTAATGCAATGTATCAATGTGTGTGTGAAGGGATTATCTTTATGTGAGAAAAGGATTTACTCTGATCCAATTTAAGAAAATGGATTGGCCCATATTTCCCTTATACTAATAAAATGCCCGTGATATCTAATGTAAATAGTGATATGTAACTTTCTCTCGGTCCATCTCTATAGCCTATAACAGTGACACGAGCCATTTAATTCGTTTGGCGAGAGACCGCTGGGTTGTCGGCCGCGATCGCTGACTCATCTCCAGCCCCCGTGTTTACCTCCTCGCGTGCCGTTATATTACTAACTAGCTGTTGCTCGCGACTTCGTCCGCGTGGACCACTTAACATCACACATTATTATGTATTTCCCGGTAGGAATTATATGTTTTTTCGGGATAAAAACTATCCTATGTTCTATTCCAAGACCTAACCTATATGTGTGCCAAGTTTCATCACGATCCGTCCAGTGGTTGAAGCGTGATTGAGTAACAAACATCCAAATATCCAAACTTTCACATTTATAATATTAGTAGGATAAGAATGGTTGGTTTGTCCAAGTAGGTTCTAGCCTTAAAACCGAAGACTGGATAATTTATTCATTTAAGAAATCCCCCTATTCTACTCGCAAACGGATTCGCTCTGGACAATGTTACATCAATTTGTATTCCCATCATAATCCCGAGTATCTAACATTTAATTTTATTTATTCAAATTCCACAGACATTACAATCCGCTACGTTGATTACAGAATAAATTAGCTTCCGCGCCCCGCATCCGCAATCGCGGCCAGATCCGCGAGATCCGCCGCGGATGATGGATGACCGCGTCCGACCGCCTCCCCTCCCCCCTCCGACCGCGCCGTTATAATAGTGAGGAGATCTAATGAACCGAAACATGATGAAAAACGTCGCAGGCGGCCCCGACGTCGCAAATCCTGTCACTTTGATATTATACTGTATAGATAACAATCCATTTGTCTCTTTTTTTGGTGGAAAGCATTCGTTGTAAAAGCTGTTCATCGACGGAATTAAGTAATCTTACGTAGGTCTGCGACAGGTGATTAATAATATGATACATTTTCCAACAATTTCTACACCTCATACCATGAAGCAAAATAATTTTTCGTAGCTCATAGTTTCACCTGAAAGTGTTTACCTTCATGATTGACACTAATTGGTTATTAAATTAGATAACAGATGCACATTAAAATCATCTGTTATCTAATTCAATAACCAATTAGCGTCAATTCTGAAGGAAAAAACTTTGAAGGTAAAGTGTGAGCTACGAAAAATTATTTTGCATCATGGTATGAGGTTTAGATATACAGTTTTATTACAAAACGGGGTTGATTACAATATATCCACCATGCAAAATCAAAGCAGTTATCGAAGTAAGCGCTTGCAATATATTAGCTTGGTGTTGTCGTAGAAACCCCAAAAGACCGAGGTTCCAGGATTGTTTACTTGGCTCAATTGATTGTACAATGAGATCATCATCATCAGGTTATTTTTGTCTCCACTACAGGAGCATAACCCTCTCTCATCTGCCGGAGATAGAAGGAGGATTTGGCCTACACTCCCCGCGCTGGCCAGACGGGTTGGGGAGGCCTGATTGATGTTTTATAATGTATTCCCATAGTCGCCTTGTACGACATCCACGGGAAGAGTTGGAGTGATCCTATTCTACTCCACCGGAAACCACAATGAGATGTATTTTATTATTATACGGGCAAATGCCCAGCCCGTGGGACATTTTGATCCCGCACGCGGATCTCGTAGTCAGTTACAAAATGGAACGAAAGGTTTTAAAATCACGCATATGGAAACACATATAATAAATAAATATTACCATCAGACTAGCACCAGCTTGTACAAATTGTACAAAATGGTCTGGCTCTCGAGTCCAATGACAAACCACTAGGCAATGAGGCGGTAGAAATGTAAACAGTTCTTTTCTATAATGGAAAATAATAAATCGAAGTATCAGACTTACAGACGATAATTTGGAAAACGGAATTAGGATTCATCATCATCATCAGCCTGTAAGAGCCCACTGCTGGACGTAGGCCTCTCCCAAGGCGCGCCACTGAACCTGATCCTCGGTTCTACGGAACGGAGCGGAATTTGCTGCCGTACAGAACTTAGGAAGATCCAGTCAGCGTAAAAGTTAGATGCGGAACTTAGACTTTTCCTTATTAATATCGAAAATAGGGGTAAACTAATGTGGAGAAAAGGGGAACAAGTTTGCCCCCAAAACAGAGGTCCAAGTATTCTTATTCGAATGTTTGTCTGTGTACGCTCTTTTGAAAACTATAAGTACGATGTAGACGATTGCTGATTGGTCGATGCTGAAGACGCGTTAAGCCTTACCAAAGGCTTCAGAGAGGCGTCCGAATAGTTTGGCGTTTCTTTTAATTAGATGTAGACAGTAATTTCTTCCTTATTTGATATAGCTGTTGCCACGACTTGTGGGTTAAGCGACGCGTGGACAACTTAACATCACTAACCACGCCATGGGCCCGCGGTGTATAACAAGCTCCCGGGGAACATAACGGATGCGTCCACAGACGCAATTTTTAAAAAGAAACTAAAGTCGTGGCTTGTCGAGCAGGCGTTCTACAAGTATAATGACCTTGTATGTAAAATCACATAAAATGTAAGTTTGACATCACGGATAAATTAAGAATTCAAATATTATTATTATTTTTGACATTTCTCTGTTGTGTATTTTATTTGAATGTTTTATTTTATTTTTATGCTTACAATTAGTAAGAAATATTGCTATTTTTAAGTTAATGACATGTAATGAATATTATTAATAAATTATGTCTAATTATTATGTGTTTCCCGTAGGAATGAGATGTTTTTTCGAGATAAAAACTATCCTATGTCCTATTCCATGACCTAATCTATATGTGTGCCAAGTTTCATCACGATCCGTCCAGTGGTTGAAGCGTGATTGAGTAACAAACATCCAAATATCCAAACTTTCGCGTTTATAATATTAGTAGGATAGGATTTCAAGTCTTTAAATAAATCGCCTATAATTTAAAAACAATGAAAATTTACTTTTTGCTGAAGTTATGACTGTCCGAGTTCGGACGTCTTGGAAACGCCACGCCAGCAGCATAACTCGCAGAATTTTCGACTTGTAGACGCATAGGCATACCCCCAACACTATGTAGTTGTTTTATACCTAAAGTACGGAGTAAGACAGGCCGTACTTACCCCTCGTGCCGTCGTGAATTATACGATCCATAGTAGCTCCAAATATTTCGGTTCAGCGTAAGTCTACTCTAATCGTCGACCGACGCCGACCACAGAACCCACTCGCTCGCTCCTCTCTCTCTAATTACGCTCACTAATGGACCCACACAAACAGTTTATACTAAAATCTCTTCAGTGCTTTAGCTAAATTACCTACGAGATAAATAGTCAAGGAAAAAAATACAGGTCAAACAAATTTTCATAAAATGTATATGAAGTATATATATTATATGCCGAAGATAACAATTAAGTTATCATTAGAAATATCGTCGTAACATAATTTCTTTCAAGTAAATACAATGAACATTTAAATTTCCTTGTTTGTGCAATAAAGTGTATTGTATTGTATTGTATTGTGCATGAACCTGGTGGCGCTAGTTGACATCATATCGAATTAATCCATTCATTGTACACGATTCACAAGTCAACACTACTCGCTATTTTATGTAGCAACACCTATCTGTCAAACAGCAACCATCGAGATTTTATTTTAGTGTATCAACACTGAGATATCCTTGAAGGCCTCCATTCGCTTGGTTGGCATATTCCTTACTCATGATTGGACAACTTTGACTTTATTTAACCGTAGCGTCAACATTTAGTAATAATTAAATGTTCTGCGTAGTAACTGCACCAGTTTCATTGTGAATGTGAAAGAGTTGTGGCTACTTGCGTGGAACAGAGCGATTGTTTGGAACGCTCCATCTAGAAGTACCTAGAGATCGTTGTTAGCAGTTAATTACCTGTGTATTCAATAAGTATAACAAGGACAAGAACTGTCGTGTGGTTCCCATCGTTCTCCAACCTTCCTGTGGATATCTTCAAGGCGACTAAGGGATTGCATCAGAGGCCAGGATTGCGACAGCTCTCCTGTGTATATTAAGATCCGCCTGCCAAGTGTGGTGATTATGGCTAATCCCCCAATGGACAGTGGGATTATATTGGGGAAGCTTTATACAGCAGTGGACGTATTTCGGCTGATGACGATGACTCTGGTCATCGTTTCTTTGCTACACTCCCATTTGCTAGAGGGGAAGTGGGAACTCTCTTCCTACTTTGACTCTTTACTTCTTTAATTAAATTTTTCTGGGGCCCAAGGTAGCGTAAATTCATGTCCTGGGACTTGCCCTACCTTCACTGGTAGGTGTCTTTGCAGTTACCTCCGTTGATCCTCGCTTAGAGGAGTTGCGGGGGGAGAATGGTGAGGAGGCGGGAATGATGACGATGATGCAAGTGTGAAACTTCCACATGCAACTTGAGAATCTCTACTAGAATCTGTTACAAAATAAATAGCACAGTTCACGACGGCACGCTCTGTAGAACGTATATGTACTTCTTAGTTTAGAAGCAGTATATACTTCTCTAAATCTTACACACTAATATACTGACATTCAGATAGGTTCGCATTAACTCCCCGCTTCTCGCGTTCATCCCTGATATATTGAATTGTCGTAGGTGCCTCTTCTGAGGGCGTGGGTTCGAATCCCACTTCTGATGTCGTAGGTTCCTGGTTCCGCCGAAAGTGTGGGCTCCCAAATTGAGTTTAACGCCGTTATAAAGTTAACACGTTCACTGACTTAAATGACACTACATGAAATTACACTACATCAACAAGTTACGATTTAGAAGGCAGACGATCCGTCAGCGTAACGCCTGCGCACCGCTCGCCTTTCCATCGAAACCTGTCTCAGTTATATCCGACGTTCCGTCAGCGCGTGCTCGCGACGATCGCCGAACAAACCCGAACGGCGCGCCGAACACGGACTGTGCCTTCAAATTAGCTCCTCTTTTATTATTTCGCCGACATATTGTTCGTTTATGTTTATGTAATATGTATTTTCAAACTTTATTAATAGTTTATTTATCAAATTTGGTACTAAACGCATTATACTTGTCCTTTCGGTTACTCTAACGTTAACTGAAAGAGATCCCTAAGTGGGATAAGTCCGCCTTTGTACACAGTTTAATTTCTATTTTATTATTGTTGTAGTCGTTATTTTTGGTACAATAAAGCGTTTACATACATACATACATACATACATACGAAAAGCCGCGGGGCATGCTATCGTAAATTGTACGATTTATACTTATCTGCAGTAAACATAAGATGCCGAATTTGACTCTGGAGCCCACGAACAGAACCGAGCGCACTTCCGAGTAAACTAGAATCTTCACAAATAAGAATGCTACCAAAATGTGAATTGGTTGCCTTGCGGTCGGGCTCATGTGCATTGTGCAGCTTACAATGGAAGTGGGTCGCCTCCCTCCCCCATATTACCCCCCCAAGCTTGCCCACCGTTAATCTTCAACCCTCTTTTTAGAGGTTAATGAAATCAAAACTTTGCTCTTAAATGAAGTTTTCGGTGCCGTAGTCGGGAACAGTTACAGCACTTCGCAATTCATGCCCCCTTTTTGTGAGGGGGGGGCAGGTTGAGGGGGTGAGTTGGCAGTATGTTATAATAATAATAAAACTGTCACACACAAGATGGAGCGGTCACAGAGAATGAAACGATCATGTCCTAATAACATGCTTCTACACATCTTTACTTTTCCTTTTTCTTGCTAAATCCTTTATTTATTTATCTTTTTATAAAATACCACAAACTACCAGAGGAAAGGTTTAATATGACTGTCACACAGTTCAAGAATAACATTGAAATACAACTTTGTAAGAAAGCCTGTTATAAAATAGGTACACGATTATTGAAACGACAAAGATGCCTGGTACTAATGTTAATTCAGCTTCGCAAAATCTTTATTAATTGTATGCAAACTTGATTTTTAAAAGATGTGTCGCGTGAAGTTTGTTGCGCCGTTTCTTCTTCACAGCGCTAACACCTAGGAAGCGGTAGTCGATAAAAAAAATTACGTGTATAAATGCAATAAATGATTTTGCATAAGAGTACACTTGGTACATTTATACACTTGGTACTTGGTACATTTAGACCGCTGTTGCTTCAGCCTGGCACAATTTTTATATTATTGTATACAAACCTAATTATAAAAGATGTGTTGCAAGAAGTTTGTTGCACAGTTTCTTCTTTATAAGTCGTGGATTCGATTCCCACCAGAGACAGACAGCTTAGTACAAATTGTACAAGTTGGTCCCGGTCTTGTAAATCATCCTATCCTTGATTAATTTTATTTATTTTTAATTTTTAAGATCTATTGACATTAAATATTCTATTTTTGTTGTAATATTATTTTTGTTGTAATTTAATTGACATTATGACATCTGACATATTTTAATTTTAAATTGACATGTAATGAAAATTATCAATAAAGTGTTTGTATTCTATAGTACGGGAGACAATCCTAGTTTGGGAATAGACGTCAAGTGTCTATGTATATATGATTTGTTTTAAAATATATATATACCTGCAAAATATAAATACAAATTACATTTGGCTAAATAATTACAGGTTATTTCACATTCCATGCCGACGGCGTCTTGTGAGCCAATGGTTTAGAAATTTTCCTTTCAAGTTTCCAAAGCCCCTATAATTATAATTTATTCCAATTAAGCTATTGTTTTTGATAATTTCATGTAATTTTTTCTGTTAAAATGTAAAAGCATTTGTGACATTTGTGTGTTATTATTCGAGAGTACTCACTAATCGCTTTCTGATTCAGTTTGAGAGCCCTCCGGGTCCCATTCACCGTTCCTTTAAATGTTTGAAGATTCAATTTGCCCTCAATCATTTCGCTCTGACCTTCCGACCTTTATTTTCATTCCTTCAAGAATACCTCCTTTACTAAATATTGTAAATTCGGAGAGGAAATAAGGATTGACAACGGTATTATTTCTACACCTTCCCCTCGCAGCCTTCTTGTTATATTTGACAACTGTGACAGTGGGTTTACCCACTTTACCTGACTCACGTTTGAATATTCGAATGCTCATTAAAGTTAAAATGTCCATTAAATCTCACCGTATCTCAAGTTCTGTGTTATATTAAGATCTCGTATGGTTAAGATTCTTGATAAGAAGAAAGATTCCTAGGATCTAGGAAGAGAACACGGCGACTTGCTATGGCGAGTTAAACCGGTTTATTTTTATTTATTTTATTTATATCACAATTTATCGCAAACACAAAAGAGAGAACATATAAAACATAAAAGTAAGGGAAAAAACAACATGTACAAATGGTAATGCTTATCCCTTTAAGAGATTTCTGCCAGCCTACCAGAAGCAGAGAAAGCTTCGTGAAAGGGTAGACATATGTGTACATACATAACAAACGATACTAAATAAATATATATATACTATACATACTTCTACGATACATATACATTCATATACTCAAATAAATACATAAATAAGCTTATTAAGTTTTCCCCAATTTTAAAATTTCTTTCTGCGAAAAAACCGGTAACGGAAATGAATTCGCTAAGGTCAAAACTGTCTGGTAATGCGTGTAAATAGCAATTACCAGGAGTGAACGTAATCGTTATTTATTAAAATTATAGAAAATTGAAGTTTGGAGTTAACCAGCGGGAGCGGTGTCGTTGCACGTTAAATACACAATTTCTCTCAAATTAATTATAGAAAACCGTGTACTAAAAGACAGCTCACTAACCTGTAGCTATGATCCCAATCCACCTTCAGGAAACAGAGGTAGGCAGGCGGAGGCAGCGGAGGGTAGTTTTGCCGATGCACGTGCAGCAAGCGTTGCAAGTCCACTATATTTAATGTCCTATGCGTCAAATAATTACACACACAGACACTAACAGTTATTATTCACCAAAACAACAATCCGAGAGTCCAGAGATCATGTGTTTTCTCAAAATAATTAAGAAACGACGGGAACGCAATGTTCCATCGACTATGATTTTCTGACAACTAAAAAATCCAGGTAGTTGCATGCGAAGTTCACGCCCTCTGTCGGCGGTCCGCAATTGCAGCCTATGTACCGTCTAGTGAACCAAAATACATAACTAAATGCTAATGAGTGTCACAAGTACATAGTGGTATTTTATAAATAATTAGAAAGAAATTGTATATAACATTGCTGCGCAACCATACTCCGGGCCTTGGAAGTTCAAAGAACTTTCGAAATAAATTATAATATATAATACCGTATTTTAAGTATAAAGATAATCTTCCAGATTACAGATTTTTACCAGAAAGTGATATGCAAATAAATTAACCAAACCCTATAGCGAAACAATAAAAACTAACTGAAATAAACTTATTACGTTAATGTTTGCTTATTGAGTAGGTAAAGGATATAGTTTAACAACTGGACGTTTAAATAAAACACCATTTGTTTTAACTAATGCTACGCGAACTATGTTATCAGCGCCTGGAAATACCTTTGTGATTACACCTAGAGGCCAGTTCAATGGTGGGGCGTCATCTTGACCCACTAATACCACCGTTCCAATCTCAATAGGATGATCTGGTGTGCACCATTTGTGTCTAACTTGCAGCGTATGCAAATATTCTACACGCCATTTTTTCCAGTAAGACTGAACTAAACTATCAAGTAATTTCTTGCGATTGGTCAGGTTAAACCGTTCATTCGACAAATCCGACGCAGGTAAGTACCGCAGCGGTGTCGACATTAAAAAATGAGCAGGTGTAAGCACTTCAGGTTGCGGATCTGAAGAAAGTACACTGAGGGGTCTAGAATTCAGAATACACTCAATTTGTACAAGAATAGTTATTAGCTCCTCATATGTTAAAATTTGAGTGCCAATGACGCGGTATAAGTGAGTTTTTATACTTTTGATGTTTGACTCCCACATACCTCCGAAATGCGGTGCTCGAGGAGGAATCATTTTCCACTCGATGCGACAGTTGTTAAGTTCATGATTCAAATTCTTTTGAAAGTCAGCACTGACCAAGAAATTATATAAATCATCGAGCTGGGCTTTCGCACCAACAAAGTTAGTTCCATTGTCTGAGTAAAGACAGGAAACAGGACCCCGGCGGGATATAAAGCGCTTAAAGGCGGCTAAGAAAGAATCTGATGTTAAATCTGAGACAACTTCAATGTGTACAGCCTTAGTAACAAGACACACAAAAAGACAAATATACGCTTTCTGTGTCCGTTGACCACGACGACGGCATAGTGTTACACTGAGAGGACCAGCGTAGTCAACTCCAGTATGCATGAAGGCCTTTGCCTCTTGTAAACGATAAGACGGGAGATCAGCCATTTTTGGCGTCGGGTGAGTAGGCTGTAGTCTAAAGCACGCATTGCACTTATGGACTCTCGCTCGTATAACAGTCCTGGCATCCAATATCCAGAAACGCTGACGGATGATTGACATCAACAGACCAGGTCCAGTGTGGCAGTTCATCACATGAAAATGATCAATGATCAAGTTCACAACATGATCATGTTTAGGAAGGAGAGTTGGATGTTTAGCCTCAAAAGGCAAATCTGATTTTGAAAGCCGTCCTCCTATACGTAGGATTTGGTTTTCATCTAAAAACACAGACAATTTTTTAAGTTTTTTAGAAGGAAGTTCGTTATTCTGTAAACGTTTTATCTCTTCTGGAAAATGTACAGCTTGCACTGCTCGAATGACAGCCTTCTCAGCCGCAATCAAATTAGTCACTTTCTCAGAAGAAGGTAATTTCTTTATAAAACGCAGAACATAAACAACTGTACGGAGTAGCTTTTCCCAATTTGATGTTCGTTGAGCTAAGTCATATAATATGGGCTGATTGCACTGGACAACAGCGGTTATGGTGCTCGACTTAAACTCGGGCACTTTATCAAAATCTGGTGGAGAAAATGGTTCAATGGGCCATTCAGTAACAGGGTACTGGAGCCATTTTGGACCATTCCACCAAAGATCGTGAGATAATAGTTGAGATGGCAACATACCACGCGACAGGCAATCACTGGGATTATTAACACCTGAAACGTGATAAAAATGTTGTGGTGGCAAGTTATCCTGGCATTGAGCAACACGGTTGCTTACAAAAATTGACCACCTATGAGGGGATGACTTTATCCACGCGAGAGCAATGGTCGAGTCAGAAAAGGCATAAATACCTGCAATTGGAATGCGGGTAAGGTAAGTATTCTGAACAATTTTGATTAATTTTGACATCAAAACAGCTGCGCACAACTCCAAGCGTGCGAGTGTAGTTATTTTAGCAGGAGAAACTTTGGATTTTGAGCACAAAAGTCTCACAGTGATCTTACCGACTTCATCTGTTACATGCAAAAAAATCATACAACCATATCCATTTAAACTCGCATCAGAAAAGGCCACAATGTTAATTATGCATCCTTCTTTAACACCAATGTGACGCGGAATTCTCACGGTTGAAAGTAAAGGCAATTCCTGCGCGAGGGCGGAAAACCTTTTAATAATGCTTTCAGGAGGAGTATCATCCCAGTCAATCTTACTAAGCCAAAGTTCCTTGATTAACAATTTGGCATATAGGATTACAGGAGCCACCAAACCAAGCACGTCAAATAATCGTGCAACTAGGGACAAAATAGTCCGTTTTGTACATTTCTCATCTATTTGAGAAATAGTCAAGAAAAAATTATCATCAGCTGGTTCCCATGAAAGACCCAAAACTTTTGAAATATTGCTGCCGTCTGAGAAATTTACAGAGGCGCGGTGTGAATCTGGGAGGCTCTGCAATAGAGCGGGGGAGTTGCTGGACCATTTTATCAAGTCAAATGCCCCAGACTTAAATAAAGCGATTAATTCTAGCGATAACTTAATAGCAGTGCCCTCATTAGGCACTGAATGGACCAAGTCGTCCATGTACAGTTGTGACTTGGCAATCTTAGCTGCTTCTGGAAAGCGATGATTTTCATCTGTGGCCAATTGCCGTACAGTACGCATGGCAATAAAAGGACTAGATTTCAGTCCAAACGGAACGCGAGTGAAATGAAAGGTGCGAATTGGTTCATTGTCATTAAAGCGAAATAATATTTTTATATATTTACGCTGATCGTAAGGCGTTTCAATTTGCAAATACATAGCCTTGATATCTGCAGTCATAGCCACAGCAAATAATCGAAAATTTAATAATAATAAAAACAAATCGGCTTGCAAATTCTGGCCGGTGTGCAACACATCGTTGAGTGATAATCCAGTATGCGTTTTAGCACTGGCATCAAGCACTACTCTCAAGCGCGAAGTAGCTTTATCAGGGCGGATGACTGCGTGATGTGGAATGTAGTACCCATCATCTGTGATATCACTGGCAAGAACTTCTGTTAAGTAACCATTCTGTATATATTCATTTATTACTTGATTATAATTTTCGCGTAACGTAGGCATATGCTTAAATTTTCTTTCTAGAGCGAGAAGGCGGCGGTGGGCAACAGCGCGAGAATTACCCAATTCAGCAGGATCTTTGCAGAACGGTAAGGCTACGGCATATCTGCCATCATCATTGCGGGACACTGAGGCTATGAATAAATTTTCACATTCCGTTTCGCTAGGACTCAAAAATATTTTAGATTTATCGGCAGTGATTTCTTCTAACTCCCAGAATTTATTTAAATTAGACTCGAGGTCACTGAGTGCGATTGCACTAAATGAAGTATCATTAAGCGAGTCTTTACGCGGGTTAAATTTACAAGGAGTGTCACCCATTAATACATAACCGAAAGAAGTTAACAACGCAGGCGGTCCGCAACCGCCAGACTCAACCCTGTTCCCCAGATAAATATAAGGGAACAACTGAGCACCGAGCACCACATCTATTCCTCCAGGGATATTCCAAGTGAGGTCAGCGAGCGGTATATTATGCAGGTAAGTCATATCACAGTTTGTAATAAACTGTGCGGGTAACTGATCTGTAATACAATCAACAACTAAAGCATAAAGGTAATATTTATTGTTGGGATAAACGCGGGATTCTATATTTAAATAAACATAACCATGTATTGGTCGCGGAGATAAACCTACACCTCTAATACAGGTATTGTTCAGTGGAACGATCGGTAAATTAAGTGCCTTGCAACAGTCGAGCGTTATTAAATTATTTTGCGAACCATTATCTATAAGGCACCGTATCATAACTTTTCCATCACCATTATTTGGCTTGGCATATACCTGAGCGGTAGCCAAGAGTATCGTCGTATTTAGTTTCGACTCAGCAGCAAGCGAAACTGAAGCGTTAACTGGTGGCAGTCCCGGTGTATAAACGCGCGCTTCACTAACCGGCGGCGGCGGCAGCGCAGTTCCGCATGTATAGTTGTCTCGTGACGAGCTCGCATTCATAACGCGCGGGTTCGAGTCCGCGATAATCACATGGGGCTGCGTGGGCGCATGGCATGCACCGACGACGTCTAAAGCGTATGGGCGCGAGGGAGACGCACAGGCGACGGCGGGGGAGACGCGCGGCGGCGGAGGGAAGGGGGCGCACGGCGCAGGTGAACTATGAATATCATCATGGATAGATAATTCAGTTGTCTGTATGTGAGTGTTTGTACTTGTATTATATTTACTCGGTGAATCAATCTTTTCAAAATGCAAATACTTACTATGACGCTTTTGGCAAATAGTACATACATATTTTTTATTGTTGCAAGACGATATGGAGTGCGAAGTACTCAGACAGGCAACACATCCCTTTATAGATTTTATAAATTCATACCTATCCTTAGGAGAATTCATATTTTTAAATTGAGTACAATTATAAAGTTGTGTATGCTCTGTGCTATTACATAATGCACAAGACTGAGCATGTTGGGGAGGCGACACACTGCGCGAGACGAACGCCTTGTAGCTACGCGCGGGAGGAGCCGGTGCAGCAAACGGCGGTTTTTTAACTGCAGTGTGAGATAATCTCGGGTTAGAATTAGATATATTAGATCTCTCTAGAACCTTAACTTGGTCTTGTATGAATGAAATAAATTCCTTATAAGAAGGTATTTCAGTATCTCTTACAGACATCTCAAAATTTTGTGCAGTTTGAGATTCAACTTTTTTGAGCGCACAGTGCAATAACATAAAATCTGCAAGATCAGGTATACCTAACTGTTTCAAAGCGGCGATAGAAGACGAATATTTTTCGATAAAATCATTGAGACTGTTAGCATTATG
Organism: Esperia sulphurella; assembly: GCA_947086405.1. Taxonomy (NCBI): domain Eukaryota; kingdom Metazoa; phylum Arthropoda; class Insecta; order Lepidoptera; family Oecophoridae; genus Esperia; species Esperia sulphurella. Next base: position 19,083,107 of record OX352258.1, read on the forward strand.
TGTACAACCTTTTATTTCAAGAACATTATTTAGATAATACGTTCCTAAAGAACGTTTATCTTGGTACCTTTTAACTAAACTATCCCAAATTATGTTGTAAGTATCACCGGTGGGAACAATACCCGCGGTTAACTTTAACGCTTGATTAGTTAACTTTCCCATGAGATATTGCACGCGCTGCGAATCAGACAATTGTGGGTTCGTATGAATGTTTGATTTGAATGATTCATAAAAAATAGGCCAATGTTCAGTTCTACCATCGAAACTAGGAAGTTCTATTGGGGGTAGTTTTATACTATTATGATTACATGGCGCGGAACTAGAAATTGGCGTTCGTATTATGGACGAACTAATATTGTTTCGTATGCGTTTAATACGAATATAAAGATCATCAAAGGCTTCCAGAGGCTGATAATCTGGCGTTAATTCTGGATCCATTGTTAACGTTATTTCGTTTATTTCATCCATAATGGATTCAAACTTTATTCGCATATCATTGATCGTTTCTGAATCGGACATGAAACTTTCGTTCGATCTAGGATCAAAATTTGTAATATTTTTACTCATGCTATATAAACGGTTAAGACGTTGAAAAATGCCTTCCTTTTTAGAAATGAGCATTTTTAATTTAATTTCCGACATTTTAAGCTTTGTAAAAGTGGAATTCTAGTAAAAATTGACAAATGTAAATTATTTGCAACAAAATGTATTTAATTATGGAAAATTCACGATATTTTCCAAGATGGCGGGCGGTATTCGCAACTATAAAGACTGCGTCTTTTACCAACAAGCTTACGTAAATGACACAGATTTTTTTGAATTACTGGAACAATATCCAGGACCGAAGGACCATAAAATGGTAATGCGTGTAAATAGCAATTACCAGGAGTGAACGTAATCGTTATTTATTAAAATTATAGAAAATTGAAGTTTGGAGTTAACCAGCGGGAGCGGTGTCGTTGCACGTTAAATACACAATTTCTCTCAAATTAATTATAGAAAACCGTGTACTAAAAGACAGCTCACTAACCTGTAGCTATGATCCCAATCCACCTTCAGGAAACAGAGGTAGGCAGGCGGAGGCAGCGGAGGGTAGTTTTGCCGATGCACGTGCAGCAAGCGTTGCAAGTCCACTATATTTAATGTCCTATGCGTCAAATAATTACACACACAGACACTAACAGTTATTATTCACCAAAACAACAATCCGAGAGTCCAGAGATCATGTGTTTTCTCAAAATAATTAAGAAACGACGGGAACGCAATGTTCCATCGACTATGATTTTCTGACAACTAAAAAATCCAGGTAGTTGCATGCGAAGTTCACGCCCTCTGTCGGCGGTCCGCAATTGCAGCCTATGTACCGTCTAGTGAACCAAAATACATAACTAAATGCTAATGAGTGTCACAAGTACATAGTGGTATTTTATAAATAATTAGAAAGAAATTGTATATAACATTGCTGCGCAACCACTGTCCCTTTAATTTCCGGTAAATTAATGAATTAATTAATGAACAATATTAACCACAAGTCCGCTAAGACACACTGGGTCACAGATGTACCAGCCTGTCTACGGACACGAGCGTGTGTGTGCGTAAATTATGGTAGAGCTACTGCTCCTAGCGCGCGGACATAGTCGATCGAGAGTGGGACACTGCTATACGTCAACCACATGAGTGCTTCTCTTTCTAACTTACAGCGTCAATCTCTCGGCGCCAGTCGATAACGTGCTGGCGTAGTAGTGGATACTGCCGGTCGTGCTCTGTTTTGCGGGCGACGCTAACCTGGCGGGGGGAGGTGAGTGTCGCTTCTTTACGTAGTATATTTTTAATTATTTATAGAGGGCTTTACAAAATCTTGGAGTGAGGTCTACAGTAGTACTACGAAGAGCTTACACTTTGGTAGAGATAACGATCACCAATCCATTTTCCCTAGCTTCGATTTTAGCGATGTATAATCATAATGGCGATGCCTGAAAAGCAGCGTTTCGCTGAGGCATCGACCAATTCATCTGACTATGTGCTACTTATAAATACTTAATTGTTGAACTGAACGATGTCGTTGAATAAATTCTCTTTTTAGGGTTCCGTAGCCAAATGGCAAAAAACGGAACTCTTATGGATTCGCCATGTCTGTCTGTCTGTCCGTCCGTATGTCACAGCCACTTTATTCCGAAACTATAAGAACTATACTGTTGAAACTTGGTAAGTAGATGTATTCTGTGAACCGCATTAAGATTTTCACACAAAAATAGAATAAATAACAAAAATTTTGGGGGTTCCCTATACTTTTCATCAAACCCACACTACTAATTTTTTTTTCATCAAACCCATACGTGTGGATAGGTCTTCAAAAATGATATTGAGGTTTCTAATATCATTTTTTTCTAAACTGAATAGTTTGCGCGAGAGACACTTCCAAAGTGGTAAAATGTGGGTTCCCCCCCCCCCCCCCCCCCTGTAAGAGAATGATAAAACTAAAAAAAATATATGATGTACATTGCCATGCAAACTGCCACTTAAAATTGGTTTGAACGAGATCTAGTAAGTAGTTTTTTTTTAATACGTCATAAATCGTAAACCACAATACTATTATTAAAACATCGATCAAAGTTACAACGAACTACAATAACTTTTATATTATGTTACTTGCGGCCCTTGGCTGCTTTTTTTAATTTTTTATTTAGTAATATTTAGTATTCTTTCGTCATAGTCTCTAAGTTCCTTTTATAAGGATATAAAGTAAAGCCAAGCCGTAGGAAACAGTAAAGTTCTAAGTTGTTGATAGTATCCACATACATAATATACATACATACATAATGCCCACGCCTTGGTCCCAGAGGGGTAGGCAGAGACGATGGATAGCCACTTTGCGCGATCCTGACACACCTCACTAGCCTCACTCAAATTCATCACCCTTTTCATGCACCTCCTTTTATTCTTCTCACAGCAGACCCCAGCCTTTTTGAGGACGTTACTAATTTGATCCTTGAACGTCCTCCTAGGACGACCTCTAACTGTAGTTCCTTCCACATTCAGACTGTATATTACTTTTGTCACTCTTCTCTCATTCATATGCTCTAAATGTCCAAACCAACGCAACATACCTTCGTTACTACATCTACTTTTAAACCACACTTGTCATGTATCACTGAATTACTATGCATTCGTGAGGAATTCAGGAATTCATTGTAACCATTGACATAATAATGCCCAAATGCAAGTATATTTCATTCCAGATTAATAGTCCTATGAAAACAAACGCATTTGCGTCTCGAAAACAAAATACACAATAGATGGTGTTCCTAAGTGGACCGCAAAGTTTACTTGGTAATACAAACCTATTTTTGCTGCTGGTGACCCTTTCATGTATATGTTACCGAGACGTAAATAGCGTTGGTTTTCATAGGACTATTAATCTGGAATGAAATATAGTTGCGGCTTGTTTATACGCAAGGTGACTAGAGTATTTCATATTGTGTGTGAGCGCTCCGAGGGGTGACAGGGAGGGGATATGGGAGAAAGAAGGGGGGGGGGGGCAGAGTGTCCATCCATCACGGTAAGCCTCGTTAACTTCAAGAGCGCTCAGTTTTAATCGTACTTAGCTTTCGTTTTTCTGTTTCCGAATCGCGGGATGATAAATGGAATGATTTATCGGTCCGTTGTTTAGTGAGGTCTCATATTGGGCGGACAGCCCCCCCCTCGCTTCCCTGCCTCCCCCTTGCTTCCCCCGCTTCTCGACGGCAGGCTCGAGTGGACAGTTCGCGGTGATTTATACTGCACGAGAATGTATCTCTAACATTTTAACAATGCGTGCTCCACATACGGGAAAATTTGCAGATGTTTTGATCTTGTTGTGTAAGGGAGCGCAAACACATCTGGTGCTCTGGTGCAATGCCAACCTCATCTGCACGCGGTGCACCCTGCTTACAATGCCGGTATAAACATTCAACTACTCATCATCAGGTTATTTTTGTCTCCACTGCAGGAGCACAACCCTCTCTCATCTGCCAGAGCCAGACGGAGGATTCGGCCTACACTCCCCGCGCTGGCCAGACGGGTTGGGGAGGCCTGATTGATGTTTTATAATGTATTCCCTTAATCGCCTTGTACGACATCCTCGGGAAGAGTTGGAGTGGTCCTATTCTACTTTACCGGAAACCACACGGCACAACTACTTCGACTACTCACTAGGCCATAAATACTACAGACCGGTAGCGGACAGCAGATACTACAGACCGGTAGCAACATTACCAGACGTACGCGATTCGCGTAGGTGCCCCGGCAATCGGGGCCGCCCGCGTAGGTATATTTTTGTACCTAAAGTGCGGATGAAACTGCACAACCTACCTTTTTCTGTTATTCTTATACTCTACGCAAAAAAGGTTATCTGGAAGGCAAGGCAGTCTTTTAGTGATAAGACCTCCTTGATTTACAAATGTAAGCTACTTTATTATTGTATCTGTGCATATTTTGTAGTGAAATGAAGAGTAATTTAATTTTTTTATAATTTTGAAGTTGAATTAATTTTTTTCAGTAAAATTCAGTATATATTTTGAATAATTACAAAATTTTCGGTCAAAATTCAAGGTTCCCGCAAAGTTACATTGAGTAGCTACTTGTAGAACAAAATTAATTTAAACTCGACACGGCTCATCATTAGTAGGAATCGAGGTGGGGTAAGGGGAGGGAAGGGGGGGGACGACAGCGCCACAAAAGAGGAAATTCCTCATAAAGGGCACATCGCTTTGATGTCAGCCGCACAGAGAGTGGTCGCGCCGTCTTACTATTGCGTTCATACGAATTCCGGCAATTGTACAAATTGAAACTAATTATTATTTACTTACAGTCGTATCTCGTGAATATACGATTCACGAGATACTTTGATCTTGTATGCAGACCATACATTGCAATGACTTGATGTCTTTATGTGGAGGACTGCTAGTGAGCCCGTAGCATTGTGTCTAGTTGCTACGGCAGATTGCTACGGCGTAGCACGGTACGGTTTAAAAAGCGTAGAATAGGCGTAGGTAATCGTTCAGTTCACGACGGCACGCCTCATTCCCCGGCACACTAACATACTGACGTTCAGATAGGTGCGGATTTAACTCGCCACGCGAAAACTAGCAAATACAAATAATATCTTTATTGTGGATCATAGGTTATAGAAAGGATTACATGTAATTTTAGAGCTCGGATATGTCCCGCCACGTGGGCACACAACATTGTGTCGCAGTGAAGCATGCGTTTAAAACAAAGTGATAATTTTTTTTTAAAGTTAATTAGTAACAAATTGAAACCTTAAATTGAATCGTCACCAAGAAATTCTTCCAAACTGTAATAACATTTTTCTATTAGCAGATAGTAGTCTTTTTTTAAATAAATTAATCTCATATTCTGTGTGGTTTCCGGTAGAATAGAATAGGACCACTCCAACTCTTCGCGTGGATGTCGTACAAGGCGACTAAGGGAATACATTATAAAACATCAATCAGGCCTCCCCAACCCTTCTGGCCAGCGCGGGGAGTGTAGGCCAAGTCCTCCGTCTGTCTCCGGCAGATGGGAGAGGGTTGTGCTCCTGCAGTGGAGACAAAAATAACCTGATGATGAATCTCATATTCATCTCGTATCATTTTAGGGAATTTATTATATATGTGAGGTAACCTGCAGAATAAGTTTACTTTATCTAATTGCCTCATACGAATTTTAAATGTAAACATGTTTAGATTTTGCAAAATACGCCGATTCACATATATACAGCAGGGCGTGCCAACATGAATAAAACGATTTATTATTGTTATTTATTGATGAAAACAATAAATTAGTTGTAAATTTCTCGTCTTCTAATGAAATCAAAGTTGAGGTTTATCTGTAGACGACGAGTTCGCAACAAGTAAGTTATGTAATTTTACAAATTATAGCATATAATTAAGGTCTCTGTAATTACAATTTAATTTTCATTGTTATAAATGACGACCTCCGTGGCGGAACGGGTAGCTCTCGGACTGCCACGCTGGAGGTTGCGGGTTCGAATGCCGCTAGGGGCAAATGTTCGTATGATGAATATGAATGTTTGTACCCAAGTCTTGGATGTTTGTATATTTATTTAAGTATGTCTATCCGTTATCTAGTAACCATACCATAGGCTCTGCCTAGTTTGGGACTGGATAATTGGTGTGAATGTCTGAGATATTTATTTGTGGGATACCCATATCCACCGGTACTACATAGGTACAATTAGTTAATAATACCCTCAATAGCTGAAATTGTGAACTAGTCAAATTATATAAATAGGAGTGGTATTCCAATTAAAAGATCAGAGTTCACTGATACTTCCTACAGCACACATCGTTTTATTCATTACCAATTTATCCCCAAATATTTATTATTTATTTATTAATGAACACCTTTGTCAAATTAAAATTACTTGTATTATTGACGCATATCCCTGTATAAGTTAGCGTTAACAATTGTAATTATTTTTGTTTTCCTAATGATTTAGGTAAGTACCTATACACCAACTTAGCCTTCGGAAGAAAGCGTTGGTTGACCTTATAAGGTTAATTGTGGCTAAACTAGAGTTTACCTCATCATCATTTCAGCCCCTAGAAGTCCACTGCTGGACATAGGCCTTCCCCAATGAACGCCACCACACCCGGTCCTTTAGAGTTCCGGTAGGGTTTACGTGTGCATTTGAAATTGTATATCATCATCATCATGTCAGCCCCTAGAAGTCCACTGCTGGACATAGGCCTTCCCCAACGAACGCCACCACACCCGGTCCTCCGCCCTCCGCATCCAGCCGCTACCGGCCACCTTCTTTAGGTCGTCGGTCGGAAATTGTATATAAGTAGTTTTTATTTGCATCTTTTATTTTTGCTTTTAAATAGGTAGTTACAATACTCTGAAAGGAGTTTTTAACATAAAAGTTGAACCTAATATAATAAGGTACCCTCATCAGCCTACATACGCTCACTGCTGAACACAAGCCTCCCCAATAGAATTAAACTTTTGGTGGACTGTCCATTGGGAGATTATCACCATGCTTGGCAGGCGGATTGGTGATCGCAGCATACATAGACGCTGGTGAAATCCCTTAGTCGCCTTGACGATACCCACTAGATAATTGGGGGGTGGCTCTATTCTAATCCGGCTCTGTAGCCTAGTCGGTAATACACCTGCCTGCGAAGATCGGGGTCGCGGGTTCGAATCCCGCCCAGGGCAAAACATTCGTGTGATGAGTACTTGTGTTTGCCTTGTGACTGGATGTTATTTATATATTATATTATGTATTTATGTATGTATATCTGGTGGTCAGACCCGGTGAGGAGGGTGGCTGGCGGATCCTTATATGAAGCGGTGCGGCTGGCCAATGACCGCTATGCGTGGAGGCGCATTTTATACGGTCGCGATCCTCAGCAGTGAGGGAACGACAGAGAAGAAGCGAGCTCTAGAGCTACTAGGAGGTCAGACCCGGTGAGGAGGTTGGCTGGCGGATCCTTATATGAAGCGGTGCGGCTGGCTAATAACCGCTATGCGTGGAGGCGCATTTTATACGGTCGCGATCCTCAGCAGTGAGAGAACGACAGAGAAGAAGATCAGCTGTCTGATACCCATATTACAGGTTCTGCCTAGTTTGGTATCAGGTGGCCGTGTGTGAAATGTCCCCACATATTTATTTATTATTATTGTAATCCGTGAACTACACGGTTGAATAGGGTACGATCTCGAGGAATGTAACATGTCGGTCGGTCGAGCCACGCTTCTACAATCGGCTACTTTCCTCCGCGCACAGCTTAAAAACCAATTTGGCGACAGAACGCAACGCAACTCGGAACAAACGCAAACTTCTCAAAGACGAGATCGTTCCCAAATCCCGGCCGCGCCGGTACAACTTCAGCCCTAATAGATTAATATGCAAATGTTAGATTCCCAACCCAAAGAGTGACCATACTTTTGTCGCAGAATCTGCTGAAATTTAAGCAAAAACGTACTTTATGCATTTGTTAATTAAGTCATATTGTTACGCGACATCATTGTAAAGAAAATAACGAGACGGAAATAATAAAAATTCATTTATTCATTCTATCCACAAAAAATACAATACAATACACTTTATTGCACAAACAAATACAGTTACACGTTATAGAAGTTACAAATAGTACAATTTAGGCGGTCCTATCGCTTTAAGCGATTTCTTCCAGACAACCTTTGGGTAGAAAAGTATTATACCAGAGAAATACATTCAATAACTCCGCCAAACTGTATAATACAGTTTGTTGGCAGAAATTGCTCTCATACTCTATACATACCTCTGGTCGAGAATATTAAATATTAATCAATAGAAGCGTGGAACGCGTCTCGAGAACGTACCACTCCCTACGTTTGAAACGTTCTTGTGAATCTGCTGCCAGATTATTCACAGTTTTCGGAAGCGAACACAACTGGGATCTCGACTGTCTATGAGTAATCGTGATTGTAAAGTAAAGTGTGTCAATTATTGTAAACTATTTGAACAGAACTTGCTTATTTGTTCAGTACAGTGGGGGGGACCGTTGTCAAAGTCCTCTACAGCGCTGCAATTGCAAGTTTGACGTTCCCGCTCCCTCCTGCCTCATTCGGCCCCCCACTGTAGTAAAACAAAAAAAGGAGGAACCACACAATAGATAGATAGATAAACTCTTTATTGCACACAAATTAAGGATAACAATAACATAAGTACAGATTTTTGGAAAGTGTACAAAGGCGGCCTTATTGCTTAAAGCGATCTCTTCCAGGCAACCTTTCTAGGTTATATATATATATATATATATATATATATATATATATATATATATCATTAAGATCGGTCCGTATGAGGCAATCAGAAACAGTAAGAGATGGAGTCATTTGTTGTAAGGAACCATGGTCATGATTTCAGAGATAAGAAAAACTGCATCCATAGATTTTCAGAATATTTAAACGCGACTAGGGAATCAAACCCGGACATTAAACCTCCTCGTTTTTATTGCCTTGTCTCACAGCCTATAAGGTTTGCTGGAACAGATCTCTTTTAGAGATAAGCTCGCCTTTGCATACACCATTTATTACTGTATTTAGTTTCAAGATGTGCAATCCCACTAATATTATAAATGTGAAAGTTTGGATATTTGGATGTTTGTTACTCAATAACATTTCAACCACTGGACGGATCGGGATGAAACTTGGTATACATATCGGTTAGGTCCTGGAATAGGACATAGGATAGTTTTTATCCCGAAAAACATCTCACTCCTACGGGAAATACATAATAATGTGTGATGTTAAGTTGTTCACGCGGATGAAGTTGCGGGCAAAAGCTAGTAAAGAATATATATTAAAAAAAAAGTATGTTAAGTATATTATTGCGAAAATAATGCAGGTTGTAAGGAATAAATGTTGGTACGGAACCTTGTGTCTACAATTAAAATAAATGCTTTCTCTTTCTCATTTAATTTTTCTTCTTTTAATTTAGTTAGAACAAATTTATCTATCTCTTATAGTTTCTGATATCCCCATAACGACCGGTCTCCTCTATTAAAACTTTTGACTTCCCCATACTCACCCTTACACCCAGGCACTAAATAGGTATAATAAATAAATACGTATAGCAGAGCCTGTGCTATGGTTACTAGATAACGGATAGACATACTTAAATAAATATATAAACATCCAAGACTTGGGTACAAACATTCATATTCATCACACGAACATTTGCCCCTAGCGGGATTCGAACCCGCAACCTCCGGCGTGGCAGTCCGAGAGCTACCCCGTTCCGCCTTTGATGAATTATGAATATCTATAGAATCTTGGGAAATAGTATAAACCTGTGGAGTATGGCAACTCCGGTGGACGCTCGGCTCGCCCCGGCCCGTGCAGTGCGACCGCACGGGCGCGGGGGCCATTAGCGCGATTTAATTAATTCAATGCCAACTGGAAGCTCATTGACGAGCTGGGAACTGTCTCAGCGAACGGCTAATGGGCAGCTTTTGTTACTAATGAGCGACGGAATCTGTCTTTAGTTCAAACTATTCACATGCAGGGGAAATCGTACTATCCTATCCTACTAATCTATACATATAATAAAATCGTAAATGCAAAAAAGTCTGTACATTGAATATATTCGGAAAAAAACCAACCAGGGCGACTTAAAATAAGTAACTAAACATGATAGAACAGTTTTTAAAATTTTTGTTTGTTTGTTTGTTTGTTTGTTAGGGCATCACGCAAAAACTACTGAACGGATTTTGACGAAACTTTGTACCGTGACAATATATATCTCGGAATAACATAATATATAAAAAAAACTAAAAATATGTCTAAGAAATAGTAAACCAGCTACCAAAAACTTTAGTACTGTACAAATATGGTCTATTTCAGAGGTCTACTAAAGCAGGTTTTGATCTTTGTTGCAATACATTTTTCAAAACTGAGGTAAAAAGGAAATTATAATTGAGAAAACTGAAAAGAGACTATTGGGGAAAAGTATTTATTCAGGGAACGTCTTGAAAACCCTCGGCAAAACACACTTCTAGCGGCATTCAGACTGTGTCAAGAAGATGATTTTGCCAAAAGTATATTATATATAACCGGGTGCCGTCGTACTACACACAAACATAGAGGTTTATTTTTCGACGTCGACGGGGCAATTGGAGGATGGGGCACGGGTGTCACACAGAGCACACTTTAGGCCGCGTGTACACTGTTCATCCCAGTAACAGTGAATTCTATTAATTATGCTACTGCACACTGTCCACGGCGCTTTCTCATTTACGTTGCTCAAACGGTGAATAGTGTTGAACACTCTACGTCCCACGCGGCCCGCAGCGCTTAGCACCTTCTGGATGACGACCGAAATTGGGACGAAACTCTCGGTGATGCATTCGTAAGTGACGTCTACGCCATTTGTCGCTATGTTCTGTGGGCTCTCGAACCCAGTGGACATGGACATATCTGATGAGAGGGTACTAAACCGCTGCCTTACTATGTATGCTCGAAGATGGTTCGGCGGCGATACGCTACATGGACCGTTGCGTGCGGATTATTTGTACCGGGTATAAACGGCGTGTACGCTTCGAAAACCGATTACAGTACAGCTGAAATGTCAGCGATGGTAAGTGATAAGTTGGTAATCTTTCCAAGAATCACAGTTGGGCAAATAGAACGTTTTCCCTTGATGCACCGTGAGGCACCGGAAAAATCATTTCTCACTGGCTAAATTCTGGTAAAAATCAGACGACAAGGGAAAATCGCCCGCGCTGTAGCGTCCTCAGAGATCGCGGCCACACTGCTTCCTGGCGGTAAAACAGCTTATACCGCCTTATTTCCCATCAATTTACACAGCACAGAAACTCCAGTGTGTCACGTCAAGTAACAGCGACAAAACCGGGGTGATCCAGGACTTCTGTATAATTGTTTGGGATGAGTGCACTATGGCGCACAAGAAAGCTGTAGCAAGTGTAAATAGGAGGGGGAATCGTGGGACGGGTGCTATCACGGTTTACTTTTGCGGTGAATTTTGCCAGTCGTTGCCGGTGGTGACGCGGGGCACCACTGCCGATGAGGTGAAGGCCGGCCTCAAGCACTCTGTACTACTTATGGTCGGGAGTACTGAAATTGAGACTCACGCAATAAGTACCTATATGCGGCTCCAACTTGGGGGCAATCTCACGCTCAAGAGTTTTCAGACATGCTCCTCAACTCAGATGCGTGCACCAACTCACAGACAAACAATCAGATAAACAGACAAAAATTCCAAAAATGATTGAAATGTATTCTATTACTTATCCTTAGACCTCCATTTTTTTTTCAAATGCCTTTAATGTACAGACACGCGATGTTTACGGTTTTATTTATTAGATAGTCTTAACTGTGTAATTATCATCATTAGCCTGAAATAGGCTTTTGTTATCCAGTTATTTGGATATGCAAAAACTTAGCACTTTGAGGGAAGGAAGGGAAAAGGGAATGGGGAAAGGAACGGGTAGCGGGAAACGGGAAAAACTCTTCCTAGCCCTCCCACTCCCACCCTATCTCCCCTTTACCTTCCCCATTCCTACCCCCTCCCCTTCCCCTTCTCTTTCCCTTCCCCCTATTTCCCGCTACCCGTTTCTTTCCCCATTCCCTATTCCCTTCCTTCCCTCGAAGTGCTAAGTTTTTGCATATCCAAATAACTGGATAACAAAATGCCAGATAAGTTAGTGAGGGCTAGGAAAAGTACTAGCCCTCCCAATCTCACCCTCTCTCCCCTTTACCTTCCCCATTCCTAGCCCCTCCGCTTCCCCTTCTCTTCTCCCAAACCTCTACCCACATCCCTCTGGGTGTAGGTAGGGGTTTGGGAGAAGGAGAGTTGGGAGCGGTTGGGAGGAGATGTAGGGGAAAGGTTGGGGTAAAGGAGAGGGCGAAAGGGGGAGGGGAAGACGCGGGGAGGGAAATGCGAGGGGGAAGAGGAGACTAAGAGGAGACTAAGAGGAGGGGTAAAGGCATATGTCCTTCCGATAAAATATTTGTTCTAAGAATCAGAGAAAAGATACCTCAACTTCCTGCAAAATATTTTCATGTGTAATTATAATTTAATCATGATAATGTGTGATGTTATTTTATCCACGCGGACGAAGTCGCGGGCAACAGCTAGTATTATAAACGCGAAAGTTTGTAAGTATGGATGGATGTTTGTTACTCTTTCACGTAAAAACTACTGAAAGGATTTTAATGAAACTTTACAGTAATATAGCTTATACATCAGAATAACACATACTCGTAGGCTACAATTTATAAAGATATTGTGTGAATTGTCCAAAATATCAAGTAAGTAGGAAAAAATCTACCATCCGCGAACTATTCTGGCGTGCGCCATAAAATTATAATTTTAATGTCATAATGTTAGTTCTTTTCTACGCCACGTTATTATAAGCTACTCGAAATATATATATGTGTGTTCTGAAACACTCACAGAATCAGCATACTACGTTATTCTATGAAAATTGATCAGAAACGGCATCCGAGCTTCACTTCACTCCGGGGCGGGCCCAGTGTAAAGATCTCACCGAATAATTAATTGTAACCGAACGCGCCCGATCGGTTATAATTTATTCACGAGACGTGAGATAAGACAGTTCAATGGTTCCGGCTGTAGCTCCGCCTTAAATGCTCCTAATTAATTGTAACTTGTTTGTCATACATTTTATTTTGAACTAGCTCTTGCCTGCGACTTCGTCCGCGTGGACAACTTAACATTACAAACTATTATGTATTTCCCGAGAATGGGATGTTTTTTCGGGATAAAAACTATCCTATATCCTAGTCCAGGACCTAACCTATTTGTGTGCCAAGTTTCATCACGATCCGGCCAGTGGTTAAACGTGGTTGAGTAACAAACATCCAAATATCCAAACTTTCGCTTCGCGACTTCGACCGCGTAGACAACTTAACATCACAAACTATTATGTATTTCCCGAGAATGGGATGTTTTTTCGGGATAAAAACTATCCTATATCCTAGTCCAGGACCTAACCTATTTGTGTGCCAAGTTTCATCACGATCCGGCCAGTGGTTAAACGTGGTTGAGTAACAAACATCCAAATATCCAAACTTTCGCTTCGCGACTTCGACCGCGTAGACAACTTAACATCACAAACTATTATGTATTTCCCGAGAATGGGATGTTTTTTCGGGATAAAAACTATCCTATATCCTAGTCCAGGACCTAACCTATATGTGTGCCAAGTTTCATCACGATCCGGCCAGTGGTTAAACGTGGTTGAGTAACAAACATCCAAACTTCCAAATATTCAAATATCCAAACTTTCGCATTTATAATATTAAAGGATAGGATAGGATAATCAAAAGCTTTATATTTATTTAAATATAACAGCCATTTCTTGCTAAGTTCCGTCACCCGGCACTCCATAAAAGCGAACAGATTTTACCTACTACTACTACAGGCGCACTAGCCTGTCTGTACACGTTTGTGTGTGCGTAAATTATTTTAGGGCTACTGTGTGCACCCAACGCGCGAGCATAGTCGATCGAGGGAAAATATGCGTCAACAGTATAAGAGCTTCTCTTTCTAACGACGATAGCGTAGTAACTTTGTACCGGCGGGCGGCGCGGCGCGAGATATACGGCGGCAACACAGTAGTGAGTATTGCCAGTCGTACTCTACAATAGATCGCTTCTTTACGTAGTAATATTTAGTTTATCTGCTGCTGTGCAGCCTTGGAATCGATTTTTAGCTATAGAAGTATCTGATAGAACCAAACTTACGAACAAATATTTTAATAAGGTATTTGACCCAAATAAGGACCGGTGTCTAATAAGGCCCTTACTTCGCTAAATTTAACTACCACCAAAGTCTACAACAGTGTGTGTACCATTACAAATGCCCACGGCTGGCTCGTCATACGATTATTCTGTTGGAATCTACAGTAAACATCTATTACGCCATACGCATGCTGCATTTTGTTGAAATATTGCTACGTAAATCTTACTAACGTATATTTTACAGCTCTGTTATTTTGAGTATTTATCGAGAATGGCAAATTATGATAGACTTATCCTTGTTTCAATATTGTCTGGGCTTTATTACACAGGGTTCCCAATAGAGCCTGAATGACTAGTTTCAGGTTTTGACTCAACTGAGTTTTTAACTCAACGTAAAACAAGACATTTTAAGTAAGACTTAAGACGTTTGGATTTTTTGTAAGCATAATAAATAGACGTCGAGTTAATCACAGCAAAGCTCGTTTTGTTCTTAAATAGTTACCAATGATGGACCTTATTTGGGTCAAGTAACTAAGAATTCCAATAAGAAAAGAAACTGTGTATGTTAAATTGTTAGGTACTTTTTGTACTTAATATAAAAATAGCACTAACTTTGAAGTAGGTAATCATTTGCCATATATTTTTTATATAAATATCTATATGTAGGAAACGAATCAAAAACAGTTCAATCAAAGTGTAATTTTCCGGTGCGTGGTGGCGTGAGGCTCGAATACATGAACGACAGCGGTCGGACGTGCGGGGCCACGAGACCGCAGGGCCACGAGACCCAGGGCCACAGGACCACGGGGGCCGCACCACACAATCACACGCACCACAAATGGCTTCCTGATTCGAGGATTTTTCCGCTCGCCTGAAGATCCCTTCCGCTTCAGTGTTATGGTAAGGATAAGTTTTGGGCAAAAACATAATATGAAGGGACAGAATTTTCATTCAGGTGCTTGACTATGGTTTACTTACGCGGTGACCGATACGATACACACTGTCAGACATGGATACAGGGGGGGGGTAAATGAGTTTTACCTATCTTCCTAAAATACATTTTATCAAATATCTAGTAATCTACGTAGGTAGTAATGCCTTAATGATCGGTTATACAGGTGGAAGTGGAGTAGTTTTAGGCAGAATTTGACGTCAAAAAGAGAATAATGTATTCCAATTTTGAAAATAAATATTTAGATTTGATTTTGATAACAGGTAGTGATCTTCCCTTTCTCCTACCCTTTCTTTCCCCTTCCCCCTCCACTTTTCCCTCATATCATACCACTCGGTCATCGAGAATATGACAATATGTTGGTTTTTTTATCTGTCACTTGCCTTGCCTTCATGTATGTACAGTGTTACTTATGATTCATGAAATAATAATAGTGCGACTGGCACGTGTAGTCCACACGAGCGCAGCCTAAAGTTAGCCCCTTTGACGATCTATTTTAGTCATTTCACATTCCTGTCCTTTCAACTCCGGAAAGGCAGTAATTACGAACCGTTAAAGGTTTTCCGTTAATTCCCACTAGGTCTTCCGGCAGCGCTCAACTCGCCAGTAGGTATTTATTTACTTTTTAACGTAAAATTATTTGCTCATTATATTTCAAAAGAGCTCTGGAAAACTCTATTCAGAAGATGTTTTACCTACTTTTAAGTATTCTATATTAAAATAATTTAATTACATAGATAAACTATTTCTTCCCGTCAGTAGCATTTCATACTGAGGTTTGCTCTTAAAAATCTAATTACAATTCGTAATACTAATATTTGCATCAGCATCAGGTTGAGTACAGTAGAACTAACTATATTATTAACATCGTCTGTAAAATACTGTACTTTTGGCAAATAAACCTTTTTCATTTCATTTAATTTTTTATTAAACACAGCACAAACACTTGCTATGATACATAGTACAAACAAACAGAAATATGGGAGAAAAATAGTTATAATCAGGGATCGGAATAAGGTTTTGCACTTGCGACGAAAATATCATTATCAGGTTATTTTAGTCTCCACTGCAGGAGCACAACCCTCTCTCATCTGCCGGAGATAGACGGAGGATTTGGCCTACACTCCCCGCGCTGGCCAGACGGGTCGGGGAGGCCTGATTGATGTTTTATAATGTATTCCCTCAGTCGCCTCGTACGACATCCACGGGAAGAGTTGGAGTGCTCCTATTCTACTCTACCGGACGAAAATATGGCACGCAAGATTAGTATAGACAATCCCTTTCACGAGATTTTATTATCTGTTTCAATGAAAATACTGGGATTCTTAGTCATAATAATTTAAAAGTATGATCCAATTAAGAAAAGATAATTTTATATGGTGGTGGCGGAGGAAGGCATATGTCCAGCAAAAAAGGAGGTCTAAGAGCTGATGATGATGATTTTCATATTATTTGTTCTTTATTATAGTGGTACCCGGGAGGTGGAAGAATTATAGGTTACTAGCTGTTGCCCGTGACTTCGTCCGCGTGGACAGCTTAACATTACAAATTATTATGTATAAATCTCTATACAAAGTGGCGCCACGTTGTGAGCAAATTCACTGTTTTTAACGATTAATTTGGTTTCCCGTAGGAAAGAGATGTTTTTTCGGTATAAAAACTATCCTATATCCTATTCGAGGACCGAATCTATGTATGTGCCAAGTTTCATCCCAATCCGCCCATCGGTTGAAGCTTAATTGAGTAAGAAAGTCGCGGGCAAAAGTTAGTATACAAAAAGTCAGCAGTTTGCATCAATACGTCGAATAGTAAATAGAAATTTCCCTCTATAACGCAAGCGTGCGTCCCTAAGCCCCTACGGATTACACTAATGTAGTCTCGCCACCGTGGAAGATATTTTACCTCATCGTACTTTTTTCAGAGGGGCCAAGTTCACATGTTTAATGCGTATAGCATGGTGACTCTACACACTGTCAGACGAGTATACAGGGGGGGGGGGGGGGGGGGGAATGGGAAGTTATAACCATATCTTTTTGGGATTTCATACAATTTTCTGTCATGTCCTGAAATAGGACATAGGATAGTTTTTATCCCGAAAAAACATCTCATTACTACGGGAAATACATAAAAAATTATTTATTTATTTAAAAACTTATTTGCACAGACAGTACAAAAGGCGATCATAATGCCAATATCATCATCAGGTTATTTTTGTCTCCACTGCAGGAGCACAACCCTCTCTCACCTGCCGGAGTCAGACGGAGGATTTGGCCTACATTCCCCGCGCTGGCCAGACGGGTTGGGGAGGCCTGATTGATGTTTTATAATATCTTTCTCTGTTAATATGGCATCTCTGATTATTAATTTTTCTATGGAATAATTTGTGATGTTAAGTTGTCCACGCGGACGAAGTGGCGGGCAACAGCTAGTGGTATGATAATCTCAAAATATCAAAAATGACTTACGTGCGACGTTAAGCGTTAAATATATCGCTCTCAATCGCTGACCTATTTATTCGGTTTACTACAAACATGATTCCGCAGATATGCACCTGTACGGTGCGTGGCCAGGATTACTGTGGGCATTCACTTTGCGCTCCGATGAGCCTTCATTCCACTACTGCTTCAATTTGCTCGCAATGTCTGTTAGACGATTTTGTGCAGACGGGACTAGTGAGTTTCAATCACTGTTTCCAATTAAGTAGTAAATGAGAAAGTTTATTTTTATTTCTTGTAAGAATTATAACTGTTATTGTCACAGAGCCTCAAAACGCTATTTCTATACTAGATGTCGCTCTCTGTTTCCAACTCACGTACTTTTGCCCTATCATTAGTTCCCCACTAATCAGAAGCAATTTTGTAGTAATTCCCTTAACTTGGAACTTCAGCGTAATGCACAGCGAGGGGGCGGATGCTATCAATATTTGGTAAGTACAATCAAGTTACATTCAGTTCCCGACGCCGGCGGAATGCGTAATGCGCGGTGTGTCGGCGGGTCGTTACGACCAATCACAGCCTCCGGTTCACAAATTAGCCCTTTTGAGATCTCTCGCTGCCTAGTTTTATTAGAATCTTCGAGGGTCTATTCAGCAGCGTCGCTGATTCTTTTAGTGGCACCAAGTGAAAAGGCATCCGCCGTGTGGTTTCCGGTAGAGTAAAATAGGACCACTCCAACTCTTCCCGTGGATGTCGTACAAGGCGACTAAGGGAATACATTATAAAACATCAGTCAGGCCTCCCCAACCCGTCTGGCCAGCGCGGGGAGTGTAGGCCAAGTCTTCCGTCTGTCTCCGGCAGATGAGAGAGGGTTGTGCTCCTGCAGTGGAGACAAAAATAACCTGATAATGATGATGATGAAGTGAAAAGTGGCAGTGGTGTTAGCTTCATCTGTCGCAGAACCGACGGCCGTTGGTGTAGACGAGTTCTGGAGTGTAATACCCTGGCACTGCTTCCGTCATAGCTGCCACCACGAGTCTCCCTTGTTTAGTGTCTTTAAATATTTCCGTTGCCAAAGGTAGGACTGATGTGTTTCGGTTTGAAGGATAGGACAGCCAGTGTAGTTACAGGTATGGCAGGCATTCTAACATAGTCCTTAGTGGCCTTTGGGCAACGATCTCTATGTACTATGGAGCGTTCCAAACAATCGCTCTGTTCCACGCAAGTAGCCACAACTCTTTCACATTCACTTTGAAACTTGTGCAGTTACTACTAAGAACATTTAATTATTTACTAAATATTGACATAAACCGTAGCGTCTATAGCGTATTTAGTAATAATTAAATGTTCTCCGAACGATGGTTCTCTGAGAGTAACGTTACAATTGATATAGTAGTTTTTACTTGATGCTTGGACAAACAAACAGACAAACATACAAAAAAGTCCAAAAACGATGTAACTTCTTATTATTTTTTTTACAAATATTTTCAAGGTACTGATACTCAAAGTTTACGTGTTTTATTAGAATGTCTACATAATCCTCAGTGTGTATTAGACACGTTGAGAATCCTACTTCCTACTAATAATATAAATGTGAAAGTTTCGATGTTTGTTACTCAATCACGCTTCAACAACTAGACGGATCGTGATAAAACTTGGCACACATAAAGGATAGGTCCTGGAATAGGACATAGGATAGTTTTTATACATAATAATTTGTGATGTTAAGTTGTCCACGCGGACGACGCGGCGTCGCGGGCAACAGCTAGTGTATAATACAGCTTAATTGCACTTAAACTCCATTCACCTGAATAGGAATACCCGACGCTTTCACAAAATAAATCCCTTTCGAAACAGAATTCGGGCTAACGCGTCCGAAAAGGTTTCCTTACAAAACGAACGGAGTATTTCTCCCGCGATATCCAAGTTTTCCTCAAAAGTGTTTCCGCCGCTGCGTACTGTAGCGAAAACGAAATGCTGTAAAAGAATGCTACCGGGGAATTCCGACAATCTTTTTGTCCACGGTCATATCAAATTGAAAAAGTATTCAAAGGGGGACAAAGGCTGTCGCCGTAACGACGTCCCGGCTACCTGCCCGACCTCATAACTATCCGTTTCTCCCAACTTATTCAACCCTACATTTACTTTCGTCCATTCAGTGATACGTTCCTTTGGGATGACGGACTAATATTAGTTAGAAGTCCTGCGAACCTCCGCGCCGCTCCACATACGGGAGATTGCTTTCATTCCTCCATTTACCGAACACTACGCAAATACTTTTGCCGCAGATTACCAAACCCGCTATATTACTAATGCAGGGGTCAAGGGAGGGGATACTTTTCCATTTTTTCCGTTACACATAAAAGCGATAGTAGACCCGAAGCAACGGAAGAGCTCTGCCTGATGTCTTTTGGGATGTGACCTTTTCGTTTGCGAGTAAAAATGTAAAAGGTACATTTCTTTGATTGTTCGCTCACAAATTATGTACTAGACTAGATTATAAAATCTCTGCAGACGTCTCTGTATGCCGTTATGTTTGCAAGCAGAAATTGACGTCAGTTCAACTTTGAAACTTGTGCAGTTACTACTCAGAACATTTAATTATTACTAAATATTGACGCTACGGGTAAATAGCGTCAATATTTAATAAATAATTAAATGTTCTGCGTAGTAACTGCAAGACGTCTCTATGTCAGTAAGCCGTTATGTTTGTAAGCAGAAATTGACGTCGGTTAAATATATTTTTTATATTCAGAACTAATCTTGTGATTTAATTTTCTTCTTTAAGGTTTAATTTTCTACAGCACTCTGAACTATCGGACTATCGACAGTTGACTTCTGATCTTCAGGTTTCGTTGATTTTGGTTTTCGACATTTTCATTGCCTACCGCTTAGTTTAAAATTCATTTTTTTTCTTTATTGCACATCTTAAAACTAAATACAGTAATAAATGGTCTGTACAAAGGTGAGCTTATCTCTAAAAGAGATCTCTTTCAGCCAACCTTACAGGGTGTGAGACAAGGCAGTAAGAGCGAGGGGGGCAAAATAAGTGCATAATAGACTACATAATAACTAAACACCTGAACTATATATATATATATATATATATATATATATATATATATAATAAACATACTTACATAAATACATACATACCATATTATACTGAGTGAGACAGATAGTGCTCTTTTAGTTTAGTTTTAAAGGATGTCACCGACGTACTATCTCGAATGACCGTCGGCAGTTCATTCCACATCTGCGCGGCTCGGACAGTGGAGGAATTGAAAAAGAATTTGGTGTTGAATTCTTCAACATAGGTAGTATTATATCGTAGCACTTTCAAACATCTATTCATCATCAGGTTATTTTTGTCTCCACTGCAGCAGCACAACCCTCTCTCATCTGCCGGAGACAGACGGAGAATTTAGCCTACACTTCCCGCGCTGGCCAGACGGGTCGGGGAGGCCTGATTGATGTTTTATAATGTATTCCCATAGTCGCCTTGTACGACATCCACGGAATGAGTTGGAGTGGTCCTATTCTACTCTACCGGGAACCAAACATCTATTGCGGTTTACGTATATATATGTACGTATATTACTATATAAGTAGTACCCGTGTCTTCCCGGCGCGTGCGAGCCACTGCGAGCCAGTTCGTTGCCAAAGATGCGGATTTATGCGGGCACTTCCCGATAAGCCGCTTTTGTACTCCGTCTTAACAAAAGCTTTTATATTAAAATGCCAACGAATTGCTTACTTACTTAAGCGAATCAAATAATTGTCATATAATAAAGTATAATAAAATTTGCTGGACAATGTAGTGTTAAAGAAACCAACCAGTACCTGAGACTATTAAAATCTATTTAAATATTGTACACATACCAACCAACATCCACTGCTGCACGTAGGCCTTCCCCAATGAACGCGGTCTCCACTCCAGAACTCGTCTGCCCCAACGGCCGTCGGTTCTGCGACAGAGTCTTGTTTATGACGTAAATATGTAAAGTATACTATGACGTAACTTTATCATACATAAGTAGGTCTTACACACGACTTAAGACTTCATCATCACCATCAGGTTATTTTTCTCTCCACTGCAGGAGCACAACGCTCTCTCATCTGCCGGAGACAGACGGAGGATTTGGCCTACACTCCCCGCGCTGGCCAGACGGGTTGGGGAGGCCTGGTTGATGTTTTATAATGTATTCCCTTAGTCGCCTTGTACGACATCCACGGGTAGAGTTGGAGTGGTCCTATTCTACTCTACCGGAAACCACACGGCAAGACTTGTGTACAATATATTATAATAATTACTATGACGAAACTGTTAAAGGAACGAAACCTAATATCATGCAGTAGAATCAAACCAAAAGAAGTTGCAATGTTCTGACAATAAATAAAGAGAAAAAAATGTATAAACGTTAGTATAATATGTGGGGTTAAAGAAACAGTACTAGCTGTATCGTTCTACTATTACGAAGAAATTACCAAGCCTGTCCTTATTTTTTGTGCTCACTAACCCTTTAACCAAAGATTAATAGGTTTTATCGAAAACTGTTGGCGCCAAGCAAGGATTCCGCCAATTATCTTTATCCAACGGGGTCAGACTTTTTGCAGACTTTTTTGCCTATCTTAAGCCGTAACTTACATGAAAAAAGGTTGACGATAATCCTGGGGGTGTTAGAGCGTAAAGCAAAAAGGGCGTCATCTGTCAGGCGACGGGTGCCCGTGCACTGGAGGCCGGGCATGGGACAAGACACGAGAAACTGGAAGGGAAGTAGGCATAATTATGACATCCGTCACGCTTTGAATCGCTCCACCCTGATACCAGTGGATAGGTTGAAACGCTGTGACATATCTGCATCAATCGATATTATTACTCAATAGCTAGTTACCCAAAGGTATGCTACAGCAATTTGTAAAACTGTGCACTCAGTTGAATTGTATATCAGGGTGTCTAGTAAATATACGTTCAAAACGAAACTGGGAGTAGATGGGGTCTATCAGAATGTGAATTTTTATGTTCAGTGAAACCCTTACCGTTTTCGAGATACGAGTACTACCGTTTTTTTTTAAATTTATTAATCAACAACCGGTAATACTTCGAAAACGTAAGGGTTTCACTAATCATGAAATTGCACATTCCGACAGTTTCGTTATGGACGTTTATTCACTCGACACAGAGTACATTTTCGGTTAAGGTTCTCATGAATGTAATATTAAGTTTTCTCGCTCTGTATTCGCCTGTTCAACTTCAAGTATACTCTTGGGAATTTTTCTCATAAGTCATGGCGCTTCCTGCCCCTGTCTTGCGCCGGTGCTTTGAACTCATGCCTGGAATGCTGATGCGTACTCCACCACCGGCTCCCGAAACCCGCCGCTATCATTCTTCTTAGTATTCGTCGGCCGGTTCCGCGCGTCTGCGAACTTGTCAGCGAATTGAGCCCAAATTATGTAACATCGCAACTCGGTCCAAATTACGTAACATTTAGTATCATTTAATCTTGTTATGGTGCTTGGTAGAACTCAATTCATATAACTTGTTACAAGCCTAATGCGCTAAGCCATCATTAGACAGGCCTACTTAGTATTTAGTTTGATACTAAAGTATCATTTAATCATCTTTTTTTTATTCTTGTTGGGTTTGCGCCCTTAATCTCACCTGATGGTTAGTGATTACCCTGAAGATGCCTATTCACTCTTCCTTTAAAAAGATCCAAATTGTACTTGTCCAGAAATACCCAAGCTGGTAGGGAGTTCCATTCCTTAGAAGTTCGCATCATGAGAGAGGAAGCAAAACGCTTCGTGCGAGAGCGTGGTATGTCTACTACATAAGGATGAAGTCCCTCACCACGCCTGGTAGTCCGATGTTGGAAGGGGGATGGGGGAATCAAATCGTGTAATCAATGTCATTTGTTGGCCAAAATCACTTTGACTATTATATCGTCTATGTATAAAACATATAAAAAATGCAAAATTGATTTCGTTTCGATATGAGCGCACAGTATAGTTGTTCGTTTTATTACTTTCATATTAATGTTGGATTTGGACAAATTATTTAGTATCAAGCAGCAATAAGCTGACGTAACGAGCAGTAAATAACCTAATGTGTATCTGTAAATAATCGATGTGTGTATCCACGAATCCTATATGTTTGCATTATTATTCTCTGGACTCAGATGATATGTTTTGCGTTATGGAAGTTGCTTTATCTACCACTTAAATCAGAGCAATGCAATTTAGCTTAAAAAGTCTTTCTTTTATCCTTTTGATTCGTATCCTAAGTAAATTTGATTTTGTTCATTTTTCTCCAACCGATTCAGCAAGCAACTCATTAAGTGAATTAAATTATCATGGTTGTGCCTTTTATGAGTTTTAAAATTTCGCCTCATTCCTTATTTATATAAAGGCGTTCATCCGAAAAGCTAGATACATTAATTCTTTTGAAATCTCATTTTTGCGAGTCACTTCGTTAATCCCGCCGTTTAATGGTTCGCTTTGGGGAGCTGTAAAAACCATGACAGTCGTAGTATTGTAATCCTTAAATACTCCTCCCCCCGGCCTCCGGTACCCCCGGTGTCCTATGGTAAAGCCCTTGAAGTCGTTGTGGAGAGCTTTATAACTGCCCTCTCAGCGCCCTCGGATTTGCATATTAATCTATTAAATTCTTCAAAATGTCTCTTTGTTATCCCTTGTTTGGTGCTTTGGTTAGAGTCTTGATGGTTCCGTCGAGATTTAGCTCCATATATTTGTAAGTAGTAACGTGAACCACATAAAAAAAAAATATTTATAATAATTTAACCCAAAGCTCTTATTTAATTTCAATTATTTCTAGCGTCTTGGAATCCATGCTTCTGTTTGAAACTTCTCTTTAATCGACCCCTTTGTGTTCTATTAGTATTATATATATGAAATAGATATTACTCTCTGCGTTAAAAGGTAATTGATTAAACATTACGGTCATTGTATTACCTC
Source organism: Esperia sulphurella (assembly GCA_947086405.1). Lineage (NCBI taxonomy): Eukaryota > Metazoa > Arthropoda > Insecta > Lepidoptera > Oecophoridae > Esperia > Esperia sulphurella. Next base: position 19,107,749 of record OX352258.1, read on the forward strand.
AAAAAGTAAAATCTATAATAGGCGAATGCCCCAGGCATAATGACCTTAGAGCTCAGAAAGCGATTTCCAATAATTACTGCATATTTGATGCGGAACCACATGTTGCCAGTAGATACACGTTTGTTTGGGTCGAACTCGAGGTAAAGTTGTGGAGCACCGCAACAACTCGCTCTGGCAACTCTGGAATTGTTTCGGAAATGAACTTTCTTATTTCATGTACTTCCTTCCAAACCTGGAGATACGTCTTGGCATCGAATGTGAACTTTATTTGCCATAAAGTAAACTTGAAAATGTAGTATTTTTGATACTTCTGTTGTTCCTTTATTGTCGTTGAATTTCTCTTTGTAAATCTGGCATCTTCTTTCGTTTGTAGATCAGTATTTATGTTCTTACTCTCAAGTTGTTCGTGAGGTCGAAGGTTCAAACTCTGGCTCTCAAAATCCATTACCACGTTAAGATTGAATATCATTTGCACGTCATAGATGACAAGGCCTATTTCCGTTTGCAAAATTAATGAGGCAATTACTATTGGTACCTCTGTATATCGTGTATGGCGTGTATCATTTATTGCTTTGAACTTAAAAGACATTTTTAATTTGACAAATTGACATGTCAGTGACTTTCTTTATCTGTCATAATTTTGAAAAAGTAAATAAAGATCTTGAACAAATGGATTACATTAATAAAATGGTTACAGAATCTTACGTGTAGTAGGTATTCTTTTAAAATCTCCATGGTTTCTATAGATAACTATATTTGTAGAAAATAATATCCAATGTTTTGGTAACTAATGTTAAAATAGCACGCACCTTTAACCTTCACCTGATTGGCTTACAATTAACCAATCAGGTTAATCCCTTAAAAGTTTCATTCGTGAGTGTTCCAAGTCTCAGACTCAGCGAAATTTTCATTTACTACTAGAAGCTATTATCCATACTTATATAACCGCTTTCATTGCCGAATCGTGCCGTGTGGTTCCCGGCTTAGAAAAAGGCTACACCCAATCTTCCCTGGAGACGGGCATCAGCGTTCTCTTGTGTATATTAATATCATTACTGCGATCACCACTTCGCCTACCTTCGTGGTGATTTTGGAAAATCCCCCAATGGACAGCCCACCAAAAGTGGCCTTCTATTGGGAAGGCAGCAGTGGATGAATTTCGTCTGATGATGATCATTGCTGAATCTACACAACTGGCGGTATATTGGTGGCTTTGTCTATTTCTCTGTGCTGTTTAGTATGACTTTGATCATCTGCTTTCTCTCCAGTCGCTTTTCCCTTACAACACTGTCTGTTGTTACCTTCAATTATTAAAACAGACCAAATTGTAACTGTTATTCTGTCATTTCCGTCGCACCGTCGTCCTGTATGTTATTCCAGGGATCACCCACTAAAGGAATCAGTAGTGATTGCGCAGTGCGTACGGCGTGCGTACATTATTCAGTGGCGGCCCACGTCGCGAGGCTCGAGCCTGAATAATTCCTCTCCTGCCCTCCCCGACCACCCCCGCATTATGGAGCTAATATTTCACTAGTGCGAGTTGTGTGTTTATGAGTTATGACGTCAAATGATACGATATAACCACTCTTGCTTTTACTTTATTGTTATGTTTTTGTTACCAGCGTAGAGGACTCTTCTAAAGCGTTGTTTCTTATTCTTTCTCTACTAAACTGCCGACGGTCATTCGAGATAGTACGTCGGTGACATCCTTTAAAACTAATCTAAAAGAGCACTATCTGTCTCACTCAGTATAATATGGTATGTATGTATTTATGTAAGTATATTTATTATATATATATACATATAGTTCAGGTATTTAGTTATTATGTAGTCTATTATGCACTTATTTTGCCCCCCACCCTCGCTCTTACTGCCTTGTCTCATACCCTGTAAGGTTGGCTGGAAGAGATCTCTTTTAAAGATAAGCTCACCTTTCTACTTATAATTTATTACTGTATTTAGCTTTAAGATGTGCAATAAAGAATATATATACTTTTAAGCAGTATTATGATATCACGTCAAGCCTGTTCGCTTAAAGAACATGTTATAAGCAGGAAGCCACTTTGTACAAGTTGGTCCCGATTTGCATAGCGTGGGACCAAATATCATGAATGTACGAAAGGATTAGCAGGCTGAAGTGGCAGTGGGCCAGTCACATTTGTCGCAGAACCGACTGAAGAATGTAGCCGGAAATGGCTGGATGTGGAGGGCGGAGGACCAAGTGTGATGGCGTTTCTTGGGGAAGCCCTATGTCTAATGTCTAGCAGTAAGCCCTAGGGCTGATATGATGATGAAACTCTAATCTAGGAAATATTTATTTGTATAAATCCTTCGATATATTGTAGTTTTAACGATGCCATACCAAAATAGAGCGATCGATGTTGCCAAGTAAAAAAATATATATTGACAACTTAAAAAGCTCTGAGCATAGACTTGACGTAATGTATTCTGTAACAAACTTGGACCTGCTCGGCGGAAGACAGAAATAAGTTTTGAATTACCAACTTTGTAAGTGAATTGTAGACTTTCGCTCGAGTTATAAATACTTTTCCATATAGAGTTACAAGTAATTTAAGCTTCTTTGTTTCTCTCATATTATGAAACAAAATATATGCAAGAACCTGGCCAGAGAACATAATCTATGAATTAAAAGAAAAAAATACGTAAATCGGATAGGTGGTTTTCGAGTTACGAGCACACTAACGGACAGAGAAACAGCGAGACGTTGCGTATATGTCGCAGGCCGATCTTAAAATTAGGCAGATCATGATGCGCCTAGGCACATCGTGATCTGGCGCCCTTTCATGATGTGCCTGACTAACGCTTAGCCATATCGTGATAAGGCTAATTTACAACCAGGCATAACGATCGAAGACGAACGTTCGACGATCAGCCTTGCTACTCGCTTTGGCATATCATGATATAAGCTAGGCAGATCGCAGAATAGTTGTAAAATACACCACCAGAGGCGCTGGAAGCGCTTTGTTTATGTTTGCGCAGTTATGGCATCTGACGAGTTTACAATTAGATACAATTGATAATAAAAGGGATGTAACCTGTCGAGGTTTTAGTATATTATATTGGGTAACGTTCGGTAACAAAATTATCAGTGATCAGCGTAAGTAGAGAGATTCAGTCAATGACTTCTGTAAGGTTAGGATGCATTGGTGGAGCGATGAATTCAAACTCACTACATTCAATCATCTTCAGGTTATTTTTGTCTCCACTGCAGGAGCACAACCCTCTCTCATCTGCCGGAGACAGACGGAGGATTTGGCCTACACTTCCCACGATGGCCAGACGGGTTGGGGAGGCCTGATTGATGTTTTATAACGCATTCCTTTAGTCGCCTTGTACGACATCCACGGGAAGAGTTGGAGTGGTCCTATTCTACTCTACCGGATACCACACGGCAGTTCATTCAATACTCACACATTCAATACTGAATAGAATAGACCTTACCATCTACTTACATATTCTTATATACTAACTTATACGACACTATGTGCTGTTAACTATAATAACACTACGTGAGATAAATTGTTATATTATATTTATTTAATTATCTATATCTCACGTCGTGCTATACCACACTTCAATCGTTCATCCTACTAATATTATAAACGCGAAAGTTTGTAAGTATGGATGGATGTTTGTTACTCTTTCACGTAAAAACTACAGAATGGATTTTAATGAAACTTTACAATAATATAGCTTATACATCAGAATAACACACAGGGTACAATTTATAAAGATATTGTGTAAATTGTCCAAAATATCAAGTAAGTAGGAAAAAATCTCTACCATCTGCGAACTATTCTGGCGTGCGCCATAAAATTATAATTTTAATGTCATAGTTAGTTCTTTTCTACGCCACGCTAATATAAGCTACTCGAAATACTAATCCTGCGCAGACGAAGTCGCGGGCACCAGCTAGTGTTAATATATACTCCGGGATCCCGGTATTTTAAAATTTGCAATAGATCTGTCTCAAGAAAAATGAGGTGTTAAAATTGATGCCAAAGGAAGGAAGGTTTCTTGTTTCACTGTAGAAGTTTAAGTAGTTCTCGCAGAAAATTGTTTGGTTTGAAATTATAAAATAATTTGACTCAATTATATACATAAATCACTATTAATGTTTTCATCAATCCTGTGAATCCCGGGATACGTTTGAGCATATGCAAATACCAAAAATAACTGTACCTGTTCCGATCACTGATAATAAGGTATAAGGAGTAACGATAAGGAATAAGGAGGAACATAATTCTGTAGACCACGCGAGCGAAGCAAGCAAAGAAATCACATGAAAGCACTTCAACGATCATAATCTTAAACACATGTGCAAAGTTTGTGGTCGTCTTAAAAGCGGTATCACCGCGAGACTGTGAGCCATCACATGAAACTTTAATCAAAAGTGCACTACGGCGAACAAAGTGGCGAGCGAGCGAGTGAGTACGTAAGCAAACACTCGCCTCAGATAAGCGAAACAACTCGCTCGGTGTTGCTGAAGTGAGCTCGCGAAACTGGACGATTTCACGATTTTTTCGCGTGCGCCACTTGCCAAAGAGTCATTAAGTTGGACATTGCTACGTCTTTTTGGCACTTTCTACGGTCTGTTAAGTCGGTAAGTTTAAACTTGATATAAAATAGAAGTAGTGAAAGAGACAAAACAAACAATAAAACAATTAGAAACAAAGAGATAGATTTCGGCAAATTCTTATCTAATAAATAAAATCGTAAATATCGCGTATAAAAAAATGAGGAGTCTAAGGATAAGTAATAGAACACATTTCAATCATTTTTGGAATTTTTGTCTGTTGTCTGTTTGTCTGTGAGTTTGTGCACGCATCACTTAAAAACTACTGAACGGATTTTGATGGGAACGGGAACGGGAGCGGGAGCGAGACTGAGAGCGGAAGTGGGAGCGAGAGCGGTAGTGGGAATGGGAGCGGATACTGTAGTTAACGCGGGCGGAGCTGCGGGCACAGCTAGTAAAACATATTACAGTATAAATGAATACCTGAATGACACTATAGTTGAATCGCCAGATGACACTGATCTTTGTAAAATGATTGACTAAAGATTGATATATTAATATTATACAATAATGTATTTTCTAAGTCTTACTTTTACTTATACCTAAATTATACTAAGATTTGCACGCCTTTCATGGCAGAGTATGAAGGTCTTTAAAATGTACAAGAACTTATAAAAACGTTTACTCATATTCGCAAATAAATATTATTGTCTATTGTCTGTTGAGTATAGGATAGAATTGAATACTCAATTACTGGCTGCTACAAAACACATAGAAAAGCAGAAACAATACAAAATTAGAACTAAAAGTTGGATGCACACGTCAAATTACAACACATGATTTGTCGGACGATATTTTTTCATTACCCTCGCTTATATTCGATAAACTGGAAGTAGAACCGGCGCGTGCCACGACGTGTAGGGAAGGGGATATAAGTACAGTGTGGTATACTGTAGTAGACACAGTATGTGAGCTGCAGCAGCAAACAGGCCCCAGCTCAGCATATTGCTTTGCCTGGGAGGGCAGAACACTGATTTTCAGTGACTAACAGTGTCAGATAACTGAATCTGAGAATAGAGAGAATATCACAACAGGAAGGTACCTACTTATTATATACAATTTTAATGAGCAACAACTAAATACTTATTTACTGGCTGCAACATACTAAGCAGAAACAAACCAAAAGTGGGATGCACTCGTCAAATCACGTTACACGACTTGTCGGACGTTAATACGTATATGTCGGCGAAATAATAAAAGAGGAGCTGATTTGGAGGCACAGTGTATGCTCGGCGCGCCGTTCGGCTTGGTTCGGCGATCGTCGCGAGGACTGGCGCAGGCGCAGACTCGAGACAGTGTTCGCTCGATACGCGTGCTGTGCGCAGGCAGTATACGGACGGATCGTCTGCCTTCTAAAATCGTTACTTGATAATGTAGTGTAATTTCATGTAGTGTCATTTAAGCCAGTAAACGTGTTAACTTTGTAACGGCGTTAAACTCAATTTGGGAGCCCACACTTTCGGCGGAACCAGGAACCTACGACATACTCGTATATAATTTATACTTTATAATCACTCGTAACGGGACAATCCAAAAAACGTATCCGACAACTCGTGAAATAGATACTTCAATTGGTTTTTTTGTATTTACTCAGCAAAATAATAGATTATTGTATACCTGTAGCTAAAGTCCACTAGTCCCTATCTTATCTTATCTTCTCAGGGGGCCAGGAAGACCTGGCGACACTTCGACCCTTCAGGATCTTTTGTGCCAAACCCCTGACCACCAACGGTGCCCCAAGCCGATTTGGTGGACTTCACATACGCCTCAGAATTTCTTCATCGGCATGTGCATCTTTCCTTACGATGTTTTCCTTCACCGAAAAGCTTATGGTATTATAAATAAACCGTACTTAAGTTTCGTAAAACTCATTGGTACGGGCGGGGTTTGAACCCACGACCTCATGAACGTGAGACGAGTGCCCAGTGGTCCCTAAGTAGTGTACCCAGTACACTGATGCAACAAACTTAATTAGCTTAATATCTGTTCCCGTTGATTGGCTTCTCCACTAATACAGTGTTGTTCCTGCCTTAGAGTAGGGCCACCACGTCGTCAAGGCGACTAAGGCAGATCGCTCCGGGGACGGACAGAGACGTTCTTATAAGTATATTAAGATCATTACTGCGATCATCAATCCGGCTGCCAAGCGTGGTGCTTGTAGCAAATCCCCCCCCCCCCCCCAATGGGCAGCCCACCTAAGTGTGTCGCCTGGGTTTTATACTAATACAGTTAAAGTTGTGTCTCCAGCCTTGATAATTCTCTCTATTTGTTTGGCAGTATGTCTACAACTCCCTCTCTTACTTCACATTACCATTACACACTCGCGGATGCTTACATTCTCCTTGCGCCCGACTGTCCGGCGTCCTTATATTTACCTACTTTACGAAGATTTCCTTATGACGGACCGAATAGGACCGATGTACACTCACTTTCGAACTCTAGCACATGCTACACGAAAGTGTAGACGAGGGCCCTAATCCGGGATGTGCGAAAAGGTCGGGCGCAGGGTCGGTTCCAATTACCGCAACTGTGTGTCGATACAAAGCCCTTGATTGCCCCCGATCGCGGGTGCTACCCTACCCGCAACAGTGCCGCCCGGCCCGGGGCCGGCGTTCAGCCCGCAATCGGGCGATCGTATCGCGTCACACGACAGGTATATGCCGCTGCGACACTAATTAAACCGTATACACATATAACTATTAATTACTATGTCTTTTGATTGCGTGGAGCGTTTAACTAAGTTAGGCTTCGGCATTACGCATAGATATACGAAATACATACTCATTGACTTAGATTTATTCTGGATGAGCATTCCTAGATTGAAGCAAATTCTAAGTGCTAAATTCTTTCGTTTGAGCTAGTATTAAGAAATATTCCTTTGTTGTATTTATATTATGTATTTATTTTAATCAATTTGTCTTTATTAGTGTTGATTTCAGTTGTAGTTTGCTGCTTGTATTGTGTATGTATGTATTTTTTTTATATATTTGAACCATTAGTTTCCACCACATTCACAATGAAACTTGTGCAGTTACTACGCAGAACATTTAATTATTACTAAATATTGACGCTTCGGTTAAATAATGTCAATATTTAGTAAATAATTAAATGTTCTGTGTAGCAACTGCACAAGTTTCATTGTGAATGTGAAAGAGTTGTGGCTACTTGCGTGGAACAGAGCGATTGTTTGGAACGCTCCATCTGGTAGTACATAGAGATCGTTGATAAATATTTAGTATTCTCTGGTGATACTATTCAACGCGCAAGGAAATACCTAAACACCTATGTCCGACAGAGAACGTTGTCAGGTTAATGCTGATGTCTCTTTCGTACTCCTACCCGACTATTCCAATTTGTCTAAACTATTATAACAAAAATGTAACTCAGGGTTAATAATAATAATATAATAATAATATGTGGGGACATTTTACACACGGCCACTTGATCCCAAACTAGGCAGAGCCTGTAATATGGGTATCAGACAGCTGATATACATATATAAATACATAATATACTTATATAAATAACATCCAGTCACAAGGCAAACACAAGTGCTCATGACAAGAATGTTTGCCCTGGGCGGGATTCGAACCCGCGACCCCGGGCTTCGCAGGCACGTGTACTACCGACTAGGCTACGGGGCTACGGGGGTTGTTTTCAAAACTTGAATTAAATCATTTCTGACTTAAAGTAATCACGTTTATTAATTTCGCTGGGCTAACTCAATTTCTCACCTCCGACCTGACCTGAGTGACGCTGGCCGAAGTTATAACGACTTCACAAAGCCGCTCCGGGCCGCGTCGGTCACTCCAGTGAAATAGGAACGGTCGTTCGGCCGCGAGTTACCTTTTACTTAACCTCTGTGATACAAAACCAAAGGATTGGATCAAGACCACACCGTCCTGGATTCAGCGATTTCCCAGTAGGTAACGTGTACTAGGGCAATTGCGACTCCGCTCGCGTGGAATACTTACTCTCAACCCGACTCCGGCTCCGACGCCCACGCCCACTCCCACTATAGCTCCAAATGTAGTCCTAACTCATCGCAATCTGAATTGCACCGAACATTATAATTTTACTTCATTGTTATAATTGCATACCTACTAATGTTTTTGACAAAGAAAAATTCTCCTAACTTTTGATTAAGTAAGCCGATTACGACGAAATAAAGTCTAAATGTTACTCGTTAAGCCCTATGTTTCTATGAAATGTCCATCAAAATCGCTTCATTAGTTTTCACGTGATGCGTGCACAAACTAACTGACAAAAATTCCAAAAATTATCGAAATGTGTTCTGTTACTTACAATTTTTTTGAAAATATTTTACGATTTTATTTATTTGACTACTACCTGTTGCCCGCGACTTCGTCTGCGTGGACAATTTAAAATCACAAATTATTATGTGTTTCCCGTAGGAATGGGATGTTTTTTCGGGATAAAAACTATCCTATGTCCTATTACAGGACCTATCCTACATGTGTGCCAAGTTTCATCACGATCCGTCCAGTGGTTGAAGCGTGATTGAGTAACAAACATCTAAACTTTCGCATTTGTAATATTAGTAAGAAGTCGGATAATGAAGTGTACACGGAATATCTGTAAAATAAGAAGTAATCCATCATAATTATAATACCTTGGTATGAAGTATGCTAGTTTGTATTGTTCTGGGTTTAGTGGGCAAGAAATAGTTCAGGAGTAGAAAAAGACTCTATGTCGTGATCGTAAGGTATTTTATCTGTGCAGTTTGTTTTGCTGATTTATTTTATTTTATTTCATAAACTTCACAGCATAACAATAATAATAATAAATAAATAAATATCTCAGACATTCACACCAATTATCCGGTCCAAAACTAGGCAAAGCCTGTGTTATGGTTAATAGATAACGGATAGACATACTTAAATATATAAACATCCAAGACTTGGGTACATAAATTCATATTCATCATACGAACATTTGCCCCTAGCGGGATTCGAACCCGCAACCTCCGGTTAACAATTAGACAACTATTAAAATTACAGATAATACAATGATAAATAGGATATTTGATTAGCCCTAATTTACTGCATAGCACACAAAGTGAAAACTATTAGTGAAAAACAGGTGAAGCCCGGAACAAAAGTTAGTCTATAACAAACTGAACTTATCATTCATGACAGCCTTTAGACGTCCACTGCTGGACATAGGCCTTCCCCAATGAACGCCACCAAACCCGGTCCTCCGCCCTCCGCATCCAGCCGCTTCCGGCCACCTTCTCGTCGGTCCCCGCGCGTGCCGATCCGTGGTCTCCACTTCAGAACTCGTCTGCCCCAACGGATGTCAGTTCTGTGACAGATGTGGCCCGCCCACTGCCACTTCAGCTTTCAAATTTTAGGATTATCGGCTGTCAGTCATCTAAACAATCATTGCAATGCCAAAAAATATAGATTAGATTAGATTTATTTATTTATATTTTTCTATTACATCTTAAAAATTCAATATAATAAAAAATAAAATATGAGAAACAGCGTGTATTTCCTTACAAAAGTGTAAATGTTATAAATCTAGAAAAAGTCGAATTCAGCAAATAAAAACTATTTATTCGTAAATGTTTACTGAAACTTGACCTTTTTCAGGCGTGTTTCTATAATTACGAACGAGCGGTGCGACTAAGGCCAGGGCCGTATTTAGGGTGTCACATAGGGGCGTCGAATAAATAACATATTCCAATCAACGTATCAAAACAGTCGCTTAAAACTAATAGCTGTTTCATGATACCTACAGGTCATACCATGAAGGATATTAATTTTCGAACCTCATACGTCACTTACAGTTTTTATCTTCACGATTGATACGAATTGGTTATTTTGTTATTGGTTATTTGCCGTGTGGTTTCCGGTAGAGTAGAATAGGACCACTCCAACTCTTCCCGTGGATGTCGTACAAGGCGACTAAGTGAACACATTATAAAACATCAATCAGTCCTCCCCAACTCGTCTGGCCAGCGCGGGGAGTGTAGGCCTAATCCTCCGTCTGTCTCCGGCAGATGAGAGAGGGTTGTGCTCCTGCAGTGGAGACAAAAATAACCTGATGATTCGTGAGATACAGAACCACCAGAGCGAGGCAAATCTTCCACTACATCTCAACCGCTTTTGAACGCTTTGTACCACTCGTAAGCACGTGTTTTTGATATAGTCAACTCACAGTAAGTCTTCTGTAACATTTTCAGTGACTCCGAACACGAAATTCCATCGGCTATGCAAAATTTGAGACAAACTCTTTGTTCGATATTTTTGTTCATTATTAAAATCACAATATACACTAGATATAATATAACTAAAAACAACACTGTATTAAATATAAATAACAGATGCAACTCAAACTGCGCACCAAAATAGTGTCAATCCAACCACAACAAAAAAACAAAAATATTGAATTTGGAACCATAAATAAATAAATAAAAAATAAATAAATATTTTGATATTTTGTTGTTTGTTACTCAATCACGCTTCAACCACTGGACGGATCGTAATGAAACTTAGCACACATACAGGTTTGATATTTCAAAAAAAGATAATGATCGTACAATTATGAATATCCTTTACTGCTTCTGACTATTTTCTCATAATAACTCACAAGAGCAATGACAGGCACGAAACAAATTTTATTTTTGACATGATCATTATTCCATTTCAAATTGACAAAAAAGAAATCCAAGAGATGTTACATAAAAACAGTTTTATATAGGTACAAACAATATTATCGATATGTACGTAGGATATTTAGCGACCCAGAAATCACTAGCATCCCGCCCAAAATGGTATATCCCTGCTGATAACGCATATTACCGTACGTGCATGAATGTTAAATAAATTCGCCTTGAATTATTTATAAATCGAATGCCTGCTCAGTTTGACACATGTGAAGGGACTTTTAAATCCGATATTGCATTTTCAGCAATGTATTGCAATGTTCTGGTCGGGTATGAATTCTCAATTTATGCGAAGACGTGTGTGTTTCGCGGCTCAGATTAGGGGCCCGTGGGTGTCGCCGAGGCGACTAAGGGATTGCACCAGGGCCAAGCAGCAACGTTCTCATATGTATATTAAGATGATTACTGAAATCAGCAATTTGTCTGCCAAGCGTGGTGATTATGGGAAATCCGTACACTTGGTACATTTATATACGTCATTTTTTTATCGACCACCGCTTCCTAGGTGTTAGCGCTGCGAAGGAGAAACGGCGCAACAAACTTCACGCAACACATCTTTTAAAAATCAAGTTTGCATACAACCAATAAAGATTTTGCGAAGCTGAATTAACATTAGTACCAGGCATCTTTGTCATTCAAATAATCGTTTATTTTATAATAGGCTTTCTTACAAAGTTGTTTTTTAATGTGAATCTTAAACTTTCTGCCCGTCATATTTAAGATTTCCTCTGGTAGTTTGTTGTAGAAGCGTATACATTGCCCCGTGAACGATTTACTGACCTTACTTAGTCTTAACTCTAGTAAAACAAGTTTATTTTTATTTCTTACATCCCACAAATGTTTATATCGGGGAAGTTTGTGTTTGTGGACGTATTTCGGCCGATGACGATGACTCAACTTAACTCCATATGAGCGCACAAAGATCATAATCCCTTGAACTGACTCAGTCCTCATGCACTAACTTAGGTTTTGTTTCCAACTATCATAAAAGTATTACTTTAGCTAACATATTTACAACAAACACGACAAAATACAACTTTTGTTGACCAATGTAACTAGCATTTTTTTCACTGCTGTATCTTTTATACCTATAAAACGTATATCGCCCTTTAGTTTATGCGGAAGCTCCCTTTGAGTGCGGCCCTGGCGCGGGCGGCGAGTGACTCCCGACCTTGTTTGAAGTCGCTAATTATCTCAGCTTTACATTCCCTAATTAGGCTCGGATGTCGCTGAAAAACTGTGTTTGTGTATTCATTTCATTCAAACGAAAACAGCAACGAAACTCGACGGCGACGAGCGACAAGCAATTTATTATTTACTTGTCACTTCACTCGTGTTTCATCAATTAAAATACTCGTTATGCGGATGTTTTATTTATTTTATTGTTGTTTTAATGTTTGTTTATTATGTTTTACTTCTCCATGATTCTGCTATGCGGTAATTGGCAGACTGCCGAACTGTAGTGCTATTCTCTAAAATACAAACTCACGTGCGAGTCTCACTCAAGTGAATTCACTCACTTCGAAACACCTTCGAAACCTAATCTATTCTTACAATAAATCTGTAACTGGTCTGTACATGTACATGAGCTAGAAGAATTTTTAATAGAAGCTAAAACAATTTTTTTTAGAATTTTTGTCTGTCTGTCTGTATGTATGTATGTTACCGCATCACTTAAAAACTACTGAATGAAATTTGATGCAGTTTTCACAGTTGTCTTGCTGGTGGTCAGCTAGTTAATTGGCAATTCTCTAAACATGACCACTATCGAAGTAATGTGAATAAAGAACTCGCATCTCTAGAATTTTTAGAGAATGCCAGTGAATTTGGTTTCGAAGTGAGTGAAATCACTCGAGTGAGACTCGCACGTGAGTTTGTATTTTAGAGAATAGGACTACTGCTCAATATGACAGTGAGCCCAAAACACCAGTTTGGAATACAATTACACTGGATTTCTCACTGTTATTATGTTTTGCCGTATATTCTTGCTGTACAGTTCCCGGCTTAGAATAGGGTCACACTCAATCTTCCCACGGGTGTCGTCAAGGCGACAAATGGTTCTCCTGTGTATATTAAGATCGTTACTGCGATCACCAATCCGCCTTTTTCTTAACGTCCTCGAAAAAGCTGGGGTCCGCAGTGAGAAGAATAAAAGGAGGTGCACGAAAAGGTTGATGAATGTGAGTGAGGCTAGTGAGGTATGTCAGGATCGCGCAAAGTGGCGATCCATCGTCTCTGCCTACCCCTCTGGGACCAAGGCGAGAGCATTATGTATGTATGTACTAATCCACCTGCTACTTGTAATAGTGGTGATTATGTCAATTCCCCCAATGGATAGCCCACCAAAAGTGGAAAGCTATTGGGGGGGCTTGTGTAAGATGTGGTAAGGTAAGCTCGACACGCGTGCCAACAATTTGCAATATGTTGCAAAAACTGTCAAAAAATATGCAAAGGTGCCATATTACCCGTTTTCTAACTGCATATCTGTATCTCCTCACTAGAAACGTGACCACGAGGCAAAAAAAGTGCGCGGGAGGGGAGCGCTGTGAATGAAAATCGACACGCGCGAGATTGAAGTAAACAAGTTATATACCCGTTCTACCTATATCTATATCCGTGATAACTACCATTCAAAAGGCAAGTACTTCTTGTTGTTAAATTCATGATTTTTTTAAGTATAATTATTCTATCAACAATATTAATGAAATTTCCTCTCCACCGTCTGTTTTTTCCATGTAGAATGTATCTTTAAGCAGATAATGTGAGCTACAGTTTTCCTTACAGAGTATCCACAAATGGGCTCCTTTTGATGTTTACTACTAAAGTCCCTTTGATGTAATAAACAACAGATATAAACCACTATAAACACGAGTTAACTCGAAAACAATTTCACGAGACTCCGACATTATAACGCGGGACATATTCCGGGGCAAGTTTACCTCTAGGAAAATGTTTGGAGATATTTATTGACAAGGCTGAATCTCAGCGGGCCTGCGAGGGCGGGGGTAGCGCGCCGAGGGGATGATAGAAAAAGCAGAGCCTTAATAGAAACCCTTTATCAAACTCTGACAGACGCCGCCCGAGTCTCAAATAATTTCCGAGCCCGGAGGAGTTGGGTATTTTAGCTGCAACTTTTAGAACGTTAACACCTTGAATAGCTGTTTATTAGCCCACTGCCTGCTGCTACACAGTTTCATGTTACTTTTCCCACGGTAAAAGTTTACCGGCTCATATACTAGAGCAGAGAATTCTACTAATATTATAAACTACCTGTGCCCGTGACTCCGCTCGCGGGAACTACAGAATCCGTTCCCATTCCCGCTCCCGCTCCCACAACCACACTCACTCCCCTTTTCCCACGCCCATTCCCACTCCCAGCTCCAAATGTAGTCCAAAGTCATCGCAATTTGAATAGTACGGAATTACTATTATTTGCAATATATTGCATACCAACCTTACCTACTAATGTATTTGAAAACTAAAAATGTTCATAACTTTTTATTGAGTACACCAATTGCGATGAAATAAAGACTAAATTAAGTTACGAGTAAGTAAGCCCCATGTTTCTTTGAAAAGTCCACCAAAATCCGTTCAGTAGTTAAGTGATGCGTGCACAAACTCACAGACAAAAAATCCAAGAATGATTGAAATGTGCTCTATTACTTATCCTTAGACCCCCTAATATTTTTTTTGCAAATATCTTCAACGTACAGACACGCGATGTTTACGATTTTATTTATTAAAAGATGTGAAAGTTTGGATATTTAGATGTTTGGACGTTTGTTAGTCAATCACGCTTCAACCACAAGACGGATCGTGATAAAACTTCGCACATATATAGTTTAGGTCCTGGAATAGGACATAGGATAGTTTTTTTCCTGAAAAAACATCTCATTCCCACGGGAAATACATAATAATTTGTGTAGTTAAGTTGTCGACGCGGATGAAGTCGCGGGCAACAGCTAGTATTGAATATCACTACGTAAAGAAGCGACACTTAATTCCTCCGCGCCGCCCGCCGGTATAAAGTTACTACGCCAGCTCGGTTTCGATCACCGACAAGAGATCTATATGTTAGTTAGAGAGAGACACTCACGTCGTTCACGTATAACGTCGTCCCTCTCTCGATCGACTGTGAGGGAGCAGGCAGTAACCCAATAAAAATATCCACCTGTATCCTAATCGAGGCTTTAAGCCAATAACTTTTCATCATCATCAGCCTAAATACGTCCACTGCTGGACATAGGCCTCCCCAATAGAATACCACTTTTGGTAAGTTATCCATTGGGGGATTTGCCATAATCACCACGCTTGGCAGGCGGATTGGTGATCGCAGTAATGATCTTAACATACACACACAGGAGAACGCTGCTACCCGTCTCTGGTGCAATCCCTTAGTCGCCTTGACGACACCCACGGGAAAGATAAGAGTGGCAGTGGCGTATTCTAAGCCGGGAACCACACGGCATAACTTTTCATCATCATCATCATCAGGTTATTTTCGTCTACACTGCAGGAGCACAATCTCTCATCTGCCGGAGACAGACGGAGGACTTGGCCTACACTCCCCACGCTGGCCAGACGGGTTGGGGAGGCATAACTTTTACTAGACTATTATTCTCCGCGTACGACAAGCTTTTTACTGAAGTAAAATTCGTGAACTAATTCACGTTATTGCTAGAGTTTTTGTTAGGTGTCCATATTTCAGCCCGGAGTGGCGAGACACTATCGGAAATTCAGCAATAACCCGTTTTTGTTCGAAACCCTAACCCGGAAACTATATTTATTAAGCTTCCAGCGAGTTGGGAACTAGAACATCCATTCATTAGTTTTTGCACATGCGTGAATAAATTTCATCGATTTGCAAGTGTGCGTCACACTAGCTCACTCGTTTCTGTTAAAATAACTGGCTGGTAATATACTGATGGTTTATTGTTCACAATCATTAGTAATGATTGCTGTGTGGTTTCCGGTAGAGTAGAAGGAATAGGACCACTCCAACTCTTCCCGTGGATGTCGTACAAGGCGACTAAGGGGATACATTATAAAACATCAATCAGGCCTCCCCAACCCGTCTGGCCAGCGCGGGGAGTGTAGGCCGAATCCTCCGTCTGTCTCCGGCAGATGAGAGAGGGTTGTGCTCCTGCAGTGGAGACAAAAATAACCTGATGATGATGTATTATTTTGCATTAAAATTATAGATTTTGAACTTAAATAGATCAAAAGATACAAGGGTATATTGAAGTCGTGTTGAAGTGACGTCACCCCATCTAAGACATTTTAAATTAAGGCATGTACTTAAATTCTGATCACCCCCGACTTGACCTTGGAATATATACTATTTCTTACCTATAGATCAGTTTTTATACTTAAATAGATCGTGAGATACAAGAGAGTATAAAGGGGATATACGGGGGGGGGGGGGACGACGACGACGACGAAGACGACGACACCAGCTTCTTCAACATAAAAACCCCCCTGTATCTTTTGATTTATTTAAGTACACAATATGAAATTTGAGTACAAAATGGTACATATAGCGTACTATATCCTGCCTGAAACCTGCCTATAAGTATGTGTTTGAGGTGGCGAAATTTGTAAAGAAGCACTTATACTTATTTAATACCGCAAAAGATGTATTCCCCAAGAATACCAGGAACCCAAACAGGTTAGCTCTTGATCTTGTCCCAAAGACCGCTCGTTATCAGAAAAATTGTCGGTGTATGTGCTTGTCAGTTTATAATAAAATACCTGCCCTTATATAAAGGATTTACCATATAACAGATTCCAAATATCTCTTATTAATTGGCTTTTGGTTCACACATTTTATTCTGTATAAGTATTCTTGGAGCATGGGGTCGGATGACGTTTGGCAATACTTAAATTATTTATTTTGACTATACTTTTTTACTTTGACATTTCAGCGTTGTTAATGTTTATTGTAATGAATAATTGTATAAATTTGCATGCTATTGATAATGGCTGAATTAGTGTTACTTTAGGCTAATTTTAACATCTGGCATTTGTACCAATTTAAGAGCAAATAAACGATTTCTTTCTTTCTTTCTGAAATTCGATTTTGTGCGCGCTAGAGTGACGCACACGATTTGCACAGGATCACGCCTCCTAATAGCGATGCTAAATCGCTGCCATTATGTATCATTTCATCACAGAGGCCCACGCTCGTAACAGAGCTGCTGAAAAGACAACGAAGAACACAAAACAAAATGACACAGTAACGAGACAAAGTAATTAATGTAAATAAAAAATAACATGCAAAAATAATAACAATTGACATATTATAATGACAAATAATACTAATTTATATATAATTTTATTAATTTAATTTGCAGTGTAATGAATTCAGAATAAAGGCTATTTTTATTTTATTTTATTTTATATATGTCTCATTTCCTCGACAAAGTGTAGTCACCCTGCAACATTGGAGTATCTAAGTAGGTAAGACAAGTATTTCATCATAAATCATCACCCAGAATACGTCCACTGCTGAACACAAGCCATAGCCATATAATGCCACTTTTAGTGGGATATCCATTGAGATACATGCAACAGTCACCACGCTGGGCAGGCGGATTGGTAATCGCAGTAATGATCTTAACATAGACACTTATCACACACACATTGCCGTGTGGTTTCCGGTAGAGTAGAATAGGACCACTCCAACTCTTCCCGTGGATGTCGTACAAGGCGACTGAGGGAATCTATACATATAATAATACATATAATAAAAGAGTAGAAAAAACAAAAGAAAAGCGAATCTGTACATTAAAGTTAAAAAAAAAATGTCACTGCCCGGACATTACTGAAGACCAGTAGAGTCCAAAAATATAATTAAAAAATTTCTTATCTGTCTGTATGTATGTATGTACGGGCTTATCTTGGAAACTGCTGAACAGAATTTGACGGCGTTTTCAGTGTTTAATAGCTTTGAGTTCGGGCCTCATACTGGTATAAGTCATATCTCAATAAAATGTCAGGATGCTGATATACAAGTTGACCTCTCATTTCATATCATTTGTATGAAAGTGTAGTTCAACATTACTGGTCGATGCAAGAACTTGACAGAAAGTGACAGAGATGTTTTAAAGCTCATTTATAGATTTATTTTTGCTGATGTATTTCAGGTATTTCCACAAGTCTCGATACAAAAAGTTCGCTATTCGATAATTAGTGGCCCTGTATTAGACCGGTGATCGTCGACAATGTCAATATCGAAGCTGTTCAGGAGTACGTCTGCCTAGGACAGACAATATAGTTGGGTAGGATCAATTTCAAAAGCTGACAGAAGAATCCAGTTAGGGTGAGCAGTATTCGGAAAACTGCGTCAAGTCTTTACGTCACCTATTCCACAATGTTTAAAGACAAAAATCTTTAATCAGTGCGTCCTGCCTGTCATGATTACAGCGCGGAGACGTGGACACTGATGGTGGGCCTGATCCACAAGATTCAAGTGGCTCTGCGAGCTATAGAGAGGGCAATGCTCGGGGTCTCTATGAGGGATATGATTCGTAATGAGGAGATCCGATGAATAACGAATGTGACCGACATAGCCGAAAGAATTAGTAAGCTGAAATAGCAGGATACATCTGTCGTAGTACCGAACGGCCGTTGGGGCAGACGGGTTCTAGAGTGGGACGCGACGTCCCACGCGCAGGGTGGGACGCCCTGCCGCCAGGTGTATGGACGACCTGAACAAGCGGCTGGATCTGTAGGGCGTTGTGGCATTCATTGGGGAAGGCATGTCCAGCAGTTTGACAGACATTTTGTTGTACAGTTAATTGGATATGCAACATAGGAAGGGAATAGGAGGGGAAGGAAGTCGGATGGAAAAGAATAGAGGGATTAGGGTAAGAGAGGAAAGATGAGGGGGCAGTGGTAAATAAAGGGTGTAGGAAGGGGTGGGTTAAGGGAAGAGGGAGAGGTAGGAGTAGGGAGAAGGAAGGGGTGGGGGAAAGGGTTTTCAACGATGTGGGAAGGGGATGGAGAAGGAAAGAAAGAAAGGGTATGGAAAGGACAAATTGGAGGGGGGGGGGGGGGAAGGAAAGATCTCCTAATTTGCACAATATTAAAATATAATTTTTTTTATTGATTATATGATAATCTTTTAATTCATGATAAATGTAAATGTCAACTTTATTTAAAATAAAAAGCGGCCAAGTGCGAGTCGGACTCGCCCATGAAGGGTTCCGTAGCAGCAAGTAACATAATATAAAAGTTATTGTAGTTCGTTGTAACTTTAATCGATGTTTTAATAATAGTATTGTGGTTTACGATTTATGACGTATTAAAAAAAACTACTTACTAGATCTCTTTCAAACCAATTTTCGGTGGAAGTTTGCATGGCAATGTACATCATATATTTTTTTTAGTTTTATCATTCTCTTATTTTAGAAGTTACAGGGGGGGACACACATTTTACCACTTTGGAAGTGTCTCTCGCGCAAACTATTCAGTTTAGAAAAAAATGATATTAGAAACCTCAATATCATTTTTGAAGACCTATCCACACGTATGGGTTTGATAAAAAAAAAATTTTTGAGTTTCAGTTCTAAGTATGTACCCCCAAAATTTAATGTTTTTTTTCTATTTTTGTGTGAAAATCTTAATGCGGTTCACAGAATACATCCACTTACCAAGTTTCAATAGTAAGTTCTTATAGTTTCGGAATAAAGTGGCTGTGACATACGGACAGACAGACAGACAGACATGACGAATCCATAAGGGTTCCGTTTTTTGCCATTATATTTGTGAAATACGGAAACCTAAAAAACTGTGGTCCAACGGGCGAAACCGCCGCCGGAACGCTAATTTTTACCCGACTTCAAAAAAGGAGGTTCTCAATTGGATAGTATGTTTTTTTTATGTATATTAATATTTTTAATGCATAACCAGATTAATAGATTTCTTTTAGGATTTAGTAACACGTAATACATAAGAATGTGTAATGTTAAGTTGTCCACGCGGACTAAGTCGCGGGCAACAGCTAGTACATTATAAAACATCAATCTGGCCTCCCCAGGGCGGGGAGTGTAGGCCAAATCCTCCGTCTGTCTCCGGCAGATGAGAGAGGGTTGTGTTCCTGCAGTGGAAACAAAAATAACCTGATGATAGACACATAGGAGAACGCTGCTGCCCGTCCCTGGCCTTGACGACACCTACAGGAAAGATAGGAGTGGCCCTATTCTAAGCCGGGAACCACAAGACAAGCTATTTTGTAATATTTTCCCCCGAGCAGGGCTCATTAGCAGCCAATAGCGGCTCATTTCCAAGTTATCGCCGTTCGTGATCGCGACTCGTAACCTGCAAGGTTTATTTCTACACAATCTTACCTTGACATCGACGGTATAACTTATACACTTTGGGTTTTATTGACGTTAAATATGGTGGAGACAACGATCTCTATGTACTACTAGATGGATCGTTCAAAATAATTGCTCTGTTCCACGCAAGTAGCCACAACTCTTTCACATTCACTTTGAAACTTGTGCAGTTACTACTCAGAACATTTAATTATTTTCTAAATATTGACATTATTTAACCGTAGCGTCAATATTGAGTAATAATTAAATGTTCTGAGTAGTAACTGCACAAGTTTAATTGTTAATGTGAAAGAGTTGTGGCTACTTGCGTGGAACAGAGCGATTGTTTGGAACGCTCCATCTAGTAGTACATAGAGATCGTTGGGTGGAGAGTTTATGCTTCTTGCTTTGTACTTGGCGAGTTATTTAGAGTCGGCAGTTATTTGAGGTTCGCATGAGTAAAAGTAAATTACCACCATCGTTGCCCAAATTTTCCACAGTAATAACAAATAGGTAATCTAGTCCAACTTCTCAAAAAATTAGCTACAAAATTAAATGCAAGCTAAATTGAATCTGCGTAGGGCGGCTGGCAGAGACTGGATGAGAAGAACCGAGGATCGGGTTCAGTGGCGTGCCTTGGGAGAGGCCTATGTCCAGTAGTGGGCTCTTACAGGCTGATGATGATGATGATAATGAATCCTAAGCTCATGGAAGAATGTTACGCTGAATTGCTAAATCACGCACATATTGAATGCCCTACGCGATTTGCCTAGGGTTGGTACCTACGCTTTCGGATTGTAGAGCGGTACGGGAATTTACTAAACTGTGGTAACCAATTGGCCCTGTATTCTTTTATACCTTAAGCACCCTTAAAGTATAGGTAGCTGGTAGACGTTGGATCGCGCAAAGTGGCTATACATCGTCTCTGCCTACCCCTCTTGGGACCAGGGTGTGAGCATTATGTATGTATGTAAGAACTCTTAAGTGCGAAATGAGGCCTGCCACAATTTAGTTTAAATTCCAAGTAGAACAGAACCTACCTCTTTCTATTCCTCTAAAATAGAGTCTATAATTGTAGAGCAACAAAAGGATAATTTAACTTTCTATATAGATACAGCAAATCCGACGATGAACAAGGGTGACCGACATAGCCGAAAGAATTAGTAAACTGAAGTGGCAGTGGGCGGGTCACATATGTCGCAGAACCGACGGCCGTTAAGGCAGACGGGTTCTGGAGAGGAGACCGCGGATCGGCACGCGCAGGGTGGACCGACGACCTGAAGAAGGTGGCCGGAAGCGGCTGGGACCGGGTGTGGTGGCGTTCATTGGGGAAGGTCTATGTCCAGCAGTGGGCGTCTAATAGGGCTGATATGATATAGGTACTTATATCCTAACAAAAAGGACAGTTGTACGCTGTCAGAATAACCGTTCTACCTGCATGTAAATTGAAATAAAAGTTGTTCTACCGCCGGCGTCGGGCGGCAGCTTGTCAAATAACTACCCTTTCATAATGCATGAACTAGCAAACTTGGCGCTCGCCTTGGGCAAAGTTGGACGACACGTCGAGCCGTCATGAATATCACTCTACCACTACAGGTAGGTATTAGAGGCATTAGGATATCGTACAACTTTGCCCGGCGTGTTCCGCGATGGAGCCCGTTGATAAGTAGAAAGTTCAATACGTCGAGGGTTTCGTTAACCTCGTCGTAGAAGAAGTGGTATTTGATTAGCCTCAGATGTTTTGAAAAGGAAACCGGATGTCTTGAATTAAATTATCTACTTTGTAACGTGACGCCGTTATTAGACGACCTCCGTGGCGGAACGGGTAGCTCTCGTACTGCCACGCCGGAGGCTGCGGGTTCGAATCCCGCTAGGGGCAAATGTTCGTATGATGAATATGAATGTTTGTACCCTAGTCTTGGATATATTTATTTATTATTTAAGTATGTGTATCCGTTATCTAGTAACCATAGGACAAGCTCTGCCTAGTTTGGGACTGGATAATTGGTGTGAATGTCTGACATATTTATTTATTGGACGCCGTTCGAGGCTTAGAATAGGGCCACCCCTATCTTTCCCGTGGGTGTCGTCAAGTCGACTAAGAGATTGCACCAGGGACGGGCAGCAGCGTTCTCCTGTGTGTGTATGTTAAGATCATGACTGCGATCACCAATCCGCCTGCCAAGCGTGGTGATTATGGCAAATCCCCCAATGTACATCTAACCAAAGTTCTATTGGGGAGGCCTATGTCCAGCAGTGGACGTAGTTAAGCTGATGATGAACGAGACGCTAATACGGCTTATAATCTTTGTGATCCCTTTTTTACTCTACTTTCATCATCAGCTCTGTGACTTCACTGCTGGACATAGGCCTTCCCAAATGAACATCACCACATTATAAGTATCATTGCTGCTCATGCGGGAATTTTGTCCATAATGCCCACGCTGGCCAGGCGTGTTGACCATCGCAGTACTAGGCTTCGCATCGGTGACGCTGCGGCCCGCCACCGGTCGGCAGTATTTATAACCTAGTGAATGGATACCGCCGTCGGTCGCCAGGGTCTCGTTGATCAATAAGGAGGGTCCACCGAGTGCAGGTGAGGTTGGTATTTGGAGCATCAGATGTTTTTGCACCCCTTGTGCAACTCAACCAAAACAAAATACTAACTCCTAATACCCCTCTTTCCTCTATTCTACTGTGTGTTTTAGTCTTTATCAACGATCTCTATGTACTTACTAGATGGAGCGTTCCAAACAATCGCTCTGCTCCACGCAACTGGGTCTCCATGAGCCGCAACTCGTTCACATTCACTTTGACACGTGTGCAGTTAATACGCAGAACGTTTAAATTTTACTAAATATTTACGCTATTTACGTGTACGACGCGTTGGGGAGGCCTGATTGATGTTTTATAATGTATTCCCTTAGTCGCCTTGTACGACATCCACGGGAAGAGTTGGAGTGGTCCTATTCTACTCTACCGGAAACCACACGGCAACTGGTGCGATAAAAGATGTGAATCGGTGCAAATCCAATAGAAAACGATTCAAAGATTGCAGGTGCCATATAAGAAATGTATATGTCGCAGGGTCCTGGTTCCGCCGAAAGTGTGGGCTCCCAAATTGAGTTTAACGCCGTTACAAAGTTAACACGTTTACTAGCTTCATTGACACAGCATGAAATTACACTACATCATTAAGTAACGATTTTAGAAGGCAGACGATCCGTCCGTGTAGTGCCTGCGCTCCGCACGCGTATCGAGCGAACTCCGCACGCGTATCGCATATCGTATAGCGAACACTGTCTCGAGTCTGCGCCTGCGCCCGCCCTAGCCAGCGCGTGCTCGCGACGCTCGCCGAACGGCGCGCCGAGCACACACTGTGCCTCCAAATCAGCTCCTCTTTTATTATTTCGCCGACATATATTTTGTGGCGAAACAATTCTTGAACAATATATTTGTTAGAAGAGTTTCAATGACAGTAAAAAAGTGGTTTAACTCCAACCGGCGTCGGTGTCACATCGTCTTTAACTTCGGCCGGAGCAATCAAGTTCTTCGTTTCAGATTTTTTTTGATTTACATAATCTATTCTGCAAGTCGGACGGTTCTTTACGAGTTCGCCGGAAAAAGTTAGGGACCGGGCCGGCGGCGGAGCGGTGAGTCAATTATTTTCCGAGCTCGTAGCTCGCGGCTCGTAACTACAGCGCGCATCACACGCGCCGTTTGACGATATTAATGGGGAAGCCAAACAAATGACAGCGCAAACAGCGGGACAACACCGCGCGCCGGGCCATAGTGAAACGAGAACAGTAAGCTACTCGTATATCGTCCGACCGCAGGGCTGTGCCTTTATCTGGCTAGTCGTATAGATAAATTATTTCATCGATCTCTATGTACTACTAGATGGAGCTTTCCAAACAATCGCTCTGTTCCACGCAAGTAGCCACAACTCTTTCACATTCACTTTGAAACTTGTATACTAAATATTGACATTATTTAACCGTAGCGTCAATATTTAGTAATAATTAAATGTTCTGCGTAGTAACTGCACAAGTTTCATTGAGAATGTGAAAGAGTTGTGGCTACTTGCGTGGAACAGAGCGATTGTTTGGAACGCTCCATCTAGTAGTACATAGAGATCGTTAGTTTATATATAAAAAAAACAATGCAGTTCGATTCCTTCAATAAACACTACGTCAACTCAAATTTGGGTAAATTTTGTTTTTATCAAAATCGAGTCATCAAATCTCAAAACTGAAAAACAAAACCTTTTTTTTTCTTCTTAAAAATCAGGGAGCATAATCCTAAGCTCGGTGACCCATAGGTGACCTAGTAGTAGTGAAGAACTAGGATCTAAACTAGGATCCAAATTTGAAGAATTGTTGTTGTATCCTAAGAGCGAAGACACTACAATATCTAGATAGCATGTAGCGTGATGTACACATTTTTGTGCAGTATTTATTATCGATCGAAGTAAAGAAGAGGCGACGGCGGCGGTAGTGTGCATGCGTACAGAACACGCACACATACAAGCCGTGTTCGGTACCAATTTCTATAAACATAGCATACTGTTCTGGTTTTACTGTGTCCGGACACAGAGCACGAACTACTCCAGCGGAATAACTTATTTATCTCTTCAGCGCGCTTCTTTACGGATCCACGTTCTATCAGAGATAGGTAAATATTTACGCATTTGAAGCGCGAATACCTTTAACGGCATACATGAATAAATAAATATCTCAGACATTCACAGCAATTATCCAGTACCAAACTAGGCAGAGTATGTGCTATGGTTACTAGATAACGGATAGAATTTATATACTTAAATAAGTATATAAACATCCAAGACTTGGGTACAAACATTCATATTCATCACACGAACATTTGCCCCTAGCGGGATTCGAACCCGCAACCTCCGGCGTCGCAGTCCGAGAGCTACCCGTTCCGCCACGGAGGTCGTCATACATGAGTAAATACTGCAAGAGTCGTACTAGACGACCATTGCTTTTGGTGGGCAGTCCATTGGGGGATTTGCCTTAAGCACCGCGCTTGGCAGGCGGATCGGTGATCGCAGTAATGATCGCCTTGACGACACCCACGGGATGATTGGGGGGGGGGGGGGGCTATCTAACCCAGGAACCACATAGAGAGAGAGTAGGTGCGGTGTGTATTCGACTTACGCGATATTTATGATCGTACGTGAAAGACGGTGTAACGATAGAAACAGCATTCCGTTTATCAATCAACAAGGAATGCTTTTCATTTGTTTCCAAAACAGCAGTTGTTGTACCGCTGTCCGCAGCCTGCCGCTGCGGACGGCACGGGTCGGATGATGGATCGCGCGGAGTGCGGAGAGAGGAGTGCGGACGCACCGCGCGTGATGAATGCGTCGCGAACGTCGCGCGTGTTTGTACGCGTCCCGAGCGACGCCGTACGTCGTATGATTGATAGCCGCGTCGGCCGCCCCGCCGCGCCGGCCGCCCCGCCGCGCCGGCCGCCCCGGGACGCAAATGAGCAATATTACGGCCGGATTAGTGAAAAGCTACATCCGATTTCGTTGACAAATATCCGAATTGTCAACATTGGTAACATATGCTTATGCCTTTGAGAGTTCAGCATGGGAACTGTTATTTGAAGTCTTCTGTTTGATGCAAATTTTGATGCCAATGTAACGTTACGTTTATAGAACGTCTGTCGAGGAAGCTTTCAGTATCATCATCATGTCAGCCTTTAGACGTCCACTGCTGGACATAGGCCTTCCCCAATGAACGCCATCACACCCGGTACTCCACCCTCCTCTTCCAGCCGCTTCCGGCCACTTTCTTTAGGTCGTCGGTCCATCTACTTTCAGTATGTAAAACATCGATCTAAGAAAGAACCAAGCGGCAACAATGTTATTCTCAAGTCCAACTCTTCCCGTGGATGTCGTACAAGGCGACTAAGGGAATACATTATAAAACATCAATCAGGCTTCCCCAACCCGTCTGGCCAGCGCGGGGAGTATAGGCCAAATCCTCCGTCTGTCTCTGGCAGATGAGAGAGGGTTGTGCTCCTGCAGTGGAGGCAAAAATAACCTGATGATGATGGAACAAGTCAAGCGTATAATTACGCGGCTATCATCAGAATCATTGCTATTATTACGACCAAATTCTTTTGAAATTGAAACCCTTTAACAATTTCTGGTAAGAAATACTAACAGTCTTAACAGATAAGGAAGGGTACTTGTAGGTGCAATCTGGGGAGAAGGGTATAAATGTAATACAGAATATAACAGGCACACGAGTTGATCTGAGTCCTCAGAGTGGGGTAACTCTTTCTCAAAGTAAAATGAACCTCAAACGTCTAATATATAGTGGCTAAAATGTATTGTGAGCTACATAAACGTACTGTACACACGGTGCACTGCATAAGGACGAAGGCTATACGCAGGCTTTGTTCCACGTTGGTACAGTCGCAGTGCGCTGTGTAATGCCTTATATGCAGGGGCAGCCTTAGGGAGGTACAGTGGGTGTTTCAAGGAGTGGAAGGCAACGATGGATCGCCTGGATAAAAAATGTGAATCATGTTCATCGTTATATACAAATTAATCACGAATAAGCAATTGCATATTGGGTTTAGGGCACATGGAGATCTCGCACCACCTAAAAACTAAACACCGAAAATCTGCGTTGTAGAGAGTAATTAAGAGAAAAGTTTAAAGAAATAAGCATATTAACAGTAGCTAGTCAATTCATTTTAGATAATAGTTTATGTCAGAAAAAATGTATCTCTCTTTTTGAGGCACTGTGACAATAACAGTTATAATACAAGAAATAAAAATAAACTTGTTTTACCAGGGTTAAGACTAAGTAAGGTCAGTAAATCGTTCACGGGGCAATGTATACGCTTCTACAACAAACTACCAGAGGAAATCTTAAATATGACGGACAGAAAGTTTAAGATTCACATTAAAAAACAACTTTGTAAGAAAGCCTATTATAAAGTAAACGATTATTTGAATGACAAAGATGCCTGGTCTAATTCTAAATCTTTATTAATTGTATGCAAACTTGATTTTTAAAAGATGTGTTGCGTGAAGTTTGTTGCGCCGTTTCTTCTTCACAGCGCTAACACCTAGGAAGCGGTAGTCGATAAAAAAAATGACGTGTATAAATGTACCAAGTGAACTCATATGCAATAAATGATTTTGACTTTGACTAGGTAGTCCCACTACTGCTTAGCGTGGCAGGAACGTGGTTATTATGTGGCAAGGCACGCACCCCCGCCCCGGCAGTAAAATCACAGAAATCAAAGCGAGTCGGGTAAGTTTATACACACGTAGTAAACCATCCACGCTCTCGAACAACCGTAAACCGTTTGTCGAAGACGTTGTTATAATATTCCGATGTCTTTGTTTGATAGTCCCGAGGTTCCTTGTAATATATTGTTAGGTGGTAACAACATCACTTCATAGAATATACTTACTCGTACATAAGCACGTGCCGCGTGGTTTCCGGTAGAGTAGAATAGGACCACTCCAACTCTTCCCGTGGATGTCGTACAAGGCGACTGAGGGAATACATTATAAAACATCAATCAGGCCTCCCCAACCCGTCTGGCCAGCGCGGGGAGTGTAGGCCAAATCCTCCGTCCGTCTCCGGCAGATGAGAGAGGGTTGTGCTCCTGCAGTGGAGACAAAAATAACCTGAAGATGATGACATAAGCACTATGTGTAGCCGAGTGATTCCCGGCTTAGAATAAAGCCACCCCCAATCAATCTTCTTGTGGGTTTCGCCAATTTGAATGACCAGGGACGGAGAGCAGCGTTCTCCTGTGTAAATTAAGATCATTACTGCGATCACCAAAACGCCTGCCAAGCGTGGTGGTTATGGCAAATCCTGTAATGGACAGCCCACCAAAAGTAGCACTCTATTTGGGAGGCTTGTGTTCAGCAGTGGACGTATTTCAGCTGATGATGTGTATTAAATTATAAGGTGAGGGGGGGGGAGGGGGAGAGTGAGGGGGGGGGGGTAATTAGACAACTGGCACGTTCCTCCGAGGGTCATTCGACTCGGAGAAACGTACGTACTTGTCTTATTTCCAAACTTGCATTTTCTCCTGAGCGGTCATCTTCATCATATCAGCCTTGAATCTACCACTGCTGAACATAGGCCTTCCCCAATGAACCAGGCCCGGTGCACCGCCCTCCGCATCCAGCCGCTTCCGGCCACCTTCTTCTGATCGTCGGTCCACCGACGTCCCACACTGTGGTCTTCACTCCGAAACTCGTTGACCCCAACGGCTGTCGGTACGCGACAGATGTGGCCGACGATCTCTATGTACTACTAGATGGAGCGTTCCAAACAATCGCTCTGTTCCACGCAAGTAGCCACAACTCTTTCACATTCACAATGAAACTTGTGCAGTTACTACGCAGAACATTTAATTATTACTAAATATTGACGCTACGGTTAAATTATGTCAATATTTATTTAATAATTAAATGTTTTGAGTAGTAACTGCACAAGTTTCAAAGTGAATGTGAAAGAGTTGTGGCTACTTGCATGGAACAGAGCGATTGTTTGGAACGCTCTATCTAGTAGTACATAGAGATCGTTGGATGTGGCCTCCCACTGCCACCTCAGATTGCTAATTGCTATGTCGGTTCGTCGGATCTCCTAATCACTAACCATATCCCTCAAACAAACCCCGCGCATAGCCCGCTCCATTATAGCTTTCCAAATGCTATTGCTATGCGGCCTCCGTGGCGGAAGGGGCAACTTCGGACTGCCACGCCGGAGGTTGCGGGTTCGAATCCCGCTAGGGGCAAATGTTCGTATGATGAATATGAATGTTTGTACCCAAGTCTTGGATGTTTATATATTTATTTAAGTATGTTTATCCGTTATCTAGTAACCATAGCACAGGCTCCGCCTAATTTGGGACTGGATAATTGGTGTGAATGTCTGACATATTATATTATTATATATTATATTCATTTTACTGTCATTATTTGGATTTAACTCAAAATAACAAGTAATTAAAAGCAAGTTTGAACACAAAACTCACCTCTCACCAAATAGATCACAGACAAAAGTGGGCAATTGAACTGTACTCGAAGAGATTGGTCCTCGAAAAGGGCAAGGTCGGGATTAATGGGAGCGATCATTGATACCCGCCGCCCTTCGCGGGGGGCGGGCGGCGACACGGCGCTGACGCGGGGGAATGAATTCTTATTGGGGGGCAATAACGATGATTTTTCACCACTATAATATTTTGATTTTAAGTTATATTGAAAATTATATATTAAATAGGTTGTTTATTATCATCATCAGCCTAAATACGTCCACTGCTGGACATAGGCCTCCCTAGTAGAATACCACTTTTGGTAAGTTGTCCATTGGGGGATTTGCCATAATCACCACGCTTGGCAGGCGGATTGGTGATCGCAGTAATGATCTTAACATAAACACACAGAAGAACGCTGAGGCCCGTTCCTGGTGCAATCCCTTAGTCGCCTTGACGACACCCACGGGAATATAGGGGTGCCCTATTCTAAGCCGGGAACCACACGGCAATAAAATAATACTGATTATTTAAATACAAGAAATAAGAATAAACTTGTTTCATAAACTTAATAAGGTCAGCAAATCGTTCACGGGGCAATGTATACACTTCTACAATAAACTACCAGAGGAAATCTTAAATATGACGGACAGAAAGTTTAAGATTCACATTAAAAAACAACTTTGTAAGAAAGCCTATTATAAAATAAAAGATTATTTGAATGACAAAGATGCCTGGTACTAATGTTAATTCAATATTTATATAACTGTATCAGTACAAACTTTTGTTGCTGAAAATGTCTTGCGCCGTTTCTTTTTACAGCGCTAACACCTAGGAAGCTGTAGTGTATAAAAAATTACGTGTATTTAAATGTAGCAAGTGTACTCATGTGCAATAAAAGAATTGACTTTGAGTTGATTTTCTTCTTTGTCTTGTGGAATGATTGGGTTATCAACAGCTCAAAACACCTCAGACAAAGGATTGTACACCTTTTTCCTTGCAAAACACAAACCGCTAAGCCTAGAAAGTTGTAAATTGTATACTCTTTGCATCCAGTATTTCCACTCCTCAAAAAATTCGCCACCACCCAAAGGTTGCCTGTAAGAAATCGCGGCCGCCGTTGTACACTAAATTCATCCTTCTATGTAAGTTTTGTTTTTATAAAAAAATTTATATGTTTTGATGCACAATAAAGAATATTTGATTTGAATATTTGAATTGAAAGTTTCAATTTCGTAATTATTTTTTTTATAAAATTCTTCTCTTGAATATGCGAACGAATTTGGGAGTAATTGTTAGTAACAAGATTATTTTAAGAAGGCTGAGAATTCTAATAAAACAGCTTTACAATTTTCAAAGTTAGAGACGAGGACTTAACCAGGTCGTAACTTGGATAAACTTATTTACAGACTTAAATAACCCGGCGAAGTTGGCCTGTGAAGTTATTAAACACGGTCTAGATTAAAATCAGGTTTTGCTTGTTGAAGTTATAACAATATATACGCTTTTGGTTGAGACTTACAAACATGTTTATGTTTTAATGAAAGAAAGCTCATTAACAATAAATGCTGTTTTTTTTAATAATTAAATAAATAATGAATATCTCAGACATTCACACTAATTATCCAGTCCCAAACTAGGCAGAGCCTGTGGTATGGTTACTAGATAACGGACATACATACTTATATAAATATATAAACATCCAAGACTTGGGTACAAACATTCATATTCATCATACGAACATTTGCCCCTAGCGGGATTCGAACCCGCAACCTCCGGCGTGGCAGTCCGAGAGCTACCAGTTCCGCCGCAACTACAATAGTCAATTAAATGATTGTGGATTGTCAATCAAAGTATGATTCTACAGCAAGGCTGTACCCAAGTGATATCTCGAGTAATTTGCTCTCAAAGGCCGGTAGCTGTATTAAAGCAAACATCAAGTGATTACTAGAAATTGTGAAAATAACAAGTTACCTACCTTTTCCTTTGCATAATTGCCTCTACTGGTTGTCTGAAAGAAATCGCTTAAAGCAATAATACAGCCAACATGACAAAATATGAATAACTTTGGTTCAAGAACATTTGCGTCCTTATACTAGACATATCTACTCGTAAGTATATTATTACAAGCTGCAGCCTGGCTCCTAAATTAGGATTTCTTGTTCTATGGGTAGCCAGTCTTTCGTTGAAAATGTGAACAAGTATAATAATCAATTTCTGTTTAACTCTGTAGTAGTACAAAAACAACCTATCTTAACTTATCTTCTCTTCTCAGAGGGCCAGAGGACCTGGCGACAATACTTCGACCCTTCAGGATCTTTTGTGCCTTACCCCTGACCACTAACGGTGCCCCAAGCTGATTTGGTGGACTTCACATACGCCTCAGAATTTCTTCTTTGGCATATGCAGGTTTTTCCTTCACCGAAAAGCGTGTGGTATTATAAATAAACTGTACTTAAGTTTCGTAAAACTCATTGGTAGGGGCGGGGTTTGAACCCACGACCTCATGAACGTGAGGCGAGTGCACAACTAACCGGCTACCACGGCTCTTTTCAAAATAACCTAAATTGTACTATTTTAACTTCTAAAATTTCTAACTGTGTTTGTGCAATAAAGTGTATTGTAAAGATAATACTCTTCGCAGTGAAGTTAAGATGAATGTTGTAAATGTTTAAATAACTACAAAGTGTAAGACAGGTTTTATTGTTGTTTAGTTCCTTATGTCAAAACAACAGGGCAAATAATATGAAATACGTCTCCTTGGAAATTTTCCCAAGATTTCCGTTCGCCTGTGATTTATTGACAGAATTGCGAATTAAGATCAAAAATATTCAATAGCTTTCACAAAGAAAATATATTGCTCAAGTTCCAACGGCAACAATTTTCTTTTCTCTGAAAATAAGTGGTGCGTCTAGGTTAGATTTAGTCCTATAGAAAAACAGAAATATAATATAATGAATGATACATATATAGTTTATAGTTACATACATACAAAGTCAAAGTCAAAAGTCAAAATCATTTATTGCATATGAGTACACTTGGTACATTTATACACGTCATTTTTTTATCGACTACCGCTTCCTAGGTGTTAGCGCTGTGAAGAAGAAACGGCGCAACAAACTTCACGCAACACATCTTTTAAAAATCAAGTTTGCATACAATTAATAAAGATTTTGCGAAGCTGAATTAACATTAGTACCAGGCATCTTTGTCACACACTTATACATACATACACTTCTAATACCAAACTAGTATTTTCTCCTGTGCTCTGGAAATTAAACACCTATCGTTGTTCTGAATGTTATATTCATAAATATAACATTCAGACCGGGACCGACTTGTAGTAACAGTGAGAAAAATATAAGTAGCCCTCCTACTTACATTAGGATGAAAATATCCCACTATTACGTAAGTAGCCGCCCCCATTATAAATGGTGTCGCCTACAACTGATTTAGTAGCCGGGCACATTATTACGTAGTGTGGTTACTTAGTAATGTGGCCGGCTACTGAATCAGTTGTAGGCAACACCATTTATAATGGAGGCGGCTACTTACGTAATAATGGGATATTTTTATCCTTATGTAAGTAGGAGGGCTACTTATTTATTTCTCTGTGAAGTTTTCTGTCCCCGTGGGAATCGAATCCACTACCTCGGTGCTTGAGTCCAATGACTAAGCCACTAAGCCAAGGAGGCGGTCTATCAAAAATGTTATTCAAACTAAAAAAAAAACTATATTAATAAAACAAACAGGAAAAAAATCATGACCAACTATACTGCAGAGGAAAAATAGAATAGGAGCACGTAGTAGGCCGTCCTTTAGTTGAGAGGAAACTTCTGTATAGGATTTATGTAGAGGTGTCGGGAAGGGAATCCCAGGGATTAACCTTAGAAACTTTTGTTTCGCGAACAAGAAATATACCAGAGAGATAAGATTACATTTTATAAACGGGCTTAAGGTCACAACGCGTATGGAAAACAAAGATACACGTCTAACACTCGGCATTATTATGGAAATATGGCTTTCCCGCTTCCATTCCACACAATTCGTCCCATGTCAGCTTAGCGATAATAACCGCCCCAGATTAGCCGCCTTAAGAAGTGGGCGGGATCCGACGTCGCACGATCGCGAACAGTAATATTTTATTGTTATTGGCCCAATATTACAGCGCACTTCTGATTACATCTCCGAAACGCTCCCATGGTTTTTGACTTGTTGTTATGTAACTTGCTTTCGTTCAGCGTAAAGGTGAGCCTACTATAAGACAAGAAAGCCTACTATACGAGTAAGTTAGATGACTACTTAAATGATAAAAGTCCATGGAGTGCTTGATGGGTCAGCATAGGTAGACTTAATGGTTGTAATGAATAAGATAAATCAAAGGTAGGGCCCTGTGCCGTTGGGTTTGTTGCCACTTCTTCCCCTCGGTTATACAGGTGGAAGTGGAGTAGTTTTAGGCAGAATTTGACGTCAAAAAGAGAATTCCAATTTTGAAAATAAATATTTTGATTTTGATTTTGGTAGCTTTGTTTCGTAGTCAGTCAAAATACGTCCACTGTTGAACATGACCGACCCAAACAGAATTCCTCTTTTGGTGGGCTGTCTAATGGGGGGACTGTTGATCGCAGTACTTGAGAGTGTGCCTTGACGATACCCACGTGAAGAATGGGGGTGGTCTTCTAAGATTCTAAGCCCGGAATCACACAACTAATGACAGTAGAAGTGTGTTTCTTTTGTCATGAATTGCAAGAATGGTTGTTGTATAAACGGCAGTTACAATAATGATTTCTAGTATGTAAATGAAATAACGGAAGAACCGGATTGCGCAACATCGAGCTGTTTTATTCAGTAGTTCAACTGAGAGTACGTAATGACCAGTAAAAATAAACTAGTAGACCAATAGAAATGTGGAATTCGTTCTAGCGGTACCGGAAGTAAGTCTATATATATATCATAGTAGTAAATATATATATATATTTATTATAAATGGGTTTGCGCTTGACCTCAATCTCACCTGATGATGAGGCCTAAGGTGGAGCGCGCTTACCCAGAAGATGCCTGTTCACTCTTCCTTTCAAAAGATCCAAATTGTACTTGTCCGGAAATAATAAATGCTGGTAGGGAGTTCCATTCCTTAGCAGTTCGCATCATGAAAGAGGAAGCAAAACGCTTCGTGCGAGAGCGTGGTATGTCTACTCTACTACATGAGGATGAAGGCCCTCACCACGTATGGTAGTCCGTTGATGGAAGGGGGATGGGGGAATCAAATCGTGTAATTCCTGGGCACACTCTCCAAAATGTAACCTGTAGAATACCGAAAGGCAGGCTACACTGCGACGATGTTTAATGCCCTGTAACTTGGTATTTACCAGAGCGTCGTCACCTATGAGCCTTCGGGCACCGCGCTCAACCGCGTTCAGAGCAGCCAGCTGATACTTGGCAGAGCCGTCCCAAGGGTGACTGCAGTACTCCATACACGACCGCAGTTGTGCTTGATAGAGGTTGAGAAGCTGGGGTACTCCGGATCCTAGATTTGACCGCAGCTGCCACGGACATAATCCCATACCAAAGCCTGCTCATAGACACTCCTTTCGATGAAAATGGCTTATAATGAATACAGCGTAAATCGCAAGTTGAATATGATTTGAAGTTTGTTATCTTTCGTTCAGCGCTTGGTCTCAAGTAATCCAAAGTAATGACAACAAAACTTTGGAGAGTTCGCAACTTAAAGTTTAATGTTTGTACCTTAAATGAATTATTCGTTTTAAAAGATTATCTTGCAGAAGTAACAACATTTGAGATTAGAAGATTTGAGAAAGGTGCTTATAATATTCCGTCGCCAGCAGTTATCTGAGTGGATGTTATTTGTAAAGTTGTCTCCTTCAGATTGCGGCTCGCAACCTCTTGTTCCGTGCCTTATCGTTCGCCAACAATGCCTCCGTAAGTCGCGACAACAGCCCCCATTGTGGAATTATCGCCAATTTATACAGAGTGGCTCTCAACATTGCCTGAACATCATTGTGCGGTGGTTAACAAGGCTTTAACAGTGTTCGTACTTATACATGACCTAATTATAGGTATACAACGAAAAACAACAGCAACATCAAGTGCAAACTAAAAATATCATTCAGCAGAGGAATAAAGTAAAATCAACTAAGTGTCGTGTGGTGGTTTTGCCGTGTGGTTTCCGGTAGAGTAGAATAGGACCACTCCAACTCTCCTCGTGGATGTCGTACAAGGCGACTGAGGGAATACATTATAAAACATCAATCAGGCCTCCCCAACCCGTCTGGCCAGCGCGGGGAGTGTAGGCCAAATCCTCCGTCTGTTTCCGGCAGATGAGAGAGGGTTGTGCTCCTGCAGTGGAGAGACAAAAATAACCTGATGATGAACTAAGTGTGAGAACCATGGCAGCCATTATAAATATGGTTGTAGATTTAAATATCGTAAGGAAACCGGCATATGCGACAGAAGAAAATTCTAAGGCGTATGTGTAGTTCAACAAATCGGCTTGAGGCATCGTTGGTGGACAGGGGTTTGGCATAAAATCCTGAAGGGTCGAAGTATCGAAGGTTTCCTGGCCCAATAAGAAGATAAGAGAAACCACGTGTACACAGCGCTCAAGAAAAGGGGATTTTGAGTGACAGTTACATCGCCCTAATACTTTACCATGACAACTGTGATCATGTATCTCGGGGACTCGAGACGTCAGAGGCACATTTATGAAAGAATACACTCGGATAATATTGTCTCTAGCCAGAAGAGGGTTAACATAACAGCGGGAAGTTGGAAGCCGCTCGCGATTCTAATGGGACATCTTTGATCCGAGCCCCAATGGCTTCTGAAGTATACGACCTCAAACCGTAACTTTATAAGCCAACTTGATATTTGATATATTGAACTTATAAGACTTCGAATATCGGTAACCAATTCCAATATCGGTTGAGAGTATTAAACTTACTACCTACATGTATGCAGAGATTAATTCAAATTGTATTGTATTATTTCCTTTGTTCTCGATAGGTAGGTATAAAGCCTTACTCAAACTACTGCCTCAGCGAGCGTCTGGATACTTTCGCATTTTCATACTGACCTCTTTAATTAGAAGTGGACTGAATTTTTTTCTTATTACATATACTATACGAACTAAATAAAACGCCTGCAATTCAAAAACATACACTAGACTTCATAGATTTTTGACGTTATGATCTATCTGGATTCGGATGCCCGGACTTCTAAAATCATTGGTGTAAGTAGACGCACGCAAATTCATACAAACTCAGTTAGCAGAGTTTATCCGTTCCAATCCGAACGCGTCGCTGAAACATTGGTTTGGATAAGTTCTTATACATTGTTGACTTTATGATCTATCTGAATTCCGATGCCCCAGTCGGATAAGTTGCAGCAGTTTCGACTTGTGGACATTGGTGTGAGTTAATGTTTGCGAACGCATACAAATTTATTTCTCTCTTCTTTCTGAATTCGGACACCTTGAAGTACTGGTTTGGATAAGGCTTTTTAGAGATTGTTGACTTTATGATCCGTCTGCTTTTGCACGCCCTAGTCGCATAAGTTGCATCAGATTCGAATATTCTAATTATAATAATAAATATGTAGGGACATTTAACACACGGCCACCTGATCCCAAACTAGGCAGAGCCTGTAATATGGGTATCAGACAGCTGATATACATACATAAGTACATAATATAATATATAAATAACATCCAGTCACAAGGCAAACACAAGTGCTCATCACACGAATGTTTGCCCTGGGCGGGATTCGAACCCGCGACCCCGAGCTTCGCAGGCAAGTGTACTACCGACTAGGCTACGGGGCCGACGATTAGATGCAAGCGAGTTCATTCAAACTCATTTGTTAAAAATTCATTAGCAGAGTTCACCTGTCCGAATACTGACGTCTCGCTGAATGGTTTGAATAAGCCTTAATTTCATTTCATACTCATGGTTACGGAAGTGTCAACGAACGTGGATATAACAAGACAGAGGTCTCCCATCCAGTACCTTTGTCGCGACAGCTAAGCGAGGCCCGACACCGAAACGGCGGGTCCCTCCGAGGCCCATTCAGCCCTGTCTGCCCGTGACATAAGGAGACGATTTGTCTTCCGGCTGTCCGCACAAAAACTACCCCACTTTTTCCCAACTTAACTTCTGGGAACGAAAACCAATTTACTAAGGTTACGAGTTTGGCGTTCACTAGGTACCAGTCAGCCAGGTTATGAAGACGCGTCAAAGGTGGAGCGGGGTTAATTAGGCGAGTTGTTTTCCTCAAGGAAACGGGGCACGAAAATAAATATATGTAGGTAGATATAGCTGTGTCTGTATTCTACACGTTAATGAGCACAGTAGCTGAATGTACTGGGAGATAAGACAGAGTGAATTGTTCCATTAATATCTGCAGAGCTGTGGAGTTAGGCTGTACACAGTATATGAATGTTTGAAAAGAAACCCCGTTTACTTGCGTTTATCTCATTTTAATGAGTTAAGCATGTTAATGGTATTTTTACTGCTTTCTCATTTAAAAGCCGCTTAATATTTACTGTTGACCTGGGTCAAATCAAGATTGATTTATTTACCTTTTTAGAGTCTTCGTCAAAATATATGCCCTTGTCATAATCATATCAGACCTAAGACGTCCTTTGCTGGACATAGGCCAACGCCAATACATCTGGTTCCTGCACGCAGCCCTTTCCGGTCACCTTCTTCAGCCAGGAATAGTAGGGCCGGGAACTGGGGGCCTTGGTATGCCCATAATAGCCACGATGCGGTCGCCAGAGCCTCGTTGGTCAATCAGCAGTGTGTACCACGTGCAGGTGAGGTTGGCATTTGGAGCACCGGAAGTCCTGGCGCTCCTTTGTACCTCAAGCCCCATTAGAACCTTGTAATAGAGTGTTTGTACATCTGTCCCCCATATAACTCGAAACTACTGAACCAATTAGGCAGAAAAAAATTGGCTTTTGGTTCACACATTTTACTCTGTAAAAGAATTCTTGGAGCATAGGGTCGGATGACGTTTGGCAATACTTAAATTATTTATTTTGACTGTACTTTTTAAACTTTGACATTTCAATGTTGTTAATGTTTATCGTTATGAATAATTTAATTGTATAAATTTGCATGCTATTTATAATGGCTAAATTGGTGTTACTTTAGGCTAATTTTAACATCTGGCATTTGTACCAATTTAAGAGCAAATAAATGATTTCTTTCTTAAATGTTGAAAATTATGTAAAATGCTCCACTCGTTCTCTCAAATCGCTTACATGTCATTGTATGCTTTATATTGTTACTGTGTTTTTTTTTAGAATAGAATATTCATTTATTGGCTGCAACAAAACCAATACAGTGCCACATTAGATATAAACAGAAATAATACAAAGCTACAACTAAGAGTCGGGTGCACACGCCGGGATCACGTCACACGGCTTGTCGGACGATAATTTAATATTACATTCGCTTGCACGAGTAGCAGAAACAACGAGAGGAACCTATCCGACAAACCGGGAGTAGAACCAAGGCGTGCGACCGACCTGTAGGGGAGGGGGCAACAGTGCAGTGAGGCAACACTGTAGTAGACACAGTATGTGAGCTGCAGCAGCAAACAGGCCCCAGCTCAGCATACTGCTTTGCCTGTGAGGGCAGAGCACTGATTTTCAGCTGAGACCTAACAGCGTTGGATAACCGAACATTTCAACAGGGATGTACTTTTAATAAACAGTTTAAATAAGAAACAAAATACGATGTAAAGAAAAGAAAAATAAATACTAATTAAATAAGTGTCATGTGATGAATATGATAGATCAGTATTAGAAAAATAAGTAACTAACCTGAAATAAGTGTAGTGTGTGCAGTGATAAAGTAGGTATTATGGCAAACTGGTGTTAGTTCTATCGTTACGCACTAATCATCAATATGTGTATAAGTAAGTACACTAAGATCGAATAGGTTCGGGTTAAGTTCCCACCCTATTGGTACTAAGCTCAATTTAGGGAATAAACAAAACTCTATGTCACTGTAATTTTGCATTAACCTTTCGGTTCTATAAGTAGTTGAATTAAGTCTTATTTCTGTTGAATAAAACGTCATTGTCCATATTTTCCTCTTTCCCCTGTCCAGTAAAGTAGCCTAATAGGAACCCATTGTGTTAAATGTTGGGGGTTCGTTCCGATTCGTTTAGTTACTTGCTCTACGTAGAGCCGTCCGACCGCAATAACCGGCCGGATGGCTCTAACTTTTCCCGTCACTGCGGCGCGCACGGCCTCGTGTAGATTTCATTACCACGCGTCTTCAGTTTAACTACACAATTGAATCGGGTTTACAGGCGGAAAATGGCGCGTTTGGTGGTGACTTGACTCCTACTCTACAGGTCAAAGTTTACTTAACACGTATCTTGGCTAAGTTATAGTTTGCATTTATGTATACCGTGATAAGTCGTCGACTTAGTCAATCAGTCGACGCTTATTTCGTCAACTGAGCTACATTTAAGATTAAAATTTAAATCGTGTTTTTTTTATCCTGGTCACGGCACAATATGTATATACCGAAATGTTGGCGATTGTAAATTTCAAATATCTTCAGAATCTACAAGTTTGAAATTTATTTGAGTAATAAAAAGTGAGTTGAGTGAGTTCTGGATTGGAGACCGCGGATCGGCACTCGCAGGGTGGGACGCCCCGCCGCCAGGTGGACCGACGACCTAAAGAAGGTGGCCGGTAGCGGCTGGATGCGGAGGGCGGAGGACCGGGTGTGGTGGCGTTCGTTGGGGAAGGCCTATGTCCAGCAGTGGATTTCTAGGGGCTGACATGATGAAACGATAGTGGAACCTTGTCACGTTAACTATAGGTAAATATTCCTTCAACATAAAAACAGTCACACATCCTTTAATGTCTGCTTTACAGCTATGACCTTTTTCAACAATAAAAAAAGGGACCGGAAGCAGCTGTATACGCTGGGCGAATCTGGTGGGGCAGTCATTGAGAAAGGCCTATATCCAGCAGCGGACGACTAAGAGCTGACATGATGATGATGATGAATAACTTTATTGTCGTTTCCTATCGTAGTGATGTCATGACATTCCCGCCTCCTCACCATTTTCCCCCCGCAACTCCTCTAAGCGAGGATCAACGGAGGTAACTGCAAAGACACCTACCAGTGAAGGTAGGGCAAGTCCCAGGTCATGAATTTACGCTACCTTGGGCCCCAGACAAATTTAATTAAAGAAGTAAAGAGTCAAAGTAGGAAGAGAGTTCCCACTTCCCCTCTAGCAAATGGGAGTGTAGCAATGAAACGATGACCAGAGTGGTCAGGTTGGGGGCTTGGGGGGTTTGGTGTGGCCAAGATAAGCCTGGCCACCTAGGTTGAACACCACGGACGTATTAGCGCCTTTGTGACGCAGTGAGCTGTGACGGAGTAGCAGAAGGCTGCTTCGTATAGTAGTGCCAATAGTAATGACGTCATGACAGTGTTGTTTATGCCATTGCTTCAGGCCGCGTCGCGTGATGGCGCATGGAGAGCGCGCGCCCGGCGAGGTGGTGCCG
The DNA here is from genome assembly GCA_947086405.1 of Esperia sulphurella. Classification (NCBI taxonomy): domain Eukaryota; kingdom Metazoa; phylum Arthropoda; class Insecta; order Lepidoptera; family Oecophoridae; genus Esperia; species Esperia sulphurella. The sequence goes on from OX352258.1 coordinate 19,148,956, forward strand.
GCTGCGCGCGCTGGCGGCCGCGCCGACGCTGCTCGTGCTGTTGCCGCTGCTCCTGCCGCTGCTGGCGCCGCTGCCCGCCGCGCGCGCCGCCCCGCGGTACTCATCGCGCATCGTGCACACGCATGCAGGTAACTACCTCATACGTACTGCTATGCAGATTGTGAAAAGAAAGTAAGGAATAAAAAATAATGTATAAATAATACATATAGTGTTTGCATTTGAATTTATTTATTTAATCTTTAGGTACATAAATTACACTTAGACATGTCATCACAAAAATTGATTACAGTTTTTATTATAAAATTAATCAATAAAATCATGTCAGTACAATGTCAAAATGAGTAAAATTAATTACAAAATAAAAATAATTCATGTAGATTACAAATGTCAGTATAAAAAATTATTAACAAAATAATTTCATAAATATATAAATAATAAATCAATTACAGATACTATATCAATTGGTACAAATATTAAAATGTCAAAATAATACAGTCATACATCAAATACTTATCAAACTAAGAGTGAAAGAAGAGTGACAAAAAAAATACAGACGAATGTGGAAAGAACTACAGCTAGAGGTCGTCCTAGGAGGACGTTCAAGGATCAAATTGGTAACGTCCTCAAAAAGGCTGGGGTCCGCAGTGAGAAGAATAAATGGAGGTGCATGAAAAGGTTGACGAATGTGAGTGAGGCTAGTGAGGCGCATCAGGATCGCGCAAAGTGGCGATCCATCGTCTCTGGTCTCTGCCTACCCCTCTGGGACCATGGCGTGAGCATTATGTATGTATGTACCAATCCGCCTGCTACTTGTAATAGTGGTGATTATGTCAATTCCCCCAATGGATAGCCCACCAAAAGAAAAATAGCTATGTGGGGGGGGGGGGGGGGGTGCTTGTGTTCAGTATTTTGGCTGATGATGATATAAGTACAAACACTAAGTATAAGTACAAACACCGCCAGAAATTGGTCTCAAAAAAAATACCTCAATTTTTTTTCTCTACATGTGGGTAATGTAGAGAAAAAAATTGGAGGTATTTTTTTTGAGACCCATTTCTGGCGGAATTATTGTATGTATATTTCATTCCAGATTAATAGTCCTATGAAAACAAACGCATTTGCGTCTCGAAAACAAAATACACAATAGATGGTGTTCCTAAGTGGACTGCAAAGTTTACATGGTAATACAAACCTGTTTTTGCTGCTGGTGACCCTTTCATGTATATGTTACCGAGACGTAAATAGCGTTGGTTTTCATAGGACTATTAATCTGGAATGAAATATATATTTTTTGGAGAGATGAATAAATGATTTATTTATTATTCTTGTATTAAAAAAAATGCCTAATAGACTAAGCGACATTTTGATTTGTTTGTAGTATGTTGGTTAAGTAACCATTTTTGATGAGAGAAATGAGATCTTAGTGCGCTCGTATGGAGAAGAAGATCTTGGTCAAATAAACTTTATTTTTCAGAGAATGGCTTTAGGATGCCGATTTGCATTTAAATCCATTCCATTACTCACGGCATTATAGGTATGGAAATGTACCGCAAACCTCAAAACCGCACTAAACATAATCCTCAGGTGTTGTTTGCTGATCAGCCTCGGACCCGCTCAGACCGGGGTCGCGGCGGAGTTTAATTCCGAGGGGATCCCGGGACAATCCAATCAGGTCCCGGCTAAGGGAAGCAATCCCGGAACATCGCGGCCAAATGACGTCGTTCATTTTGTATAAAGGCTTCGTACCATTTGCGGGTGGATCGATTTAATTATTGTTTGCGATCTGAGGTTAAGGAATTTGAGGCAATCGTTGCCAAGGAGCGAGCTTGACTCTGTGCTCAAATGAACAATCTCTGGGTGAAGTGAGCCTTCATATAATATCTGCCCTTAGACGGCCACTGCTAGACTTACTTTACTAGCCTTCTCCGACGCCACCACGCTAGCTCCTCCGCTGTCCTTCCTCAGTTCGTCGGTCCATCTACCGACGGAGCATCTCTATTTCAGCTTGCTCATCCTTTCGTTAATCAAGCCGTGTGGTTTCCGGTATAGTAGAATAGGCCCACTCCAACTCTTCCCGTGGATGTCGTACAAGGCGACTAAGGGAGTACATTATAAAACATCAATCAGGCCTCCCCAACCCGTCTGGCCAGCGCGGGGAGTGTAGGCCAAATCCTCCGTCTGTCTCCGGCAGATGAGAGAGGGTTGTGCTCCTGCAATGGAGACAAAAATAACCTGATGATGATGAATCCTTTCGGCTATGTCGATGACCTTCGTTCTTCGTCGGATCTCCTCATTACGAATAATATCCCTCAAACAAACCCCGAGCATAGCCCTCTCCATAGCTCGCTGAGCGACTTGAAACTTGTGGATCAGGCCCACCGTCAGTGTCCACGTTTCTGTACCGTAGGTCATGACAGGCAGAAAGTGAGTGTAATTATTGTAAAGTAGAAATTATTATTGTAGGACCTGATCCGAAATAGGTTAGAAATGTAATGAATAATTAATTGAGGTTATAGGATACCGAGGCACCCCGTTCTAGAAAGGTACTTTCTATGCATTATGTATGATTAAAAGGAAAGTATCTATAACTCCATACAGATTCGTTCACTACCTTGTTACTTGGTGATAGAGTCCTCTGAAGGGTGACTAAATGAGACTGATGTCATACCCCCAGCACTACAGATAAGTGTGTGTGCGTGCGTTAATAGTAAAGAGCTGCTGCACCCAGCGCACAAACATAGCAATCGAGACAGGGACAACGTTATACGACAACAACATTAGTGCTTCTCTTTCTAACGTTTAATGTCATACTCTAGCTGTCGGTCGATAGCGGGCTGAGTCTAGTAACTTTGTATTGGCAGGCGGCGCGCGTACTGCCAGCTGTGCTCTATTATAAGTGTCGCCTTCTTGGTGTAGTAATGGTTGGTTGTGCACTCGCCTCACGTTCATGAGGTCGTGGGTTCAAACCCCGCCCGTACCAATGAGTTTTACGAAACTTAAGTACAGTTTATTTATAATAGTTACCACAGGTTTTTCGGTGAAGGAAAACATCGTAAGGAAGCCTGCATATGCCAAAGAAGAAATTCTAAGGCGTATGTGAAGTCCACCAAATCGGCTTGGGGCACCGTTGGTGGTCAGGGGTTTGGCACAAACGATCTTGAAGGGTCACCAGGTCTTCTTGGTGAGAAGATAAGATAACTGACTAGTGACTCTCATTTAATATAATATTACTTTCTATGTAGGCGTGCTCCTACAGGGATATTTTTGTATGTGTGTGTATGCTTTATTGTACCAAAACCAAAATAGGAATAACATTGTGTACAAGTGCATAATTATCGATCACGTGGATCTTGAACATTTCGGTTTGGTGTCAGAGATATGCTATGGGTACTCAGTGGAGGTGGATTTTGCAGGAGCGATTCGCGGCATAATAGTGGAGCCGGCGTCGCGGCGACTGGAGCCGGTGGAGGCGTTCCGCGGCGTGCCGTACGGCGGCGCGCCCGCGCGGCTCGCGCCGCCGCCGCCCGCGCCCGCCTGGCCCGGCACCAGGCTGGCAGACGCCTTCGCGCCCGTCTGCCCGCAGCGCTACCCAGACATATCCAACAGGTTAAACTACAACTTACTTACAATTTATGTTCAGTGAAACCTTTACTGGTTTCGAGATATGACCGATTTTTTAAATATAAATAAGGCCAAAAACTTATAGAAACCGGTAACATACAGGAAAAAATTTCTACACTACAAAAACCGGTAAAACTTCACATTCTAGTCTATCCCCAGTTTCGTTTTCTATTCCGGATAGGGACAGACATCTTATTTTATTTAATTATTTTAAGAAAACTGACAGCTATTATAACTAAGTACATTACAGATATAGCAAAAAAGAGCAAATTAAAAGTTTCCACTTCTAGACATAAATTAAATAAAAAATTAACATTCTTTAAACTAATAATAAAAGTAGAATAGGACCACCCTAACTCTTCCCGTAGTAGAATAGGACCACCCTAACTCTTCCCGTGGATGTCGTACAAGGCGACTGAGGGAATACATTATAAAACATCAATCAGGCCTCCCCAACCCGTCTGGCCAGCGCGGGGAGTGTAGGCTAAATCCTCCGTCAGTCTCCGGCAGATGAGAGAGGGTTGTGCTCCTGCAATGCAGACAAAAATAACCTGAGATGATGAATAAACTAATGGTTCAAATATATAAAAAAAAAATACATACATACACAATACAAGCAGCAAACTACAACTGAAATCAACACTAATAAAGACAAATTGATTAAAATAAATACATTATAAATACAACAAAGGAATATTTCTTAATACTAGCTCTAACGAAAGAATTTAGCACTTAGAATTTGCTTCAATCTAGGAATGCTCATCCAGAATAAATCTAAGTCATACTGCCACACTGTATTATTGACAGTCGCACATGCTCACCACATAAGAGAGTTCAACTAACTCTAGTAGGAGAGTAACTTTGTATAAGTTGTTCTTGTCTAGATGTAGACATGTGAGAATTGTCACATGCTGTTCAATTCCCACATTAACAAGTATTATTTATTATGCATAGATAGTGGAAGCGATCTACATAAATAATCTTAAAGATCTACAGAAATCATCCTGAATTCCAAATGCTTCAACAGGTGTAGTTAAAAGCAGCTCACGGCAGAAACAAATGTACGCCACTTAGGGTAGTAGATGCCTCACATCACGACCGAAGTTAATCTTTTCCTCCGTTCGTAATCCGACAACAGTGGGCTTACAAGTTCTCTGACCGGAGTAATAAATGCCCACGGTGCTTAGTTCACACAAAACATCATACCTACATGGGATTTGCTACATTGCCTTCAATCATCCGCCAAGATTTATAAAACTATGAAGGACTAGCTGGTGCCCGCGACTTCGTCTGCGCAGGATAAGTATTTCGAGTAGCTTATATTAGCGTGGCGTAGAAAAGAATTAACATTATGACATTAAAATTATAATTTTATGGCGCACGCCAGAATAGCTCGCAGATGGTAGATTTTTTCCTACTTACTTGATATTTTGGACAATTTACACAATATATTTATAAATTGTAGCCTATGTGTTATTCTGACGTATAAGTTATATTACTGTAAAGTTTCATTAAAATCCATTCAGTCATTTTTACGTGAAAGAGTAACAAATATCCATCCATACTTACAAACTTTCGCGTTTATAATATTAGTAGGATAAATACGCGTCATAGTGACATATTCACACATTAAAGTTGAAGCCTTGATTCACGCCGCTGTCGCTGGTAGTGGTTATCCAAAATACGGACTGAGGTCTAGATCAGGGATTCCCAAACTATTTTGGGCAACAAACCCCTTTTCCAAAATGAACTGGTAATTCAGACCCCCATAGCCAAAATACTTTAAAAATCCTGCCTCCAGTTTTATTCTTATTGATTCAAAATACTAATATTGAACGAACTTGTACACGCTTATCGACATGTTGTTTTTTAAAAGTACAACAATGATAAATATGATATATGATATTCTTTATTGCACAACTTAGAACTAAATACAGTAATAAATGGTGTGTACAAAGGTGAGCTTATCTCTAAAAGAGATCTCTTCCAGCCAACCTTACAGGGTGTGAGACAAGGCAGTAAGTACGAGGGTAAATATTAGTAGGAAGTATCATTAAGTTAACTAAAATTGACATAAAAATAACATTGTACTGTAACTAAATTGATTTGATTTGATTTAGTCATTTATAACAAGTTGGCACACGTAACACAACTTATACAGTATCTTGAAAGTTTCAAATAAGAACTTGTGTTAATTAATAAGTTTTCGTTTATGCCGACCCCTGGGAAGCCGATCTCGACCCCAAGGGGTCGGTATCGACCACTTTGGGAATCCCTGGTCGGGACTGCTACTGAAGACGCACTTAAAGCACCATTGTTAATCTGTACCAGCTGGTAATTCTGAGTGTTTTTCAGGAGTGCAGCTCTGGCGAAGATGCCACTGGGGCTGTACAACGAGCTGAAGGCCACTATTCCTCTTCTCGCCAACCAGAGCGAAGACTGCCTCTACCTCAACATCTACGTGCCCGGTAGCGGTGAGTCGTCAATTCTGCTTGATTTTGTACAGATATTGATCTGGCAAAAACCAAAGCCGCCAACAGACACCTTATCTTATCTTATCTTTTAATAGGGGGCCAGGCATACCCGGCGACACGTCGACCCTGTGGGATCTTTTGTGTCAGCCCCTTTGTCTATGCTTTGCTTCCGTCCCCCACGTAGTGCATAAGATCACAAGGTAGACACAAATCTCAATGAAGCTCTGGCGTATTTCCGATCCGGTCCAGTCAACACCCACAAACTGGCCAGGCACCCCCACGTGTGGTTACCCCCAGTGGGTAACCACATTTCTCGACCGCATCAAATGATAAACTCACCCTCTTGTGAACATGAAGCATAGTTATTTTTGTCTCCACTGCAGGAGCACAACCCTCTCCCATCTGCCGGAGACAGACGGAGGATTCGGCCTACACTCCCCGCGCTGGCCAGACGGGCTGGGGAGGCCTGATTGATGTTTTATAATGTATTCCCTCAGTCGCCTTGTACGACATCCACGGGAAGAGTTGGAGTGGTCCTATTCTACTCTACCGGAAACCACACGGCATATTACAGAACGCAGCCCCTAATTAGTTTACGGACGAAATCCGAAGGATCTGTTCCAATTAACACCCCATGCTGCCGCTTCTATTTTGTACGTACGATAGCTACTGCAGGACTGGGAAGGGTTTCTCGCTACTGTCCTATGTATGTCTATTGGAATGGGCTGCCGGTTTACGCATGATATATGTATACATGTAGGCGCCCGCGGCGTGGAGGCGCCGTACGGCGTGGTGGTGTGGGTGGGCGGCGCGGCGCACGAGTGGGGCGCGCCGGCCGCGCTGGACGCCGGCGCGGCCGTGCTCGCCGCGCGCGCGCACCTGCTCGTCGTCACGCTCAGCTATAGGATAGGTATACTAGGTACGTACCGACCAACACACACACAGTACATAACCTGCCGAACGTCGATCACCGACTCCTAAACAAGGACTGCCTTGGCGTCCGCTTACTATGTTATTTGTTTGGAGCTCAACTCACGTTCCTGATCACGATCTAGTGCTGGTATAATCCTGGCTGTTGATCCGATATGCTCGTGTCTGCCGAAGGTTACTTGACGTCCGGCTCCCGCTCGGACCCGGCGAGCTCGGCGGGCGGCGCGGGCGTGCTGGACGCGGCGGCCGCGCTGCGCTGGGTGCGGCGCAACATCGCGGCGTTCGGCGGCGACCCCGCGCGCACCACGCTGGCCGCCGCGCGCGCCGGCGCCGCGCTCGCCAACGCCCTGCTCATGCTGCCGGAAGCCAAAGGTACCCCAAACGCCATTGAACTACTCGGAGGACATAATATAAGATTACAAAGATCTAATGCTCATCTGAACCCTCAAAGAACCTGCACAGGAGTCTGCTAGACTTAGTTTAATGTCTGTGAGTCGGTCTCTCGGTACTATCAACTAGACATGCTATTGTGCACGAATGAGAGGAAGTAACTATGAACCTAAGACCTATATTACTTCTTTGTTTGGCACTGTATATTTCATTCCAGATTAATAGTCCTATGAAAACCAACGCTATTTACGTCTCGGTAACATATACATGAAAGGGTCACCAGCAGCAAAAATAGGTTTGTATTACCAAGTAAACTTTGCGGTCCACTTAGGAACACCATCTATTGTGTATTTTGTTTTCGAGACGCAAATGCGTTTGTTTTCATAGGACTATTAATCTGGAATGAAATATAGATAAACTTGTCTGCACCGGGTGCGACTGAAAATCAGCGCCCAGCACCTTACTTGGTCTAGGCATATGCTGAGTCGTTTGCCCTTTTGCTGCCACGGCACATGCATACTATTTTAACTATGTTAAAAATTTTCTATTGTTTTCTCTAGTTCCTATAATTTTTTTTTCCTTTTTCTTGCTTTGTTGGTTTTTTCTTTGTGTGTGCCAATTGTGGTAGTAAATAAATGTCTTTTCTTTTTTTCTATCCTAACATAAAATAAATTATAAATAAGTGCGTTTTAAGCAACGGTTGTATCCGATGGAAAAATATGCCATAATCTATTGTATCTGAAAATAAATAGACAATTTCTTAAGAGAAAATAACCAAGTCGACCACTGTCATGGAAGCACCAGCTGGTAGCTGCCCTTCCATTTAAAATAAAATATAATTCGTATCTAGCCGCTCGTATCTCTCGAGCGAGGCTAGTCATGATTAATATGAGAAGTACAAAGTACTGTTTAGTATCCTGGCCTGTTTCGTCCAGGTCTGGTGTCGCGCGTGCTGCTGCTGAGCGGCTCGGCGCTCAGCCCGGGCGCGCTGGCCCCCGACGCGGCGCTGGCGCGCGCGCACGCTGCGCAGGCGCTGCACTGCTCCCGGGACAAGCACACCGACGACCACTGGTACCTACGAGTATATCTCCTCCAGGCGAACCGCATCACTGACTGCGTTCCTGCGGTAGTGTTGGGGCTGGCGATCGAAGCCCGACTCGAGTCTCGCGTCATTTGACGTGGAGAACACGCACTTATCATGTCAGCTCCTAGACGTCCCCTGCTAGATGTAGGCCTTCCTCAACACAGCTCGCTGAGCGACTTGAAGCTTTTAATAATGCCCACAGTCGATGTTCACGTCGGAGGCAGGCCGAACACATTGGTTAAAGACTTTTGCCTAGACGACGTGAAGACCTTGACTCAGTTTTTCAATGCTGCCTAGCCCAAATGGATTCTTCTGTCAGCCCTTTGCCTGTAACATCTAGGCCCGTTCATCTTCGTTAATATATTTAATACAGTGTATTGATTTCGTCGATATCAGGTTGCTCGCGTGCGTCCGGTCGCGGCCGCTGGCAGCCCTGCTGTCGGTGGAGGCTCCGCGGGCCCGCTTCCTGGCGGGCTGGGCGCCCGCGCTGCCCCTGCCCCCGCCCTCCGCGCCCCCCGCGTCCCCCGCGCCCGCCCGCGCGCTGCATGCCAGCGAGGCCTTCCTCGACTGCGCGCTGGCCGTGATCGTCACCACCACCGAGAGCTACCAGTTCTTCAGTGAAGACGACATACGGCATGGTTTTGAGGAGGAGCACAGGTCAGTGTTGCAATGAAACCTCTTTACATTTCAGGTAGTCTAGATTTGTGAACATTGTTCCCTAAAGTTTAGTTCAATTTGGTTCACACTGCACTTGTTTTTTTTAAAGAAGAAGGACTCCAATATGATTATGCATCTGCATATACTTCAGACTACCTATGCCATCACGTCATATGCTATCGATTTCATCAACCTTATCTCCTTCATCTAATTTATCTACTTCACCAATTTCATCAACATCATCAACTTCATCTACTTCATTAACTTAATCAACTTCACCATTGCCAGGAACCGCATCCTACGCACGTACGTCCGCAACGTGTACCGCTACCACCGCAACGAGATCTTCGCGGCCGTGCGCAACGAGTACACGGACTGGGAGAAGCCCATCCAGCACCCCATCAACATCCGCGACGCGACGCTGGAGGCGCTCAGCGACGCGGCCGGCGCCGCGCCCGCCGCCCGGCTCGCGCAGCTCCACGCGCGCCGCGGCGCCAGGACATACTTCGCGCACTTCGCGCACCAGACCAAGGACGCGGACTACCCGCAGGTCCGCCTATGTCTTGATCCTTGCTGGAGTCAGTTGTTGGTCCTCCGGAAGAAACGATGCTCAGTTTCCCCTGTCCTCATGAGCTGGTTGGCTTGAGTCATTTTGGCAGAGCCACAGGCTCTTATTTCAAATCTGACTATGCAGAAAAATTGTCCTGGAAATGTACTATTTTGTACTCGAAAATTAGAATTTGTACTTCAGCCGTTTAAAAGTTATCCCCTATAAAATTTTGTACGTTTACAGAATTCTGATATCTTTTGTAGTTATCGAGATATAGCCGTGGCTCTGCTGTAATGACGTCATTTTGGCAGAGCCACAAACAAACCCGAATATCTCGGAAACGGTAAGGGTTAGAGATCTGAATTTTGGATACGTGGAACACAAATTCGAGTAAAAATTTTGTACTATTAGAGAATTTTGATATCTTTTGTAGTTTCCGAGATATAGAGTGGCCTGCTGTAGTGACGTCATTTTGGCAGAGCCCCTATAACTTTTAAACGGCTGAAGTAAAAGTTCTAATTTTCGAGTACAAAATAGTACATTTCCACGACAAATTTTCTGCATGGTCAGATTTCAAATCAGAGACTGTGGCTCTGCCAAAATGACGCAAGCAGCTGGTTGATGTTGTCTCCTGGTATTACTATTTTTCTATTTCAGCTCGATCACCAATTTTTCTAATATGAGCAACTAAAATATTTATAGTTACATATAACTCAGTGGAACTACTTAAATATAACTCAGTGGAATTACTTGCATGACTCGTATTATAGAAGAACTCGCTCAGCATTCAAACTTATACTGCAGCTCTCAACTTACTGCTTACTGTAGTTAGTCCTACTTCCTACTTATACTATAAATGCGAAAGTTTGGATATTTGGATGTTTGTTACTCAATCACGCTTCAACCACTGGACGGATCGTGATGACACTTGGCACACATATATGTTTCTTGATTCAACTTTCGTTTCCTATAAGTTGTGACTACTAAGTAATATCCCTTTCCACGTGGCAGCGTCTCGGCAGCGTGACCGGCGAGAGCCTGCAGTACTTCCTGGGCCTGCCGCTGGTGGGCGGGTCGCCGTTCTCCCCGCACAACTACTCCCGCGGGGACGTGGCCGTGGCGGAGGCGTGCGTGTCGCTGCTGGCCGCCTTCGCCAACACCGGGGACCCCTCGCCCGCCGCCGCCCCCGCCGCCGCCCGCGCGGACCACCACCAGGAGGGGCCGGTGGCCTGGCCCAGATACGAGCTCAACACGCAGCAGTATCTCAGCATCGGTGAGCGAAAACTTTCGTGATAGATTTATATGATCACCAAACATGTTTGGCCAGAGTTGCTGGTTAGTACTGGATCCAAGCTAATTAGGATAAATTTCAAACATTAGAAAATATAATACTGATTATTTATATAGTGAAGTTGATTGTAGATAATTTATTTATTCCTATTTGGTTGTAAATTTCTATCTAATATTTTTTTCTGTACCCTCCTACTTTTGTCTACTTTTATTACCCTATGCAATAATGTTTATATATTAGAAATCTGTTAATGGCTAATGTTTAATTTATATAATACTGTATTATATATTTTTTAAATTAGCTGTAGGTTTCAGAATGAATAAATAAAATAAAATAAAATAAAATTGATCGCCAGCTTCAGGTATCCGTGGTCAGATCGGCTTTTGTCAGACTAATTTGACTACAAACACTTTTCATGCTTGGATATACTCGTATCTCTAACATAAAGTAACAAATTTAAACAAAGTCTTATTAACAACGTCTAAATGTATATTTATTTTATTTTACATTTTACATGTATTATAAACACGAAAGTTTGTATGTTTGGATATTTGGATGTTTGTTACTCAATCACGCTTCAACCACTGGATGGATCGTGATGAAACTTGGCACACATATAGGTTCGGTCCTGGAATAGGATACAGAGTAGTTATCATCCCGAAAACACCTCTCATTCCTACGGGAAATACATAATAATTTGTGATGTTAAGTTGTTCACGCGGACGAAGTCGCGGGCAACAGCTAGTCTATAATTTAGAATTCACATATTAATAACAGAGATATAAAAGAAACATTTTGTCTGTGTTATTAAAATTATGTTTAATTTTATTACTTTTCTTAGCGAGCAAATCTGCTGGTCAGATCAATCTGACAAGCCGATCTGACCACGGATACCTGCTCTCAACTTTAACAGATAAATAAAAAATGTTATATTTATTATTGTTTAAAATTGATCTCATGACATGAGGCATTTAATTGGCTATCGCTTAGTCCGGACTGAGAAATGCTAATCTGATTTGCGGCAAACTGACTTTGACCTTATAATCCTAATTACAAGAGTCCTTTTTGTTTGAGCCACAAAATTCCACGATACATTTTTGAGTGGATACTTATTGCGAAGCGCTACTCCCTACTTAGAGACAGTCAAGCTCACTTTGAAACTAACAACAGAAGAAGAAACAGAAAACTCTTTCGTCCCATTTGGTAACCAAATGTAACAGGCTACAAAATGGGAAATGTAATTTGCGTGACCGAAACCAGTTACAAAATGTGACTATTTTCGACCGATTTAGTAACAAATGAGAGAACGGCGACCCGCCCACCAGCGGCAGGCCCAGGAAGTACTGCAGAGAACTAAAGTTTTCGACATAGCTCAAAAAGTTAGTACGTCGAAGTGGCAGTGGGCTGGTCACATCTGTCGGAGAACCGATAACCGTTGGGGTAAACGAGTTCACGAGTGGAGACCGCGACTGGGCAAGCGTAGTGTGGGACGGCCCCTGGCTACATGGAGCGACGATCTGCGTAGGGCGGCTGGCAGAGACTGGATGAGAAGAGCCGAGGATCGGGTTCAGTGGCGCTATGTCCAGCAGTGGGCTCTTACAGGCTGATGATGATGATGGGAAATGTAATTTGCTTAACCGAAACCAATTACAAAATGTTTCACAAATTTCTTAAAATCTGACTTGTTACATCTGTCAGGCACGAAGCTGCGTGTGAAGAGCCACTACCGGGGCCACAAGATGGCGCTGTGGCTGCACCTCATCCCGCAGCTGCACCGGCCCGGCGCGGCCCCCAGACACCATCAGTTTCGCTCGGTGCATCCCGATATGTTTGCTGGTAAGATATTATGAACTTCAAGAAAACTAGGAAGCCTTTAACTTAATCCACATTTACGAAGAAAAAACTGCCTACGATATCTCTTTTCTAATACCAGTCTGTAAAATACAAACTCACGTGCGAGTCTCATTCGAATGACTTCACTCACTTTGAAACCTAACCATTAGATTAGACTAGATTTATTTATTTCACTTTTACATCTTAAAAATTCAATTTTACATGTCATTCTAATATGGTAAAAGGGATCGTCATAAAATAAAATAATGTATAAATTACAATGTCAACAATTCAAATAATGTCATAGTATATAACATACTATCTATGTCAGTAGGTATATAATATTAAAATAAAAATTTAAAAATACACTTGGTTAAATTATCACAAATAAAATGAAACGTCAGAGGGCCCACCAATTTCATTTTATAGAAAATTCATTTATGGAATAATGTTCATTTTCCAACAAAAGGTTTTTCAGTCGTCGGCTAACGTTTCGTCATTGGTCTCGTTACGTAGATCTGCGGGCAGGTGTTCGTAGTACGTGGGGCAGATGACACGGGTTTTTTTTGGTGGCAAGTGCAGTGCGGCGCGTTGGCATTCTGTAAAAATTCCAGAGCACTGTCGACGTGAAGTGAGTTCTTTGTTCACTTCACGTTGAAATGGACAGTGCTATCGAATGTTTACAGAATTACCAATGGATTAGGTTTCAAAGTGAGTGAAATCACTTGAGTGAGTCTCGCACGTGAGTTTGTATTTTACAGAATAGCACTACTGACAGCGATCAAAATCAGAAAATAATCTGTATCGTTTGTGAATTCCTTACGAGTAAGCAATGTACCTATGAATAGGAGTTTCACACACACATACAAACATACCTACATACATACATAATGCTCACGCCTTGGTCCCAGAGGGGTAGGCAGAGGCGATGTATCGCCACTTTGCGCAATTCAATGTCGTAAAGCGACTTTCCTTCGCCCGCTTTTCGCTCCGTGATACCCCTTGACGTGATGTGTTGCGAACGACATCGCAGTTTCTGTTTCCTCATTACTATATCGTTAGATGTAAGGGATCGTATGATATCGAGCGTTTCTTGTTAACCGCGGCCATTAGGCCCCGCTCGTCGCTGGTTCCCCTCGGTACACGGAACACCCTCATTAGGCCCCACTCGGGCTCTTCCAGCCGGCTCTAATAAATGTTGTGTAACACTATCGAGGAGCGCACGCCCCCGGCAGCGACCTGTCCCCTGGGACCGGGGCCGGCTATTGAAACTCTGACACCTATGGAAACTCGAGCTGTCGGGTTAATCGATGTAATTCACTGTAGTGTACTTCAATAGATGGTCTGCAGTGAACTGGTCACGTTAACAGTGTTAGCGGTCGAACACGAGACGTGTGGAGAGGAGACTCCATTCTGAGAACGAATGAATTGAGAATAACATGTTCAAGGGAAAGTTTTATAGATATCAACTGTATATTTTTTCAACTTTACATTTAATATATTGACGCTATAATGTCGCAATACTCATTGCGAATGTGAAAGACTTGTGGCTACTTGCGTGGAACAGAGCGATTGTTTGAAACGCTCCATCTAGTAGTACATAGAGATCGTTGCAGGACTGATACATATTCGTTGATATACGAGTAGTTTGATTTAAAATTAAAAACGTGCTGTATGAAACTGAAGCCTAGAAAAAGATGAAGTAAGCTAACGGAGTAGAGTGGGAACGTACATTTCAGTAGGCCTAATAAGTATATAGGCCTTTGTAAAGACTAATACACCTCATACCATGAAGCAGAATAATTTTTCACACCTCATAAGTCACCTCAAACTTTTTATATATTCTTTATTGCACATAAATTTTACAAAAAAGTGTAATGCATAATATAAAAGTGTAAAGAGTGGACTTATCTCTATAAGAGATCTCTTCTTCTTACCTTCGTGATTGACACTAATTGGTTATTAAATTGAATAACAGATGACTTTAAAATGTGCATCTGTTATCTAATTTAATAACCAATTAGTGTCAATCATGAAGGTAAAATCTTTGAGGTAACTTATATTTATATATATTTATATTTATTTATTTATTTAATTTCACAGCACAAGACAATTTACAAACATAAAATACAAGAAAAATTTTGGTAGTGCCAATTACGAAATTAAAACATTAAAATTTTATAAATACAAAACCAATATATGTGAACCACCTACTTACATTACTTAAATAAAAGCTTCAATACAAAAAATGTGAGTGACATGCGTGTGTGTGTGTGTGTGTGTGTGTGTGTGTGTGTGTGTGTGTGTGTGTGTGTGTGTGGTTTGATTTGTGGATTTGTAAAAAGAGTGAATGCAAATTGAAAAATGGTTACAATGACTCCTTTACTTCCTTTATATATTGGGTGCGTTTGAGGAAAAATATGTCCGCCGTTGGGAGATGCTGCTCATGAAAATCTATGCTACGATTTAATGGCGAGTTGGAGGCATAGTTGGCGCGCGCGGGCGCGTGCCCCAGCAGGCGCGGCCGGTGCCGGCGCGCGCGCGGCCCGGCGGCACGCACCCACACGCGCTCCAACAGTGCGCTACTATCTAGCCTGTTGTTCATCACGTCATATAGCATTTTTAAATCCGCGATAGTTCTTCTATCCTTTAACGACAGAAACTTATGTAGTTATGAAGTAACTTATGAGTTAACTTACTCCCCTTTTCCCACGCCCACGCCCACTCCCACTCAAATTCCTACTCGCAGCTAAAAATGTAATCCAAACTCATCGCAGTCTGAATAGTACAGAAATGCTATTATTTGCAATATATTGCAACCTTACCTACTAATGTATTTGAAAACTAAAAATGTCTATAACTTTTGATTGAGTTAGCTGATTGCGATGAAATAAAGACTAAATGTTAAGTTAAGTTAAGCCCCATGTTTTTGTAAAAAGTTCATCGAAATCCGTTCAGTAGTTTTTAAGTGATGCGTGCACAAACTCACAGACAAACACACAAACAGATAAACAGACAAAAATTCCAAAAATGATTGAAATATGTTCTATTATTTATCCTTAGACCACATTTTTTTTTTGCAAATATATACATTGTAATTTCACATTAGACTATTCATACATATACATCATCAACCTGTAACAATAAACACAAAAATATAGAAACTAATAAAGGCATCAACAAAACGGTGGTAACCGGAAGCCGGGGAACGGTTCATTATCTTCGCATCCACTTTTCCTGATATTGTGTGATGACGTGTTTTTCAGAAGGCCTAATAAACCAATAGGACTTTGTAGCAGTAGACGGAGAAAATTCAAGAAGACTCATCTATACTACAATAATATTATAAGGAGGTATAGTTTGTGAGGTTGTAGCGGGTAATCTCTGGATCTACTGAACCGATTTAAAAATGCCTTTGACCAATAGAAAGCCACGTTATTTGCGAATGTCATAGGCTATATAATTTATAAAGTTACATGGTCCACACGGACGAAGTCGCGGGCGAACGGCTAGTTAATATATAAAGTGAATAATGAAGCTGGTAATAGCATCGACGGATACAAAAACGGTGGCAACCGGGTGTGGTTCAGCGGCGCACCCACTTTCCTGATATTAATTGTCTTCCTGTGGCGTCTCGGGTTCCTTCGTAATGGCGCCGCGCTAACGGGGCGCGGCTGCGGGCGCGGAACAATGGCAGCGGGCGTAATGCAGCCGCATCGCGAGCTGGCCCACTGGCCTTTTGTCTGATACCTCGTTAGTATGAACAAGAACATGGCCACCACTTAGCCAGCAATCTGTGAAAATACGAAGACGGCGACCTCAAAATCTGTATAGATTCACGACGGCACGGCCACTCCTTCTCTAAATCGCTGACATGTCATTGGGCTCGATTCTGAAGGCACAACGTTAAAATTTGACAGCATTAAAACAGTTGCTATCCTTGTCACACAGTATTATGAAGATAAAGACGAAACCAATGTTAGCGCTGTCAAATTTTAAATGTGTGCCTTCAGAATCGGGCCCATTGTATGCGTTATATTTTTACTCTGCTAGTTCTATCGTTAACTATCAATGAGATACTGACGTTCGGATTATCTCCCGGCATCCCGCGCTTACATCGCGGAAAGTAGCACGGCGTGCCATCATGAATTGAACGATCTACAGCCGTCACTTTGATATATATAAATGCAACGTTATTAACTGAATCACATCACGAAATAAGGCAAAAAGAGCACTTGTTCATTAACTAAATTATTCTATTACCTGCTCTAATTGATTTGTAATACGGCATAAAAAAAATTACTTGGCGGATGTGCTGTTATTGAAATAAGTGATTTAAGTTTTGATGTGGTGTACGTTGTTATTTAGAGAATATCTCGGGAAAGGTCTTGGAATACGAAGTGAACCATTATGTAGAGTGAAGAATAATTATGGTTCTTCAGTTTT
This sequence comes from Esperia sulphurella, assembly GCA_947086405.1. Lineage (NCBI taxonomy): Eukaryota > Metazoa > Arthropoda > Insecta > Lepidoptera > Oecophoridae > Esperia > Esperia sulphurella. The sequence continues at coordinate 19,166,232 of OX352258.1, forward strand.
CAAATTCATTCCTTCATCATGTCAGCCATTAGACGTCCACCGCTAGACATATGCCTTCCCCAATAAACGCCTCCACACCCGGTCCTCCGCCCTCCGCATCCAGCCGCTTCCGGCCACCTTCTCCAGGTCGTCGGTTCATCTGGCGGCGGGGCGTCCCACCCTGCGCGTGCCAATCCGCGCTCTCCACTCCAGAACTCGTCTGCCCCAACGGCCGTCGGTTCTGTGGCCCGCTCAATGCCACTTCAGCTTGCTAATCCTTTCGGCTATGTGGTCACCTTCGTTCTTCGATAATGCTTCAAAAATACTGTTTCCTGTGCAAGTAAGAATAGACTTCATACCGCCACTGCACATCAACTGGGAGCGAAGCGGACGTTACCATGTTTTCTTAAGCTGTACAAACTGCGCAGTATATCCTCAAGGATGTTTTAAAATTACTCGTACTTATAAAATATTCCCTTTCAAGTGGATCTTCAAGTTTTGTTCCTATTGTCATAGAAACTTAATACTGAGGGAGAGAAAGCGTCTGTGTGAAATTCAATACAAGAAACACGTTTACCGCAACTTGGCAAACTTTTCGATAAAACTTGTGTGAAGATTATCTCGTGCTCTATAGAGTTTCTTTGTTTGCCGAGTTGGTGAAGTATGTCAAGTAACAATAGGGCTTGGCATGGGGCGGCCGGCTGGGGCGGCTGGGGCGGCTCGGGCGGACAGGGCCGCTCCGACAATCACGGGCCCTTACAGAGAGTTCTCGGGATTCGGATACATGCGCGTTTGTTAGCGCTCGCTCCGTCGGAGTAACACAGACACGGAGCCAGGGTCGTGCCGTGTGGTTTCCGGTAGAGTAGAATAGGACCACTCCAACTCTTCCCGTGGATGTCGTACAAGGCGACTAAGGGGATACATTATGAAATATCGGGAAAGAGCGGGGAGTGTAGGCCGAATCCTCCGTCTGTCTCCGGCAGATGAGAAAGGGTTGTGCTCCTGCAGTGGAGACAAAAATAACCTGATGATGATGATGGAGCCAGGGTGTTGTCTTGAAAGGGGCTTCTGATGGGGGAAGGAATGAGGGAGATGGTCAGACAGAGATAGAATATAGAACCTTTGAAGTGCATAAATACAAACTTCCAATTACGAGAATTAAGACTGGTGTCGGATACAAGTTAAACAAGATCTTTGATCTAAAGAAATATGATACTTTGCGTGGATATGTTTAAGAAGAAAAACGTTTGTTCTAAAACTCGTGATTATTTAGCTACTTACATTATTGTGGGGGAGGGGGGGGGGGGGGGGGGTTACAAGACCTACAGCATTTTTCAAAAGTAAGCAACGTACGTCGAAAACTTTCGTCATTTAAGTTTTTATCAAAATTGTAATGAAGTATCTCGAAATTTCCATAAGTTTTCCATCATTGCTGGCCTATTTTATATGTATGGTTCAAATGTTCAATTGGTTTGCGTATTTATTTGAGTAAATACGCAAACCGGACAAATAAGTCTCGCTTTTTACTGAAATTTATAATTCACTGATTTTCTATTGTACAATTGCGGAAAAAAATATGACTGCCTACTAACCTAGTTTAAGACCTACTAATTATATATGGAATGTATATCTTTCTGAATTAAATAATTTTTATTTCATTTCATTCATTAGGGTATCTGTTTTGATAGATCTCTAAAATCCCCGGTATGTCACGGCCCCTTCCCTGACTACATACCTGTTCCCTCATCCATTCATTAGGTACCGACTTCCCCCCGGCCGAGAGGTGCTGTTTACTCGTTAAACGGTCCCAGCCGGAAATGAAGTGGAACACGTCGCCTTCGTCGCATCGCTTCCTAAATCTGTTTCATTACCTTTATCTATTTAGTTTATTCTACTCCTTGCATTTAAAGTATTCTCCTCGCATCTCTTCCTATAAACAGAAGCATTTCTACTACCTGATTGTTTTGTTAACAAACTTCCTATTCAAGGCTCAGTAAATAAGTCTCTCAGTAAAGAAATCTTAGTAAGTTAAGAGAAGCTGCGATTATCAACCCAAAAGTCTGCTCACAATTTACTGAACAAGTATTTTCTTTTACGATGTTTATGATTGATGAGGAGTCCTTCCGCAGGCGATGTATTCCCGGAGCTGTACGCGACGTCGTCGGCCCTGGACGAGGACGGGGAGGTCCCCGGGGCTGAGGAGGCGCGCGGGCCCGGGGGGGAGGCGGAGGGGGAGGGGGAAGGGGAGGGGGAAGGGGAGGAGTGCGAGCCCTCCCCCTCCCCGCGGCCCGCGCTGTCCGCGCTGCCCGCACCGCGCTCCACCCCCGCTGAGGACTCGCTGAACAACCTCGACTCGCAGTATTATAGGTATGTACTTATAATTACTAATTATTTCTATTAACACATACGAGGCTTAAGCCATAGTTTGCTGCAGAATAATAAAAGGTCATGAAACTAAAGAGAACCAACTCTACATAGATGACACTTGAAATGGCAGTAGTTAAAACTGATTGCCATGGGATGGACCAGTGGAGATCACAATCAGGCAAGAAATGGCCCACACTGCTCCCTTCGGCTTTACGGAGGCTTCTGGTTAGCCCTGACAGTGCTTACGTCTGCTGGAAGACTACTCAAACCTTAGTAAGCTATTTGATATGGCAGTCGACTTAAAACTTGATGGAAAAGTGGCAGTGTCGTCGGACGGCTGAAGACTAGGGCTAGGATCTGTGGCATGATAATACAGGCCCAGATATCAGAGGCCACAGATACTGGCCAGTAACGGATGCTTTCTGGGACGCGTGAGGAATATGTATCTATTCATATTGGGTTTGTGCTAGTCCAGTGCAAGGGGAAGCTGTAATAAGAAACTGGAGTCCAGTTGGACTGGTACTTGTCTGTTGTCCCTCCAGGATTTCTATTTAAGTTCTCTGTTTCTTATGCCAAATATGGCAAAACTCCTTCAGACGTGCGATGTTCATCTCCATCGTAAAGAATTATACTCTGTTAAAGAATTTATGGACATACAATTTTGAATTTAAACTGCGACATTGTTATAAATCTCATACACGAGTTGTGTAGAATTGACATTTTGTATACTATTTTTTTATTATTTTTTGACGATCACATTTACTCTGACCTTTTACGTAAGTTAATCTATACATGTATTAAAGTTTGTAATGTGTAATAAAGAAATCTAATCTAATCTAATCATCCGTAAACATCAGCTTCCAATACCTTTGGTAGTTTACGAACGAACATGAACGACGACAGCAACGAACTGAGAAATAAATTTGTCGAGTTGGTTTCTACGTAATTCATCAATCTACGTATTATAATAACTCGACCTATTTTCTAAACGACAAAACAATACTCGTGTAAAAGCGAGCGGAAATGATCCCTCCTAATGTTTGTTCTGGCCCTTTTATTTCCCGAGGCATTCTCCACGGCTTTTAGAGTTTAATTGAAACGTAATGCCGAGCTTTAATTAAAACATAACAGCCGTGCAAATATAATGAAGTAACCACGCTTGACGTCGATCTACATGTTTTTATAAGCTCAACACGTAGTCAATAAGCTGAACAGTGTATTGTTAGCGGATAAACAAACTGTGCCCATAGATAAACGTCCCGCCCGCGCCTCGTGCCCCTATGGCTCGCAATTTCTAGAAACAAGATTGATCGCCGCGTTCCTGTGCAACGCAATCACGATAATGTGTTTACCTCCTTGTTTACCTTCCGACTTTTGTCCTTTTTTGCCTCGCAAATGTCTTATTCTGGCGCCATTCGTTCGTCTACAAAACGGCAACGATCTAAATGTACAACTAGATGGAGCGTTCCAAACAATCGCTCTGTTCCACGCAAGGAACCACATCTCGTTCACATTCACTTTGAAACCTGTGCAGTTACTACGCAGAACATTTAATTATTTACTAAATATTTACGTTAATATTTAGTAATAATTAAATGTTCTGCGTAGTAACTGCAGTGTGGTTTCCGGTAGAGTAGAATAGGACCACTCCAACTCTTCCCGTGGATGTCGTACAAGGCGACTAAGGGAATACATTATAAAACATCAATCAGGCCTCCCCAACCCGTCTGGCCAGCGCGGGGAGTGGAGGCCAAATCCTCCGTCTATCTCCGGCAGATGAGAGAGGGTTGTGCTCCTGCAGTGGAGACAAAAATAACCTGACGATTATGTAGTAACTGCATAGGTTTCAAAGTGAATGTGAACGAGTTGCGGCTCCTTGCGTGGAACAGAACGATTGTTTGGAAAGCTCCATCTAGTCTTACATAGAGATCGTTGCAAACCGGGTACTTTTCGACTGGATTGCTTCGATAATAGTAATGGATCGCTGGAACTTGGCGCAGCTTTAACCGGACTTCGCGTCTGCTGCGGAACAAATGGCAGCCGTTTCTCAAACAGCTGGAAGACCGTCTCTATTATTTTTTTGTTTGTTTTTAGATTATTAATGCTGCGAACTAACGCCGGGAATGGCTCCATTCGTATTTTCTTCTCCATTAGTCAAGACGGCTGTTATATTTGTGTGTTCGATTGAGTTTATTTTCGTGTTACTATCAGACTCCGTTATCACGAATTCTCGAAGTAAAGATTCTATTTTGAAGTATTATATTATAACATACGAGCACGAGTTAATATTATAACGTCGAAAATAAAGCTGACTGAGGTTAGCTTCTTTCAAAGATATTTTTTTATTTAGATTCTCCACAATGGGGAGTATATAATAACCTGATGATGATTCTTTATTGCACAATGTTAAAAACATACAGTTACAAATTTAGTGTACAAAGGCGAGCTTATCTCCAAAAGAGATCTCTTCCAGTCAACCTTACAGGGTGCGAGACGAGGCACTAAGAGCGAGGGGGGCAAAAAAGTGCATAATAGACTACATAATAACTAAATACCTGAACTATATATATAATAACTATAATAAACATACATAAATACATACATACCATATTATACAGAGTGAGACAGATAGTGCTCTTTTATTTTAGTTTTAAAGGATGTCACCGATACATAATAACTAAAATTATCTGCATCTGAACCTACCTGCTATTATCTCTCGTTCCGTGCGTGTGTGTCAGCTACACGGTCGCGCTGGGCGTGACGGTGGGCGCGGGCTGCTTCCTGCTGGCGCTGAACGTGCTGGTGTTCGCCGGCATCTACCTGCAGCGCGCCCGGCGCCGCGCGCGCCGCGCCCGCGGGGAGCGAGAGCGAGAGCGAGAGCGACGCCCGCACCGCCTGCGCCGAGACGGTGAGACACTCCCCCACACCAGCCTAGCAGTATAGCTAGTACGCTCACTTTCTACCTTTGAGGGGTACTTAACGATCTCTATGCACTACTAGATGGAGCGTTCCAAACAATCGCTCTGTTCCACGCAAGTAGCCACAACTCTTTTACATTCACAATGAAACTTGTGCAGTTGCTACGCAGAAAATTTAATTGTTACTAAATATTGACGCTACGGTTAAATAATGTCAATATTTAGTAAATAATTAAATGTTCTGAGTAGTAACTGCACAAGTTACACAGTGAATGTGAAAGAGTTGTGGCTACTTGCGTGGAACAGAGCGATTGTTTGGAACGCTCCATCTAGTAGTACATAGAGATCGTTGGTGGTCCTAGTCTATATCGCTAGTACCCTTAAAGGTACAATAAGAGCTTATTTGTATTTATAGTTATTCTACAGAGAGCTGAAGACTTGGTAAATGAGATGCTTTGCTAAGTTTTCAAACATATTTACAAACAATACGTAGTCAGGTTTTACGGGAGCTTGGAAAGCTTTTTAAAAACACAGAATAAAAGTTAATTAAACTATTTAATTATAATGAATTAAACCTAACATAACTAAAGAGTCAGACGTGGTAACAGAAAGACTTGTTGCACCGTACTGATGATGGCTTGACTCTCACGAAGAGGGGTCCCGCCATCGACCACCTGGACTCTGCTGAGTCGCTTGGGATAAGAGTCTGGAATGTGCTGCGTTGCAGTTCTCAGCCTCTTACTTGTATGGTACGTCCAGGTGGTGAGTGCATGACTACGTATAATATTATTGTTTGTGAACATGTTTGTAAGATCAAAGGATTATTAGCGATACAAAAGTATCACTAGTGCCCTCAAATTACTGTCTGCCTTTAAGACTAGCATTTACTTATGTAGGTACATAAAATATCGAGTAACTTTAAGTCTACCTGGGAAGTTTCTATTGCTTAGGAATAAGTCTGACGGCTAACCATCGACCTTTCAGTTCAGATAAATTCTCTTATGATAGACTTATTTTTAACTTCCTTGACAGCGGAATCCATTATAGCCAACCAATAGGAACTTGAGATAGAATGGCGAAGTTTATCGAACTGCCGACAAGTGGGGGGTGGGCCTAGCAGCCGATATCGATAGTTCGTGTTTTGTTTACGCCAAAACTTATTGGATAGTTTTCGCTAAAAGGAAACTACGAAACACCCCGTTTACATAGAAACTACTTGGAAACAACTAGTTTGTACCTCCTGCTGTTGCCCGCGACTGCGTTTGTGTGAAACGACCTCGAAATACCAATTAGGAAAATTAGTTGAAGCTGATGAAAATTTGATATGTTATACATTTTGCTATCCTGATCAAATATCTATGTCTATGGGTACATACAACCATCAAAACTGTACAGATTCCGAGTTTGAATCGATTTTGTACATGACAGTAGCAGGTCAGTTAAATAGCTTGTGGCTGCGTATGTACTGCTAATAAAAATATACTGTTGAATTTAGAACCTCCTCCTTTTTTGAAGTCGGTTAAAAATACACGAAACCCAGACCATTCGACGTATTTTTTTTCTGAATCCGAATTTCCAACAACTATTTAAATCCACATCGGTGTAAAATTGTTGTTATTGGAAATTCAGATTCAAGAAAAAACCTCGAATGGTTTTCCAATAACAAACATTTTACACCGATGTGGATGTAAATTGTTATTAGAAATTAAGCTAATTAATTAATGGTAAATTAAATTAAGCTGCGTTTCCATTTAAAATAAAATAAATTCGGATTCAGAAAAAAATACGTCAAATGGTTTTTCATATAACAACAATTTTACATCCACATCCATGTAATATTGTTGTTATTGGAAATTCGGATTGAGAAAAAAAACTTGAATGGTTTTCTGTTACTTACAGGTGTTACATTTCACAACATCACATCAATGTAAAATTGTTGTTATTGGAAATTCGGATTCAGAAAAAAAAACGTGAAATGGTCTGGATTCCGTGTCTTTTATATTAGCTGTGGAGACGCGGGACCTGGACCATTCGACGTTATTCTTTAGCTCCAAGTCTCGCTTATTTTATCAAAGAGTTTTCATTGCTGTGGTAGTTTTAATCTTGATGGCTTGCGTGGAACTGCATGCGGATTAAAGAAGTTGTAAAACAAAGTCACTAGGACCATTGTCTTGTAGAAAGTTTCACCTGTTATTTTGTTAGAAATATTACAGAATAAGTAATAGAATAAGTACAGCAGGAGGTACCCTTGCTTGTTAAATTCTTCAAATACTTACCTACAATAGACAATGTAAGCCAAATCGAATCCCGCGCATGGAAGGAAGTCAGTGTTACGCTGCACCGCTAATGGCTGGTACCTACGCTTTCGGATTGTGAAGCGGCGCGGGACTTTTCTCAAATGCGTCACATCGCTCTCGCAACATCAGACCGACTGGCCCCGGTAATCGGGGCCGCGCCTCGTAGGTATATTTTTATACATAAAATGGGGAGTGAGACAGGCCTTGCAATACTAGTATATCCATGTGACTTCTCTCTTTATTTCATTCCAAATCAATAGTCGTATGAAAACAAAGGCATTTGTGTCTCGAAAACAAAATAAATAATAGATGGTGTTCCTAAGTGGACCGCAAAGTTTACATGGTAATACAAACCTGTTTTTGCTGCTCGTGACCTTTCTTATACATTTTACTTTGATGTAAATAGCGTTTGTTTTCGTATGACTCTTGGTTTGCAATGAAATATAGTCCCAAAACTACACTAGAAGCAGTTTCTAGTATAATTTTGGGAACAAGGAGTCAGGAATTGTTTTTATGTGAGCATTATTTGGTCTAAACGATCTGCATATTGCAGGCAGCTGCAGTAGCCGCGCGGGCGCGGGGGGCGTGGAAGCCTGCGCGGGCGCAGCGGACCCCGCCGCTGGAGTCGCGTCGCCTCGCAAGAGCACGCTTAAGGTAACCATATCCTACAGCCGTGTGGTTCCCGGCTTAGAATAGGGCCACCGCCAATCTTATCTTGGGTATTTCCGGACAAGTATAATTTGGATTATTTTTTTAAAGGAAGAGTGAATAGGCATCTTCTGCATAGGCATCCTCTAACTTACCATAAGGAAGATTGAGTTCAAGCGTTGAGTTTAAAAATAAAAATAAAACTTCCCGTGGGTGTCGTCAAGGCGACTGAGGGATTGCACTAGAGTCGGGCAGCAGCGTTTTCCTGTGTATATTAAGATCATTACTGCGATTACCAATCCACCTGCCAGGCGTGGTGATTATGGAAAATCTCCCAATGGACAGCCCACCACAAGAATCCCCAGTGGGAGGCTTATGTTCAGCCGTGGACGTATTTAGGCAAATGATAAAGGACTACACGCTTTGAAGAAGAAATGCCGCGTTGCATAATTGTAGTTGGTATCTACACCTCATACCATGAATAAAATAATTTTTCGCAGCTCATAGTTTCACCTCAAAGTGTTTTCCTTCATGATTGACACTAATTAGTTATTAAATTAGATAACAGATGCACATTTTAAAATCATCTGTTATCTAATTTAATAACCAATTAGTGTCAATCATGAAGGAAAACACTTTGAGGGTAAACTACGAGCTACGAAAAATTAATTATGACATATTTACTGATAATTTCTTTATCTTCATAGATTATTGCTAATGAATAGGTTGTCTAACTTTTAAGATAATCAATTTTCAATTCAATTCAGTTATCTTTATTGCACGTAATAAATTAAAAAAAGATACAATAATAAAGTAACTTACATATGTACATCTAGGCGGTTTTGTTGCTAGAAGCGATTTCTTCCAGACAACCTTTGGGTAGAGGATAAGAATAACGGAAAAAGGTAGATAGATAGAATGCTAAATAAAAGGGCGAGGATATGAGAGTTGCGACGGAGTCTGATCGGGAGCCACTTTGGCTGATCACGATATTCGAGATGTGGTCAAACTTTCGAACCCCAAAAATGAAGCGTATACACATGTTTTGTAAACGCTCCAACTTGTTAAGCAGCTCCTCTGTAAGGTCTAAGTAGCAAATATCAGCGTAATCGAGTATGGGAGTAACAGAGACTTTCAAATTTTTCCAACGTCTAAGAGAACCCATTGAAGCAAAACTCTTACGACTCACCATCTCAACTTGAGGTTTCCAGGACAGGTTTTGTTCGATCAAGTTGTTTTGTCAGGCTTTGCAGTTAAATAAAGGATTATATTAGTTTATACTAGTAAGGGCATACCCATATAAATATATATAAGTAAAGAAAAAGTAGCACATGTCCCTCGCCATTCAGCGGGGAAATGCTGCGAGTGTCATGGGGACGTTTGGACGGGAGTCGGTACGAGGGGGGTTTGACTAATATTGTAAAAAATATTATTTTTTATTGACGTTTAATTTTGTAATTTATTTTGACATGAAATGTATAATAATTTTACTTAACTAAACTACTTGTATGTATGTATGTAAACGCTTTATTGTACCAAAAATTACAACAACAAGTAAAGAAATACATACTCATATTCATACAATTTTCAGTACCTTTGCTACATTTAAATAATAAAAAAGAAGGTCCATATCATCACTGAATGCGGCCCTGGAATGACCGGCAGAGTCTGACCTCTGCTGATAGTACGCCATGTTTACTGAGCTAATTAATTTCCTTATTTATCAATACAATCTCATATTACCACGTTTAATATAGCATCCGCTAACTAACCGTATAAATTCGAAGATTTCCTACTTATCCAAAGTTAGGTAACTTGAACTTTCCTCTTCCAATCTAACTTAGGAATCGATTTCCACAGCGCAGCAGCGAGTCAGAATTAAAGGAGAGACCGAACTGCGTCGCGCCGCCAGCAAAAAAGCGCGTCCAAATCCAGGAGATCTCGGTGTAGACGAGTTCTGAGGGTGGTGAAGTCAGCGCTGGATGGCTGGAGGAAATGGACTACTATGTTTTGTCGGTGCCGGTTGAATAGCTTGCTGTGTGTACCACTCGAATATGTAAACGATATTATAGTATCTTTATATGGAGCAAGGACTCAGATCTTCGTATAATATTATCTACCTCCTGACCAATCTACCTGAAGCTCAGTTCGCGATGCGAACAAATTCGTTGTTTATGTTTCATATCTGTTACTAGTTCACATTTTATATGGACGTTGTTTCCTCTACAGTATAGTTTATTATAACTGAGATCATGTTTCTGTTCTTGTTTGTAAGAATTTAATGTTTATATATACGTGAATGTCAATAGTTGATTACTAATCACTAGATATAGACGTTTTCCTTCCCCGAATAACATTTTCCTAGTGGTTTTTATGTCAAAAAAAATAAATTAAATATGTCAGATATTCACACCAGTTATCCAGTCCCAAACTAGGCAGAGCCTGTATGGTTACTAGATAACGGATAGACATACTTAAATAAATATATAAACATCCAAGACTTGGGTACAAACATTCATATTCATCATACGAACATTTGCCCCTAGCGGGATTCGAACTCGCAACCTCCGGCGTGGCAGTCCGAGAGCTCCGCCCCGGCGGTCGTCAATGAAATGTTATCTATGAGTGTAGTAATGAATTAATATCGAGTTTAACCCTTACTTTAATTTCGCCTGCAAATTAAATAAAAAACCCTACGCATTGTATTATCAAACTTACTTTTTCCCCTGATGGTACCCTTTAGCTTTTAAACGGAATGAAGGGTCAGACTTTGTAACTGGCTTCGAACAGGGATATTAAATTCAGATTTTGAGGTCAGTTAAGAAATTAGTTATTAAATCGTATGAAGGAGTCACATTTTGTAACTGACTTCGAACAGGGAAATTTTTCCCAGCTTGAAGCAAGTTACGTAATTAGTCACTAAATGGAATGAAGGAGTCGCATTTTGTAACTTGCTTCGAAAGAGAAATAACGTTAATTACCTTTTTGTAGCCCATTACTAAATTTGTTACGAAATAATCGTAACAAATTTAGTAACGGGCTACTAAATTTAATAATCGTAACAAATTTAGTAACGGGCTACAAAACAGTAGTTAATGTTATTTCTCTTTCGAAGCCAGTTACAAAATACGACTCCGAGTTACGTTTTGTAACTGGCCTCTAAAAGGGAAATTACATTTTCTATTTTTTTAACCAAGAACGAAATTTAGTTACTAAATGGGCCGAAAGGGTCTTGTATTTTTATTCGTCCATAATATAAGGATAAAAAATGACCTACCATAATCCAATAAAAATCACTATGAAAATATCTTTATATTCGTGGTTGAAAAATGTTTGTCTGATGATTTACATTCGGGGCAAACTCTACAAATATATACCACAGTAAACTTGTTTAGCATTCTCGAAGATTTGTTATGTATTAGTTAACTGTAATATAGATCGATCGATATAATATACAATTTTAATGTTTTGAGATTAATAAAAATGTACGAATACTATGTATATATAAACAAAAGTCTTTAGGTAAAGTTGTAAATATTATTAGCGGTCGTCGCCGATATCTGTCAGCTCCGGTGAGCCCTCACCGATACAAAGAGGTTTTAATAAAGACCATTTTTCCTGATGTTTCGTTTCATTTCAACACACACACCCATCACACGTGACCCCCTGTTTTTCAGGTCTCAACCTCACATGGGTCATTCCAGGGAGAAGTGTTCTTCGCGTCAGATTCGTGGCTTTTATTTTATCTCATGACGTTATCTACAACGTTATACAAGTGCCTTATCGATAGCTTGACTCGTTTTTAAGCCTTCTTTTCCCGTGTAATTTTAGTTTTCACCAGTAATGAGAAAAAATAAAAGCCACGAATCTGACGCGAAGAACGCTTCTCCCAGGAATGACCCACATAGTAAAATTAAATTATAATTATGTATATTATTCAGAATAAGTACTTAATATCAATTTTTATTTAACAGAAATCGTAGAAAATCTTAATTAACACTAATAATATATAAAGAAAATCAAATAATTGTCAAGGAAAAAAAATCGTTACAGGTAAAAGATCTCCTCCAGCTCTGCGGAATTGCGTATAATGCCTAAAACGCTGGCGGCGTCGCCAATCTGAATTTCTACACTGATGCGGCGAACGAAGAAGGCCCTGGCTCGAGTGTCACCGGATTTTTCTTTTAACAAATTTCCGATGAGGCTAGCGAAGCTGATAGCCTCCGGTGACCACGCGCCAAGGGTCTCCACCGCAAAAGGCAGAAACCCGAAGAGGCCTTGCAGAGAGGAATTTTTTTGAGTTTTGAGGTTCGCCGCACGCCTGGCGGCGTATGTATATTTAATCTAGATATAGACTTCCACGATTAGGACGGTTCAAGACTTAAACGTTGCACGACGACGGACCTATTACGATCTGAACGTAACAGACCGAATCGATTTAATTGAACATTTAACCTAACCCATATCAAAGTATTAATTTGATGTGCATTTAAATATTCTCTTTAATACCGACTATAGTAAAACCGGTAACACGGTTTTACCCATATAAAAGTGAAATGTTACTTCTTATTTCTACCGGTAGTCGGAAAACCGGTTGCAGTTCCTGATTTAAATCAGGAATACCTACTCGTACATAAGTAATGCTTGGCCATCAATTTTTTGTTCCAATAAACTTTCCATATTGAAATGTCGGGGAAGATGCCGCGATAGTGCGGGCCGCTAGTCGTCGCTAAGCCGAGTTATCGCCCCGAGATCCAGCCCCAGATATAACTCCACAAGGAAAAGTTTTAATGCCCTGGAACGTCCCCGGAGTTCCAAAATTAACTATTCTGCTGAGCTCGCTCCACCAACAAAATTATACCGATCTTTATTGTTCCATATTTTTTGAGGGAATATTTTCAGTCTTCGAAGCGGCGGCGCCCAAGCCAGGTGCGGATATAGGATTTTAGAGAATGGGGGGTAATTTTTACATGTGATATAAGAAAATTAATTCTTAACGAAAAAAGATATATACATTGGATATAATCAGTATGAAATCCCGGGACTCTTAGTTGTAATAATTATCCAACTAAATAAAATGAATAAATAAATAAAATAAAGAGCCTTTTTATTGTTCTTTCATCATGCATTGTGAATATGTAAGTACTTAATACTCATAAAGTGATTTTTAATAAAAAAAAAAATTATCAAGCTAAGGGAACCCCCTGTTCTGGGTTGTTTCTTAATTATCCAATTAAGAAATGATAATTTCATATTATTTGTATTTTATTTTACTGGCAAACAGGAGGCGGAAGAAAAATTATACATTATTCAATGACCGATGTGGAATATCCATATTTATATTACTATATACGAGTTTATACATAAATTAATGTTTTTTTTTTAATAAATCCATATTAGGATAAACATCTCGTCTCAAATGCATACATTCCAATTCCTGGTTACAAAAAATACTCTGTCGGTTTAAAAAAACATAAGTATAGAGAGAGAAAATAACTCAATTTTCAAACTCCTTAATCAAACTATACGCGATGTTATTTGTATCAGAATTTGAGTGAAATACACGGGTTACTCCAATTAGTCATACTGTTGGACTAACCCAAACACTTGAGCGATCGATGTAATCTACTTTGTTGCAAATAGCTAGTGATGTCCTAATGTCCATTTCAAAATTGGTCAAAATAAAGTGCTTCGGTCTTCAGTCAATGAGGGCACCCACTGCCCCGCATCCTGCAACCGCGCCTGGCCCGAGCGCTTTGTTATCTTTAATTCCTCAACTTTTTTGCTGGTGTTCAAGTTTTAAGATAAATGTATCCTTTAAGGTTATGATAAATCACTGAAGGATGCCTGTAAAACAGAATTAGGTCGGGAAGTTTGAATAGATGATACAAGGGCCGCGGCGAGGGCTCGCCGCTCGCCGCCCAAAATTAATAAGAAAATTACAAAAGAACTTTTGATTGCCCAGCATTTTGATGGCGCCACAAATTTATTCATGATCTCTTTTAACTGCGGAGATTCCAAATTATGCACCGTCTATTATAACAAACTCATTGTTTTTATCGCTTGTGTGTGACAGAACTTGAGTAGGTGAGTAGGTACCTTGTTTACGAAGTATGGGAAGTTCTCTCAATAGCCTTGTGTGCCAGATCATGTCTAAGGCACAGTGCTATTCTGGTTCCTACGCTGACGTATATAATATGAATATGAATATCAATATAAATATGTCAGACATTCACACCAATTATCCAGTCCCAAACTAGGCAGAGCCTGTGGCATGGTTACTAGATAACTGATAGACATACGTAATTTTTTAAATTTATTTATTTACTTTTAGGAAGACTTACAGACTAATGACAAATATAAATAATAAACTTAAATGTACATATGCTGATAACAAGTCTTCACATATAAATGGCATCACACCATTCACGAACAATAGGAACAGTAGGAACAGATACAGTTAAGAAAAGAATTAAAATATATATACTAATTTAAACAAGTAAATAAGACAGAGATAGTTAAAGCAGTGCAGTATGGATTTTAGTGTTAAATAAATATATAAACATCCAAGACTTGGGTACAAAGAAGGGTATGTATGTTGCGTTGGTTTGTACATTTAGAGCGTATGAGTGAAAGAAGAGTGACAAAAGAGATTTACAGCGCGAACGTGGAAGGAACTACAGCTAGAGGTCGTCCTAGAAGGACGCTCAAGAATAAAGTGAGGTGCATCAAAACTTTAATGGATGTGAGTGAGGCTAGTGAGGAGAGTCAGGATCGCGCAAAGTGGCGATACATCGACTCTGCCTGCCCTTCTGGGACCATTGCGTGAGCACTGTCTACCTGCTTATAATTAGAGAACCGCATGTTCTAAGTTTCTCAAGGAAATTTTTCGTGTATACTTCAATCAAAGGAAGCAGGAGGGGGTTTCGACCTCGATCCTCGTCTTACGGGATAGTGACGTCAACCAAAAACGACCAATCTGCGCAATATCAGATCTATCCGATAATATTATGTATCTTCTTATACCTTAAAACTGCATGAAACATAGCGAAAAGGCAGACGTTGCGGTTTTCAATAACCCAGTCAAGTAACAGCAAGTCTCGCCTATGTCAACAATTAAGTAAGCTTTCTCTCTACAGTTCGTTACATTATTCTTGGCATATTTCAAGCTCAATAAAAGAGCATCCACATTACCCCTCCCTCCCCTCTCCCCGTCCCTCCCCGCTGGCTGGCGGCGGGAGCTGGAACAATCGCCTTTGAACTCTGCGCGTTTTATTGTACCGCGTGACGAGGCTGTGCTTAATTTATGATCAGCTCGTGAACCGTTGACTGCTGGCAGCACGGACTAGCTGCAATGAGAAACATTCACATAATAAGATTTGTTATTTTTAATTAGTATGGCGTATGGGTGTGAAACCATTGGATAGATACCAGAGCATTTTATTTTTTCAATTATTAAAATCCACGAAGAAATGACAAAGTTTTTAAAGTTTCAAAATCCGCGCTCTTTTATATGCCGACCTAACTTGTTACAACCCGCGCGTCATGTTATCGCCGTCTCGCTCGGATTTCATTCGCCAGAGCGGTGTCGCGAGTGTTTTGTTTACGGCAGACTGCGCTAGTGTGCGGTGCACACTTCTTACTATTGCATTGAAATTGTTGTGTCTTCGTCATTTTTGATCCGATTTAAATAACTTTTTCATTGTATTTATTAAGTGTGTAAGCGCTAAATATCTGCAACTTATAAAAAAAAACGAGATCGACCCTGATTGCTTCTTATTATGTTTTGAGAATTTATCAATTGTCCCGCTTAAAGAAAAGCGGGCGAAGGAAAGTCGCTTTGCGTCGGATTACGTAAAGTGGCGATATATCGTCTCTGCCTACCCCTCTGGGACCAAGGCGTGAGCATTATGTATATATGTATAAATTGTTAATGATTACCGATATTATACAGGGAGTAATAGATAAGTGTCGCCAGGGGATTATTCCGTAAATATAAAAGATATCGAAACTATGTCGCCTAATGAGTAAAACGACATCAATACCTTTTTTAAAAGAAACGCGATATATAGACTAATACATCATCTTCATTGATATATTCGAGGAAGATGTGACGCTTGTCCCGCAATTATCTGTCGATAAGTTGTCACCTCCGTGGAGCACGGTGACTAATGGGGGGAGGGGGGAGAAAAGGGTAGGGGGAGGGCCATCAATCAGCTCGGGCTGCGACGAGTGCGGGGCTTCTGGAGACACCGCGCGGTGGACTGTAAGGAGTCTCGACTCCAGGGATCTGGATCGAGCGCGCAATCCATCAGGCCTGTCGCCCCGAGCCACTGCAATATAGACTGTAAGTTCTCACCATTTAATTGCTATTTGTATAACATATTTACGGCACAGCCACGGAATAAGTAACAGTATAGATTGCTCTCTAAGAAAGTTCCATTTCTCAAAACTTACCTACAAAATTTTATGCAAGCCAAATTGAATCCTACGCGCATGGAAGAAATTCAAGAATCAGAAATCATTTATTGGTTATTGTTAGGTACACTATACAGCAGATGTTATTGCAGAAAGTAGCTCTTATTTAAGTTTACCCATTAAAACCCCCGCGTCATCGGCCCCACGTACTACGAACACCTGCCCGCAGATCTACGTAACGAGACCAATGACGAAACGTTTAGTCGACGACTGAAAAACCTTTTGTTGGAAAATGATATTCCATAAATGAATATTCTAAAAAATGAAATTGGTGGGCCCTCTGACGTTTAATTTAATTTGTGATAATTTATTACCAAGTGTATTTTTAAATTTTTATTTTAATATTATATACTGACATAGATAGTATGTTATATACTATGACATTATTTGAATTGTTGACATTGTAATTTATACATTATTTAATTTTTAAGATGTAAAAGTGAAATAAATAAATCTAATCTAATCATTACGGGCATACAATATTGCACATATATTAAATTAATTTAAAAATGACAGATTTACAATATCTAGTACAGAATGTCAAACATTTTAAAATCAGAAAATAATCAAAAATTTAATTATAATTTTTAAAATATAGATTTATGTCATCTTTCTGTACAAAATGTCAGAAGCCACAAAAATCATACATTAATTCTATTACAATTTTAAAAAAACCATAAATTTATGTCGTTTTGTCTTTAGTACGGACGCCCGAACTCACTTTGAAACCTAATCCATTGGTAATTCTGTTACCTTTGTGACATTAATTGTTAAAAACATTTTTGACTTGTAATCTTTTGCTACCAATAAATATGATTATAAATACGAAAGTTTGGATGTTTGGATATTACTCAAACACGCTTAGGTTAGGTCCTAGAATAGGACATAGGATAGTTTTTATTCCGAAAAAGAACGTCTCATTCCTACGGGAAATACATAATAATTTGTGATGTTAAGTTGTCCACGCGGACGAAGTCGCGGGAAACAGCTAGTTAAGCTATGAAATAGCTGCATACTTCACTAGAATGCTAGTTGGCAGGTAACGGCCGTCGTTTATCAACTCGCTAAATACACATCCGAACGTACATAACGTCGCTAATCCCGCGCCATTAACTACAAACATACGTATTAATTACATATAACGCATACTGATGAGTTATTGAGTTATTAGTGCCATTTTCGCAATGGCCGGCTCATTATCCGAGCGCGGTTCAGTGGTTTGTATTGTTTGTCAGTTTGTCAGCGGAGATAACACTGCCTTTTGTCTACGTGTGAAGCGCGATATGATTTGTTAAATTTATGGTTTTATATTCAGTTCAATTCAATTATTGCACAATAAAAATACACAGACACAATGATAAAGAAGCTTACGGATATTTATTATTATTCGAGTTGGGGCTATTTCAAGGTCTCAGTCTAGACCTTATATCACTGCGACCATTTCTGATCTATTATGATCGCCACCATACTATAGTTCCGTGTTAAGCCTTGCAGCAGTTAGAAACTGCACAATGCTTTTAGCACTGAGTTGTTTTACTTCGTCGGGGTGAAGCAAGTAGTTACCTATATTTCATTCCAGATTCATAGTCCTATGAAAACCAACGCTATTTACGTCTCGGTAACATATACATGAAAGGGTCACCAGCAGCAAAAACAGGTTTGTATTACCATGTAAACTTTGCAGTCCACTTAGGAACACCATCTATTGTGTATTTTGTTTTCGAGACGCAAATGCGTTTGTTTTCATAGGACTATTAATCTGGAATGAAATATAGGTGTGTATTTCTTACGCATCAGTGGGCCACACTCGCACAGGAGGTGCATGGGGTGCAAGCTTACGGATATCTTATCGATAAAAGCGATTGTTAGAGACCGACTTTGAGTAGAGGATAAGAATAACAGAGAAGCTACTTAGCTTTCTCTGCTATTTAGAGAATGGTAGGTTGTGCAGTTCAATAAAATATAACTTAACTGCACACCCTAGCTTTTTTCTGCTAATTAGAGAATGGTAGGTTGTGCAGTTCAATAAAAGATAACTTAACTGCACACCCTAGCTTTTTTCTGCTAATTAGAGAATGGTAGGTTGTGCAGTTCAATAAAAGATAACTTAACTGCACACCCTAGCTTTTTTCTGCTAATTAGAGAATGGTAGGTTGTGCAGTTCAATAAAAGATAACTTAACTGCACACCCTAGCTTTTTTCTGCTAATTAGAGAATGGTTGGTTGTGCAGTTAAATAAAAGTTAATTTAACTGCACAACCTAGCTCTCTCTGTTATTTAGAGAATGGTAGGTTGTGTAGTTCAATAAAAGATAATTTAACAGCGCACCCTAGTTTTCTCTGCTAATTAGAGAATGGTTGGTTGTGCAGTTCAATAAAAGATAATTTAGTACGAAACCTAGCTCTCTCTGCTATTTAGTGAATGTTCACTTAATAAAAGTTAACTTAAATGCACAACCTAGCTTTCCTAATGGTATGTTGTGCAGTTCAATAAAAGATACTCGTAACTTAGCTGCACACCCTAGCTTTCTCTGCTAATTAAATAAAAGTTAATTTAACTGCACAACCTACCATTCTCATGTAATCAGAATATAGGCTCTTTCTATTTTTATTTTACCTTACATTTTTGCTGATCTGTCTGTATCTTTGAGTCATAACTCCACGGGGCACAAGACGCTATTCACCAGGGCAGAGATATCTGATGGAGCGTACATTATTTGAGTTTACTCGGCCGTGATTGCACATGACTGGCAATACATCGCGGTTGCTCTGAGCTCTCAGATCCTAAACCAACAAGCTGCCCATCCCTTTCAGACGAACGTCAACCTTGGCGGAGATCAACAGAGTATTAGACACCACTAGTGCTCCGCCCCTACAGAGCCCGGCGGTGTCTCTGTAATAGTTTGCATATCGCCCCCGCGCGCGCCTCCTCAGGAATCGAGTTTCGGAGTCCCTTCTTAGTGGATGTTACGTTGTAAAATAAATAAAAAGTATGTAGTCATGCACTCGAAATCTGCTCGTCCCATACAAGTAAGAGACTGAGAACTGCAACGCAGCACATTCCAGACTCTTATCCCAAGCGACTCAGCAGAGTCCAGGTGATCGATGGCGTGGCCCCTCTTCGTGTGAGTAGGCCATATCAGTAAGGTGCAACATGTCTTTCTGTTCAACAGCACTTCTCGCTGTTAATTAAGTTAGTTATAATTCATTCCAATTAAATAGTTTAATTGAAATTAGTTTTATAAAGCTTTCCATGCTTCCTCGAAACCTGACTATATACAGACTTGAATTTAAAATATGTGTTGCGTGAAGTTTGTTGCGCCGTTTGTTCTGCACAGCGCTAACACCTAGAAAGAGGTGGTCGATATAAAAAAATTCGTGTATAAATGTACCAAGGCTTCTTTCATAATAAGCAGTATAACTAATTTGACTTTTTATCCAAGAATAAATGTTTTTCTAATCTATTAAGTATGCTAATAATAATTCATTTATTTAGGACTTGTATTTTTTTACGGAGCAAAATTTTTAAATCCACTGTACATGGTAGAATAATAAATATTACTATTTATAACTGTAAAAAAAACAGAAATTGGGGGAAAAATAATTAAGAAAATTAAAATGTCTAAATTGTGAACCTATTTATAACTGTACAGTACCTGTACCTAGTAGTAGTTATGGTAGTTATAAATAGGTTTACAAATTAAACATTTTAATTTTCTTAATTATTTTTCCCCCAATTTCTGTTTTTTACAGTTATAAATAGTAATGTTCAGATTATGGGCTATCATTTGTGCACATTATAAAACATCAATCAGGCCTCCCCAACCCGTCTGGCCAGCGCGGGGAGTGTAGGCCAAATCCTCCGTCTGTCTCCGGCAGATGAGAGAGGGTTGTGCTCCTGCAGTGGAGACAAAAATAACCTGATGATGATGATGATGAAGTATTCTATGAGCGTGGTAACCAAATTAAGTGAATTATCAAATTCACAATATTTGATCGAGTAATTGGTAATTTGACAAGATCGTTACCGTCATGTTTGCTCAGTATTAAATAGCTATATGTTATAATTCAGCTATTCAAAGCACGTATATTCATTTCGGAGGTGACGTGACGTATATCATTTGTCTTCACCCTGTCAGCGACCCTTGCCTGGCCTAGGCTAGGCATTTAGACCCTTCAGGATCTTTTGTGACAAACCCCTGTCCACCAACGGTGCCTCATGCCGATTTGGTAGACTTCGCCAAGCCTGCCTCACTTCGCAGTTTAGGTATTAAGATATACCTAATGCGTGGTGGCCCCGACTGCCGGGGTACCTGGGCAAATCGCGTATGACGGTCAATATTGAGTGATTTAGCGGTAACATTGACTTTCTTATATGCGCGTAGCATACAGTTTATTTTGCATTGAATTTTTAGGTACATCATCATCAGCCGGAACGAGTCCACTGTTGGACATAGGCCTTTCCCTAGATGTGCCACTGAACCCGATCCTCGGTTCTTCTCATCCAGTCACTGCCAGCCGCCTTACGCAGATCGTCGCTCCATCTAGCCAGGGGGCGTCCCACACTACGCTTGCCCAGTCGCGGTCTCCACTCGAGAACTCTTTTACCCCAGCGGTAATCGGTTCTCCGAAAGATGTGACCAGCCCACTGCCACTACAACTTACTGTATTTCTAAGTTATGTCCAGTGGTTGACGCGTGATTGAGTAACAAACATCCAATGGCGGCCTCCGTGCGGAACGGATAGCTCTCGGCCTGCCACGCTGGAGGTTGCGGGTTCGAATCCCGCTAGGAGCAAATGTTCGTATGATGAATATGAATGTTTGTACCCAAGTCTTGGATGTTTGTATATTTATTTAAGTATGTCTATCCGTTATCTAGTAACCATAGCACAGGCTCTGCTTAATTTGGGACTGGATAATTGGTGTGAATATCTGACATATTATTATTATTATAATAATAGAAACTTTCGCATTCATAATATAATAGGATGCGAAAGGTTGGACGTTTGTTACTCAATCACGCGTCAACCACTGGACGGATCGGGATGAAACTTGGCACACATATAGGTCAGGTCCTGGAAGGACCATAGGATAGTTCTTATCCCTAAAAAACATCTTATTCCTACGGGAAACCAAATTAATCGACATGAATGTGATTTTTGAAGTTCTTAGAGATGTTGATTACGAAAATGATATCTATTTTAAAATTCAAGATGTGTAAATATACTGTATACCTACGCGGACAAAGTCGCGAGCAAGAGCAAGTTTTTACTAGTGAGTTTTGCAGTTGAAATAAGTAATGTGACATCTTCAATTTATAATTTTTTTCATTAATTAAATTCAATTTTTTATATAGTACTAAGTAGTTCTAAGAAACAAAATGTGCTACACTCCTAAAGGGGTAAAATTGTACAGGCACTTTAAGTATGTAGAAATATCCAATACAATATGTTGTACGTACCTACAATTTATGGCAAATAAATGAAATACTAATTATAAAATTAATTGTCAAAAAGTTTTACCTACCTGTGCTGTAATCTAATCCCGGGAGAAATTATTCAATAGGCTCGCTGTGATTGGCGTCCCCCGAAACCGGGTAAACTTCAAAGTAGATAGATAAATTTTTAATTAAACACGTCAGCGGAAGTTTTGAACTCCTGCGGAGGAGTGAGCTCGGGCCTTCAATTAGGCCGAGTTTCTGTTGCGACGCGAAACAACAGCCTTTTCACGAGTTGCCGCCACGTCTGTCAGAATTGGGAAAGAAGCTGAACGTACAAAGGAGTGGGAGTTCCTTTCAACATTTAAGTACAGTAACTTAACTCACAAGGTAACCTCGCGAGGTAATGTAAATATGACTACGCAAAGTAGCGCTCTTCACATCCCAACATCGACCGCAAAGTAGTAGTACGCACGGGTTACCGTGCAGACTAGAAAGAGAAGCATTTATGTTGTTGACGTATAACGGTGTCCCTCTCTTGTACGACTATGTTCGCGCGCAGGGTGTAGTAGCCATACAATAATTTACGCACACACGTGCACGTGTACAGACAGGCTTGTGCGCATGTAATAGTAGTAGGTATTAATACTGTTCGCTGTTTGGAATGTTGGGTGTGTGGTGCAATATAGATCTAGAATACTGATTAATTTTGGCATTCATACTTTTGGCGCAAAATTTCCAGAAGACGCTTACTGTGTGCGAATCGTTCAGTGAGTTTGTTGAGTTGAGAACAGTGAGTGACATGATTAGGGAATCGTATGTTTTGTTTCGTATAATTAATCTTAGAAGAATGAGCGGAAAAATATAATGGAATTGTTCTGCAGCAGGTGTTTTCTTAATCCTATATATACATGAAAATCGAATCGAATTTGTCATCATTTGTCCCCCGATTTTTTCCTGGATCGATCTCATATATACATACATAATGCTCACGCCTTGGTCCCAGAGGGCTAGGCAGATACGATGTATCGCCACTTTGCGAAATCCAATGACTTTCCTTCGCCCGCTTTTCGCCCCGTGATACCCCTTGACGTGATGTGTTGCGAACAACATCGCCGTCATTTCATATATAAGGACATTAAGCGTTTGGTTCGTAGGTACGATAGATAGATGCCAAAAGCTTATCAGAATATGTATGTCACGTGATCTATTACAGAGTACGAATCTACATCTACACTAATATTATAAAGAAAAAAGATTTTTATGTTTGTAACGAATAAACTCAAAAACTACTGGACCCATTTCAAAAATTCTTCACCATTTGAATGCTACATTATCCCTGAGTAACATAGGCTATATTTATTACTATTAAAAATTAGGGATCCCTACTAAAATTTCAATAATGTAACCCAAGGTGTAATTTTTTTTTTAAATGGCATGCGCTGCGGAAACTATTGATGCTAGATCCTTCGCGTGTCTGTACATTGAACATATTTGCAGGAGTCGGAGCTGGAGCTGAAGCGGGAGGAGGAAGGGGGAAGGTAATTAACCCTTAATAAGTTTCAACTTTAATTAATTCTGTAGTCCACACGAGCAGAGCCGCGGGCACAGCTAGTTGTATATAAGCCGAGTAGACCCTGATATGTACCTAGTGTATTGCTTCGAGATATCGCTGAGAAACCGATTATAAGGTGTCGTAATGAAGCAATAAGTCTCTAATAGTGTCCGACCGAAACAGGATTTGCAGCCGAAACCGAAACCGAATTTCCGCCCTCGGTCTCAGTTTCGGCCGAAACCGAACCTTATTTAGACATGTTAACATTTCTATTTTATGCTGAAATCTAGTGTGTTTTACATGTTATAAAGTTAATTCGTGTTAAATGAAATAATAATAAAAAAATAACAATTTAACTATACAATATAAAATAACCTCCCCAACCCGTCTGGCCAGTGCGGGGAGTGTAGGCCAAATCCTCCGTCTGTCTCCGGCAGATGAGAGAGCGTTGTGCTATTGCATTTGAGACAAAAATAACCTGATGATGATGATATAAAATAGATTTGTTATTCTTACAATATGTACAACATACTTTATTGTACAAAACAACTACAGTTACAAATTTTAAAAGTTAAAATAGTACAATTTAGGTCTTATCGCTTTAAACTTTCAGATTATCTTTGGGTATAAAATAGTATGCCATAGAAAATAGGTTGCGCTAATTAGGAAATTTAAATGATAAATGGGTACTTATGTAATATAAACTTTATGTAATATTAACTTCAACATGAACAAATATAACAAAAAATGTTATTCTTGTAGGTAAACTCTAGACGAACTCATCCCAATTCACGAACACTGAGTTTCGGCCGAAATTTCGGCTGATGTTTGGCCGCAACCGAAACTATGGCTGAACCTCGATTTTTTGGCCGAAATTGGCCGAAACCGAATCTTCGGTCGGACTAGTCTCTAAACAACATTCCGAAACTCTATTTCTGTATTGGATGTGTAAAAATGGAAATTGCATATAACAAAATAGAACAGAAAAATAAAACCGAAGACCAATAAGACCAATAAAATAACACAGTATCTAGGGTTGCCATCTCTAAAATCTGCCAACCAGGACCAGAATCACGAAAACCTCGGAGTTTGGAGCTTACAACCCGGACATGTCAACAGTGTTTTTAAGTTACCCAGAAAAATGTATATTTTTTAATTGTTATAAATTAATTTTTTATATATTTTCATACAATTTTAGACTAAATATGTATTGTAAAGAAACAAAACAGCATCACTTAATTTTTATTTTTTATTTTATTGCAGTGATACATTTTTCATTTCTTTAAATAAAACAAACTTAAAATAAAAAAATAATTAAATAAATGTTCATTAAGTTTTAAGAAACGTTGTGAGCAGTCCTAATTTAATTTAAAACCCGGTCTCGAAATTCCCCCCCCCCCCCCCCTCGCTTCCCGTCAAGTAGGACAAAACGTGGGGAAACTCGGACGAATGACAACCCTAGACGTATCTCACCTTAAATAAAATCAACTTTCTGAGCAACAAGAAGCGGCTGTCATGTATTTTATGAAACGCGCCGCGCGAGGATCATAACTCGCCGAGTCAACCCGTTCCAACCCGTTCCAGCCCGTTCCAACCCGCCCACCGGCGGCGACCGGCGGCAACGAGCGATATTTTTCTTAAAACAATTTGCATAATATCCACGACCCGCGCTGTTCATGTCTTATTCATCCGGCTGCTGCCGATTGTCAAACTTGTGACGTGCGAGTTGGCGACTCGTCGAGTTGTCAAGTCGCTACGTCCCCCCTCCCCCCCACAGGATCGTCCAACTGTTTCCGAATTCAATTTGTAACTCATTTATATTTCATCTGCTTCTTGTTTGCATTCTTCTCGAATTGTTATATTACTTTTTCGATGCATAAGTAATGTAATTTATTGATTATAATAACGTTTGTATAAGTTACAATTGAAAGTTATAAGAGGTTTAAAGTCGAAATCCGTTATTGCACTTGAGTACATTTGGTACACGTAATTTTTTTTTCGTCTACCGCTTACTTGTGACGGGTTGGGGAGGCCTGACTGATGTTTTATAATGTATTCCCTTAGTCGCCTTGTACGACATCCACGGGAAGAGTTGGAGTGGTCCTATAACATTTAATTATTACAAAATATTTACGCTACGGGTAAATAGCGTCAATATTTAGTAAATAATTAAATGTTCCGCGTAGTAACTGCACAAGCGTCAAAATAAATTTGAACGAGGAGCCGCAGTTGCGTGGAACAGAGCGATTGTTTGGTTCGCTCCATCTAGTAAGTACATAGAAATAGTTGGTGGGAAGTGGAATGGGTTTATCACAAATGTGCTCCAGTTTAATTTGATGCTGTAAATATGCGGCAAGAACTGTCATTATATTTTATGACAACCTGGTAAATACAAGAATATAATGGAATCGTAATTGCTTTTTAAAGCGGTGGTGTAATCCCCGACTTCCCCTCCCCTCCCCCGCCGGCCTGCCACTGGCTTCTATATAATTACAGTAAGGATTATGCGCCAGCTAAACTCTCCTCAGCCGGGGAAAGTTAAATTTACTACCCGAAGTGGGGAATAAAACTTCTGCAAGTACCTGGTTTCCTGGTACCGGGGCCCCGGCGTGCGGTGAACGTTTAAATTACATTTAATTCCTTGACAAATTGATTAAGAACTTTCTTGAATATTCTCGTTCATTATGTTCGTTATAGACTAGGCTAGGTTCATGATTTATAATTTTGAGCTAAGTTTTCAATTAGGTCTTTACGAGATTGGGCTTCATCGGTAGATATAGAAAGTTCTAGCTCGTAGTTTCTCTACCTATAGCATACATAAACTAAAAGATTTTATAGGCAGGAGTAATAGAACAAAAAAATACATTTTGCGTATTGAAAAATCTGCGCTTGTGAACGCAGAACAAACAGAATTGCATACTTATCGTCCGCGTATCTTATCTTCTCTTCTCAGGGGGCCAGGAAGACCTGGCGACACTTCGACCCTTCAGGATCTTTTGTGCCAAACCCCTGACCACCAACGGTGCCCCAAGCCGATTTGGTGGACTTCACATACGCCTCAGAATTTCTTCTTCGTCATACGCAGGTTTCCTTACGATGTTTTCCTTCACCGAAAAGCCTGTGGTATTATAAATAAACCGTGCTTAAGTTCCGTAAAATCGTCCGCGTAAGTTTCGATATTTACAAATCTTGAATTTCAAAATATATATTAGTCTCGTAATCAACAATGAGATGTTTTTTCGGGGTAAAAACTATCTTATGTCCTATTCCAGGACCTAACCTATATGTGTGCCAAGTTTCATCCCGATCCGTAAAGTGGTTGAAGCGTGATTGAGTAACAAACATCCAAACATCCTTTCGCATTTATAATATTAAGTAGGATAGTGGGATAGGATTTTCAATAACACATCATCAGCCGACATACGTCCACTGCTGGACACAAGCCTCCCCAATAGAATGACACTTTTGGTGTTTTGTCCATTAGGGGATTATCTATAATCACCACGCTTGGCAGACGAATTGGTGATCGCAGTAATGATCTTAATATACACAGGAGAATGCTGCTGTCCGTCCCGGAGCAACCACTTACTTGACGACACCCACGGATAGATTGAGACGTAGCCATATTTTAAGCCGGGAACCACACGGCATAGTAACTGTATTTTAAGTGTAATATCATTTATATCGGCTCAAACAGTAAATAAATAAATAAATACCTCAGACATTCACACCAATTATCCGGTCCCAAACTAGGCAGAGCCTGTGCTATGGTTACTAGATAACGGATAGACATACTTAAATAAATATATAAACATCCAAGACTTGGGTACAAACATTCATATTCATCATACGAACATTTGCCCCTAGCGGGATTCGAACCCGCAACCTCCGGCGTGGCAGTCCGAGAACTACCCGTTGTTACTTGCCTATTGAACTCAGTTCCAGCCGACATATTAATGGAAAGCCTTCTGTGAATTGGTCAGAGTGTCGAAGCAGTTATGGAAAGCTGTTAGAAGCAAACTCCGCAGTACCCTGTCCACTTAACTCAGGGACAACAACCGTAAAGCGCCCAAAACACGTTCTATTTCGTGAAATTTCCATTTTCCATTCTCGACATCGATTTGGGAGAGCACTCTTCGTACGAGTTAATAAGTTTAGACGCCGCTCTCTACGCGCGCGGAATAACTCCGAGAATAACCGCGCGGCGTTGCTCGGGACAGGGGAGTTTGTACCCTGTTCCGGGGGGTCAGAGGCGAGCGGAGTGCACTGCGCGGGCAGTAATAGATGTGCACATCGTTACTAAGCGACGTGACCTGTCGCTGTCGCCCGCTACCTGCTTAATGTTTGTTTTACAAGAATGTTGCCCTCCACGACCGAATTTTGCAGATGGAATCATCTTCGCAGCCGTGTTCAAGGAAGAGCAGCCCCGAGAGAATTAGTGGTGTTAATGGATTGCATACTTCCACACCATCATGCGCAGCAGCTAGCCGTGTGGTTCCCGGCTTATATATAGGACCACCCCCAACCTCCAGTGGATGTCTTCAAGGCGACTAATGGGTTGCACCAATGACGGTAGCAGCGTTCTCCTGTGTATATTAAGATCATTACTGCGATCACCAATCCGCCTGCCAAAATAATGGTAGATCCCCCAATGGACAGCCCACCAAAAGTGGCATTCTATTGAGGAGGCGTATGTTCAGAAGTGGACGTAATTCGGAGGAAAATAAATATAAAACAAAATGTAACAAAATTAAAATTAAATTAAATTGTCTTTATTTCAGACCAGTTTGGCCCATAGAAAAACATTCCAAACATTACAAAAAACATTACAAAATTTTGAAATATGAATACGAGTCAATAAACCCAATTAGAAACTACTAGAAAACCCAAAAAAATAACATCCAACATCAAGTATATTAACATAATCAATTCATATTTACAGTGAGAGGTTGTTCTCGCGTTTTTTGGAGAACAGTTTGTTGTGTATTTGTTTTTCCAAAATAATGTATACTTCGGGCTTCGATGTTTAGTAGGGATAGTATATTATACAACAAGTGTCTGTGCGTGTGTACACTATGAAGGAAACATAAATAAACGTGACTAAGCTGATTTTCTTAAAGCAGTGAACTTCCTAACCTCAAACCTTACTAAAGTTTACTATCAACGTTAGTAAGGGGGTTCTGTGATTATATCAATACCACAGCGTCGGGAAAAATAAGAATTGGCTTCGGCCTTATAAGCTGCAAAAATCTAAGAAATCCTATTAAAATGACTTGGCTGTAAAACCTAGCGACTTTTGCCTGTCCGAAGGACGAATCAACCAAAAAAAACATATTTACAGTCATTCTGAAAATTATATGTCAATTTACTCTATGTCAGTTCGTATATCAGTTTATTTAATCAACGGCATATACAGCCGTCAGTATATATACAACGAGTATTTGCAAAGACGCGGCGTGTCACCCGATTTCGAAGATTTGCGACAAAAGTATGAATGCCAATATTAATCCTTTCATCAAAGCTACAATCAAAGCCGGTGGTTCCCGTGTTCCTTCCGTTTCCTGTAATCTGCTTCCGTTATACACGGGATAGTGTTGTAACGTGTTGTTTGCAATCTCATTCCCAACTAATCGAGGCAGGTTCGCCGCAAATTCTCGTTGCCCATTACAGCTAGCAACGCTGCACCGCAGACTTAAGCGGACTGCTCTACAAGGCCAGAATGTGACGAGCCGGAAGAACGAAAGGCTCCCCCCGAGCGGTCCGTCTAAAACTTTAGCCGCGGGAGGCAGGGGAGCTTCACGCGGATGTGTTTGCTTATTTTACTAAAGCGACGTGCTGGCGTCGTGCCACTGGATGTGTAACTTTATCACGTGGCAATAAGGGCTGGCCGGGGCTGGCACGCGGCCAGGCGAGGCCATTTGACGGCAAGCTGGGAGCTTGTACCCGACAGCATAGCGCTATGATATTCACATCTCGTTGAAACACTACAACGAAATGAACTTCCCAAATCCCGCTGCGGTAGCGGAGAGCGTTTATTTTCATCGCTATCTCTTCAAAATATCAGAATTCTCTTGATTTTTATCTGAAATTGCAAACATTGCTGTTCGTAGCGCTACAACAACAATTCACAGTTTCTATTCGAGCAGAAATTTGTTTTGCATTGTCCATACTGTGGGATTAATCTCTCTTTACCTCACACCTAACACAATTTGTACAAATTGCTTAAAGTTTCCTGTATCTAGTGGAAAGTTATCGTATTTTCCGTATTATGGGAATTATACCAGGGAATTAAGATATCTACCACAATACTTGTAACAGCCCAACGATCTCTATGTACTACTATATGGAGCGTTCCAAACAATCGCTCTGTTCCACGCAAGTAGCCACAACTCTGACATTCACAATGAACTTGTGCAGTTACTACGCAGAACATTTAATTTTTACTAAATATTGACGCTAAGTACCAGGGCAGGACTCTCTGCAAATACAAAAAAAAAGATGAAAAGGAAAAAAAAGGAGACGAAAAAATAATTAGAAGAGCAAGGCGATATCTATTTATTTATCTATCTGATTTTATTGACTTGACCTGACATACTGACTGGACTGGCCGACGACGAACGTATTAGTGTGACGTCACGCCCCAGAATGGGGAGAGCTGCTGTAGAAAGGTACAAGGAACAGGATTATTTTATTTGTAGGGGGATCAAGCAGGGTGCTCCGACAAAGAGCACCTGAGCAAATACCGGGCACCTCCCCCGTGATTCGGGTTGTATGACCTAGATGTCGAAGGGCCATGGGAGCTGGAGGGAAAGGTCTCTGAAAATGTTATCATATTGAACTAAGCTTATGGTCATTATTAAGCAGAGTGCACGGGAGCAGCAACAGAAGTTATATCAGCATTCTATAGGTGGTTCTCAGTTAATAATCTAAAACTTAATATTAGCAAGACAAGTGCCATTCTGTTCAAAACAACTACAAGTAATAGGGATACATTAAATATACAATTAAATGATGATATAATTGAAGTCGTAAATACTGTAAAATTTCTGGGAATACATATCGATGCGTTACTCAATTGGAAGGACGAACTAAGTGCTATTGAGACATCAATTAGCTCTGCCTGCTACGCACTATATAGTTTGAGAGATGAGTTAACCACAAAACAAATGAAAATTGTTTATTATGCTCTTGTAGAATCAAGGCTACGATACAGTATTAAATTCTGGGGAAATAGCTATAAATATAATATTAATAGGGCATTCGTTTCCCAAAAAAGGGCAGTGCGTACAATAGCACGTATTCCTCCATGGGAGTCATGTGAGGAACACTTCAGGGAGTTTAAGATCCTTACAGTACCCAGTCTCTATATTCTAGTTCTTCTCACTGACCTCTTTAAAAATCGTCATATTTATGAAACTGAACAGGACATGCTATTGAGAGAGAGAACTAGGAGAATGGACATGAAAAGCAATATAGCACCAAAATTAAAAGTCGTGGAACACTGTGCACGAAATCAGGCCGTTTTATTCTTTAACAGGATGCCCAATGAATTAAAATGTATAAAACAACTAAGTATAGGTATTATACTTAGTTGTTGTTACTCTGTAGATGATTTTTAGACTTTGATGCCACTCATAGTTGATTTTAAGTATTTTAATTTTAATTATTATAATTTGTTAATCTTTAATTTTTAATTGAAAATATTTTTTGCCATTCATAATTGTAAGCACTTTGATTTATAGAATTGTTAGAATAAGTTAGAATAAGTTATATTCGTACACAAGAAATTGTTATAGAATAATAAATACAAATACAAATACATCCTAAAAATGATAGCCGATAGAATGGACAGTCCTCTGGTGTGGATACTCACCCAGAGGACTAAATCACTTTTAGTTATTAAATACTAACGTAGTTTAAGTCTTTACTAACACTAATGGATCAATGTTATCTCTAAAATAAATAAATTAAATTATGGTCTGTTGAAATATTTGCTCGCCAGATGACTCACTAAATCAGTTTTTCCTTAATCGTCGTCACTTGCACATGCCGTCGTAACTTACTTCTCTTGAGCATTCACAATTTCTTCGCCACGGTTGAGTTTAACATCGCTTTATGACTTTTTAACGACCTGGCTTATATTTGCGCGAAGTTTTCCTCACAAGCATATTATTTTGAAATACTCATTATAGCGGGCAAGTAACTGTTCCCATAAAAACTTCACTTATATACTTCAGCGTACTGTTTGTTATCTTATCTTCTCAGGGGGCCAGGAAGACCTGGCGACACTTCGACCCTTCAGAATCTTTTGTGCCAAACCCCTGTCCACCGACGGTGCCCCAAGCCGATTAGGTGGACATCACATACGCTTCAGAATTACTTCTTTGTCATACGCAGGTTTCCTTACGATGTTTTCCTTCACCGAAAAGCCTGTGGTATTATAAATAAACCATACTTAAGTTTCGTAAAACTCATCGGTACGGGCGGGGTTTGTACCAGGACCTCATGAACGTGAGGCGAGTGCACAACCAACCGGCTACCACGGCTCAGCGTATTGTTAGTATCCATTTCCCTTTCATAATTTCAAATACAAATTTTGTTAGTTCACGACTACCGCGTCGGCCACAGCTTTGCGTATCCGTTAGACATGGCGTAAACTTTTAATTGCTTCTGTTTTAGTAAGTTCATTTAATACGGCCTGGTGTTCTGTGTACAATAATTGGTACTGTTTCCAATATAACGTTGTATATCTTCTATACAACTTTTGACTAAAATTAACTGAACTTGATCAAATACGATGTCGACGTAAAAAATCATAAACACTGCCGATTTGAATCTATTGTTTTGATCAAAAACAATAGATTCAAATTTCAAATTCAAAATTTTTATTTCAGACATTAGTCCATATTTTTGTTAGTACAGTCTTATTAAACTATGTTAGTTGATTTTAAAATTATATTAAAAATTAAAATATCACAAAATTTAAAATTATAAATTACGAGTATATAAAAAAAACTAAAAAATTACGACATACATTTGTAATCGAATCGAGTGACACAATATGGGGCAGTCGACTCGGCTCGCTATAACGCGCAGGATGCCGTTGGTGCTGCCGCGGACACGGCTTAGCATCGAGGCGGCTCTCTTTCTCAAGATGGCATGAAAGCCATCGATGCGAGCTTCTGCAAACATGCCTGAAGCGCTGCAGTGCCTTGGCAGCCCCAACAACATCCTGAGCGCGTTATTATACTGAATAGAGACAAGTCTTAAATTTCTAGTCTTCTAACTAAACAAAAATTGAGGTTTATCTGTACGAGACACGAGTTCGCAACAAGACGTTGTCTACTTTAATTGGATTATAGCTTATACAGACATATAACTAAGGTGCATTTCAGATTTATAAAATATAGTCATTATCCTAGCTATCAAGCAGATATTTTTTAACTTGTATTTAATTTATCATCATCAGGTTAATTTTGTCTCCACTGCAGGAGCACAACCCTCTCTCATCTGTCGGAGAAAGATGGAGGATTTGGCCTGCACTCCCCGCGCTGGCCAGACGGGCTGGGGAGGTCTGATTGATGTTTTATAATGTATTCCCTTAGTCGGGAAGAGTTGGAGTGGTCCTATTCTACTCTACCAGAAATCACACGGCAATATAAACATACCCTTGTATAACCCCAAACCAAGATTCTCTTCTAACATCCAGTTCGGTACCAATCTGTATAAATTGTACAAAGTTCTGTCCTATTGACACTAGAAACCACGATCTCAAGTCGGGCGGAGGCAGTGAAATTATCTTGAAGAAAAAGAAGGACAGAAGACAGTGCATTGTAGTATCAACTAACAATAGCATTCCTGAATACAAGACATTACGAAGGTGAGTCGTCAAATAAAGAGGTATGCACAGATCGCAGAATAACAGCGCAGTCTTTAAAAACGCCCCTCCCCACAACAGCAACAAAGGCGGGCTCACAAAGCCCGGAGTGTTGATCCCGCGTCATACATTAAGCGGTGCTCGACAAAGAGGACAAAATGAACGCCTTCCGACACAGGTGAACGCCATTTTTCCTGTTTTTGTGACGCCTTGCCTGCTAAGGACTGCGGCGGCAAGCAACGAGCGGGAGCGGGCTGTGAAGAACTATCATCATCAGGTTATTTTTGTCTCCACTGCAGGAGCACAACCCTCTCTCATCTGCTGGAGACAGACGGAGGATTTGGCCTACACTCCCCGCGCTGGCCAGACGGGGTGGGGAGGCCTGATTGACGTTTTATAATGTATTCCCTTAGTCTCCTTGTACGACATCCACGGGAAGAGTTGGAGTGGTCCTATTCTACTCTACCGGAAACTATACGGCAAAGAACACGGTGAAGAACTATGCAAATTCTCAAACGCAAAGTCTGCCTGATTAACCGAGCAAGAGTCAGCATGTTATAGGAGCGATGAATCAACTGCAAAGAGCTAAGCATTTCTGAGGAGAACATCCAGCTGTTTTTAAATCAGATTTAAGAGCTTTCAATTATATCGACGACCCATGGTCCTTCTAACTTCATGGTTATTAGGACCTAATCACGGTGAGGGGAGGGGGGGGGCGGTACTTGCGTTTATGCTCGTTCCAGGTACGCCCTGCTTGTTATATTCTTTATTGCACATCTTAAAACTAAATACAATAATAAATTGTGTGTACAAAGGTGAGATTATCTCTAAAAGAGATGTCTTCCTGCCAACCTTACTTACTTAATCCTCCTAGAAGTTCTGTTCTGTCCCTTTTTACCTCCTTATTCTCTAAATCCAAACTCACTTGCGAGTCTCACTCAAGTGATTTTACTCACTTCGAAACCTAATCCATTGGCATTCTGTTAATATTCTAGAGCACTGTCGACGTGAAGTGAGTGCTTTGTCCACTTCACTTCGATAGTGCTCTGGAATGTTTACAGAATTACCAATGGATTAGGTTTCAAAGTGAGTGAAGTCACTTGAGTGAGACTCGCACGTGAGTTTGTATTTTACAGAATAGCAATACTGTAGTCTTTATTGTATCGACAACAGCCAAGGCTTCTCGTCCGCTTCCTGTTGCGACTTGGTCCTGTGACAGGTCGCACAATAATCACATTGTTCTCCCCTCGAGCGGTGCTGGCGACAGCGCGGGACCGGAGTCGCCCCACGTCGACGGCCCACGTCGCCCCACGTCGCCTCACGTCGCCTGGCGCCGCCGCCGAACACAACGTACGTACCATCACGAAACAATGTGCCGAACACTTTTTGTTCCTCGCACAATGTCATATGGAAATAGATTACAGATTTATTATTGCGTCCTCGGAAATTGTAAATGATTGTCGTGTTACATGACAAATTTGTTTTGATTGTTGTATTGATATTCCAGTGGCTGAACTTACGTTAACGGGTAGCTCTCGGACTGCCACGCTCGGACATCCCGCTAGGGGCAAATCTTGGACGTAGGTTAATAGGTCCAAGGGGCAAATGTTCGTATGATGTATATGAATGTTTGTACCCAAGTCTTGGATGTTTATATATTTATTTAAGTATGTCTATCCGTTATCTAGTAACCATAGCACAGGCTCTGCCTAGTTTGGGACTGGATAATTGGTGTGAGTGTCTGACATATTTATTTATTTATTAGACTCGTGAAACGTCTGAAATCGTATCAAAGATGATTTGTGATTACATTAGGGAATGCAGCTTTTAAGAGCCGTGATAGCCTTGTTGGTTGCGCACTCGCCTCACATTCATGAGGTCGTGGGTTCGACCCCGTACCAATGAGTTTTCCAAACTTAAGTACGGTTTATTCATTACTAGCTGTTGCCCTCGACTTCGTCCGAGTGGACAACATAACATCACAAATTATTATGTATTTCCCGTAGGAATGAGACGTTTTTTCGGCATAAAAACTATCCTATGTCCTATTCCAGGACATAACCTATATGTGTGTCCAGTTTCATCACGATCCGTCCAGTGGTTGAAGCGTGATTGAGTTTGTTTCAAAGTTTCTTTATTCATATTAAAATATTATACATTGCATAACAAAATAAAGTTAGTCACACAAGGATCTTAAAATTATCTACTTATAAGGCTAGGAGCGCCTATAAAAGCTATTTTCCTGTTGTATTTTACTTATTAGATCATGAAATTTAGACGTTTTAGCAAGATTACAGTTACAAATTAATGATGTGAAGTTAAATGTGTGATTGAGTAACAAACATCCAAATATCCAAACTTTCGCATTTATAATATTAGTAGGATAGGATACCACAGGCTTTTCAGTGAATGAAATCATCAACAGGAAACCTGCATATGGCAAAGAAGAAATTCTAAGGCGTATGTGAAGTCCACCAAATCAGCTTGGGGCGACGTTGGTGGACAGGGATTTGGCACAAAAGATCCTGAAGCGTCGAAGTGTCGCCAGGTCTTCCTGGCCCCCTGAGAAGATAAGATAAGACCAGTTTGTGTTGTCGTCAAGGCGACTGAGGGATTGCACTAGGGACGAGCAGCAGCGTCCACCAATCCGCCTGCCAAGCGTGGTGATTATTGCAAATCCCCCAGTAACAGCCCACCAAAGTTTTCTATTGGGGAGGCCTATGTTCAGCAGTGGACGTATGTAGGCTGATGATGGCATTACCTATAGAATGTTTTTCTATGCAATAGCAAAATAATACTGCTTTAAATCTTGATACTTACAAAGGAACCTCGCGAGGTATCGCCGATTTTGATGCAACTCGGCACAGATGTTGCTCTATTAAATTAATTTATGCAGAATAGTCTATAATATTGTGTGAAATCTAGTTGGATCAACATCAGTAGTTTGCATAATGTGTTCGGAGGATAATGTTAATAAAACACGTTAGTATCGCGAAAAAGTTGTACTAAGAATCGGCCTTTCTATTTTAAAGGTGTCTCTCCTTTGTAAAAGTTCTCTTAAAAGCAAGTCGTTTCTTACGACGAGTTATAGATCGTTCAGCTCACGATGGAACGCCCCGCTACTCACCCCAGGGGTAAGCGCGACAGCTAGTCCGAACGTCAGTATCT
Source organism: Esperia sulphurella (assembly GCA_947086405.1). Classification (NCBI taxonomy): domain Eukaryota; kingdom Metazoa; phylum Arthropoda; class Insecta; order Lepidoptera; family Oecophoridae; genus Esperia; species Esperia sulphurella. Next base: position 19,202,956 of record OX352258.1, read on the forward strand.
TAGTGTCCGTATCCACACTTAAGTTTCTGTATCTTTAATACCACTGTCCTATAATAAGCGCAGTTCTGTTCAACGAAGTCTACGAGTATCGCGTAAGAGGTATCACGGGGCCAAAATCGGGCGAATGGAAGCCATTTTGCGAAATTAGATTGGCAAAGTGGCGATACATGGTCTCTGCCTACCCTTATGGGACTAAGGCGTGAGCATTATATATGTAAGTCTACGAAAGCATTGCAAAAAGTCTCTCATAGGATCCGTACCACGTGACGCCGCAGCTGATCGGATCGTAAATCTGGATATGTAGACGTCACGCGGAATAGGGACTTAGCGAAAGATTTGCTCATACAGAACCAGATCATTTCTTTCCTAAAGTTGAGTTCACGTATTCCAGAAAAGAAACTGCATACGTGGGCTACATGTCATTTATTTACCACTAAATGTTTCCCGCGACTTCGTCCGCGTGGATAACTTTTGTAGGTTTTTTTGTAGGACTATTTAAGATAAACATTTCCATCATACATTACATATGTTCTAATTTTAACGAAGCTCAAAAAGTTAGTACGCTGAAGTGGCAGTGGGCTGGTCACATCTGTCGGAGAACCGATTACCGCTGGGGTAAACGAGTTCTCGAGTGGAGACCGCGACTGGGCAAACGTAGTGTGGGACGCCCCCTGGCTAGATGGAGCGACGATCTGCGTAAGGCGGCTGGCAGTGACTGGATGAGAAGAACCGAGGACCTGGTTCAGTGGCGCACCTTGGGAGAGGCCTATGTCCAACAGTGGACTCTTTCGGGCTGATGATGATGATGATGATTACATATGTGTAACTATAGCGGTTTTGGCAGCGCACGCCAGAATAGTTCGCAGATGGTAGATTTTTTCCTACTTACTTGATATTTTGGACAATTCACACAATATCTTTATAAATTGTGACCTATGTATTATTCTGATGTATGAGCTATATTATTGTAAAGTTTCATTAAAATCCATTCAGTAGTTTTTACGTGAAAGAGTAACAAACATCCATCCATACTTACAAACTTTCGCGTTTATAATATTAGTAGGATTTATGTGCTAGCACCTTCTTTGTCTAGGCATATGCTGAGTGGTTTGCCTTTTGCTGCCACGGCATACGCATAATTTTTTTTTGTTAAAATTTGTAAATTGTATTCTGTACTTATTATTATTTTTTCCCTTTTTCTTGGGTTTTTCTTTTGTGTGCCAATTATGGCAGTAAATATATATTTTTTCTTTCTTTCTTTCTTTATTTATTCATAAAACAATGTACATTATATGAGTAATTAAGCTACAATAAAAAATCTAAAGGTCTGTCTTTGGCAGATGAGAGAGGGTTGTGCTCCTGCAATGGAGACAAAAATAGCCTGATGATGATGATGAAAAAAATCTAAAAGGAAGATATAGTTTCTAAAAAAAAAGTTTAAATAAACCATCCAAGTAATAAATTAAATAAATGTTAAATCTTAATAAGGAACCCTAGATGTCATTAATTGTATGTAATAAATGACAATATCAAATATCTATATATAAAAATCAATTGCCGTGCGTTAGTCTCGCAAAAACTCGAAAGTGGCTCGACCTATCTGAATAAAATTGAGTAGTCCACGCGAGCGGAGCCGCGGGCACGGCTAGTCTACACTAATATTAGAAAGAGGAAAGATTTGTATGTTTGCAACGAATAAACTCAATAACTACTGTACTGATTTCAATAATTCTTTCACCATTAGAATGCTACATTATCCCTGAGTAACATAGGCTATATTAATTACTATAAAAAATTAGGGAACCCTACTAAAACTTTAATAATGTAACCCAAGGTGTAAAAATGCAGTAGAACAAAGAAGTATAAAAGTTGAGCTGGAGTGGGAGTGGGATGGGGTTAGGGTTGCCAGGTCTTAATACGGCGAAGCCGGACTGGGCAGGCAGTATACCCGGACTTTTCGATATCAAGGCCGGACACTCTAAAAGCCAACGATTTTATCCCTTAATTCTAAAATAAAAAACATTTATTTCCTTTTTTTTGTAATCAGTCTTCTTTAATCGACATTAACACATTAAACTTTTAATTCTTATACATTTATATTATTTTAAAAACAAAAACAATCAGTACGAATTTTATAAGTAATAAAAATAATCAACCTTTTTTGTTCTGAATGTGAAACGAATAAAAATTAAATTTAAGACGAATTTCAACTAAAAAAATTATCTCAGGTGAGCCGCGAGATGGTCCAAGATGTAAAAACCTAACAAAATCCGGACGGACCGGACACTGGCGAATTTGGCCGAACAAACATGCAAAAAGCCTGACCCTGTCCGTCTTTATCCGGACGTCTGGCAACCCTAGATGGGGTCGGGATCGGGATCGGGATCTGTAGTCCACGAGAGCGGAGCTGGGGGCACAGCTAGTTTACAATAAAAATTCTGGAAAAAGGTAATGGGAGGGAACATGAGTGGCACATTCCTACGATGGTCCTGTAGGTCCTACCTATCAGAGGCGAAAATAACTAATATTCCTAGCAAAAGTAAAAATACAAATGTGAATAATATTAAAAAAAAACAAGATCCCATTACAACCCCGCCGGTATTGCCAGCATTGAAAAACACACACCGATAGGCAATATTTATTTCCGTACATAAAAATCATTTGGTGGGCAGTGACGCGCACCGATCGTTCAGTCCGCATCATTAAATACGGATATGCGAGTGCATGGAAAGGAGCGTAGTGAGGAGCACAAAGCGCGGGGCAAGTCGCGCGGAAAACGGAGCGTAGCGTCGTAACATGCTCCCGGCCTAAATAAAAACTCGCGTCGTACACAATATCGATATGGAATATAGATATTGGAAGTTTGTTTCGAGATTATTTGAGTGGTTGCGCCGCAGGGCACAAATAACACGGAACTCAAATGTATTTTTTTTTAGAAATCCTACTAATATTATAAACGCGAAAGTTTGTAAGTATGGATGGATGTTTGTCACTCTTTCACGTAAAAACTACTGGATGGATTTTAATGAAACTTTACAATAATATAGCTTATACATCAGAATAACACATAGGCTACAATTTATAAAGATGTATTCTATAAAATTGAGGAATTTACATGTACGGCGTCGTGACTAACGTTTCTAAATATTTAATTTGTTTTTAATTAATTTGACATTTTTGTTTTTTAATTAATATGAGGTTTTTTATTTTTTACTATTTAACCAAATTGAATGATTATTATTTTTTTACTCATACAGTACGTATGACTACTTGTTTATGTATGACGTGTATTTAATTATACTAATAAATGAACTAAGAACTAAAAACTAAGTAAGTAGGAAAAAATCTACAAGTGTCATGTGCTATATAATTTATAAAGTTCCGTGGTCCACGCGGACGAAGTCGCGGGCTGACAGCTAGTTAGTTATATAAGTATTTTCCACACCGGGTCTGTTCACACCAATTACGCCCAAAATTCAGTACTTCACAGGATAATACTGACTTATGATAATAAATTCGGTGAGGCAGACACCTTCTTGCTTAGTATATCTCATATATCATTAAAAAATTAACCCAAGTGGCGATTTATAGTGGCGCTGTGCCATCGTCTCCTTATACAACTGGACACACACATCATCATCAGGTTATTTTTGTCTCCACTGCAGGAGCACAACGCTCTCTCATCTGCCGGAGACAGACGGAGGATTTGGCCTACACTCCCCGCGCTGGCCAGACGGGCTGGGGAGGCCTGAGTGATGTTTTATAATGTATTCCCTCAGTCGCCTTGTACGACATCCACGGGAAGAGTTGGAGATCACCTCATCACCAACATACACACACTCACACACACTACACATTCAGTACACACAGGTGGATGCAAATATTTTATTAATTAAGTTTAATTTATATTGTATATAAAACACTTTAGTAATATTTCTTATTCAAATATCCTATTTATCATTGTATCTACTATTATCTGTATTTTCTTCTCAGTCTGTCTTTAATGTTGAGTGGTCCTCTCCAGCACCTCTCATGTTTTTTTTGTATGTTTTTGTATAATTGTTTTATGTGCCTGTCCCTGCAATTTATGATTGTATTACTAACACATAACTTAAGTTTTCTAAAAAATAAAAAATAAAAAAAAAATCAAATATTTAATTAAGTATTTGTCTATTGAAATAAACAAATACTTAAGTTTCTTACTAACAATATATGGATGAATATCAGAAATAATTTTTATTTTTTTTATTTTTATTTAATGTAAATTGTGTAATTATGTTGAACTTCGTTATTGGCTGTATAATTTTATAATAATTTCCAATAGTAATTTAATTGTTATGCTGTGAAGTTTATGAAATAAAATAAAATAAAAAATAAAAATTGTTTTCGCTGCAGTAATACATAAGTATTGTTACGGGTGTTAGGATAGAAGTGCCGTTTAATTGAAAATATTCAATTCAATTATTTAAAACCATAAAAGTCTTGAGTGCGTAATTATTTATAAAGAAAATGTGCTAATTATAACAGCCTGTGTAATTGAGAAAGTGCGTAGTTAATTTTGAACAGCCTGTATAATCTCAAGTCGTAGATTTTTTAACGTAATTAAGTAGAAATATTTAAATACGTAAATACTGAAAGCTTTATAAAAATTAACTAGGCATGTATTTTTAAACCTTGAAAACCGGTGAAGTGTGAGTGGGACTCGCGCAGCGAGGGTTCCGTATCTTGAAAGAAAAGTATAAAAAGATTATTTAAGTGGATATTTATGGGTATATTACAATAAAGTCCATTTTATGGACAGCATAAGTAAGTTTCTTGGTAAAGGATTTTTGCAGATTTCTAAAAAACTGTGCTAGTTAGAGACATTGTTTCAATTTTAGTGTATTATTTACATAAACTTGTATTAACTAAATTATTTCAGATTTTTCGCTATGCAAACTTCAGAGATAAAGGGGTCATAATGTTAGTTGTTTATATTAGTTATTGATGTTTAATTTGATTGTGTTTAATTTTCCTGTCTATAATTTGATTTTATTTAACTTGTGTAAAAAAATTGTTTGACCTGTAACGGAAGTTATCAATAAAGTATGTCTATGTTTAATTGTTTTTTTAATTTTTCGAAATTTTTCATTACACTTTGAAAATTAAGCGGCATAAAAGGGAACGAAAACCTATTTTAGAATGTACAAACGATGCCCTTTCATACGATTCACACTTAACCTAGTAACCACACTTACAAAATTGCCACCCCCATTCTACCCCATTGTAAAAAATAATAAACATATTTTTTAAATTCTTTCATTTTCAGTAAAGATTCTGAAATAAGCAGATGTGACAGACGAACGGACAGACGGAGCCGCACCATAAGGGTTTTTACTATTTTGATACAGAACCCTAATAAGTACCTCGGGGCTTGCTCACAACATCTGTATATTAAAAGACCTACAGGATAAATAAAAAAACTTAAGAGCAACGTAATTTGGGTGGATCCCGTAATTAAGTCCAATCCCGCATAATCCCGGATAATTCTGATATAACACCGGGAATTCCCCCTGTCCCTATTTTATGCCCGTGGAACTTTTTTATTAATGAATTCTATTTTTGCCGGGGAATTTAATTAATTAGGGGGAGTCCGGGGAGGAGTGAATAGCTCAGGTGAAAAGAATCGCGATTTGGTGCTAAGCTCCGGAGATGAGTATTATAGACAACGATCTCTATGTACTACTAGATGGAGCGTTCCAAACAATCGCTCTGTTCCACGCAAGTAGCCACAACTCTTTTACATTCACTTTGAAACTTGTGCAGTTACTACTCAAAACATTTAATTATTTACTAAATATTGATATTCGTAGCGTCAATATTTAGTAATAATTAAATGTTCTGCGTAGTAACTGCACAAGTTTCATTGTGAATGTGAAAGAGTTGTGGCTACTTGCGTGGAACAGAGCGATTGTTTGGAACACTCCATCTAGTAGTATATAGAGATCGTTGCTTGTAATAGGAAAACTTATTATGGTTACATATAGTAAATTCCGCTTACGTTATGTTTCTATATCTACATCGTACCAAAGTTTCTCTGTTGTCGTCAGCAGGTGTGACGTCACGTGACGTCGGGTAGACTGAGCTCTTTGAACGTGTCAGGTCAGGTGCCGACCTGACCTGACACGTTCAAAGAGCGGGCGTCCTGCCCGACCACCGACCACCGTAGCTGGTGGCCAGCCAGTGGTCAGTGGTCGGGCAGGTCACCGACACAGCGGGGTCACAAAGCGCTGTCAACGACAGTATGGAACTAAACTTAACATTATTTTAATTGAACGTCGCTTTGGTCGAGAGACTAGAGTGCCCTCTGGCACTTTACTGGCAGGAGAACGCTGGTGCAATCCCTTAGTCGCCTTGACCACACCCACGGTAAGATTGGGGGTGGCCCAACGATCTCTATGTCTACTAGATGGAGCGTTCCAAACAATCGCTCTGTTCCACGCAAGTAACCACAACTCTTTCACATTCACAATGAAACTTGTGCAGTTACTACGCAGAACATTTAATTATTACTAAAAATTTACGCTACGAATATCAATATTTAGTAAATAATTAAATGTCTTGAGTAGTAACTGCACAAGTTTCATTGTGAATGTGAAAGAGTTGTGGCTACTTGCGTGGAACAGAGCGATTGTTTGGAACGCTCCATCTAGTAGTACATAGAGATCGTTGGGGTGGCCCTATTCTATGCCAGGAAGCCGGTCACTTCGCGAAATTCATTGAACTTTCTTGAATTGGTATTCTAAACGTCTCATTCTGTATCGCAGTTTCATGGCAGCCGATACAATATGCAGTGAAATGCATACTGGGAAGCCTGCAGGCCTCTCCTGCCATTCTTGGCTTCTCCGACCTCATGCGTTATTCATAAGGCAACGTGAGAAGGGGAGGGAGGGGGAGAGAACTCGCGCTTCGCGGCTCTACAACCGGGATTGTACTCGTTTCCATCTGATACACTTTGCTCGCTATGTTTTTGTTTTATTCTCGCCTTTTTTCTGGGAGAGTGAAGTGCTCGCTCGATTAGATTTGGCCGGAATTGGTCCCTTTCTCTGGGAAGTGGAAAACAAAACACATTCTCGGGATCAAATCACTCGATTACGTGACTAAACTTCCAGAATAGTGCCACAAAATATATACTGCTTTTTATGAACACACAGGAAATGAACTCGTTCATGTTTCGTTCTTGTTATCTTGGGCGGTAGACGAGAGCAATCGGTTGCAGATTAAAAAAAAATCTTGAAAAAAATTACTTTTGTTTAAAATGTTGCGAATAGTGGACATAATTTTTATTTTATTTATTCACAAAATACTTAACAGCACAAAACACTTACATACAAAACAAAAATCACAATAAAATAAGGCCAATAACTGAGTAAAACATATCACAAGATAGACAAAATAAAATAGAGGAAAACGAGTAAACTAAGAAAGTTAATAATAATTCAAAAATTAAAGAAATAACAAAAATAATTAAGTATTTAAAAATAATAATTTGCGGAAATGAAATGTGTATGAGTGTTTGTGTGTATGTAGGGTGTATATGTATGTGTGTAGGGGTGGGGGTGGGGGTGGGGATGGGGGTGGGGGTATAATGCGTTTATAACTCAAAATTATAATAGTTGAGATGTCAGAGTCGTTGCAAAAATTCGAGGAAATGCTGTACAGCCTCCCTGCCTCACGAGACAGGTAGGTCTAAGGAGATACCTAGACCAGACGAAAGTCATGTCCTACTTACGCGTCGACCTAAGACCGGTGATCGTCGACAATGTCTTCTTCTGCTTCTTCTCCTTCTTCTGCTCATGTGCAATAAACTATTTGCCTTCGATTAACATTATGAGAAGTTTCTAGAACAACCGTTAAAGCTAATTTCCTTAGTAAACCTAATATATTCTTGACTTTCACAGCAGCTAAAAAACCGTACATAAATCTGGGTGCCAATTCCAACAAGCCCTCCCGTCGGCCGACGCCGCCAGCCGCCAGCAAGCTGGCGCGCCGCCAGCGCTGCCGGTGGCACGGCTTTACGGCGTTTAATTAAATCCACTCAATTCAAACGGCGACGTGGACTGTTTTAACGCTCTTCCGAAGTTTTGAGAGTGACGACTGAGTTATACGAGCTGTGTACACCGCTATATTATACAGTGGATATAAACACGGTTAGCATAAATAAAGTGGTCTGGCTTACAGCGATAAGATAACGTATTATAATTACTTTTCTTATCTCATCTTCTCAGGGGGCCAGGAAGACCTGGCGACACTTCGACCCTTCAGGATCTTTTATGCCAAACCCCTGACCACCAACGGTGCCCCATACCGATTTGGTGGACTTAACATACGTTTTAGAATTTCTTCTTCGGCATATGCAGGTTTCCTTACGATGTTTTCCTTCGCCGAAAAGCCTGTGGTATTTATAAATAAACCGTACTTAAGTTTCGTAAAACTCATCGGTACGGGCGGGGTTTGTACCAGGACCTCATGAACGTGAGGCGAGTGCACAACCAACCGGCTACCACGGCTCATTATAATTACTTAAACTTCTTTGTACCTTTTTAAGTTAAACTATTCTATTTTTTTTTATTTTAGGTGCAAAATAAATATATTTGATTTTCTATTCATCATCGACCGAAACACGTCCGCTGCTGAATAAAAGCCTTCCTAATAGAATGTCACATTTGGGGGGCTGTTCATTGGGGGATTTTAAACAATCACCACGCTTGGCAGGCAGATTGGTGATGGCAGTACCTCGACGACTCCGTGGCGGAACGGATAGCTCTCGGACTGCCACGCCGGAGGTTGCGGGTTCGAATCCCGCTAGGGGCAAATGTTCGTATGATGAATATGAATGTTTGTACCCAAGTCTTGGATGTTTATATATTTATTTCAGTATGTCTATCCGTTATTTAGTAACCATAGCACAGGCTCTGCCTAGTTTGGGACTGGATAATTGGTGTAAATGTCTGACATATTTATTATTATTTAGTAACGATCCTAATATACACAGTTGATTGAGTAACAAACATTCAAACATCCTAATATCCAAACATCCAAACATCCAAACTTTCACATCTATAATATTAATAGTAGGAAGCAGGGTACTACGTCATCATCACAAAGTGCTCACGCGTCTGGTCTCCTAGGAGTGCTCTTAGCGATATTAACTCGCAAATTGGATGAGCCGCTCGTCGGCGTTAGATTAATGAGCAGTTTAACAGGCACGTTTGCAAATACATTTAATTCGTTGCAGATATCCTCACATCCTTGGCACAGTCCTGATTCGAACCTGCGACCTGTTCTTACGAACCAAGCTACTGTACCCTTCGCCCGTGTACGAAACCCGTGACGTAACCAGTTACGTGTGAAGAATTATTTTTCTTGCTACGAAACTAGTTACTCAAAGCCGTGGTAGCCGGTTGGTTGTGCACTCGCCTCACGTTCATGAGGTCCTGGTACAAACCCCGCCCGTACCGATGAGTTTTACGAAACTTAAGTACGGTTTATTTATAAATACCACAGGCTTTTCGGCGAAGGAAAACATCGTAAGGAAACCTGCATATGCCGAAGAAGAAATTCTAAAACGTATGTTAAGTCCACCAAATCGGTATGGGGCACCGTTGGTGGTCAGGGGTTTGGCATAAAAGATCCTGAAGGGTCGAAGTGTCGCCAGGTCTTCCTGGCCCCCTGAGGAGATAAGATGTAATTCTCACTGATTGTTTGAATTTCCTCTCGCAAAGTTCAGAGAAGATTGAACACCGTGTGTACCAGTTGAGAAGAAGTATCTCGTGCAGCGGAGAGACAACATTATCTCGTCGCTGATGTTATATTCATGGGGTGCATTAGTCGCCGCGCCGGGCGCCGGGTTAAGTACTTTGACTGCGACTGTTGATAACAGTGAAAGCTTTATTGAAAGACTTTCGTATCTTTGAAATACTTTATTACAAAAAGTATCACTAAATCCCACTGCCACTATGACTCATTAGCAATGATTGGATTAAGTAGTGCAAAATCATTTATTGCCTATGAGTACACTTGGTACATTTATACACGTAATTTTTTTATCGACTGCCGCTTCCTAGGTGTTAGCGCTGTGAAGAAGACGCAACAAACTTCACGGAACACATCTTTTAAAAATCTAGTTGCATACAATTGTATAAACATTTTGCGAAGCTGAATTAACATTAGTACCAGGCATCTTTGTCATTCAAATAATCGTTTATTTTATAATAGGCTTTCTTACATAAATGTGATTCTTAAACTTTCTGTCTGTCATATTTAAGATTTCCTCTGGTAGTTTGTTATAGAAGCGTATACATTGCCCCGTGAACGATTTACTGACCTTACTTAGTCTTAACCCTGGTAAAACAAGTTTAACCACCTCAAACGTTCAAATACTAACTATTACCGTTGCCCAAGCTATGGTTATATCCTGTGCTATGAAAATTAAACAAGGACAGGATAATTCACAGATATAACAACGTGCACAAATTCTATTCAATTACTCTTTATTGCACGAAAAAAAAAAAAACCTCAGACATTCACACTAATTATCCAGTCCCAAACTAGGCAGAGCCTGTGCTATGGTTACTGGATAACGGATACACATACTTAAATAAATATATAAACATCCAAGACTTGGGTACAAACTTTCATAATCATCATACGAATATTTGCCCCTGGCAAAATTCGAACCCGCAACCTCCGGCGGCATTAGGCCGAGAGCTACCCGGTTCCGCCACGGAGGTCGTCGAGAACAATAAAAAGATACAATAATGAAGTAACTTACATATGAAGATCTCGCCTAATCTTATCGCTAAAATACAGACAACCTGTGGGTAGAGGATAAGAATAACAGTTAAGGTAGGTTGTGCAGTTAAATAAGGAGGGAGTCTAGTTTATACCAGTGAGGGCGTACCCATACAAATATACAAAAATAAATAGATAGATAGATAATCTCTTTATTGCACACAAATTAAGAATAACAATAAAAAATAGGTACAGATTTTTGGAAAGTGTACAAAGGCGGCCTTATCGCTTAAAGCGATCTCTTCCAGGCAACCTTTCAGAAGCAAAATAAGAAAGACGTAGCGACAGAGTATTGCAGGTAAAAGAAAAGAAGTTTATAATATAGGTAAATACTAAGTAAAAATATTATTCAACTAAATTTATATAATAAATAAATACATACTCAAATATATATCATACACACATAGATATATTATAAAATACCGTATTACACAATGTGAATTGATAACGACTAAGTTATTAAATGAAGACAATTGTAAAAAGTGGTCTGTCAACAGCGGGAATCGAACCAACGGCCTCTGGCGCTCGTTGACCAACCCACTTGGCCAACAATCTCAAAACGCCCTGACCAATTTCCCGAATAGTTTCCGTATCAAAGGAATTTGTGTCGTATGTTTCAATTTTAACGAATTCACTCGGTCCTAGACAGGGCTGTTCAGTTATTTATACAGCAGTAAACAACAAAGCGGGACATAACAAAATATTGTTCCCTGGGGCCGGGACATATTCAGTCGCGCTATCTGCTCGCCTGCGCGAACAAATCGGCCCAAAATTTACCTCCCCCCCTCCTCATTCCCCAGGGACTCCAAATCTTTAGAAAACTCCCACTTGAGTAACTCGGAATTGAATACAAAACGCTTGATGGTAATCTTTGTAAAAGTTGAACGATTGGTGACAAACTGGGCTTGGAATTGGGTAGAGTCATCTATGTACTTGCAACTTGGCCGTGTGGCCTGCGAATCGGGCCTAATATATTCTTTATTGCACATAAATTTTACAAAAAAAAAGGCATAACATAAAAGTGCACAAAGGTGGACTTATCTCTATAAGAGATCTCTTCCAGCCAAACTTCACTGTGGGAAAAGCTAAAACAAGCGGTAGGTCAAAAATATCCAATTAAGAAAAGATAGTTTCATACTAATTGTACTTATTTTACTTAAATGAACGATGTGGAATGTTCATATAGGTACACATAAATGATGGACGAACAAACGATGAACAAATATTCCAAAAAATCTGGGGAAAAAAACGAAGAATCCAAATTAATATAAATATTTATTTAATATAAATACGTCGGAGGTTGTGGGTTCGAATCCCGCTAGGGGCAAATGTTCGTATGATGAATATGAATGTTTGTACCCAAGTCTTGGATGTTTAAATGTTTATTTAAGTACTAGCTGTGCCCGCGGCTCCGCTCGCGTGGACTACAGGATCCGCTCCCATTGCCACTTCCGCTCCCTATCCCACTTCCACTCAGACTTCAAATCCAGGTCCAGGTCCACGACCACGTCCACGTCCACGTCCACGTCCACGTCCAGGTCCACGTCCACGTCCACGTCCACGTCCACGTCCAAGTCCAGGTCCAGGTCCAGGCCAAGGCCCAGTTCCATGTCCAGGTTCAGGTCCAGGTCTGGTACAGGTCAGGTCCAGGATCAGGCCAGGCCCAGGCCTAGTTCCAGTTTCAGGTCCAGATCCAGATCCTCAACTCTCCCCTCAACCTTCTCTCAACACTCCTCTCAACACTCCTCTCAACCCTTCCTTCAACACTCCCCTCAGCTCTCCCCTCAGCTCTCCCCTCAACCCACCCCTCAAACCTCTTTCCCTCGTTTCTCCAAATGTAGTCCTCGTAACTAATCCATCGCAATCCAAATTCCGACCAACATTACTTTGTTGCATACGTATACCACAAATTCATCGTAATCGGGTAACTCAGTCAAAAGTTATGCGAATTTTCAAACACTCAAATTACACTGGTACCATACCCGCTCCCGCTCCGGTCCAGCTCCGGTTCCGCTCCCGCTCCCCTCCCGCTTCCGATCTCAATCCCACCCCCCACGCCCACGCCCACGCCCACTCCCACGCCCACTCCCACTCCCACTCCCACTCCAGCTCGCAGCTCCAAATGTAATCCAAACTCATCGCAATCTGAATAGTAGGCGGAAATACTACTTTAAGCAATATATTGCATAATAACCTTACCTAACTAATGTATTTGAAAACTAAAAATGTCTATAACTTTTGATTAAGTTAGTCGATTGCGATGAAATAAAGACTAAATGTTAAGTTAAGTTAAGCACCATGTTTTCGTGAAAAGTCCATCAAAATCCCTTTAGTAGTTTTTAAGTGATGCATGCACAAACTCACAGACAAACAGACAAAAATTTCAAAAATGATCGAAATGTGTTCTGTTGCTTATCCTTAGACCTCCAATTTTTATTTTGCAAATATCTTCACTGTACAGACACGCGAAGTTTACGATTTTATTTATTAGATGTGTACCCGTTATCTAATAACCATAGCACAGGCTCTGCCTAGTTTGGGAGTGGATAATTGGTGTGAATGTCTGAGATATTTATTATTATTATGTTGTAAGTACATAAATGTCTACCTAATTCCGATTTCTGATGATAAGAAAACTGTGACCCTACCCTGGACTGCGCTGAGATGATGTTAATATTACTGATAACAAGATTATAAACAATAACAAAAAATAATATTTAGCTTATCATTATATATAACTATAGAAAGGTTATAGTTAATCGTTAAGCGATTATTCCGTTTACTTGTATAAGATAATGAAAAAAACCATGAATTACATAATTAATAACCTTCCATTTTGAAAACAAGTTGATTAATTAAGTACTCAAATGACATCAAAAACTGTGGCCTCAGAGGCTTTAATATCATTATTTTAAGGGATATTACGAAACTCATTAATTATTATTTCGATATTATAACAATTATTTCCCTAAATAGGTAATCGTGGTTCCTCAACATGAAGGCAGCGATGTTGTTCGCAACACATCACGTCAAGGGGTATCACGGGGCGAGCAACAGGCGAAGGAAAGTCGTTTTGCGATATTCAATCTCTCAAAGTGGCGATACATCGTCACTGCCTACCCCTCAAGGCGTGAGCATTATGTATGTATGTATGAAACTTTTAAGGGATAACGTCGAAACTAAGTTAACTTACAAAAAGTTTTTATTTCTCCTAGCTGTTAATTTTATTTGATATCATATTGAATATATTTAATTAATAATATAATGTAGCTTAGTCGTTGGACTACAGCGCCAAAGGCTTGGGTTCGATTCCCACTTTGTACAAGTGTACAAGTAGGTCCCGGTCTGCATGTTCTATTTGAGCATGGTAGTTTAGAACCAAATGTGATATCCAGCATGTGAACCATGATAGTTTGAGAGCAGATAAAAAAAAATAAAAAAATAAGTCAGACATTCACACCAATTATACAGTCCCAAACTAGGCAGAGCCTGTGCTATGGTTACTAGATAACGGATAGACATACTTAAATAAATATATAAACATCCAAGACTTGGGTACAAACATTCATATTCACCATACGAAAATTTGCCCCTAGCGGGATTCGAACCCGCAACCTCCGGCTTGGCACTCCGAGAGCTACCCGTTCCGCCACGATAAATATGATAAGAATGTTTAAGCCGTGTGGTTCCCGGCTTAGAATAGGGCCACCGCAAATCTTCCCATGGGTGTCGTCAAGGCAACTAAGGGAATGCACCAGGGATGAGCAGCAGCATTCTCCTGTGTATATTAAGATCATTACTGCGATCACCAATCCGTCTGCCAAGCGTGGTGATTATGGAAAATCTCCTAATGGAAAGCCCACCAAAAAAGGCATTCTATTAGGGAGGCTTATGTTCAGCAGTGGACGTATATAGGCTGATGATGATAAGTATGTATATTATTATATGAAACTTTTAATAGACATTTTCTTATCAACCATCCTATTCCACCAGTAGTGGGCAACAAATAATAAATAAATAAAATATATGTCGTAGGTTCCTGGTTCCGCTGAAAGTGTGGGCTCCCAAATTGAGTTAAACGCCGTTACAAAGTTAACACGTTTACTGACTTCAATGACACTACATGAAATTACACTACATAATCAAGTCCTACTCGACGTTCCGTCAGTGCGTGCTCGCGATGATCGCCGAACCAAGCCGAACGGCGCGCCGAGCATACACTGTGCCTCCAAATCAGCTCCTCTTTTATTATTTCGCCGACATATATTCTTATTTCTCAACACAATATGAAATTAAAGATACGTATTAGAGGGCCTTTCTCGTTTGTTTCCGACTTATAACCACAAAGCCAGCGCTTTTTACCGTTCACTTTCAGTTATAAGTTACTTATAAGAACCTAAGTACCTTTTACACGATGGAATTGGTAACGTTTATGAAATAACGTTAACGTCGTGGACCGAGCATAGCTGTTCGCGTGCCGAGAATATTAAAATAGTTTTAATATTACAACGCGTGACTTCACAATGACATTATTTGCTTATTACAACGACCTCTATGTACTACTAGATGGAGCGTTCCAAACAATCGCTCTGTTCCACGCAGGTAGCCACAACTCTTTCACATTCACTTTGAATTTTACTCAGTTACTACTCAGAACATTTAATTATTTACTAAATATTGACATTATTTAACTACGGTTAAATTCGTAAATATTTAGTAATAATTAAATGTTCTGCGTAGTAACTGCACAAGTTTCATTGTGAATGTGAAAGAGTTGTGGCTAATTGCGTGGAACAGAGCGATTGTTTGGAACGCTTCATCTAGTAGTACATAGAGATCGTTGGCTTATTACCACCAAAAACGACGCCGTTGTTTTCAGGAAGTCGCCACTTCGCATGCTAGAAGTTTATACCTACTTTTCTAAGTAGGTAACCTGCCTTGGAACATTTTCATGTACAGTGACGGTAAGATAAGGTTAGTCATCTTAAAGTCTATTTTTGCTTGCACCAGTGCAAGAAGCAGTATTGACACCATTTGAATAAGTATCAGCCCTTATACGTCCACTGCTAGACATAGGCCTTCCCCAATGAACGCCACCACACCCGGTCCTCTGCCCTCCGCATCCAGCCTCTACTGGCCACCTTTTTCAGGTCGAGGTTCCACCCTGCGCGAGAACCCATCTGCCCCAACGGCCGTCGGTTCTGCGATATGAGGGAATAAATCTCACGTTTTGTTTACTGTTGTACCGTTTCGATCTGCCAATATGATAACTAAATTTAAACCTTGTTATCAACCAATGAAACTTAGTTTTCCATGTGCCTATTTTAGGGCGTAAAAATGTGAAAGTGCTCGCTGTTAAAGAAATTATTTACTCCTACGTTAAACTGTTGTCCTGATGTATTTTTACAATATCAATGCATTAGAGTATGAAACATACTCGTGAAGGTTCGAGAAAATGTATTGCTTGTGTGAGTTTGGAAGTGAGACACACGTAGGTATCGATTTGTATCGCAGCCGCGGGCCGGCGCGGCTCGGCGCGGGCTCGCGCGAATGGGCCCCGCGGGATGCATTAACGCGCCGCGCCGCGCGGCCGCCGGCGCCGGCGACAGCGGACAGCGATTTACAAAATATTATTTGACACTACTAGAGGCAAAAAACAATAAAAACGATTAAAACATACGAATATTTTGGAATATTCGGAAAAATGGTCAAATACTCTAATCACTAAAATTATTCTAATTTACCGGTTTTAAATAGATAATCTTAAAGCTGTTTCTTGTGCTGCCAACCATTCTGTATTTTTTGCGGGGGATCCACATTGACATGCACACTTGTACGTTACGTTACTTGTACGTACTTATTGTACATATTGATACCGCGTATGACCAAATGGTCTTGTACCTTGGCCAGTGGGGAATATGGTGACTTCCATTCGTGTTGTTTTGTAATCATTAATTAAGATAATGTATTGTGTTGTAAAAGATCATAAAAAAAGATATGTGAAAAAACGCATGAGCGCTACTATATTATGCCTTTGAAGGAATTACATTGGAGTTATTAATAAACCCTAAATGTATTATTTAAATGGTCAAATAGAATCTTTGACTCAAAGTTTATCTCATCACACCCTCTTGAGTTTTGTGAGGTTCTACAGTTTTCAAATGCATACAAATACAAAATTCATTTATTTACTTCACAACTAAATACCTTTATCATGTCGAAAGAACATGTTACCTTTTTAAACGAATGCTGCATAGAATTTTTTTGTTAAATTGTTTGATAACAAAGGTTAAAATTTAAGTGTCATTTCTGTAAAATTTACAGCATAGAGTCGGTAAAACAGTCAACAAACTGGTACAAGCAAAAACCGACTTTACGGTAACGAACCTATTAATACCGCCACTGTACACTGGTTCCTGGTAGTACCAAGGACACTCTGGCACAAAGCTACTTATGTTATTGTCAAGAATAGTTGAAATCATCATCCGCCGTCTCCCGTCGCTTGCGGGCGTCATTACTCCGTCGCGTCAGCCCTGGCACTTCGGCCCGCCTGGCAGTCGGTCCGCAAATGATGGATAGTTGCTTTTATATAATTCCTCCACAATTTATCGCCACTCTCCGAATAGATTCAATGTTCTGTTTTATATTTATATTTTAACATACGTTTATCGACACTTGAAATTGTTTACATACATCAGCCGAAATGCCGAACATAAGCCTTCCCAATAGAATGCCACTTTCGGTGAGCTGTTCATTGGGGAATTTGCACGCTTGGCAGGCGGATTGGTGATCGCAGTAATGATCTTAATATACACAGGAGAACGCTGCTGCCCGCGAACGGTGCAATCTGTTAATTGCCTTGACGACACCCACGGGAAGATTCACCGATGCCTTTTACCATATTAGAATGACATGTAAAATTGGATTTTTAAGATGTAAAAGTGAAATAAATAAATCTAATCTATTCTAAGCCGGGAACCACAAGGCACCAAAGTAGAAATATACTACGTTATGTGAAATGTCCATATTTATATTACTATAAGAGTTTATAGACAAATGATGACCATTTTTTTTAAATAAAATTAAAACCGGAATATCCATATTTAACATAAACATTTCTTCGCAAGTACATAATGTACACTACCTAACTCCGATCCCTGCATATCCTACTAATATTATAAACGCGAAAGTTTGTAAGTATGGATGGATGTTTGTTACTCTTTCATGTAAAAACTACCGAATGGATTTTAATAAAACTTTACAGTATATAGCTTATACATCAGAATAACACATAGGCTACAATTTATAAAGATATTGTGTGAATTGTCCAAAATATCAAGTAAGTAGGAAAAAATCTACCATCTGCGAGCTATTCTGGCGTGCGCCATAAAATTAAAATTTTAATGTCATAATGGTTAGTTCTTTTCTACGCCATTCTAATATAAGCTACTCGAAATACTAATCCTGCGCAGACGAAGTCGCGGGCACCAGCTATTAACTTTTAAAATCTCGTGCTCAAATGATACACAGCTCGTTTTCTAATTTAATATTCGTGTCACGCCCCGACGATAATGCTATCAAAGGACAAAGTCAACGATAACACTTTACGCGGGGAGCAACCGGCTCCATTGCATAACAGGCAATCGACAAACGCAGTCATGTCTAGGAAAGTGGCCATCGTCACCGGCTCCAACAAAGGCATCGGCTTCGCAATTGTCAAGGGACTGTTGAAACGATTCGATGGAGTAGTGTATCTCACTTCCAGAGACGAAGCAAGAGGCAAGGCTGCTGTCGCCGAACTGAACAAACTCGGGTTGAAACCTGAGTACCATCAACTCGATGTTGTCGACAGGAGCAGCGTCGCCAGATTCAGAGATCACATCAAGAACACCCAAGGAGGCTTTGATGTCCTGATAAACAACGCCGCCGTCGCCAATTCAGTTACTCTCTACAACTCTTACGAGGACAACAAAGAGATCGTTGACATCAACTATAAAAGTATTTTCAACATCCAGGAGCTGCTGTTTCCTTTGGTGAGGAACAACGGACGCATCCTGAATATCTCCAGTGACTGCGGACATCTCTCCAACATCAGGAACAAATATTGGATCGAAAGACTGTCTCGAAAAGACTTGACTGTGGACGACGTCAATGAATTCGTTGAATGGTTCCTTGAGTCGTCGAAGAACGGCACTTTTAAGAATGAAGATATAGCCGATGACGGTACAGTGGCTGCTTATAGAGTTGCGAAGGTTGCTTTAAGCGCTGTAACGATTCTGCAGCAGAAAGAGCTGGAGCCGAGGAACATCAGTGTGAACTCGATGCACCCAGGTCTCGTGCGCACGGACATGACCAACGGGGTCGGGTTCTATGACGCCGATCAAGCGGCCCAGACCCCGCTGTACCTCGTGCTGGACGCTCCTGCAAGCCTGAAGGGAGCCTACGTGTGGTACGACAAGAAAGTACTGGACTGGTACGATTACAATGCCGACTACTACTTTAAAACCAAGACTTTGAAAGCATAACTTTTCGAAGTTACTTCTAGCAATGTTTAGTTTAGGAATGATATTTTTCGCTGACAAAATCCAGTCTCCGTACAGTGTTCCATCTAATTTATAATTGTTTTTGTGAGTGTACGAATAAACCTTTTAATCTTTGATATCTCAAAACTAACATAGCAACAAAATTTCTTACCTTTATACAACAATCTCCATGTACTACTAGATGGAGCGTTCCAAACAATTGCTCTGTTCCACGCAAGTAGCCACAACTCTTTCACATTCACTTTGAAACTTGTGCAGTTACTACTCAGAACATTTAATTATTTACTAAATATTGACATTATTTAACCGTAGCGTCAATATTTAGTAATAATTAAATGTTCTGCATAGTAACTGCACAAGTTTCATTGTGAATGTGAAAGAGTTGTGGCTACTTGCGTGGAACAGAGCGATTGTTTGGAACGCTCCATCTGGTAGTACATAGAGATCGTTGCCTTTATAGGTCTTTGGAGCTAAGCATAATCTAGGACTTTATAACAAAGAGCTGCTTATAAGAAAAATCCCCGTTTTGTTATAAGGTATTGGGAACTTCAACTTCTTTGTCTGTAAAAACTAATTATTCCATATCCTCCAGCCATTTTCTTCTGCTATTATATGCTAAGTAGTTAGTCTCTTGTTACGGTAAAATAGATTTTTTGTTGTTGATAGTGATTATGCCTTATTCTATGAAAGAAGCCCTAATTCTTATTCAGTCCTGTTTATGCTGTCTGAAGTAATTATTTATATTATAATTAGACTTTTTGATTTTATTAATTCAATAGAATTTGTTCTCCATCGAGGATTCGAAAAACTTTTTAACTTTTTATATAGGCTATCTCCAACTCACGCTCATCAGCGGTCTCCAGCTCAATGCAACGATCTCTTAGATGGAGTAGTACATAGAGATGAATCAAGCAATGGATGAATAACTATGACGTTTCCGTGTATACTTGATGTCGGTCAGTTTTAACTCTCATGAGTAGACATTATTATTTATTATATATCCATTGTAATTTCTCATTAGATTATTCATTCTTATTATACGCTAGCTGTGCCCGCGGCTCCGCTCGCGTAAACTACAGAATCCGCTTCCATTCCCAATATCGCTCCCGCTCCCTCTTCTGCTCCCGCTTCCGCTCCCGCTTCCGCTCCCCTCCCGCTTCCGCTTCTACTTCCACTCCCGCTCCCACACCCACTCCCCTTATCTCACTCCAATTCCCACTCGTAGCTAAAAATGTAATCCAAACTCATCGCAATCTGAATAGTACGGAAATAATATTAAGCCCAATGTTTTTGTGAAAAGTCCATCAAAATCCGTTCAGTAGTTTTTAAGTGATGCGTGCACAAACTCATAGACAAACAGACAAACACATAAACAGACAAACAGACAAAAATTTCAAAAATGATTGAAATGTGTTCTATTACTTATCCTTAGACCCCTCAATTTTTTTTTGCAAATAGCTTCAATGCACAGACACGCGATGTTTACGATTTTACTTATTAGATCATCAACATGTAAGTCTTTATTACCTCCGACGTTGAACTAGTAACACAATCCTATGCCTATTTCCGACCGACAAGTACGTCTAAAAACGCGATCCAAAACGTCCCCGAACCTGTAAGTTATAAAACTTCCGGAATCAGGTATAATCCTTCAGTTTCGTAAGGACCGCCTGCGAAATTGTAACTTAAGCCGAGATAACAGCATCCGAAAACACGCGTGTACAGCGCACCCTCCGGCGGTACTCCTTGCGTCGGGGCGGATGTTCTGGTGAGAGGGTCGCGAGGGCGGGCGGGTGTACGAGACGGATGGCGGCCATCAGGCAGGTGACGCGGAGTGATGGGGCGGGTTTGCATGCGAAATGTGGCAAAGTGGGGCGCGATCGGACACTTTTTACACGTAATCAGAAAACAATCTGACACGTGGCTTTTAAAATACCTAAAAACGATCGTAAGGCTGCGGAGGGGATATTACTCTGGATTACAAAATACACCTGTATGTTCCACAGCTCTGTCGCACTGAACACTTTAGGCATAAACATAACCCTACGCGGCCTGGCCCCGATTGCCGGGGCCAATCGGTAGCGAGAGCGATGTCATGCATTTGAGTAGAGTCCCAGGTACCAGCCGTAGGCGAATCTCGTACGACTATCAATGTGTGCGTGATTTAGCAGATCATAGTAACATTGACTTTCTTCCATGCGCGTAGGATTCGATTTGGCTCACCTGCCTGTCCGTATACGTGCACGTGAGTGCGTAAATTACTGTAGGGCTGCACACCCAGCGCGCGAACATTGTCGATCGAGAGGACACCGTTATACGTCAACAACACAAGTGCTTCTCTTTCTATCTTAAAGCGTCGATCTCTCGGCGTTCGGTGGGCTACGTACTACTAGTAGTATAATTAGTGCGTACTGCCAGCCATGCTCTATTTTGCGGGCGACGTTTAACTGTCGGGGGAGGTGAGTGTGGCTTCTTTGCGTTGTATTATTTAGTACTAGCTGTTGCCCGCGACTTCGTCCGCGTGGACAACTTAATATCACAAATTATTATGCATTTCCCGTAAGAATACGATTTTTTTTCGGGATACAAATTATCCTATGTCCTATTCCATGACCTAACCTATATGTGTGCCAAGTTTCATTCTGATCCGTTCAGTGATAGAAGCGTGAGTGAGTAACAAACGTCAAAACATCAAAACTTTCGCATTTATAATATTAGTAGGATAGTAGAATACTCTGGTATTACTATGGGGACACCTTGATATATCGCCAATCGACTTGGCATCGCTGCAGGGATTGCAGAACAGCCCATGTCTCGATGGAGTTGAAGGCTTTCTCGTAGCTCACAAATGCAAGACACAAGGGCTGGTTATACTCTTCGGTCTTCTGTATAACCTGCCGCAATGTGTGGATGTGGTCTACGGTGCTGTAGATTGACGTGTTGCCGTCTATAGAAATATTACTTAGATTACGACACGGTCGCGGTTCCATACCTATGTCGTATCTTTAACCATTTGTCCAAATTACATGCAGTAAAAGGAAAAAATATTTTGTTTTAAACACTTGAGACGATAAATTTACTTATTTTAATAAGAATTCATAATTGTTGATAATATGACCAATAAACATGACATAACAATTCAAATTATTTTTTTAATATAAAAACTGCTTTTTGTGACTTAAATATAAAAGACAGACATATGCTGCCGCTAACTTTTTTGTAGGCACTATCAAGCTCTACTACTTTTCTCTAG
The DNA here is from genome assembly GCA_947086405.1 of Esperia sulphurella. Lineage (NCBI taxonomy): Eukaryota > Metazoa > Arthropoda > Insecta > Lepidoptera > Oecophoridae > Esperia > Esperia sulphurella. Next base: position 19,225,585 of record OX352258.1, read on the forward strand.
AAGACAATCATATATCTCTCATCGTTAAGTCAGCGTTCGTAAGAAACATTTTCGTTCGACCGTTTTTTCTCCGATTTACTTTGCAAACCCGACTACCACGAAAAAGTCTTTTCATTTATCGGATTAATATATAGCCTATGACACTTACAAATAACGTGGCTTTCTATTGGTAAAAGAATTTAAGATATCGGTTCAGTGGATCCAGAGATTACCCCCTACAACGTCACAAACTCACAAACAAACTTTACCTCTTTATAATATTAGTATAGATAAAGAGGTAAAGTTTGTGAGGTTGTAGCGGGTAATCTTTGGATCTACTGAACCGATTTTGAAAATTCTTTTACCAATAGAAAGCCTCGTTATATGTGAATGTCATACCAAAAATGAAAAGATGTTTACCGCCCAACCAAGTGGGCACGGGTCAGCGAGTAGAAGTATAATTTTCAACTTCGTACTTATTAAGGACCTGAATATGTGTATTTGATACATCATCATCAGGTTATTTTGCAAGAGTACAACCCTCTCTCATCTGCCGGAGACAGACGGAGGATTTGGCCTACACTCCCCGCGCTGGCCAGACGGGTTGGGGAAGCCTGATTGATGTTTTATAATGTATTCCCTCAGTCGCCTTGTACGACATCCACGGGAAGAGTTGGAGTGGTCCTATTCTACTCTATCGGAAATCACGCATACTCATTATTCACATGCTTATAAATAGCATGCTAGATCAAAGCAAATGGGAACTCGGCATGAGCATGCGACAATTGAGCATGTGTATATGTACCCTTAGGATGCCTACGTCCAACAGATGACGTTAACAAGCCATCGATAATGTAAAGGCTTTCCTAGACTCAATCCAGGAGTACAGGAGCCGAGCGTTACTCCGTCGACGTCAGCGCCTCGACATGCTCGATCACTAACGTATGCCCATTGTTCAGCGCCCCATGAATAATTCAGCGCCCCGCGGGATCCCATTAATGCGGCCCCATGTAAGTGCCTGTTTGCCCGCCGCCGCGCCCCAGAAACAATGTCTCCTCGACCGAGTAATACGTAAACATTGAATATCAAGCAGCCGATGCGACGCGGAGTCGCGTCGTCGACAAAGTACTTGGAAATTGGTTTTTATTTTTAGTGATTTTAATAACTCCACACCCCCGTCACTGCATAATTTTTTTATTTAGATCTCATCATCGTCATGTCAGCCTTTAGACGGCCACTGCTGGACATAGGCCTCCGCCCTCCGCATCCAGCAGCTTCCGGCCACCTTCTTTAGATCGTCGGTCCATCTGCGCGTGCCAATCCGCGGTCTCCACTCCAGTGCTCGTCTGCCCCAACGGCCGTCGGTTCTGCGACAGATGTGGCCCGCCCACTGCCACTTCGATTAGATTAGATTAGATTTATTTATTTCACTTTTACATCTTAAAAATTCATTTTTACATGTCATTCTAATATGGTAAAAGAGATCGTCATAAAATAAAATAATGTATAAAATATAAATTACAATGTCAACAATTCAAATAGTGTCATAGTATATAACATACTATCTATGTCAGTATTTATTACTAAAATAAAAATTTAAAAATACACTTGGTATTAAATTATCACAAATTAAATTAAACGTCAGAGGGCCCACCAATTTCATTTTTTAGAAAATTCATTTATGGAATAATATTCATTTTCCAACAAAAAAATTATTTTCCTTCAGCGTGCTAATCCTTTCGGCTACGTCGGTCGCCTTCGATCTTCTAGTTCTATTTAGAATTAATTACCTACTACTACTAATACTTACTACTACTGCTGCTGACGTACCAGGCAGTCGGTACACGTGCGTATAGGCGCGTGTGTGCGGTCGTCCTGCCGGCCAGCCGTGCTGCTTTGCTGGTGACGGAGGCGAGGGTCGCGTCTTAATGTAGTAACATTTACTATTCTCTGATACCACGCTGGGTCCCTGTAACAAAATCTGAAACAATCAATCAATCGGGTCGGCCCCGTAGCCTAGTCGGTAGTACACCTGCCTGCGAAGCTCGGGGTTGCGGGTTCGAATCCCGCCCAGGGCAAACATTCGTGTGATGAGCACTTGTGTTTGCCTTGTGATTGGATGTTATTTATATACTAGCTGTTGCCCGCGACTTCGTCCGCGTGCATAACTTAAATCACACATTATTATGTATTTCCCGTAGGAATGGTATGTTTTTTCGAGATAAAAACTATCCTATGTCCTATTCCAGGACCTAACCTATATGTGTGTCAAGTTTCATCCCGATCCGTCCAGTAGTTAAAGCGTGATTGAGTAACAAACATCTAAGTATCCAAACTTTCGCATGTATAATATTAGTAGGAAGTATTTATGTATGTATATCAGCTGTCTGATACGCATATTACAGGCTCTGCCTAGTTTGGGATCAGGTGGCCGCGTGCCTATATGATTATATATATGATCTTTAAAGGCACCCTCCACCAGAATGGGGGTATAGATACTAGATCCGTTCCTGTACCGAGTTTCAGCAAATTCATACTAACCTAATAAATAAAAAATATTAACTTTGCGAGTCTGTACATCGAAAGAAAATATTTACAAACAAAAGTATTTGGGGGTATAAGGATAAGTAATAGAATATACATTAAGATCATTTTTGGACTATTTGTCTGTTTATCTGTGGGTGCGGGAGCGGGAGCGGTTGCGGGAGCGGAAGTCGGACCGGCGGCGGAGGCGGCAGTGGATGTGGGAGGGAAGGAAAGCGTAATAATTGTGTGAAATGTACGGGGATCAACATCAATATCACTGATTGCATTATATCTTTGGAGGCTGGCGAGTATTTTTATAGAGGCCCCCCTCCCCGCCAGCCCCCCCCCCCCCCCCCCCCAATACATGAATGGGGATTTTTCCGCTAAAAAGTATGAATGGAAATATTAATCAATTTGCCAAAACTCCACCTATTACATACATACATAATGCTCACGCCTTGGTCCCAGAAAGGTAGGCAGAGACGATGTATCGCCACTTTGCTAAACCTACATCTGTACAAAGTTTATCAACATCGGCGAGTAACAATATTGTTTCCAATGCTGAATGGAATTCAAATGCTGTTTGTAAGTCGTTATACTCGTATAAACCAACAACAGTGAAATACAGACCCATTTCCCGCGGGGTCTAGCGAAACACATTTCTAAAGAATGCTATAAATAGCCCGGTTACAAAGTTGAACACACAAACAATATGTCGCCGACGACTTTTAAACAAACCCACTGCATTCCTACAAAGACGGATCGGTTTCCTTTACTCGGCGCTCGGTCGGTAATCCCGAAGCGTGGCGATACCCGGGGGCAACGATCTCTATGTACTACTAGATGGAGCGTTCCAAATAATCGCTCTGTTCCACGCAAGTAGACACAACTCTTTCACATTCACTTTGAAACTTGTGCAGTTACTACTCTGAACATTTAATTATTTACTAAATATTGACATTATTTAACCGTAGCGTCAATATTTAGTAATAAAAAAATATAACAAAAAAAGTATGTCAGACATTCACACCAATTATCCAGCCCCAAACTAGGCAGAGCCTGTGGTATGGTTACTAGATAAAGGATAGACATACTTTAATAAATATATAAACATCCAAGACTTGGGTACAAACATTCAAATTCATCATACGAACATTTTCCCCTATCGGGATTCGAACCCGCAACCTCTGGCGTGGCAATCCGAGAGTTACCCGTTCCGCCACGGAGGTCGTCAAATAATTAAATGTTCTGAGTAGTAACTGCACAAGTTTCAAAGTGAATGTGAAAGAGTTGTGGCTACTTTCGTGGAACAGAGCGATTGTTTGGAACGCTCTATCTATTAGTACATAGAGATCGTTGCCCGGGGGAATAATTTTGGAAAACACCTTTTAAATATCATTAAAAAGGTGGCAATTTCTACTCAAAGTCTCTGTTTGAGTGATTGGTTAGTTTCAATTTTACTAGTATCGATTGTTTCATGAAGACGTGTTCCGTGAAGTTTGTTGCGCCGTTTCTTCTTCACAGCGCTAATACCTAGGAAGCGGTAGTCGATAGAAAAATGACGTGTACCAAGTGTACTCATCCTACTAATATTATAAACGCGAAAGTTTGTAAGTATGGATGGATGTTTGTTACTCTTTCATTTAAAAACACCTGAATGGATTTTAATGAAACTTTACAATAATATAGCTTATACATCAGAATAACACATAGGCTACAATTTATAAAGATATTGTGTGAATTGTCCAAAATATCAAGTAAGTAGGAAAAAATCTACCATCTGCGAGCTATTCTGGCGTGCGCCATAAAATTATAATTTTAATGTCATAATGTTAGTTGTTTTCTACGCCACGCTAATATAAGCTACTCGAAATACTAATCCTGCGCAGACGAAGTCGCGGGCAGCTGGTGCTATAAATGATTTTGACTTGACATACAATTTTCTTATCTCGACACTGGCAGAAACACTGGGTCGACGGAAGTAAGTAATTTATACTGATTCTTGTATAATTTTGTATCATCATCATTAAATACTCCAACTCTTCCCGTGAATATCGTACAAGGCGACTGAGGGAATACATTATAAAACATCAATCAGGCCTCCCCAACCCGTCTGGGGAGTGGAGGCCAAATCCTCCGTCTGTCTCCGGCAGATGAGAGAGGGTTGTGCTCCTGCAGTGGAGACAAAAATAACTTGATGATGATTAAATACGTCCACCGCTGAACATAAGCCTAATACTAATGGTGAATAATAAAACTATTTCTTTAAATGTCATGTTCAAGAACAGAAATGAAGTCCGCCATTTTATTAGATTCGGTTTCGGCTGTAACTTGTGTGCGTCTAATTAAAATTGATGTTTCGGTAATTAGCTTTAAGTTAATCGGTTCACAATGGTATAAAATATACACGCACTGTGCCGCTGCCACACTTGCCGCTCGCCGCTCGCCGAACATGCTCGCCGTACCCCGCCTGCTTGCGCTGACGCTGCTCGCCGGAGCGAGTTGCAGCAGCCCGCAATTTGAAACGGCTGTATTTAAAGGTCAGATAAGGTGTAGAGTTTACAAACAGGTCTTCCAGAGTGGGGGGTCCAGTTAAAAGTTTTGGGGGATGAGGTGATGTGAGGTACTAGATACCTAACTCACCTCCCCCGACAGTTTAACGTCGCCTGCAAAATAAAGCACGGCGTGTAATACGTAGCTGGTTAGAAAGAAAACCACTTATACATCTCTAGAGAGTTAACACTGTGATTTTGTTCGCTTGTATGGAGTTTCGGTGGTGGGTCTTTATAGTGGAACATCAGGTTAAAGGGCTCCGGGGTATGGGGTGCGGTGAGGTGGGGAACGACAGTCCTTTACCTCCGTCTCCCACCGTTTGTGTACTTACTAAAGTCTAGTCCCATTTTCAGGTAGAAAAGATGTTAAATTGCATACGCTTCGTGCGTTTTATATCCCCGACGCTCAGTGCACAGCGGCTATTTATGAGAAATGGGTAAGGTCAATACGAATTATTAGTACTTTACTGCACAGGGCGGGAAGGTGTTCGAGTTACAGGGCTGAGCCGTAAGGCGAGTTATACAATTGTCATTTTCGCCGAGAAATGTGAGAAATTAATAAATAAATAGTTTATAATTGTTAGTTGATATATTGAACTTACATACATACAAACATAATGCCCATGCCTTGGTCCCAGAGGGGTAGGCACAGACGATGTATCAAACCTTTTCGCAATTCAATGTCGCAATGCGACTTTCCTTCGTCCGCTTTTCGTCCCGTGATACCCCTTGACGTGATGTGTTGCGAACAACATCGCCGCCTTGTTGAGGTACCTCGATGTTGAATCATTATTAGATAATCTTTGAATCGTTGAATCATTGCTTAGTTTATTTTCAAGTTTCTAGTTACAAATTAAGGTGACTCGTTGACAAATACTACCAGAGTCTATTAGAATTAAAATTCCAGACTACGTTCGTTGCAGGTGGGCTGCGATGCGGGTGTGTTGGCCATAAACGTGAGTGTGTCAGACCACGCGCCGCCCGATGTATTCGTGCCTGAAGCCTACCTGCCTGTGCTCGTGAGGCGGGGTCGGGGAGGGCAGGGGGGGCGGGGGGAGCAGGGGGGCAAGGGGGCCGAGGGCGGCGCGTGCGCCGGCGCCGCGCGCGTCCAGCTGCAAGCGGCCTGCAAGCCGATCCAAACAGAATCTCGTCAAGACAACGCTCTGCCGCCGCTTTAGACTGCTATATCTAGATCAGAACAATACGGACTTCGAATTAAACAAAATATTTACAAATTAAACTGCGTTGCTTTCTATCTTAACCCGCTGAGTGCTAGGCTGCCAAAGGTACATGAGATTTTTTGAAAAGTCGTTGAAATTTGATTGGTTAATACATAATGTAATCGTGAAGTATTGACGGGCGATTAGGCCGAAAATAGTAATTATTATTCAAATGTTTTATTGTACTGTTATCAAAGCTATGTTGCCTAATGAGTAAGATGACATCAATAACTTTTTAAACAATCCTACACATTTACTATTTAAAGAAAGGCTTTAATTTATCTTATTTTAAGAAACATTAATTTTTGATTTTCAAATTTCTTTATTTATAATTTAAACAAAACTTAGACACAGTCACGGTATACAAGAACTTAAGCTAGAATGTTTATGAGGCTAACTTACCTATTAAAACTTATACATTGCTAAATATTTAACGCATAATGGTACTACTACAAAACAAGACGAAGTTATTAGTATGAACATTTTAGTTTAATGATCCTAATTAAGTTATGCACACAATATTTTTAAAAAATATTTAGAGACTTTGAATTGATAACAAAACTACATTTGCTAACGTAAAATACAACGTAAAAAACAAAAAAGTGATGTTAATTTTTTTCACATAATGTAAATATATCTACACCTCATACCATGAAGCAAAATAATTTTTCGTAGCTCATAGCTTCACCTCAAAGTGTTTTCCTTCATGATTGACACTAATTGGTTATCACATTAGATTACATTAGATAACAGATGCACATTTTAACACTAAATCTAGCTAAAAGAACTCCTCGTTATGGCCTAACCATGTTTATGCCTGAAGTGACAGCATAGCATAATCGCGTTTCAAGTGTTTTACAATATTCGTTTTTCTGAGGTTTTACACCTCAAACCATGAAGCAAAATAATTTTTCGTAGCGCATAGTTTCACCTCAAAGTGTTTTCCTTCATGATTGACACTAATTTGTTATCTATATTAGATAACAGATGCACATTAAATTCAACTGTTATCTAACTTAATAACTAATTAGTGTCAGTCATGAAGCATAACACTTTGAGGTGAAACTATGAGCTACGAAAAATTATTTTGCTTCATGGTATTAGGGGTAGAAATGTAGTAAATATATTTTAAGAAATCTTGATGTCATTTTAATCATTAGGCAACATAGTTTCGTTCTCAATTCAATTTTTTTTGATATCTCTCAAATTTAAGAAACAATCGCCTGGCAACAGAATCCTGTATATACTGGAAATCTACAGGTAGTGAGAGAGTTTGTAATTATCTGTATGTATTGCGTAAGTTCAAATGGCTACCTTCCAACGTGCGTGGATGTCTCATGTACAATGCGATGAACTTCACTATGCCTTACAAATCCTTATCATATGCAGGTTTCGTCAGGCGTTGTTTACCGAAAGACTGTGGCATGATAATCAGCACTTGGTTTGATTTATAAAACTCCTTGGTACTCAAACTGCGAGGCTACAGTGACGGGCAGAGGTAAACACTGTTACATAACTGGCACATTCTTTCAACTCACCATTGTAACTAAAACGCCAGCACTTCACGTCAAATTGGAAACTCTCGGTGATTCGTCAGAAACAAATGCAAATCGTATGCTGTTGTTGTTGCTGTTCTTCTTCTTTTGGTTCATTGTGTAACCTTGTGTTATCCGTCTGTAAATATGTATTGTTTTGCTTGTTATATATACCTAATAGATAAGGTGAAAATTTTGACCGAGCAACAATCTCAACAAACAAGGAGTTTTAATAGAAATCAACTTATCCCACTGTGTATTTTCCACTACGTGAAATTGGCAGAATTATTGTGCCCTAAACACGATACAAAAAGCCATTAAAAAAATGCAAATCGTGTGCAGACCACGCTTTACATAACGTTTTTTTATGGCGGATAGAGAATGCCTCATGTAAGTGAAATGAATAATCTTGAACCATAGTATTCAGATATAAAATGTACTCATTTAAGTTGCATCGTATTAAGATCGTAAGCAAATTAGTCACAAGTTTCAACACTAGCAATTTAGCAAAAAAAAACTTAATAAACCCGTAGTGGCCGGTAACAGGCGTCTGGCGTTCATTGGGGAAGGCCTACGTCCAGCAGTGGACGTCTAAGCGCTGACATAATGATGCTGATGATTTTATACAGACCTCTGAATTATCATATTGAACATTCTTCGGGGCCAAATAGACTCGCCTAACGAAGTTGTGGATCTCCTGAGATATTGATGCGGAAAACAAAGACTGTGGGATGGGACGACGCGACCTCCAACGAGAGAGTCAAGGAGGGTTCACTTCTCCAGACCGTTTTAATGGATACGTCAATGACCCTATTGTAGGGGAACGTTTAGGGTTGTCACCTAGACGATATGTGTGTGAACAAATTAAGCTATGCTGATGATATGGTGCTACTTAGGCCATCAATGAAGTCTTGTCAAGTAGCAATTGGGTTATTTTTGTCTCCACTGCAGGAGCACAACCCTCTCTCATCTCCCGGAGACAGACGGAGGATTTGGCCTACACTCCCCGCGCTGGCCAGACGGGTTGGGGAGGCCTGATTGATGTTTTATAATGTATTCCCTTAGTCGCCTTGTACGACATCCACGGGACGAGTTGGAGTGGTCCTATTCTACTCTACCGGTTTGCTACCGGTATTCTACTCTAACTGCCCTAAAGCTATAATGACAATCTGGGATTTCGTAGGTATTTCAAAGGTCATCATCATCATCATGTCAGCCCCTAGAAGTCCACTGCTAGACATAGGCCTTCCCCATCGAACGCCACCACACCCGGTCCTCCGCCCTCCGCATCCAGCCGCTACCGGGCGTCCCGCCCTGCGAGTGCCGATCCGCGGTCTACACTCCAGAGCTCGACCGTGTGCCCCAACGGCCGTCGGTTCTGCGGCATATGTGGCCTGCCCACTGCCACTTCAGCTTGCTAATCCTTTCGGCTATGTCGGTGAGTTTCGATCTTCGTCGGATCAAAGGTACAAAGTTGATGTTAGTAAAACGGATTTGGGATGTTTGTTGCCATTTCCAGGTTATCCTGGACACGATCCGGTAAGAATAAGAGGACTTTACATTCCCGACGGGCAGTGCAGTGGCGTCATCTATAAAAGTGATGTGGTTAGTGCAAGATCCTTAAAATACTTCTCCCTTCGCATCCAGCCGCTTCCGGCCACCTTCTTCAGATTGTCAGTCCACCTACCGCCTACGTTTTTCTACGTTGATTTAGCGTAGTAAATTAATTGTACCATTAAAGGACAGTGCTCAAAATTGTATGGAAGTTGGGCCTTGAACTTTGAACCTTGCGTCTGCATCAAATTGTCGTCAAAATACAGGCAAAATACTGCGGGTTATTATAAAAAGAAAATCGATTAACTATTTGATGGGAAAATTGAATAATCTTACTTGAATATGAAATCTTCGTTGGCACCGTGAGTATATGGCCATGATTAACCGCTCCAGATCTTGACGTCATAGTAAAGTTATTAGTCGACGACGGTATATTGCGTTCAACACTACATTAGACTCGTTGAAATAGAATTTTTCACCCAAATACACAATGTGAACAAACCGAGATAAAACAGAATATTGACATAACATCTGACATGACGTAGAAACCATAGTGCATATCGATAGTGAGGTTCTACTACATCGATTTTACAAATAGATTAATCGATATTTTCATAAACATCTTTTACGAACATGTGTATCAGTTTCATTAACACAAATACCGTGTTTTCAGTCAGTAAATGAAAAATGTGATAGGTGAGTTACCGTGTTAGTAACTGAAAGGCAGTATCAAATATTTTTGAAAGATATTGATTATAAATATATCGATTTTAATTTTGCTTTCACTACTCTAGTTGACCAATTGCCGGTGGGCCGGCGGAAATCAATCAGCGTTATTATTTTATGTTATTTTTAGACTCCCTATTCCATTGGCTTCAAAAAAAAAAATGAAGGGATTTATAATTCAGACCATTATTTTTGGTACTTGAATGGTGTAGATGCCGTGTGGTTTCCGGTAGAGTAGAATAGGACCACTCTTCCCGTGGATATAAGGCGACTTAGGGAATACATTATAAAACATCAATTAGGCCTCCCCAACCCGTCTGGCCAGCGCGGGGAGTGTGGGCCAAATGCTCCGTCTGTCTCCGGCAGATGACAAAGGGTTGGCTCCTGCAGTGGAGACAAAAATAACCTGATGATGATGATGATGACGAATGGTGTAGACGCATCTTAGGCCCAGTTTTGGGCATCTCCTTTTTAACATGTTGCTGAGCAATGTTATATATTTTCTCTGCTAGGTACAGTGCGACGGTGGTGTTATTAACGTGTATGCGAGAGTGGTCGACGGCCGGCAGCCCGACGTCCGCATCGCGGGCGACAGGGAGGCCGTGGTGGTGAGGCGAGCGGGCGGGCCCCCCGCGGGCCGCTGCGACGGACAAGTGTTCGTCGACTTCAAGATTGCCTGCCGACAGCTCCACCGGCGCAAGCGCAACGCACATCTCCTTCTACCTCTCCCGCCCGCCCCGGATAACCTTAATATATGACTGTCAACACATACAACTCATCTATCGTAGATATTTTTGGTGCGTTCCTGTATAACAATATTAATAAACCAACTTTATTTTTGACAACAAGGTGCTGACAAGGAGCAATGAGTTTTATTTTATTTATTTACTAGCTGTGCCCGCGGCTCCGCTCGCTTGAACTACAGAATCCGCTCCCATTACCACTCCCGCTCCCGCTTCCTATACCGCTTCCGCTCCCGCTCCCACACTCACTCCCCTTTTCCCAGGCCCACGCCCACGCCCACCAGAAAATCTGGCATTAGACAAGTGTATGTATTTGTATATCTAATAAATAAAATCGTAAACATCGCGTGTCTGTACATTGAAGATATTTGGCAAAAAAAAATTGGGGGGTCTAAGGATAAGTAATAGAACACATTTCAATCATTTTTGGAATTTTTGTCTGTTGTCTGTTTGTCTGTGAGTTTGTGCACGCATCACTTAAAAACTACTGAACGGATTTTGATGGACTTTTCACAAAGCCAGAGCGGGAGCGGAAGCAGGAGAGGGAGCAGAAGCGGGAGTGGGAATGGGAGCGGATTCTATAGTTCACGCGAGCGGAGCCGCGGGCACAGCTAGTATGTAAATAAACCAATTATCGACCTCGACTTAACACCTATCTGGGTATGAGTAACCTAAGGTGCGGTAGTAGCTGGAAGCCTGTGTTCATGAAGAGATTTATCCCGACACTGGCCCCCCGCCCCCCGCACCCCTTCCGCCGGACGTCACGTTTTGTGCATAAATACCTCGGCCACATATTTGCTTGCTCCGCTCCGCTCCGTAAATACTAAAACTCGACCGCGGATCCAAGCACAAACTGCTGGTCATTGTCTAGTCGCTGCGCTACGATAAAAGACCAAGCTCATTCTAGTTTGAACCTTATAGCCACTGGATAAAGTCCTTACTGAGGTACTTACTGACCTATCACTTAACATCAAAAGGATTTGAAAATTTTACTCGTTTAAATTTTTATAATCTATACCTTGTAAGTGCCTTATACAATAAAATAGACCATGACAGAATTAACTAAGTCGTACTCTTTAAAAACTCAAGTTTAACGCGACCATCGCGACCTTATCCAGGCTCTAGTCGCCTGCAATTTATACAACTAATCTAAGACTTGTTGTAAATTATACTTATTTAAAACTATTTGCAAATAGTTGGAGTATAATTGTACCAATTAATTATTATGCCGTGTGGTTTCCGGTAGAGTAGAATAGGACCACTCCAACTCTTCCCGTGGATGTCGTACAAGGCGACTGAGGGAATACATTATAGAACATCAATCAGGCCTATTATAAAGTAAACGATTATTTGAATGACAAAGATGCCTGGTACTAATGTCAATCCAGCTTCGCAAAATCTTTATTAATTGTATGCAAACTTGATTTTTAAAAGATGTGTTGCGTGAAGTTTGTTGCGTCGTTTCTTCTTCACAGCGCTAACACCTAGGAAACGGTAGTCGATAAAAAAAATGACGTGTATAAATGTACCAAGTGTACTCATATGCAATAAATGATTTTGACTTTGACTTTGACTTTGCCTCCCCAACCCGTCTGGCCAGCGCGGGGAGTGTAGGCCGAGTCCTCCGTCTGTCTTCGGCAGATGAGAGAGGGTTGTGCTCCTGCAGTGGAGGCCAAAATAACCTGATGATGATGATGATGATGATGATAGTCCATAGTATATTTTAAATATGTTTTTCTACATCGATGTTCTCTGTCACTCCTACGAAAATTCACATCTTGTCAACTATATCAATAAATACACAATAACATAAATAATTATTTTATTGGTTCAATTAATAATTCTTACGAAGTATATCCAGGTTAGTACGATAGCAGGATATCTCAACAGATTACCCGACGATAGTTAGTTCAGCAAGTCCACACGCACAGTAGTTGATGTTGACAGATAGCGGTGGCACTCTCATACTCGGCACAAACAAGTGGCGATGGAAGGAAGATGTATATGAATATGTGAACTTCACACGCCATCATCATCAGATTTTTTTGTCTCCACTGCAGGAGCACAACCCTCTCTTATCTGCTGGAGACAGACGGAGGATTCGGCCTACACTCCCCGCGCTGGCCAGACGGGTTGGGGCCTCACCAACCCGTCTGGCCAGTTGATTGATTTGAGTTGATTGATGTTTTATAATGTATTCCCTTAGTCGCCTTGTACTACATCCACGGGAAGAGTTGGAGTGGTCCTATTCTACTCTACCGGAAACCACACGCGAATCCTACCTAATATTATAAATGCGAAAGTTTGCATATTTGGATATTTTGATGTTTGGATGTCTGTTACTCAATCACGCTTCAACCACTAGACGGATCGTGATGAAACTTGGCACACATATAGGTTAGGTTCTGAAATAGGACACAACATAGTTTCTATTTCGAAATACATCCCATTCCTACGGGAAATACATAATAATTTGTGATGTTAAGTTGTCCACACGGACGACGTCGTGGGCAACAGCTAGATAAGTATAATTTTAAACAAAAACCGGACTCCCACAAACATATTATTTTCTAAATAGTGAGGCATAGAATGGGCCACCCCCAATCTTTACGTGGATGTCATCAAGATATATATTAAGATCATTACTGCGACCGCTAATCCGATTGCCAAGCGTGGTGGTTATGGCAAATCCTTTAACGGCCAGCCCAAGTGGCATTCTATTGGGGAGGCTTGTATTCAGCAGTGGACATATTTCGGCTGACGATTGATCCCGCTTACGCCTGTAAATTGCACGAGTCGTAAAGCAGCACAGAGTATAGCCAGTTTAATTTATTTCTCGTAACAAAAACAGTTGACGCCGCCGGCCGCCCCGCCGGCGCTCACTTGATGCAAATTTCTGCATAAATGTTCTCATTTCTCACGTTCCTCACTACTATATGCTAATTATTCGTATTTCGTTCTAAACAGAATTGTTTCCACCTTAATTTATTTTAAGATAAAACAATTTGGTTTGCTAAAAGCCTGTCAGTACGTGTTTTTAATATTAATGCTTTAAGGGGATGAATGCACAGAGCGTTACGTCGAAGTGGTTCAAGTTTAACAGCTTTATTTTTTTATAGCTGTGCCCGCGGCCTCGCTCGCGTGAACTACAGAATCGCTCCCATTCTCACTCCCACTCCCGCTCCGGTCCCGCTCCCGCTCTCGGTCTCGCTCCCGCTCCCGCTCCCGCTCTCAACCCACTCCCGCTAACCTCCCGCTCCCGCTTCCGCTCCCGCTCCCACACCCTCTCCCCTTTTCCCACGCCCCATTCCCACTCGCAGCTCCAAATTTAATCCAAACTCATCGCAATCTGAATAGTACGGAATATCTATTATGTGCAATAATATATTGCATACTAACTTACCTACTAATATTTGAAAACTAAAAATGTCTATAACTTTTGATTGAGTTAGCCGATTGCGATGAAATAAAGACTAAATGTTAAGTTAAGTTAAGCCCCAAATTTTTGTAAAAAGTCCATTAAAATCCGTTCAGTCGTTTTTAAGTGATGCGTGCACAAACTCACAGACAAACAGACAAAAATTCCAAAAATGACAGAAATGTGTTCTATTACTTATCCTTAGACCCCTCAATTTTTTTTTAGCAAATATCTTCAATGTACAGACACGCGATGTTTACGATTTTATTTATTAGAAGTAGGATTTCTTTACTTATTTTTTAAATCATCATCAGCCTGAAAGAGTCCACTGAACCCGATCCTCGGTTCTGTTCATCTAGTCACTTCCAGCCGCCTCACACCTCACGTCGCTCCATCTAGCCAGGACGCCTGTCCTAAACTCCAGTCTGTCTAGTCGCGGTCTTCACTCTAGAACTCATTTACCCTAACGGTAATCGACTCTCCGAAAGATGTGACCAGCACACTGCCACTTCAAAGTCCTAACTTTCTGAGCTATTTCGAAGAATTTAGTTCTTCAGCATGCTAATTCTTTCGGCTATGTCGGTCACCTTCGTTCTGTATCGGACACTGATGCCTCTAAATTTCGTGCTTACCTAGAATAACCCTACCTACCGAAGGATAAACAGTATTTTATTGATGATTGAGTAATTAATCAGTAAAGTTGGTATCAAAGTGGAGTTTGGGAGTTAATTAGAGTCAAAGGAACATTCGGGAGCCGATCAATCACAAGTTAGTAGCTTAGTTTGTTTGCTGACAGATGCTGCGAGTACCTACCTACGACGTTAATAGGATCGACTATGTAATATTTGTCTTTAAATTTTTTTTATAATGTAACTGAGATGTGTCGTTTCGTCACGCTTGCACGCACTTCTAGCCAATCTTTGGATTGAACGCAACGCAACGACCATGGCGTTAATCGTTTGCTATCAACGATCTCTATGTACTACCAGATGGAGCGTTCCAAACAATCGCTCTGTTCCACGCAAGTAGCCACAACTCTTTCACATTCACTTTGAAACTTATGCAGTTACTACTCAGAACATTTAATTATTTACTAAATATTGACATTATTTAACCGTGGCGTCAATATTTAGTAATAATTAAATGTTCTGAGTAGTAACTGCACAAGTTTCATTGTGAATGTAAAAGAGTTGTAGCTACTTGCGTGGAACAGAGCGATTGTTTGGATCGCTCCATCTAGTAGTACATAGAGATCGTTGTTTGCTATCAGGATGGATTAAAGAAATGGTATCAATTTTTCATTGTTTAAAGATTACAAACTTATTTACATTGTTTTCTGGCTTGCCCTTTGTCTGCTCAAGTAGTTGCGTAATTCTGAGTATCTTGATTTACAATTATATGGAGTCAGATAGGAATCGATCCGGTCGCGGTATACGGCACGTTGTGGTCACGTTTTAACGCAAGTTTTAATGAAAAATAATGACGCCGTCCGCTCCCAGGCCAGTTGTAATTTAATAACGATATGAACCAGTACTCTGCTTATTGATTTTATTAAAATACTAGCTGGTGCCCGCGACTTCGTCTGCGCACGATTAGTATTCCGAGTACCTTTTTCGTAGGACTATTTAAGATAAACATTTCCATCATACATTACATATGTGTAACTCTAGCGGTTTTGGCAGCGCACGCCAGAATAGCTCGCAGATGGTAGATTTTTTCCTACTTACTTGATATTTTGGACAATTCACACAATATCTTTATAAATTGTAGCCTATGTGTTATTCTGATGTATAAGCTATATTATTGTAAAGTTTCATTAAAATCCATTTAGCAGTTTTTACGTGAAAGAGTAACAAACATCCATCCATACTTACAAACATTCGCGTTTATAATATTAGTAGGATAGGACTATCAGATATATTAACGCTTTTGAACCATTTGCTGCATTTGCTTTAAGTACACGTTCTTGCAGGTCAGCTATTCTATGTTTATTTTCGTTGCCAGCGTAAATATAATTGCCTTAGTTAAAATTAATCTATGTTACTCTTCAGCTAACTAATTTGATGTTTGAGGCTTGACTGAGTAGGTAAAAAAATCCTTCAAAGGACGTATATATTTACTTTCATATACTGCTGAAAATAAAGCCTGGAATGCTGCCTTCGCCAATGAACCACCACACCCGGTAATCCGCCCTCCGCTTCCAGCCGCTTCCGGTCACCTTCTTCAGGTCTTCTTTATACGTAGAATAAGTAAAAAATATATATTACTTCAAGTATTAATCTTATTTAACAAACTTGAATTTACAAATTTAAATCGGTCGAATTAGTTCAGACTCGACGACTCCGTTCGCATAGCCGAGTCTTTTCACAGTGTTTCCAACTCTACGATGTTATTACGACGACCGGCTTCAGATGCTGTTAAAGTTCGCCAAATCAGAAGTTGTTCTCAGTAGTACACGTTGTACCCTTTCCATCCGAGCGTGTATAATTAAACGGAGCCCGGAATCCCGCTCTACGATACTTACAGTAGTTTCTAATCCAACTGTCAATAATTTTCCGAAAGGCGTCCTTCTGTCCAAGTTTGTTAGCAAACAAATCTGACGCGTCCGAGTTGGGTCGTCTAAGTCGCGACCAATCTGCCGAACTATGTATGTTTGGCCTACTTGTCCAACTCTGACGAGACTACTTTCACCCGGCCCGTTGTTTCGTCCCCGTGACGTCCCTGAGGCAGGCCTATCATAATATCTTGTGACCAGCTTAGTTGTGTTAAGTTATAAATAGTAGGTTATAAGCACCTAGTTATAATCAGTGATAGGAATATGTGGTGCAATTTGTGCTTCATCACCAGGTTATTTTTGTCTCCACTGCAGGAGCACAACCCTCTCTCATCTGCCGGAGACAGACGGAGGATTTGGCCTACACTCCCCGCGCTGGCCAGACGGGTTAGGGAGGCCTGATTGTATGTATGGTTAATAACCTCAAACGTTATCAATAGTATGGATACCCTGGGATCCCGGAAGTTTGTACTATGATTACTACATTTTATGCATGTAATTTTTACAAATAATGGTATCAGAATGAGAGAAGCGTAATAAGTAGCACTGATCTGCTCAACGTTAAAGGTATTAAATAAATAGGATTGCGAATAAAAAAGCGCAAACCGTTTTTACACTTAATCCGCTCAATGTCGGTGAGCACTTCGCTGCACCGGCCGAGAGCGACGGGTGCGGGCGTCATAGCACAACTAGAACAGTAGACTACCTTCATAGAACAGTACAGACGTGGCTTGTATGTGTGCGCGCTCTATACGCATGCACACAACGGCAATATCTCAGTCCACCTGCAGTCAGGGCCTGCAGATGGCCGACACGCTTGGTTACTTCGTTGCGTATTGCAGTTTAACTATAGTTTTTTCAATACTAGCTGTTACCCGCGACTTCGTCCGCGTGGACAACTTAACAGCACAAATGATTATGAATTTACCGTAGAAATTAGATTTTTTCGGGATAAAAACTATCCTATGTCCTACTTCAGCACCTAACCTATATGTGTGCCATGTTTTATCCCAATCCGTACAGTAGTCAAAGCGTGATTGAGGAACAAACATCCAAACATTAAAAAAAAACTGTTGGTAAATATTGTACACCTTATAGGTAAACTATAGACAGGCAAAAGAAATGTAACATTTTAATCGTACCTATAGTTTAACAATAAATAGAATAATAATACATATCTCAGACATTCACACCAATTATCCAGTCCCAAACTAGGCAGAGCCTGTTCTATGGTTACTAGATAACGGATAGACATACTTAAATAAATATATAAACATCCAAGACTTGGGTACAAACATTATTCATCATACGAACATTAGCCCCTAGCGGGATTCGAACCCGCAACCTCCGGCGTGGCAGTCCGAGAGCTACCCGTTCCGCCACGGAGGTTGTCAAATAAAATAAGTAAACAAAAGACAGGCAACCCTAGCGGGCGAGAGTAGTCTATCAAGTCCCGCACGCACGGACGGGAGGATGTCTTACTGTTCTGTTTTTACTGTGACAGCGATGTGCGATAGATACGGCGGGCGCGGCAACGTATTGCATCAACGCGCGTAGTAAAGGGGTATCTAGTCTAGTAGGTAATCCGTGCCCCCACTGCGTGCCCCTTGCTGTAATTACACATCTAATACCCGTGACATATTGCCCTGAAGGATGAAGAATAAAGTGATCTATCTATACTCATCGATTGAAATAAATATATGTATGTCTGACTAGCTGTGCCCGCAGCTCCGCTCGCGTGGACTACTCGATCCGCTGCCGTTCCCACTCCCACTTCCCCTAAATATAGCCTATGTTACTCAGGGATAATGTAGTGATATTTGATATTTATACTGTACTAGCTGTTGCCCGCGACTTCGTCCGCGTGGACAACTTAACATACAAATTATTATGTATTTCCCGTAGCAATGGAATGTTTCTTCGGGATAAAAACTATCCTATGTCCTATTCCAGGATCTAACCTATATGTTTGCTAAGTTTCATCACGATCCGTCCAGTGGTTGAAGGGTGATTGAGTGACAAACATCCAAACATCCAAATATCCAAACTTTCGCATTTATAATATTAGTAGGAAGTATGATTGTACACAAATACAAGTCACACAACTAATTTAAACCTATGATTTACAAAAGCGCACTTAACTCTGTAAGAGTTTTCTTCCAGTAAACCTTTGGGTGAAAGTGACAAGTCAGAGCAGTTAGGCAGACAGCAGTGCACAATATAGTGAAAATAAACATATGTAGCATTCTGATGATGAAAGAATTTTTGAAATCGGTCCAGTAGTTTTTGAGTTTATTCGTTACAAACATACAAATCTTTCGTCTTTATAATATTAGTGTAGATGTAGATGAACCTTATGCCTGCGGCTCTGCCCGAGTAAGAAGCAAGCCGCCCAGAAGAGATGTCGGACGAGGATGAGACGACGAGGCGGCGCGGACGCGGCACGGTGCGACTTTCTAAACTATATAGAAGGGACAGGGCGCGGACGTGCTATTGAGGGATTAATTTAACTGAAAACACGTCACACACACTGACAAACTATTCCGCGTGCCCTACTTGTCGATTGTTATTTCGTGAAACTAATTTATCGTGCTCGATTTGCGTGACGAACTGGAGTCGGGCGGTGTGTCGCGGTTAATGACTGGTATTATCGTGTCTGAGCACTTTCAGCCGTGTGGCGCTGCGCCCCGGCGCGCCAACAATGCACCGCTAGATAACGTTGTGCTGATACAGCGGTACAGATTAGCACGTGATTAGTTCAGCTTTGCTGCAGGGGTCTTGCGACAAACGTGTTTAGCTTCGAATAATATGCGTAGCGTAGCGTGCAACTACCGTCAAGAGGAGGAAAGGTATTTGCAGAGAATACTACTAATATTATGTATAAATGCAAAAGTTTGAATATTTGGATGTTTGTTACTCAATCACGCTTCAACCACTGGACGGATCGTGATGAAACTTGGCACACATACAGAAACGTTTATTTACCAATAAAATCTTATTTATAATTTCATTATATTAATTTTGTTATTGTTATTTATACAATGGTAACCTTGGATTCCTTGGATTCTTGGTTGAAGTGGCAGTTAGCTGGTCACATCTGTCGGAGAACTGATAACCGTTGGGGCAAACGAGTTCTCGAGTGGAGACCGCGAGTGGGCAAGCGTAGTGTGGGACGCCCCCTGGCTAGATGGAGTGACGATCTGCGTAGGGCGGCTGGCGGAGACTGGATGAGAAGAACCGAGGATCGGGTTCAGTGGCGCGCCTTGGGAGAGGCCTATGTCTAGCAGTGGGCTCTTACAGGCTGATGATGATGATGATGAACCTTGGATTCATATTTAACAAAATTTTGCGGACGGGTCACAAGATTATAATTAATTATAGCATTTCACAGATTGCGCTAGGGCCCGTATAGGTTAGGTCCTGTCCTGCATCTCATTCCTACGGGAAATACATAATAATTTGTGATGTCAAGTTGTCCACGCGGACGAAGTCGCGGGCAACAGCTAGTTATAAATACATTCAATTCAAATATTCTTTATTGTGCACCAAAACATATACACTTTTTTAATAAAAATAAAACTTACATAGAATGATGAATTTAGTGTACAACGGCGGCCTTATCGCTTTCAGCGATTTCTTACAGGCAACCTTTGGGTAATGGCGAATTTTTTGAGGATTCCACTCCTCAAAAAATTCTGGATGCCATGAATATACAATTTATATACATGGAGTAGAGACGATCAATTCAATTCTTAGACTTTATAATTTAAAAAAAATACAAGAATAAAGTAGCTTACACATGTATATCTAGGCGGTCATTTAAATCATGTATGCAGTTCACTGAGATGTGTTTAAACATAACAATATTTTGCATCAGTAACTTTACCGCAATAAAAAAAACAGTTAAATAAAACTTCTCTACACGCCCTCTCCTTGCAGATATCGCTTGAAGCAATTTTCGTATGAAATAAACTTGAATTGCAATATTTTTATGACTCTGTTCTGTGACTATTCGGTTCAATTCCTCTTTATTGTACTATAAATATACAGCAATAATAAAGTGACTTGCATTAGTATATCAGAATGGACGGTTTTATCGGTAAAAGCGAGTTCTTTCAGACAACTTAGAGAATAAGAATAGCAGAGGAAGGTGGATTGTGGAGTTTAATACAAAGTGGGGGGCCTAGGTAAAGTGCTACGAGGAATGAAGTGAGGTGGGGGGGGGGGGGGCGTCACATCGTACAACAACATAGTATAAAAAATTCAAATCATATTCAAATTAACATATTTTTCATTTATGATTAAAAATAAAAGATATACAATTTCGGTACGCATACAATTCGTCATTTTGTGGCTATAAATAGGATGAAACTGTGAAATCAGGTCACCAGGCTCCCGCCCTATGGAATTTGGGCGCATTTCTCTGCTAAACCAAGCAATCAAATTTTTAATTATTAATATTCGAAAATACTTACTAGATGCGAGTATACCTAATTATTAATTATTATAACATACATTATTTATAAATGTTTGTGTGTGAGTGTGTATGTATGTATGTATATGGAGATTACATACACGCACTAGATCCTACTTTGAGATTAGACAAGGTGTATGTGTAATATGCATTATTACTCTTATATCTTTACAATGAAGAAACAAATAGTTCATTTGGAGAAATCTTGTTAACGTTGAACAGTCTTCTTAGCTCCATACGAGCGCACTGAAGATATATGTAGTAGGTAGTAATAATAAATGCCGCCGTGTGGTTTCCGGTAGAGTAGAATAGGACCACTCCAACTCTTCCCGTGGATGTCGTACAAGGAGACTAAGGGAATACATTATGAAACATCAATCAGGCCTGCCCAACCCGTCTGGCCAGCGCGGGGAGTGTAGGCCAAATCCTCCGTCTGTCTCCGACAGATGAGAGAGGGTTGTGCTCCTGCAGTGGAGACAAAAATAACCTGATGATGAATAATAAATATTAAACGTACACCTTGTCTAATTCTAAACTAGGATTTTCTCCTGTGGTATAGAAATTAAACAAGGATTGGACAATTCACAAATATAACAGCCAGACCGGGACCAACTTGTACAAAGTTGTGTGTACCTGGTGGGAATCGAACCCACGACCTCCAGCGCTCGAGTTCAACGACCAAGTCACTAGGCCAACGAGGCAGCCATTGTGTAAACTGTGGGTTCTACGAAGTCGAAAAGTCAAAATCATTTATTGCATATGAGTACACTTGGTACATTTATACACGTCATTTTTGTATCGACTGCCGCTTCCTAGGTGTTAGCGCTGTGAAGAAGAAACGGCCCAACAAACTTCACGCAACGCATCTTTTAAAAATCAAGTTTGCATACGATTAAAAAAGATTTTGCGAAGCTGAATTTTAACATTAGTACCAGGCATTCGAAAAGGATTTGTGTCTATTTGAACGTAATACACATTATATTACATTCAAATAGACACAAATCCTTTTCGAAATAACGACTCCCCTGAGATTTCCCCAGAGGCAGAGGTCGGCAAGAACTAGTGCAATACTTCAACTGGTGATATGTGTAAGTAAGAGCGGGGTGTAGGGGGGGGAGGGGGGGGGGGCACGGGGTAAGTTATGGCCAGAGCGTGATGGCAACACCAGCGTACCCCATTGTAGGTGTGGGAGCGATGCAATAACTCCGGCAGAATATTAATTGCCACCTGTCTGGGTTGCGGCAAATTGTGGACTAGTATTGAGTTGTTAACAGATTCGTGGTCAAAGTCAATATCCTTTATGGTCCATGAGTACACTTGGTACATTTATACGTGTAATTTACACAGATAAGATGCGTTCAAATTGCTTCTTTACGTAGTAATGTTAAGTATTGTCTGCCTGTACTGTTCCATTTCCATTTTGCGATTATTTTGCTGTGACCTGTCCATGCTTACGGGAGCTCCGAGCTACGCTATGCCGCTACAGGTGCGGCTACGGCGTAGCGCGTATACCGCACGTAGCGCACAAATTAAGGTGTTATAGAAGTAACTATATACAGATATCATACTATCAACAGGGTCATAAGTCACATCAAAGTGTTTTCCTTCATGATTGACACTAATTGGTTATTAAATTAGATAACAGATGCCATGTGTTATCTAATTTAATAACCAATTAGGTAAAAACTTTGAGGTGATTTATGAGGTGCGAAAAATTATCTTCCTTCATGGTATGAACCGTGAGTAGTTGACATCAGT
This sequence comes from Esperia sulphurella, assembly GCA_947086405.1. Lineage (NCBI taxonomy): Eukaryota > Metazoa > Arthropoda > Insecta > Lepidoptera > Oecophoridae > Esperia > Esperia sulphurella. The sequence goes on from OX352258.1 coordinate 19,248,624, forward strand.
CACGTAGTCTTATTTTTTCCAGACGAAAAAGAGCTCTATTTATATTTGAGAGCATTTATAATGGTGAATAGTTGATAGTTGATGAGGGATATAACTTATTGGGGCAGATGTTAGTGATGTCTAGGACACTAATTATATCCTACTTAACAAATCGATAATATTGTATTGTTTGTACATCATCAGGTTATTTTTGTCTCCACTGCAGGAGCACAACCCTCTCTCATCTGCCGGAGACAGACGGAGGATTTGGCCTACACTCTCCGCGCTGGGCAGACGGACTGGGGAGGCCTGATTGATGTTTTATAATGTATGCCCTTAGTCGCCTTGTACGACATTCACGGGAAAAGTTGGAGTGATCCTATTCTACTCTACCGGAAACTTGACGGCAACTTTTGTACATAGCTGTTATTTTCTAGAGTTTTGTGTGTTTTCTCTCGATAGTTTATACGCACACACGCACGTGTACGGACAGGCTGGTGCTCCTTTAGTACTAGTAGGCGATTTAATCTGTTTGTATGAAATTTCTGGAGTGTGGTGTACCTGCTTAACGAATTCTGATGAAAATTGGTATTGATAGAGCTTATATCCTGGAATAACAATAGGAAGTCACGGGATTAGTAAGTACTATATGCGAGTACATACTTGTTGTTGTACATAACCTCTAAATCCAGTAAAAAATGAAGCAATCAAACAACATTTTGTGTGTAACAAACGAAAATTAAACATTTAGACATTTGTAATTGCTTTTTCGTTTCGTCCCGTCTCGGCGCCGCCGGAGCACAGAGCTGTAGGTAAAAAATATTGTCCGGAATAATATTGGAGGTTTTCATCGTTTACATCGCGAGATAGAGCCTTTAGAGCTTAAATTTGATTGGCGGCGGAAACAAATTGAATTCTCGAAGTCCGCAGCACGTGGAGGCTCGCGGCAGGGCTGCCACCCACAGGAATAGCAAACTAAATCGCAATCATCGACTGACCTGGTAAAGTCTGTAATTTTTTAACGCTGCAATGTATACGCTTCTACAACAAACTACCAGAGAGACAGAAAAGTTTATCAATGACATTGAAAACAGCTTTTCAAGAAATCCAATTACAGAATAGACGATTATATGAATGATTCGTGTGGTTTCCGGTAGTATAGAATTGGACCACTCCAACACTTCCCGTGGATGTCGTACAAGGCGACTAAGGGAATACATTATAACACATCAATCAGGCCTCCCCAACCCGTCTGGCGAGCGCGGGCAGTGTAGGCCAAATCCTCCGTGTGTCTCCGGCAGATGAGAGAGGGTTGTGCTCCTGCAGTGGAGACCAAAAATAACCTGATGATGATGATGATACAGATGCCTGGTAGAATGTTGCTTCGGCTTCAACAATCTTTTTCTTCTTCACAGCGCTAGCACTTTAAAACCGGTGGGTGATAAAAAAATTCATATATAAATGTACCAAGTGTACTCATGAGCCATAAAGGATTTTGACTTTAGATACGGATTAATATTGTGGAAATAAAACCTTGTTTTATATCAGTCGTCATTGGCCTAGTAGTTTGTTTACAAGACTCGAGCGCCAGACATCGGGAATTCGATACGTGTGGTGTATATCCTTGTATAATTCCTATCACCATCAGGTTATTTTTGTCTCCACTGCAGAAGAACAACCTTCTCTCATCTGCCGGAGACAGACGAAGGATTCGGCCTACACTCCCCGCGCTGGCCAGACGGGCTGGGGAGGCCTGATTGATGTTTTATAATGTATAATTCCTATGTACAGAAGAAAATCCTAGTTTAGGGTTAGACAAGTGTATGCAAGAAATATTTATATGTATTTATGATTGTGGCTGACATAGCTTAAAGTAGTAAGTTAGATAATTATCCTAGAAATAAATCTATTTGTCATTTCAATATTTCTGAATCGTATGCAAGCATACTTAACTAACAAACGAGTTTGAGCGAACCCCACAAGGAGGTTTAATTAAAATATGTCGACCTTTTAAACTATCCATAGATTCCGTAATACAAAAAGATAACAGAACCTCTGTTGTACAAACTTCCGGTACCGTAATTATGTAAGACTCCCGTGCTCTGTTCGCCGCGGCCCGCTGTTGCCGTAAACTAGCCGCGCGCGGCGCGCGGCAACCCTCGTCACGAATTACCTGCGGTTTCGCCGGAAATCGCGAAAAGACCGCGCTTTTGGGGAACCGGAAGGGGGAGAGGGAGGGGGGGGGGGGGTGGATGATTCCAAAAACAATTTCATAATAATGAACCGACCGCGCCGGCTTCTTATTAGGACGTAATAAACGGACTTCTTTCCGATTCCAATTCTGCTGATTTTAATCATATTAAAATCCTCGCATACTTATAGAATGGGACAGGTGCTTCGGAGGTAGAAATCGGAAAGTATCAACACTTTCTTTTTAATCAACGAGGGTAAAGGTCGATTGTAAATACAGTCATGCTCATGAGCAAAATTTACGTGTCGGAGACTTTTTGATAAATTCGATGTCATTTTGAGCCCTGGATCTTCGCCTGGGATCGATTTGGGCGACATCTGACGCCGACTGTCTGGAGTATACGATAGAGGAGGTCCAGGGTATTTGGATTTGCATAAAATTTGATGTAATTTTAAATGATTTTAGATTAATGGTTATAAATTCTTTTTTTTTATGAATTTACATACTTACGAGTTTCGTTTCCAGATGCTTTATAAATTGTGGTATAGTAATAAACCACACCAATGTTGCAATAACCTATGAACCAGTCCCAGGTTACAAACCTAATCTCAAAAACCTGACCTAACCTCAAGAACTGTATTCCCAGTAGACCACCGCGACTGTAAAAATATTTTATAGGAATAAATATATTCGCAGCGAGTTTATCCCAACTGGGACACAGTCACTTTGAAAGTTTAGCTCAGCTTCTTCTGGAGATCGCTTTTCACATTTGATGTTCATGATTCGCATGATGGAGTCAAAAGCTAGTGGACAGATACGGAAAGTAGACCATTTGGACAAGTAGACGGATGGGGAAAGTAGACCGATTGCTACGGAGGGATTCATACCTACATATACGTCACGATATACTAAATGGGGGGGGGGGGGGGGTCGGTCGATTTAATAAATTAATTTTATTTTTGTTAGACAAGATACTAACTACTTCGTAAAATTTAGTATCTTAAGTTAATATGACACAGTTTAACTCAATGCACCTTTTCAACTTTATATGTATATGTCAGTACATTTTATTTTTATTAATTCAGCTATACACAATGCCCTTATTTCTATTTACAAACTTAAATTATATATATTTAATATTATTATGAACACCAATACATTGACAGCCCTCTAAGCACAATTTATAAACTAAATCTGTGAAGTCACTTGACCTGGTGCTGACGGAATACCAGCGCTGGAGTTCGCGTAGCGTGCTGCAGCATTATGCTGAGTCAGCGCCATTTTGTTGCTGCGACACATAGGTACCTTGATTATTTTTAAATTGTAATTTATTAATTCTGTTCTGTTTATTTCTCATGTATGTGTGTGTCGTAGCTATGAATAAATGACCTATTCTATTCTATTCATAATTTGTTAGTAATACAAAATAAAATATCTATGTTAGTAATAATAATAATAACTTTATTTATTTCTTCTCACAAGGTAAAACATACAGTAGGAATCATTATGCTGGGCTTAACAAAATCAATGGACAGCATTTGCCTTGACCGCCTAAATTATACTATTTGCAACTTTTATAACTTGTAACTGTATTTGATTGTGCAGTAAAGTGTATTGTGTTTGTCTCATAAACAGGACTCTCAATTTTGTTTATATCAATGCATAGAACACTGTTGGAGCTTTAATAACACAGACTGTTGCTATTTTATCCTTAAAAAGAGTTAGCTCAGTTCGTTTGTTTTTTTTCTTTTTAAAAATTAAATTGTCTCTCTAGTAAAGGAGTGAAATGACAGTGGTATATAAAACTGATCATTTACATACATACATACATAATGCTCACGCCATGGTCTCAAACGGATAGGCAGAGGCGATGTATCGCCACTTTGCGCAATTCAATGTCGCAAAGCGACTTTCCATCGCTCGCTTTTCGCTCCGTGATACCCCTTGACGTGATGCGTTGCGAACAATTGTTCATTTATACGAACTTATACCCCATGCAATGAAGCAAAATAATTTTTCGTAGCTCATAGTTTCACGTCAAAGTTTTTTTTATTCAGGATTGACACTAATTGGTTATTAAATTAGATAACAGATGATTTTAATGTGCATCTGTTATCTAATTAAATAAACAATTAGTGTCAATCATGAAGGTAAAAACTTAGAGGTGAAACTATGAGCTACGAAAAATTATTTTGCTTCATGGTATGAGGTATAAGTTCGTATAAATGATCAGTTGTTCGCCACACATCACGTCAAAGGGTATCACGGAGCCAAAAGCGGGCGAAGGAAAGTCGCTTTGCGACATTGAATTGCGCAAAGTGGCGATACATCGACTCTGCCTACCCCTCAGGGACCAAGGCTTGACCATTATATATATATATATATATATATATATATGTATGTAAATGATCAGTTTTATATACCACTGTCATTTCACTACTTCCCTATACTTGTCATGAATATTAAATTATATTACTATTGTACCCCCCCCCTTCTAACCTCTTTAACATTTCTATTATTTTTTTTAATATTTAATATATTTTATATCTGAACAGACTATCCTAACTAATCCTACTCTAACCTTTCCAAACTAAACTAATCTCTACTATACCTACCTATTCTATTCTATACCTATTATTCCTACCTATTACTTACTATACCTATACCTACCTAATAGCTTTGAACATACTATGTATTGGCCGATGTGATCGTCTAGTGATTATAAAGATAATAACGGACCTACGTTGTGTTTTAAGAATTGTAACCCACGAACTTTGAATGAGATAACACAATACGGTAATCAAAACCTAATAATAATATACCTATCAATTAAAAGCTAAACTTAATTTATCCTTAACATTATTTAATTAGCTGAATAAACGATTTATAGAAACCTGTTGGTTTAAGAGCTAGTCCCATTTATTTCCCATACATTACTCTCCTATATTGAACCTACCTAGGTAACCTACTACTACTAGAGCCGAACTGCAGTAGATATTAAATCAATGTGGAAACGCTAAAACCCGAGTCCCATTGTGAAAACCATACAACCTAAAGAAAACTCCACAAAATATAGTGATAAAATTAAGTCTAAATAAATCATATAGATAATTTAATGCGGCATAACGGGAGGGGAGGAGAACCACCTTCCAATCCCCATAGAATAACATCAGCCTGCTCAATTGTCTTTCAGGTATTTAACCCAAGACTAAACTGTACTAAAATTATCTGCTTTGCATATATTAAATCTGAAAGTTTCCTTTAATCTAAGAGGAACTTGGAAACCCGTAGGTAAGATATGAAAAAGGAAGAACGAAGACTTTATAGTCAAGACAGGAAGACTGAGGTTATTCTAGTTCTCCTCCCTAACCTCCAATCTCCCTCCTGCTATGCCATTATTTATATATTCTATAATTTGGCCTATCTAACAGTCCTTGGACACAACTTATACTTCTCCATCTCGACTATTGCTACAATATCCACTCCGTACTTATTTGAGCTTATCTACTCAAAACCAAATATATTTCTATGGTTCAAGTTCTATGAAGTGTGACTAATTCTTGGTAATTATGGTATTGCAAATTAAGATCAAATTAGATAGGTTCCAGGTTTAGTTTTCCAAGCCTTCCAGACATCTGGATGCACATAGGAACAATTGCTGCTAAAGACTAGACCAGTCAGTGACTACTATAGATAATACTCTCCGTTTGGTATAAGTAAATATCTAGGAAATCAATTTTCCGTAGTAAAACAAATCTATCTTTAGTGCATGAAGTTGAGACTAAGAAAATATAGTTTGGAAAACCAATTTAGGACTTTAAGGCTTAATATTCAAATTCTGGTAGTATAACATAAGAAAATCACCAAGAACCAATCTCACACTATCCAAAACTAATTGTTTATCATTTGTATTTAAAACATCAATTTTGAAATTCTTTAACACACGCATTTACAAGTTAATTTTATCAATTTATCGAATTTATTTATTTCCGAGTTTCTTTAGTTAATTTGCACGATCCTTAGTTTTAGCCTGACTATTTTACACAAACCCTTCCCATTTAATTATTTAATCAATACTTTTATTTAGGCTTTACCTACCTATAGCATTGTCTAACATTGCGGTCCCTAAGCTGCTAGTAAATGTAATTCAACAACTAGAGACCATAGCCTCGACATTTAACGTTAATTTCGTAGGTGTGTTCTGTAGGGTTCCGAGGTGCAATGGAAGCCTTCTAACTAAACTATTTCGACAGCTCTACGTGGGGGCCAATCCCAGTGTACCTATCCCTATGGCCTGTGTATTGGTCAATGAGACTGAGGGGTTAGGAAACGCCTCAAAGACCGAGCCCTAATAAACAGTGTATATATAAATATATAGATAAGGAACGGCAGTTGCAGACGCTTCTTGGAATCAAACACAACAATCACTGTCTAGACATTGTGAATAATTCGTTTGAATCGCCGTCAAATGACGTGGAGATGTAATCCGCTGTGGAATATAACACGGACCGGCTCTCTCTCCAAGAAACCGTTCAATACCTGATTAGCTAGTGAAGAATCGAGACGTGTGTCGCCACTGTGATGTTCAGGTCCCCGCCTAGACCTTCACTCACCAATCAGAATATTGCCTAAGCACACCAATAAACTAAACTAGATTCCAATTTCTTGCAATCTAGCTCAAAATCAATAATTGTTACAATATGCCACAAACTTTGAATCTATTAAAAATTAATCGCGTAAAAATTGGCCAGCGTAACCCCTTACCCCAAAAAGACAGTCAATCAAAAGACCCCGTTCCGCCCCCCCCTTGCCTTATATATCCTCGCCAATTTTGTTAAACAAAAGAGTGAAAATAGAAAAATCAATAATAATGCATTCCAATCCTGAAAATAAATATTCTGATTTTGATTTTTTTTACATTCTGGCCTCCTTGCAGCATCATACTCCACTAATGAGATTCGAACATTCCGGCTTTAAAGAATAAACCATCTCCTCGAACCCTCTACTACGAGCACAACCCATACTACGGACGACAAACTCACTTTCACCTAATTTCAGTATTATTTAATATTTTATTAGAGTTTGTTACTTGAATCTATTATGAAATCAAATTTCCCCATAGAAATTATCTCTAATATTCCCGAGAGTCAAATACATCATATTTGTGCGACAATTGAAACATTATTAAATATATTTTAATTCAATAATTTGTATTAAAGGATCTTCTTTCTACTATCCATAACTAGATATATATATATTATTTTAAATTTGGCTTTGAACGTCTGGCTCGTTACATTCGCCCCCTCGTTTGTTTATTTTCTTGTTATGTGTTAAATACACTTTTAACTAGAAAATGAAGAAAGGAACCTTACAAGTACAACGCTCCTATAAAATTTATAATCTACTTATTTATTATTGCTTCACCTGGCTGTGCCAATCTGGTGTGGTGTGTTTTTAAACCAAGAGTTTGGATAATTGTTATAAAGTCTGAAAGAAATCAACTTTTAGCTCTAAGTACATGGAACAGTCACTACTTCCACCTGGCACTACAACATGTTATCAGAATGTCAGGGTTTGCCAGACCCCAATGGCCCTGTGGTCCCAATTTCGAGTGATAACTAGTCCTATGGTTTGGGGACTGTGGCGTTATAACCCGAAATAGATCCTTCCCATGTGTACTACGTACAGTGTCCATATTAAACGCACATGCCCTATGTCTAGTCTCAACCTTTCTTCCCATATACCAACTACCAAGTCTTGGCGCATGTATAGTTGTCGAAATTATTAATATTAGCTTCTTGTGAAGTATAACGCCTTTTAACCAGACAACATATTGTTGATAGATAAGTTAATATCAATATTTTTATTATTAACCATTTCTCTAACCTAACACCAACAGATTAAAAAAACGTTATTTGATCAGTGTAGTGAAGTCAGTAAGTAACAACAATAAATATTATCCATCCTTGAGCTCCAGTGAAAGATAAGAAGTCCTTATACTACCTTTATCAAGTCCTTTCATTACCACACTTATTTAGTCCTTTCACCGCGTCTAACAACAATTTCATTCTATATTAATCGTTACGTACTTACATCTCCATTCAGCAATCAACATTTCTCCATCAAGAAGTACGCTACCTCAAACCAATCACTAGATTTCTCAGACAGAAGTTTCCATTCCAAGTTTTATTAAGTTCTCAATTAGAGCTGTACTATAAAGATATCCTTCCCACATCACTGCTTGCAACCGTTTATTTATACTACTTTTAACTCGTCAGATCCGCGATTAATTAGATTCAACACCTCTTATTATCAATTTAAACACCTTTTATTATAAATTTATTATTATTTGTCTCGTGTAGACAACTTTCAAATACTCCCCCCGTTGGATTGTCATTCTGACACCTCCCTCAATGTTGCCATTTGTCAAATCGATTACAATATAAGGTGACTATGCCCCAGTGCGACCACCTCGACGGACTTTTTTATTACTTGTAGTTTAGTGTTAGTAGTTTTCTATTTCTTAATGTTTAGTTATGTTTGGCTTATGTCTTTATAGTTTTATGGCAATAAATATTTACAGTAGCAGACAGTTATTATGGTCTTTAAGGTGACTATAGACGTCCCTATTTATTTGTACCTAGAGTGAACTCTCCCGCTCCATGAATTTTTGGAAACCAAATCATAGTATTGAACGTTAGAATAAACTTTTAACTACCATTACCCAATTTTAACCTAAATTTTAATTGTTTGCATTGTTTTAATTTTACTTATTTTAAATTATTTGATTTCATTTTATTCTAATTTAATTTAACTTTGACTTCATTTAATTATTCTTATTTTTATTATGATTTAATTACCTATTCTTATTGTACAACTAATATGACATTATTATGTTGAAATAAATTATTTGAATTTGAATTACATACTATTTTGTCTTGTGACTAACCATATTGACGAAATCACACACTTTCTCGTTTGATTATCATTTCTTTGTTCTGGATTTAATGTCACTAAATACAATTGAATCTATTTGTTATTCATTTGTCTAAGATCTATTCATGCCAAAACTTAGTTAAGTACTTTTTTTTTTTTTGTTAATTAAAATACAATATCAGTTTTCCTACAGATGAGCCTGTATGAGTCTAATGCCTTTGTCCTTCAGACAAAAATAAGCGACTTTTGATAGCTGGCCATCGATCATCGATCGACATTTGTCAACACTTTGACTTGCAAATGTCATTCGCTTGTCTGTGACTTCTCTCAAAAATACTATTTTAATGTTTACTCTTTGTGGTTTATTTACTATGAAACTATTAATATTATCCTAAATTAAGCATTACACTACATAGATTGAATTAACAGCGCATAGGTACTCGCTGACAGAGAAAATCTAACCGAAAATTCTTATGGCGTATTTGCGTATTAGGTACTAACCATATTTTACTTGTAAAATAAAACGTTAATCTACACTCAAAAACGATTCTATACTTCATCTAATGCAATCGTAAGTATCTAGTAGAACCAGATAGTATAAAGTAAACTATATTGGCATTTTGAAGCAAAGATAAACCCGTCAATTAAATAGTTTTTTTTTTCCCTCAGAATGTACAAATATTAATTTCAAAATGTACTTCAAAGAATTGAAAATAACCACTGTTGTTCAAGCCGTACATCTGGGCCTAATGTATTGTACATGAATGGAATTATTTTCAATGTTACCTGAGAAGCTATCAAAGCCCAATATTCTCATCAAAGTACGACCACAGAATACCTATCAATACCTAAGTACAGGTAACCGTAAATTACCACACTTTTAAGTAGTGTTAATCCCAATATCAGTTTAGTGAATTCTATACAAATGTATTTACAACAATTATTATTATAATGGGCCTAATAAATGAGCAGCAGATAGCTGTTATGTCTATATCAGAGCTAATATGTTATGTCTATATCCGAGCTAATGTATAAGTCTTTGCATTTGGTATTAAATAATTTTTTGACCGAATGTCAACTACTCGCAACTATCATTTCTTATCTCTATGACGCATTTGGTGTAGTGTGCAACCCCAGCCATGAACTCAACTGCCGAGGACTCGAACCCCGCCAAAGCCAAGAATGCCCATCCCTACAAAATGTATGAATCTACTAAATTATCTGTGCAGTCCATCAACCACAATCCAAGCCATATAATGCTCAATTTGGACCAAGACAGCACTACACACAAAATCTGAAAATTTTATTTATTTACTTATCTACGCCCCCAGGCCATTTGCTCACAAATTAGTTTTTTTTTAGAACTGCTGTTTGGTTTACCTACAAGTATTTTTTTCAGAAACTGTGACCTTGGTCTCTCGAATCCACTGCTTGAACAATCAAGAAATCCATATCCAGCAAGACTAACTACAACCATCACCGATATCGATCTGTTTAATTGTATTAAACTAACGCAGCACTAATTTAAATAAATAAAAATAATGAGTTTGTATTACCACAAAATAAACAGTGATTTTTATACAGAACCACAGTTCCATACAGCAGATCTGTCTTATTTCTACTAGGTACTGTTAAATTTTATTTTATTTAGAATGTTCTGTATCCCTATGGCTAAACAGATTAATTTTAAATAAATTAATTTATTATCCTAACTAAATAAAATGATAAATGTGCCCATTGATTAATGACCAATAGACCAACTGAATACTGGCCTATTCTATTTATTAGGACTAATTTGTAGTATGGGACCACGTCTATGTTTGTTTCTACCATGTCAGCATACTAATAACCTATTGAACCAAACCAAACTTAAACCCAACCAAACCAAACTTATTGAACTATCTAATTGTGCAATAATGCATGTTGCATTGTACTCTATCTAAACCGACTTTCCGTACTGTGTTATTCACCTCCATTACACGAACATCAAAATGTGATCAACGAACGTTGATCACTGTACATAGTTACTTCAAAGCGTAAAAATGAAATCTAGACTAATATCCCGTAGTAACCTCCAAATACTAATCCTGGTCACGGCACCAAAATGTACCCCCCCCCTTCTAACCTCTTTAACATTTCTATTATTTTTTTTAATATTTAATATATTTTATATCTGAACAGACTATCCTAACTAATCCTACTCTAACCTTTCCAAACTAAACTAATCTCTACTATACCTACCTATTCTATTCTATACCTATTATTCCTACCTATTACTTACTATACCTATACCTACCTAATAGCTTTGAACATACTATGTATTGGCCGATGTGATCGTCTAGTGATTATAAAGATAATAACGGACCTACGTTGTGTTTTAAGAATTGTAACCCACGAACTTTGAATGAGATAACACAATACGGTAATCAAAACCTAATAATAATATACCTATCAATTAAAAGCTAAACTTAATTTATCCTTAACATTATTTAATTAGCTGAATAAACGATTTATAGAAACCTGTTGGTTTAAGAGCTAGTCCCATTTATTTCCCATACATTACTCTCCTATATTGAACCTACCTAGGTAACCTACTACTACTAGAGCCGAACTGCAGTAGATATTAAATCAATGTGGAAACGCTAAAACCCGAGTCCCATTGTGAAAACCATACAACCTAAAGAAAACTCCACAAAATATAGTGATAAAATTAAGTCTAAATAAATCATATAGATAATTTAATGCGGCATAACGGGAGGGGAGGAGAACCACCTTCCAATCCCCATAGAATAACATCAGCCTGCTCAATTGTCTTTCAGGTATTTAACCCAAGACTAAACTGTACTAAAATTATCTGCTTTGCATATATTAAATCTGAAAGTTTCCTTTAATCTAAGAGGAACTTGGAAACCCGTAGGTAAGATATGAAAAAGGAAGAACGAAGACTTTATAGTCAAGACAGGAAGACTGAGGTTATTCTAGTTCTCCTCCCTAACCTCCAATCTCCCTCCTGCTATGCCATTATTTATATATTCTATAATTTGGCCTATCTAACAGTCCTTGGACACAACTTATACTTCTCCATCTCGACTATTGCTACAATATCCACTCCGTACTTATTTGAGCTTATCTACTCAAAACCAAATATATTTCTATGGTTCAAGTTCTATGAAGTGTGACTAATTCTTGGTAATTATGGTATTGCAAATTAAGATCAAATTAGATAGGTTCCAGGTTTAGTTTTCCAAGCCTTCCAGACATCTGGATGCACATAGGAACAATTGCTGCTAAAGACTAGACCAGTCAGTGACTACTATAGATAATACTCTCCGTTTGGTATAAGTAAATATCTAGGAAATCAATTTTCCGTAGTAAAACAAATCTATCTTTAGTGCATGAAGTTGAGACTAAGAAAATATAGTTTGGAAAACCAATTTAGGACTTTAAGGCTTAATATTCAAATTCTGGTAGTATAACATAAGAAAATCACCAAGAACCAATCTCACACTATCCAAAACTAATTGTTTATCATTTGTATTTAAAACATCAATTTTGAAATTCTTTAACACACGCATTTACAAGTTAATTTTATCAATTTATCGAATTTATTTATTTCCGAGTTTCTTTAGTTAATTTGCACGATCCTTAGTTTTAGCCTGACTATTTTACACAAACCCTTCCCATTTAATTATTTAATCAATACTTTTATTTAGGCTTTACCTACCTATAGCATTGTCTAACATTGCGGTCCCTAAGCTGCTAGTAAATGTAATTCAACAACTAGAGACCATAGCCTCGACATTTAACGTTAATTTCGTAGGTGTGTTCTGTAGGGTTCCGAGGTGCAATGGAAGCCTTCTAACTAAACTATTTCGACAGCTCTACGTGGGGGCCAATCCCAGTGTACCTATCCCTATGGCCTGTGTATTGGTCAATGAGACTGAGGGGTTAGGAAACGCCTCAAAGACCGAGCCCTAATAAACAGTGTATATATAAATATATAGATAAGGAACGGCAGTTGCAGACGCTTCTTGGAATCAAACACAACAATCACTGTCTAGACATTGTGAATAATTCGTTTGAATCGCCGTCAAATGACGTGGAGATGTAATCCGCTGTGGAATATAACACGGACCGGCTCTCTCTCCAAGAAACCGTTCAATACCTGATTAGCTAGTGAAGAATCGAGACGTGTGTCGCCACTGTGATGTTCAGGTCCCCGCCTAGACCTTCACTCACCAATCAGAATATTGCCTAAGCACACCAATAAACTAAACTAGATTCCAATTTCTTGCAATCTAGCTCAAAATCAATAATTGTTACAATATGCCACAAACTTTGAATCTATTAAAAATTAATCGCGTAAAAATTGGCCAGCGTAACCCCTTACCCCAAAAAGACAGTCAATCAAAAGACCCCGTTCCGCCCCCCCCTTGCCTTATATATCCTCGCCAATTTTGTTAAACAAAAGAGTGAAAATAGAAAAATCAATAATAATGCATTCCAATCCTGAAAATAAATATTCTGATTTTGATTTTTTTTACATTCTGGCCTCCTTGCAGCATCATACTCCACTAATGAGATTCGAACATTCCGGCTTTAAAGAATAAACCATCTCCTCGAACCCTCTACTACGAGCACAACCCATACTACGGACGACAAACTCACTTTCACCTAATTTCAGTATTATTTAATATTTTATTAGAGTTTGTTACTTGAATCTATTATGAAATCAAATTTCCCCATAGAAATTATCTCTAATATTCCCGAGAGTCAAATACATCATATTTGTGCGACAATTGAAACATTATTAAATATATTTTAATTCAATAATTTGTATTAAAGGATCTTCTTTCTACTATCCATAACTAGATATATATATATTATTTTAAATTTGGCTTTGAACGTCTGGCTCGTTACACTATCTCATATATAAACTTGTATTTAAATTGTGCTAAGAAACCAATTCAAATCAGTTAGCATACCGATTCAATAGATACTTATTGAAATGCAAGCAAAGCTCCGCAGTGTGAGTTGACAAATAAATAACTTGTACCCACGTATGAACGTGCTTTTCGCCGCATTTCCGCTACACCTGTGTTAATGGATTTTTCTCGAGTCCGTGTGTGATGCAGGCACGTAGCCAGGTGGGGTCTCGTTCCAGAAGAGACCACTTACGCCTGGTAGTGAAGCTCTGGTATAGCGTCCGACTGAGTAAATACATCTCTTCTGCATTCTATAAAGGATATAGATCCTGTGTGAAATATAGGGTGGAACCGGAGAGTGTTACCAGCCCATTATTCCTAAACTAATATAAAATTAAAAAATTTACATGTTATTAAGTGGCTTTTAAATATTTTTGAACAGTAGTTGCCTCAGCAGGTAATCGAACCGACAAACCTGTGAAAATCATCCTGTTTATATCGTGTTTTGAACTAAATAAATACATATTAAATCTAACATACTTTTATTAAATAATTCAACTGAACATAAAGGAAATGTAACATTAGACATAGACATTTATTGGTAAATTTTGTTATATGTCGATATAATTGATGCATTAATTTTAAAAATAAAAGAAATACTCATTAAAATAAATACTAATAGGATACAGTAGATTTTTTTCATAGGTAAACATGTGTATACAAACAACATATTATTTACAAATAAAGATGGGGTTCCCTTCCCTCCACGTCCTGGCTCCATCCCTGGCAATGCCGCCCGCTCAAACTTGGCCGCCCGCCGCCGCGCCGTTACACCGGCCGCGCTAACTTCCACACAATATGAGGCCCAACAAAAACTCGTTCAGGGCATTATGCAAACACCCCATTCGTTATTTGACTTGTTGTTGTTACGTGCCACGAGTTTAGCGCCCCTGAACAGCCACATGATAGTGCCGCTGAATGGCCAATGTATGCACATGAATAGATTAGCTTACTTATTGTACTGGACAACAATGTCAAGCATCCTACTAATATTATAAGCGCGAAAGTTTGTAAGTATAGATGGATGTTTGTTACTCTTTCACGTAAAAACGATTGAAGGGATTTTAATGAAACTATACAATAATATAGCTTATACATCAGAATAATACATAGGCTACAATTTATAAAGATATTGTGTGAATTGTCCAAAACATCAAGTAAGTAGGAAAAAATCTACCATCTGCGAGCGATTCTGGCGTGCGCTGCCAAAACCGCTAGAGTTACACATATGTAATGTATGATGGAAATGTTTATCTTAAATAGTCCTACAAAAAAGCTACTCGAAATACTAATCGTGCGCAGATGAAGTCGCGGGCACCAGCTAGTGATAAATAAGTAAGGCAGCCCCGATCTTCCCGTGAGTGTCGTCAAGGCGACTAAAGGATTGCACCAGGGAAAGGCAGTAACGTTCTCCTGTGTATAGTAAGACCATTACTGCGACCACCAATCCGCCTGCCAAGCGTGGTGATTATGGCAAATCCCCCAATGGACAGCCCACCAAAAGTGGCATAATGATAGAAGCTGCTGATGATGATGGCCTAGTGACTTGGTCATTGGACGCGAGCGTCAGAAGCCGTGGGTTCGATTCCCGCTGGGGACAGACAACTTTGTACAGGGTTGGATGTTGTTATAATTGTGAGTTGTCCTGTCCTAGTTTATTCCCATAGCACAGAGAAAAGTCTTAGTTTGGGATTAGACAAGTGTATGTATATGTATGTATTTATTTGTTTTCATCATCATGTCAGCCTTTAGACGTCCACTGCTAGACACAGGCCTTCCCCAATGAACGCCACCACACCCGGTCCTCCGCCCTCCGCATCTAGCCGCTTCCGGCCACCTTCTTTAGGTCGTCGGTCCACTTGGCGGCGGGGCGTCCCACGCTGCGCGTGCCAATCCGTGGTCTCCACTCCAGAACTCGTCTGCCCCAATGGCCGTCGGTTCTGCGACAGATGTGGCCCGCCCACTGCCACTTCAGCCTTCAGCCTGCTAATACTTTAAATTATTTGTTTTGCTCACCCTTAAAATAATAATACCACGGAAAGTTAACAAATCCGTTCCTGCGCAAACTTTGCGGCTTTGTTCTGCCAAAAATCATTTGAATGCCACAAAAATCTCAGATTACACGGAAAATAATTAACTAAATAAACGTTTACGATACAAATTACAAAAAAAAGGGACGGGAAAGCCGAAAAACCTGAGCCCTGCAAGCCTTTACAAACAACATTAACATTTGAAAAAGTCGGTAACTCTGCGAAAGGCACGCACAGGCTTTTATTGCTAATGAATTTTGATAACATCGCCGTTTTATTGTGGGACCCTCCCCCCACCCTCGGTAGACAGGCTCGCGAGGGGGGGGGGGAGAGCACGAGTCACTAGTACAACATTCTGTAGTATGGACAAGTAAAGAAGCCGTATTCCCTAACAAATCTTCAATTTCTCATTAACGTCCCTACAAAATTCAGTGCTGAATTAATACTAAGCTGAACCGTTAAACCAAGCGACATTGACCGTCGTGCGTGATTCGCCTAGGTACCCCGGCAATCGGGGCCGCACCGCGTAGGTATAATCTTATATGTATGTGACAATGAATGGCAGTAGAAGTCACAAAGGGGATGAGGAGGTACTCACAGCTATTGTCGCAGCTCCTTCGACGTACGGGCCCGTTATTGTCTACATACGACGAACTAGCCAGTGCCAACGGTGGCTAGATCACTCACAAAAAAACTAGGAATTCACAGTCGTTATAATCGCTGCAGTCCGTAATCGTGTCGTATTCGCTCGCGGCGCGGTGCGCTGAGACCGCGGCCCCCGGAGTACGGGGCAGGAGGGTAGTTTGACATTATGGTGGGTCGTAGATATCGGATGCCCACTCACTGTCATAGTGAGACATGCCTGCCATGAGACCTCAAGGTACACCCAGACACTCCACACAAGACACTCTTAATCACATACTACTACTACAGGCGCACTAGCCAACGATCTCTCTGTACTACTAGATGGAGCGTTCCAAACAATCGCTCTGTTCCACGCAAGTAGCCACAACTCTTTCTCATTCACTTTGAAACTTGTGCAGTTACTACTCAGAACATTTAATTATTTACTAAATATTGACATTATTTAACCGTAACGTCAATATTTACTAATAATTAAATGTTCTGCGTAGTAACTGCACAAGTTTCATTGTGAATATAAACGAGATGCGGCTCCCGGAGCCACAGTTGCGTGGAACAGAGTGAGTGTTTGGAACGCTCCATCTCAAATATACCTAATTATGTTTATCGCTGGATATTCTAACACTAAGTTTTAAGTATATTTAGTTTAAACCTAGTTAAATGCTTTAAGATGTCGTGCGCGAACCAATGAACATCCACGGGATAAAGTTTACAGTTAAAACTGTTCCCCAACTAAAACTGGGGTTATTCCGGCAGGTACAAGTCCCCATTTAAATACAAACCGGCGTCTTAAACGTTGAAGCGACTCCAATTCTAAATTAAAATGTTGTGTTCCATTTTAAAAGCTCGTTAAATAACAGTGGGAACTTCCTCCACGGACGCCCGCGATTGTAGCCGCGGAGCCGAAGGGATATTTATATCTTACAACCGGACATGCAAATTTTACAAGCACCAATAAAAAAAATTCATAGTAATTTTTATGACAACAAAATTCTAAATGTAACTAAATCTTTTTAGAAATATTTGTAGTTATCCATATCAAAATTGGACTAAACAGTCCATTTACGTAAAACAAATATTGCTCCGTGTAAATTTTTTTTTAAAGTAAGTTTGATAATAAAAAGATACAGGTAATTTTTAAGAAAATCTGTCTAGATTGCAGACAAAATTAAAATATGAGTGTTAAATGCGGTATAAATTATTAATTACTACACTTATAGACAATATTTTACTGTAGACATACAAATTACAAAGAAATTACGTTTTATGTCACGTATTTAGCGGAACTGAAATCCATTCATTTTATTCATCCAGCAAACGACTGGATGAAGAAAGCGAATTTTTAGTTTGATGTCAAAATATGCCAATAATAAATGACATCCTAGGACTGTCAATAAAAAAAAACAGATATGTATAAAAAAAGTTTTCCGAAATTGCCCTTACATAGGTCTAGTGTACTCTGTGGGGGTTATTTTATAGTCCCACTGATTTTATATTATATCGGAAGGAGAGATAAGTATTTAATAAATAGTCTGTAACTTGACATTTATGATGATTACACTGACTTTTAAATTAAATTTATTATGACATTTGACTTTAACATGAATTTCAATAGCTCTTTGACATCTCATACTCATACTCATTTATTTCAACCTTTTGGGACATTGAGAACTCTAGGCTAAGTCGACATGGTTTTGTTTACAATTTTACATTTTGTTTCACATTTATGTATGGCTGGCGTTAACGCGACCATTATGAATACATGGCAATGATCAACCAGTTTCTACGTTATAAACATTAAGCTGGCATTCTGACTGCGGTAGATGGCATTGTCAAATATACAAGATAAAATAATTATAAATATCAATAGATATGCATTATTAGCTGCTGTAAAGTGGCATTGTCAACTTATAATTAGAATGCTAAATAAAATAATTATGACTATGTCAGTTTGTCAGCTGCTGTAAAGGGCTTTGTCCGCAAGTGGTAGTGTAAAAATATTATTTATATAAAATTAATGTCAGTATCAATATCAATAATATACTCTATCAGCTGCTGTAATCTTATATGCTAATGAAATAATTGTAATTGTGAATGTATGAATTATATTTACTATATTTTTTTTGTTATGTTAGTAGCTTAACTAAGTGTTTTGTATATCCATTGATTGTAATGTTTTTGTCAATGTACGATTAGTACCAATAAATAATATGAATATGACTATGAATAACTGAATTAATATTTTATTGTCCTTGAATCACTAGGTAACACAGATTATTATAATGAGTGCTGTATGTGCGCGGGACATCGGGGTGGAGTAGTCGGGTCGACTGGCGCATATCTGTCGTATCTACCTGTATCCCTACAACTCCAATGACGCTCAAATCCTAAACTACTCTGAGAAAAAAATAAGTACCCCTCCCACTTACATAAGGATAAAAATATACCACTATTACGTAAGTAGCCGCCCCCATTATAAATGGTGTCGCCTACAACTGATTCAGTAGCCGGCCACATTATTACGTAGTATGGTTACTAAGTAATGTGGCCGGCTACTGAATCAGTCGTAGGCGACACCATTTATAATGGGGGCGGCTACTTACGTAATAGTGGTATATTTTTATCCTTATGTAAGTAGGAGGGCTACTTATTTTTTTCTCAGAGTAGGTATGGTATGATGCAAAATTCATGGCTCGAGATAAAATCCCACCTTCGGCTGCAGGGCTACTGGAACTCCTAGGGCTGCTGGCGTCGGCTGGCGGCGGCTCTCGGCCTGCAGTTATACCGGTTTAATTACGCCCGGTTCTATTTAATCCGAGCTCAAGGACGCACTAATTTCCCCAAACCCGCTCCCATTCATTCCCCTCCATTCATTCATTCACTCGTGTCGAGAACGAATGCTTCTGGGAAGGAAAAATGACTTTCTCAAAGGCAATTCAGAGCGGAGAGCGGAGGGCTTCATCTTGAAGGACTCCTAATGAAATTATTGATTAAATATCTTATTCTCATATAATCCCATATTAGTCTGCATAGAATACTGAGGTACCTACAGTAGAGAACGAGTTAAAAGATCAATATGACATTTATTTAATAGTGGTTTGCGATACGTACGCCTGACGTACGGAGTAATAACAACGCTAAATCGAGCACGTTAGGACACATTTTTGCGTGTATTATCTGACAGTAGGAAGGAGTAGGTGATTAAAAGGGTGTGACGTATCTGACCAGCCCAGCACCTTAACGAATGACGATAAAGTTAAAATTAGAATGAACTTTGTTATTTATCCTAGCGAAAAAGAAATTATAAATTTTTCTTCGAACACATCAAACATCAAACAATATGTAGGTATGTAAAGAATATGTGTGCAGTGATTTTTCAAACGGGCGTGTTTCCAATATGCATACGCTTACTACGATTGATGTAGGAAGACTTATTTTTTGTACTTGCAACATGATGTCATAGCATGGACCTGCCGTTTTTGCCTGCGCAAATCTCTGTACAAGTGGCTGCTTGAAAACAACTTTTATAGTATCAATGAATTGTCAGAACTTTAAACCCTACCCTGTACCTTTTATAATTTGCATGCTAATGTAAGGTAGGTACTTATAATTTGACGAAAACCGGTCTAACGTGTAAATAACCTGTTCTAGCAAATAAATATTAGGTTACTCTAAGGTTGACTGGAAGAGATCCCTAAGTGGGATAAGTCCGCCTTTGTACACAGTTTAATTCCTATTTTATTATTGTTGTTGTTGTTATTTTTGGTACAATAAAGCGTTTACATACATACATACATACATACATACATACATACATACATACATACATACATACATACATACATACATACATACATACATACATACATACATACATACATACATACATGCATAAATATATTCCATTTCATTTCAAGGAGCAAATAAAGATCACGATATTTTAAAATCTCATCGCGGAGACATGACCATATTAATATGTACGTAAAGGTTGTCTGGAAGGAATCGCTTAAAGCGATAAGACCGCCCAAATTGTACTATTTGTAACTTTTATAACGTGTAACTGTATTTGTTTGTGCAATAAAGTGTATTGTATTGTATTGTATTGTACGTTTGTGGTCATTAATCCGAAATAGCTGTACCGACTCCGATAACTAATTATAATCTGAACACACTGAACGGAATTTTATTAAAAAATTATTGAAACACTGAACTTGTAACTGTATTAGTATGTGCAATAAGGTGTATTGTATTGTAATTTTCTTCTCAGTCTAGTCAGTGTGCAGAAGTAATCTCCTTTTTATATTCCTCTGAGTAGCGCCTATCTAGAAGCTAAGTGACGAGTTGACGAGACACGTGCGCCAAGTTAATAACCCTCCTCGTTCGCCTCTCCACTTTCATTTTCTGGCACACGGAGCACCAATGGAGCTTTTCTTTTGAGCGCAGATAACGTCCTCCCTAATCTCGTACATTCATTCGTTCATACACCCGGCGACTCATTCAGCGCGAGGTGCGACGGACCGCTGCTACTTTACTAGCCAAGTAATGAAGTACTAAAAGAGTACAATTGTCAAATAAAATGTATACCAAAAACCTAAGTGTTAAAAAGGGGCCAAGTTCTCATTGGAAAATGGTTAGACTGCTATAAGTATTGAAATTTCATAACTATAAATTCAAAGAACTTTTCAATAAAGGAATATTTTTTCTTCTACGTACTATAAGCACTGAACGTGTTCAGCAAACATGCCAGAAGCTCTAGAATAGCAATTTAAACGCATTATTAAAAAAATGGTAGATTCTATCACATTAAATTATATAAAAAACACGTACTCCATCTCCGTCTGTCTCCGGCAGATGAGAGAGGGTTGTATTCCTGCAGTGGAGCCAAAATAACCTGATGATGATGATGATCGTCACTCTATGAACAGATTATCACCACGAGAACACATAACACAGTAACCTGTATGTTATTACATGTGTAAAGTTTTATCTGAATTATCTTTAATGGTTACTAAGTTGCAGAGAAATCAAAACCAGCTCGAATAGCATAGGACGGCTGATGACGGAATGTAAGGGAACGCTAGAGAGAGGAATGCCTGTTTCGTCTATACCATAAAAGTTATTGAAACAATGGAATTATAATCTGTAATTTTTCAATATTTTAAATAAATAAATGTCTAATGTCTAATGTCGAAGCCGAACATAGAAATAATGCACAACGTGCTGACAGTCGGAGAGAACTTGGCCTTTCCCACAGTCGTGCGCTTAGATTTATTCACTCTGTACTCTGGAATTAAATTGCAAATAGTCATGTCTCCAGCCTGGAGCTGCGACTTGGACGCAGGTAGCGAATAAATTAGAGTAAATGCGGGAATTCTCCGGAAATCTTGCATTCCCGTGGGATGCTGCCTGTGCGTTTACACTTCGGACATTAACTTCCGAGGCGAAAGGTGAATATAAATAAAAATGGGACAGGTACACTGATAATTAAGGCGGTCCTGACCCTATTGGTTGGGTCCAAATCATCATCAGGTTATTTTTGTCTCCACTGCAGCAGCACATCTCATTTGCCGGAGACAGGCGGAGGATTTGGCCTACACTCTCCGCGCTGGCCAGACGGGTTGGGGAGGCCTGATTGATGTTTTATAATGTATTCCCTTAGTCGCCTTGTACGACATCCACGGGAAGAGTTGGAGTGGTCCTATTCTACTCTACCGGAAACCACACGGCAGCCAACGGTTTAACCAAATGCTTCATCAATTTATCACTAAGCCTTATCCAAGCGACGCGTAAGAATTCGTTCGCATATTATTGGTCGCCCAGCTACGCCTAGCCTCGCAAAACAAGTTTCGCGTTTCGCTTTATTACAAGTGGACAGTAATTTCTTTCTAATTACATACCTAACAACTCTTTAAATAAACCTACTTCAAATTGACGTCTCACGATCCGTCCGAATTTATAGGATAGGTCGCAACAGTTTCGACTGACTAGACAGACGCATGAGAGTTCACACAAACTCCTTTGAAAAGTTCATCTCTCCGATGACCGCCATCGACCCCCCCCCCCCCCCCCCCCAGTATCCCCTGGGTATCGTCAAGGCAACTAAAGGATTGCACTAAGGGACAGCAGCGATCTCCTGTGTATATTAATGCGTGGTGAGAGCCCACCAAGAGTTTCATTCTATTGAGGAGGCTTGTGTTGAGCAGTGGACGTATTTCGGCTGATGACGCCAATGGTAAGGCCTATCCTTACCTTACCTCATTGTAGTTTTCTCCCAAAGACTTACAAATACGGCTCGAGCCAACTCGAATCGCCCGACAAGGCATACATCGGCGCCGCAGTTCAGCCGTAAACCGTTTAATGTCCTCGCAGCACTAAACACATGCCACGTTCCGATACAGCCACCTACACTTTACGAGCCGGCTTCTCCGCCATGATTCTACACTTTACTACTTTATCTATTAAGCGAACGAGTTAGGGTCGAGTGAAAAGTAACGTGTTAGCTCGGGTGATGGGCTTTTATCAAAGGGATTTTGTTATGCGAGTTATACGGTCAGTGGCTGGAGATCGCAGGACCAACAATGGATTGTTTGTTATTTGTTTGAATCCTCCAAAAGTACCTCCAAGGAAAGTCGAGCGAATAACTGACACGAATAACTAAGCTTTGTAAGCAGCAACGATCTCTATATACTGTATACAGATGTATGTACACAGATGATGTATGATGTATGTACTGTATGTATGTAGTACATAGAGATCGTTGGTAAGCAGTTACGAAATTGTCTTACCAAACCGCAATTCACATTCCGTAGTAGGTTACGGAATGGGAATTATGTTTTAGATCATTTTGGAATGTTTGTCTGTCTGTTTTGGGATTGGGATTACGAGATTGATAGTCTGAGTGGGAGCGGAAGTGGGAAAGGGAACGGGAGCGGGAGCGGAAGTGGGAACGGGAGCGGAAGTGGGAACAAGAGCGGATTCTCTAGTCCACGCGAGCGGAGCCGCGGGCACAGTTAGTAAATAAATATTTTACGAGATATTTATAAAAAAATAAGTTTGTTATTTTAAAATCCAAAACTCGCTTTGAGTACGTTACAAATATACAAAAGTATGTACGTACATGTATCATTGATTCTCAGTTAGAATTTCCTTGAACTGAAAGCACTTCTTGGTAGAATTATTTATTTCATCGAAATCTTTCTTGTGTTAAGCTAAGCCACATAACTAGTCTAACTAATATCAACTGTAACAATATTAGCTACAGGTTCCGCTCCCATTCCAACTTTCGCTCCCTATCCCACTTCCACTTCCACTCAGACTCTCAATCTCACTCTCAATCCCGTTCCCGTTCCCGCTCCCGCTCCCACTCCCCTTTTCCCACGCCCACGCCCACTACCAGCTCCAAATGTAGTCCAAACATATCGCAATCTGAATAGAACGGAAATACTATTATGTGCAATATACTGCATACTGCATACTAACCTTACCTACTAATGTATTTGAAAACTAAAAATGTCCATAACTTTTGATTGAGTAAACCGATTGCGATGAAATAAAGACTAAATGTTAAGTTAAGTTAAGCCCCATGTTTATGTGAAAAGTCCATCAAAATCCGTTCAGTAGTTTTTAAGTGATGCGTGCACAAACTCACAGAAAAATAGACAAAAATTTCAAAAATGATCGAAATGTGTTCTGTTGCTTATCCTTAGACGCCCAAATTTTTTTTTTTGCAAATATCTTTAATAGTACAGACACGCGAAGTTTACGATTTTATTTATTAGACTAGCTGTGCCCTCGACTTCGCTCTGTACGCCCGTCTTGCTTCTGTGGACATGCTTACAACAAAGTAAAAAAAAATATATGGAGCAGGTACCAGTAGAAGTCAGAGGTAAAACTGCAGATGGGTATGTAAATAATTCTTATTTAAGGCTGTTTGGAAGGACCTTTGGGTAATTAAATTGTAAATCATACAAATCATTCATTGATTCGTTCACTCATTCTATTGTTTGTTTCTTTGTTCGTTCGTTTGTTCATTCATTCGTTCTTCGCGAATGAATTTCCTGGAATATGTTTAAGAATGTACACAATATGTAAGTGACTTTATTATTGTATCTTTTTATTTTTTCTGCGCAAAAAAGAGTTAATGAGTTG
The DNA here is from genome assembly GCA_947086405.1 of Esperia sulphurella. Taxonomy (NCBI): domain Eukaryota; kingdom Metazoa; phylum Arthropoda; class Insecta; order Lepidoptera; family Oecophoridae; genus Esperia; species Esperia sulphurella. The sequence goes on from OX352258.1 coordinate 19,273,535, forward strand.
AGTTTACAGTTTATTTACTGGAGAAGATTAGTTCGGTGAAGTTTAAACCGTACCGCATGAGAACAAATGTCGTGTAATATGAGAGCCTCCGACATCGAAGTTCATGAGTATCGAGAGCCTGCCGTAAGACGTGAGCTAACAGCAGCCCCCGCCCCGCCCCGCCCCGCCCTGCCCCCCAGGCTGCCTGGAGCCGCTCCGTAGCCAACTAGAGTTGCAAACTTACTGCTCCAGGCGCCATCTTAACTCCACTGCTTATGAGTAGTTATGAGGCGGCGTCCATAGAAGCCTTCATGAGTCTCACACTGTTATGTGAGGATTAAGCAGATAGGTTATCTAGTTATCTGATAATTCGTATGTATGTTCTCATCGTTCCATGTTTTTAATGTTATAATTATAATCAATCATACAAATCATTCATTCATTCGTTCTTCGTAAATGAATTTCCCGGAATGCGTTTAAAAATTAATAAAAAACAAGGGGGTGATATGTACTACTAGATGGAGCGTTCCAAACAATCGCTCTGTTCCACGCAAGTAGACACAACTCTTTCACATTCACAATGAAACTTGTGCAGTTTATGTCAATAGTTATTACTAAATATTGACATTATTTAACCGTAGCGTCGATATTTTGTAATAATTAAATGTTCTGCGTAGTAACTGCACAAGTTTCATTGTGAACGTGAAAGAGTTGTGGCTACTTGCGTGGAACAGAGCGATTGTATGGAACGCTCCATCTAGTAGTACATAGAGATCGTTGGTCACCCCCAATATTCCCGTTTCGTCAAGGCGACTAAGGAACTGCACCGGGGACGGGCAGCAGCGTTTTCCTGTGTATATTAAGATCATTACTGCGATCACGAATCCGCCTGCCCGAGGTTGCTGTGGTGATTATGTCTAATCCTCCAATGGACAGCCCATCACAAATATCATTCTATTGGGGAGGCTTACTTATTTTAGATGATGTAAATTTATAGTCCAGATCTCACATGGGTTCAACATTATCCCATCCACGTAATATTTGGTCGGTAGAGGATGAGGTCTTAGTATATAAACTTGAAGTAGAAATTCTTGCAAACAACAATTTCTGTAACTCCAAGAGTCCAACTTGGGTAACTTGCGCAGTATTTGGAGCTAACGACGCGCCCGGGCGCAGCGCCGGGGGAAAGAATTAGTCTCGTAGTAGTCTTGTAGCTTTGTTATATAGTTTTATATGTAATACAAACGAAAACTTAAATCACTTCTGACAAACAAACAAAGAGATCTATTTTGTTTATATAAAAATCCTATTATTACAACAAAGGTACTTGAGTCAAATAAGGCCCACTCTATAGATTAGATTAGATTAGATTTATTTATTTCACTTTTACATCTTAAAAATTCAATTTTACATGTCATTCTAGTATGGTAAAGGGGATCGTCATAAAATAGAATAATGTATAAATTACAATGTCAACAATTCAAATAATGTCATAGTATATAACATACTATCTATGTCAGTATATAATATCAAAAAATACACTTGGTATTAAATTATCACAAAGTAAATTAAATTAAACGTCAGAGGGCCCAATTTCATTTTTTAGAAAATTCATTTATGGAATAATATTCATTTTCCAACAAAAGGTTTTTCTTGCCTATATATTTCTTGCCTTCCAGTTACTGGGTTTCAAGGCAAACACATATTATCTTATGGTATATATAAAGAAAACCGGTCAAGTGCGAGTCGGACTCGCGCACCGAGGGACACCTACCTTGTTATAAACGATTTTTGCTGATTTATAAAAATCTGTGATATATTGTGATATATAGATACATTGTCTTATTTTTCCTATAACACTTTATAATCCCCAACCCCTTCAGCCCCAAACACTTCAGCTGCAATTTGATTTCAGGAACTAGGATTTCTCAGAAGTGCGTCTATTGTGGATCGGGCCTTATTTAGGTCAAGTACATTACATACTTGCCGTGTGGTTTCCGGTAGAGTAGAATAGGACCACTCAAACTCTTCCCGTGGATGTCGTACAAGGCGACTAAGGGAATACATTTTAAAACATCAATCAGGCCTCTCCAACCCGTCTGGACAGCGCGGGGAGTGTAGGCCGAATTCTCCGTCTGTCTCCGGCAGATGAGAGAGGGTTGTGCTCCTGCAGTGGAGACAAAAATAACCTGATGATAATGATGATGACATTACATACATCAATATAATTATAACCATTAAACTATGATAAAAAAATGCTTTCGTCGTAGGCAGAAGATAAGTTGGCTTATTGTTAGCTTACAGTTCAATATAGACCGATATACGCAGGCACCTACCTGCTCGTACCTTCGTTTATTCAATAGTCCTCGAGCGGGAAGCGAAAACATAATAAAACTATTTTATTTCAGCATTCATAGCGGCAATACTGTGACTAGTGCTGGGCGCAGTAAACAACGCATATATCGACTGTCGAGTTCAGATAAAGTCAAAGTCAAAGTCAAAATCATTTATTGCATATGAGTACACTTGGTACATTTATACACGTCATTTTTTTTATCGACTACCGCTTCCTAGGTGTTAGCGCTGTGAAGAAGAAACGGCGCAACAAACTTCACGCAACACATCACTAAAAAAATTGCTATAGAATTGGGTACACAATATATCAGATGATCCTTATAAGGGTAAGATTGTCTTATTATAAATTTATCTTTTTACAACAGCATGGAAATATTTACAATAATTAATAAATTCGAACTACTTATATTAAACCTATTTTTTCCTTGTGCGGCAAAAATTCTGCAAACGGAAATTCATTCCCATTTCGTAGTCAGTTATGAAAATTGATTACCAAATAGGAATTAATTTCCCATTTCGCAAACATTTACAACATTTGGTTACCAAATGGAAATTAATTTCCTATTTCGTAACCAGGAACAACATTTGGTTACAAAATGTGATTTTTTTCCTATTTCGTAGACAGACACAAAATTTGGTTACCAGATGAGAATTCATTTCCTATTTCGTAGCCAGTTATAAACTTTGGTTACCAAATGGAAATTAATTTCCTATTTCATAGCCAGTTACAAAATTTGGTTACCAAATAGGAATTAATTTCCTATTTCATAGCCAGTTACAAAATTTGGCTACCAAATGGGACGAAAGTAATAAAACGCGTGTTGAATCAGCTACTTACGAAGGAAAATTGTAAAGCTATTTGCTTTATTGGTGCCGGTATGTTGTTATATATAGTTCTGCCTTTGCGGCGATCAATACTGCGTATTGTTGTGATAGATTTGTGATTTTAAGTTAATTCGAAGGGAATATGATGAAAAGTAATGTAATAATTATATTGGATAGTTATCAGCCGGTCCAGCATCAGGCTTCTGGTTCAAGGACCGTTCGTTAACATAACCCGTGGTGTCCAGTCGGATCCTATGAAGGGATGAATGAAACAAATATTGTTGTGGGGTTTTAACTGCCTCGAGAGGCTATAATTAAAAAATAATATAGCCTCTCTCTTGGAGGGGCTGCTAAACGCTGACTGTGTCACGCGTTTTCCTCTGACAAAGGGGGTATTGTAGCGAAGCGCTACTAAACTTGATAAATAAAACATAATATCATCAAAACAGTATTTAATTAACAAATAAGTTCAGTAAATTAAAATATAAATTGAAGGTATGTGAATAAATAAATCACATAAAAAAAAACTACAAGATCGTAATTTGTGGCATTTCAGTTCAACAACTCATGATATTACCATCCAACATTGTCGGTAATGCTTACCTACAGCTTACCTCGCATTATTAGATTTCAATGAAATCATCTAATAGTAGAATTGAGCAAATTATAGCATTAAACTATTCTCGCTCGTATCTCCTAAACTACCGTTCCGTTTGGAACGAAATTTGGTAGGCATGCTTTTCATATAGCTACCTTTCACCTGATAAACATATATTTTGATTTTGGAAACATTTTGTAGTTTCATTATTTTTAATTATAAAAGCGAGTACATTCCTATTTTCTTATGACAGCTGAGAGACGTCACGAAGCCAATCGATAAAGATCGGCATTCGCTGTCTCTGTCTTTTACTCCCATCAGACAAGGAGGTCGGCAGTCGACATCGACCTAGGGAATAAATCTTTTTACGATGAAAACGACAGCGCGACAGTCTGGATTGGAGTTTCGCGCGATACGCCCGTATCATTTTAGTTCCCGGTTTACTTTCGGGACATGGCTTGAGTATTTCGGCTAGCAAACTCCACCGACTCATTCCGTCAGAACGATGCCCTTCAGGCGTCTGACGATCTATACATTTGCCATGTAATTTCATAACTTAAAGTAAAAGAAGCTTATTTTTAATGGAGCGTCCATCTTGAATCGCGACCACGTGAAGGAAGAAGATGTCCGACCACATGTTCCCGATGAGAGACGTTTGAAGACCCGCGAGGGAGGTCTGCCATCAACAGCGCGTTCGAACAGCAGACTAAAGGTTCCCGGCGCAGATGGTGTACCCGATCGCCATGCGGTGATCTCCGTCACGTTTTCTTTTGTCCCCACGAGATGCTGAGGACGTCCATCATTCTGCGGTTGTGAACCAACAGATTCCATAGCGGAATCGTATCATCGAGCGTGTGATAAAAATCAACGAATATCAAAACAGCGAACTTTATTGTGTGACTAATAACTACCCCCGCGCTAAATTTAATCACGGTATTTGTGTATGGACGATGTTAATTTTACGTTAAGTAGAATCATCATGAAATCCGGTACCGGTGAGTTTTCTTATTTATAATTAACTTATTCTCTGGCCATAATCATAAAGTGCACTCTTCATTGTAAAATTAGATTTACAGATGTTTTATATTATTTTTTAATTATAGCCTCTCGAGGCAGTTAAAACCCCACAACAATATTTGTTTCATTCATCCCTTCATAGGATCCGACTGGACACCACGTGTTATGTTAACGAACGGTCCTTGAACCAGAAGCCTGATGCTGGACCGGCTGATAACTATCCAATATAATTATTACATTACTTTTCATCATATTCCCTTCGAATTAACTTAAAATCTCAAATCTATCACAACAGTATCAAATAATGATTGTCACAAATACTTCGAAACTTCCTCCAAGGTTGCTGAACGAAGTTTTCTTAAATTCCCCCGCCCCCGCCTCCCCCTCGAATAACATTTCTGAGCAGCTGGCATGGCTTCAGTTTGAAGTGTGCGAGACATTACAGGCATGTTGAAATTATTTACTTTGTGCGGCAGACATGACGGCATCCCAGGTGGGTTCTTTTTGATACTTTGTATATCGAACATTTATTTGAGCTCGTAATCGTAAATACATTGAAAAATCCACGATTACGTCGTGAGAAACGAACAAATAATATTGGGGAAAAAGAAAATAAAGAATTTCTTTGTTTATGAATAACTAGCTGTTGCCCGCGACTTCGTCCGCGTGGACCACATTCCTATGTATTTCCCGTAGGAATGGGATGTTTTTCGAAATAAAAACTATGCTATATCCTATTCCATGACCTAACCTATTTGTATGCCAAGTTTCATCCCGATCCGTCTAGTGGTTGAAGCGTGATTGAGTAACAAACATCGAAACATCCAAATATCCAAACTTTCGCATTTATAATATTAGTAGGATTTCCCGTAGGAATGGGATGTATTTTCGGGATAATAACTACCCTATGTCCTATTCCAGGACCTAGCCTATATGTGTGCCAAGTTTCATCACGATCCGTCCAGTGGTTGAAGCGTGATTGAGTAAACAAACATCCAAATTAGGATACAAACTGAATAATCAGAACGGTGAGAGCTTGTAAGATCAGGTTTTACAAATATCTGGGTGTTGGAGTGTAGAGGGCTGGTGGTTATTGATGATGAAAATGCGAGGAATATTAATAAAAATCACTTTTTTAATTAATTATACGTATAGCGTACATGTGTTGCGTGCCAGTGAACGCGTGGAAGCGAGGGAGGCCATAGACAACAGCGATTACTTTTTATACAGATTATTGTTGCCAGCATTAAAAATATTGTTGCTTAAGCTATTGTTGTTAAGTTATTGTTGTAAGCTTCCAACACGGGGCTTTAAAAAAAAGCGAGACTGGGACGAAAAAAATCATAATAATGGTTACAATCCTTTAATCTGTGATTCATTAAACCTTAGCCCTGTAGTTCCCGGCTTAGAATAGGGCCACCCCCAGTCTTCCCGTCGGTGTTGTCAAGGCGACTAGGGGATTGCACGGGCGGATATTAAAATCATTACTGCGATCACCAATCCGCCTGCCAAACGTGGTGATTATGACAAATCCCCTACCATGTAATTATGGAATGTGTCCGGAACGAACAGGAAAGAAGGCAGTTGCTAATTTGCTCCAGTAATATTATAACCCAAGTAGGTGGATGTGTCCTGGCCTGGCCTTTCCCCTCGCCGAAACGGCTAGGATACTGTACAGGGTTGCGCAGGCGGCCATTCGTGTTAGAATATCTTATTAGGCTAAGACAAGTGTACGTTGTACAATGGAGTGACATTGTCACCTTGTGACAAAACTCCTTAAATTAGATTTAAAAAAAAAACAAATCCCCCATAGGTTAGTCCAGCAAAAGTGGCACTCTATTGGGGAGGCTTGTGTTCAGCAGTGGACGTATTTCGGCCTGAAAAATGTTATGTAAACAATAGCTCTAATATGACTTCCCTGGTCCCACCGGAGACGCTCATGGCAACGTCATCATCAGGTTATTTTTGCCTCCAATGCAGGAGCACAACCCTCTCTCATCTGCCGGAGACAGACGGAGGATTTGGCCTACACTCCCCGCGTTGGGGAGGCCTGATTGATGTTTTATAATGTATTCCCTTAGTCGCCTTGTACGACATCCACGGGAAGAGTTGGAGTGGTCCTATTCTACTCTACCGGAAACCACACGGCAACGTGTTACAAAGCAACTAATGTCGCATCACTATTTGACACTAGTGCTGCCCATTGCGTCGTAAATAGTGTCGCGCAGCGCCGCGCCGCGCCGCGCCGCACCGCGCCGCGTGCTCCGAATGGCCTCGTTATGTTATTTCATTGTGTTTTATTTACAAAACGCAAACACATGTTGCGCTCTATTGTTTTTAAACTCTCCAGCCATTTATTTCCTGTTGTGATGTTTTCCTTTAGATTTTAGCGTTTAATTTTTATTGTCTTATTTCATCTTGATCCCGAGTCAGCCCCTGTAATTAGCAGACCCCGTTATCGCGGATTCTCGAATAAATATTTTGTAGTTATTCCATATTACAGTTTATTGAATTTTGAGTTACCGGTATTGTTACAGATAGGAAGTGTTCTAGTAAGAAAATGAATCCTATCCTATCCTACTTCCTACTAATATTATAAATGCGAAAGTTTGGATATTTGGATGTTTGTTACTCAGTCACGCTTCAACCACTGGAATCGTCCAGTGATTAAACTTAGCACACATATAGGCTAGGTCCTGGAATAGGACATAGGATAGTTTATATCCAGAAAAACGTCCCATTCCTACGGGAAGTACATAATAATTTGTGATTTTAAGTTGTCCACGCAGACGAAGTCGCGGGCAACAGCTAGTATATAATAAGAATAGAAAAAGATATTAAAGCAGGATAAATGCGGTTGAGATGCGGTCTTTAAGAAAAATATGTGGAGTGAAGTTATGTGACGGAGTGAGGAATGCAGTGATACGTGAGAAGTGTGATTTAATAGAAGATGTAGTAACGAAGGTAGAGAAGAGTATGTATGTTGCGTTGGTTTGGACATTTAGAGCGTATGAGTGAAAGAAGAGTGACAAAAGAAATTTACAGTGCGAATGTGGAAGGAACTACAGGTAGAGTCGTCCTAGGAGGACGTTCAAGGATCGCTTTAGTAACGTCCTCAAGAAGGCTGGGGTCCGCAGTGAGAAGAATAAAAGGAGGTGCATGAAAAGGTTGATGAATGTGAGTGAGGCTAGTGAGGTGTGTCAGGATCGCGCAAAGTGACGATCCATCGTCGCTGCCTACTCCTTTTGGACCAAGGCATGAGCATTATGTATGTAAGATATTAATAATTGAAATTTCAGAAAATTATAATTATATTTAGTTATTACTTTCGTAATGTATAATTACTATTTAATTTTTACTTCTCAAGAAGCATTCATTCGATGCATGCTGTAGTCTTTGTAAGTTAAGGTGGTCTTCTCATGGTTGAGATGGTGGGAACAGTATACGAAAAAAAAAAGTTTTTTCTCCGTGAGGTTCTCGGCTTAGAATAGGGCCACCCAACATACTTCCCGTGGGTGTCCTTGAGGCGACTAAGGGATTGCCTTGGGATGCTGCGTTCTCCTGTATATTTCATTCCAGATTAATAGTCCTATGAAAACCAACGCTATTTACGTCTCGGTAACATATACATGAAAGGGTCACCAGCAGCAAAAATAGGTTTGTATTACCAAGTAAACTTTGCGGTCCACTTAGGAACACCATCTATTGTGTATTTTGTTTTCGAGACGCAAATGCGTTTGTTTTCATAGGACTATTAATCTGGAATGAAATATACATTAACATTACTGCGATCAGCAATTAACTGCCAAGCGTGGTGATTATGGCAAATCGTCCAATAGACAGCCAACCAAAAGTGGCATTCTATTGGGGAGGCTATGTTCAGCGGTGGAACTATTTCGGGTAATGAAATGAAATGATTTATTGCTTTCATGCTACATTTTATGGTCTTAAGTTCAGATGAGCCTGGAACATGATACCTCTCTGGCCATTTCAATATGTAGGTAGATAAATTTATTACTATTACATTAATATCAAGATACATTCATACATTAATACATTCTGGTCACATTCCTTTAAATAAATTCTATCATCTGATGAAAGTAGTTGAATCACCGCTATGTAACGTATGTAACAAAATTGAAGATTTGTTACATATTGTACTGGAGTGTGGACAGAACGCAGCCTACAGAAGGCACTTTCTGGGGGATAACGTGGGTCACAAAGGCGATATTAATATAATATTGAGCAGCCCCTTATGTGACAAGGCAAAACAATTATATAGATTCGGTACGTTATCTCTCAGACTGAGGTCTGAATAACATGACAAATTAGTGTTTCCTTACGAGGCTGGCATTGAATTTAGCGAGTCACAAGCCTCAACAAAAAATAGATAAAAAAAAATTTCAAATTACAATATCAAATTACGATATTTGAAGCATAAAATCATTCCATAATAATTAGTTAAGTATAATATTGAAGTATAAAACCAACAATGCACTTATAATACCAATGTCATTAAGGAACGTTATACAATAGTCAGAACACAAAGTACAAAACATAGAAGGGAACCTAGTTTCTATTAGAATAAAATAAAAGGATAATTAATAAATAAATTGCAAACATGTCCAGATTTAGTTATCTAATAAATAAAATCGTAAACTTCGCGTGTCTGTACATTGAAGATATTTGCAAACAAAAAAATTGGGCGTCTAAGGATAAGCAACAGAAAACATTTCGATCATTTTTGAAATTTTTGTCTATTTCTCTGTGAGTTTGTGCACGCATAACTTAAAAATTACTGAACGGATTTTGATGAACTTTTCACAGAATCATGGGGCTTAATCTAACTTAACATTTAGTCTTTATTTCATCGCAATCGGTTTACTCCATCAAAAGTTATGGACATTTTTAGTTTTCAAATACATTAGTAGGTAAGGTTAGTATGCAATATATTAGTATTTCTGTACTATTCAGATTGCGATGAGTTTGGACTACATTTAAAGCTGGTAGTGGGAGTGGACGAGGGCGTGGGAAAAGGGGGAGTGGGAGCGGGATTGAGAGTGAGATTGAGAGTCTGAGTGGAAGTGGGATAGGGAGCGAAAGTTGGAATGGGAGCGGAACCTGTAGACCACGCGAGCCGAGCCGCAAGCCCAGCTAGTATGTCATAAATATGATGATGAACATCAGTATCGATATCAGTATTAAGGGGTTTTAGAATCCCTAGCAGATACCTCGAGGGAAGTCCATTTAGTGTGTCATGGGTAATTCACTTACTGGACGTCCACGACTTATTGTTACACTGTGACTGTGCCCCTCCCCCCCCCCCCCCCCCGTGCAGTTTAGAGCTACGGGTTCCTTTGATGTAATTTATTTGAGATTTCGCAAATCTTTCCTTCTTTTTAAAATAAATTATCTTCAATTCAATTCAATTACTCTTTGTTGCATGATAAAAAATCTACAGGTACAATAATAAAGTAGCTTACATTTGAGAATCAAGGCGGTCTTATCGCTTAAAGCTTCTTTCAGACAACCTTTGGGTAGAGGATTAGAATAACATATTGTGTATAACGTCTTCCAAGGATATTGTTTTTCATATTAAATGAAAGTCACTCAAATAAAATATTTTCTATTCTTTCTCGTTGTATTTTTTAGTCTTTAATCTTGACCAACGATCTCTATGTACTAATAGATGGAGCGTTTCAAACAATCGCTCTGTTCCACGCAACTGCAGCTCCGGGAGCCGCAACTCGGTTACATTCACAATGAAACTTAAAATATTGACGCTCCAGGTAAATAGTGTCAATATTTTGTGAATAATTAAATGTTCTGCGTAGTGACTGCAAAAGTTTCAAAGTGAATGTAATCGAGTTGCGGATCCCGGAGCCGCAGTTGCGAGGAACAGAGCGATTGTTTAAAACGCTCCATCTATTAGTACATAGAGATCGTTGATCTAGACAATTTCTTTTTAACTATTAAAAATGAATGTTTTTATGAAATAATTAATAACTTTAATTGTTCTTTAAATTATGTCGACCAGCAACACCTAACCGTGCAGAAATTAATTTATTTATAAGGTCCTGGCCACACACACAAGCGGCGCGATAAGCAGCGCGACAAGCGGCGCGATTAATATGACAATAGCTATTTAAGTCACTGATTTTCCTTTACATGTGTGTAATATTGTTTCTAATTAGTAAGTACCTAGTTGGTAGCAATTAATTGCGGACGGAGTGGCATTCGTAACGCAATTCAGTATTGTTTATATCCCCTTGTACGTACGTGTACTTGTAATAATTAATTGAGTCGAACGGCAAACGTTCGCGGGGATTGTTATTGAATTCCGCTAACTGCGTTTTACGTCACAGTCGAAAATATACGACTGCAAGGACATCAATTCATAAGCGACAGCGGCCGAGACTCGTAGAGAACAAAGAAGACACAAGATGTCAGCACTGTGCATCTTTAATACATATATTGGATGACGGTACGTTAAGTGGTTGGGATATAAGAAATATGAAAATTTTAAGTACTAACAAGTTTAAACTATTTTGGGAGGGGTTTAAACAAGTTTAAACTCAGTTTAGGGGTCAGCGGGAAGTAGATTAAATCTCAGGGGAAATTCAGAATTCTGCAGAAACTGAAATATCGAATCATAACCAAGCAACCGCGGGAAGTGTGACGTAGACATTTATTATTGGTAATCGGCAATTACAGGTTATTCAATTTTAAAATCTATAACATAACATAGTAATAAATATTATATAAAATGATTATGTCTCATAAAACAATATAAAAGAATAAACAAGCACTAAACACTACTAATTACATTTACAATATTCCATGAATTCATCAAAGCTGTAGAAAGTTTGCTCGATGAGCCACTTCTTCAGCCTCAGTTTAAATGATGGAGTAGAAGGCGCGTCTGTTATGTCCTCGGGTATCCGGTTGTAGACGGACGGGTCCATGGTACGTATCAACCTCGACGACTCACAGATTTTGATCAAATATGCACCTGGTATTATATAATGATCAATCAAAATCAACCCGTCTGGCCAGCGCGGGGAGGGTAGGCCAAATCCTCCGTCTGTCTCCGGCAGATGAAAGAGGGTTGTGCTCCTGCAGTGGAGACAAAAATAACCTGATGATGATTAGATAATTATGTAAAATTTACACAAATTATCATTTCTCTGTTATTTTGTTTTCCGCCAAAAGCATGAATGCCCAAATTAATCATTCTGTAACGAGTGTCATCAAAATCGGTGTGACACCTCACAAGGTTCCCTTGTAAGTCAAACAGTATATGATTCATTTTATAGTTATGTAGACATTAAGTTGCTGCAGGATGATAATAGTTTACCCCGAGACGTGAAAAGTGCGGCTTCCACCAGCATATTTAAAAATAAATTTAAAAAAATTCTTATAGTTAAGGCATATTACTCAGTTGACGAATTCCTGAAAGATGTTTCAAAGTATGTTACTTGACATTTGTGAATTTATGACATTATTTATTAATTATTATCTGTTACCTATGTGACATTAATTGTTAAAAACATTTTTGACTTGTAATTTTGTTACCAATAAATATGATTATTATTATGAACAAACGTTTACAATCAGGTCTATCCGTTTGTCACTACGACTGTATTTTTTTTAAAGTTGACTCCCGTGGGCCGTCCTTCAAGCGCTAGCCGCTCGTGAGTCGCACCGCGCCCTAATTGAATTTATTGTTTTAAACGAGCGTTAACAAAATTCATTCTCTACTATTCAAACTCAATTTGAACACTAACTACTTTTCACAACAACGACGTGCGACGTTGTGAACACGTTTCTATTGAGATTTACAGAAAAACGTACAATATTTCGTTTATTTCTTACAAGCGAACCGTCACCGATTTTGATGAAACTGATATTGCACTGGTAAACCGATTAATACTGACATTCATACTTTTAATGAAAAATCAACCAAAACCGGGCGTGGGGGACCTGGGGGCCAATTCTACTAACGCATTTTCGCACAAAACGCAATTGAACTGCAGCTGAAACGCAAGTTTTAACACTATTCGTACTCCGCGGCGCACAACGTTCGTGCTTCAGCTGCGTTTTAGCCGTAGCTAACGTACAAACGTCAGTCGTAGATGGAACGAACATTTTTCTACATTTTGACAGTTGTCTCCAATTCCAATTTAAGATTATGGCTCCATCGTGTTGACGATGATTCTGCCAATGTCACGGTTAGAGAAGACACCGTGCCTAGACAGTTGTCTCAGGTAAAAACGAAACGCATTGCTATCAAAATAGCGTCTGGTAAAAACTGAAACTTAAACGCAACTTTTGTTTAAACGAACGATACATGTTGAAAATAGTAGAATTGGCCCCCTGATCCAAGATTCAACTGAATTGGATTCATGTCGATCCAAGTAGATTGTACACAATTATTATTGACGAAGCCGTGTAGTTTCCGGTAGAGTAGAATAGGACCACTCCAACTCTTCCCGTGGATGTCGTACAAGGCGACTAAGGGAATACATTATAAAACATCAATCAGGCCTCCCCAACCCGTCTGGAAAGCGCGGGGAGTGTAGGCCAAATACTCCGTCTGTCTTCGGCAGATGAGAGAGGGTTGTGCTCCTGCAGTGGAGACAAAAATAACCTGATGATGATGATTATTGACAAGCTGAGCTGTTGCCCGCGACTTCTTCAACTTAACATCACAAATTATTATGATTATTAAATTATAATACCATAAGAAAATGAATCAGCAGAGGTCGTGGGTTCGATTCCCACCTGGGACAGACGTGCAATTTGTACTAGTTGATCCCGGTCTGGGTGTCATATTCCTGTTTAGTTCCTGTAACTCAGGAGAAAATCCTAGTATAGGATTAGGCAAGTGAATGTGTCGCAGGCCGATCTTAAAATTAGGCACATCATGATGCGCCTAGGCACATCCATTTCATGATGTGCCTGATTTATATCAGGACCAACGCTCGACACTCATCGTTTATAGATTTGGCTAACCATGGTTAGCCATATCGTTTTGTAGGAAGACCATGTTTTATTTAAATAAGTAGATACATTTTAATGAACTTGAATATTGTTTATTCCTTAAATTTAAGTTACATACTTACTGAAAACCGTGTCCGACGGACTTATGAACTTCGGTCAAAATATTGACCACATGTGTATGCATGTAATCATTTGTGATGCTAAATACTAAGTTAGGCATTAAAAATATTTGTTTACAGAGAAATATTTACTGAGCTTCATCAACGTTGGTGACAAAAAAAAATAGTAATAAAAAAATAAATAAGGTAAAATAAAATAAATAAATAAATAAATAAATAAATAGAGTGTCTATTTATTTATTTATTTTATTTTAAGAAAACTTACAGCTATTATAACTAAGTACATTACACATATAGCAAAAAGGAGCCAATTAAAAGTTTCCACTTCTAGAAATAAATTAAATAATAATTAACATTCATAATAAACTAATGGTACAAATATATTAAAAAAAAATACATACATACACAATACAAGCAGCAAACTACAACTGAAATCAACACTAATAAAGACAAATTGATTAAAATAATGTGTATGTACATTATAAAACATACATCAGGCCTCCCCACCAGTCTGGCCAGCGCGGGGAGTGTAGGCCAAATCCTCAGTCTGTCTCCGGCAGATGAGAGAGGGTTGTGCTCCTGCAGTGGAGACAAAAATAACCTGATTATGATGATAATGATTAAAATAAATACATAATATAAATACAACAATGGAATATTTCTTATATTTATTAGCTCTAACGAAAAATAAACTTTAAAAACCTTATCAAAGCTACATATTCTGTAGGTAGCGAGTTCCATCAACCTCGATGAGTGACACCTCGCGAGGTCCCCCTGTGAGTTTCGTAGAATGAAAGGCACATTGAGTGAGGGGCGAGGGAGCGCGGGGGGCAGGGGGTGGACAGGCAGAGGTAAATTAAATACCGGCGGTCGAATCGAAGCCGAGCGACACATTCGCTTGTGCCACCAGTGGGCACGTTATTGAGTCCATTCCACGGGCTGGCAACAGAGAGGGAGAAGTTTAATGAAATCATATGGGCATGTGAGCGCGAATATATGGGAGACGATACTCAGTTTAGAAAGAAAGAAAGAAACTCGTTTATTTTTATCTGTCGGCCCCGTAGCCTAGTTGCTAGTACACCTACCTGCGAAGCTGCGGGTCGCGGGTTCGAATCCCGCCCAGGGCAAACATTCGTGTGATGAGCACTTGTGTTTGCCTTGTGACTGGATGTTATTTATATATTATATTATGCATTTATGTATGTATATCAGCTGTCTGATACCCATATTACAGGCTCTGCCTAGTTTGGAATCAGGTGGCCGTGTGTGAAATGTCCCCACATATTTATATTTATTTATTATTGCCACAAAATCTGATGGTAGGTATACATAAACTTAACATTAAACATATAAAGTTATATACTAATATTTCTGCACTAATTTATGTACTTAGGGTTAAGAAATAGTTTGAGCGACGGGTTACTTCACTCAAAATATAAGCAATATATAGAAATATGACGAAAGGATCCAGTCTCAGCATATGCCGGCAGATGACATTTGTCATCATCATCATCAGGTTATTTTTGTCTCCACTGCAGGAGAATAGAATAGAATAGAATAGGTCATTTATTCATAGCTACGACACACACATACATGAGAAATAAACAGAAAAGAAATTAATAAATTACAATTTAAAAACCACAGGAGCACAACCCTCTCTCATCTGCCGGAGACAGACGGAGTATTTGGCCTACACTCCCCGCGCTGGCCAGACGGGTTGGGGAGGCCTGATTGATGTCTTATAATGTATTCCCTTAGTCGCCTTGTACGACATCCACGGGAAGAGTTGGAGTGGTCCTATTCTACTCTACCGGAAACCACACGGCACGGATGACATTAGCACGGCGCTGTTTTTTAAACTTAATCCTATCTCTTAACACTTAGTTACCCGATGATCAACACGTTAGGATTAGAGTTAAATAAGTTTAAAAATATCAAATGTATGTATATATAAAGTGTTGTGAATATTATATATGTAAAGGTACTTTAACAGGCATGTAGGTATAATATCAGTTAATAAATAAAATATTATAATTTATATAAATATAATTTAAGGTCATAATGCTCACGCCTTGGTCCCAGAAGGGGTAGGCAGAGACGACGTATCGCCACTTAGCGCGATCCTGCCATCCTTCGTCCGCTTTTCGCTTTTTTTTAAAGGTTATTTTACATTTATTTCCAAAAATATCATATTAGATGACCAATGCTGGACATAGGCCTCCCCACGCCATGAACGTCACACTGCTCATGGGGAAGTTTTACCCATAATGGCCACGCTGGGCAGACGTGTTACCCATCGCAGTATTAGGCCTCGTATCGGTGACGTTGCTGATCGCCACCGGTCTGTGGTATTTATAGCCTAGTGAGTGAATGGTTATACCGCCAACGTCGTCATTGGTCAACTAGCAGGGCGCACCGCGTGCAGGCAGCTTGGCATTTGGAGCACCGGATGTCCTTGCGTTCAAAACCCATTACATTTTAAAATATACATTATGGTATATTGTACATAAAGGCGAGCGGTCTTATCTCTAACGGACATCTCGTCCAGACAACCGTACTGGGTGTGAGAATAAGTAATTATAAAGACAGTAAAAAAATAATTTTTTTTGTTAAATTTTCTGCCTTCCAAATAGCAATGCATGTATTACTGTTTCGGTTGGAAAATAGCCAGTGAAATTACAGTCTCGAAGACTACATGTCTTTATACCGGAAGTGATCACCGACTTAACCATCATCAGGCGAAATACGTCCACTGCTGAACATAAGCCTCCCCAATAGAATACCACTTTTGGTGGGCTGTCCATTGGGGGATTTACCATAATCACCATCACGCTTGATAGGCGGATTGGTGATCGCAGTAATGATCTTAATATACACAAGAGAACGCTGCTGCCTGTCCCTGGTGCTTTCGGTTACTCTAAGGTTGACTGGAAGAGATCCCTAAGTGGGATAAGTCCGCCTTTGTACACAGTTTAATTCCTATTTTATTATTGTTGTTGTTGTTATTTTTGGTACAATAAAGCGTTTACACACACACACATACATACATACATACATACATACATACATACATACATACATACATACATACATACATACATACATACATACATACATACATACATACAGTCGAATCGACGACCCCACAGAACGATTGGGGGTGGCCCTATTCTAAGCCGGGAACAACACGGCAACGTCAGAGCGACTTTATATATATAAAACTGCCATCTTGAGCGGAAACGGCAACACTGGGCCAAACCATGATGGGATCCGAACGGGCCAACCGGAATTGAGCAGCCGATTTGCCTCGCTGGCAACCACAGAATTATTTGATTAAAAATATAACGATTTCGCTTGTGATTTTGTCAACAAGAGCGATAAAGCATAAAGTCAAAAATCACTGTCGAAGGCCTTGTCAGATTGGCATTCTCTAAACAAGCGTATTATAATATTTAAAAAGCATACCGGGCCATAACCGCCAACTTATCGTAAACGAATTTAAAAAAATCACAAAATAAGTCTTTAATCCTCAATATTCAAGGTTTATTTTCGCAAAATTGTTGTTGGCAAATGGAAAAGTGTGCGGTTTTACACTGTACAAATTATGCGAACCAATGCCGTTTAAAATAACAATCACAGGAGCGTGACGAGAGAGGCTGTGATGACGGGGTAAGGGGGGGCAGGGGGGGGGGGAGGGAGGAAGCGCAGGCATCGTCACTTGCTGGCGCTCGGCCAGCGCGGCTCGCCCGACCTGCCCCGTGGGAGCCACCTGCCGTGACCTATTCAAAACTCAACACCTCGTCTCCAGTGCGGATGACCTACATTATACAACTGTACTGTCAAAACTAAAGGTTGCGGGTTCGAATCCCGCTAGGGGCAAATGTTCGTATGATAAATATGAATGTTCGTACCCAAGTCTTGGATGTTTATATATTTATTAAGGTATGTGTATCCGTTATCTAGTAACCATAGCACAGGCTCTGCCTAGTTTGGCACTGGACAATTGATGTGAATGTCTGAGATATTTATTTATTTAACTAGACAGTACGACTCGCGTAATGACACTAATAGCACACCGCCGGCGCTCCATTCAAACACATTTAATGACCTGCTGTCACTACAGGCGCAACAGCCTGTCCGTACCTTAATTCTTTGGTTTGAAAAAAAGATTATTGCTACATGGTCAATGTACTTTTATGCGGATATAGCTGGCACGGAGCTTCAGGCTTTGAAGACTTGACAATAAGTCGCATTTTAAAACAGCAGTCGTATGACATAATCTTACATACGCAGCTCTGAGAGCACATCTTATACTTATACATTCATAAATAATATAATATATAAATATCTCAGACATTCACACCAATTATCCAGTCCCAAACTAGGCGCAGCCTGTGGTATGGTTACTAGATAACGGATACACATACTTAAATAAACATATAAACACCCAAGACTTGGGTACAAACATTCATTTTCATCATACGAACATTTGCCCCTAGCGGGATTCGAACCCGTAACCTCCGGCGTGACAGTCCGAGAGCTACCCGTTCCGCCACGGAGGTCGTCAAAACCTACATATACACACACCTCATACCACGAAGCAAAATAATTTTTCGTAGCTCATAGTTTCACCTCAAAGTGTTTTCCTTCATGTTTGACACTAATTGGTTATTAAATTAGATAACAGATGCACATTAAAATCATCTGTTATATATCTCCTATATTAGGAGAACTGGGGGCCTACTCCATTGGGGTAGGTATTTCAAATAATACCCGTCGAATTACAAAACTATTCTGCACTCTCAAACTGGGCAAACTCTGGTAAGCGTCTCGGCGTTTAACTACGATAATTCGACCCCAAACCTTTATCAGAAAATGTCACGTGACCCGTTAGACAGTACAAAACGCCTTTGTAGTTCGACGGATACATACACACATACACACATACATACATACATACATACATACATACATACATACATACATACATACATACATACATACATACATACATACATACATACATACATACATACATACATACATACATACATACATACATACATACATACATACATACATACATACATACATACATACATACATACATACATACATACATACATACATACATACATACATACATACATACATACATACATACATACATAATGCTCACGCCTTGGTCCCAGAGGGGTAGGCAGAGGCGATGTATCGCCACTTTGCGTAATCCAATGTCGCGAAACGACTTCCCTTCGCCCGCTTTTCGCGCTGAAGCATATTATCCGAAATGAATACTGTTTTAGGTCCCTGATTTGCTGGTACTGCATGCAAGTTTGTCAAACGAGTTCAATTCTCAACTGAATCGAGCGCTTGCGGAGCAATTTTCATAATTGATCCGATGTTGTTTTGGTCCGTTTGACCCGATTGGTCCGGAAACGGGAGGCCGCAAACATCGGTGTTTCCACCGGATACGCTTCGGAGGCTAATGTTAGAACGTTCTCATGAATCTAACCGCACGCTTAGTGCGCTAGACCAAGTTCTCAAGAACGATAAAATTTTACACACGTAATAACATGAATATAGTTTTTGTGTATAGTGATAAATTTCAGAGCTGTAGTTTTAGTAGATCCAGGGTTATAGGCTTGACACATTGGCAGCAACTGACTGACTGACTGACAGGTAATCAAAACGAAAGGCCACTACTAGAGCTAGCAATCTGAAATTTGGCATATACGGTGTACATTGTGAGAAAAATATAAAACTGGTCACATTTTTTTTTCTCATGTTGTTTTTTAGGGTTCCGTAGCCAAATGGCAAAAACGGAACCCTTATGGATTCGTCATGTCTGTCTGTCTGTCTGTCTGTCTGTCTGTCTGTCTGTCTGTCTGTCCGTCCGTATGTCACAGCCACTTTATTCCGAAACTATAAGAACTATATTGTTGAAACTTGGTAAGTAGATGTATTCTGTGAACCGCATTAAGATTTTCATACAAAAATAGAAAAAAAATCAAAAATTTTGGGGGTCCCCATACTTAGAACTAAAACTCAAAAATTTTTTTTTCATCAAACCCATACGTGTGGGGTATCTATGGATAGGTCTTCAAAAATGATATTAAGGTTTCTAATATCATTTTTTTCTAAACTGAATAGTTTGCGCGAGAGAATCTTCCAAAGTTGTAAAATGTGTGTCCCCCCCCCTGTAACTTCTAAAATAAAGGAATGATAAAACTAAAAAAAATATATGATGTACATTGCCATGCAAACTTCCACTTAAAATTGGTTTGAACAAGATCTAGTAAGTAGTTTTTTTTTAATACGTCATAAATCGTAAACCACAATAATATTATTAAAACATCGATCAAAGTTACAACGAACTACTATAACTTTTATATTATGTTACTTGCTGGTACGGAACCCTTCATGGGCGAGTCCGACTCGCACTTGGCCGCTTTTTTTTTTGTTCTTTGTATATTTGTTTTATGTGCCTGTCACTGCAATTTATACTTGTATTACTAACACTTAGCCTAAGTTTCTTACTAACAATATATGGATGAATATCTGAAATAACAATATTTTATTTTATTAAAACTCATACCTATGTAAAGCATTCAGTTTCCTATCCCTCCCGATTCTGTTTGTTGCCGGCGTTAAGGAGTATGCGTTTTAGTCAATTCTGTCAAGTTATGTTAAAGCGTTTGAAGTGCTACTGTGGTGCCTCTGGCAAGTTGCGCCACGTTCATTGCAATATGAACTTGGCCCATTTTCTTTAATAGGAATTGTATATATTTTTAATTGTGTTTAGGGAAGTAGTTTTACATTTATATATATACTAGCTGTGCCCGCGGCTTCGCTCGCATGGACTACAGGTTCCGCTCCCATTCCCACTTTCGCTCCCTATCCCACTCCCACTTCCACTCAGACTCTCTATTTCACTCTCAATCCCGCTCCCGCTCCCACTCCCCTTTTACCACCCCAACGCCACTCCCACTCCCACTCCCATTCCCACTACTAGCTCCAAATGTAGTCCAAACTCATCGCAATCTGAATAGTACGGAAATACTATTATCTGTAATATATTGCATACTAACCTTACCTACTAATGTATTTGAAAACTAAAAATGTCCATAACTTTTGATTGAGTAAACCGATTGCGATGAAATAAAGACTAAATGTTAAGTTAGGTTAAGCCCCATGTTTCTATGAAAAGCCTATCAAAATCCGTTCAGTAGTTTTTAAGTGATGCGTGCACAAACTCACAGACAAACAGACAAAAAATTCAAAAATGATCTGAATGTGTTCTGTTGCTTATCCTTAGACGCCCAATTTTTTTTTTTCAAATATCTTCAATGTACAGACACGCGAAGTATACGATTTTATTTATTAGATGTGTTGTTTATGAATATTTATTCGATCATAATGTATTGATTAAACAAACACAAAATGGGCGGGGCACATCTGTAGCAGGACCTACGGCCGATGCATGCGAGTTATAGCCGAGACCGCAGGGTGGGACCCGCGGACCGACACCGACATATTGACCGACGACCTGAATAAGGTGACCAGTGACGGCTGGAAGCGTTCATTGTGAAAGGCATATGTCCAGCAGTGGACCTCTAAGGCCAGATATGATGAAGGTAAAACAAACACAATACGTATTATAATTATTAGGTAATTCTAAAGTAAACTTTCTACATTTGTGTGCCATGTTCTTAACATTCTATTGACTTCATTTCTTTCCCACTTTGTTCAAAAAGCCACTTTGATTTGGGTGAGATGGCAAATTGACACATCCATCAGGGAAATTATGTTGTTACAGGAAGTGGAAAGGAATTCGCTGCGCAGAAATGGAAATCGCAGTACACAGAGCTGAAAATATGGTGGCACTTTATGTACAACATACTTTTATAAAGCCAGAGAAGTGTACGTCGCGTCTATGTGTTGGAATATAAATTGAGATTTTCTCACATACCTATCTTAAGAACAAAGATTTTACGTAAATTTTCTTAATTTTAACTTATTGACGGGCAAATTATACAGAATCTATACATATAATAAAAGAGTATAAAAAAAAGTGAATCTGTACATTGAAGTTAAAAAAAATTCACTTCCCGGACATTACTTAAGACCAGTAGAGTCCAATAGAGTACTAATGTATTTGAAAAATAAAAATGTCCACAACTTTTGATTTTGAACGATTTCGATGACTTAAAGCCTATATGTTACTCCGATTTAAGTCCTATGTTTCTGTAAAAAGTCCATCTAAACCGGTTCAGTAGTTTTTAAGTGATGCGTGCACAAACTAACAGACAAACAGAGAAAAATGATTGAAATGTGTTCTATTACATAAGTAATAGAACACATTTCAAAAAAAATAGGGGTCTAAGGATAACCTTAGACCCCTATTTTTTTCTAAATATCTTCACTGTAGAGACACGCGAAGTTTACGTTTTCATTTATTAGATAGAAAAACAATAATTCTGTAGTTCAACGGGCGGAACCGCCGCCGGCACGCAAATTTTATGTATATATATAAAGATTTTCAATGCATAACCAGATTAATAGATTTCTTTTAGGATTTAGTAATACATAATCATTATTATATAATGTAATGTTAAGTTGTCCACGCGGACGAAGTCGCGGGCAACAGCTAGTTATATTATGAATAAGTTACGTATGGTGCGAAATTAAGAACCCGCAGATAGCCGACATGAAAATTGCCAGCTTTCACAAATCGTAGCTTTTCTGATATTATAAACAGAACTTTCCAGATCATTCTTGAAATTTTGAGAACAATCTGAACATTCCAGACCAAATACCACATGCCCCACATTTGCATAGTTCATTTAAAGAATTTAAAAATATTCTAGAACATTCTTGACATATCTAGAATATTCTAGAAAAGTTCTCAATATTGTCACTTACAAACGCACTTAACGCCATTCAGCACAATCTCGAGATTATATAAACCGTACAGTGTGTTAGAAAAGGATAGAAGTATCCCATCACACATTTTTACCACCCACATCCACCCACCGTAACCAAACAAAAAGATAATCTACCACTGCAACCATGAGTGGGTGGCAGGGGTTTTTTATGAAGAAGAGGTTGGACATACATACACACACTTTCATTTTATATACATATATAATACATTAGCTGTGTGCAGGCCACGGACATACGTACTGATAAGTTTATTATAATAAGTATATACCCCAGCCGTGGACTGGCTCAAAATAAAGACAATAATATAACTGGGATAGCTACAATCCCTTCCTCCACCATCTCCCGCCCTCACTCCCTCCGCCTTTCTAACTCTTCTCCTTCCCTTTCCCTCTCTCCCCTGTGCACCCCTCTCTTCTCACTTTCTCCCTCATTTTACTTCGCTATAAGGGTACCATTTTGACAGAATACTAATAAAATATACAAATTAACAACTGTTGTCACTACAGTGGTAATAAAATAAACCTAACGACACACAACACTCAGTAACCTGCAAAATTGGCAATAAAATATATATTTCGTGTCTCTGTGGTACCGGAACTCAGACCATTTATACAGACTGTGTCTCCATTTAGAATGTCGCTTGTAAAATGTGTAGGGCATTTACGTCGTGCGGTGGAAGCCCGAAAATTGACAATTATCGGAGAGACTTATATTGGAAAATATTTAAGTTAATTTCTACTTTGTTCCCGAGTGATTGGCTCCGAGGTGGAGGGAGAGGGGGAGCGGCGAGGTGGAAGGGAAGTAGAGGGCGCGGGTAGCGGAGACTGCTAAGTTAGCGAACGCGTAGAAGAATTTTCAACAAATTAATTTATGATAAATTTGAAATATTCATACGCGAGTAGGATTTGAATTTATTTAACGCGTCAATTACTGTCCCGAGTGTTTATTTTTACTTAGTAAATGCATGCTTTATAATGAAAGGAAATAACTAATATTAACAATGCAAATATCAATTTCTGGCACGGTCGTAGGATTTGTATGACGACAATATAATTAAATCTTTTTAGGGAAATATAATAAATCATTTCAGGACAGGACTAGACATTACATTAGATTTAAAAAAATATTACTTAGGTTTATATAAAATGTCTTCCTTATATGGTCTAATTAAAAAAAGACGAAGAAGTAAGTTTTATAAAAACGTATAGGTATTTTTTAAGAAATCTCACATTTTATAGTTTATTTACTTTGCCGGAAAAATTAAATTTTTTTTGTTAAACTCGGTATAAATAATTACTTACTATGAAAATGTTATTCATGTTATTCGTGCTAGAAAAAAGTGTTTTGCTCAAACGAGATTCAAATGAATGGACGGCAAAGACCTAACATCAGATTAAAATGTAAGCTTAATCCTGGTCACGGCACCATTTTTATGTAAAATGATATCAATTCATGAATCTCCTGCGATAACATGCACTAGTTAGCGCCTCGGGGCTGCGATGTAGGATATAGGTCATGTAGGGTGGCAAAGCTCGGGAGCGGTGCATCGGCACAAACGTGAGCAAGGGATTGCAGCATGCAACCGTACACCATATTATAAGAAACTATTTGTCTCTTATAATATTTGTATCGACTCTGAGTATTGACAAATGTGGTAAAAAGGTACACAAGATATTCCACCTCCAAGATTCCTTATATTAGATAACAACAAAAGTACAGTCTCCAAAACAATTTGGACTCGCCGGTCTAAAATGAGTTGCGAATTGTTACAAAACCAATCAGCCACACATCCTCGGTCTGGGGGAGGCCCCCCGTGGGAGGAAGGGATGGGAACACACAAAAACCAACAGGAAGGGGATTACAGACGCAGTCCGAGCGACAACTAAATGGAACTTTGTCCAACGGCAGGAAATTAATCCGACTATTAATAGTTCGCGGTCGGTCGAGATTGAAATGCGATGTTTCACTCGGCTTCATTTCCCATTTAAGGTATCAAAGCTTAGTTAAAGTACCTACATTATCTACTCATTAATGATTGTTTAGGGATTACCACTTTGTCGGTCTGTCTATTTGTCTACCGGAATCTATTAAACCGATGTTGTTGTTTTTTTTAATGATGTAAATGGAACACCTTAAAGTTAACTTTTTCATTAATTTGGCTTTATGGCTAAGGGTTCCGTGGAACTGGCCCTATACGATGGTGAAGTTCAAAAATGTTTCCATTACACAGCACAAATCGTAAAATAGAAATATGGGATTCATTTTAAATGTAAATTTCAAGTGATCCAAATCAAGATGGTGGGGTGTCGGCCCGGAGAAAAGGAAACAATTTGTTTTAAGTCATTTGTTAAACGTTCCAGCTTAATGAATTGCTTTTTGACTCAAGTGGTGCAGAATGACGGAGAGGTTGACCCCGAGTGTTTTTAGATAAACATTCAGAAGAAATAACATAATAATTTGGTATAAGTAAGTAAAATTGTTAGAGAAATGAATGGTTGAAGTTTTTTTAAACAAATTTCACGGAGTTGATGCAGTTATCATCACCCGTCGCACGTTGCACTTCACACATCACACGTAGCATGTCACACATCGCACGTAGCATGTCGCGTGTCACACGTCGCACGTAGCATGTCACACGTCGCACGTAGCATGTCGCGTGTCACACGTCGCACGTCGCACGTCGCATGTCACACGTCGCACGTCGCATGTCACACGTCGCACATCGCATGTCACACGTCGCACGTCACAAGATACAAGTCTCACGTGTGGATGACCAACTAATATCAATCACAGGTAGTTACCTTATTGTTACGTAGGGAACACGTAGCTTATCCACTCACGTGTGAGCAAGAGTTGAACCGTGACAGTCGGTACTCGTGTATCATATAATTTAGATTATTGATTTTAAAGACATACGAGTATGTACTCTCAAGTTTACTACAAACTAAATATATTTGTTTTCAATAACAATATTTCTCTAATCTTTCTAGATATTCCCACGAGAGTAGACCTAATAAAAGGAAAGGCGCGTGAATAACTAAAATTAAAAAGCCACAGGTACCTAGTTAAGATGTCAGAATGTCACAGAACGTGGTTAATATTTAGTATTCTCTGGCTCTGTGACCTGCTAATTGACAAACAAAATGGTAGCTTATTTACTACTACGTCGTTATTAGAAACGATGTTTAGTTAACAATATAATAATAATAAGCGTTTATTGGTGTTTAACCATAATTTAACAAAAATATTGGGCTCGATTCTGAAGCACTACGTTAAAATTTGACAGCACTAAAACTGTTGCTATCCTTGTCAAACAGTATTATGAAGATAAAGACGAAACCAATTTTAGCGCTGTCAAATTTTAAATGTGGCCTTCAGAATCGGGCCCACTATATAAGTAATTTGACCACCTTAATGGCTTGGTCATTGGACTCGAGCGGCAGAGGTCGTGGGTTCGATTTCCACTGGGGACAGACAGCTTTGTACAATTTGTACAGGTTGGTCCCAGTCTGGATGTTATATTTGTGAATTGTCCAATCCTTGTTTAATTCCCATAGCACAGGAGAAAATCCTAGTTTGGGATCAGACAAGTGTATGTATGTATATCCTATCCTACTAACATTATAAACGCGAAAGTTTGTAAGTATGGATGGATGTTTGTTACTCTTTCACGTTAAAACTAGTGAATGGATTTTAACGAAACTTTACAATAATATAGCTTATACATCAGAATAACACATAGGCTACAATTTATAAAGATATTGTGTGAATTGTCCAAAACGCTTGACCATTTAACATGGTGAAAAGTGAGCAGAGATTTTAACCCTTAGGAACCAAAATCCTACTTCCTACTAATACGCGCATTTATAATACTAATATTATAAATGCGAAAGTTTGGATATTTAGATGTTTGGTTGTTTGTTACTCAATCCCACTCCAACACTGGACGGCTCGGGATGAAACTTGGCACACATATAGGAATAGGACATAGGATAGTTTTTAGCCCGAAAAACCATCCCATTTCTACGGGAAATACATAATGATTAATTTGTGATGTTCAGTTGTCCTTCGCCAAAGGCATCCTCCATAGACTTCCACCTATGTCTGTCTCTTGCCATTCTGATCCATTCTGGACCGGCAGTTCTTTTGAGGTCTTTTTCCCAACGTTCCATTTGTCGACCTTTATTTCTTTCGTCATCCCTGGGGATCCCAGACATACTCTCATATTATTAAAGTCCATTTCTAAATTTTCTCTCTCAGCAGATGTCCTGACCATTTCCATTCAAGTGTTTTTTTTTTTTTTTTTTTTATAAATTCACAAGAACTTAAACGGTAATGTACAAATAGTGTTATCAAATATTTGTGTTATAGATAGCTTTATACATTCCAACAACATATTCCACATGTATGTAACATCAAATAAGTCGGCTACCGCAGAGCTGACAAACATGCTAAGTAACTCATTAGATTGGTTATTCTACATTACAAAAAAAAAACATATGTATGAGCCATACGTGATATTATAGGGTAGCTGGTACCCAAATTGTATGTAAGTAATCTACATCCAGCAAGGAATAGACGTTAGGAGAAACGAAAAAAAAGGAAAAAACAAACAAACAAACAATCTTAATAATATTAAATGCCTGACTATGCCTGGTTCAACAGTGAAATAATTTCTTTTCTAAATTTAGGTAAAGTAATATTAAATAAATCCACGTCGGCAAAACGCACATTGTACTTATTGCAAATTCTAACAATTGGCGAACGCTTGCCAGCGTTGGTTCGACACCGGTTGAGCGCAAAGAGACGTTTGGCTCTAAGCTCAACGGCTGGCACCCGAAAGTTGAGCCTGCTAATAAGCTCAGGACAGTCAATTTTATTATTTATGATTTTGTATAGGTATATTTACTCTAGTTGAGTGCGCCGCTGTTCGAGGCTAAGAATGTTGAATTTTCTAAGTCGCTGTAATTAGAATAGCTACGAAAACATCTATAACTTGTCATCTTCAAAAATTTCTTCTGTACTTTCTCCACTGCGTCTATATAAACATTATAAAATGGATCCTATATTACTACTGCATATTCGAGGATTGGACGGATTAAAGTAAAATATAGATATATATAAGTCGAAGGTTTCCGAAGGTGTTTTGCATACTTTATTCGCATATTTAAATACTTACTCCGATTACGCTTCTCTCTATTCCATTTTGACATACGTTTATTTTGTTAGTTAGTGGGTCCGATTCTGAAGGCACACATTTAAAATTAGAGAGCTAAAATTGGTTTCGTCTTTATCTTCATAATACTGTGTGACAAGGATAGCAACAGTTTACTGCTGTCAAATTTTAACGTTGTGCCTTCAGAATCGATCCCCATATCTCTGTTAATGTCCTTAGTTTAGTTAACGATATGTATAACCCTTTTAATACATACCTGGTGAAACTGTTTACACTGTCGGTGACTTCACAGATCTAGCTTTCCACATAGCTGCACGTCGGCGCCACGTCGTCTCCCCCCCTCCGCCCCTCCCTGTAACAGAATTGTGTGCAAGTCAAGTGTACATCTCGGGTCGGGAGCCGGCGGGCCCCAGCACAGACAGCGGCCTCGATACATATAAATCAACATCTATCTAATAGTGACATACTTATATCTACATTCATAATATGTCGTTTTCCTTACAGCCATTTTGTCATTTTTGTACTTACAGATATCTCTAACGAACTGAGTATTATAAAAAAGAGAATTTATTAATTAGAACAGACAAACAAGTTACAAGTAAAGTACTGGCCTGCCGCACACAAATGTTCACACTCTGACGTTTATGGACGAGACGTCTATGCAATGTAGGTGAGTAAAATCGAATGTAATATTAAATTATCGTCTGACAAGCCGTGTGACGTGATCCCGGCGTGTGCACCCGACTCTTAGTTGTATATTATTTTTGTTTATGTGTAATGTTGCACTGTATGTGTTTTGTTGCAGCCAATAAATAAATATTCTATTCTATTCTATTCTATTCTAAATCTGCGTCAAAGCGCTGTCTTTCAGACATCGCCATTATTCTTCAAACATCACTAGAAAGCACCTTGGTGTTTAAAATATATCAAAATTATTTATGGCTAAGCATATTCTGTATGTAGAATAAGACCACTCCAACTCTTCCCGTGGATGTCGTACAAGGCGACTGAGGGAATACATTATAAAACATCAATCAGGCCTCCCCAACCCGTCTGGCCAGCGCGGGGAGTGTAGGCCAAATCCTCCGTCTGTCTCCGGCAGATGAGAGAGAGTTGTGCTCCTGCAGTGGAGACAAAAATAACCTGATGATGAATACAGGTATCTGGTATCTCGTTGGCTAAAATAGATGTATTTCAATTGTTCTGCCATTCGTCGTGCACGTTGCACGTTCCGGAGCGTAACTTTCATTTGTGTACATTTTTAAATACCCATTTGTTAGTAGGCTCGGCCCGCGGGGCAGGGGGCGGGGCGCGGCGGGCAATGCGTTTTGTTTCAATACACAAAATCGTACGGAAACATTGTCCTCGTTTTGCAGCCGGCGTAACGTTAAAGCTTACCTCAATTTCGGTCGCCATGATTTGATTTTTTTCCGGATTTTTCCCGAGCTTTGATTCCTCTTGCGGAAGTAATTATTTTACGTCAGTTACTTTGAGGATATTATTTTGAAACATGAATTGCAACACGGTTCATTTATAAATTTGGTCGGCAGCTTCCACAGAGTGAACTTTGTCTGTTGGATAACTAGAATTTTTTTTACCAATTGAGCTGAAATTTCAAACATAAATGTAATCCAGTCTGAAATATATTTTAGGAGAGCTTAAATAAATGATTTGACGAAAGTCGAACTTTATGCACTCAGTTATCAGTTACTCTAAGGTTGACTGGAAGAGATCCCTAAATGGGATAAGTCCGCCTTTGTACACAACTTTTTTCTTTTATTTATTTTTAATTTTGGTACAATAAAGCGTTTACATACATACATACTATAACTATGGACTTGTTCGATGCAATATCAAATGGTAAGAACCACGCAAGCAAAATAACCAGACAGCCCTGCTTTCTCATGCATGCAAATGAAACTAGTCTTTAAATATAGCCAGGATTAGAGCCAAATTTTCGTAATGTTAAATCTAAGAAATACTCTTGATACTAGGGTTGATCCAACTGACTCAGCAGAATGTCCGATCTGTTGAAAATACTGTAGCTTTGTATGTAAACGAGAGATCGCAGCGGGCAGCTATTTTAAACTTTATTATCTTGAGCGACGAGCGGTTTTACCGCTGTTGGTTCGAATCGTTGACCTCTGTCAGATTCACAGAGCTTTGTCCTTGAAAAGGATGATGTTTTATGCCCAATTTTTTTTCAGATCTGATCGAACTCGTAATGCAAATAAGACATACTCATACTCATACTCATTTATTTCAACCTTCTGGGACATTGAGAACTCTAGGCTAAGTCGACATTGTTTTGTTTACAATTTTACATTTTGTTTCACATTTATGCATGGCTGGCGTTAACGCGACCATTATGAATACATGGCAATGAGCGACCAGTTTCTACGCTATAAACATTAAGCTGCGGTAGATGGCATTGTCAAATATACAAGATAAAATAATTATAAATATCAATAGATATGCATTATTAGCTGCTGTAAATTGGCATTGTCAACTTATAATTAGAATGCTAAATAAAATAATTATGACTATGTCAGTTTGTCAGCTGCTGTAAAGGGCTGTAAAGGGCTACATTTTATAGTCCAATAGCCGATTGTCAAAGTTAATACGCCTATTATATCATTTCATTTATTTGGTGCATGTTACATTAATGCCGTGTGGTTTCCGCGAGTAGGATAGGACCACTCCAACTCTTCCCGTGGATGTCGTACAAGGCGACTAAGGGAATACATTATAAAACGTCAATCAGGCCTCCCCAACCCGCCTGGCCAGCGCGGGGAGTGTAGGCCGAATCCTCCGTCTATCTCCGGCAGATGAGAGAGGGTTGTGCTCCTGCAGTGGAGACCAAAATAACCTATGATGATGATTTATCTCATGTTACTGGAGATGGTAATATAAGTTCAGTACTTACCAGGTGTCACAGTGACTCCCCATCTGTGACGGTCGGGTGATGGTCCGTGATGCGGCTGCGTAGATGGTCCGTCGGACCAGCACCGTCGGAAGCCCGTCACTATGAGTTGATGTGGAGATTTCGTGGACTGTATTATCTGGGGTGGTTGCAGGTGACTTATTCCAATAATCCCCTGCGAAAAATCCCCACAAGGGGATTTCTGGAATTTTTGTCCAGAAATCCCCTGCCGATGCTCAAAGGAAACACTAAGGGGATTTCGGTGGCTGATGATGAAGGAAAATACTCGAAATACTAACACAAACTTATATTAATCAATATCATAGAGCACAAAGGAGTCGTAAGCGTACAAGTGATGGTGGTCGATTTCCTGTGTTGCCAGTAGTTCTTATAAATAGTTATTTTATGTTGGCAACACCATCCATAGGCAGGCGTCAATCGCATTATAAAAACTATAGAAGACGCTATAGACCTGAAGAAGGACTATAGACCGGAAGCGGCTGAATGCGGAGGGCAGAGGACCGGGTGTAGTGGCGTTCATTGGGGAAGGTCTATGTCCAGCAGTGGACGTCTAAAGGCTGATATGATGATAAACACTATACAGTTACGAGGAAAATTTATGATACGTCGAATACGCATTATGTCTAATATGTAAAACGCAAACGCAAGTAAGACCATCCCATGTAATTCGTATGTAAAACCTAGGAGCTAACAAAGAGACGGTGCGAGGCGAGCTTGCCTGCTTTAAAATGCATTGGTACACTTTCAATTTCTTTTTATTTCAATATTCTCCGTTTGCGTGCCTCCTCGCTAGGAAATCTCAGTCTCTATTTGAGATGGGGAGCCTATTGTGATTCTAGTTAAACTTGCATGTAGCACGACCGGTGCAGCGGACAATAGGCTTTAAGATCGTGAAATTTTAATGAGTTTTCGGTCGTTTTTACTGTACCGACCTCCCTTTTACAGCGTATACGTAGACAACTTTTACAGCAAATGAATATCTAGTTGATCGGTGAACTAAATTTTTAATTTGAATGTATGTGTGTATGGCGTATGGGGTGTAGTGAAAACCACTAGTATGTTACTCGCAACATAAAGGTTGTCTGGAAGAAATCGCCCGCCTAAATTGTACTATTTTTAACTTATATAACGTGTAACTGTATTTGTTTGTGCAATAAAGTGTTGTATTGTATAAGTCTCGTTGTATTGTATTGTATAAGTCTCGTTGTTGATGATCCAGGGAATGGAAGCGAGAAACTCGAGGATTGTTGTTACACGCTGGGACATGACCACTGTAATGACATCCCCTTTATTTCGCTGATAGGCACATACAATCCTTCCCTCCCCCTCCCCGCTCCCCCCTCCATATCCGCGCCTTATTATTTAGTTAAATTCACGTTTGATTTTAGAGTGTTTAAGACCTGTAGTGGTTACTGGTACGTCTGTTCTTTACAAAGGTTTATTTGCGACTGGACGGTTTTAAAAGTAATGCTATAGTATAAATGTGAGAATAGGTCACAACAGTCATCGATTACAAGCAAATAACACAGCGGCCGGCGATCCCGCTGCATTGAATCGCTGCGTCGGTCGCGTGCACCGGGGGTCCACTGCCAAGGCTCTACGACTTACCTGATGTCAGGTTTTTTTATTTAGTAAAATAAAGATACGTAAACATAATTTTAGAAATAGATTTTATTAAGAAAGGTCGTGGGTTTAGGTCGCACTTTCACTGTCCCGTATTCAATACCGCACTCTCCTTGTCCGTCGAAATCGGCTACGTTACGAGGTTGGATGGTGGTCAACCCTAGATGTCCCACACGATGAACTGGCCGGTGAGATATTGGTCGTAGTTGGTATGTTGGCCCAAATATTGGCCTTGCCGATTAATTCAGCGAACCGGGTGGGCAGAAACTTAATAGTCCCAGCGGCCGCAGTACGAGAAATCCAGTATCATAAGTATTTATAAGTAAATTACTACACTTTTATAGCACAAAAGTATAACATATAATTATTTAGGAAAGGCTTAGATGATATTCGAGTGTCCAGCGAGCGAAATAGCCGAGCGTTCCATTGTACAGTGCAGCCAAAAGAGTTCTCAGAGATCGCCGCCAATGGCAACAAGTGACGAGATATCAGATGCAGATTAATTTTAATCCACCTACATTTTCAAATATGTTGAATTGTTTATGAACAGTTTAGTTTAAGTAAGTTGTAGATTATATTTAAAGAGATTGAGTTAGTTTTATTAACAGTGATTAACAGAAAAGTTCATTGTTGTACAACGCAAGGTATGTATGAGGATTAGAAATGTTTAAATTCGCCTTACACATTATAACATAATATTATAAAACATCAATCAGGCCTCCCCGACCCGTCTGGGCAGCGCGGGGAGTGTAGGCCAAATCCTCCGTCTGTCTCCGGCAGATGAGAGAGGGTTGTGCTCCTGCAGTGGAGACAAAAATAACCTGATGATGAAATTCGCCTTTCTTTTGTCCGATGACAGAGAAACGAACAGAATCGCATACAAACAAAACATCGAAAGTAAATCTACTATCCTTCATCCACTAAAATTATTATTTTTGCAAATATTTTCACTGTTTTATTTATTAAATCATCCACAAAAGTGCAGAGAGAGGAACTGAGCAATAACATTGATATATTGTTTATTATCATATCAAGCGAGTGAGTAACTGCTCAGTGGGCGCTACGGGCGGCTACGGGCGGCTACGAGCGGCTACGGGCGGCTACGGCCCCATTTAATGCGGCTCGGCATGAAACATTTATTAGCTCCTATACAAAATGCTTTTTTTTATCGATCCTCTCACCGTTTCATATTCAACGGGATGGGGCCTACTCCATAAACACTACTGATAACATTCATCGAACTAAAAAAACATCATGTACTCCGTAAAACGATACGAGATGTAGATGAGATTAATTTATTTAAAAAAAAAACCTCTACGATCTGTTGATAGAAAAATGTTATTATAGTTTGGAAGAATTTCATGGTGACGGTTCAATTTAAGGTTTCAATGGACTTGATTCTGAAGGCACAACGTTAAAATTTGACAGCACTAAAACTGTTGCTATCCTTGTCACTCAGTATTATGAAGATAAACACGAAACCAATTTCAGCGCTGTCAAATTTTAAATGTGTGCCTTCAGAATGGGGCCCAATTTGTATCTAATTAACTCTTAAATTTTATTTTTGTAACTTTGTTTTTAAATGCATGCTTTACTGCGACACAATGTTGTGTGCCCACGTGGCGGGACATAGCTGAGCTCTAACTATGACTTGTAATCCTTTATATACCTATGATCCACAATATAGATATTTCATTTCATTTCGTAACAGCTCATCTATATATATAAAAGAAGAAACTGACTGACTGACTGACTGACTGACTGACATATCAACGCACAGCCCAAACCGCTGAGTCTACAGGCTTGAAATTTTGCACAACGGTTCCTTATGTAGCATAGGCAAGCACTAAGGAACGGATTTTCAAAATTCATCCCCTAAGGGGGTCAAATTGGAGTTCAAAGTTTGTATGGAGAACGTCTATTAGATAAACCTATCAATTTGAAACTTTGTAGGAATACTCTAAAACCTTAATGATTCAATACGTGTTTTACAGTTTTTGAAAAACCATCCCCTAAGGGCCTGAAATGGAGTTCCTAAGTAGTAGTGTCCAAACCGATTGCTCTAGAAGTTTCAAATTTAGCACAAAGGTTCCGTATGTATCTCCGGTATGTACCATCGAAGGCTTTTTCAAAATTCATCCCCTAAGGTGGTCAAATAGGGGTTCAAAGTTTGTATGGAGAAAAACTATTAGATGTTCCTATCAATTCGAAACTTTGTAGGAGTACTCGAAAAATATAATGATTTAACAAGTATTTTACAGTTTTTGAAAAACCATCCCCTAAGGGGCTGAAATAGAGTTCGAAAGTAGTAGGCTCCAAACCGATTGCTCTAGAAACTTCAAATTTAGCACAATGGTTCCTTATGTATCTCCGGTATGCACTATCGAAGGCTTTTTCAAAATTCAACCCCTAAGGTGGTCAAATAGGGGTTCATAGTTTGTATGGAGAAAAACTATTAGACGTTCCTTTCAATTCGAAACTTTGGAGGAGTACTTGAAAAACGTAATGATTTAACAAGTATTTTACAGTTTTTGAAAAACCATCCCCTAAGGGGCTGAAATGGAGTTCGAAAGTAGTAGCCTCCAAAGCGATTGCTCTAGAAACTTCACATTTAGCACAAAGGTTCCTTATGTATCTCCGGTATGCGCTATCAAAGGCTTTATCAAAATTCAACCCCTAAGGTGGTCAAATAGGGGTTCAAAGTTTGTATGGAGAAAAACTATTCGACGTTCCTATCAATTCGAAACTTTGTAGGAATACTCGAAAAACATAATAATTCAACAGGTATTTTACAGTTTTTGAAAAACCATCCCCTAAGGGGCTGAAATGGAGTTCGAAAGTAGTAGTCTATAAACCGATTGCTCTAGAAACTTCAAATTTAGCACAAAGGTTCCTTATGTATCTCCGGTATGCACTATCGAAGGCTTTTTCAAAATTCAACCCCTAAGGTGGTAAAATAGGAGTTCAAAGTTTGTATGGAGATAAACTATTAGATGTTCGTATCAATTTGAAACTTTGGAGGAGTACTCGAAAAACATAATGGATTCAACAAGTATTTTACAGTTTTTGAAAAACCATCCCTTAAGGGGCTGAAATGGAGTTCGAAAGTAGTAGTCTCCAAACCAATTGCTCCAGAAACTTCAAATTTAGCATAAAGGTTCCTTATGTATCTCCGGTATGCACTATCGAAGACTTTTTTAAATTCAACCCCTAAGGTGGTAAAATAGGAGTTCAAAATTTGTATAAAGAAAAACTATTAGATGTTCCTATCAATTTGAAACTTTGGAGGAGTACTCGAAAAACATAATGATTCAACAAGTATTTTACAGTTTTTGAAAAACCATCCCTTAAGGAACTGAGATGGAGTTCAAAAGTGGTACTTTCCAAACCGATTGCTCTAGAAACTTGAAATTTATTACAAAGGTTCCTCATGTATCTAGAGTATGCACTATTGAAGGCTTTTTCTAAACTCAACCCCTAAGGTGGTAAAATAGGCGTTCAAAGTTTGTATGGAGAAAAACTATCAGATGTTCCTATCAATTCGAAACTTTGGAGGAGTACTCGAAAAACATAATGATTCAACAAGTATTTTATAGATTTTAAAAACCATCCCCTAAGGGGCTGAAATGGAGTTCGAAAGTAGTAGTCTCCAAATCGGTGGCTCTAGAATCTTCAAATTTAGCACAAAGGTTCCTTATGTATCTCCGGTATGCACTATCGAAGGCTTTTACAAAATTCAACCCCTAAGGTGGTCAAATAAGGGTTCAAAGTTTGTATGGAGAAAAAATATTAGATGTTCCAATCAATTCGAAACTTTGTAAGAGTACACTAAATATTTAATGATTCAACACGTGTTTTTCAGTTTTTGAAAAGTCATCCCCTAAGTTGATGACGTCCGGCCAGCGCGGGGAGTGTAGGCCAATTTCTCCGTCTGTTTCCGGTAGATGAGAGAGGGTTGTGCTCCTGCAGTGGAGACAAAAATAACCTGATGATGATGAAGTGGATGACATGGAGTTCGAAAGTGGTAGTTTCCAAACCGATTGCTCTAGAAACTTGAAATTTATCACAAAGTTTCCTCATAACTACAGTATGCCCTAATGAAGGGTTTTTCAAAACTCAACCCCTAAGGTGGTAAAATAGGCGTTCAAAGTAAGTATGGAGAAAGACTATTAGTTGTTCCTACAATTCGAAACTTTGGAGGAGTACTCGAAAAACGTAATGATTTAACACGGGTTTTACAGTTTTTGAAAAACCATCCCTAAGGGGCTGAAATGGTGTTCGAGAGTAGTATTCTCCAAATGTATAGATACATTTAAACTAAAAAGGATTATAAAGCTGAGGAGTTCGGAGTTGGATAGCTTGGTTTACCGTGGGTTTTTTCAAGCTGGAAACAAACACCTTTTTTAAGCAGGTGAATCTGCGGGCAACAGTTTTAATATAATTAAGTCTAAATAGTGTTTGTGTGTTTATTTATCTGTTTCTTTCACAGCTTGGCTGTTCAACTAATTGCCATACATTTTTGATTAGTACGCATAAGATCATGTATTTGCGAATGGTTCCCTCGGGAAATAAAAACTTACTCCACGCGGGTGAAGCCGCGGGCATTTGCTAGTGTGATATATTTGGAGAAGTGTTTAGCATAAACTGTTGCACGTCAAACCACACATTACTTAATATTTACTACATAACAGATACATAACTTCATAGTAAAATGGAAATATGCTTTTCTAATCACCTTCTGTCAGACAATACACGTAAAAATGTATCTAAGGAGCTCGACTTAGCGTTGATATTACTGAGTACGGCGGGGCTGGGCGAAAACCACGCAGGGGTGGCGCAAGAATAAATATATTCTTTTTTGCACATTTTAAAACTAAATACGATTATAAATTTTCTTTACAAATTGAAGACAACCTTATGTAGGTTCTTATTGCAGTGGGTTCGATCGAGTGACGGAGGCCAGGCCAAACGCTTATCAGAATGTGTCACAGGATCCATTAGAGGGTACCAAATGGTTTTTTTTAGTTTGCGGATCGCAATGCTTGTTTTTTTTTAATATATAGGCGGTACACGCGACTACTGCCTCTCTACAATCGTTTGTCTTCACCACAGGTTAGCTGGAAGAAATTTCTTTAGGAATAAGCTCAACCTTTTGTATGATTTTTTTTCTTTTTGTTGTATGTTTGTGTGTACAATAAAATAATAATAATAATAATTTATTTCAGACAAAGTCCATAATTTGTTAATAATACAATAAATAAAACTTAATCTATGTTAGTAATAAATCAATGGTACATTAATAGATAAGAACAATACTTATTTTCTATATGAGACACCGGAAGCGGACACATGTGTTTGATTCCAGTGTCTCATAATAGGACTCTCAATTTTATTTATAACAACGCACAGGAGACTGTTGGAGCTGCCCCTCACACGGCGCATCAGGGACGCGGTTCTTTTGCGAATAATTGCGAAAAAATCGTCAGTGCGCGCCTCCGCGAACATTCCCGATGCGCTGCAGTAACGTGGCAGCCCCAAATAAATAAATGCGTACGGAATAGCCCCCTGCGCCGCGACCATTCCGCTCTAAACATTTGCTCGTTTACCGCGCGTTATGTTAGCTGCGCCAACGTGCGGCACTTTATTGGTTTTCTCAACAAGTCTGTTCAAACAGCTAACCGACCGACCGCACATCAAAGAGCACCGGCAAATAGAAGAAATCTAGTTGAATCACTTCTATTATATATTACATAATAATTATTATTCTAAAGATATCTCACATACACACACACACAAACACACACGCACGCGCATACACATACACACACGCTCATACACACACACACACAAACACACACACACACCACACACACACACGCTTACTTTATCGCTTAAATTATTTTTATATCTTTAAGAGTATTTACTATGTATGTAATAATTAGGAAGAGAGGGGCTTCTTAGCACAGGCTTTTACGCTTAAATAGAAGTCCCGGCCCCGTTTACTATTGTAAAATACAGTTAAAACAATAAAAATATTTTGATATAAAATATATTTTGATATAGCTCTTGTTGTGACGCAATTTGGTGCATTCCACAATGTTGACATAGATGACCCGACGGCCTTTAGGGCAGACGGGATCTAGAGAAGAGACAGCTGATGGTGGAACGGTCGCACCGCCGCCAGGTGGACCGATGAGATGAAGACGGTGGTCTGAAGCGGCTAAATGCAGAGGACGGAGGAGCTAGTGTGGTGGCGTTCATTGCGAAAGGCCTAAGTCCAGCAGTGGACGTCCAAGGGCTGATATGATGGACCAAACAATTAGGTAAGTCGAGAGCCAATTGATATTGGTGACGTTATCAATGCCTCGTTATCTTAGTGGACTCGAGCCCCAGACGTCGTGAGTTCGACTCCCACTGGGGACAGAAAACTTTGTACAATTTGTACAAGTTGCTCCCTATCTGGATGCTATATTTTTAAATTGTCCTTGTTTAATTTCCATAGCACAGGAGAAAATCTTAAAAAATTGGGATTAGACAAGTGTATGTTAAAAATCCTTCATCTAATAAATAAAATCGTAAACTTCGCGTGTCTGTACATTGAAGATATTTGCAAAAAAAAATTGGGGGGTCTAAGGATAAGCAAAAGAACACATTTTGATCATTTTTGAAATTTTTGTCTGTTTGTCTGTTTATCTGTTTGTCTGTGAGTTTGTGCACGCATCACTTAAAAACTACTGATCGGACTTTGATGGACTTTTCACAGAAACATGGGACTTAACTTAACATTTAGTCTTTATTTCATCGCAATCGGCTACCTCAATCAAAAGATATAGACATTTTTAGTTTTCAAATACATTTGTAGGTAAGGTTAGTATGCAATATATTGCAAATAATAGTATTTCCGTACTATTCAAATTCCGATGAGTGGTTTACATTTGGAGCTGTGAGTAGGAGTTGGAATGGGAGTGGGAGTGGGCGTGGGAAAAGGGGAGTGGGTGCGGGAGCGGAAGCGGGAGCAAGAACGGGAGTGAGAGCGGAAGCGAGAGCGGAAGCGAGAGCGGAAGCGAGAGCGGAAGCGAGAGCGGAAGCGAGAGCGGAAGCGAGAGCGGAAGCGAGAGCGGAAGCGGGAGCGGGAGAGGGCTCGGGAGCGGGAGCGGGACCGGAGCGGGAGCGGGAGTGGGACCGGAGCGGGAGCGGAAGCGGGAGCGGAAGCGGGAGCGGAAGCGCCAGCGGAAGCGGGAGCGGGAGTGGGAATGGGAGCGGATTCTGTAGTTCACGCGAGCGGAGCCGCGGGCACAGCTAGTTAATAATAAGTCCTTTATTTTATTTGGCAAACCCGTGACAAAGCAAAATCTAAATTTGAAAAAGTCATCTGGTACGTATTGCCCGACATTAAGCTGCGATTTACCGAGCACGTTCCAATGAACAGCTTGAATTAAAAACTATTAGTCGAGGTATTGGTAATCCTTAAACCGTCGTGCTACCCCTACGTATACTATGTTAATGGGCCCGATTCTGAAGCTCACATTTAAAATTTGACAGCGCTAAAATTGAAAGAAAGAAAGAAAGAAAAACATTTATTCACTACCACAATTGGCGCACACAAAGAAAAAACCAACAAAGCAAGAAAAAGGTAAAAAAATAAAATAAAACTTATAAGAACTAGAGAAAACAATTTAAATTTTTTTACTTAAAATAGTATGCGTGT
Organism: Esperia sulphurella; assembly: GCA_947086405.1. Taxonomy (NCBI): domain Eukaryota; kingdom Metazoa; phylum Arthropoda; class Insecta; order Lepidoptera; family Oecophoridae; genus Esperia; species Esperia sulphurella. Next base: position 19,313,828 of record OX352258.1, read on the forward strand.
GCTGTGGCAGCAAAAGGGCAAACGACTCAGCATATGCCTAGACCAAGTAAGGTGCTAGGCGCTGATTTTCAGTCGCACCCGGTGCAGACAAGCTTGTCTACAGTGCCAAACAAAGAAGTAATAAATATGATATGTGTAATTGCAATACGTATGTACCTAGATAATATAATATAACACTAAGAATCAAACCAAATACATAAATATTATGAGTAAATATGACTAGGGAAAAAATTTATAAAAAAAAAAATATATAATAATGAATAAAAATGTACATTAGACTCGATTCTGAAGGCACAACGTTAAAATTTGACAGCACTAAAACTGTTGCTATCCTTGTCACACAGTATTATGAAGATAAAGACGAAACCAATTTTAGCGCTGTCAAATTTTAAATGTGTGCCTTCAGAATCGGGCCCAATATATATTTAATATATATACCAATGACAGTAAATATTAAATAAACTAAATATGAGATACTTATATAATAATAAACAACATATGGATCAATTTACACTACCGAGGCAACGCCTGCTGTTCCAACAACCACTTTTTACCGTGCAGTTTAACTGAAGCTGCAGAAAGCGGTCGATCAAGTGGCGGTGGTAGGTTGTTCCAAAATTGGTTTCGTCTTTATCTTTATAATACTATGTGACAAGGATAGCAACAGTTTTAGTGCTGTCAAATTTTAACATTGTGCCTTCAGAATCGGGCCCAATACCACAGTAAAAGCAGAACAGTAAGATATCTCCCGCCCCGTGCGGAACCTCGATGGATCGCAGGGTTGCGCCTATCTGTTTACGGAGCTGTATACTTAGATTCATCATCAGGTTATTTTTGTCTCCACTGCAGAAGCACAACCCTCTCTCATCTTTTCATTTCATTTATTATCTATACATATAATAAAAGAGTAGAAAAAACAAAAGAAAAGCGAATCTGTACATTAAAGTTAAAAAAAAAATTTCACTGCCCGGACGTTACTGAAGACCAGTAGAGTCCAAAAATAAAATTAAATTTTTTTTTATCTGTCTGTATGTATGTATGTATGTACGGGCTAATCTTGGAAACTGCTGAACAGAATTTGACGGCGTTTTCACTGTTTAATAGCTTTGAGTTCGGGCCTCATACTGGTATAAGTCATATCTCAATAAAATGTCAGGATGCTGATATACAAGTTGACCTCTCATTTCATATCATTTGTATGAAAGTGTAGTTCAACATTACTGGACGTGCAAGAACTTAACAGAAAGTGACAAAGATGTTTTGAAGCTCATTTATAGATTTATTTTAGCTGATGTATTTCAGATATTTCCACAAGTCTCGATACAAAAAGTTCGCTATTCGACAATGTCAATATCGAAGCTATTCAGGAGTACGTCTGCCTAGGACAGACAATATAGTTCGGTAGGATCAATTTCAAAAGCTGACAGAAGAATCCACTTAGGGTGGGCAGTATTCGGAAAACTGCGTCAAGTCTTTACGTCACCTATTCCACAATGTTTAAAGACAAAAATCTTTAATCAGTGCGTCCTGCCTGTCATGATTACAGCGCGGAGACGTGGACACTGATGGTGGGCCTGATCCACAAGCTTCAAGTGGCTCTGCGAGCTATAGAGAGGGCAATGCTCGGGGTCTCTATGAGGGATAAGATTCGTAATGAGGAGATCCTATGAATAACGAAGGTGACCGACATAGCCGAAAGAATTAGTAAGCTGAAATGGCAGATCACATCTGTCGTAGTCCCGAACGGCCGTTGGGGCAGACGGGTTCTAGAGTGGGACGCGACGTCCCACGCGCAGGGTGGGACGCCCTGCCGCCAGGTGTATGGACGACCTGAAGATCTGTAGGGCGTTGTGGCATTCATTGGGGAAGGCATGTCCAGCAGTTTGACAGACATTTTGTTGTACAGTTAATTGGATATGCAACATAGGAAGGGAATAGGAGGGGAAGGAAGTCGGATGGAAAAGAATAGAGGGATTAGGGTAAGAGAGGAAAGATGAGGGGGCAGTGGTAAATAAAGGGTGTAGGAAGGGGTGGGTTAAGGGAAGAGGAGAGGTAGGAGTAGGGAGAGGGAAGGGGTGGGGGAAAGGGTTTTCAACGTTGTGGGAAGGGGATGGAGAAGGAAAGAAAGAAAGGGTATGGAAAGGACAAATTGGAGGGGGGGGGGAAGGAAATGTCACCTAATTTGCACAATATTAAAATATATTTTTTTTTATTGATTATATGATAATCTTTTAATTCATGATAAATGTAAATATCAACTTTATTTAAAAAAAGAGGCCAAGTGCGAGTCGGACTCGCCCATGAAGGGTTCCGTAGCAGCAACATAATATAAAAGTTATTGTAGTTCGTTGTAACTTTGATCGATGTTTTAATAATAGTATTGTGGTTTACGATTTATGACGTATTAAAAAAAACTACTTACTAGATCTCTTTCAAACCAATTTTCGGTGGAAGTTTGCATGGCAATGTACATCATATATTTTTTTTTGTTTTATCATTCTCTTACAGGGGGGGGGGACATTTTACTTTGGAAGTGTCTCTCGCGCAAACTATTCAGTTTAGAAAAAAATGATATTAGAAACCTCAATATCATTCTTGAAGACCTATCCACACGTATAGGTTTGATGAAAAAAAAAAACATTTTGAGTTTCAGTTCTAAGTATGGGGAACCCCCAAAATTTAATGTTTTTTTTTTCTATTTTTGTGTGAAAATCTTAATGCGGTTCACAGAATACATCCACTTACCAAGTTTCAATAGTAAGTTCTTATAGTTTCGGAATAAAGTGGCTGTGACATACGGACGGACAGACAGACAGACAGACAGACATGACGAATCCATAAGGGTTCCGTTTTTTGCCATTTGGCTACGGAAACTTAAAAAACTGTGGTCCAACGGGCGAAACCGCCGCCGGAACGCTAATTTTTACCCGACTTCAAAAAAGGAGGTTCTCAATTGGATAGTATGTTTTTTATGTATATTAATATTTTTAATGCATAGCCAGATTAATGGATTTCTTTTAGGATTTAGTAACACGTAATACATAAGAATGTGTAATGTTAAGTTGTCCACGCGGACGAAGTCGCGGGCAACAGCTAGTTGAATATAATAAATAAAAAATACAAATATAATTAATTAAACTGAATACACGCGGCTACGACCGACGACGGCGCGGCCCTGACTGACTGCAGGCCTGGTCGACTGAGATAGTGCCGTTGTGTGCGAGCGTACAGAGCGCGCACACACACAAGCCGCGTTAGGTACCGTTCTATCAACGATCTCTATGTACTACTAGATGGAGCGTTCCAAACAATCGCTCTGTTCCACGCAAGTAGCCACAACTCTTTCACATTCACTTCGAAACTTGTGCAGTTACTACGCAGATCATTTAATTATTTACTCAATATTGACGCTTTTTACCCGTAGCGTCAATATTCAGTAATAATTAAATGCTCTGCGTAGTAACTGCACAAGTTTCAGAGTGAATGTAACCGAGCTGCGGATCCGTGGTACAGAGCGATTGTTTGGAACGCTCCATCTAGTAGTGCATAGAGATCGTTGCGTTCTATGAAAATAATGTACTTTTATGGTAAAGTAAACTCGGAGTTTTCTCGCTGTGCGGTAGTTATCAGACGGTAACTCAACGACTGGCGCGCACCGCGGCGGGCGCACCGCGGGCCCCGGCGCCGTTTACGAGCCAATAAACTGCCGCTTTACGAGTTACTTACTTAACTAATTATGTAACATCGACGCCGGTGCTCACCGCCGACTACCCACAGCTTGGCGACTCAACCTAATTCCTTTGTTTTATTGCTCCAGTATTGACGTTTTGTTTGCCTTGTTTCCCGGCTTGAATATAAGCCTACTAAGGGATTGCACCAGGGGAGTTTTTGTTGGAGTAAGCGGCTACTCTGACATGCCAAATGTCACTGTCAACGTCATCTGCTATACTGTGACGTCTTTCACCACCACCTTCACATTCCTTCTGTAGACTTGCACTCGATAGAATATATGCTGTTCCGCAATTTATTATTTCTATCTATCCTTCCAAAATATCAGTTCAATTCATCAGTTCTCCTGTGTATATTAAGATCATTACTGCGATCACCAATCTGCCTGCCAAGCGTGGTGATTATGGCAAATCCCACAATGGACAGCCCATCAAAAGTAGCATTCTACTAGGGAGGCTGTGTTCAGCAGATGAATACTATTAACTCTAAGTTGACCTATAGGTCTATCTGTCCATTCACTTTCCACTTCTTAAGACAGATGTACCGACATTTCTACATCAATTTGTAGATGACACGGAGAACAAGGAAAGTATAGTGTGATGGGTAGTGGCTAGTGTGTGTGTGCGTGTGTGTGTCTTCCTATGATGTTATTTCTAAGAGTAAAAATAATATTTCTAAGAGTTAAAAACATAAATAAAATTAATATCTCAGACATTCACACCAATTATCCAGTCCCAAACTAGGCAGAGCCTGTTGTATGGTTGCTAGAAAACGGATAGACATACTTAAATAAATATATAAACATCCAAGACTTGGGTACAAACATTCATATTCATCATACGAACATTTATATATAAAAATACATATATAAATAAAATAAAATTAAAATAGCATTTATTCGCTGACTATTGCTTAAATTAACTAATTGTATTAAATGATGCTGGCATCAGCATCCGTTTGTAGACGGCCAGGTTGTCCTTGGACATATGCCTCCTCCAGTTTGTGCCGTTCTACTCTGTTCGCCAGCCTTGGGGTAAGTCGTCCTACCACTCTTTTACCTGCCTTCCTCTTTTCCGTTACCCATCTTGGGGGTACCAATGTGTAATCTCATCCGTCCACGAGCGAGGTAAAAGAAAATAGGAGTGGAGAAAGGCGATATTTATTTATTCATTAGACTTTATTGACTTTACATTTTACTGACTAGACAGCCCGACGACGAAGCCTGAATGGGGAGAGTTGCCATCTTCTTCTTCTCTGTCGTTCCCTCACTGCTGAGGATGGCGACCGTATAAAATGCGCCTCCACGCATAGCGGTCATTGGCCAGCCGCACTGCTTCATATAAGGATCCGCCAGCCACCCTCCTCACCGGGTCTGACCACCTCGTCGGAGCTCGTCCTCTGGCACGCCTGCCCTCCACTCGTCCCAGGATGATGAGCTTCTCCAGGTCGTGCTTGGGAGATCGCACAATGTGACCGAAGAAGCTTAGAGTCCTTTCATTGCAGAGTTACTATACAGAGCACAAAGGACAGAATTATTTATTTGTAGTAGTATCAAGCCGGGTGCTCCGACAAAGAGCACCTCAGCAAGTACCGGGCACCTCCCCCGTGATTCGGCCTGTATGACCTAGATGTCGAAGGTTATGACAGGTGGAGGCCTTTGTCCATTTGCCTTTTGCTGATCGTATCATGTCCTGGTCATCGCCATTTTATTTGACTAGAGATTTCTAAAACGTCGTAACTATTAAATACGTGGGCCGTGCGATAATACAGTCTGTAACAAGAGCAGCAAAATCCGATTTATGTCGCAGGAAGACAAGAGTTTTCATGTTATGTCCATAAAATGATTTCCGCCAAATCGTCACGCGGCATGTCCTACGCCATAGACGCCGCTCGTTCTACAGTTTACGGCCCGTGACTGTAAAGTGCGATTATTCCGGTCGCGGGCGCGCGGTCGCGGTCGCGGTCGTCAAGTTAACGAGGGCGCTTTGACGACAGCGATCGTAACGCGATTGTCGCCGCGGCCATAACGATTCATAAGTAATATCAATATAATGTCGCACAATGGTCGAGCCAATATAAAGTTTGTGGAACGCGGCGTTAAAGCATTTTATACGTAGGATTTTTGCCATACTTTTCAATGCGTTACTTTAAGATGTAACGTATGAAATATCTTAGTAATATTTTTTTTTCTGAGAGGGACTATCTGTACCGACATTTCTATATCAACCTGTAGATGACACGGAAAACGTCCTAGATATTGTTGCCATTTGTTCTCCGTATCATCTACAGGTTGGTATAGAAATGTCGGTACAGCTATATTATCTCATTGCCATAAAATTTTGCAATATCACTATACAAATATATAATTTTTGTGTGATTTTCTTGCCGTGAGATTGAGAATGCAATTAGTAGCGTTTTCCTGTGTGTATTAAGATCAGTCATTACTGGGATCACCAATCCGCCCGCGTAGAGTGGTAATTATGTCAAATCCCCCAATGGACAGCTCACCAAAAGTGGCATTCTATTGGGGAGGCTTGTGTTCAGCAGTGGACGTTCGGCTGATGATTTGTGGTACCACCTATCTCCCAGAAACCAACTTGATCAATCGATGTACTCTACTGAGGTATTAATGAGTTAATAACTATTCTTGACAGATTTTAAACAGGTAATAATGTCCTGATAACGGTTTCAGGCTGGAAGGGAGGGGGAGGGGGGCTCTGTACCGCGCCTACTTCTAACCCCAATACAGAAACCATATACTAACCCTTCCGGTTCATCATCAGGTTATTTGAGCACAACCCTCTCTCATCTGCCGGAGAAAGACGGAGGATTTGGCCTACACTCCCCGCGCTGGTCAGACGGGTTGGGTAGGCCTGATTGATGTTTTATAATGTATTCCCTCAGTCGCCTTGTACGACATCCACGGGAAGAGTTTGAGTGGTCCTATTCTACTCTACCGGAAACCACACGGCAAAAATAGTAAGTATATACTTGATTAAAGTTAGTAAAATGTGTTTATTGACATAAATGACGTCCGAGGCCAATCGAATTTCCCTGCCTCCCTTTAAAAAGGGCTTCCTTACACTGACTCCGTCAATATGCAAATCAAAGTGTTTCGCACTCGGCCGACAAAGACTGAATAATACGTGCCGCACGCCGAGAGACGTATGTCCCGTAGTAATGTTTCCCGCCGAGAGGACACGTAGCCCGTAAACTTTTGGGGCCGTTATGTCGCCTCGTAAATTGACCCTCGCGATTAGTGGCCCCGCCGCCTCGCGCCCGCGCCGCCCCCGCTTATAACCGGCGTTATGGCCCCGACCATGTTGTTACAAATTGACTAATTTTCGCCTTAACTTTTACTATCGCTCCAGTTCGCGCCACCGGTCGCAGGCTCATGGTTATTTTATTCGGAGATCGAGAGGTTTCAACGAGCAAATTAATTAAAAGGAAATGTTGTTTTCAGATTTGTTATTAATGATTTATTGCAATGTACAGGGACGATATGAAAAGGTTCGTCCGTTTTTTTGCTTGGAAACATAATGTTTCAATACTTAAATTAAACATCATCATCAGCCTAAATACGTCCACTGCTCAACATAAGCCACCCCAATAGAATCATACTTTTGGTCGGGCTTTTTAAATTTACGTCAAAATTAAATTAAATTTGCATCAGGTAAGGAGTCAGATATTGACACCAACACGACAAGTGTTGAAAAGGACACGTCAAATAAGCTCGTCAGGCCGGCGAGCACGCTCGGCTGCGATTCACCGCCCCGACGTGCGCCGATCAATTACAAATGAGCAAATACAGATTTTTACCTGACACCAGGAAAAAAGCCGGGCATTTACATGCGGGGCTGGTTTGGACGACTTTGAAAAGAAATCCTTTCGCGAATGGTAGAAATAGAAGCAGTTTCACCTGTCTAATATCAGGAAGAACTTACAAACTGACATAGTAAAACTTATTTATTTATTATTTATTGGAGAAACAACAGATACAGACCACAATTACATTAAACAATTAACATATACAATAAATTAAAGTCTGCACCATTAACGTTCTCACTATGACGTACATTTATAAATACATTTTGAGCTTAAACTACACCAAACATACCATAATAATAAAAAGATACACATATAAAGTTAATTTGTAACCACAGTATAGTATCAAAATAATTATATTTTGTTGTTGTCTGACAATGACACCTTCATCATATCATATCAGCCCTTAGACGGCCACTGCTGGACATAGGCCTTCAACAATGAACGCCACCACACCTGCTCCTTGCCCTCCGCATCCACCTATGCCACCAGGTTATTTTTGTCTCCACTGCAGGAGCACAACCCTCTCTCGTTTCACATTTCTATATTACTATTTTGAATATCGTAACGCGTCGCTCAAACTATTTCTTAATTTTAAGAACATAAATTAGTGCAGAAGTATTAGTATATAACTACTTATTATGTTTAATGTTAAGTTTATTATTTACTAAATATTGACATTATTTAACCGTAGCGTCAATATTTAGTAATAATTAAATGTTCTGCGTAGTAACTGCACAAGTTTCATTGTGAATGTGAAAGAGTTGTGGAACAGAGCGATTGTTTGGAACGCTCCATCTAGTAGTACCTAGAGATCGTTGCCTAGCACACAGGGCATTGTCTCTCTGGACCTACTTCATCCTATCATCAGATGTCACTCAAATCGATCCCTAACAATGTTTATCGCCATTTTTAGGGTTCCGTAGCCAAATGGCAAAAACGGAACCCTTATGGATTCGTCATGTCTGTCTGTCTGTCTGTCTGTCTGTCTGTCTGTCTGTCTGTCTGTCCGTCCGTATGTCACAGCCACTTTATTCCGAAACTATAAGAACTATATTGTTGAAACTTGGTAAGTAGATGTATTCTGTGAACCGCATTAAGATTTTCATACAAAAATAGAAAAAAAATCAAAAATTTTGGGGGTCCCCATACTTAGAACTAAAACTCAAAAATTTTTTTTTCATCAAACCCATACGTGTGGGGTATCTATGGATAGGTCTTCAAAAATGATATTAAGGTTTCTAATATCATTTTTTTCTAAACTGAATAGTTTGCGCGAGAGAATCTTCCAAAGTTGTAAAATGTGTGTCCCCCCCCCTGTAACTTCTAAAATAAAGGAATGATAAAACTAAAAAAAATATATGATGTACATTGCCATGCAAACTTCCACTTAAAATTGGTTTGAACAAGATCTAGTAAGTAGTTTTTTTTTAATACGTCATAAATCGTAAACCACAATAATATTATTAAAACATCGATCAAAGTTACAACGAACTACTATAACTTTTATATTATGTTACTTGCTGGTACGGAACCCTTCATGGGCGAGTCCGACTCGCACTTGGCCGCTTTTTTAACATACACTTAGGAGCCATTACATAAATATATAAGGGCTCAAATGACCTCCATGTTGTCGGCCCCGTAACCTAGTCGGTAGTACACCTGCCTGTAAACTCGGGGTCGCGGGTTCGAATCCCGCCCAGGGCAAACATTCGTGTGATGAGCCCTTGTGTTTGCCTTGTGACTGGATGTTATTTTTTATATTATATTATGTATCTATGTATGTGTATCAGCTGTCTGATACCCATATTACAGGCTCTGCCTAGTTTGGGATCATGTGGCCGTGTGTGAAATGTCCCCACATATTTATTTTATTTATGTCTAAGCAAAAGCCCCGACCCATTCTTTTGGCTCGTGAGTGTATGTTAAAAATTGCGATAAACACTCTCAAAAGGATTGATGGTAAAAAAACTGTGTCTATTAACTATCGGCAGCGGTCTGGAGCCCGGCGGCTGGAGGGCGGAGGGCTAGTCCACGGGATAGTGCGCCGGCGGCCGACGCTCTACGGAGATAGATGGACAGGAATCAATCACGCGCTCGCGGCTGCGGCCAGGGGCGGGGGGCGGGGGGCGGGGGTAGAGCTAACTCATTGTTATACCAGAAAATACTCAATAAGACTACGTAAAGAAGCGGCACTCACCTCCCCGCGGCAGGGTGGTGGATCACAAACATATTAATGATTTTTTTGGTCAATGAATCTGTAACCTTATGATTTGTGCACTACCGTCCTAATTACATCACATTTTCCATACCTGGTATGATAGTAAACTAGGAGATCGATGTATCAGTTTCTCTTTAAAGTTTATGAATACTTGTACATTTATTGAACCTAATAGATAGACAGACATTTATTCACTGACACAACACAAGTTCACAAACAAGTAGAAAACATAAATTTCGTGGACAAAACATAACATATCGCTTCGCGGGCACCCAACGAGATACAATAGAACTTCTACTGTTTACACGTCTACGTTGGGAGCCCGCGAGAGCGCAGCCTGGAGGCGAGTGTGTGCCCGTGAGTCCTGCTAGTGGACAGGCCCTGACTCAGCATGTGTCGCCGCTAGCAAGTGGCAGCGACGCTGGTAATTCTGCCAGAGCCTTAAGACACTGGGCCCGATTCTGAAGGCACACATTTAACATTTGACAGCGCTAAAATTGGTTTCGTCTTTATCTTCATAATACTGTGTGACAAGGATAGCAACAGCTTTAGTGCTGTCAAATTTTAAAATTGTGCCTTCAGAATCGAGCCCAATATTTATATATAAAAAATGTATACGCAAATTATTATTTTTGTCTTTGCAAAATACCTCGACAAAATTTATAAATGACATACATTCAGTTAAAAAAAGGCCAGAGTTGTGGAATGAAAAGTCATGGATTTTCCACCACGATAATGCGCCATCATTGCGAATGAATTTTTGACCAAATACTCCACAAACATCATCGAGCAACCACCTTATTCACCAGATATGGCTCCATGCGACTTTTTTTCTTTTTCCTAAACTCAAATTACCACTTCGTGGCACCCGTTTCCATTCGATAGAAGACATAAAGGAGAATTCGCGGCGAGAACTGTACTCAATTCCGGAAAAAGCGTTTCAAAAATGTTTTGATGATTGGATTATTCGTTGATGTAAGTGTGTCGCTTCTGAAGGAGCATACTTTGAAGGTGATGAAATAAAGTTGGATGAATAATTAACATTTTGTGTATTATTGATCTTTTCCCGGTACTTTCCTGACAAAGTAGTATACTGTTTATATCCAGAAGTGGGAGCGATACTTTAATCTTTCACAATGAATAAATCTTCACTCCAATAACATCCATTGTCAGGGTACCTACACTGCGGTCTCCGCGCGAACCACTAATCAGTAAAGTTACTCCACCTCCCGGCATCGAGCACGGCGCGAGCGATCCTTCAACGTTTTTGCTCGACAAAGAGGAACGATGTCTATTTGTCTCCGGCAGTCTTCCAGGAGAAATGTCACAGGGAATAGGTTCGAGTATGGCAGGGAATCATTTACACAAATACCTTTACAAAATGAACTCCCATCGCAGCAATCTAGCTTGCCTACATATTTAGTTCGGTCGGACAATTCAAATAAGCTGCATTCCTTGCGCACGGAGCTACGAATTGGTATGTGGAGAATGTGTTATAGTTCCACGGCATTACATCACATATGCGGCAGACATAACTAGGTAATTATAAAACATCAATCAGGCCTCCCCAACCCGTCTGGCCAGCGCGGGGAGTGTAGGCCAAATCCTCCGTCTGTCTCCGGCAGATGAGAGAGGGTTGTGCTCCTGCAGTGGAGACGAAAATAACCTGATGATGATAACTAGGTAAAGACGCGACACTCGCCTCCCAGACAGTTTAACGTCATACGCAAAGTAGCACAGCTGGCAGTACGCACTACGCTAGCGTGCTATCGACCGTCGTTGAGAGATCGAAGCTATAAGTTAGAAAGAGAAGCACTTATGTTGTTGACGTTCGCGTGCTGGGTGCAGCAGCGCTACAACAATGTACGCAGACACACGCATGTATGGATATACTGTGCCTGTAGTTGTGGTAGGAAATTAAATCTCCAGTGCCAGAGTGTGAATGCAGTTAACGCATCGGACGCATGCTCTCAGCATTAAAACTCGTGTTCGGATGGTATTTTAATTAGTTTAGAACAACGATCTCTATGTACTAACAGATGGAGCGTTTCAAACAATCGCTCTGTTCCACGCAAGTAGCCACAACTCTTTCACATTCACAAAGAACTTTTTTCGGCGGCGGGTAGTCGTAACGTGCACACGCAAATTTTCGAGCTCTTGCTTTAATATTGCTAAAAATTACTTTTTAAGTGAATAAACACTGCATTTATGGCCTAGATAGCCCCTAAACTCGTCTGCACTCGCCGTGTATTGTATTTATCAAGTTTTCTGCACTACTTACTTTTTGTGATCCAACTACAACATGGAAATTATGATCATCAACAAGTTGGAGGATTTGGAGAAGCGGCTTGGATCCCAGATGCGTGAACATGAAGAAAAGCTGCAGTTGGCTACTTCAGGTAGTAAAACTTCACATTCAGACATTTCTTCATTGTCTCATGATTTCGGAATGTTTAAGTCGTTCGTGTGGCAATCTCTCACTAAATTAAAATTACAAATCGAGTTGCTTTCCCTTGGCCAAGATCGGCATGAAACTGCTATGCGCAAAAAGGTCTTGCTGCTCCATGGTGTTCCAGAAACAAAGGATGAGAAGCTCCATCGGGTGGTCGTTGATGTATTATCCAAACAAATGAAGTTGACCGACATCAGTAGTGATGACTTACAAGTGTGTCATCGACTAGGCTCTGCACAGGGAAAGCCCAGACCTGTCCTCGTCAGGTTCAAAGACCTGGAGCATCGCCATCTCGTTTGGGATAATAAAACTTCCCTTAAAGGATCTGGTATCACTGTCTCTGAATTCTTGACCAAGGCTAGACACCAGGTATTCGTCGAAGCACGCAAACACTTTGGGATGAAGGGCTGCTGGACATCCGAGGGCAAAATTGTCATCAGTTTGCCTGACGGGTCTCGTGGCAAGGTGGAAGCTATGGCTGAACTTCAGTCGCTCATCGAACGGTATCCTGCGGAGGCTTGCACTGAGAATGAAGCCGTCAGGGCTGATCCGAGACCGCGGCGAGTGATCCCAAAAGGCCCAGCAGCGACAAAACCTTCCGGTCCCAAGACCCCAAAGAGAAACCGTAAATGATGTTTTGTTTACTTTTAGGTAATCGGTTCACATAAACTGGCCGCGTTATATATATTATTTTTTTTGTACTACCTGTTGTTTTTCAACTACTAGTTATTTGTGAGGTTATACAAAATATTTGTTATTGTGACTTTTTACTTTTTTTTTATGCCCATTGTTTCGTACTGCTATTTAGCTGTCAGTTGCAGTGGTACTATGAATCTTAAATATCGAGTCGCGTTTAATGTGGTAAAATCGATTCTTCTTGTAACTTGCTTTGTACTGATTTCTTTTTGTTTATTTTACTTACTGTATTGAGTCTTGTTATGTATTTCTGTTGTTGTAGTGCAAATTTCTATTATATTTTTACATGTTACCTTTATTTTTCGTCCAATACACCGGCGAGTGCTGAGTTGGCAGTACTAGCTGTTTAGTTTGAATTTTTTTATATTTATAGTATTTAATTTATCTTATTTATTTATTTATCCATTTTTTATTTATTTATGGATAATATTGATGATTTGAATTCTAGCTTCTTCTCCTGCTCTTCGTCTTCTGAAAGCTTTTTTAGTGCGGACAGTGATGATTCTACTACCCTGACTTTGCATGATCAAATCTCCTCTATTTTTTCTAAATACCCAAATAATTTGAACATTGCTCACATCAACGCGCAGAGTATCCATGCACATTACCCAGACCTTTTGGCATCCATTAGCAGTGCCCATATCGATGCTCTACTTGTCTCTGAAACATTTCTCAAACCTTCTCACGCATCTACTCAATACTCTCTCCCAGGTTTCGTCCTGATACGTAACGATCGAACTGGAAAGGGCTGCGGTGGTGTCGCCATATATTTAAGAGCAGACATACCGTACAAGGTCGTCTCTGCCTCTCCGAATGCGTACTCTGAATCGGCAGAACATCTTTTTATTGAAATCACTCTTCATCATACAAAATTGTTGCTTGCCGCATTCTATAGTCCTAATCGCAGTATTGACTATTTTGATACCTTAGAAAATCTTCTGAGCGATCTGCGTCCTATTTATAAACACATCATGTTACTTGGCGATTTTAACACATGTTTGATTAAGAATGACCACCGCACTCGCAAACTCCAGTATCTACTATCTTCTGTTAACTTGCATATTTTGCCTCTCGCATCTACTCATCACGTCCCTAATACCACCCCTTCTCTTCTAGATCTATTGATTGTTTCTCTCCCTGACAATGTATCTTCTCATGGGCAGCTCTCTTCTTGTTTCTCATATCATGATTTTATCTACTTATCTTATAAAGTCCGCCCTCCTAAGCGCAGAGCGCAATATCATTTTCTTCGTAGCTACAAGAGCATTGATTTGGAGTCTTTGAGTAGTGATGCTGCTGACATTGACTGGACACCTGTAGTAGAGAGCACTAGCATTGACGAAAAAGTAAACAACTTCATCACCATCATTATTAATTTATTCGATCGTCATGCTCCGCTAAAACGCATCAAAGTCAGACACGCCCCGGCGCCCTGGCTCACCCAAGATATTAAAGATATGATGGCACGCAGGGATAAAGCTCGTCGGAGGTTTAAGCGATGTCCTACAGACAGCAATTTTGAGCGATTTAAACTGTTACGCAACGGCTGCAATCGAATGTGTAGAGATGCAAAGAGACGCCATTTCCACGATTCACTTAGTAACTGTAATCCTTCTCAAGTATGGAAATTTCTTAAATCTGTTGGTATTGGTAAATCTCCTGCTAATATTAGTAGCGCTGTTGATTTCAGTGCTTTAAATAGACATTTTTCTTCTCCTCCTAGCACCGTGGATGACAGCACTAAATCTAACACGCTGCTTGAACTTTCTGTGTTACCAGTACCTCAAATTCCTTCGTTTAATTTCAGCGCGGTTGCCGAGGATGACGTTAAAAAATCCATTATTTCCATTTCCTCTACTGCTGTAGGCAATGACAATCTCTGCTCTCGTATGATTACATTGGTCCTACCTGAACTTTTACCCATTCTTACTCATATCCTTAATTTTTCGCTATCTGAAAGTTCTTTTCCTTCCAATTGGAAACAGGCACACGTCATACCCCTTCCTAAAATACCTAATCCTACCTCTTTTTCTCATTTTCGGCCTATTTCCATTTTACCTTTTCTTTCCAAAGTTCTTGAGCACATTGTTCATAAGCAGTTCTCAGCATTCCTTAACTCTAATAACCTTCTGAATCCCCTACAGTCTGGTTTCCGTCCTGGCCACAGCACAGTCACTGCTCTTGTGAAAGTAACTGACGACATTCGCTGGGCCATGGAAAATAAGTCTCTCACGCTCCTCACCTTGCTCGATTTCAGCAGTGCTTTCAACTCTGTTGACTTTGATCTTCTCCTTGGGATCCTCCAATCCATTAACGTATCTCCTGCGGCAATCGCATGGTTTAATTCTTATCTTAGGGGTCGCTCGCAGTGTGTCCGCTATGAGGAGACCTTCTCTGATTGGTGCGATCTCACTTCTGGCGTACCTCAGGGTGGCGTTCTCTCTCCTCTTCTATTTTCTGTATTTATCAACTCTGTCACCAAGGTAATTTCTTCCAATTTTCATCTTTACGCGGACGACTTGCAGCTGTATCGCCATTTTTCCGTGGATGATACTAATAGTGCCATCGATGCTATGAATGCTGACCTGGTAAAACTAAGTATCTGGGCAAAGTCGTATGGTCTATTAGTGAATCCAAATAAATCCCAGACACTGATAATTGGCAGTCGATACATGTGCAAGCTACTGGACTATTCGCTTTTACCACCGGTGTGTTTTGAAAGAACTCCAATTGCTTATGCTAAAACTGCAAAGAACCTTGGGGTAATGCTAGACTGCAATCTCTCCTGGGGTGTACATGTCGGTGAAGTAAGTCGGAAGGTTCACTTCTCCTTCCACACACTTAAATGTCTCCAAAATTTTTTGCCCTTGGAAACTAAAATATCTTTGGCACAATCTCTCATTCTCCCCATTCTGGATTATGCTGACACTTGCTACCTGGATGCCACAGAGGAGCTTTTAAACAAACTTGAGCGTCTTCAAAACATCTGTATTCGCTTTATTTTTGGTCTACGTAAGTACGACCATATCTCTCAGTTTCGTTCTAAGCTCAAGTGGCTCCCAATTCGCCTTCGCAGGGATACTCGCATCTTATGTCTCCTTTTTAACGTTTTAAATAACCCTACTTCTCCCTCTTACTTACGGGAACGCTTTACTTTCACCCGCCCCTCTGATGTCCCTTGTCGTTCTCACGTTAGATCTCTTCTTAAAATTCCTTCTCATAAAAGTGACTTCTACTCCTATTCTTTTACTGTTCATGCGGTCAGGCTGTGGAACTCACTGCCCCCCTCCATACGCGTCTCTCAGACGATTTCTCTGTTCAGATCACGAGTTAAAGAGCACTACCTTACTCTCTGTCAATAATATATGGTATATTTTTATTATATATACAAATATATATTTATATATACATATATATTTATGTATCTGTATTGATATTTATAGTTTATTAGTTTATGCTTATTGTATTATATGTTCTATGATTATTTAATATATAGTAGGTACACGCGACTACTGCCTCTCCATAATCCCTTGTCTTCACCGCAGGTTAGCTGGAAGAAATTTCTTTAGAAATAAGCTTATCCTTTTGTATAATTTTCTTTTCTTTGTGTTGTTCTTTGTAAATTTGTGTGTACAATAAACTATTAAATAAATAAAAAAAAAAAAAAAAATGAAACTTGTGCAGTTACTACTCAGAACATTTAATTATTTACTAAATATTGACATTATTTAACCGTAGCGTCAATATTTAGTAATAATTAAATGTTCTGCGTAGCAACTGCACAAGTTTCATTGTGAATTTGAAAGAGTTGTGGCTACTGGCGTGGAACAGAGCGATTGTTTGGAACGCTCATCTAGTGTACATAGAGATCGTTGGTTTATAAATTCTAATGAACCCAGGAAGGTATTGCGTCGCAACTTCTGAGAATTCGCAACAAATAATTGAAATTCAAATCTAATTTAGTTTTGATTGTATTTTCTACTTGTTCACAAACAGTGAAATTGACAAACGATCATTATTACCATTGTTCCCCTGTTGATCTAATCACACGCGTGTTTGTTACGAAAATAAAACTTAACTCTTGTTACAATGCTTTCGTAAAAACGCTAAGGTCCAAAAGTTGTTACGAGTTCGTAACTTACATCGACCAATCCAGAAAGCCAATCCTCTTTGTCTTTCTTTCTTTAATTTCAGTATAAATTATTATTATTTACTAGATTATATAAAATTATAACATTGTCTTAAAATTAAGGGGTGGACGATGTTGTGCAAGTGAGAGGACATTCGCTTTGTAACAAAATTAACAACAACAAAAACTAACAAAAGAATAAAGTTGTGTACAAAGGCGGACTTATCCCGCTAGCGATCTCTTCCAGTCAGCCAGAAAGGACTGGTATACTTAGATAAATATAATATAAGATAAATAAAAGAAAAAATAGTTCCTGGCACCTGCACTGACCTGTTGGCCGTCTCGCAGGATGTCAGTGATAACAGTATTTGGGTAGGGATACAATATAAGTATTGTATGCAAATAATTTACTTCCCAACCAATATTGTGGCAGGAAAATGGTTTGAGCTTTTCATGTTTAACTAATCTCCCTATTGGTAGATCACATCGTCGCCGTTAGGTAGCCGATCCCTTCCAATATCAGTGTCTCTGGAGCTCAGCGGGCCTTTGTGTACGACGATGTCCGGGCGCCATTGAGCGGGACCCCGCGCAATCCCGCGCGATTACGCCCCATCCCGCCGGATCCCAAGTCCTTTGTGGATAATTTCAACCGTTCCACACTTCCCGCGAAACATCATTACCAAATTAACTGTTGTTTCTTCTCCATAGGCCATTCGACTCAGAGGTGTGTGCGAAGGGTGTCGTGACGTCACGGGCTCGTTATGAGTGAATATTCGAGCGTTTCAACCGCCGTCATTATCCTCCCCTTCAAAAGAGACAACACCAGTACATCGTCTTTATTATGAAACTAGCTGTGCCCGCGGCTCCGCTCGCGTGAACTACAGAATCCGCTCCCATTCCCACTCCCGCTCCCACAACCACACCCACTATCCTTTTCCCACGTCCACGCCCACGCCCATTCCCATTCCCACTCCCAGCTCCAAATGTAGTCCAAACTCATCGCAATCTGAATAGTACGGAAATACTATTATATGCAATATATTGCATACTAACCTTACCTACTAATGTATTTGAAAAATAAAAATGTTCATAACTTTTGATTGAGTACATCGATTGCGATGAAATAAAGACTAAATGTTAAGTTAAGTAAAGCCCCATGTTTCTTTGAAAAGTGCATCAAAGTCCGTTCAGTACTTTTTAAGTGAAGCTTGCACAAACTCACAGACAAACAAACAAACAGACCAAACAGACGATAATTCCAAAAAATGATTGAAATGTCTAAGGGTCTCATATTTATCCTTAGACCCCCCAATTTTTATTTTGCAAATATCTTCAATGTACAGACACGCGATGTTTACGATTTATTTATTAGCTAAGTTTCTGCTCCGTCCACATATTCTGCACAGGTAATATATTTAATTAAATATGTTCTTTTTCATCAACTTCGGGTGATGATGATAATTAATGACGGCGGTTGAAACGCTCGTATGTTCCACCCCCGGTTTGCAGGACAATTACTCGGGCCTGTTAAATGTGTAAGTCGCGCGCAAACACCAATTAAACTTTTGCCATCGTCTGCTTTATGTGTCGTGCATAAGATATGAATAGTGAACTGTGACGTTGACGTGGACCGTTCACACTTAGGTCTCAAGGGCTCACAATACTATAACTATTATAAGACAGCCAAGCGAAACTACGACCGAGATGATCCTACTAATATTATAAATGTGAAAGATTAGATTAGATTAGATTTATTTATTTCACTTTTACATCTTAAAAATTAAATTTTACATGTCATTCTAATACGGTAAAAGGGATCGTCATAAAATGAAATAATGTACAAAATATAAATTACAATGTCAACAATTCAAATAACGTCACAGTATAACATACTATCTATGTTAATATATAATATTAAAATAAATACTTCAAAATACACTTGGTATTAAATTATCACAAATTAAACTAAACGTCAGAGGGCCCACCAATTTCATTTTTTAGAAAATTCATTTATGGAATAATATTCATTTTCCAACAAAAGGTTTTTCAGTCGTCGACTAAACCTTTCGTCATTGGTCTCGTTACGTAGATCTGCGGGCAGGCGCTCGTAGTACGTGGGGCCGATGACGCGGGGGTTTTTGGTGGCAAGTGCAGTGCGGCGCGTTACTGTCTTTAATCGACCTTCGTTACGAAGTTCGTGCCCACTGCTGAACATAAGCCGGCCCAATAGAATGACACTTTTGATGGGGAATTTGCCATAATCATCACGTTTGGCAGGCAGATTGGTGATCGCAATAATTATCTTAATATATACAGGGGACTGCTGCTGCTCGTCCTTTGTGCCTGGATTAATAGGACTGGATTTATTTTCTACAAAAGTATGAATGCCAATATTAGTCAATTTATACAAAATCTATACGTTTTTCAAGATTCGAGTGACACTTCGCGGTGTTTAAATGTAAGTTATGAAGTTGTATAAGTTTCTTATGACAATACGCCCTTAGTGCCTGGTCTCACACCTTGTAATGTTGGCTGGAAGAGTTCTCATTTAGATAATAAGCTCGCCTTTGTATACAAAATTTGTAACTGTATTTAGTTTTAAAATTGTGCATCATCATCAGCCTGTAAGAGCCCACTGCTGGACATAGGCCTCTCCCAAGGCGCGCCACTGAACCCGATCCTCGGCTCTTCTCATCCAGTCACTGCCAGCCGCCTTACGCAGATCGTCGCTCCATCTAGCCAGGGGAGCGTCCCACACTACGCTTGCCCAGTCGCGGTCTCCACTCGAGAACTCGTTTACCCCAACGATGTTGGCAGACAGATGTGACCAGCCCACCGTCACTTCAACGTACTGACTATTAAAATTAATAACCGTTAAAATTGTGCAATAAAGAAGATATGTATAAATATGGATTATTCTTATCATATACAACGACGTGTTTAACGCAGTGCGTAGAGTAAAAACAGCTTTGTTCTCTTCTAAAAGGTATATGTTGTACAAACAGTCGACGAGCGGCGGCAATCCGGAGGCGACTGTTAGGCAATCTACGCTCGGGGCGAATGTCGAGTCAGGGCGCGCTTCCCGCTAATGGAAGCTGCGACTTACTGCTGAGCGGCGGAGTAAATCTTCGCCACTCCACAAAATGTAGCCGAACGTAGCCTGCGGAGCGCGCGGAGCGGATCAAACCGGCGGATACAGTAAATAACCCCAGTTTGCGGGTAAGAGAGCGCTCAGATTGCCTAAAAGCAGACTAATACGCAAACATAGGCCAAGAGTAAAGCCGTCGGCGTGGAATGAAGTTGATATTGTTCTAGTAAGTGCTGGATAGACTAGATACAGCAGACAGAACTTACATACAATACCCGCCTTGGTCCCAGAGGAGTAGGCAGTGCATCTCACTCACATACATTGACTACTGCCTCTCCATAATCCCTTGTCTTCACCGCAGGTTAGCTGGAAGATATTTCGTTAGAAATAAGCTTAACCTCTTGTATAATTTTCTTTTTTTTGTATGTTTGTGTGTACAATAAACTATTAAATAAATAAATACATTAACCTTTTCACTTATATTCATCTCACAGACGCCCTTTTTTTAACACAACACAAAAAGAAGATGCGAGAGTACAAAATGGGTTTTAGTTAGACGGATAGGTATTATCCGTAATGCTTAAGGAGTAGGTTAGCTGGTTATTGCATGGAGCTCGGCTACGGTTGCGTGTGTGTGCTCCTTAAAGACGTGTCGGCCCGTATTTCGGCCCGTATTTCTCCGCACGCCGTATAATCTCTTCTGGTAATGACCTCGGCGATTTACGCGCGGACCCCTCGGGTAATGTAAACCCTTTTTAACTCTAAATTACAAATTAAGCACAGTTTTTGCAATAATCCGGCGGTATTCATTTAAACGCGCAATCATCGCGCCCGGTCGCCACGGTACGCGTGCGTCCCGCTCAGCGCGTATCGCCGTGTACTAAAGCCGGCATCCGCGCGGCCCGGCGCGGTTCACCGCCGGCGGAGAGGCCCGCCGTAAATGAGAGGGCTCGGCGATCAAATTAAAATTTTCACACCATGTTGTGTATTATTCAGACACATGCGGATAGTATTATGCGTTGCTAATATTTTCCTTATTAACTGAGAAGCGGGATTATAACGTAATTTAATATGAAATACAATTTAATTTAACGTAAAGTGGATTCATCCTTCAGTGGTAGATTCGTTGGTAATTGTACCTCTAAGCCGGTGCTAAGCGTGCGTCATTAAAATTCTCTTTGCTTTTGCGTCGGCTGGAAACCTCAATTAGAAGAGTGGCTTGGAAAAGGTTGAATCCAGCGATATTTCCACGGTATACTTATCGCTTGTTAGTAGACAATTAGACATCTTTGAAGGTGTCTAATGTGATCTCACATTCGTTCTAGCCAACGATCTCTATGTAATGTGAAATAAAGAAATCTAATATTTAGTAATAATTAAATGTTCTGCGTAGTAACTGCACAAGTTTCATTGTGAATGTCTTTCAGACTTTCAGTTGTGGCTACTTGCGTGGAACAGAGCGATTGTTTGGAACGCTCCATCTAGTAGTACATAGAGATCGTTGGTTCTAGCCATGTCTAGCTTATATCAAGTCTGTCTGTTACTGTTTCTTCTATGTGCTTAGAATTCAAATTGGCTTGCATTGAATTTTGTAGGAAATTGCTTATAAGAAATTGAAATGAAATGAATGTTTATTGTGTGAATGAAGTTCAGGTAATTTTAAGGTATTAGATATTTAGTACAAGCACCACTAGACCCTACCTTTGTAGGTTTATAGACAGAAATTATTAATATAATATAAGTTAAATTAAAAGTAAAAATTGTCAAGAATAAAATGTCAGAGTATTAATTACACTAATGACGTCACTACAAATTATAAATTATCAAATTATTTATATATCAAACAAATATTAAAAATAATCAAATTTCGATTATTTATAATTGCAACATTCCTGTACACCTTTCCTGAAGCCATAATTTTATGAACTTTTTGAATATGATTATGTTCATCTGTTTAAAAGACGTGTTGCGTGAAGTTTGTTGCGCCGTTTCTTCTTCACAGCGCTAACACCTAGGAAGCGGTAGTCGATAAAAAAATTTACGTGTATAAATGTACCAAGTGTACTCATCCTTTCTACTAATATTATAAATGCGAAAGTTTGGATGTTTGTTACCTACTCAATCACGCTTCGACCACTAGACGGATCGTGATGAAACTCGGCACACACATATACTAGGTCCTGGAATAGGACATACGAGTAGGATAGTTTTTATCCCGAAAAATCTCTTTCCTACGGGAAATGGTGTAATAGTTTAGTAATGTTAAGTTGTCCACGTGGACGAAGTCGCGGGCAACAGCTAGTACGCAGTAAATGATTTTGCCTTTGACTTTGAATTAGTGGTTTCGTATATTGCCTGTGTGTTATTCAGATTTCATGTTTTCAGTCTTAGAACGTCACTATTTGCTTAGAAGTGGAGTAAAAATCTCACGTCGGTGTGCGGTGCCTTAACTGTCTTAAGTGAGATTATCTGGTTAATGTGTGTAAAAAGCGGAGGCTCCGATAACGACGCCTCGTCTGCTAGATAAGCCGCGCGTCGCGGCGCGTCGCGGCGCTACGTGACCTAATTAGCGCCCCCGGCGGCACTTGCCGCATCCGATGTTGCCGCGCACGCAAATTACAGATCACCTCCACTGACTCTATATACCTGGAAGCTTACTGCTTAAGCATTTCGGATAAGTTTTATTAAACTACCGATCAACTTTGTAGTCTCTATCAGAATGACTTATTCTGATAAGTGTATAAATACGATAATTAGACGCGCGCTCATCGGAGTACGCCACATGACCCGTTATAGAGTTCAAAGTTGCTCTGTAGTTTGGAAGATCTAGGCCCCGTGGATACAGGTCGCAGCAGATAATAAGGCATATCTATAACTTGTTGCCATGTGGTTCCTGGTGGGTGTAGTCAATGCGACTAAGGTATATCACCAGGGACGGGAAGCAGCGTTCACCTGTGTACATTAAGAATTAAAATTATTACTGCGATCACCAATCCGTGTGCCAAGCCTGGTGATTATGGCACATCCCCACTGGAACAGTCTATTAAAAGTGGCATTCTATTGGGAAGGCTTGGGTTCAGCAGTGGCCGTCTTTCGTATGGTGAGCACTGAAACCTACAGCCTAAGCATTTCTGCTAATATGCGTCTAAAATCAAATCATATTTTGTACTCTCTAACTCGTCACGTGACATATTCTGATAGCGTTTGGCGTCTAATTACAATAAATAATATGTCAGACATTCACACCAATTATCCAGTCCCAAACTAGGCAGAGCCTGTGCTATGGTTACTGGATAACGGATACACATACTTAAATAAATAAACATCCAGGACTTGGGTACAAACATTCATATTCACCATACGAACATTAGCCCCTAGCGGGATTCGAACCCGCAACCTCCGGCGTGGCAGGCCGAGAGCAACCCGTTCCGCCATGGAGGTCGTCATTCGATCGACAATAGTTAAACGTTTATCATAATTATGTAGTAGGCCCCAGATCCGTTTTGAAGTGGTTATCCTCAGATCAAAATCTTATAGTGCTCCTCAAGAAAACAAACAGTGTGTCCTAGAATGCAAATAATAAAGCAGATTAAACAGAGCCGGACTAAACCAGTAAGATTAAATCCCGGGGCACATTCCCCAACGAGACGTCGGCGCGGGCCGGGTGCGTCGTGCGATTAACGCGGCGCACGTCCGCGCCTTAATTAAGAAACGCGGGACCGCCGCTGAATAAACAATCGCATCAGTGTGCGCGCGCCCTAACGCGCCAGTCAATCTGTATGGAAATACCGATCGTTCCGCAGCAATGTGGTGTAATGAACAGCTTCACTTGCCGCGCCCCCGCCCCCGCCGATTCCGTTACGTCGTAGTCGGAAAGTGTCATGTATCCAACGATCTCTATGTACTACTAGATGGAGCGTTCCAAACTATCGCTCTGTTCCACGCAAGTAGCCGCAACTCTTTCACATTCACTTTGAAACGTGTGCAGTTACTACGCAGAACATTTAATTATTACTAAATATTGACGCTACGGTTAAATAATGTCAATATTTTGTAAATAATTAAATGTTCTGATCTGATCTAGGTCGCATTGCTGCTCGCCAGATAGTACCCCTTCATAGCAACTTTTACTTTACGCGCATTGCCCCCCAGCATGTCGTCCACTAAACTTTCTGGTAATTCGTTATATTTATATACCTAAAATAGGCCTGACGTAGTGTAAAAACGCTGAGTGCACACACCTGAGTGATTCTGAACTGAACGCTGACCGTGACGCGTGCCCGCGAATAAATTTACAAAAAAGTGTAATTCAACACGAAAAGAACTTATCTCCGTAATCCGGACGTCTTGATAAAACAAGCGACGCGACGCGACGCGACGCGCGCGCGGGCGAGCGCCAAACAAGCGAGAAATCGCATTGTTATTACAAATGTCGACGTTATTTGAGTGCTATTGTTGCCTTTGTGGGCGTCCGCGGCGGAATGAGGAATCGTCTCATTTGTGCGGACAAAGGAGTTTCGAGCATCTCGCCCGGTCGCGGCCGGCCGAGGCTGGCCGCATTTTTGATACAATGACTGCTGAATATTTCGCGTTATTAAGAGCGCGCGGTCTCCGCATTCAGACTGCGTCGCTCGTTTCACGCCTACAGCGGCAGCCGGTGCCACCTATGAATTTAAAGTCCGCTCAGTCTAGTGTACGCGATAAATAAATTATCTACAGGCTCAGAAACAACTTCTATCGTCTCTTCGCTGCCTCGTTGATTATTCATTATCCTCATCAACAACAGCTTGAAAGAGTCCAGTCCAGTGCTGGATATATGCCTCTCCTAAGGCGTACCGCTGATTCCCATACTCGTTATTACATTATTGTCGCTCGACATCGTCTGGGCGCCCGTCCCACACTACATCTGCCCAGTCGCGGTCTCCACTCTAGAATTGGTTCTGCGCAGATGTGCGGCCCATTGCGCATTCAACGTATTGTTTGAGCTATGTCGAATACTTTAGTTCTCTGTCTGATCACGTCCGAGCCCTATTGTAGTACTGTTTGAGCTATGTCAAATATTTTAGTTCTCTGTCTGATCACGTCCGAGCCCTATTGTAGTACTGTTTGAGCTATGTCGAATATTTTAGTTCTCTGTCTGATCACGTCCGAGCCCTATTGTAGTACTGTTTGAGCTATGTCGAATACTTTAGTTCTCTGTCTGATCACGTCCGAGCCCTATTGTAGTATTGTTTGAGCTATGTCGAATACTTTAGTTCTCTGTCTGATCACGTCCGAGCCCTATTGTAGTACTGTTTGAGCTATGTCAAATATTTTAGTTCTCTGTCTGATCACGTCCGAGCCCTATTGTAGTACTGTTTGAGCTATGTCGAATATTTTAGTTCTCTGTCTGATCACGTCCGAGCCCTATTGTAGTACTGTTTGAGCTATGTCGAATGCTTTAGTTCTCTGTCTGATCACGTCCGAGCCCTATTGTAGTACTGTTTGAGCTATGTCAAATATTTTAGTTCTCTGTCTGATCACGTCCGAGCCCTATTGTAGTACTGTTTGAGCTATGTCGAATACTTTAGTTCTCTGTCTGATCACGTCCGAGCCCTATTGTAGTACTGTTTGAGCTATGTCGAATATTTTAGTTCTCTGTCTGATCACGTCCGAGCCCTATTGTAGTACTGTTTGAGCTATGTCGAATATTTTAGTTTTCTGTCTGATCACGTCCGAGCCCTATTGTAGTACTGTTTGAGCTATGTCGAATATTTTAGTTCTCTGTCTGATCACGTCCGAGCCCTATTGTAGTACTGTTTGAGCTATGTCAAATACTTTAGTTCTCTGTCTGATCACGTCCGAGCCCTATTGTAGTACTGTTTGAGCTATGTCGAATATTTTAGTTTTCTGTCTGATCACGTCCGAGCCCTATTGTAGTACTGTTTGAGCTATGTCGAATATTTTAGTTCTCTGTCTGATCACGTCCGAGCCCTATTGTAGTACTGTTTGAGCTATGTCAAATACTTTAGTTCTCTGTCTGATCACGTCCGAGCCCTATTGTAGTACTGTTTGAGCTATGTCGAATATTTTAGTTTTCTGTCTGATCACGTCCGAGCCCTATTGTAGTACTGTTTGAGCTATGTCGAATATTTTAGTTTTCTGTCTGATCACGTCCGAGCCCTATTGTAGTACTGTTTGAGCTATGTCAAATACTTTAGTTCTCTGTCTGATCACGTCCGAGCCCTATTGTAGTACTGTTTGAGCTATGTCAAATACTTTAGTTCTCTGTCTGATCACGTCCGAGCCCTATTGTAGTACTGTTTGAGCTATGTCGAATATTTTAGTTTTCTGTCTGATCACGTCCGAGCCCTATTGTAGTACTGTTTGAGCTATGTCGAATATTTTAGTTTTCTGTCTGATCACGTCCGAGCCCTATTGTAGTACTGTTTGAGCTATGTCGAATATTTTAGTTCTCTGTCTGATCACGTCCGAGCCCTATTGTAGTACTGTTTGAGCTATGTCAAATACTTTAGTTCTCTGTCTGATCACGTCCGAGCCCTATTGTAGTACTGTTTGAGCTATGTCAAATACTTTAGTTCTCTGTCTGATCACGTCCGAGCCCTATTGTAGTACTGTTTGAGCTATGTCGAATATTTTAGTTTTCTGTCTGATCACGTCCGAGCCCTATTGTAGTACTGTTTGAGCTATGTCGAATATTTTAGTTTTCTGTCTGATCACGTCCGAGCCCTATTGTAGTACTGTTTGAGCTATGTCGAATATTTTAGTTCTCTGTCTGATCACGTCCGAGCCCTATTGTAGTACTGTTTGAGCTATGTCAAATACTTTAGTTCTCTGTCTGATCACGTCCGAGCCCTATTGTAGTACTGTTTGAGCTATGTCAAATACTTTAGTTCTCTGTCTGATCACGTCCGAGCCCTATTGTAGTACTGTTTGAGCTATGTCAAATACTTTAGTTCTCTGTCTGATCACGTCCGAGCCCTATTGTAGTACTGTTTGAGCTATGTCGAATATTTTAGTTTTCTGTCTGATCACGTCCGAGCCCTATTGTAGTACTGTTTGAGCTATGTCGAATATTTTAGTTCTCTGTCTGATCACGTCCGAGCCCTATTGTAGTACTGTTTGAGCTATGTCAAATACTTTAGTTCTCTGTCTGATCACGTCCGAGCCCTATTGTAGTACTGTTTGAGCTATGTCGAATACTTTAGTTCTCTGTCTGATCACGTCCGAGCCCTATTGTAGTACTGTTTGAGCTATGTCGAATGCTTTAGTTCTCTGTCTGATCACGTCCGAGCCCTATTGTAGTACTGTTTGAGCTATGTCGAATGCTTTAGTTCTCTGTCTGATCACGTCCGAGCCCTATTGTAGTATTGTTTGAGCTATGTCGAATATTTTAGTTCTCTGTCTGATCACGTCCGAGCCCTATTGTAGTACTGTTTGAGCTATGTCAAATACTTTAGTTCTCTGTCTGATCACGTCCGAGCCCTATTGTAGTACTGTTTGAGCTATGTCGAATGCTTTAGTTCTCTGTCTGATCACGTCCGAGCCCTATTGTAGTACTGTTTGAGCTATGTCGAATACTTTAGTTCTCTGTCTGATCACGTCCGAGCCCTATTGTAGTACTGTTTGAGCTATGTCGAATACTTTAGTTCTCTGTCTGATCACGTCCGAGCCCTATTGTAGTACTGTTTGAGCTATGTCGAATACTTTAGTTCTCTGTCTGATCACGTCCGAGCCCTATTGTAGTACTGTTTGAGCTATGTCGAATACTTTAGTTCTCTGTCTGATCACGTCCGAGCCCTATTGTAGTATTGTTTGAGCTATGTCGAATATTTTAGTTCTCTGTCTGATCACGTCCGAGCCCTATTGTAGTACTGTTTGAGCTATGTCGAATACTTTAGTTCTCTGTCTGATCACGTCCGAGCCCTATTGTAGTACTGTTTGAGCTATGTCGAATACTTTAGTTCTCTGTCTGATCACGTCCGAGCCCTATTGTAGTACTGTTTGAGCTATGTCGAATACTTTAGTTCTCTGTCTGATCACGTCCGAGCCCTATTGTAGTACTGTTTGAGCTATGTCGAATACTTTAGTTCTCTGTCTGATCACGTCCGAGCCCTATTGTAGTACTGTTTGAGCTATGTCGAATACTTTAGTTCTCTGTCTGATCACGTCCGAGCCCTATTGTAGTACTGTTTGAGCTATGTCGAATACTTTAGTTCTCTGTCTGATCACGTCCGAGCCCTATTGTAGTACTGTTTGAGCTATGTCGAATACTTTAGTTCTCTGTCTGATCACGTCCGAGCCCTATTGTAGTACTGTTTGAGCTATGTCGAATACTTTAGTTCTCTGTCTGATCACGTCCGAGCCCTATTGTAGTACTGTTTGAGCTATGTCGAATGCTTTAGTTCTCTGTCTGATCACGTCCGAGCCCTATTGTAGTATTGTTTGAGCTATGTCGAATACTTTACTTCTCTGTCTGATCACGTCCGAGACCATGACCCGCTGAACGAGTTTCAGTTAGACCCACTGTCAGTGACCACGTTCCGTAGGTCATTCTTTTCAAATAATTATAGGATTTATAACACGCTGCGAGTGAGTGTTGTCTGAGAAATGGGGTGCAGTAAAATGTTTAGTGAAAATATGTTTGGAGCTTGCTATGGACTGCTCCCCTCTCCTCCGTCCCTCATCCCCCCACAGCCCGCGATTCCCCCCCGGCCGCGGCGACGTCGTGGAATTTAATTTTGCAAAGAGTTTACCGGGCGTAATTAAAAGAGGCATCTTCTTATTATAATTCTGTTCTATTTATAATCCTTGTACTATTACCATAAGTATACCATCATCATATCAGCCCTGAGCCGTCCACTGCTGTATATAGACGTTCCCAATGAACGCCACTAAACCCGGTCTTCACTCCAGCCGCTTCCAGCCACTTTCTTCAGGTCGTTGGAGCATATGGCGGCGGGGCGTCCCATGCGGTCTCCACTCCAGAACTCGTCTGCCCCAACGGTGTCGGTTCTGCGACAGATGGGGCCCGCCCACTATGCTCTTCGTCGACTCATTACGAATCGTATCCCCCAACAAACCCCGAGCAAAGCCCTGTCCGCAGCTCTCTGAGCGACTTGTAACTTGTGTATCAGTGTCCACGTTTTTCTGCCATAGGTAATGAGTTCATGACAGACAGGACGCACTGAATAAAGACTTTTGTCCTAAATCATTAATATACATACGTACATACGTACATACATACATACACACATACATACATACATACATACATACACACACACACATACATACACACATACATACATACATACATACATACATACACACACACACACACACACACACACACACACACACATACATACATACATACATACATACATACATACATACATACATACATACATACATACATACATACATACATACATACATACATACATACATACATACATACACACACACACACACACACACACACACACACACACACACACACACACACACACACACACACACACACACACATACATACATACATGGAACATTTGGTCCCAGATGGGTAGTCAGATACGATGGATCGCCACTTTGCGCAATCCTGACACACCTCACTAGCCTCACACACATCCATCAACCTATTCATGCACCTCCTTTTATTCTTCTCACTGCGGACCCCAGCCTTTCTGAGGACGTTACTAATTTGATCCTTGAACGTCCTCCTAGGACGACCTCGAGCTGTAGTTTCTTCCAGATTCGCACTGTATATTTCTTTTGTCACTCTTCTTTCACTCATTAATATAGGTATTACATAATTACGTCAATTAGTAGCGGGTACCGAGCGTTTCCTACACAATGTAATTCTCAATTATGAGTTTATGTCTAAGCTTTACGAGCTGCTAACTCTCACAGTCGCGGCGAACTTCCACTAATTAGTTTTCGGGTCGTGAATAATGCCGTCACGGAGCACACACATGCAACGGAACTTGAAGCTGCCCTTACCTACCTTCATTGCAGTAGGATCCTCGCCAGGCCAGCAATGGTGACTGGTGACTGAACAGAAGGAAAATCGAATAAACAGCTAGAAAGAGAATTCAAAAATTCGCTAAAATAGTGTCTTAGTAGCCGTGTGGTTCCCGGCTTAGAATTGAGCTATCCCCAATCTTCCCGTGGGTGTTGTCAAGGCGACTAAGGGAGTGCACCAGGGACGGACAGCAGCGTTCTCCTGTGTAAATTAAGATGATTGCTACGATTACAAAACCGCCTGCCAAGCATGGTGAATACAAATCCACTAATAAAAGTGGAATTCTATGTGTGAGGCTGTGTTCACTAGATGAATACTATTAAGTCTAAGTTGACATAAAGGTACTCGTATATCTATTCTATTCTAAAACAAAATGGAGTGCCGTGTGGTTTCCGGTAGAGTAGAATAGGACCACTCCAACTCTTCCCGCGGATGTCGTACAAGGCGACTAAGGGAATACATAATAAAACATCAATCAGGCCTCCCCGACCCGTCTGGCCAGCGCGGGGAGCTAAGCCCAAATCCTCCGTCTGTCTCCGGCAGATGAGAGAAGGTTGTGCTCCTGCAGTGGAGACAAAAATAACCTGATGATGATGACACAAAACGGAGGCTTATGTACAGCAGTAGACACGTATTTCGGCTGATGATGAACAAGTCGGTGATCACTTCCGGTATAAAGACCTCGGGACTGTAATGACACTGGCCATTTTCCGATCGTCATATAGCAATTGCATTCCATGTAATAGTTATTACATGCATTGCTATCTGGTGGAACAAAAATAAACTTAACTTAAGTACCTATTGGGCCCGATTCTGAAGGCTCAACGTTAAAATTTGACAGCACTAAAACTGTTGCTATCCTTGTCCCACAGTATTATATGAAGATAAAGACGAAACCAATATTAGCGCTGTCAAATTTTAAATGTGTGCCTTTAGAATCTTGCCCATTTATCATTTAAATTTCCTAACCAGCGCTACCTACAATTTCTCTGGCATTATATCTTCTACCCAAAGGTTGTCTGGAAGAAACCGCTTATAGCGATAAGACCGCCTAAATTGTACTATTTGTAACTTTTATAACGTGTAACTGTATTTGTTTGTGCAATAACGTGTATTGTATTGTATTGTAATATTTTTTTATTTCATGTCTTTTTATTTACTTTTTTATTTTGCTATTTTAGTGGACGTATTTCCGATATAAATACACTACCTATAAATGTGTATTCATTTGTTAAACTTATTTGTTAATTATAAATAGCTACAGATCTAACTACACGATAAGTACATGTGAATGAAATTCTAGCCATTTATTTTCAGAAAAATGTACAACATTCCCATTCGTGCCAGCCTCACGTACCACCAACGATCTCTATGTACTACTAGATGGAGCGTTCCAAACAATCGCTCTGTTCCACGCAAGTAGCCACAACTGTTTCGCATTCACAATGAACTTGTGCAGTTACTACTCAGAACATTTAATTATTACTAAAATATAGACGCTACGGTTAAATAAGGTCAATATTTAGTAAATAATTAAATTTTGAGTAGTAACTGCACAAGTTTCAAAGCGAATGTAACCGATTTGCGGCTCCCGAAGCCGCAGTTGCGTGGAACAGAACGACTGTTTGGAACGTTCCATCTATTGGTACATAGAGATCGTTGGTCAAGATTAAAGACTAAAAAATACAACGAGAAAGAATAGAAAATATTTTATTTGAGTGACTTTCATTTAATATGAAAAACAATATCCTTGGAAGACGTTATACACAATATGTTATTCTAATCCTCTACCCAAAGAGTTGTGGCTACTTGCGTGGAACAGAGCGATTGTTTGGAACGCTCCATCTAGTAGTACATAGAGATCGTTGCGTACAACCAATTAAAAACCTCCACGAGTCATAAACTTGTTGTCGGCCGCTCTGAGCTGAAAGCTCTTAAAATCCAATTCCAGTCCCGACTGACGCACTAATCGCAGCGAAATACCGCCGCGCGTTCAAATCCACCTTCGCAAAGTGCAAGGACGAACTGAAAATCAATCTGTGTGCGGCGGGAGCGGCCGGCCGCACTCGGCGGCCTTCAATATTCATAAACTGCACTCTAGGCGCGGGGCGAACGGGCCGGCGCGGGGAGAGACGAAGTTAGAGCAGAGAACACTAAATATTACTACGTAATAGAGCCCCACTTACCTCCCCGACAGTTTAATAGAGCACGGTAGGCAGTACGCTACTGGGACCGGGCTGCCGAGAGAGATCGACGCTTTAAATTGAAAGAGTTTACGCACGTGCAAAGCCAGGCTGGTAGTAGTAGTATACATAGGTGATTAAATGTATTAAGTGTCGATAATGCCGTGTGGTTTCCGGTAGAGTACAATAGGACCACTCCAACTCTTCCCGTGGATGTCGTACAAGGCGACTGAGGGAATACATTATAAAACATCAATCAGGCCGCCCCAACCCGTCTGGCCAGCGCGGGGAGTGTAGGCCAAATCCTCCGTCTGTCTCCGGCAGATGAGACAGGGTTGTGCTCCTGCAGTGAAGACAAAAATAACCTGATGATGATGATGATTCATCATCTCTGTCGTTCCCTCACTTATATGAGTGAAAGAAGAATGACAAAAGTAATATACAGTGCGAATGTGGAAGGAACTACAGCTAGAGGTCGTCCTAGGAGGACATTCAAGGATCAAATTAGTAACGTCCTCAAAAAGGCTGGGGTCCGCAGTGAGAAGAATAAAAGAAGGTGCATGAAAAGGTTGATGGATGTGAGTGAGGGTAGTCAGGTGTGTCAGGATCGCGCAAAGTGGCGATCCATCGTCTCTGCCTACCCCTCTGGGACCAAGGCGTGAGCATTATATATGTAAAATATTTATACTCCTGGAAACAATGTTCATTGTTTCACAGAATTTTTTTGACATACTGATACATACCAACACCTCATACCATGAAGCAAAATAATTTTTCGTAGCTCATAGTTTCACCTCAAAGTTTTTACCTTCATGATTGACACTAATCAAAATCAAAATCAAAATATTTATTTTCAAAATTGGAATACATTATTCTCTTTTTGACGTCAAATTCTGCCTAAAACTACTTGTTTATTAAATTAGACTAATTGGTTATTAAATTAGATAACAGATGCACATTGTAAAATCATGAGCTACGAAAAATTATTTTGCTTCATGGTATGAGGTATACGTAATGTGGGATATTTTGTTGATTTATCTGGACTGGAATTGGACAAAGCGAGTGAATTCATGCTGTTTCGTATAATACGAGCATAAAGTTTCACGGCGCGCTGTGGCGTGGCATTTAAATAAATACGCGATGTGAGCGATGGCAACACTCGCCCACTGCCACTAGCGTTCATAATCATCAAAAATGATTTTTTTTACATGGAAATAGTAGAAATGAACATTTTATCCCGCCGTGTAGTTGTAAGCTTAGAATAGGGTCATCCACAATCTTCTCGTGGGTGTCAAGACGACTTAGCGATTGCAACAGAGACGGGCAGCAGTGTTTACTGCGATCACCAATCCCCCTGCCAAGCGTGATGATTGTGACAAATCCATAAATGCTTGTCGTGTGGTTTCCGGTAGAGTAGAATAGGACCACTCCAACTCATCCCGTGGATGTCGTACAAGGCGACTGAGGGAATACATTATAAAACATCAATCAGGCCTCCCCAACCCGTCTGGCCAGCGCGGGGAGTGTAGGCCGAATCCTCCGTCTGTCTCCGGCAGATGAGAGAGGGTTGTGCTCCTGCAGTGGAGACAAAAATAACCTGATGATGATTATGTTAGTATAGTATATAACCAATATTCTAATATAATTTTTTTTGCGCCTACCACTCATTGTCTGCATGACCCAAAGGTCAACTGGAAGACAAGCCATATTAGCATTATGTTCGCCTTTTGTACTTTCTGTGCAATATAGTTTTTAAATAAATATTTATATAAATCCCCCAGTGACAGCCTACCGAATATGGTATTCTTTGGGGAGGCCTATGTTCAGCAGCGGACGTGTTCCAGCTGATGATGAACACGTTAGTTACTGTTATCTTAACAAACGCCGCCATCGACGGAAAAATAACGAATTTGCAATTCAAAACAAAATTACTTAACGTTGTTCATATTCAGGAGTATCTTCGTGGCTTTCCCATAATATTAAATTCACCTCCGCCTGTACACAATTTACAAAATTAGGTCAACCTGTACCCCGCGTAAACGCTCTGCATCAAATTATGCGATGAAAAATCGAGTTATTTACAAGGCGTAGGGGGGGAGGGGGTCCGGGATGGTGAGGGGGGGGGGGGGTGCGTGACGCAAGCTGCTCGTCATAAAGTCGAAGATAATATTTCATCATCTCGTCCCGCGGCGGAGGCGGCTCCGCTTTATATTAACGAGGGAATTATGCCGCGATGCGACGCCTAATGAAAATTACAAGCACCTACATATTACATGACCAGGGCCGCGCGGAGGGCGGACTGAGCTGGGGCGCACGAACGGAGCTATTCAAAATCATAACACAGCTATGGGGGTATAACTATGAAGACGTTACTAGTGATTTCTGGGTCGCTAAATATAAATATCGCTTATCGACATACAATGAACATTTTAATTTTTAAATACCTTACACTTATGAACATCCGTTATGTGATGCCGTGTAGTTTCCGGTAGAGTACAATAGGACCACTCCAACTCTTCCCGTGGATGTCGTACAAGGCGACTAAGGTAATAAATACATTATAAAACATCAATCAGGCCTCCCCAACCCGTCTGGCCAGCGCGGGGAGTGTAGGCCAAATCCTCCGTCTGTCTCCGGCAGATGAGAGAGGGTTGTACTCCTGCAGTGGAGACAAAAATAACCTGATGATGAATTATGAACATCCATTACTTCTTCCACCATTTTCTACTAATAACTCTCACAAGAGCGATCATAGACACGAATTTTAATTATTTTTGACATATTAATACTTCATTTCAAATTCACACAAAAAATCAAAAAGAGATGTTAAATAAAATTTTGATAAAAAAAACCTCTAGGTATGTACAAACAACATTATGTCGTCAACAACAACAACAGTAGTCGATAAAAAATGACGTGTATAATGTACCAAGTGTACTCATATGCAATAAATGATTTTGACTTTGACTTATGTAAATGTAAGTAAGATGTTTAGTGACTCGAAATCCCTAGCATCCGCCCCGAAAAGTTTTATCCCTGTTAATTACCTTTACGTTACAGTTTTAATATAATTTAATGCCCGCTTCCCTTCCGTATCCGAATAATACGCTATGAGTCGTTTACAAATAAATTATTTATTTGCTCATTTTAAAGCTCATGGCAGCAAAATTTATATAAATTATGAATGTTGACAACTGATGTTACTGCTTCGGACACACAAACTCTCATTAATTTTCAGGGAAGAGATTCTATTTTCTTTAAGGGAAAGAGACTTTATTTTTATAGAGATTCGATTTGACTAGATCGGTCTTCAAGCTGGTAATGATACAAAAATAAAACTCAGCAGTTATTTGCGTCCTTCGTGGGCGCAGTTCTGAGGCGCAGTGCGGCCCTGAACACAACTACGAAGGAGCTCATCTCGAGTTTGTGCTGCAGAATTGTTTAGTGTAATACTTAAACATAGTTTGCATCCTAATACATTCTTCAATGAAGTCATGTCGGGTGAACTACTGAATTATGTGTCGGCGGGTTCTCGTGAATTTCATCAAGTTCAATGATGTGAAGTGTTGTCAAATATTAGGTACTTACTTAGCGTTACTGTTACTTGAACATCGAAAGTAACTTGTGAGCTTTACCGCTGGGATGAAATTAGATTAGGTTAGATTTATTTATTTCACTTTTACATCTTAAAAATTCAATTTTTACATGTCATTCTAATATGGTAAAAGGGATCGTCATAAAATAAAATAATGTATAAATTACAATGTCAACAATTCAAATAATGTCATAGTATATAACATACTATCTATGTCAGTATATAATATGAAAAAAATACACTTGGTATTAAATTATCACAAATTATTAAACGTAAGTAATAAATTAAACGTCAGACGAGAAGATCTGGTGCGTACCTCGCCATAGCCCCAACACCGGGGCTAATATATTCGCAAATCGGTTTAGTGTTTCAATTTTTAAGAATAAAAAGTTAAAAAAAAGTTCAAGATTCACATTAAAAAACAACTTTGTAAGAAAGCCTATTATAAAATAAACGATAATTTGAATGACAAAGATGCCTGGTACTAATGTTAATTCAGTTTCGCAAAATCTTTACTAATTTTATGTAAACTTGATTTGTAAAACATGTGTTGCGTGAAGTTTGTTGCGCCGTTTCTTCTTCACAGCGCTAACACCTAGGAAGCTGTCGATAAAAAAAATTACGTGTATAAATGTACCAAGTGTACTCACATGCAATAAATGATTTTGACTTTGACTTTGAATTGGTTCAAGTGTTTCAATTGGTTCTTTAAAAGAACAGATCTCATCTCTATTATTCGTATTAATCGGTTAAACCGGTTAAAAACCGGTTAACCGGTTTAAACTTAAACGCTCCAAAAGCGTCGACGCCAAGCCGAGTGTAAACAGAGATTTAGGTTGCCACAAGTTTTTAAATCTCTTTTCCCCGATACTCGGTAATCGAAATGAATTCGGTAAGGTTGAAACCGTTACTTATTAACCGGTTAATCAGTTAATGATATTCGGAGTCCTGCTCATTATGACCTCGCACCGGTTGGTCGACAAACATAGTTGTTGGCGCTCATAATAGTATTTCAATTTCAACATCGGGTATTTTCAGTTGAGCGCGCTGATTGAAATTTAATTTGAGTAACAATATCATCATTGCGTCTGTTAATGTTTGCGTGGCCGCCGCCGCAACGTTTGTGACAATGTCCAAATGAACCGTCCTGTGCACACTGCACTGACTGCATCATTAACAAATCACCATTCAATATAGCGCATTATCTATGACCAGACCAAACCTGCATATGCCGAAGAAGAAATTCTGAGGCGCATGTGAAGTCCACCAAATCGGCTTGGGGCACCGTTGGTGGTCAGGGGTTTGGCACAAAAGATCCTGAAGGGTCGAAGTGTCTCCAGGTCTTCCTGGCCCCCTAAGAAGATAAGATGACCAAACCAGGGGCGCTATGAAAAGGTTCGTCTTCTTAAAGTCCATTTTTGCCTGTACCAATTCACAACATCTGTAAACGTGGATAATGTTTTTTAACAGTAATCTAAAGTCGATTAATCCATCCAATATCGCTCCTCTGGAGAGAATGCAGAGGAGAGCTTCTACCGCATGCTTTCAAAACTAGATTGTCGCGCCTGAACCTACTAGGAACTCATAAAGAATGCAGAGACAGATTCGATGTAATTGATACCTTTAAGAGTTTAAACTATCATCCAATTCTAAGAATATATTTAAATCAAACCCCACTGAACGACTCAGAGGAAATAAGATTACAAAGAACTCACCTGAACCCTCAAAGAATATAATTAAGCAACAGGGTTGTATCCAGATGGAACAATTTGTCCGAATCTGTTGTATCAGACTGGACAATTTGTTAAAAGAAAATGATCAAGTCAACTACTGATATGGAAGCATCTGCTGTAAGCTGCCTTTCCATCCTACTAATATTATAAATGCGAAAATTTGAATATTTTTATGTTTGGATGTTTGTTACTCAATAACGCTTCAACCACTGGGCGGATCGTGACGAAACTTGGCACACATATAGGTTAGCTTCTGGAATAGGACATAGGATAGTTTTTATTCCGAAAAATGTTCCATATTCGTCGTAAGTATATATATTATATATATGTGTGTGTAAAGTAGTTTCGGTATTTAGTTATTATGTAGTGTATTATGCACTTTTTGCCCCCTCGCTCTTAGTGCCTTGTCTTACACCCTGTAAGGTTGGCTGGAAGAGATCTCTCTTAGAGATAATCTCGCCTTTGTACAAAAAAATAGTAACTGTATTTATTTTTAAAATTTGTGCAATAAATAATATATATATAAAGAATATATATCCACGGGAAATCTAATAAATAAAATCGTAAACATCGCGTGTCTGTACATTGAAGACATTTGCAAAAAAATTAATTGGGGGGTATAGAACACATTTCAATCATTTTTGGAATTTTTGTCTGTTTGTCTGTGAGTTTGTGCACGCATCACTTAAAAACTACTGAAAGGATTTTGATGGACTTTTCACAAAAACATGGGGCTTAAATTAACTTAACATTTAGTCTTTAACTCATCGCAATCGGCTATCTCAATCAAAAGTTAGAGACGATATAGATGGGAAGCGGGAGCGGGAGTGCTAATGGGACCGGATTCTGTAGTTCACGCGAGCGGAGCCGCGGGCACAGCTAGTTTAAAATAATATAAATAAATAAAAACAATAAGCAAATCATTGCGACCTCCTATTACTGACTATCAAACTAATTAGTAAGGCATCTGGGTAGAACAAATCTGTACCACATTGCGAGTCTGCCCGCTCACGGGCCGCGAGAGCGTTATTCGCAATTATCTAACTGAAAGCAGAACTCCGCCCGTAAAATACGAACTTAACGGCGACGAGACCAATTTCAATTTCCAATCGCGTCCGGTTGTTTAGTTTGAGACACTCGCCGCAAGCATTAGTCACAGCAAGTTGTGCCACAGTTATTGTTGTCGGCGGCCGGCCAGGGCCGGGGCCGGCCGGGGCTGGTGGCGAGTGGGGGCAATGAGCCCGCCGAGTATCGAGACAAATGAGTGTCGACGCAGGGCGGGGCAAGTGACGAGCGGATGTCACATGAGACAGTTCAAGTAGGTAAATTATGTCCAAATAATTAGCTCGATTCTGAAGGTAAAACGTTAAAATTTGACAGCACTAAAACTGTTGCTATCCTTGTCACACAGTATTATGAAGATAAAGACGAAACCAACTTTAGCGCTTTCAAATTTTAAATTAGTGCCTTCAGAATCGCCTAATACTTAACTAAAAAATAATAACTAACAAATAATACGGGCGGAGGACCGGGTGTGATGGCTCTCTATAGCTCGCTGAGCGACTTGAAACTTGTGGATCAGGCTATGCTATGTTTGTTTGAAGGATATGATTCTTGAGGAGGAGATCAGACGAAGAACGAAGTGACCGACATCAAGCTAAAGTGGCAGTGCGCGGGCCATCTCTGTCCCACAACCGACGACCATTGGGGCAGACGAGTTCTGTAGTGGGTCGACACGCGCAGGGTGGGATCGACGATCTGAAAAAGGTTGCCGGAAGCGGCTGGATGCGGAGGGCAGAGGACCGGGTGTGGTGGCGTTCATTGGGGAAGGCCTATGTCCAGCAGTGGACGTCTAAAGGCTGACATGATGATGATGAATACTAACTAACCGGATGACGTGATTGCCCGCAAAGTACTAAAGTAGGCAGTGCACTCTGCAGGCTATAGGACTGTCTCATACGTCGTTACACATCGCCTTTTCTTGCTCTTCCTTATAACTCTTCAGCTAACGGCAATCCGTTCTGCAAAACACGGCCTCCAGCAGGTATAATGAGAGCACAAATCGCTGTGCGCCGATGACTCGTGGCATAGGTCGGGGCTTAAGCGACATGATGAGTGGTCGTTATCGCTCACACCTGGAAGGGTCCTCTACCCCCCGCCGCGCGCGGCCCCGCCTCGCTCCGCCCCACCCGCGCCTGCATTATTCAAACGGTTGTGACAGCGCGGGCGCAAATCTTAAGGGCCGCTCTCACCTAACACTGGGGGGGGGGGGGGGCACACAATATGGCCCTTCATAACTTACACACAAAATGGTAGAACTCTTCAAATCTTCTTCATACGATGTTGTTTAATACATAGGGGATTAGAAACTAAAATTAAAAAAAAAATGTTTTGTCAAATAAGATCCGATACATCATCAGCCGAAATACGTCCATTGCTGAACTTATGGGTGTCCAGTCCATTGGGGAATATGCCATAATCAGCTCGCGGGGCAGGTGGATTGGTGATCGCGGTAACGAACTTAATATACAAATGTATAGCCTCGCAAAATATCCTGTTCGTGGTAAAAAAACTGTGGCTGATGGTAAAGTGGTCAAGCGGCCACTGTGGCCTACAAACCACGACGGACATAAGTGAGATGCCTTGTCTCCTACCCTTCGCCCTGACACTCCACACAAGCAAACAGATTTAATCACCTACTACTACTACAGGCGCACCAGCCTGTAACACGTGCGTGTGTGCGTCAATTACGGTGGGGCTACTGCAGCTAGCGTGCGAACATAGTCGATCGAGAGAGGGGCAACGTAATACATCAACAACGTAAGTAGTTCTTTATTAAACTTACAGCGTCGTTCGTACTAATAGTCGTGCTCTATTTTGCGGGCTTCTTTACGTAGACGTAAGGCGAAAGTTTGTAAGTATGGATGGATGTTTGTTCCTCTTTCACGTGAAAACTATTGAATGGATTTTAATGACACTTTACAATAATATAGGTAGCTTATACATCAGAATAACACATAGGCTACAATTTATAAAGATATTGTGTGAATTGTCCAAAATATCAAGTAAGTAGGAAAAAATCTACCATCTGCGAGCTATTCTGGCGTGCGCTGCCAAAACCGCTAGAGTTACACATATGTAATGTATGATGGAAATGTTTATCTTAAATAGTCCTACAAAAAAGCCCGCCACAGTATATATCTATATCTTATGTGTAAGCCATTATAGCCAAAATAGTGAACTATAACTACAATAAAAATTGATAATTTATTTCAAATGCACATTTATCTCGAAAAATCATCTCATTCCTACGGGGTATACATTATAATTTGTGAGTTAAAGTTGTCAGCGGGCAACAGCTAGTATTATTCTCTGCCTTCACACAGAAACAGAACAATTCCAGCACTGTTGTTTATCGGCATCGTCACTGATACGTAAGACGGGGTCCATCCACAGCCCACCGGTAAACTGCACACAAGAGCTCATCGGTTATCGCGTTCAAAGCTCTATCGAGTTACAAATCTACACCTCTTCACTAATATTATAAAGAGGAAATATTTGTATGTTTATAATGAATAAACTCAAAAACTACAGGACCGATTTCAAAAATTCTTTCACCTTATAATGCTACATTCTCCCTGAGTAACATCATCATCATCTGGTTATTTTTGTCTCCACTGCAGGAGCACAACCCTCTTTCATCTGCCGGAGACATTCCCGCCTCCTCACCATTCTCCCCCCGCAACTCCTCTAAGCGAGGATCAACGGAGGTAACTGCAAAGACACCTACCAGTGAAGGTAGGGCAAGTCCCAGGTCATGAATTTACGCTACTTTGGGCCCCAGACAAATTTAATTAAAGAAGTAAAGAGTCAAAGCAGGAAGAGAGTTCCCACTTCTGCCAAAGACAGACGGAGGATTTGGCCTACACTCCCCGCGCTGGCCAGACGGGTTGGGGAGGCCTGATTGATATTTTGTAATGTATTCCCTTAGTCGCCTTGTACGACATCCACAGGAAGAGCTGGAGTGCTCCTGTTCTACTCTACCGGAAACCACACGGCAATAATGTAACCCAAGGTGTAAAAAAAATGCCATAAATGTCTTTCATCGCATGCGCTGCGGAAAGGGGCGCTTAATAAGTTTCAACTTTATTTAATTCTGTAGTCCACGCGAGCGGAGCCGCGGGCACAGCTAGTATAGTATATGAGTAAGCCGGATCTCACCAGCAGTCGAGCGGCAATGCGCCGCCAACCTGTCGTACTCGTTATATCCGATATGTTGCAGTACAGCTTCGAAAGCGCTTTGAGAGCTTCGACGGAGCTCCTTTGCCGAGCGACGGATATGAGATACGAGCTGAGGAATTGATCTAGCGCTGTGAAATGCCGTAACCCGCTTACAGAAATATCGCTACCTGACTCTGGTATCTGAAATGCATGTGATATTGTCGTAGATTTATCTATCTATTATATATATTACACCCTACACCCTACACTCTTCGCAGTGTATGCGAGTTTTCGGAAACTATAAATTCGCATAACTTTTGATTGACTGCACCGATTGCAATGAAATAAAGCCTATATGTTACACCAAATTAAGCCCCATGTTTCTGTGAAAAGTCCATCAAAGTCCGATCAGTAGTTTTTAAGTGATGCGTGCACAAACTCACAGACAATCAGATAAACAGACTAACAGACAAAAAATCCAAAAATGATTGAAATGTGTTCTATACCTTATCCTTAGACACCTAAATTTTTTTGCAAATATCTTCAATGTACAGACACGCGATGTTTACGATTTTATTTATTAGATAAAAGGAAAGTGTGTGTATGTATGTCTAGTCTTTTCTCCATAACCACCGACTGCCACCCACTCATGGTTGCACTATTAGCCCCACCGAATCATGCGGGCTCTGACGAGGTGGACCATTATTTCCCTAGCTAACCGTGGTACCTCAACAAGGCGGCGATGTTGTTCGCAACACATCACGTCAAGGGGTATCACGGGACGAAAAGCGGGCGAAGGAAAACCACTTGGCGACATTAGATTGCGCAAAGTGGCGATACGCCGTATATGCCTACCCCTCTGGGACCAAGGTGTATGTCAATACCCCCTTGTATCTCTTGATCTATATAAGTCCAGAATCTGAAATTTGAGTACAAAATTGGGTACTACACGCTGCCTGAGTAAGATTACTAAATTTCTGGTTTTGACGCACTCCTCTTTCTCTTTGCCGTATATTACCAAAAGACGAGGTGTTTTACTTCATCTTTCGTAATACGAACTGCTAAGGAATGGAACTTCCTGCTAGCTTGGGTATTTCCGGACAAGTACAACTTAAATCTTATTAAAGGAAGAGTCAAAGTCAAAATCAAAATCATTTATTGCATATGAGTACACTTGGTACATTTATACACGTCATTTTTTTATCGACTACCGCTTTCTAGGTGTTAGCGCTGTGAAGAAGAAACGGCGCAACAAACTTCACGCAACACATCTTTTAAAAATCAAGTTTGCATACAATTTATAAAGATTTTGCGAAGCTGAATTAACATTAGTAACAGGCATCTTTGTCATTCAAATAATCAGTAGGTGATTATTGGGCATTCTGGCTCACTTTCAATCAACCAAAATCGATTGGGCATTCTAGCTCACTTTCAAATGACGAAAACAGATTGGGCATTCTGGCTCACTTTTCACTCGCTTCACTCGTTCGCTCGCTGCGCTCGCACAGTGAGCCAGAAAGCCCAATCTGTTTTCGTCATTTGAAAGTGAGCTAGAATGCCCAATCGATTTTGATTGTTTGAAAGTGAGCTAGAATGCCCAATCGGTTTTCGCTGTTTGAAAGTGAGCCAGAATGCCCAATCGGTTTTAGACGTTTGAAAGTGAGCTAGAATGCCCAATCGGTTTTCGCTGTTTGAAAGTGAGCCAGAATGCCCAATCGGTTTCCGACGTTTGTTTGTATTAAAATAATCGCATGACTTAGAACATCTTGACAAAAGCGACTCACGTCCAATAACGATTGCAAACATCGTCGATTAAAACCTGTTGTATGTTTCGAACGGAACGCGTTTGAGTGCGCGTTGGGTTACGTACCGACGATTACCAAGCTATGTTCGCCGTCCGACGCGCGGTTGGAGTCGAGGCGCGAGTCGCCCCTGTGTAGCGCTCTGAACGCGATTATGTTTGTGTATGCGACGTATAACGAGCTAATCGAAATTAGGTTATGTAATATAAAATTAATAAAATAATAAACTCACATGTACGAGAATCTATGTTGCGTGCACTTTGTTCTGATCACACTTTACTCACATTTATATATACATTACGAAATCTGATTTAAGGCTAACAGAGAGATATTTTAGGTTTTAACATTTTTAAGCTTCCAGCACCTAGAAACATTATTCCATCATGAGACAATTACTATTTGTAGGTACCATCCTGTCACCGCTTGTTCAAGGAATTGTTCAAGCCCGATTGGTCGTGCAGTTCGTTATAAAGAATTTCCTAAACTAACAGCACCAAGAACCTTATTCCTTCACAAGACAATTATAATCAATTATCTTGTCGCCGTTTGCTCAAGGAATTGTTCAAGCCCGATTGGTCGTACCGTTAGCAAGGACTTCCTAAAGTCACAGCACCAAGAACCTCATTCCTTCACAAGACAATACATACATTTAACTATCTCATTAGCATCT
Source organism: Esperia sulphurella (assembly GCA_947086405.1). Classification (NCBI taxonomy): domain Eukaryota; kingdom Metazoa; phylum Arthropoda; class Insecta; order Lepidoptera; family Oecophoridae; genus Esperia; species Esperia sulphurella. Next base: position 19,358,199 of record OX352258.1, read on the forward strand.
GCTTAAGGAATTTGTTCCCAGCCCGTTTGGTCGTACCGTTAGCCCAAAGTTAAAGCCAAACATCTCAAGTAATTATTTTTACCTTGAACCAGCTTTCTGTATCTGAGTTACAATTTCCATAAATAACACAACAATAAACGTGGCTCCTCACCGCGTTGCAATTTACAATAATAATTACAAAATAAAAGAGTCAATGCAAACATGCTACCAATTAATTAATAAAGGGTTCTGTATATCGAAATCATTTCTCAATGTCACATTACTCGAATGTTTTATGTATTTTTACTTAGTTAGGCCCTAGACTTGATGAGTATGGCGAAAAACACATATATGGTAAAATAATTGAGTTTTGCGGACTACAATACTTTGCGCTCTATAAGCTCTCTTCTATTCATCCTGGTTGATTACATTTAATATTTCAAGTTTATTAACTAACGCGCAGGTATATCTGCATTTTATCTCTATCACATACATGTACGTAACTCCGCAAATACCAAAGAACACAAAATTTATGTCTCCGTTCAAAAGTTCATTATAAATGAACTAACATTCTTACATTGATTCATAAATGTGAAACAAAACAATGTCGACTTAGCCTAGAGTTCTCAATGTCCCAAAAGGTTGAAATAAATCAGTATGAGTATTGAAGAATTGTATAAGGGTTTTACAAATTATGTAGCGATCCCTAATACTTACATATTACGTTACGAGCATTATGTTATGTTCTTGTGTTACTTGAGTACCGAGCGCGCACAGAGCGCTTATCAAAGCAAAAGAATGTCGACGTACAGTCAAAGAAAAAACAGGAGAATACGTAATGGTATTAGTTATAATATTTCAATAGCAGGTAGGCACTATAATTTAATCGATTTTGTTTAATTGACTTTTTAAAATAGTTTCGAAAACACCCAATTCGCTGATTTATGATTTCCGGTATCATCATGATGTTTTATGTTTTTTTATTAAAGTGTTTGTTATAATACATGGTCCTAATCGCGATTATTACTAAGTATGCAATATGTTAATAAATAACTTATTCATTACAATGATTCCCACGACTGTACTTGAAATGCTGAAACTTCATTTTACATTGCGCATGGTTACGACGTATTAGAGGTATGTACACATTGATTAAATTTAGTGTGACATTAAGTTCCAACAATTTAAATATTATATAATGTTATCTAATACTCCATTTTATATTTACAAAATTTCAGTAACGCGACCAATGATAGACGTACAAAGTTTATAATGTGCAATAATGATTGTACAGAGATCAATAGAATGGGTAAGTGCTAAAAACATAATGGATAAGCACCTATAAGAATAATTTAGGTGCTTAATTACCTATAACAGTCTGTTATCTTACGATAGAATTACATATTTATAAAATAGAATCATAATTCATAATAACTTTACAAAGTTAAAGAATCTAGTTAAACTAATTGTTGTGTACCTACTTTAAGTTGAGTACTCGCCCTAACATAGCCAAGTATTAAATGACGACCGTCACCTTTTGATATTGCCGCGAATCGTAGTTCACATACACCGCAATGTGTCACTTATTTACCTATGTTCCATACACAGTTTTATGCTGATCTGATTAAAATGTCAGGGGTATTAAACAATTCACAGAACTTTCATCAAAAATTAATCAATTAAACAAGCATAAACATTTATTACATGTGTGCAGTCACGTAAAAATGTTAGTACTTTTCCTAGTAGAAGTAGCATGTTCATGTACATAAATATGTAATAAAATTACTTGCAATGATACTCAGTCAATGTTGATTTTATTACAGAAGATGTATGTATGCATATTATTGGAAGCAGATACATTTTACGTTATTAAATGTATCAGATTTTATATCAAAAACGCACCACCTAATAAGCTTATTTTATTTCTTTACCCGAAGGTTTCTCGGAAGTGATCGCATTATAGCAATAATACCGCTTCCGTTTTACTTAGACACAAATAAATGTAATTTGGTTTCTTTACCTTCCTGTGCAATAATCACTATTGCATTTTAATTGTTTGTCCGAAGGTTTTTAGTCCCTGATAATTTTATTATCATTAAAGCGCTTTGAATATTGTTCAAATTTTTTATTGTCTTTTCTGATTCGGTACGTGGTTGTCGTTAGTTCGTTTCCGCGCATCGTCAGTGTCCAGTGCCCCCGCTACCCCTCCCCGCCGTCTTCAGTTCTACCAGCGTGCGCATCTTCGTGAAAACAATAATGTTCGTAAGTTTGGATTATTATTCATTTTTAAATAAATAAAGTTTTTCAACATTATATACCTATCTAGTCGCAAACTATCATTTCCCTGTACTAAACAAGAATTTCACAAATATTTTACTCATCAGTTAAGTTTTAATGATGTTTTATTCGAAATAACAGTAAGGGTTTATTTTATTTGCAGGTCTGAATCCGAGTATTACAGTAAGAGGAGCGTGGAAGAAGCCAGTAAAAGAAAATCGTGCGCGTTTGATTCGGATGACGACGGTGACGTAAGGTTAGTTGTAGTACTTACCAAATATTTTATTTTTTATTCAATCAGAGACGCTATATGTAACAAATAATGGAGTCGTCCACTTCGGTCTCGTACTTACAGTGATTGTATATTGAAATCATAATTATAAAACCTACCCTATTCATTCACTATAAAATAGTTAAGAACTTTATCCAAAATCACAGACACACGCGGAGAGAGACTTTGTTTTACGCTATTATTATTAGATTAACGTTGTATTATTATTATTATTTCAGGTCTGTGCCATCGACTGCCGCGCCCGCCAAGCCGAAGACTAAAAAGCTGAGAACGAAGCAGGTTCCATCGTCATCGGCTGTGAGCAAAAAAGGAAGCCGCGAGTGGTCCCTGCTGTCTGACGACAGTGAGGACGAAGAGGAAGCTCGGCGCGCGGCCTCCAAGCGGCCGCCGCTCACGTCTGCTCTGACGCGGCGCGTAGCCGACGGCGTGCTGCGTCGCACCGCCCTGCTGGCCGGCGACCAGTTCGTGGAGCTGAGAGTGTACGACACGCGAGACATCCTGCGCGTCGACCCGAAGGACAGGTGGGAAAAAGCTGCAATAACTCTTAAGTATCAAGTTGGTTCGGGAGCTGATGAGCTAATTTTTTTGAAGAAATTCATTAATGCGGCAAAAACTAGGTTCAAGGAAGACGGGCAGTTCTTTTCTAATAAGAAAAAATAATTTAATTTGTATATTTTTTATTAAAATAACTTTGTGGTTTTTATATTAAATATATTAAAAACTTTCAACTGCATACAAGTTAATTAATTAACCTAGGTAGGTACTAATACAAACCAGAAATCGGTCACATATTTTATATTCTCTATTTCTTTTTAAATTTTCAATTACATAAACAAGTTAGGCCTTTTAGCCTCTAGACCATCGAAGTAAAGTGTTAAAATTAATGTTTTCATCCTAGAACAAAAATATCTCAACCATGGCAGGCAGAAACATTTTCTGTACTGTTTGTGATCTAACCATCAAAAGTAAAGCCTTTTCGGGTCACCTCCGAAGTCGTTTACATAAAGATAATAACTCGATCGAAATAAGTCCAAATGTTGAAAAACTTTGTTCAGCATTTAGAAACCGAATTGCTAGTTTTAGGGTACGGGAACGCGGACGGCAGTCGGGGCCGAGACGTGGGGGTAGCGAGGGTAGTGAGGCGGACTGCGACAGCGATTGTGGGAGCGAGAGCGAGCGTTCGGCTGCCCCCGCGCCCGGCGAGTTCTTGAGGCGCGTGCGCCGCCCCGTGCGGCAGTTGATCGCTGCGAAGATAGCTCAGCACAATAATATAAAAGCAAACTTTGAACTTTTTGCAGAGTTCTCGCTGCCGAAAAATGATATGGTTGAAATTAAATCTTTCGCAACGGAAAATATTTGTATACATAAACATTATGAGTTTAATGATATGTTTGCGAAGGTCATTGAAATAATATCTAATAAAGTTGATGGATTTCAAGAGAGAGACAGTGGGTGGTCCTTTTTAAGGACTTTGTACCTGGAGGTAAATATTAACAAATATTCACCTCTACGAGCTTCTAGCTATATTGAGTTACCAAAATATTTAAAAATGAAGAAAGCATGCATTAACATAAAAAACAATGATAATTTTTGTTTTGTATGGTGTATAATGGCATCCCTATTCCCAGCTAAAACTAATGCGGACCGAATCAGCTCGTACCCAAACTTTGAAAAAGTACTAAATTTGAACAATATGTCGTTTCCAGTAAATTTTCAAGATATAAAAATATTTGAAAAGAATAATCGTAACATCAGCGTTAATATCTATGGTCTAAATAAAAGATTCAATATAATCGGACCATTATACAAAACTCAGATGCGGAAGAAACATCATGTCAATCTATTATTTTTGGAGAATGGCCCTCGCACACATTATTGCTTAATTAAAGACTTATCTCGATTGATAAGACCTCAATTAACGAAACATCATGGTAAAATATATTTTTGCGATGAATGTATGTTATTTTTCAACAGCGAAAACAAATTAGCCCATCACGTTTGCGGTGGTGTGGCTACTATTTTACCTGAGAAGGGTTCTTTCATACAATTTAGGAACTATGATAGGATGCAAGACATGCCTTTTGTTATTTACGCTGACTTCGAGTCTTTTCTAGAGACTTGTAAATCAGATCTTGAAACGAGTAGTTCAAGATTGACAAAAAGTTTACAAAGGCATGTGCCTGCCGCGTTTGGATATTATATTGTATGTTCGTATAATCCTTCGCTTAATAAGTTTGTGTGTTATCGTGGAAAAGATTGCGTTACAAAATTTCTTGAATATATTCAGAACGATGTCTCTAATATATTTAAAACACTTAACGATCCCGTTGCGATGAGTTTTACAGAAGAAGACTCAAAAAACTTTACAAATTCGCGAGATTGTTGCATTTGTTCAAAGTTATTGTTTGATGATAGAGTTAAAGACCACTGCCATCTCACCGGTAAATATCGCGGAGCTGCGCATTCTTACTGCAATATTCGGTTCAAATTACCGAAGTTTGTTCCGGTATTTTTTCATAATTTGTCAGGATACGACTCTCATTTATTCATATGTCAATTAGGAGAAATGCTAGGTCAGTTAAAAGTCATAGCTAAAACTAAAGAAAACTACATTTCGTTCACAAAATTTTTTCCAATCGGGAAGGATCAATACGCTGCCGTTCGCTTTGTGGACTCTTTCAAATTTCTTGGCACTAGTTTAGAAAAATTAGTAGAAAATCTGCATAAAGAAGATTTCATTCATTTATCGCGATTCTTCGTTAACCAACCCCATTTTGATTTATTAAGAAGAAAAGGTGTATATCCGTATGACTATATGAAGAACTGGGAGTCATATGACCAAGAGTGTTTACCGCAGCGAGAGGAGTTTTTTAATATTTTAACCAATCAATCAATTTCTGATACGGATTATGATCATGCACTTCAAATTTGGAGAGCATTTAATATAAAATCTTTAGGAGAGTACACAGACTTATATCTTAAATCTGACGTTATTTTGCTTGCAGATGTGTTCGAAAATTTTAGACGCACATGCAGAATTAATTATAAATTAGACCCTGCTTTCTACATAACTGCCCCAAGCTTAAGCTTTGACGCAATGTTACTTAAGACTAGAGTCCAGTTAGAACTTATCGACGATTTAGAAATTATTAGAATTATTCAAAACGGTATTCGCGGTGGGGTATGCTTGTGTTCTACTAGATACGCGGCATCAAATAATAAATATTCTCTTAACTACGATCCAAGTAAAACAGATAATTATTTAATCTATATGGACTGTAATAATCTATATGGTTACGCAATGTGTGCATATTTGCCACACTCAGATTTTAAATTACTAAATAATGTAGAAAAAACCAGTCTTAATATATGTCAAATTGCAGATGACAGTGATTATGGTTATATCTTAGAAGTTGACCTTGAATACCCCGATGAACTCCATAACTTACATAATGATCTTCCATTTTGCCCACAAAAATATATACCTCCAGGTTCTAAAACACCGAAATTGGTTCCAAATTTATTCGATAAATATCACTACGTTATACATTACGTACATTTAAAAACATGTTTAAAACATGGACTTAAATTAAAAGCAATACATCGGGTTATACAATTCCGACAAAGTCCCTTTTTAAAACAGTATATAGATTTGAACACATCATTAAGGCAAAATGCAAAATCTACATTTGAGCAAGACTTTTTTAAGTTACTGAATAACAGCATATTTGGGAAAACGTTAGAGAATTCCGAAAATAGGTTGGATGTCAAATTAGTTAATCAATGGTGTGACGAAAGAAATAAGACCAAGAAATATTACACTGCTGACCAATTAATTGCGAAACCAAATTTTCATAGCTTAACTGTATTTACTGAAAACTTTGTGGCAGTTCAGATGAAACCAGAAAAGGTAATTCTAGATAAACCTATATACATAGGATTTACTGTATTAGAATTATCCAAGAGTCATATGTACAACTTTCATTATACGGTTATGAAACCTTTTTATGGTCCAAAAATCAAACTGTGCTACATGGATACTGACAGTTATTTGTATTCAATAGAAACAGAGAATTTTTATAAAGATTTAAAGAGAAATTTTATACAATATTTCGATACAAGTAACTATCCTGAAAATAACAAGTATAAAATAAAATGTATAAATAAGAAAATACCTGGTTTGTTCAAAGACGAATTAGGAGGGCAGCATATTTTGGAATTTGTAGGACTGCGTTCTAAACTATATTGCATAAAGACAGAACAGAGAGAAATTAAAAAAGCAAAGGGAGTTAAGAAGTACGTCGCAAATGACTTACATTTTAAAGATTATAATAAAGTGTTGAAGGAAAATGAAGTAATACGTAAAAAAAACGTTCTTTTCAAGTCCCTTAAGCATCAAGTTTTTACTCAAGAAATAAATAAAATCGCTCTGTCTTCTAATGATGATAAACGTAGAATATTAGAAGATAATATTACTACATACGCTTGGGGTCACTGTTCATTCTTTTAATTGGGTGCCTCAGAAACTGTTCACTTTTTCTGATTACTCTAGTAATGGCTGAAAGTTATCTATACAACGTTATAATTTCAAAACATACATATTTACATTCAAATGGTGTTAAGATAACCACCGGTTTATGGGCTTTAGACAATTTTGCACCACAAGTTCACATAGTTTGTGAAAATAGTGATATATTTTTTACATTAGAAGAATGGGGGCATATATATGAAGAATTTGAGTTATTTGGTAAATATGTGACCAACCATGACCGCTTTTATCAACTTTTTTTATACCAGCTAATGTTTTGTGATAAACGTTGTTCTATAAATATGTTGTACCTAGTGTGTGAAGCAATTAATATTTTTGCGCATTGTATACACGTAAGATTAAGAAATTTGACTGAAAACGATTATATTGAAGCTACAATGTTTGTTAGAAATATCGATAAAATTTTAAAAAATAGATTTCTTTCATCACTAGATGATATCTTATTAGTTTTAAACTGTAACAAATGTGTTAATTCTATAATTGAACAAGAAATATCTGTTCTGGGTTGCGATTATTTCATAAGATACTTATATAAATAGGAGTATAACCTGTATTATATTAGGTTAACCAAAATGTATGAGTTACCTACTTTTTTTAAATAAATTGTATTAATTATAATTTTTGTTGTTGTTATTATTTTAAATTGCATCTTCATTGTTTATATCTTAATTATGTTTCCCTTGTTTTGAGATACCGAGATAGATACAATTACGCACTTATAGGTAGATACATTTTATTTCGGCTTCTTTCAGAGGAAGCGTTACCTACATAATTTACCTATATATTACATACAATTAATATTGTTATTTATGTAGCTGAGACTGCTGATTCAGTACATTATTTTTCAAGTTTGATCATGTCTGTTGTCTTTAGCTTTGCGCCTGCGGTGTAACTCGAGCCGCGTCGCGCACACGATGTTTTTCATACAAGACTCAACTAGAAATATTGACTATAACCATCATTCGCTACCAGTCCTTCGTCGCGTCTTCTCAATTCTCTTGCTTTTAATTAATCAATTCAAGTATCCTATTTCATATCATAATGTTACGAAATCAGCAGCTACAAAACGCTAAAACCAGTTACATCGCGGTACATGACAGAGGAATACCGAAATATGTAGTTAAAATTGAAGTGTATAGTGCAGATGAAACTGAAACTGAAATCGTTATGAGGTCACAAGCCAGGACGCAATATGTGGTATATGAAGAAGGTGATAGCGTCCTATATAAAATAAGACGAATTCTGTACCAGATAAGCGCGCAACTTGGAGAACGAGCCGAAAAGTGCAAGGTACTTATTTTTTTTGTTATTTAATAGTGTTGGTTATGGATTGATTCTATACGGTTATGGTTCTAAACTAATTTTATTCTTATTAACTTTCAGAATCCATAATGTGGAACACAATTACGAATACGACTGCTGTCAGAAGTCAAGGCTACCTAACTACCTATTTTATGTTTAAGATTGTATAGCTTAAGATTAGATATTTGAATAAAAATAACACCTACTTTGTAATCTATTTACATGTAATAATTTACTTGCTTGTTTCAATTATTTAATAAATTACTTGTTTGTACCACGTTATACTGTAAATAAATAATTAAGGGCTGAATTCTACATCTTAGACTTACTTTGACATAATAAAGAGCGTCATATCTGTCTATTTTAGATAGGTTATTAATCCTTATATCTATTTGTCAATATTTTCTTTGTATAAAATACAATGCTTAATTAAAATGGTGTCTACATAGTTTTTTTGTCGATAATAAAATAAAAGAGAAGTTATTATTATTATTTTATTTACATGTATCCAAAACACAATACAAAGCTGGCAATATACTATGAAACAATAATAATTGATAAATAATTGATCTTAGCGATTAATTAAATTAAGTACCTATATTATTTTCATAACACCACTTTTTTATGGTAATTGCGTTTTTTAATGCGCAATATTTTTTATGAGATAAACAGTTATAAGTATTATTTATACAAAATGTGTTATATAAAATTACGAAACTGGGACAACCTTTTACGCCAACATCAATAACATTACAGTCACTACATAATTCTCTCATCCATTTTACTTTTTCCTGACCCTTTACGATTATGATCTTATTTTTTAACAATGGTAAAATAATAGATCTTTTAAATTCGCGATAGTCAATAAAGCCTTCTCTCCAAAGTATACCCCTGTTTCTTTCTAGCCACACGACCTGTTTTTTCTCCTCTGTTGTTAAATACGAAAAAGCGTAAGGAGGTTTGACTAAAAAGGTCTGAGAATATTCTTTTGTCACCAGGGCTAGTTCTTTAATAATAAACACATTATTGTAATCTTTGAAACCTTGTATATCCACGAATATGAAATTGTTACTCATGATATTTTCTTTACTGTACTAGTCAATGGTTTATATTCAACAATGGACTCATTAATAATTAGACAGAAAGCGGTGGTGTTGTTCGGAATGTCTGAAACACACTCAATTTCCACTTTAACATCTATGGGTCCCCCAGGTTTAACGCTATCTACTTGTCGACTACAATCAATTAGCCACAATGGCGCTTTATTTTTAAAATTTTCAAAGTTTAATAAAGGGTCTGGTCGACGTCCGTAATACGACTGCTGAAATTTTGCGTGATGTTCGTATAATAAAGAGTAATTGTTGTTGGCAAAATCAACGTTTAGGTTTTCATACGGGAAGTAAGTTGAATTCAGAAACACTTTAACGTTACGTAAATGACAGTGGTCAAATTGAGACATATCTTTAGTTACTTGATTCTTACGATCAGTTTGTAAACCCAATATTACATATCGTGGTTTTTCCAACTGAGAAGACGTTTTAATTGACCAAGTATGCTTAGACGTCTGAGGAAGTAAAGGATACTCATATAGATCCCAGTTTCTAAACATTATAGTCAATGAACGATCTTTTTCTAAATGACGAAGTAGATTAATTCTTTCACGATCAGAAACTTTCACTTGGGGTACCCGCCAAACCAACTTAGAAATTTCAACATCATGAACATATTCATTCTCGCCTAATTTTATACAATTCAAATTAGAGTTGTTACGCAATAAAATAAGCTCATGTTTACAATTCATTATTATTTTATTAAAGTCTTCTGCAAACCCCAGAACTTTATTAAGAGGTATAGATACTGAGAAATTACCTCCGTGGTTTGTAGTACCATCAAGGTTCCAACCCCAACATTCTGAAATTTTCGATTCTGCCGCACCCATCGATAACAAACCTTTCATAGTTGTAGTAATACCAACATTTTTAATTTTATCTATTTCTATACCATTAAGTTCATAACGTATGTCTTGAAATAGAAACAATATTGGATTATTTGTGAAGTGAATTTGGTTAACTTTTGTTTTTGATTGTCGGTTGTAAACTTGCACATTTCCTTCTATGTAAATGGTACTGGCCGATGGCAATACGTACAAATCCTGTTGATTTATAGGTATTCGTATCTCATCATTATTTTTAAAACTGTTTACGTATGGTTTGTATGAATAGTACTCATAACTTTCAATTGAATTGTCATAAACTGGACCATCTGTTATATTTAGGATACTCATTTTAGCCCTATGAGTTTAAGGAAGTCCTTATTTTCTTTAGTTAACTTCTTTTTTGAATATGGTTTTTTTCTAAATTGTTTTGAAGGTGCTATTGCTTTAGGAGTACAATTCACACTGCTGCTTTTTACTACAGATGCAGAGTATTTATTATTAAAGTCAATCATTTTCTTCTTAAATGTAAATATAACTGAATTTCCTCGTTCCTTAAGTTAACTAAATTACCATTTACGTCTAATATTTTAATATTAATAGAACTTATGCTACTCTGGTTTACTGGAAAATAAATTATGTTTTTAGGTACTTCTATAATTCTATAACCAGGTGGAACATTAGGCGCGAATTCATGAATAATATGACTAGGTTTTCCGTTTACAAAAGATCCGCTAATGATGTCACATTCAACCCGGAGAACGGTTGTCGACAGAATGTTGACGGGAAAGCGAGATTCGTGTAATATATTCGCGGGAAGGGTTTCTGGTCCAAAACCTAATAATTGTCCTACGGAATCTTCTTTTTGAAAATGTATGACTTTCGAACAAAAGATAGTAGTTTTCAAAGTATTGTTATTACACCTTAATTCAAATGAACCATCCTTGATATTATCTTTTAAATAGTCTCTAATATCCTGAAGTTCGTAGGAGCCCTCTGGTATTTCTATCACCTCATTGTCACCATAGTATAGTTTATTATTTCTATCATCTACATTCGGTATAGAATTAAATGTAGAAAAATACAAAAGACCACATTCATAATCATTATCTAATTGTAAATTTGGCGAATAGTTTGTTGCTAAACTCGCCTTAGTATCCGATATAGACAGCGTGAAAGTCATTTTGGTAATGACAATAAGTACAAGAGATAAGTTCTTTTAAATGTTTATCCAAAAGTTTTTCAAATATTTTATACATAAATGTCCACAATTAACAGAATTAAAACTTTGATATATATTGTAATTGTAGTAAATATCATATTTATCCAAGTATCCGATTAACTCTAATGGCGGCTTTAAATCTCCAAAACTGTCAAAATACTCACAATAATTATTTAGTTTTACATAGGCTACCCAATGAGTACCTTCGTTTTTAGAGCTGTCTAAATTAATAACACCACATTCAATACGTTTAGGTTTTTTTGGTAACTGATTTCTCATATAAACACCTCTAAAATATGGAATACCATGTGCATGTTCTATAATATCCAAATTAGTAAGCGCGCGTCTAGGTAGCCTTTTCTTTAGTTTTTTGCCGATCGTAAAAATAAACCATTGCCTTTTTTATACGGTTTGATGTACAAACCTTTACCCAAAGCAATGGATTCCATTACTTTGTTATGGCGTTCAGATTCTTGTAAATTTTTCTGTGCTGATTTATAATCATTTACTGTCTTCGCGATACCTGCTGCTCCTCCAGCTAATGTGCCCAAAGCTGACAACCCCGCAAATATAGGAATTAGAGGCAAAATTCCTCCTGTTTTAGGAATTGGTATGACGCGCGGTAATCGAAATCCATTATTTTTAGAGAATAGCTTCTTTGCAGCCAGATAGGCAAATTTAATTGCAGACTTATTATTTTTTGGTTTGTATTTTTTCAACTGACTATATATTTTAGAGACAACCTTTTTGAAGCCTTTGATACCTGCACCTGCTTTTAGTTTTGTTTTCATTACTTTACTTACTATCCAGGAAGATAATTTTTCACCTCTTCCTGCATCTTTTGACCTAAGTCTTCGATTTGCCATGTTCAATAGTTCTAAATCTGCTTTATGGCGATCTTCTAAATTAGTATAGTTGGAATATGCTATATCGTGTTGCATACAAGCGTTATCTAATTTATTAATTCCTCTATCGTTCCGTGATAATCTTTCTCGTAGTCGTGTACCGGGACCGCAGTAATTATACCCTGGTAAATGTAACTCAAAAGGTAAATTGTTTATTACACTATTAATAAGTCCTCCTCCATGCATTACAGGTATACTAATAAAAATATAATACGTATCAACTAATTATATAGATTTATACGATGGATGTTTTGTTAATCCAACTATTTTCACTTTCATTAAGGCCCAACCATTTTACAAATAGCTTATTACCTTTCTTTTTTAAAACTTTCTCAACTAAGTAAATATCAGGGTATTTTGTTTTTTGAAGTTCCTGTTCGTAAAAAGTACCTAAAATGATCTGTTTTCGTTGATCAACAATCTCATAAGTCGGTGGATTAGTCGAATTTACTTTTGACACGATAAATATTTCTGTTGACCAATTAGGGGTATATCCTTTTTGAAAAGTTCCTTTGTATTTGCTAATTCGCACATAATCTCCAACTTTGAATTTATTCCTTTTTACTGTAATATATTTTCTTGATTCCTTTATATTATTTAATATTAAAGATTCATTGTATTGATTCACGTCTTTTGGTTTATGTTTAGTAATTCGATGTACACAATTATTGTAAGAGTCAAGTATGTTACTCAACTGTTTACCAATCCATTTATAATTGCCAATGAAACTAAAATATTTATATAACTTGTTTTTCAAAGTTCTAATCAACCTTTCAACAATTGAAGCCTTTTTAGTGGAATATGTTGAATAATGGTTTATTTTGTATAACATCGTTAAGTTTCGAAAATCCTCATTATAAAATTCTTTACCTAAATCGGTTTGTAAATTTAATGGAATACGCCCATTCTTTTCAAGTACTTTTTTAAACGTGTTTGTTATTTCAGATTTAGTTTTCGTTTTAACAGGCAGTGCCCAAGCAAATTTTGAAAAGCAATCGATTATGACTAAGATGTACTTATAACCATTGTTGTCTTTTCCATAATTCTGCATATCAATTAAATCAGCTTGCCATAAATCATCGATACCTTTTAATACTACAGGACGTCTGTTAAAATTTTTTCGTGCTGCTTTGTGAATTTCGTCTACTACTTGTTGCTTACTCATTTTTGGTGACTTTTAATTTGCTGTTGGCAATGGCTTGATCTACTTCTCCTTTCATATAAAATTTTACTCTCATGAGATTAATTATATCCGTTTTTATTTTATGTAGTTCGTCTAATACATCATGTTTTGTGTAATAGTCATTCAGCAAATTATCGACATACTGCTTATTTACAGCATCATCGGAGGCTGATGGAGCCTTAACTCCTTTTAACCTTACTAAATGTAAATCAAATTCTCCGTTTTCTGACTTTAAGAGCTTGTGTGAATCCAATGATTCCGGTAAACGCAAACGTTTATGAACGTGGTGACCAAATTTATCTATATTCATTTCCTAGCGACTATCTCAACCAGCGGATAAATAAAGACTGTGAAAAACTTTCTAAATATCAGCATATATTTAATTAATGATATCACTTTCCCGCAACTCTTCGATAATAGATAGTATTTCATTGTCTAATCCTGTGTTTCCAGCATCTCGCGAAGCTATTAATAGTTTCAATCGATTAACTAATTCATTAGGATCATCCCAGTAAACATAATCTACATTCTGATTCAGCTTTTTTGTGAGTGGCAAACCAGATCCATGAGATATGCTTTCAGTGCTCACACAGTTTTTGGCCAACTTCATAAATAGAGGTCTAATTATTTGTGTATATTTTCGACCTTTATTACTTTTTATAGGCTTCATGGGATTATACTCACGGCGATGAGCATTTGTAGTCAATAATATAGTCTTATAATTTTGTTTATCATCTTCAGTTATTAATTCTAATTGCGGTGTTTTCTTAAACAATAATTCCATTAGCCCTGGAGTTTTTGCGAAAGTCTTACAACCAATAGAAATATTATGTTCAGTAACAAAAACACGTAACGTTCCCATCATGAGTTTTTCTCTCTCGTTTCTGACCCCAAAAGGAATGTTTTCTGAAGACATTCTTATGGGAGTAGTGTTGTCAGTCGATTTGAATGATAGACCGCTAGTATCAGGTTCCATATCACTATTGTCTTCATCTTTATCAGGTTCCAAATAGACGTAGTCGCTTTTTTCTTCATCTTCGTCATTAAAATAAACCTCGGATTTACGATTTTTCATAAAAACTGTATTGTTGAAGTCTTTACTGGATTGGTCGCTTTCGACATCATCACTAACATCGTAACTAGCCCGATGTTCCTTGCGTTTACTAAGAGGAGTGTAGCTGAGTCTTTGTTTCTTTATTTTTCTATGTGGTATTTCCATTTTTGTGTTTATAATTTGTTTCAGTGGCTCTGTTAATGGTTTAAAAACCGATTCCATTGCGAATTCGTTATTACTTTTAATGTCTCGCATCATCTTTAGTTTTCTTTTAACTGATTCAGCTGATTTTATTACTTGTTTTTTCAATGCTTGTTCATTATCCATGTTTATACCTTACCAGGCGAAGCCTTAAGTTGTAATGATGGTATAATAATAAATATAGTATTTTTAAATCATCAATGCAATTCTACAAATGTGTCAAATTTCATCCTGTAACATCCTTTACTCTTTTCACAGTCTTTGTTTATAACTAAGTAGCTATAGGGTACACTCCAAATCTTGGCACACATTTCTCGAAACGCTAACCAATTCATGTCTGTATTAACATGCTCTTCATAAACATGTCTCAAGTTCATATCGTCTTGTTTAAAAAGAATAATGAGATTAGCATTGTCCCGTATCAACTGCTTCGGGATTTTGCTATAGGTCTGGTTTAAGTAAAAACAATCTATATTCTTGTGTCTACCCATTGCAAAGTAATCTCTTATATGATTTTGGTTTTCACAAGCTACATCATCAAATATAATAATCGAATTAGAAGTTGCCTCATGAGGACTCAAAACCTCATCATTACCATGAAATTTTGTAAAAGTTACCTCTGGCACCTTTCTAAAAACTTTTTCTAAAAATACGTACTTAGGTTGAAAAAGTGTTTTAGAGTAAAGGTATACATTTCTATAATGTAGTCCATCTTTATGTAATAGTAGACCAATAATTAAATTCGTTTTACCGCAGTTGGAAGGTCCAGATATAATACAACGAATAGTATTCGGTAAAAGTTTGCCGTGACGTGAAATCTCTTTTGAATAACCCAAACAAATTTTTTCTAGTTGCAATGAATGCGGTTGTTTTACAAATTTCATTTTGTAATTAATAATAATTCAATGTTTGACATGCATGAGCCAAGGATCCCTGCAGAATGTAGACATATTTATTACATTAAGAGTTTTATACGTATCACGCTTAACCTTTTTCGTACAAAACGCTCGACGTCACCCGTTAGTCCGTTAAGCGGAGCGTATGATTCCAATCGCAATCGACGTCTTGCGATAATTTGATCTTGCGTTCTAATACAACCAACCGTCGAATGATTGGGAATTCCGGCACGCACGAAACAACGAAAACCGATTGAGCATTCTAGCTCACTTTCAAACGTCTAAAACCGATTGGGCATTCTGGCTCACTTTCAAACAGCGAAAACCGATTGGGCATTCTAGCTCACTTTCAAACAACCAAAATCGATTGGGCATTCTAGCTCACTTTAAACAGCGAAAACCGATTGGGCATTCTAGCTCACTGTGCGAGCGCAGCGAGCGAACGAGTGGAGCGAGTGAAAGTGAGCCAGAATGCCCAATAATCACCTACTATAATCGTTTATTTTATAATAGGCTTTCATACAAAGTTATTTTTTAATGTGAATCTTAAACTTTCTGTCCATCATATTTAAGATTTTCTCTGGTAGTTTGTTGTAGAAGCGTATACATTGCCCCGTGAACGATTTGCGTGAATAGGCATCTTCTGGGTAAGCGAGCTCCACCCTAAGGCCTCATCGTCACTTACCATCAGGTGAGATTGAGGTCAAGCGTAAACCCATCAGGAATAAAAAAGTGACGCTTCACTCCAGCCACGTATCTTCATCATCAGCCTAAATACGTCCACTGCTGGACATAGGCCTCCCCAATAGAAAATCTATTGGGGGATTTGCCATAACTACCACGCTTGGCAGGCGGATTGGTGATCGCCGTAATGATCTTAACATACAGAAGAACGCTGCTGCCCGTTCCTGGTGCAATCCCTTAGTCGCCTTGACGACACCCACGGGAAAGATAGGGGTGGCCACACGGCAATAAATATAAAACAATGTTGACTTAGGCTTGAGTTGTCGATGTCCAAAAATGCCGTAATAAATGAGTAATGGTATAACGATCAGAGCATCGTAGACCGCTGCGGCAGCCATAGAGCTGCCGGCGCTAAAAGCCTTCCCTTCGAGATGCATTGCAAATATAACCTGAATGCTAATCACGGTCGGGCGGCGAGTCGCTCGTCAAAGGCGATAATGAAGGCTGCCGCGGGACTCGCGCGCCCATTCATTTGCTGTGAAGCCAGCTCTTGGCAGTGAGTGCGGCGGCGAGAGTCGAGTGGGGTCGCCCCGACAGCTGGCCTCGCCAGGCACGGAGGCAGGGGGTCTGAACCCCATTTTCCCCGATGGCAACACATTGCGGAAGAATTCGGTCTGTCGGCTGTCAATTTACAATGCCACGCGATACTATCGTCATCTTCATCATCATGTCAGTCCCTAGAAGTCCACTGCTGGGCATAGGCCTTCCCCACACCCGGTCCTCCGCCCTCCGCATCCAGCCGCTACCGCGTGCCGACCCGCGGTCTCTACTCCAGAACTCGTCTGCCCCAACGGCCGTCGGTTCTGCGACAGATGTGGCCCGCCCACTGCCACTTCAGCTTGCTAACCCTTTCGGCTATGTCGGTGACTTTCGTTCTTCGTCGGATCTCCTCATTACGAATCATATCCTTCAAAGAAACCTATCGTAGGAAATAATAATATTAGTTAAATATGTGTGGGAAATTGTATAGAACATATAGATTTGCTGATGGAACTACCTTTACTGGTGCTCCTCGCGTTTGTATGGCATTTGGTGTTCTAGTGCACCTTTCGCCAGCAGAGTACCCTACGTAGTGTGGTTTAATAAATAATAAAATAATAAATAAATATCACAAACATTCACACCAATTATCCAGTCCCAAACTAGGCAGAGCCTGTGCTATGGTTACTAGATAACGGATACACATACTTAAATAAATATATAAACATCCAAGACTTGGGTACAAACATTCATATTCTTCATACGAATATTTGCCCCTAGCGGGATTTGAACTTGGGTTTAAAAACACAAGTATAAAATTTTGTTAGGATTTCTCAAGCCGCTGAAATCGACTCACTGTACATGGAGCCCCGTGTCGCCCTGCTGGCTCCGCGCCTGGCGCCGGCCCTGCGCCCCGATACAGGCGCCACTCGACCAGTTCCCACAAACTATACATAATTATAAAGCCTGCCCATTAGTCTGGACTCTGAAGGCTTTTTCTTTATTTCCTGCGGTTTGTCAGACGTACAATCACTAACTGTCACTTAATTACAGTGAAGGTGGTCGTCACGAAAAATGTGTAGACATAGACATAGACATACTTTATTGATAACTTCCGTTCCAGGTCAAATAAATTTTTTACACAAGTTAAATAAAATCAAATTATAGACAGGAAAATTAAACACAATCAAATTAAACATCATTAACTAACATAAATATAAAAATGTCAAATAAAATTCTTAAAACTAAATAATAAAATAGATATGTCAGACATTCACACCAATTATCCAGTCCCGAATTAGGCAGAGCCTGTGGTATGGTTACTAGATAACGGATACACATACTTAAATAAATATATAAACTTCCAAGATTTAGGTACAAACATTCATATGCATCATACGAACATTTGCCCCTAGCGGGATTCGAACCCGCAACCTCCGGCGTGGCAGTCCGAGAGCTACCCGTTCCGCCACGGAGGTCGTCAAAAATAAATTAAATGCGTTCTGAAAGAACTCTTCATAGCAATAAAATGCCTGCTTGACAAGCCAGCCAGTCTCTTTTCCTGGGGCCCAAGTTAGCGTAGATTCAGTCCTCGGGACTCGCCCTACCGTCACTGGTAGGTGTTATGTAATGTACCCCCGTTGATCCTCGATCAGAGGAGTTGCGGGGGGAGAATGGTGAGGAGGCGGGAACGACCTAGTTTACTTTTTTTTTCAAAATATTTATCGATTTTTCGAAACCTGCGGTAGCAGACTACCTACCCAGATTTTTTTAATCAGTCCGTTTGCACTCGTTTCACTTACAACCATTTACCTAGGAAGTCCTGCCTGCCCTCTGCATAAATCTAGACGGCCGGGTGCCCAGGTATAAATCCGTGAGGGTTTCAACGCAGTCTGCGGTCGAGGAGACGCAGGTGTGTGCGTGTGGTCGGCTGAGAGTGCCGGATAAATATTCATGCGCCCAGCGCTGCCCATTAGGGTCCAGTCGCACCGCCCCGCGTCGCCCCGCGTCCACCCGCTACAGGAATTATATTAATATCCCCGCAACATTCCTTCCTTATATTAATCGAGTGTACCTATACACTGCTTTAAAGAAAATTAGGATCAACACATTTGAGTCCTCTAGTCAGGGCCGCGCCTCGCCGTAGCAAATCCGGATCTATCGTCTTTCGCAATACGTATCGCAGGTACCTACTGAACGCCTAGTAACTATATCATACATTGTAGAGAGTTGTTAAGAGAAGTTTAAAGAAATAAGCATATTAACAGTAGCTGGTCAATTCATTTTAGATAATATTTTATATGTCAGAAATAATTTATCTTTCTTTTTGAGGCACTGTGACAATAATAGTTATAATACAAGAAATAAAAATAAACTTGTTTTACCAGGGTTAAGACTAAGTAAGGTCAGTAAATCGTTCACGGGGCAATGTATACGCTTCTACAACAAACTACCAGAGGAAATCTTAAGTATGACGGACAGAAAGTTTAAGATTCACATTAAAAAAACAACTTTGTAAGAAAGCCTATTATAAAATAAACGATTATTTGAATGACAAAGATGCCTGGTACTAATGTTAATTCAGCTTCGCAAAATCTTTATTAATTGTATGCAAACTTGATTTTTAAAAGATGTGTTGCGTGAAGTTTGTTGCGCCGTTTCTTCTTCACAGCGCTAACACCTAGGAAGCGGTAGTCGATAAAAAAAAAGTATAAATGTACCAAGTGTACTCATATGCAATAAATGATTTTGACTTTGACTTAGAAAGATTGTATCTTCCTTTTGAAAGTATACATAAAGCTAGGAATTTGGCTAAAAGATTTGCTACAGCGCGGCCCTGACTACTGGTCGACTGAGATATTGCCGAAGTGTGCATACAGAACCGCGTTCGGTGCCGTTCTATGAAAAAACACAGTTTTTTGGTTTTACTTGTGACAGTCTCCCGTTCTAAGTGGGGGTTTATTCTCAGGCTTTTCGGTGAAGGAAAATTTCGTAAGGAAACCTGCATATGCCGAAGAAGAAATTCTGAGGCGTATGTGAAGTCCACCAAATCGGCTTGGGGCACCGTTGGTGGTCAGGGGTTTGGCACAAAAGATCCTGAAGGGTCGAAGTGTCGCCAGGTCTTCCTGGCCCCCTAAGAAGATAAGATAAGATAAGTGGGGGCCACTTGTCGTCCCACGACCAACCCGCTTAATAAACAACTAACAGCAACTGAATCTCTCAACTCGAGTTAACTCCCGAAACACGGCGCACTAATCGTCGACTACCTCCTTGTGTCTCGTTTGTCTTCGGGTTACAATATCACAGTTACTAGACTCCGTTCACTCTCAAACTCCTCCGCTCGGCGTCCGCGGATAGTTTCCGAAGCTTGCACGAACAAGCTCTATCGATAAACTTGAGGCTCAGATAGTATTCGCGAGTTAACTGGTGTTAGGAATAGTTTTAAACATAGAAGAGAGTCGCATCTTACATACGAATTATGTGACAACATCAACGAATGAAACTTGTGCAGTTACTACGCAGAACATTTAATTATTACTAAATTAAGCGTCAATATTTAGTAACAATTAAATGTTCTGCGTAGTAACTGCACAAGTTTCAGTGTGAATGTGAAAGAGTTGCAGCTCCCGGAGCCGCAGTTGCGTGAAGCAGAGCGATTGTTTGGAACGCTCCATCTAGTAGTACACAGAGATCGTGGACAGATACGACTTTCCTCTACCAAGACTACGAAATCGAACGGTCACCGTCCGCTCTGGCCGGCCATTATCTTATCTTATCTTTTAATAGGGGGCCAGGCACGCCCGGCGACATCACGTCGACCCTGTGGGATCTTTTGTGTCAGCCCCTTTGTCTATGCTGTGCTTTCGTCCCCCACAGTTCGTTGCATAAAATCTATTATGCAGCTAAGGGGCAGAAGCCTGTAGTCCTTGGGTTCTGGATAGGCCACACCCAGGACACTCATTCGCCTTGCAGCTAGTGCATTGCATTCACACAACAGGTGTTTCATCGTTTCGCTGTCCTCCCCACAGACTCTACAACTGACAGTCTCTGACAGTCCCATCCTATGTAGGAGGTGCCTTACATCAAGATGGCCGGCAAAAACTCCCACGATAAGACGGACTGCTGTCCTCCCATATTTTAGGATTTTGTTAGTAAAACCTGCGTCTGTATTACCGATAAACTCTTTAGCGTGTTTCAGCTCCCGAAGTGCTCTCCACTCCGCCAGGTGTTGTTCTTCGGCATGTGCTTTTAGAGCTGTTTTTATGGTACTCATCGAGAGTCCCACAAATGGCTCTGGTCCTGTCAGAGTTTGTGCTGACCCTTTTCTAGCCAGTGCATCAGCATTCTCATTTCCCTGTATGCCTTCATGTCCCGGGACCCAGACCAGTCTCACTCTATTGTTTTTTCCGAGTGTGTTCAGTGCTTGTACACAGTTCAAGACTAGTCTGGAGTCCACGCGACATGACTGCAGAGCTTTGAGCGCCGCCTGGCTAACGCCTGGCCGGCCCTCACACCCGGCGCCTCTTTTGACTTTCCACTACTGATACATAGTCAGGGGACTTGGTCCGGTGCTGCCCAGACGAGTCACGGGTCCCGGCTTCCCGAGTTATCGCTACTACAATCCCACTGTCCTTCCGTAACAGCGGTATCCCATACCTAACCTGTACTCCTTACCCATACCCTTATGTCCCTTGTCCCTCGCTCCAATCCGTGTCCAGTCCGCTAATCCAAGTTCTACCGTCGTATCATGCGAGGATCTGATCAGGTGGGCAAGTACTTCCCTAGCTAACCGTGGTACCACAAGGTGTCTCACCACGGAGACGACGATGTTGTTCGCCACACATCACGCCATCACGGGACGAAAAGCGGACGAAGGAAAGATTTCAGAATCGCGCAAAGTGGCCTCACATCGTTTCTGTCTACCCCTCTGAGACTAAGGCGTGAGCATTATGTATGTATGTATGTATACTTATTCGTTAAAAAACAGTAACATTTTGTTGTAAGAAAATCGGTAATCGATCCGTCTGTCTGTTCCACTGTTGAAACAATAACCACTTAACCTCCTTATTAAATACCTATACAATATTTGACCTCACTAACAAAAACATTTATTAATTACTAGCAGTTGCCCGCGACTTCATCCGCGTGGGCAACTTAACATTACAAAACTATTAAACAATGTCCCGTAGGAATGAGATGTTTTTGTCGGGATAAAACTATCGTATGTCCTATTCCAGGACATAGCCTATATGTGTACCAAATTTCATCTCGATCCGTCCAGTGGTTGAAGTGTGATTGAGTAACAAACATCCAAACATCCAAACATCCAAACTTTCGCATTTATAATATTAGTAGGATTTCCTCAGCCCAACAAACTTTTTGAAATTCTCTACAGTACCTATGTAGCTACTTTGTCGAGCAAAAAGCTTAAAAGTACTAATTAATTATTTGCATACAATTAAGAGCCTTCTAAACAATCTGAGAATTGTTGGAAATAATGTAGATATTCTATTTAGCCCCGACTCGCCGGCGTACCTCACGCCAAGCGGAATCCTTTCCGAGCGGACTTGGAGAGATAACGTTTCTAAATAAGTGACGAGACGAGTTTACGAAGTTACAAATTGTTTACGGCGGGGGGAGCTCCGGAGTTTAATAAACTCATCGTAGGATAAAATTGTAGCTATCTCCTAACAGTTTTATCTGTAACACAGTACGACATATTAGAGAAAGGCCTGGCTCAGGAAAACTCCGGATAGTTTCACATAAGCGTGAAAAACAGTCACAAGCAACACCATATTTTGAAATTACCTATTTCTTATTCATAAAATTCCTTTTCTGCAAGGCTCGTATTTCTTGTTTCTTTACGAAAGTAGGTAGGTATATCCTAATGGAACCTCAGCGAGAAGTCCCGAAACAAAAAGTTGAGGTATCGAACTACAATCATCGGATTACGAGTCGCGCGCGGGCGAGCCGGGAACTTATCAGATGCCCCGGGCTGTGGGGGGAAGGGGGGGAGGGAGGAGCCCTCAGCAAATCATAACTTTGATGAGAAAAGAAAAACGAAGAGATCGGTGTCGGCCAGTGTGTGGCGACCGCTCGCAATTGGATCTTCATAATATAGTTTTTACATTGTTATCTATACCTACGACACTCTGGACCGTTGTTACGGCGAGCAGTATCCGAGATAGTGCCGCAGTGTGTGTAAAACGCCTTTTTGCTGGGATAGGAGTGTAGACAACGAAATATCTCTGATATTTAAAGTTTAGGTTGTGCAAGTTTTCAACAAACGAAAACTTAACTCGAAGTTGCTACTGACTGCAGTGTTACAACCGAGCGTGAAGCGCGTTACAAGTGAGCGTGTCTACTCCTTAGTGAGATGGCTTTAATTAGGACTAGGTATTCTTTAAATCCTTGAAGATTCTAGAGTGGGGATAGAAAAGTGTAAAGAACGGCGTATGTTCCCTTTCAGATGGAAGCGATGACCTGACAACGTAGCCGTGGAACTAGTTGATTTGAAATCAAAGGATCGAGTATGCATAAGGAAAGTAGGTCCACGCTTCGTACCTCATGATTTAACCGAGAGTTGCAGACAATATTTGAGCAGCTCTGATCCGTCGACAAACACGGCGCGCCGTCCGCCGTCGCGGCCGCCGGCGGCCAGCGAGCGCGGGGCTGCAGCCGGGAAGGCATCCACTGAATGTTTTCGCAAACAAACTCGGCCGGCGGCGCCACTCGCTCGTTCAGCTGAGAACAACTCTGTTGAATACGCTACTCTATTGAACCTCATAAATTGTACGTGAAGCAAGCGGTGGGCGGTGTGTTTGCGTAAGCAAGCGGTGGCTGGAATGTGTGAGTTAGATAAGCGGTAGGCAGTGTGTGTGCGTGAGGTAAGCGGTAGGCAGTGTGTGTGCGTAAGGCAAGCGGTGGCCGGAATGTGTGCGTGAGATAAGCTGTAGGCAGTGTGTGTGCGTGAGGCAAGAGGTGGCCGGAATGTGTGCGTGAGATAAGCGGTAGGCAGTGTATGTGCGTGAGGCAAGCGGTGGCCGGAATGTGTGCGTGAGATAAGCGGTAAGCAGAGTGTGTGTGCGTGAGGCAAGCGGTGGCTTGTGATTGTGCGTGAGGCAAGCGGTAGGCAGTGTGTGTGCGCTAAGTCGGAAAACTAACCAGATGAGAGCTTTCAGTATTCGCCACAGAAACAAAGTGATTGAAAAATCTCTCGAGTGTCTTGAAGCTGGCCCTGAAGAACAACCGAGTCCAGCACAATAAATAAACGATTAATGCGCAAAGCCTGAAAATCGCTTGGCGTCGCGAGACAGACCGGTTTTTATTTCGTTCTTCCGGAACAAACAACGGAGTCTCGTTTATTGACAGTATTTAATCCGCCAAGAATTATTTGAGCCCCCCGCGCCCCCGGGGGAGGGGGCGGCCCGGTGTCGGGGTTCCGCAGCTCGACAACTCTGACATCGCTCCAAAGATTAGATTATACAAATTGAATTGAAAAATATAAAGACGTCGTGTCGTTGCGTAGAATTTTTTGCTCGCGGAAAAAGTTATTATGGTAACGAATTAAGTCATCAAGAAAATGAGGTTTTTATCTGTATCGACGCGGTGGGGGGGGGGGGGGTAAAGAAGCGGGGAGGGGGAGGGGATTATATCAGTGAGTCTCCATACTCAGGAGTGTCAACCAAGAAAATAGATTTTTGATTTTCCGAATTCACACTTTTCAATGTTAAGTGCTACCCCGTGTTTGTTCAAGCGTTCGAATACTTGATGAAGTACCTTCTTGTGCGATTCCTCGTCTTCTGTATACAATAAAATGTCATCAATATACGGAAAACATCCATCAATTCCTCTTAAAACTTCGTGCATGAAACGCTGGAATGTTTGACTAGCGTTTCGGAGACCAAATGGCATGACTCTAAACTCAAAAAGTCCGAATGGTGTGATGATTGCCGTTTTCTCTGGATTTGCCATTGGAATCCAATAATATGCGCTTTTCAGATCCAATTTTGAGAATATCTTTTTGTTGTATAGCTGATAAGTGAAATCCTGTATGCGTGGTATTGGATATCTATCAGGTAACGTTACCGAATTAAGACGACGGTAGTCGCCACAAACTCGCAAACTTCCGTCTTTCTTCTTTACAATGTGCAGTGGACTCGCCCACGGACTCTTTGAGGGTTGGCAAATACCCATTTCCATCATCTTTTCAAATTCTTGCTTCGCAACCTTATATTTGTCTGGCGGCAATGGCCGCGCCCGGGCGTATAAAGGCTGCCCATTTGTTTCAATGTGATGTACGATGTTATGTTTCGCTGGCTCTTTTAATGATAGTGGTCGAAATACATCTGGATATTGATTCAATATATCGCGGTAAGCGTTGTCCTTGCTAATCACGTGTACTGCTCCCTGTTCCGACTTAACTTCAATAGCATTCATGGATAACTCGGTGATTCGGTCGACTAACTTCTTGTGATGGATGTCCACGAGTAGTTTATAGTGACCCAAGAAGTCAGCACACAGAATTGACGTTTTTACCTCTGCTTTTATAAATGTCCATCTAAATTGGCGCCTCAGTCCCAGATTTAATATTAATGACTTCTCCCCGTATGTTTTGATAGGGGTATTATTTGCTGCAAACAATTGATACGAATCTGATATTGTTCCTCTTGCTTTGTTACTGGCTGCTAAAACGGAAATTTCTGCCCCCGTATCGATGAGAAAACGTTGTCCCGTCTCGCGGTCGTAAACACATAGGCGGTTGCTAGAACTGGTAACACCGATGCCCGCCACAATCGGTGTTGAATCTAGTTTTCCGAAAGTTTGTTCCCTCTACAGCACGGTGGCTCACATCGTCTTGCCTTGTCCCCAAATTTGTAATGGAATCGGCATTCCCAATTAACATCACCAGGTTTCTTTGAAAACCTGTCTGTACGGCTGTCTGATTTTGAACGGGATCGTGTCGGTGCTTGCCTTAAATTTATGCGAAAATTTCCTCTTTCTCTGCGCAGTTCTGCGACTTCGAGCGTTAACTTCTGCAGTTGATATGATAATGTATCAAATTGTGACTGTGGCTGTTGTGATTGAATATCGACCGCTGCAATATTGGTGATCGGCGCGTATTCCATCATTCTATCAGCCATGCATGCTAATGTGTCTAAAGTCGCTTCTGCGTTGACTGAAAGCACGGATCGTATGTGAGTGTGCATTTGTTTTAACCACTCGACCTTTAAACCCTCTTCGGTTAACATATTACCACCAAGCTCGCGCATTTTCCTCAGTAGCTGCGACGGTTTCTGGTCGCCTAACTCTAATCCGCTTATAAGTTTCAGGAAATTCTGTACGTCTGATTCCTCATATACGGAAATAAGTCGTTTTTTAAGTATGTCTTACTTTTTTGTTGCTGGAGGTTTCTTTAGAATGTCTGCGATGTGCCTTAAGTCTTCATTCTTTAATTGTTGTAATAAATAACGACATTTTTGGTCGTCAGAAGTGTTTAAAGGCTCGATAACTGCTTCAAATTGCATGAACCATATAGTTGGCATCTCACGCCAGAATGGTATTAATCGCGATTGGATGGATACCGCAGCAATGATATCACCACTCTGTTTTGGGTCTGTTTCTTTTTTGTTTACCGCATCTTCTGGAGGGGCCATTGTGTCGAGTTGTCGGATTTCTGTTTGGTTCTAACTGTTCGTTCGTCGGCGGGGTCACCACTTTGGGGATAAATTGGTTATGAATAAAACGATGTGTGCTGTAGGAAGTATCAGTGAACTCTGATCATTTACTTGGAATACCACTCCTATTTATATAATTTGATTATTTCACAATATCAGCTAGTGAGGGTATTCTTAACTAATTGTACCTATGTAATATCGGTGGATATGGGTATCCCACAGGTACAAGGCCATCGGTCATACGCCGTACCGAAATGTGTACGAGAGGTTATGAATGAATGTGTTGGTTTCAAGTGTGCATGTGTGCGTGGAACTCAAGCGAAAAATTATGTTTCGCATCGAAACACAACTCTATGGGGTCTCCCTGCGGGTCGAGCCGGCGCCGGCGACCCCGTGTTGCGTTAATCCGAACGTCAGTATCTTAGTGTACACTAGCTGTTGCCCGCGACTTCGTTCGCGTGGACAACTTATCATTACACATATTACTAAATCCTAAAAGAAATCTATTAATCTGGTTATGCATTGAAAATATTTATATGTATACATATAATTTGTGTGCCGATGGTGGTTCCGCCCGTTGGATTAGACTATACAATTAATTTTTTTTTTTAAAGTTGACATTCTTCATGTTTATCATTAATTAAAAGATTATCAAATAATTTTTTTTAAGTTTTAATATTGTGCAAGAAGTAATGAGATATTTTTTTATGTGCAATAAAGAGTAATTGAATTGAAATTTATTTTACTAAAATAAATATCGCAGGTGATATTCCCTTTACCCTTTGCCGTCTCCCATTCCCTCTTTCCATACCACCTTTGTTCTTTCCTTCCACATTCCGCATACAATAAAATAAGTAGAAATAAGTTTATTTTTAAATTAAAAATAAAAACAAATGTATGTATTAGGAATCAGTGATTGAGTAAAATAAAGACTAAATGTTAAGTTAGGTTAAGCCCCATAATTTTGTGAAAGGTTCATCAAAATCTGTTCTGTAGCTTTTAAGTGATGCGTGCACAAACTCACAGACAAACAGACAAAAATTTCAAAAATTATCGAAATGTGTTCTATTGCTTATCCTTAGACCCCCAATTTATGTTTTGCAAATATCTTCAATGTACAGACACGCCAAGTTTACGATTTTATTTATTGGACTATAAAAAATTAGGGATCCCTACTAAAATTTCAATAATGTAATACAAGGTGTAAAAAAATTAGTCATAAAATGTCTTTCATCGCATGCGCTGCGGAAACTATTGATGATAGAACCTTCGCGTGTTGAAAATATTTGCAGGAGTCGGAGCTGGAGCTGAAACGGGAGGGGGAAGGTGAAAGGGGGAAGGGGGACGAGAATTTAGGCTTAATAAGTTTCAACTTTTCTTTATTGTTGATGGGTTTGCGCTTGACCTCACCTGATGGTAAGTGATGATGAGGCCTAAGGTGGAGCTTGCTTAAAATGCCTATTTACTCTTCCTTTATTTATTCCTTTATTTATTTAATTCTGTAGTCCACGCGAACGGAGCCGCGGGCACAGCTAGTATCTTATATAAACATAGAATCGTTTCCTTTTACCGATTTCGCCTGAGTAGGAGTTTTATCACAGAATGCCGATGTAAATGTGAATTGTATACCGCTATTAGTTGCGAACATTCCCCGAGGAACCCTAAACTGCCCGCCAGCGCCGACGTAAATCACGCGGCGCGCGCCGTCCGCACTCGGTTCATCATCTGCTTTTTATGTATTTACTTGTATCTGCGCCGTTTCCTGTGCACATGAAATATGGCCGCTGTGCAGCTCCCCCCCCCCCCCCCCACAAAGTACAAAACATAAACCTTATTTGCGTCTCGTCTCGAGTTATAACTTTGCACCCGCATCTTAATCTTAATTTTACTATTTCTCACTAGCATATGGTTGCCTGGTAGAAATCGCTAAAAGCGACAAGGCCGCCACTTGTACATTTACTGTATATTTCTCGTACATATTTTCTGTAAATTGTGTGCAATAAAGTATATTTTATTTTACATTTTATGAGTTGCAAATAAAGTTTGTTTTACGTTGGTGGTACCAACTCGCGACATGTGGCGAGAAGGGATGTAGTCATGTAAAAAAAACCTCATCATCATATCAGCCCTTACTGGACGTAGGCCTTCCCCAATGAACACCACCAAACACAGCCCTCTGCCCTCCGTATCCAGCCGCTTCCGCCCACCTTCCTCAGGTCGTCGGTCTATATTTATTTTGTTATCTAATAGTTTATTGTACAAACAAACATACAAAGAACAACACAAAGGAAAGAAAATTATACAAAAAGTTAAGCTTATTTCTAAAGAAATTTCTTCCAACTAACCTATCTATCTACCGGGGCGTCCCACCCTTAATGGAAATGTTCTAAAAGAGCCTTATTAACTCATCATCATGTCAGCCTTTAGACGACCACTGCTGGACATAGGCCTTCCCCAATGAACGCCACCACACTCGGTCCTCTGCCCTCCGCATCCAGCCGCTTCCGGCAACCTTTTTCAGATCGTCGGTCCCACCCTGCGCGTGTCGACCCACTACAGAACTTGTCTGCCCCAACGGTCGTCGGTTCTGCGACAGAGATGGCCCGCGCACTGCCACCATCTCCTCATCACGAATCATATCCTTCAAACAAACCCCGAGCATAGCCTGATCCAAGTTCCTCCCCATAGCTCGCTGAGCGACTTGAAACTTGTGGATCAGGCCCATCGTCAGCGTCCACATTTCCGCGCCTTGTTAGCTCGTACAAGACTAAAACGCACAATAGAATAGAAACATGGAATCAAATAAGCGCTGAGTTAATTTCGATAAAATTTCTATTGGACCACCTCTGAAGTATGACCTACCATACAAAATATGAACCATCAAAATCCATTCAGAATTGGCGGAGGAATCGCGTAACAAACATACAAAAAAACATACCGTCGAATTGAGAACTTCCTCCTATTTTGAAGTCGGTTGAAAAGATAATAAAAGGCACGAGACAGTACCGAGACAAATTACAGAGCACGAGTTGTTCGAATTTCTTCTGGTGCTTTATTGTGAAACGGAACGCAATATTTCACAGGATATAATTTATTCATGCGGTAAAACGTGAACACAGGGTACAATATTCGACCATGTTTGGTCAGCTTTAAAGGTGGCCATATAACCAAAAGTAGTCGTTTTAAGAAGTAGTCATTTTAATTTGTGGTGTTAATCTGCCGAAAGTATAAAACGAACCTGACCCGAACCCGAAGAGTAGGTACACGTCATTATTTTGATGAAAAATCGAACGAATTGAAATCCATTTCATTTGACGATAGTATCAAAAATGCAACGCCTTTTGTAACTGAAATACTCGTAGATTAAACATGGACTGTACTAACAAGGAAAGTAGGTACCCAGGAAAGTATTTAAATTATTTATATACTAACTGTTGCCCGCGACTTCGTCCCCGTGGACAACTTAACATCACACATTATTATGTATTTCCCGTAGGAATTAGATGTTTTTTCGGGGTAAAAACTATCCTATGTCCTATTCCAGGACCTAACCTATATGTGTGCCAAGTTTCATCCCGATCCGTCCAGTGGTTGAAGCGTGATTGAGTAACAAACATCGAAACATGTCCAAATTTTCGCATTTATAATATTATTGGATGGGCTCTAAGTGGTTGTAGAAAAAGATGAGAGAAAATGTCGAATGATATAACTCATCTCTCAATATATTAGTAAACTATGAAAAGTTATTTATCCCACTAGATATGACTTCGGGCATATTTATCAAAATACGTTTTTCTACCTGTTACATAATATTAAAATGAGACGCAAGACTATCAGAGGAGATTAGTGGTTTTGCCACTTTTTAATAGTTTGAAGGTTGATTATTCCCACGAGGAATATCTACAGAATAAAAAAAATCGTGCTAGGTACTTATTTTTTATTGCTCTACAACATATTCTAACACGAATAAAATCGGAGAAGTCCTCGAGGAGCAGGAGCGGTATGCAGCGAGGCCGCCCGGATATAAAGCGGTCGGACCATCCGTCCGCTTCTGTCAGACATACAGACGCCCGGGTTTCAACAGGACAGACTTCAACAGGATGTTATTACCATAGAGACAACACTCTGGTAGGCAGTGAGGTCCAGAATCCTGATGAACTGTGCCATGAGATACTGAAACGCATCCACAGAGCCCGTTATACTAGCTGACGGTAGCGGATATGTCTCGTCGAATTGTAGCATGTCACTATTTTATAAAACGCAATGTAACCGCATGTACCTAACACAAAGTACGAACGAGGTAAAGTCGTCAAAAAGCTACGCGTGAGATCCGGTTTGGAGAATAAGAAAACCATTGTACACGAAGGTTTTGAAGAAGTTCTCGAGGTGGAAACGCTTCGATTAGGTAAATAAATCCGTTTCAAATCAGGTCTGCAGTCGGTCCATTTGCTGCTTTAACAATTCATATCATCATCAGGTTATTTTTGTCTCCACTGCAGGAGCACAACCCTCTCTCATCTGCTGGAGACAGACGGAGGATTCGGCCTACACTCCCCGCGCTGGCCAGACGGGTTGGGGAGGCCTGATTGATGTTTTATAATGTATTCCCTCAGTCGCCTTGTACGACATCCACGGGAAGAGTTGGAGTGGTCCTATTCTACTCTACCGGAAACCACACGGCATGCTTTAACAATTATTGTAACAAAAATATAGGTTCACAATTTCCTTTTCACTAGTTCAAGATATTGTGCGCTGTGTAACTATAGTTAAGACTGATTTAAAATGCAGCTTGTTGCAGTGGAGCGGAGCCGGAGAAGTCCGCAAGTTTTAATCACTAGTAAGTTGCAGCGCGCGACATTGTTGCTGAGACGACGAACAAGTTTAGCGGTTATTTTGTCAAGTGGCCGTCCGCCCGGCGGCGGCGCGGCGGCGGGCGGCCCGGCGCGGCGGCGCGGCGCGGCCAGCGGACCGGAGGCTGTATCCAAGAATACGGGCTGTATCCAAGAGTGTGTGCTCAGGCAAGCACTTAGCATTTTTAACTTCACTCAATTGGGCAATAGCCGGTGTGCGTCACTCCAGCTCAAACGTAATCTGGCCCCGGCAGGATTTAGTACTCACAACGAACTATTTTGTACTCGATTTTCTGATTTTGTACTTAAACAGATCAAAAAGTTGAAAATGACGTCATTCCAGCGCGGACTTCAATACCCCCTTGTAACTTTTGATCTGTTTAAATACAAAATCTGAAAATTGAGTACAAAAAAGTACGTTATGAGTAGGTACTAAATCCTGCCAGGGTCAGATTACTACTTTTTGCCGGAGACAGACGGAGGATTTGGCCTACACTCCCCGCGCTGGCCAGACGGGTTGGGGAGGCCTAATTGATGTTTTATAATATATTCCCTTAGTCGCCTTGTACACGACATCCACGGGAAGGGTTGGAGTGGTCCTATTCTACTCTACCGGAAACCACACGGCACTACCACAATTGTTTAATACTCGCCATTTTTCTTGTTATTTCACGAACTGGAAAGTCGCCGCCGCTGGGACTGGTTGGCAGCGATTTAAACTTTCAAGTGGGTACGATAATTTTCTTCCTGTAACGGTCAGATCATTTTATCTGCGGCATACAGTGTTGGCATGTTTTAAACAAAGTGTTTAAAATATCTATTTTAAACATGTTTTTTTATTATTTAAAACATGTTTTATATTTTAAAAAACTATTGTAGCATCGTAACATGAACACTATAAAACATATATAAGACGAATAAGAAAGTTAAATATTTACAAGATCGTATTCGGATCGTTGAGCTATCTTATAAATAAAATCGTAAACTTGGCGTGTCTGTACATTGAAGATATTTGCAAAAAATAAAATTGGGGGGTCTTAGGATAAGCAACAGAACACATTTCGATCATTTTTGAAATTTTTGTCTGTTTGTCTGTTTGTCTGTTTATCTGTTTGTCTGTTTGTCTGTTTGTCTGTGAGTTTGTGCACGCATCACTTAAAAACTACTGATCGGACTTTGATGGACTTTTCACAGAAACATGGGGCTTGATTTGGTGTAACATATAGGCTTTATTTCATTGCAATCGGTGCAGTCAATCAAAAGTTATGCCAATTTATAGTTTCCGAAAACTCGCATACGCTGCAAGGAGTGTATGTAGGGTGTAAATGCTCGACTGAATTCGTGAGCGGTAGCGGGAGCGGGTATGGACCAGTGTAATGTGAGATTTTGAAAACTATATATGTATAACTTTTGATTGAGTTAGTCAATTACGATGAAAAATCTGGAGCTTGATCTGGAGCTGGATCTGGATCTAGATCTGGAGCTGGATCTGGAGCCGGACCTTTAGCTAGACCTGGATCTGGATCTGGAGCTGAAACTGGACCTGGACCTGGACCTGGACCTGGATCCGGATCCGGACCCGGACCCGGGACCGGGACCTGGACCTGGACCTGGACCTGGACCTGGGCCTGGACCTGGACCTGGACCTGGACCTGGACCTGGACCTGGACCTGGACCTGGACCTGGACCTGGACCTGGACCTGGAAATGGACCTGGACCTGGACCTGGACCTGGAAATGGACCTGGACCTGGACCAGGACCTGGACCTGGACCTGGACCTGGACCTGGACCTGGACCTGGACCTGGACCCGGACCCGGACCCGGACCCGGACCCGGACCCGGACCCGGACCCGGACCCGGACCCGGACCCGGATCCGGACCCGGACCCGGACCCGGACCCGGACCCGGACCCGGACCCGGACCCGGACCCGGACCCGGACCCGGACCCGGACCCGGACCCGGACCCGGACCCGGACCCGGACCTGGACCTGGACCTGGACCTGGACCTGGAATGGGAGCGGGAATGGGAGCGGGATTGAGAGTGAGATTGAGAGTCTGAGTGGAAGTGGGATAGGGAGCGGATCCTGTAGTCCACGCGTGCGGAGCCGCGGGCACAGCTAGTTGTGAAATAAGTGTTATATAAATTTCTGAGATAAAAAGATATAGAGTGTAATCATACAGAGGGGAAGTCAGAAACTATAAGAGATACAATAATTTGTTGTAAGGAACAGTGACGTCGATTATAGCGTCAACAAAAAATATCTCGTTGGTTGGGTGACGTTATAAAATACAATAAATAAATATGTCAGACATTCACACCAATTATCCAGTCCCAAACTAGGCAGAGCCTGTGGTATGGTTACTAGATAACGGATAGACATACTTAAATAAATATATAAACATCCAAGACATTCATCACACGAACATTTGCCCCTAGCGGGATTCGAACCCGCAACCTCCGGCGTGGCAGTCCGAGAGCTACCCGTTCCGCCACGGAGGTCGTTGGAACATAAAGCAACGTTACGAGAACTTTTGTTATCCATCCGAGTGCACAACAGTCCTAGACGCTTCCCGCTCGCAGCGAGTCTGCGCGGCCCGCATCCCCAACTTCGCCCACTCAGACGTTTCTAAAGAATTCAGGACACGCTGTTCCCGTCCCGTACTCTCGCCAAGTAATTTAGCTAATGAGGCGGTACCTCCGTTACAACTGCGAGTAACGATAGCAGTATGTTTCCAAAAAATAGAAAGAAAGAAACATTTATATACTACCACAATTGGCACACACAAAGAAAAAACCAACAAAGCAAGAAAAAGGAAAAAAAATTAAATAAAAATTATAAGAACTAGAGAAAACAATAAAAAAAATTTAACATAGTTAAAATAGTATGCGTGTGCCGTGGCAGCAAAAGGGAAAATAATTGTCGTTCATTGCGAAAGGCCTATGTCCAGTAGTGGACGTCGATAGATTAATAAAAAAAAATTAAATAAATATTACAATACACTTGTCCAATCCCAAACTAGTATTTTCTCCCGTGCTATGGAAATTAAACAAGGCTAGGACAAGTAACAAAATATAACATCCAATCCGGGACAATGTTGTACAATATTATGTCGCCAGTGGGAATCGAACCCACCTCTGGCGCTCGAATCTAATGACCAAGCCACTACGCCGGCGAGGATGTCAAATGTCAAAGTCAAAATCATTTATTGCATATTATCTTCCTTTTTAGGGGGCCAGGAAGACCTGGCGACACTCCGACCCTTCAGGATCTTTTGTGCCAAACCCCTGACCACCAACGGTGCCCCAAGCCGATTTGGTGGACTCCACACACGCCTCAGAATTTCTTCTTCGGCATATGCAGGTTTCCTTACGATGTTTTCCTTCACCGAAAAGCCTGTGGTATTATAAATAAACCGTACTTAAGTTTCGTAAAACTCATTGGTACGGGCGGGGTTTGTACCAGGACCTCATGAACGTGAGGCGAGTGCACAACCAACCGGGTACCACGGCTCTTATTGCATATGAGTACACTTGGTACATTTATACTCGTCATTTTTTATATCGACTACCGCTTCCTAGGTGTTAGCGCTGTGAAGAAGCGTATGTTGAAGAGTGTATGTGACCAGATATATGTTAAAAAAACTATTTAATTAAAATATATATTTTATTGTATGTAACATTCCACACTCTGCACTGACTTAAACTTACATTTCACTTAACATTACATTATATACATATATATAATAAAATATATATATATATATAGATCTACATACACACGGTACGCATCGCGTCCATTCCACAAGAAAACATTAACAATTTGTTGAGTTTACCTAGTATTAACAATTGTTTTATATTTATTCCTATAGGACTATTAGGTGAGAACTAGAGGTACGTTATTCTTCTTCCGTCTGCGACCGCCTCTTCTTTTTCTTCTTTTTCTCGCTCTTAGTCTCGGCGCCGGGCGCGTCGACCTCGTCCCCGCCCGCCTCCAGCCCCGCCTCCAGCGACTTCTTCTTTTTCTTCTTCTTCTTCTTCTCCGAGCCGGGCGAGGGCCCGTTATCCGCCGACTCCTCCTGCACCACCGTCTCTTTCGTGATCGTCACCTCTTTTATGACTTCTATTTTAATTTTCTTCTTTTTCGGGGAGGCCTGTGGGAAACGACGATAAGAATAAGAATTTACACTTTATTATACAAAATATTGGGACAAACGCGACCGACGAAGCACGGCTTCCTGCCAGAACAGTGATCACATGATTTTTACCGACCAATGTAACTTAGGACCGACTATACAGTTTAGGAACAATTTCGATAGTTAAGTTTCCTGTCGGGAGCCACGACGCAAACGTGGACGCTAACAGTGGGCCCCAAATTGAAGACATTGACATGTAAGTACATTAGGTTACAGTAAACTCAGATTTTAATCTAAAGTTACACATAAATGGGTTCTACAAGTGTTTTATGAGGCTGAGCGCGCCATGAAAACTATTAAATTATGTCAGTATTCACTATTTAAATCATAATTATATAAAGTTATTATAAGTAAGTAATATGCACATTTATTGCATCTATGAAATATATAAATAAATAAACAATTTACATAAAGTAAATGATCAGATAGGAGGTCCGACGTACAAAAATCCTATCCGCGTACAATGAGTATCGCACATGGCGTGTCCCCAGGTAGGTACTCGTAAGTACTACCCCGCGTCGGCCGGCGCCGGCGGGGGCGGCGGGGGCGGCGGGGGCGGCGCCGGCGCGCGGGGCGGAGGGCTGTGTTCGGGGTTTGTTTGGGGGATATGGTTTGTAATGAGGAGATTGCATGAAGAACGAAGGTCATGTTTGTGTGCCTGTCTCTATGTGTACATTATATTACTAACAACAAATGTATCCGTGTCCCGCCCCGCCCGCTGCCCACTCACCTGGTCTCCGTCGGGGGCCCCCCCCTCCCCGCTGCCGGCCTGCTCCTCCCCCCCGGCCCCGGGCGAGTGCGGCCGCTTGGCAGGCCGGCCTAGCGTGCTGTCGCCCGCCACCGGGTACTGGAACACCTCGCTGTGCACAAACGGTGAAACATGAGCACTCCCAACACGAACTAGCATAATGTCGCTCAAAATGAAAAACAAAAAAACCTAATACACAAATATTATATTAGCAAAAATCAATAAGGAAATGCCCATACTGGTAAGAGAAGTGTGACTCACGTTTTACTGTGATATTTCTCGAACTTGGCCTTGGCCTTGCCGGTGCCGCTGATCCTCCTCAGGTTCCCCTCCTCCAGCAGCCGCAGCCGGCCCTCCAGCTTCACCTTGTGCGCGGCGCCCAGCTCGAACGTCACGTCCTCGCCGAACGCGTCCAGCCTCGTGGCCAGAGCCGCCTTCGCCGCCAGCATCCTCGACATCTTCCCCTTATTCTTGGTGCTGCACTGGCCCACCAGCTGGGCGTGGTAGATGAGACCATACTTTGGAGTGTCCTTCTTGGTCTTGAGCGCCCGGAACAGAGCTTTCTCGGCACCGAAAATCTGCACAGTCGACGCCGGCTGCTTCGCCAAATTCATAAGGGATCCGGCGTGGGCTATCAGGCGCGCCCCGATGTGTTCTCCGATCAGCACCGTCAGATTCGGAGCCATAGCCATCATCCGGGCCTTCAGGTAGTCGGTCAGATGCGTCCTGTAGTCGGTTATCGATATTATTTCATCGCACAAATGCTGGATGTTCATGATATCGTCATCCGATATTTCGGTTCCCATCGATATTTCCGCAGCCTCCTTGACCTGCTCCTCCAAGTCTTCGGGCAAAATGTCCGACAGATCGGTCTGGGAGGCGTTGTCGCGCGTGCCGATCAGCTTCACGACCTTGACGAACAGCGTATTGTCCGTTATGACTTTCCCCAGTTCGGGGAAGTGCCAGCCGTACCACTCGCGGCACCGCATAATGTAGTTGTTCAATTCTTTGTCCAGGTCGTCCAGGAGGCACTGAGCCTGCACAATCATCGTGTCTATTTTGTCCGGGGAGAACTTCAGCTTGTACCTGGAGAGCGAGTGCGCGAGGCCGAGGGCCATGGCCGTCATCTCCTTGCTGGGCAGGCCGGCCAGCAGGCTGTCCATCTGCGAGCGCATGCAGCGCAGCAGCTCCTGCACGTTGCTGTTGGACACGCACTGCAGGTCCAACTTCTCCTTGATGGCGCTGCCGAGCTTCGCGTCTCCCACGAGCAGCTGGTCCTGTATTTCTTTACAGACATATTTTTTTAAGGCTTTCTTCAGTGGCTTGGAGACTTTGCCCTCGATGGCTGCTGTGGTAGCGGCCAACGCCTCTGTTGTGTCACCGAACTTGATAAAATTCTTGAGTTTCACACTAAAAATACAATAATTGAGTAAATAATATGCAGTACCTATAGTGACCATAAAAATAAAAATATAATATGTATCCGGTTGGAACGAGTTGCCAGAATCTGTTGTACCTGCTACATCAATAAACATGTTTAAGAACAGACTAGATAATTTCTTAAAGGAAAATAATCAAGTCGACTAATGATATGGAAGCACCAGCTATAAGCTGCCTTTCCATTTAAAATAAAACAAATAAAGAAAAAACATCTCACACACAGCCACCTGATCCCAAACTAGGCAGAGCCTGTAATATGGGTATCAAACAGAAATACATAATATATATGAATAACATCCAGGCACAAGGCAAACACAAGTGCTCATCACACTAATGTTTGCCCTGGGTGGGATTCGAACCCTCGACCCCGAGCTTCGCCAGGAGGTGTACTACCGACTAGGCTCCGGGGCCGACAACATTGTTGGCCTAGTAGCTTGGCCGTTAAGACTCTAGTGCCAGAGTTCGAGGGCTAGAGTCTCACCAGGGATACACAACTTTGTACAAGTTGGTCCAGGTCTGGATGTTATATTTGTAAATCTGTCTTTGTCTAAATCCGATTATACAAGAGAAAGTTCTAGTAAGGAAAAAGGCAAGTGTGTATGTATATTAGAAAAATTTAGTAAGTATTATTTTATTATAACAAATGAAAATGAAATTACTGTAAGTTTTCCATGCCTATTTTGTACAGTCACAATGCAACTTTGTCTACTTATTTGCCCTTAACATGGTCACACATGTTTGATTTAATTATTCAGTTAATTTAGTGATTATTCAGTGAAGAGCATGACTAAAATTCCCAAGCATGTTCTGTTCGGAACACTTATTATCATTGTTAACACCTTTTTTCTATGGTTACCAAAGACACATAACAGTTTTTTTTTTTTTAAATATGGCCTTTAATGCCTATTTTATTATTGTTGTTGTTGTTGTTATTTTTGGTTCAAAAAAGCGTTTACATACATATTAATGTTTTTTTTTACTGTGTTTACTAATATGCTTGCAGCTCCATTGCAATGTTTTTGTGCCCGAGCCAACCATAAACACTTATGATAAATTAAATAACAATGAATTGCTAGTCAGGAATGAATTATTGTAAAATAATAACACTTACACAGCAGAAGCGCCCTCCGGAGTGTTGAACTCTTGGTACAAGTCATCGATCTGCGACAACTTAGACTCGTCCAGCAACTAAACAAAGTTTCGTCTATTTAAAATTACTTACGTCAATTACAATAGATAATCATTTTGACTTTCTTTTATTGTGAAATCAACATTTTAAACTGGACATATAACATAGGTATTCAAAAAAGGTACAGAACACAGATTGGCTCCAGTTTGCAGTCCAAATTTCATCAGTACATAATGATATAATGACAATAGATAGTAACTGTAAGATTTTACTTCAATTCATTGCGAACTATAAATATTATTTGCAATAATACGATCCGCTGTTTAGGTTAGAATCAACACGTGTTGTATTTACCTTAAAAATTGCGTATCCCGCCGGAGTTTCGAACAAAACCAACATGGTTAATATTAATTAACACCTCACTTAAACTAATTTTCACAATTTTCACTACGCATTAGCTTTATTTAAATACTTTTTTTATAAACAAGAAAACACTGCGACCGTATAGCATTACCGGACGCAGCGCGCGGGGATTTAGTGTGACCATAGTATTCTTTGTAAAACTACTAATATGAAGTAAAACCTACTAAATCTTTACAAAACACAAATTTTATTTTATGGAACATCAACAAGTTCAGGAAAATTATAAGAAAATTTTACAAAAAGACACATCTACTAGTTCTACTAAGCCCTTTCAGCCTTCTTCCTTTTACTAGTTAATATATTTCTTATTATGTCTGATGGGTTTACGCTTAACCTGAACACCTGAAGTGTTGATGAAGCCTAATGTGGAGCGGGCTTACCGAGAAGATGCCTATTCACTCTTCCTTAGATAGGTCCGGAAATGCCAAAGGTGGCAGTATGGCAAGCGTTGCGGATCCGCAAAAACTCTTAGATAAGAAGTCAGTCGATCCTTTACTATTTTGAGTGCCGTCATCAAAAGCGCTAACTGGTAATCTACACCGGTTAAAAATCTTAAATTTACTTAAAGTGTATAAATTATGAAATATGGTCACACTGCGGCGATATGTCAATGTTACTTTTACTTCGCTCATAAAGACAAAGGTATCTAAGATCTTACAGCTTAGTATAAAGTCATATATTTTATATATCTAATTATAATGTTAATAAAAGGTTAATATTTTAAAAATACATGTAGATGAATATTTATTTATTACATGAGCAATAATGTTACCGTTTGTGATTTCGTCGTTAGATTTTTTTACGGTTTTAGCGACAAATAAAAGCGTTTTAGGGTTAAGAAATCCAAGTAATAAAGTACTTGTAGTGACCAGTCATATCGGCATTTAATTTAGCTTACTGAACGACCTCCGTTACAAGACTACTGGAAATTCGCAAAAATAACTCATGGGTAGATAAAATTGAACCGATTGAAAAATACTTTTTAACGAATAGTTGATTTTATAATTATAATAATAATAAATATTTCAGACATTCACACCAATTATCCAGTCCCAAACTATTTTATTGGCTGTATAGATCCATTATCCGATTTTATTTTTTCTATATTAGACCAAATATAGTTTATTGTTTATTTTCCATTCGCGTTTATACTGAAATTTATTTTTTATCGTTACAACACATACATAATGTTTACGCCTTGGACCCAGAGTGGTAGGCAGAAACGATGTTTCGCCACTTTGCGCAATCCAATGTCGCAAAGCGACTTTCCTTCACCCACTTTTCGTGATACCCCTTGACGTGATGTGTTGCGAACAACATCACCACCTTCATGTTGACGAACCACGATTATCCAGGGATATCATTGTGCACTTCATCATAGCCCCGCATGATTCTGTAAGGTTAATACTGCCCGGAGGTCGCCCAGCTCCGGGGTATCGGCACGCTCACGACCAGGCTGGCCCCTGGACACGCGTTTATCGGCACGGCAGACCTTGGATTGGTGGACGGGACGGGGATCGGGGCGAGAGAGACAGGCGATGGGGGTATGGGTAAGGAGTATAAGGTAGGTATGGGATACCGCTATTACGGAAGGATAATGTGATTCTACTAGCGATAACTCGGAACACGGGTGTTTGATTCCATTGTCTCATAATAATTTTATTTATTTAAATTTATAACTAGCTGTTGCCCGCGACTTCGTCCGCGTGGACAACTTTACAAATGATTATGTATTTCCCGTAGGAATGGGCAGTTTTTGGGGATAAAACCTATCCTTTGTCCTATTCCAGGACCTAACCTTTACGTGTGCCACATTTCATCACGATCCGTCCAGTGGTTGAAGCGTGATTGAGTAACAAACATCCAAATATCCAAACTTTCGCATTTATAATATTAGTAGGAAGTAGGATAATAATAATGCGAATCTATAAATTCTAATTCTGTCTCAAAACTTCTTCCAACTGTTTACCTGTAAGATTCTTTTTTTTGGTAATATATAATGTAATTTTCCCGGGTGTTCCCAATACAGCCGAAAACATAACATTTATTCCCGATCTGTTTATTTTGTGTTAGGTACCTAAAGTGCTAATGTTGTCTTTTGATTTTAAAAATAAAAAATTTCTACGTCCAGTGCTGGACTTAGGCCTTCTGCAAGGAACGCCACCACACCTGGTCCTCTGCCCTCCGCATACAGGCCACCTTCCTCAAGCTGTCGGTCCCACCCTGCGCGTGCCGACCCGCGGTCTCCACTCCAGAACTCGTCTGCCCCAACGGCCGTCGGATCTGCGACACTGACACTTGCGCCACTCCAGCTTGCTAATCTTTTCGGCTATGTCGGTGACCTTCGTTCTTCGTGGGATCTCCTCATTACGAATCGGATCCCTCATAGAGACCCCGAGCATAGCCCACTCCATAGCTCATTATCTCAT
The DNA here is from genome assembly GCA_947086405.1 of Esperia sulphurella. Classification (NCBI taxonomy): domain Eukaryota; kingdom Metazoa; phylum Arthropoda; class Insecta; order Lepidoptera; family Oecophoridae; genus Esperia; species Esperia sulphurella. The sequence continues at coordinate 19,400,106 of OX352258.1, forward strand.
GTGAACTGAAGCAAATAGCTGACTAGGTATATTAGCCTATTACGTATGTATTTTCCATCCACTCGATTCATCTCAGCGTGTGCTGTGTACAATAAATATTTGCGCAAATGGATTTTATCTCTCCATTCGTTCTCGATGCTGACGCTATTTGAATTCGAAAATTCAATAATTCTGCATAAAGCCGTGCATCCACTCGCGCTCGGAGTGAGTGATTGAGCGAATGAACGACTGAATGGATTCCGTCGAGTGGAGCGGTGAGTGAGTGAACGAGCGGGCGTCTGCATCAATCGGACCAGGACTCGGTCGGAGAGAAACGTGATTATTTTGTGTATTGAAATTTGGAATGTCTCTCCTGTCGTGTTCGAACGGTACATTTGAATGATTTCAGACACACTCAGGTAAACAACTTTACGGAATGTGGAGTTTTATGGTTCAATAAGTAATAAAATTGCGTATTTTTGAGGCCATTCAAAATGTATATACCCGTAACTTATTTATTCATTTGTCTGTCGGAACTAGGGTTGCCTTCACCAAAACTGCTAACGCCGGACTAGAACTTAAAAAACCCCGGACATTTTAGTGAATAAGAGTTTTTTACCCGGACACCCTGAAAATAAAGAACCCACGAGCTCGGGTGCTCCAGTCCAGTGATCAAGCCAGAAGTACAAGATTTTTGAATGCAATGTTACTTACCTTTAAAATATATGAATTTATTTAACAGTTTATTGAATACACAAAAGAAAAAAAAACAGTAAAGTAAGGAAAAAAATAACGTGTAGAAATGACAATGAATGTCCCTTTTAGGGTTGCCATCTCCAAAATCTGCCAACCGGGACAATAAGCATGAAAACCCCGCATTTTTTCGAGCTTACAACACGTACAAGTCACCTTTTTTTTTAATTTACTCGTAAAATAAAAAAATAGTTTCAATTTTTATAAATCAACTTTTTATTGAAAACTTTAAAACCCAGGCTACAAATGAAACCCTGCCCGGACGCTCCCCGGACGCCGCGTAAACTAGGACAAATCCGGGAAAACCCGGACGGGTGGCAACCCTCGTCGGAACCGACAATATTTACGAAATACACTTTTCAGACTTTTTGTCAGTCGTTACTTGAGTATGATTACATGGCAGTTCGCATGTTAGCCAAGTCTGTAGCCTCGATACGTGTTCGATGCAACGATCTCTATGTACTACTAGATGGAGCGTTCCAAACAATCGCTCTGTTCCACGCAAGTAGCCACAACTCTTTCACATTCACAATGAAACTTGTGCAGTTACTACGCAGAACATTTAATTATTTACTAAATACTGAGATTATTTAACCGTAGCTTCAATATTTCGTAATAATTAAATGTTCTGCGTAGTAACTGCACAGGTTTCAAAGTGAATGTGAAAGAGTTGTGGCTACTTGCGTGGAACAGAGCGATTGTTTGGAACGCTCCATCTAGTAGTACATAGAGATCGTTAGTTCAATGTTATTTTGGAAACATCCAATAGTATCTCATGTCACATTCGGACCTTGTATATAGGTAGGTACTTACAGATCGGGCAACCCACTAGGGGTGAGCGCGGAGCGGGACGCGGGGAGTTAATTCTAAGCTATCCAAACGTTACCATCTTAGTGTACGTATGCACGCATTGGTGTTTAGTTACGTAACGATAGACGTGCCGTCGTGATCTGTACCATCTATGACCTCCGTAGCGGAACGGGTAGTTCTCGGACTGCCACGCCGGAGGTTGCGGGTTCGACTCCCGCTAGGGGCAAATGTTCGTATGATGAAGAATGTTTGTACCCAAGTCTTGGATGTTTATATATTTATTTAAGTATGTCTATCCGTTATCTAGTAACCATAGCACAGGCTCTGCCTAGTTTGGTACTGGATAATTGGTGTGAATGTCTGACATATTTATTAATTTACTAGCTGTGCCCGCGGCTCCGCTCGCGTGGACTACAGGATCCGCTCCAATTCCTACTTCCGCTCCATATCCCAGGTTCAGGTCCAGGTCCAGGACCAGGACCAGGACCAGGACCAGGACCAGGTCCAGGTCCAGATCCAGGTCCAGGTCCAGGTCCAGGTCCAGGTCCAGGTCCAGGTCCAGGTCCAGGTCCAGGTCCAGGTCCAGGTCCAGGTCCAGGTCCAGGTCCAGGTCCAGGTCCAGGTCCAGGTCCAGGTCCAGGTCCAGGTCCAGGTCCAGGTCCAGGTCCAGGTCCAGGTCCAGGTCCAGGTCCAGGTCCAGGTCCAGGTCCAGGTCCAGGTCCAGGTCCAGGTCCAGGTCCAGGTCCAGGTCCAGGTCCAGGTCCAGGTCCAGGTCCAGGTCCAGGTCCAGGTCCAGGTCCAGGTCCAGGACCAGGTCCAGGTCCAGGTCCAGGTCCAGGTCCAGGTCCAGGTCCAGGTCCAGGTCCAGGTCCTGGTCCGAGTCCGGGACCGGACCGGGACCGGGACCGGGACCGGGACCGGGTCCGGGTCCGGGTCCGGGTCCGGGTCCGGGTCCGGGTCCGGGTCCGGGTCCGGGTCCGGGTGCGGGTCCGGGTCCGGGTCCGGGTCCGGGTCCGGGTTCGGGTCCGGGTCCGGGTCCGGGTCCGGGTCCGGGTACAGGTCAAGGTCCAGGGCCAGGGCCAGGGCGAGGTCCAGGTCCAGGTCCGGTCCAGTCCAGTCCAGTCCAGGTCCAGGTCCAGGTCCAGGGCCAATTCCAGGCCCAGACCCAGGTCCAAATCCAGATCCTCAACTCTCCCCTCAGCCCTCCCCTCAATCCTCCCCTCTACACTCCTCTCAACCCTCCCCTCAACTCTCCCCTCAGCTCTCCCCTCAACTCTCCCCTCAAACCTCTTTCCCTCGTCTCTCCAAATGTAGTCCTCGTAACTAATCCATCGCAATCCAAATTCCGACCAACATTACTTTGTTGCATACGTATACCACAAATTCATCGTAATCGGGTAACTCAGTCGAAAGTTATGCTAATTTTCAAACACTCAAATTACACTGGTACCATACCCGCTCCCGCTACCGCTCACGAATTCAGTCGAACATTTACACCCTGCATTCTTCGCAGTGTATCGTCCAGGTGACCTTGGCTCGCGTGAACTATAGAATCGCTCCCATTCCCACTCCCGCTCCCGCTTCAGCTTCCGCTCCCGCTTCCGCTCCTGCTCCGGTCCCGCTCCCCTCCCGCTTCCGCTCCCGCTCCCGCTCCCACACCCACTACCCTTTTCCCACGCCCACGCCCACGCCCACGCCCACGCCCACGCCCGAGCCCACGCCCACGCATACTTGCACTACAATTCCCACCCGCAGCTCCAAATGTAATCCAAACTCATCGCAATCTGAATAGAACGGAAATACTATTATGTGCAATATATTGCATACTAACCTTACCTACTAATGTATTTGAAAACTAAAAATGTCTATAACTTTTGATTGAGTTAGCCGATTGCGATGAAATAAAGCCTATATGTTACACCAAATTAAGCCCCATGTTTCTGTGAAAAGTCCATCCAAGTCCGATCAGTCGTTTTTAAGTGATGCGTGCACAAACTCACAGACAAACAGACAAACAGACAAACAGACAAACAGACAAAAATTTCAAAAATGATCGAAATATGTTCTGTTGCTTATCCTTAGACCCCCCAATTTTTTTTTTTGCAAATATCTTCAATGTACAGACACGCGAAGTTTACGATTTTATTTATAAGATTATTATATGACATGACATGATGATGATATGGCCGAGAATCGAACCGCGGACAGTGTAAGGGTAGTAAACCCCTACAATTAATTATCCGTAGTTCGCGACGGTACACCGAAAACTACGGATGGTGGTGGATGGTGGTTTTGAGAAGTAAATGTTAAAAATGTTCTTAAATGTTAAATAATAGTTTAATTGTTAATGTTATTTTGTTGGTGAGTTAATTAGAACTAAGTTTAAAATGTGTAACTATGTGCGAGGCGGGCCGGGCGACGTCGGCAGCTTTACCATACCATAATTCGGGTCACACGCGTAGCGCGCCTCGACCAAAGTTCACGATGTACAATTCTGATTGTACAGACAGTCTCGTAACAATGGACCGCGTCTTCTCCATTACGTCACCGACGGTTCACGTTGAATATTGAAACACGTCGGGTCTGAGGCCAATACGAGCTAAAGTGATCATATTAATTCCGAGTATCGACTACTAACATCAGCTATATACGCTTGAAAAATCTTAACTGCTAACAAGGGACCGCTGGTTTCGACATGTTCGCGTTTACATCGGGTTAGCGAGGCGAAGACGTGAGGTCGGGCTAATGCGGCCGGACAGCGGTCGGCCGGGGACCGATTAGCTACGCCCGCCCCTCCGCCCCCCGCTCCCCGCCGTATCGACGAGCCTGCTTGGACACCTGGCGCCGGCTGCAGCCTCCAGGTTGTATATAATGTAGCGCGACGTGGTGGGACCGCGAGTGGCGCGTGCAGTCCCGGGCTCCGCGATTACAAGAGAGGTTGTTCAAGTTCAAATGGAAATATTGACAGTTCAGTTCGACCGGCAAACGTTAGAGGCGCTAGTATTAGTCAAGTCACTTTGCTGTGTGGTTTCCGGTAGAGTAGAATAGGACCACTCCAACTCTTCCCGTGGATGGCAAGGCGACTAAGGGAAGTCATTAAAAAAATATCAATCAGACCTCCCCAACCCGTCTGGCCAGCGCGGGGAGTGTGGGCCAAATCCTCCGTCTTTCTCCGGCAGATGAGAGAGGGTTGTGCTCCTGCAGTGGAGACAAAAATAACCTGATGATGAGGCAGAATTGATCAATTGCCTTCTCTGTGAATTGAAGTCTTGACCCGAAAACTGACTTACATAAGTGAGTATGTGTCGGATGAGTGTGACCCACCCTGAGGGTCGCATTGCGCCCAACACGAGCCCAGCCTTGTTTGTGTGCGGGTACCTGCTGAATAACTCTATATAAGTTTACTTAATAAGCAAGTTTCTCTCTCGCGATGCCGCGTATCGGTTTGTGTAGGCAGGCCTGAGCAAACTAACTCGCGCCGCTCGACACAGTGAGTAAACACAGCCAGCAAATGCTACATTTATTTAACTCTACAACTTAATATCAGATGAAGCTGTGTCTGCAGAGAAACAATAGTCGCACGTCCGGAAGGCGATATTTTATGACGTTTCCCGTCGAATCCCGCGCGGATATCGTTTTCGAACACACAAAAACATACATACTGGCAGATCGCCAATCAGATATGTTATTATTTTATTTATTAGTGGGGAACACAAAACGTATCAAAACAACTTAATTAGGTACACACCTAGGTGTAGGTAAATATTTGACTTTGTATTCGTAGACGTAAGAAAAACAATTTATTCGATTGAGAGGTAAAAAATAGATACGTAGATATGCTTAAGCGGTGGCGGGCGCATAGCAGCACGCGGGCGCTCCGGCCAGGGCGACCCGCAGGGGAGAGACGTTATTCTGTTAGCTTAAGGGATTTGGTCGCGGAATTCTTCGCGCCCGGTTTTTTCCGCAAGTGCGTGCAGCTTCATACAACTTCCATATGTCACAGAATTCAGCGGAAAAAATCGCGCTAAGCGCGCTGTACACTCGCTGCGCGAAAGCCCAGGAATGCCGTGTAACGAGAGTGTAGATGGTTTCGCGCCATCGCGTTCGCGCTTCGCGGCGTTAGCCGATCGATGTCGGTATTTTGTCCCGCGACAAAGGGTTCGCGCTATGTTCGCGCCGCGCGAACGCGACCGCATCTATATTTCATTCCAGATTAATAGTCCTATGAAAACAAACGCATTTGCGTCTCGAAAACAAAATACACAATAGATGGTGTTCCTAAGTGGACTGCAAAGTTTACATGGTAATACAAACCTGTTTTTGCTGCTGGTGACCCTTTCATGTATATGTTACCGAGACGTAAATAGCGTTGGTTTTCATAGGACTATTAATCTGGAATGAAATATACACTAGTGCTATTTTCGCGGTAGCGTGCGGGTCGTAGCGAAAAAACGGAGGGCAGACGGATTGGTGGACGCAGAACGATTGTAATGTGCAACAGAAGAACAATGCTCCCGTCCCTGGTGCAAACCCTTAGTCGCCTTGAAAACAACCCATGGGAAGGTTGGGGGTGGCCCTAATATAAGCCGGGAGCCGCTATATTGTAATTTCTTTTAAAATTCATGTGATCTATAGAATAAATGACAAATATTTTATATGTCAGAAAAAAATTATCTCTCTTTTTGAGGCACTGTGACAATAATAGTTATTTATAATACAAGAAATAAAAATTAACTTGTTTTACCAGGGTTAAGACTAAGTAAGGTCAGTAAATCGTTCACGGGGCAATGTATACGCTTCTACAACAAACTACCAGAGGAAATCTTAAATATGACGGACAGAAAGTTTAAGATTCACATTAAAAAACAACTTTGTAAGAAAGCCTATTATAAAATAAACGATTATTTGAATGACAAAGATGCCTGGTACTAATGTTAATTCAGCTTCGCAAAATCTTTATTAATTGTATGCAAACTTGATTTTTAAAAGATGTGTTGCGTGAAGTTTGTTGCGCCGTTTCTTCTTCACAGCGCTAACACCTAGGAAGCGGTAGTCGATAAAAAAAATTACGTGTATAAATGTACCAAGTGTACTCATATGCAACAAATGATTTTGACTTTGACTTTGACAGCGAGAAAACGTAACTTGTCACTCACTTCAGTGTACTCGTGTTGTCTGATCGCCGTGTAATGCGACGACATGTCGCATGTCGCGTAGGTATGTATACGTCTCGACCGACGCGACATGCGGCTAACTAATCCCGGCCCGACCCTCATCCTTCGCGCCGATCGCCGACAGTCTGCCGATGTCGCGCGACGCGACCGCGACCGGCGACAGATCACCCGCATCTCTCGCACCAGCTCTTGCTGTTTATTATATTTATTACACGTGATGTTTATAGGAGCTCAGTGGAAATATCTCACCACAATATGTCAGCCGCTCCCGCCGTCTCGGAGAAAAATACGTCGACGAATAAAAAAGCTTTTTTACGGCGCCCGGACGTCCGGGCCGAGATGATGGTGAAGCAATTTTCATTTTCCCCTAATAGGTTGGAGATGATATAATGTAATGGAGGTATTCCAGTAATGGGCACGGGATCACCCACGGCTCTGCTCGCATGTGCCGCGTCTCACGTCCCTTGACGACCTTCACCAAATTACAGTTGGACACCGTGCTGTACAAAAATTATTAGCTAATTTTATTACATTCTAATTACATAAATTGATGTTATTTTTATTAAATAAACAAGTCTTGACGATTAAGAAGCTGTTAAGTTGATCATTGTTAATTTAAGTTCACTTTGTTTAATGATCTACACTAATATTATAAAGAGGAAAGATTTGTATGTTTGTAACGAATAAACACAAAACGGCCAGCGCGGGGAGTGTAGGCCAAATCCTCCGTCTGTCTCCGGCAGATGAGAGAGGGTTGTGCTCCTGCAGTGGAGACAAAAATAACCTGATGATGATGATGAAACACAAAACTCTGGACTGATTTCGAAAAATATCTCATTACCATTAGAATGATTCCTACATTATCCCTGAGTAACATAGGCTACATTTGGGATTGGAAGTCTAAGTGGGAATGGAAATGGGATAGGGAGCGGGAGAGCGGAGCCGCGGGCACAGCTAGTTTATTATATAAAAAGTAAGTATCTATGTACCCATAATCTTAACCGCCTTATTGGTCATTGGACTCGAACGCCAGAGGTCGTGCGTTCAAATCCCACCGGGGCAGACAACTTTGTACAATTTGTACAAGTTGATCCCGGACTGCATGTTATATTTGTGAATTGTCCTATCCTTGTTTAATTTCCATAGCACAGGAGAAATCCTTGTTTGGGATTGGACAAGTGTATGTTCATGTAATATAAATCATTATTCATTATTATGGAAAACAGAGATCATTTATCAGATAAGAACATGGTTACAAATGGAGAAACACAATTCGTACCTGGTAACCGAAAAATATTTTCTTCCACTAGGGCAACAACACCTTTTAAGAGATTCTAAATTGGTACCTGGTTGCAAATTAAGAAAAGTTATTCCTCTACGTTATTATTACTGGCCGTGTGGTTCCCGGCTTAGAATAGGGCCACCCCAAACCTTCCCGTGGGTGTCGTCAAGGCGACTAAGGGATTGCACCAGGGACGGGCAGCAGCGTTCTCCTGTGTATATTAAGAAGGGCCACCCCAAACCTTCCCGTGGGTGTCGTCAAGGCGACTAAGGGATTGCACCAGGGACGGGCAGCAGCGTTCTCCTGTGTATATTAAGATCATTATTATATATTATTTATTGCACAAATTTTAAAAGTAAACTCACTTACGAGTACAAATTTTGTGTACAAAGGCGAGCTTATCTCTAAAAGAGATCTCTTCCAGCCAACCTTACAGGGTGTGAGACAAGGCACTAAGAGCGAGGGAGCAAAAAGTGCATAAAATACCGCATAATAACTAAATACCCGCAAGGTATTGCTCCTGCAGTGGAGACTAAAATAACCTGATGATGATGATGAACTAAATACCGAAACTACATTACTGCGATCACCAATCTGATTGCCAAGCGTGGTGATTATGGCAAATCCCCCAGTGGACAGCCCACCAAACGTGGCTGTCCTAGATCTATCCGTCACTTCTCTATAGTAGGACAAGTTTATCTTATCTTCTCAGGGGGCCAGGAAGACCTGGCGACACTCCGACCCTTCAGGATCTTTTGTGCCAAACCCCTGACCACCAACGGTGCCCCAAGCCGATTTGGTGGACTTCACATACGCCTCAGAATTTCTTCTTCGGCATATGCAGGTTTCCTTACGATGTTTTCCTTCACCGAAAAGCCTATGGTATTATAAATAAACCGTACTTAAGTTTCGTAAAACTCATTGGTACGGGCGGGGTTTGAACCCACGACCTCATGAACGTGAGGCGAGTGTACAACCAACCGACTACCACGGCTCTTAACGTTCTGTATATTATGTAATCAAAGGTACCTTCAGCCGATACGAAGTAATTTGCTAACTTGATAAGGGAAGATGAACAGTAGGAGATTTGCAGTAGGCATAAGTAGCGACTGCTGAGTGAGCTTTGAAGCGTACTTATTATATCAAAGTCGACGAACTGAAGTCGGAGGAGTTAGCAGTTTAGTTTGTGGGGATTTGAAAGTTCTTGATAGTTGCTCGATCTTTGTGCGACGCGACGGGCGGCGAGCGGCGTGCGTGAGCCGCGCGCTAGCGTAGCGACGGGCGGCGAGCGGCGTGCGTGAGCCGCGCGCTAGCGTAGCGACGGGCGGCGAGCGGCGTGCGTGAGCCGCGCGCTAGCGTAGCGACGGGCGGCGAGCGGCGTGCGTGAGCCGCGCGCTAGCGACGCGACGGGCGGCGAGCGGCGTGCGTGAGCCGCGCGCTAGCGACGCGACCGGCGGCGAGCGGCGTGCGTGAGCCGCGCGCTAGCGTAGCGACGGGCGGCGAGCGGCGTGCGTGAGCCGCGCGCTAGCGTAGCGACGGGCGGCGAGCGGCGTGCGTGAGCCGCGCGCTAGCGTAGCGACGGGCGGCGAGCGGCGTGCGTGAGCCGCGCGCTAGCGACGCGACGGGCGGCGAGCGGCGTGCGTGAGCCGCGCGCTAGCGTAGCGACGGGCGGCGAGCGGCGTGCGTGAGCCGCGCGCTAGCGTAGCGACGGGCGGCGAGCGGCGTGCGTGAGCCGCGCGCTAGCGTAGCGACGGGCGGCGAGCGGCGTGCGTGAGCCGCGCGCTAGCGACGCGACGGGCGGCGAGCGGCGTGCGTGAGCCGCGCGCTAGCGACGCGACCGGCGGCGAGCGGCGTGCGTGAGCCGCGCGCTAGCGTAGCGACGGGCGGCGAGCGGCGTGCGTGAGCCGCGCGCTAGCGACGCGACCGGCGGCGAGCGGCGTGCGTGAGCCGCGCGCTAGCGTAGCGACGGGCGGCGAGCGGCGTGCGTGAGCCGCGCGCTAGCGTAGCGACGGGCGGCGAGCGGCGTGCGTGAGCCGCGCGCTAGCGACGCGACGGGCGGCGAGCGGCGTGCGTGAGCCGCGCGCTAGCGACGCGACCGGCGGCGAGCGGCGTGCGTGAGCCGCGCGCTAGCGTAGCGACGGGCGGCGAGCGGCGTGCGTGAGCCGCGCGCTAGCGACGCGACCGGCGGCGAGCGGCGTGCGTGAGCCGCGCGCTAGCGTAGCGACGGGCGGCGAGCGGCGTGCGTGAGCCGCGCGCTAGCGACGCGACCGGCGGCGAGCGGCGTGCGTGAGCCGCGCGCTAGCGTAGCGACGGGCGGCGAGCGGCGTGCGTGAGCCGCGCGCTAGCGTAGCGACGGGCGGCGAGCGGCGTGCGTGAGCCGCGCGCTAGCGACGCGACGGGCGGCGAGCGGCGTGCGTGAGCCGCGCGCTAGCGACGCGACCGGCGGCGAGCGGCGTGCGTGAGCCGCGCGCTAGCGTAGCGACGGGCGGCGAGCGGCGTGCGTGAGCCGCGCGCTAGCGACGCGACGGGCGGCGAGCGGCGTGCGTGAGCCGCGCGCTAGCGACGCGACGGGCGGCGAGCGGCGTGCGTGAGCCGCGCGCTAGCTACGCGACGGGCGGCGAGCGGCGTGCGTGAGCCGCGCGCTAGCGTAGCGACGGGCGGCGAGCGGCGTGCGTGAGCCGCGCGCTAGCGACGCGACGGGCGGCGAGCGGCGTGCGTGAGCCGCGCGCTAGCGACGCGACGGGCGGCGAGCGGCGTGCGTGAGCCGCGCGCTAGCGTAGCGACGGGCGGCGAGCGGCGTGCGTGAGCCGCGCGCTAGCTACGCGACGGGCGGCGAGCGGCGTGCGTGAGCCGCGCGCTAGCGTAGCGACGGGCGGCGAGCGGCGTGCGTGAGCCGCGCGCTAGCGACGCGACGGGCGGCGAGCGGCGTGCGTGAGCCGCGCGCTAGCGTAGCGACGGGCGGCGAGCGGCGTGCGTGAGCCGCGCGCTAGCGTAGCGACGGGCGGCGAGCGGCGTGCGTGAGCCGCGCGCTAGCTACGCGACGGGCGGCGAGCGGCGTGCGTGAGCCGCGCGCTAGCGTAGCGACGGGCGGCGAGCGGCGTGCGTGAGCCGCGCGCTAGCGACGCGACGGGCGGCGAGCGGCGTGCGTGAGCCGCGCGCTAGCGACGCGACGGGCGGCGAGCGGCGTGCGTGAGCCGCGCGCTAGCGACGCGACGGGCGGCGAGCGGCGTGCGTGAGCCGCGCGCTAGCGACGCGACGGGCGGCGAGCGGCGTGCGTGAGCCGCGCGCTAGCGACGCGACGGGCGGCGAGCGGCGTGCGTGAGCCGCGCGCTAGCGACGCGACGGGCGGCGAGCGGCGTGCGTGAGCCGCGCGCTAACGACGCGACGGGCGGCGAGCGGCGTGCGTGAGCCGCGCGCTAGCGACGCGACGGGCGGCGAGCGGCGTGCGTGAGCCGCGCGCTAGCGACGCGACGGGCGGCGAGCGGCGTGCGTGAGCCGCGCGCTAGCGACGCGACGGGCGGCGAGCGGCGTGCGTGAGCCGCGCGCTAGCGACGCGACGGGCGGCGAGCGGCGTGCGTGAGCCGCGCGCTAGCGTAGCGACGCTCTACAGACAATCTAGGTTAAAAATGAGAGGGACGGTGTTGGACAATCTTGTTTATTATTATTATTATTCATAATTAAACTTTTATTTTACCACAATTTATTGTGTAGAATGCTCTTCCATAAATGTATCTGACGCACCAGGCAGTCGTCGTGTTCACATGTCGGCGCGTTACACGGCGATCAGACAACACGAGTACACAGAAATGAGTGACAAGTTATGTTTTCTCGCTGTATGTCATTTATTCTATAGATCACATGAATTTTAAAAGAAATTACAATATAGCGGCTCCCGGCTTAGATCAGAGCCACCCCCAACCTTCCCATGGGTTGTTTTCAAGGCGACTAAGGCATCAGGGGGACAATGTTCTTCTGTTGCGCATTAAAATCGTTACTGCGTTCATCAATCCGCCTGCCAAGCGTAGTGATTATGGCAAATTCCCCAATGAACAGCTCACCAAAAGCGACTTTATATTCGGGAGAGTTTTGTTCAGCCAGTGGACGTATTTCGGGTGATGAGGTAGTCTAATAAAGTCCTCCGGGGGCCGCTTCTAGACGAAACCGATGACGTCCAGCAGACACTGTACTTAAATATTTTTGTTGCTCACGTAAAATCTTTGTAGCGAAAGAACCGAGTGATGAACCATAAAATCATAACGATAAGGAAGGTTGTGTACCCTTTGAACACGAAGCCATCAAACGCAGCGAGCATTCGGGCCCCGAGCGCGCGCGCGGGGCGCGGGGGGCGTCACACGACGAGTCAAACAAAATATAATGTTAACTTTGATGGTTGCTTTTTGTTTTATGAACAATATACTTCAACATTTTAGTGGCCGTCTTACTCTGCTTTAAAACTGGATGCCTGTTGGTTGGTACTGTCTTATATCAGCCTCTCGACGTACACTGCACGCCCGCGACACTCCATACATACCTTCTGTTGGCTACGCTATCAAAAGTAAATTTGCTCATGGAAACCAGAAGACAGTCGAGTGAAAGTTGCCGAAATGTAGACAAGTACTGCGGCGAGCCGCGTCACGCGTAGCACAATCTCCTATTGGATATGAGTGCTAACGCACTGGGGTGTGGCATGTTGGCTACGCGATACTCAAATATTGCAATACTTAATTACTTTTTAATAAATAAAGTTTTAGTCAGCAAGCAGCATACATATCGTCAAGCCAGGGCGTCAACGGGACGGGCGCGGTGCGCGGGGGCAGCAATTTAAAGTATAATATACCCTCTCGCCGCCGCGCCGCATTACCGATCCATTCATTGCGCGCGACGTATGTATACTGCTTTCGGACCCTTCATCAGTTTTTAAACAGTCGTTTCCTATTTTTCACATCCAACCTTTACACCTTCTACAATTACAGGTGCACGAGCATAATGGATCGAGAGTACAACGTTGTACGTCACAACATAAGTGTTACTAGCTGTTGCCCGGGACGTCGTCCGCGTGGACAACTTAACATCACTAATTATTATGTGTTTCCCATGGGATTAGTTATTTTTTCGGGATAAAGCTGGTTGCGAACAAAGAATGAAAATTCTTTATTCGCAACTGATTGCGAATCTCAGTTACGAAAACGGCCGGAGCGATCGTATGTCCTATTTCAGGACCTGACCTATATGTGTGCCAAGTTTCATCACGATCCGTCCAGTGGTTGAATCGTGATTGAGTAACAAAGATTCAAATATCCAAACTTTCGCATTTATAATATTAGTGGGATAGGATTAGTAATGTTTAGTATTCTCTGACATAGGTACGAGTATGTATCGCCAATGGACACGACACCCGGTCCTCCTACTTCAGGTAGTCGGTCCATCTGGCGGCGGGGCAGTTTGGCAACAGATCCGGTCGACCCGTGGCCCTCAGCTTGCTTACTTATTAACCAACTTCAAAAAAGGAGGAGGTTCTCGATTCTTCGGAATCTTTTATTTTTTTTATTTCTTATGTTCCCCGATTACTCGAAGACGCCTGAACCGATTTGGAAAATTCTTTTTTTGTTTGAAAGGTATACTTGCCAGGTACTCCCATGGTCATCAATTCAGGATCTGATGATGAAACCCTGGAGAAATCGACGGAACTCTTCATATTTTATAAAAAAAAAATTTAAATGCATACCTCAAGCTATTATCTACGTAACATTTACGATTTTCTAAGCAAGTCCCGCATGGTCATAAGTATATCATTGTCCGGCGAGCCCTTTCGGATGCTGCCAGCTTGCAGCGCGCGCTCCGACGGCCCCCCAGGGCTCCGCCGGCGACCCTTCTCATCCGCGGCCCGCACCCGCCCCTGATCACACCTAGAAACGTTCACGGGGAAAACGACGTCGAATATTTACGCAGAACATTTAATTATTTACTAAATATTGACTCAATATTTAGTAAATAATTAAATGTTCTGAGTAGTAACTGCACAAGTTTCAAAGTGAATGTGAAAGAGTTGTGGCTACTTGGGTGGAACAGAGCGATTGTTTGGAACGCTCCATCTAGTAGTACATAGAGATCGTTGCTATTAAATGTGTTTCTTATAATATTACGTTTGTATCATATCCGCTCGTGAAATATTATTTGTAGTAATCTTGAAATAATATTTGGCTTATCTGTTTACTGAAACGATATTAGCAAATGAACAATATATTTCGTATTTGTCTTCGAACTACGAGCTGTCGTTTAAGTGTATTGGGATCGGGGCTCCGCACGTACCCCCGGGGGCAAGCGCTCTGGGTGCCCCCGGGGGCTGCTAGATGACACCGTTGCAGCTTGCACACGCGAGCGGTAGGAGATAGGAGTTATCAATATCATTCATGTAAATGCCATACCACTTCTTGTACGACTTATTCCAACAATCCCCTGCCAAAAATCCCCTTGTTGCGCTTTTTGCGCAACAAGGTTATCCCCTGCCGATTCTCAATACAAGCGCAAAGGGGATTTTTGGAAAAAAAATCAGAAGTCCCCTTATCTATTTATTTTAATTTTTTTCTATATAAAACAAATACAAATAACTAATTAGATAATTACAGTCTTTAATTTTTATCTTTTTGTCTATATACTACTTATTTATTTAGGTTGATACCCGAGGACATACATAACAGACGCGCCTTCTACTCCATCATTTAAACTGAGGCTGAAGGCGTGGCTCATCGAGCAAACTTTCTACAGCTTTGATGAATTCATGGAAAATTGTAAATGTAATTAATGTTTAATGCGTTTAATGTTTGTTTATTCTTTTATGAGACATAATCATTTTATATAATATTTATTACTATATTATGTTGTAGATTTTAAAATTGTATGACCTGTAATTGCCGATTACCAATAATAAATGTCTATGTCTATATTTGATTATTGAAATGCCGTCGATTTTGCGGCAGATGTGGCCCGCCCACTGCCATTTCAGCTTACTAATTCTTTTGGCTACGTCAGTCACCTTCGTTCTTCGTCGGATTTCTTACGAATCATATCCTTCAAACAACCCTCTGCACACCCCTCTCCGTAGCTCGCTGAGAGACTTCACACGTGTACCTACCTGCGATCACACAACATGCAAGTGTACAAGTGTACGAATACCAAAGGAGAGTCGTGAGACTGCGACCCGCAGCTGCAGCTTCCTTCTAGTTTATCGCGACTGTGGCGCCGCTCCGACCTCACTTGGAGCTCACCGAACAATGTTTCTCCGCTAAATGTTTTATTACAAGGAAAAGTTCCAAGCTCCCCCCGCTCGCCCCCTAGCCCCCCTGCTCGTGGAAACTTGCGGAATTTCCGAATTAACTTGTGAACTTAATGAGACAGCAACGATGCCGTGCCTCGCCCTGCGACGCCACGCGGGCTCCCCTTGGTGTGTTTAGACTTCTCCGGCTCGTCACGTGGGGCGAGGCATCTGAACGGTTATAAATGCGTACACTCATACATACTCCCAAATCTACTTATATTTATTTATTTAACTTTTTATTGCACACACACAGATAAAACAAAAATTATACATTAAAAAGAAACACAAGTACAAAGGGCGAACTTATCTCAGAGAGATTTCTTCCAGCAGACCCGCGAGAGAGATAATTGAAATAAGAGAGGCAGACATAGTGTGTACGTAAATATAAAAACATATACATACATACACTAATTTAAATTATATACCCACTTACATAGATTATAACATACACGATAAAAAAATATAAGTATATAAATAAATATTTACCAATAATATATAAATATAATATACTTTAAGGAAAATGTGAGGCCGTAAACTGCCTGGAAATAAGAGTTCATAATAGGCCTACAGAAGTAGAACTAATAAGAGAAACAATTCAAATAGCACCGATATTTTAATGACATTAAACAATTAAATAGAACGTCCAAGTAATTAAACCACAACGCAACGCATCTACGCACGCGACCGCTCCGCACCGAGTCCCTAAGGCGTAGTGAAGTGTGCACTGCACTGGTCTCCTACTCCAGACCAGCTCGAAGCAATACGTCGTGAAGCTGGCTACAAGTGAAGCAGGAACAGCGCCCTTCCCAACTCTATTCTAACAATACATTATTAAATAATAATAATAATATACAAACATTCATAAAATACATATAAGATATGGATTCCAATCCTAACTTAGTGATAGATAGTGTTCTTTGACACGGTTTTTGAAAATTAAAAAGGATTACTTATACTACATCTACAGCTACAGCGTCCGGTGTCCGGTGTCCGGCCAACACGAGCTCGCATGTCAATACCGGTCGGTCAATGGGAAATGCTTTCCAGTAGTTATTGTTACACATCCCATCCCACTAATATTATAAATGCGAAAGTTTATTTACAATATTTGTACACTATCCGTCTTGATAGGAATGAAACTTGGCACACATAAGTATAGGTTAGGTCCTGGAATAGGGCATAGGATAGTTTTTATCCTGAAAAAAAAACATCTCATTCCTACGGGAAATCCTACTAATCATACTAATATTATAAATGCGAAAGTTTGGATATTTGGATGTTTGTTACTCAATCACGCTTCAACCACTGGACGGATTGAGATGAAACTTGGCACACATATAGGTTAGGTCCTGGAATAGGCCACAGAATAGTTTTAATCCTGAAAAAACATCCCATTCCTACGGGAAATACATGTCGGGTTTGTTGGGCTGTCGATATGTTCAGGGGGCCGCTTGGTAGATTCGGGGAAGGTGGTGATATCATAAGACATAAACTACAGCTTTACAACTTTTATTTCACTTCGATTAATCAATAGGTAGTTACAACATAAATAGAGAAACGGTCCGTACGCCGTGCCGTCTGAATCCATACTCTCTGTACGCTGCGGCGAGTCTGTCTTTTATACAAGCGTGCACCTGCGTTTAGTCGCAGTGGGGAAGCGCTGAGGCGGGCGCTACGCTGCGCGCAGGTGTTCACAGACGATCCGTCGGTCGTTTAACATCATAGTAGGGAAGCGATGGTACAATGTAAGACATGTCACTTGTACGCCGCCGTCATACATAATAATTTGTGATGTTAAGTTGTCCACGTGAACGAAGTCGCGGGCAACAGCTAGTAAATAAGTAAAATAAAATTAAAATTTATTGAATCGAGACACAAAGCACATATTAATTACTATTATTTATTAAGGATTAGCAAGCTGAAGTGGCAGTGGGCGGGCCACATCTTTCGCAGAACTGACGGCCGTTGGGGCAGACGAGTTCTGGAGTGGAGACCGCGGATCGGCACGCGCAGGGTGGGATGCCCCGCCGCCAGGTGGACCCCCGACCTGAAAATGGTGGCCGGAAGCGGCTGGGTGCGGAGGGCGGAGGACCGGGTATGGTGGCGTTCATTGGGAAAGGCCTATGTCCAGCAGTGGACGTCTAAAGGCTGACATGATTGATAAAGTGACTATTCTTTATAATCAGCAAAGGACAATCATTTTAACAGTTCACGTATTACGAACTTGTCACAAACGACCACTTACTTATATTTGTGAGGTCCATCATGTTGTGAGGGAAAACGGTACAGTCGGTCTATACGTATATTTCATTCCAGATTAATAGTCCTATGAAAACAAACGCATTTGCGTCTCGAAAACAAAATACACAATAGATGGTGTTCCTAAGTGGACCGCAAAGTTTACTTGGTAATACAAACCTATTTTTGCTGCTGGTGACCCTTTCATGTATATGTTACCGAGACGTAAATAGCGTTGGTTTTCATAGGACTATTAATCTGGAATGAAATATAGATTGTTTACTTCGCACGCTACGTTATGCGACATACAAACGCAGAACGGTGCTCTCCTGTGATTACGGCGGCACCTGCGAGCACAATGGGGTGTCTTGTAGTCTATAGTACGCACAGTCTTGCTTGCAGTCGCACCTACACTGACTAGAATCGGCCAAGCGTTCTCTTACGGCACGCATCGCACGCCGCCGCGATGGCGGTATGAAGAATGCACGATAGCAACATATTTGTTGACGTTTAAGTTATCCGGAAATAAAAGAAGGCATCACAAGCGATCGGATCGGATACATGGAACAACAAAACTCAGTATCGGATGCCGAATTATCGTAGCAAAACAGTCGATTTGTTGACCACCGCTTCCTAGGTGTTAGCGCTGTGAAGAAGAAACGGCGCAACAAACTTCACGCAACACATCTTTTAATATTAGATTTTCATACAAGTATATAAAGATTGGACGAAGCTGAAGCGACATTAGTATCGGACATCTTTGTCATTCAAATAATCGTCTTTCTTACAAGGTGGCTAGGAAATGATGGTCTCATACAATTAGAGCAATGGCGTTGCAGGCTCAAGTCGACGATGTTCATCATTTTACTACTGCATTCACTCTAAGAAAACCTACCCTGTGAAGGAGCCTCCTCCATAAGCATTTCGGAAAATATTCGTCGAACTAAAAAGCCATGTATTCCTAACGGAACAGGTGACACAATCTGATAATATGTCCCCATTACCCGTTAGAGAGTACAATTTTTTTATGGTCGACAGATATTATGGGAAATACTTACGAAGTAGACCCCGAGGACTGCAGCACAGACGTTATGTGGCACAGACTGATCAAGCGGCCACCGACCGACCCGGCCCGGTCGTGGACGCCGCTCCGCTCCGGGGCGGGCGCCATCTACACCCGGCTCATGTTTAACTACATAATTGTATCTTGAGTATTTAATTGATTCCCGACCCTTCCCTAACGAGCCCCCATATCTGTTTGCTTGACAACTTTAACAGTACTTACTTACTCAGCGTGTGTATCTTCGCTCTGGCGAAGCTGTATGCAAATTCAAAACACGAGACGAGGCCATTTATTAGGCGATAACTATCGCATAGTGAGTAGTTAGCACAGCACGGGTTACACTGTTACTATTACTCTGTTATGTTTTCCTGGTACCTTTGTATCAATATGTGACCTATTTGTAACATTGTATTTGTGCTGTGTCTAAGAATAAATGAATTATCTATCTATCTAGTTCACTGCCTCGTGGACCTGGTGGCTCGGTCGTTAATCGTGCGCTCGATTCCCATCAGGAACAGAGAAATAAATACAATTGTCTCATGTGGTCCCAGTCTAGATGTTATATTTGTGAATAATAGACGAGGTATGGGTTATGGGCAGGATCAGGTCTGCTCCGAGTAGGGGGGCAGGGGGGCAAACCTGCCCCGACACGCACATACACACACTCAGTCATTTGGTGGCCTCACTGAAAATCAGCGCTGCAGCTCTTGCTACAGCATAAGCTGAGCTGGGGACCCTTTGGCGTCACACTACAACACTGTGTCATATTTTTCTGTTTTGTTTTAACGGTTATATAATTTGTTTGCTTCTTTTTTTTCATATTTATGGCGTCAATTTTAATTCCTGTGTTGTATTTGTGTTCGCCAAATAAAGTCTTTCTATTCTATTCTATACATACACTGTTTATTGTAAATTGTGTTTTATTTTATTACTAGCTGTGTCCAGGTCCAGCTCCAGCTCCAGGTCAAGGTCCAGGTCCAGATCTAGCTAAAGGTCCGGCTCCAGATCCAACTCCAGCTCCAGATCCAGCTCCAGACTTTTCATCGTAATCGACTTACTCAATCAAAAGTTATGCGAATCTCACATTACATTGGTACGATACCCGCTCCCGCTACCGCTCACGAATTCAATCGAGCATTTACACCCTGCACTCCTCGCAGTGTATGCGAGTTTTCGGAAACTATAAATTCGCATAACTTTTGAATGACTGCACCGATTGCAATGAAATAAAGCCTATATGTTACACCAGATTAAGCCCCATGTTTCTGTGAAAAGTCCATCAAAGTACGATCAGTAGTTTTTAAGTGATGCGTGCACAAACTCACAGACAAAAATTTCAAATAGATCGAAATGTGTTCTGTTGCTTATCCTTAGACCCCCCAATTTTTTTTTGCAAATATCTTCAATGTACAGACACGCCATGTTTACGATTTTATTTATTAGATATTAATTTACTCCCCGTCGGCGTCGTTGCCTCTTTTATATTATATTGTTTATATTGTTCTTGATTCAACTGTAATTGGTTTATTGTGAAATCTTCTAACGGTCGTCCATTATCTTATCAATATTGTGATATATGTATCATGCGCGACATACCCTCATATTAATATTGTATTAGTATCATGTATACTATGGGGGTAATTGTCTTTATGTGTTTGTCTGAATAACGCAGCTGATACGCAGGAACACATTTTAATTGAATTATCTCGTTTCCCGTACTACCCAGTTCCAGACACATCAAATATATTTGTATACTGTAAGTTTTCTTAGTCATAAAATAAATAAAAACAAAATTAAATATTTAGAAGTGGTGTCGATGTCTCTGCCGGGAGCTGCGTCGTGCAATCCTCCTGCGTAGGTACTCTGGTGTTCCCACAGCACCGACGCACTGTTATAATTAGGTTGTATCAGTAAACACAACTCTAATAATGTATGGCAATATATTCAAAAGATTCTCCGACCCTGGAAGTTTTGATCAAATGAAATTAGACTTACCTAGCTGTTTTAATAGGATTTGGAAACGCCTGTCGCGACTGTGTCATTATACTCATTACGAAGGAATTTAAGAAGAAATGCGAGAGCTCGTCGCTGAAATAACAGAAACGAAATTAAAATTATTCCGAGTAACATTACATTTGTTTTTCATTCATTGCAAAAAAGAATATACAGTTTTACGTAAAAAGTTTATATATTGCATAAATACATACACATTTTTGTACAATATCTCTCTCATGCATAGGCATAAGAGATATTGTAGAAAAAATTGTATGAGGGTCCTCATAGGGCCAATAGAAGCCAAAATAATTGTTTTAGAATTTAAGTCTGTCTGTTTTTCTGTCTGTCTGTATGTACTCGTCTCACACCCTGTAGGGTTGGCTGGAAGAGATCTCTTTTAGAGATAAGCTCACTTTTGTACACACCATTTTCTACTGTATTTAGTTTTAAGTTGTGCAATAAATAATATATAATTATATATGTTTGTTACCTCATCACGCCAAAACTACTGAATTAAATTTGATGCAGTTTACAGTTGTCTTGCTGGAGGTCTAAATGAAAATCTGCTGCATGTTTCATCTTGATACTCCACTTAGAACCTGAGATATTAATAAAGTGAATTTTTCTAGAAGAAATGATGCTATGGAAACTGAACCTACGTACCTATATACAAGTAAGGAATTACATAAATACCTTGTGAACACAAGACACAAGTTGGGCGTCCCAGCGAGCGGCCCGCGGCCCGCGGCCAGCATCGCAACTTGTGCGTCGTCGGTCGGGCGGCTCCTGAATTATTTATCGTGATGCTGATTCTCCTTACAAAGTCCGTCAGTTTTTGTAATTAGGAACCCAGTAACTCAGTACCTCCTATCACAGATTAGATAAAATTATTCAAGAGAGCTGACCGTTTTCGGACAAGTGTGGCGCTGGCAACATTCACATAATATACGATATTAATGTTCAATTAATTGAATGTTACACAGGGATCCCATTTAATGAAGCATCAGTTTTTATCATTCAGTTTGTACATTCCAATGCATGGCCGTTATATTTAGTTCCAATATTGTAATTGTGTTTTAATTGTTGTTTTGTTTATTTTTACCTATGTACTTTATTTTATTAAAATAAATTGAATTGAATTGAAGTGGCAAATATAAACAAAACTGCTACCTACTGCTAGAAGCGCTTCTCGGAAACATAATAATAATCTAAGCGCACGGCCAGTGCGCCGGGCCAAGTCTACATGTGAGAGGTACTAGCAGCACATATTACTTAATAATTTCTACGTAACTAAGTAGCAGCTGAAGTTTGTATTACCACGGTAACTTTACAGTCCACTTCGGTATGCGATCTATTTTTTAATTTACCTACCAGAAACAAAAAACCGTTTTTTTTTGTCACAAATATTAGAAATTGGAATAAAAATATACGTAGGACGGTCTCTAATGAGTAAATAAAAATATCTTTAGAGCAGTGTATGTAAAAGGCGTGACCATACATACATATATACATAATGCTCACGACTTGGTCCCAGAGGGGTAGGCAGAGACGATGTATCGCCACTTTGCGCAATCCAATGTGACCAGTTGTCATTAAACCGCAGATTTAAATACAAACCACGAATAGGTACCTGGTACTTTGTCCTCCGCTGCACGCCCGCACTGCTACCAGCTTTTGATATGAACGTCGCCGGAAGCGTTTCTCTTCTATCAATTTTAATTAATCAAAGGAACCGTGTTTAAGGATCGTTTCGGTAATAAGGGACGGTTTCATTACCGGTCCGGCGTCGCGCCGCCCGCTAGCGGCACGGCCGCGTCGCGTCACGCGGACCGACTGATCGGAAACTAATTATATTCTGCCGAAATTAATGTCGCCAGAAAAGCAGCTTTAAATCATGACGTGCCTAAACTTATTGCTTACTTTGTGCCGACTCCAAATAAAGGACTTGGCTCGCCCGTGTGTGCGCCTCGCGTGCGCCGCCTGCAAACATCGAGGGGGGTGTGTGTGACACATGTCTACAATTTTAATATATTACGGTACATTTGTATTAAATTATAGCCTTCCCCGCTGAGAACAAAGTTAATTTCAATCCCGTTTACACTCTACCTTATTCGAGGTGATGTTCCCTTTCCGGAATCAGATTCATCGGTGTTTGGAGGCTCCTCGCGATCGGAACAACGAGTGACTCTGCGGCTCGCGGCTACCAGGCGGCCCAGGGCGACCCGGCGGCTCTGACACCCGGCAGCGGCGGCGGGCGGACGAACCTCCCGCAGGGCGCGGTAACGCAGTTAGCCCCGCGTAATGTGGTTACTCTCTGATTACGAGCTGTAAGCGAGCCGCCGGGACTTTGTTTTACTTATTACAGCGGGGGACGCGGGGGGCGGGGGGGGGGGGGGGGTCATCCGTCATAATTAGTGACATGTTCCGGGATCAAAGACGAGTGTGTTTGTGCGGGAGCGGCCGCCGCACACACAGACGTCGACTAATCAGTTTTATTACCGTCGCGGCGGTTTGATAAAGTTACTAACAGGTCCACAGTGGACGCTGCGGTCTCGTGACACGACCTCCCAGCCGGCAAACGATAAAGATTATGTGAGCTGTGCCAGTGAGTGGCCGCTCTATTGTTGTCACTTAAACCCCACCAACTATTCCCGTAGGACGCGGGGCGGTGACGGGTTTGATGGTGTGGTGACAGCGGGGGCATGCGCCACCTTGTCGCTCCTTCATCATCAGGTTATTTCTGTCTCCACTGCAGGAGCAAAACCCTCTCTCATCTGCCGGAGACAGACGGAGAATTTGGCCTACACTCCCCGCGCTGGCTAGACGGGTTGGGGAGGCCTGATTAATGTTTTATAATATTCTAGCTGCCCGCGACTGCGTCGTAGCTTATATTAGCGTGACGTAGAAAAGAACTAACATTATGACATTAAAATTATAATTTTATGGCGCACGCCAGAATAGCTCGCAGATGGTAGATTTTTTCCTACTTACTTGATATTTTGGACAATTCACACAATATCTTTATAAATTGTAGCCTATGTGTTATTCTGATGTATAAGCTATATTATTGTAAAGTTTCATTGAAATCCATTCAATAGTTTTTACGTGAAAGAGTAACAAACATCCATCGATACTTACAAACTTTCGCGTTTATAATTTTAGTAGGATTCCCTCAGTCGCCTTGTACGACATCCACGGGAAGAGTTGGAGTGGTCCTATTCTACTCTACCGGAAACGACACGGCATCAGTCGTCGCGCCTACACAGCCTCATCACCAGGCGAAACACGTCCACTGCTATACATAGGCCTCCCCAATAGAGTTACACTTTTGGTAGGCTGTGTTGGGGGATTTGTCATAATCACCACGCTTGGCAGGCGGATTGGTGATCGCAGTATTGTATTTAATGTACACAGGGGTATGCAGTGTACTGACCTTTAAATTAGCACTTTATAGATAACTAGCTATTGCCCGCGACTTCGTCCGCGTGGTTAACTTAACATCACAAATTATTATGTACTAGCTGTTGCCCGCGACTTCGTCCGCGTGGACAACTTAACATTACACATTCTTATGTATTACGTGTTACTAAATCCTAAAAGAAATCTATTAATCTGGTTATGCATTAAAAATATTAATATACATAAAAAAACATACTATCCAATTGAGAACCTCCTTTTTTGAAGTCGGGTAAAAATTAGCGTTCCGGCGGCGGTTTCGCCCGTTGGACCACAGTTTTTTAGGTTTCCGTATTTCACAAATATAATGGCAAAAAACGGAACCCTTATGGATTCGTCATGTCTGTCTGTCTGTCCGTCCGTAGGTCACAGCCACTTTATTACGAAACTATAAGAACTTACTATTGAAACTTGGTAAGTGGATGTATTCTGTGAACCGCATTAAGATTTTCACACTAAAAAAGGAAAAAAAAAAATTAAATTTTGGGGGTTCCCCATACTTAGAACTGAAACTCAAATTTTTTTTTTCATCAAACCCATACGTGTGGATAGGTCTTCAAAAATGATATTCAGGTTTCTAATATCATTTTTTTCTAAACTGAATAGTTTGCGCGAGAGACACTTCCAAAGTGGTAAAATGTGTCCCCCCCCCCCCCTGTAAGAGAATGATAAAACTAAAAAAAATATATGATGTACATTGCCATGCAAACTTCCACCGAAAATTGGTTTGAAAGAGATCTAGTAAGTAGTTTTTTTTAATACGTCATAAATCGTAAACCACAATACTATTATTAAAACATCGATCAAAGTTACAACGAACAACAATAACTTTTATATTATGTTACTTGCTGCTACGGAACACTTCATGGGCGGGTCCGACTCGCACTTGGCCGCTTTTTTTAAAATAAAGTTGACATTTACATTTATCATGAATTAAAAGATTATCATATAATCAATATTTTTTTTTATATTTTAATATTGTGCAAATTAGTTGATATTTCCTTCCCCCCCTTTGTCCTCCAATTTGTCCTTTCCATACCCTTTCTTTCTTTCCTTCTCCATCCCCTTCCCACAACGTTGAAAACCCTTTCCCCCACCCCTTCCCTCTCCCTACTCCTTCCTCTCCCCCTTCCCTTAACCCACCCCTTCCTACACCCTTTATTTACTACTGCCCCCTCATCTTTCCTCTCTTACCCTAATCCCTCTATTCTTTTCCATCCGACTTCCTTCCCTTCCTATTCCCTTCCTATGTTGTATATCCAATTAACTGTACAACAAAATGTCTGTCAAACTGCTGGACATGCCTTCCCCAATAAATACCACAACGCCCTACAGATCCAGCCGCTTCCGGCTACCATCTTCAGGTCGTCCATACACCTGGCGGCAGGGCGTCCCACCCTGCGCGTGGGACGTCGCGTCCCACTCTAGAACCCATCTGCCCCAACGGCCGTTCGGTACTACGACAGATGTGACCTGCCATTTCAGCTTACTAATTCTTTCGGCTATATCGGTCACCTTCGTTATTCATCGGATATCCTCATTACGAATCATATCCCTCATAGAGACCCCGAGCATTGCCCTCTCTATAGCACGCAGAACCACTTGAATCTTGTGGATCAGGCCCACCATCAGTGTCCACGTCTCCGCGCTGTAATGATGACAGGCAGGACGCGCTGATTAAAGATTTTTGTCTTTATACATTGTGGAATAGGTGACGTAAAGACTTGACGCAGTTTTCCGAATACTGCCCACCCTAACTGTATTCTTCTGTCAGCTTTTGAAATTGATCCTACCCAACTATATTGTCTGTCCTAGGCAGACGTACTCCTGAACAGCTTCGATATTGACATTGTCGACGATCACCGGTCTAATACAGGGCCACTAATTATCGAATAGCGAACTTTTTGTATCGAGACTTGTGGAAATACATCAGCTAAAATAAATCTATAAATGAGCTTTAAAACATCTCTGTCACTTTCTGTCAAGTTCTTGCATCGACCAGTAATGTTGAACTATACTTTCATACAAATGATATGAAATGAGAGGTCAACTTGTATATCAGCATCCTGACAATTTATTGAGATATGACTTATACCAGTATGAGGCCCGAACTCAAAGCTATTAAACAGTGAAAACGCTGTCAAATTCTGTTCAGCAGTTTCCAAGATTAGCCCGTACATACATACATACATACAGACAGATAAGAAATTTTTTAATTATATTTTTGGACTCTACTGGTCTACAGTAACGTCCGGGCAGTGAAATTTTTTTTTTAACTTCAATGTACAGATTCGCTTTTCTTTTGTTTTTTCTACTCTTTTATTATATGTATAGATTTCCCGTAAGAACGAGACGTTTTTTCTGGATAAAATCTATCCTATGTCCTATTCTAGGACCTAAATTATGTTTGCCAAGTTTCATCCGTCCAGAATTACAGCTGATTCAAGAATAACATGAACAAAACAATATAAAAATAGAGGCGACGAGGGGGTAAAGTAATATGTTGAAATAAATAACAATTTACAATAACGACTGTTTTTTTATTTCAAAATTAGGTACATAAGTACACACCATTTATTACTGCATTTAGTATTAAGATGTGGAATAAAGAATATATAATAGAGAATATAATAGAATATATTTTCGTTTTTTTTTTCCAACATTATTGCAGCATTATGGTCATAGAAGTAGGCATTTTCAAGTATAAAATGTGACTCACGTATGAAGTGTTACCTGATTTATTGTACAAAGGGAGGCGGGCTTATCCACGGCCACTTCAGATCCAATAAAATTCATATGAAAGAGTGAACCGGGCTGAAAAAAAACCTCTCAACTCAATTTAGAGCGACGACGCATTGAATAGGAATACAGGGTGCAGCTGTGCCGGCGGGGGGCGGGCGGGGAGGGGGCGGGGGCACTCGCGCCTGCATTTCATTTTTCAATTATATTGCGCCCTCGGCCTCGATGTCAGCAGAGAATACTAACTATTACTTCCCCCCCCTACCATCGCCAGTTTTACAACATCCGCAGAATAGCAATACAGCTGGCAGTACACACTACTGAGGCTGCCGCCCTTCGGCAGCTAAAACCTCGCAGAACAAAATTTCAAAATCCAAAATTTCATTAAAAAAAAGAGCGATTGTTTGGAACGCTCCATGTAGTAGTACATAGAGATCGTTGGTAGTCTCTCAGTGTTCCCTGCGAGACTGGCGGGAGTTGTCCTATCCTTGTCTAATTTCCGTAGCACAGGAATTTAGTTTGGGAGTTAGGAGATCGCGCGGCGGGAAACGGCCTCTCCTGGTGGATGGACGACCTTATAAAGTAGCCGGAAGCGGCAGGATGTGGAGGGCGGAGACCCGTGCGCCCCCGGCCGAAATACAAAGCCCGCCCCGCGACTGTAGCGCCGCTCGTACGTCCTCTCCATCAGCTACAGACAGAGCCAGGTGGCCGCAGAAGCTCCTCGTTGTTGCTGTACTCCCAGTGTCAAATGAAGCATTTCGAGAGCGAATCGTATATCATTCGGCGCCGGCGGCCGCGGCCGGCGCGACTTGTGGCTTCCGACGTGAATATGTACGAGTGCGTGTCGTTATTATGTGCATCCGGCGTGTGGGGAACAATTTAAAGGCCTGAAATTAATGACAACAGCATGTGCGTATAAAATAAATAGGTAGGTGGGTACGAAATCATTTATATTGTCAGGGATTTAAATTGTATATACGCCAAGGTGATTTTCAAACACAACGGAAATGCATGCAGAAATCAGTCAGTTATACAGCACTGATTTCTTGCGTCACAAATATATATTTCCCTTTCTTTCTTGCCGTATAAATGCGTGATATTGTTAGTAGGGCGGGAGTCGGACGGGAGTCGGGCGGGAGCCGGGACCGCTCGGTGAAGCCCTAATTAACGAACATTCGCTACTTTATGGTCGGTAATAAGACGGGACATTTATACTGCTTCTGAAATGTCAATTTTATTGCCTGGGCTATACATACATACATGCTGGTTCCGATAATTCCTTTTTCATTTTAATACAAAATTTTCAACAATTTCAATAAATCTTTTATAACTTGTTTTACCAGGGTTAAGACTAAGTAAGGTCAGTAAATCGTTCACGGGGCAATGTATACGCTTCTACAACAAACTACTAGAGGAAATCTTAAATATGACGGACAGAAAGTTTAAGATTCACATTAAAAAACAACTTTGTAAGAAAGCCTATTATAAAATAAAAGATTATTTGAATGACAAAGATTCCTGGTACTAATGCTTCGCAAAATCTTTATTAATTGTATGCGAACTTGATTTTTAAAAGATGTGTTGCGTGAAGTTTGTTGCGCCGTTTCTTCTTCACAGCACTGACACCTAGGAAGCGGTAGTCGATAAAAAAAATACGTGTATAAATGTACAAAGAGTACTCATATGCAATAAATGAATTTGACTTTGAATTTGAGTAGCTATAAAAAAGCACCTCCTGGCTTATATCTGCGAATTCGACCACGCGACTATATATATATGATCAGCCTGTCGCCGTCCACTGCTGGACGTAGGTATATATTTCCCAAGGCGGGCCCCCACACCCGACCTCCGCCCTCCACATCCTGCCACTTCCGGCTACTTTATAAGGTCGTCCATCCACCTGGAGAGGCCGTTTCACGCCGCGCGATCTCCTAACTCCCAAACTGAATTCCTGCGCTACGGAAATTAGACAAAGATAGGACCACTTACAAATATAACATCTAGACCCAAACCACGCCGTGTGGTTTCCGGTAGAGTAGAATAGGACCACTCCAACTCTTCCCGTGGATGTCGTACAAGGCGACTGAGGGAATACATTATAAAACATCAATCAGGCCTCCCCAACCCGTCTGGCCAGCGCGGGGAGTGTAGGCCAAATCCTCCGTCTGTCTCCGGCAGATGAGAGAGGGTTGTGCTCCTGCAGTGGAGACAAAAATAACTTGATGGTGATGATGATGACCCAGACCAACTTGCACAAAGTCTTTCCCGTCCTATGACCAAGCCACAGGGCCGGCGAGACGGTCCCAACATGAGTGCGATGAGATGATAAAGCTGCTGCCAGTCAGTGGGTACACGACTTACCTTTTAGTCGGCCGACATAAAGTGCACCGCACTAACTTGTGTTCTTGACTGGCCTTTTAACTGCACATTGTACGGTGTAGTAATTACAGTCAGCAACGCAAGTCGCACAAATTATACTCGGCGCAGAATCCTATCCTACTAATATTATAAATGCGAAAGTTTGGATATTTGGATGTTTAGATGTTTGTCACTCAATCACGCTACAACCACTGGACGGATCGCAATGAAACTTGGCAAACATATAGGTTTGGTCCTGGAATAGGACATATGATAGTTTTTATCCCGAAGAAATATCTCATTCCTACGGGAAATCTATACTTATAATAAAACTGTAACTGGTCTATGTCTGTATATGAGAGATATTAAAAAAAATGTTATGAGGGGTCTTTATAGGGCCTATAGAAGCTAAAACATTTTTTTATATATTTTGTCTGTCTGTCTATCTGTCTGTCTGTATGTATGTTTGTTACCGCATCACTTATATGACAGACTTATAGGTTAGGTCCTGGAATATGACATAGGATAGTTTTTATCAAGAAAAAGCCTCACATTCCTACGGGAAATACATAATAATTTGTGATGTTAAGTTGTCCACGCAGACGAAGTCGCGGGCAACAGCTAGGCCTTTACGATGTGGCCGCGGACAAGCACACACAATTTGTGGTCTCGACGAGTGAACGAGCTGACAGCCATATACATGAACATTGTCAAGCATCTAGCCGCTACAATTTCCAAAATCATATCAAAACTAATATGAATCTACGACATTCACCGCCACACGTGACGCGACGGCGACGTATCATATGATTGATCACCAACACCCGCGGGGACGAGACAAGCGGCGGGGGGCGGGGGGAGGGGGGAGGGGGGCACGCAGCCATTGAGAATAGAGAACACTAGAAGCAGGATATTACTGATATACCTTTTATTATTTTTCATAGAAGCCGTGTGGCTCCCGGCTTAGAATAGGGCCACCCAACGATCTTTATGTACTAGATAGAGCATTCCACGCAAGGAGCCGCAACTCGGTTACATTCACTTTGAAACTTATTAATTGTATGCAAACTTGATTTTTAAAAGATGTGTTGCGTGAAGTTTGTTGCGCCGTTTCTTCTTCACAGCGCTAACACCTAAGAAAAAAAAATGACGTGTATGAATGTACCAAGTGTACTCATATGCAATAAATGACTTTGACTTTAGAGTACGGAATTAGCACATCAATTAATGAATGTACAAATCACAAAAATACAAATATACAGTAAATATACAAGTTTCGCTTTAAGCGATTTCTTCCAGGCAACCTTATAGGCTTTCTTCCAGGTAGGAGAAAATTAAAAATTTGAATACGATAATTCAGCCATTAATTGCAATTCTCTAGTAAGTAATAATAACTCGGTGTTTCATATCGAGAGCAGAAAGGTAAAACGGCAAAAATGCCACTTTTGGGAATTTTGCACAAAGTTTAGATTTTAGAACTCGACAAGTTACAATATGCCATTGAATCGTGTCTTACAACAAGCAATTACCCAGTCTTTATACTTGTATTTTGCGAGATATTTTGTATTGGTAATGTTTAAGAGCCGTGGTACCCGGTTGGTTGTGCACTCGCCTCACGTTCATGAGGTCCTGGTACAAACCCCGCCCGTACCAATGCGTTTTACGAAACTTAAGTACGGTTTATTTATAATACCACAGGCTTTTCGGTGAAGGAAAACATCGTAAGAAAACCTGCATATGCCGAAGAAGAAATTCTGAGGCGTATGTGAAGTCCACGAAATCGGGTTGGGGCACCGTCGGTGGTCAGGGGTTTGGCACAAAAGATCCTGAAGGGTCGAAGTGTCGCCAGGTCTTCCTGGCCCCCTGAGAAGATAAGATAAGAAGATAAGATAATGTTTAACCAAGTGCCCTTTTCTCAACGCAGTTGAACGTTGGTACTATCGATATGGAACACCGACATAGTATTTAGCGATTGTTATTCTTGTAGCGCGACCGGCCGTCGAACGAACAACTCGCGAACAGCAGTTACAAAACAAAACGGACACGCGGACCGACCGGAGCGAGCGAGCTGAGCCGCCCACGGGCTGCGGACGGCGACTCTGCACGCGTCACGTGACAACTTTATCAATGGCGGGCAGTCCGCCGATAAACAGGCTCTACCGAGCGATCTCTTGCGAGAAATTTAAAACTTTTCCAATAAATCCGTCGGCTGGGGCAGGAGGGGTGGTATGGGGGGAGCGGGGCACA
This sequence comes from Esperia sulphurella, assembly GCA_947086405.1. Lineage (NCBI taxonomy): Eukaryota > Metazoa > Arthropoda > Insecta > Lepidoptera > Oecophoridae > Esperia > Esperia sulphurella. The sequence goes on from OX352258.1 coordinate 19,431,515, forward strand.
CATAGAGGCCATTAAGAGGCGGAATGGACGCAAATAAAGGCGGAAAATCACTATTACCGCCGTCTGCGGCTGAGCGCTAACAATAAACGTTCACAGAGCTCGGGACGGCACACGCGACGACACGACGACGACACGATCACTTTACTGACGTAAGTACATCCTACTAATATTAGGAGAATTGCAATATAGCGAGTAAACGCAGCCAGCATTATCGGTACCCTACCGCGTGGTGGCAGCGATCTAGGGGACATTTTCCATTAGGTTTTCCAACTTTTAAATGTTAGTAATTGAAATAATATATATTAGTTATTATATTTTAATATTAAGAGGATATATACGGAAATGCTTTATTTTAGTACTTAAATAAACAACGATAACAAACAGGAAAAAATAATAAGTAAATAAAATAACATATATTATAATATAAATAATAATTAATATTATAAATGTGAAAGTTTGGATATTTGGGTGTTTGGATATTTATATGTGTGGATGTTTGTCACTCAGTCACGCTTCAACCACTGGACGGATCGTGAAGAAACTTGGCACACATATAGGTAAGGTCCTGGAATAGGACATAGGATAGTTTTTTATCCCGAAAAAACATCTTAATCCTACGGGAATACAAAATAATTTGTGATGTCAAGTTGACCACGCGGACGAGGTCGCGTTTATTAAAAATATATATGAGGGGTTTTTATAGGGCCAATAGAAGCCAAAATAATTGTTTTAAGAACTTTTGTCTGTCTGTATGTATATTTGTTTGTTACCACATCACGCAAAAATTACTGAATGAAATTTGAAGCAGTTTTCATAGTTGTATTACTGGAGGTCTAACTTAAAACCTGGTGCATGTTTCATCTTGATACGCCACTTAGAACCTGAGATATTAATAAAATATTTTTCTAGAAGCCGTTATTTGCTATGTAACAAAGAAGTATAATTAATATGTTCAGTAGTCCACGCGAGCGGAGCCGCGGGCACAGCTAGTGTATAATATAAGAGAGCAGTATCTGCCAACAAACTGTATTATACAGTTTTACGGAGTTATTAAGTTTTTTTTTAGTAGATGATTTTTTTTTGTTTGGTTAAGGGAGTGTCGTTTCTTTACGTAGCACCTAATCATCATCATCATCAGGTTATTTTTGTCTCCACTGCAGAAGCACAACCCTCTCTCATCTGCCGGAGACAGACGGAGGATTTGGCCTACACTCCCCGCGCTGGCCAGACGTAGCACCTAATATAGACGTAGACCTAATATTTAGTATTATCTGATAATATTATCAGTGCCATGTCGGAGTCGTGTCGTATGGTGCAGTGGCAGGGCCGGGGCGCGCGGGGAGCGGGGCGCGGGGAGCGGGGGGCGGGGCTGGTGCACTCACTCCGAGGTAGAGTGTATTTACTACACTACTGAAACGTCATTGTGTGCTCCATTGACCTCAGCGAGACGCCGTGGATAAGGGGATAGAGGGGTTTAAAGAAGTCAATAAGGTAAACGAATGGAAGACTCGCTCTGCACTTTAGTTTAACTGAATTAGCAACGATCTCTATGTACTACTAGATGGAGCGTTCCAAACAATCGCTCTGTTCCACGCAAGTAGCCACAACTCTTTCATATTCACTATGAAACTTGCAGTTACTACGCAGAACATTTATTATTTACTAAACATTGACATTATTTAACCGTAGTGTCAATATTTAGTAATAATTAAATGTTCTGCGTAGTAACTGCACAAGTTTCATTGTGAATGTGAAAGAGTTGTGGCTACTTGCGTGGAACAGAGCGATTGTTTGGAACGCTCCGTCTAGTAGTACATAGAGATCGTTGTGAATTAGGAACCGATTTATTTATCGTATGGCATCTGTTTACAAGACATGATGCGTTGCACCGTGGGCACCACCCGGGCCGGGGCCAGGGTCGGGGCTGGGGCGGGGGCCAGGGTCGGGGCCGGGGCCGGGGCGGGGGCCGGGGCCGGGGTGCAACATCGGGTGTGGTTGTAGCGGCTCGGACACTGATACAACACAGGGTTGGTATTCTTAGATTCAATTCAATTTAATTCAATTACTCTTTATTGCACGATAAAAGCAAAGATAAAATAATATAGTAGTAGCTCACATATGTACATCAAGGCGGTCTTATTGCTAAAAGCGATTTCTACCAGACAAGCTTTGGGTAGAGTAGCAGAAAAAGGTAGGTAGTGCAGTTCAATAAAGGTAGGAGTGTAGTTTATATACCAGTGAGGGCAGCAGATTACTTAAATGCAATCATAAAACAGATCTCATGAATTTCAGTGACTTGAGAGCTTGCAACACCATTGCTCTAAACGTATGAACTATAAATAAATAAATAAATTTCTCAGAAATTCACACCAATTATCGGCTTATTCCAATAATCCCCTGCAAAAAATCCCCTTAAGGGGATTTCTGGAATTTTTGTCCAAAAATCCCCTGCCGATGCTCAAAGGAAACGCTAACCAGTCTCAAACTAGGCCGAGCCTGTGGTATGGTTACTAGATAACGAATAGACATACTTAAATAAATATATAAACATCCAAGACTTGGGTACACACATTCATATTCATCACACGAACATTTGCCCCTAGCGGGATTCGAACCCGCAACCTCCGGCGTGGCAGGCCGAGAGCTACCCGTTCCGCCACGGAGGTCGTCAAATTACTCTGTTTCTTTGCCACCTTTGTAACGAAGATCATTATTTAAATGACAAAGATGCGGCTTCCGCTTTGCAAAAACTGTACGGTGTTGTACACAAACTTGATTGTAAAGTATGTGTCGCTCAAAGTTATTTGCGCCGCTTCTATGTATGTATGTATGTATGTATGTATGTATGTATGTATGTATGTATGTATGTATGTATGTATGTATGTATGTATGTATGTATGTATGTATGTATGTATGTATGTATGTATGTATGTATGTATGTATGTATGTATGTATGTATGTATGTATGTATATTTCATTCCAGATTAATAGTCCTATGAAAACCAACGCTATTTACGTCTCGGTAACATATACATGAAAGGGTCACCAGCAGCAAAAACAGGTTTGTATTACCATGTAAACTTTGCAGTCCACTTAGGAACACCATCTATTGTGTATTTTGTTTTCGAGACGCAAATGCGTTTGTTTTCATAGGACTATTAATCTGGAATGAAATATATGTATGTATGTATGTCTGTATGTATGTATGTATGTATATATGTATGTATGCATGCATGTATGTATGTATGTAAACGCTTTATTGTACCAAAAATAACAACAATAACAATAATAAAATAGGAATTAAACTGTGTACAAAGGCGGACTTATCTCAGGTATACACGCAGGTTTCCTCGCGAAGTTTTCCTTCACCGCAGGAACTGAACCCACTACTACTAGAAGACAAATTGTCTAAATAGCATTTTCATCACCAATGTCTCGGAGAGCTCCACAAAGCTGCAATTATCCCCGGGGCAATGATTGCGGAATAAAAGACTCAGTTCGATGGTAAATAGGGGAATAAATTTTACAATAATTTATCTGCAGGCGAAAGCATTTAAGGCCCGCGTCCTTCCCGCGTTATTATCGGGGCGTTCGCGTAATTTATGCGCTCATAAAAATTTTAATGCACCATCCCCCTCCCCGCTCCCCCCCCCTCCCGCGGGGGGTCACTCGCATACGACACTCGCCCTGTGAACCTCTGCATATAATGAAACGTTACATTTGCATCTCGTTAGCAAACACGTCACTTAAAACGTTACGGTAACGCCTTTATACTAACAAGGGATTTTGATGAAGATCGGTACACATGTCGCTCTGGTGAAATAGTTAATTTTGAAATTCATACTGGCAGGTGATCAGTGCTCCATGCATGCCTGATCCATGCATGCCTGCTCCATGCATGCCTGCTCCATGCATGCCTGTTCCATGTTGTGCCTGCACAGTCGATCAATAGTGGGACAACGTTATACGTAAACAACTAAGTGCTTCTCTTTGTAACTGAAAGTGTCGATCTTTATTGCGGCGGTCGATAGCGCGCTGGCTTAGAACCTAGGTACCAATAATCATGTCAGCCCCTAGAAGTCCACTGCTGGACATAGGCCTTCCCCAATGAACGCCACCACATCCGGGACTCCGCCCTCCGCATCCAGCCGCTACTAAACCTTCTTCAGGTCGTCGGTTTACGTAGTAATATTGAGTGTTATCTGACAGAGGTCAGAGATATTAGTGAATCCGTAGCGGGTGGGAGGGAAGCTGGGGGATGTTGTGTTGGCGTTACCGGGCACCGTCAGTGGCGAGGTCGGCGCGCGATCATGTGCAGTCAAGTCAATTAGTGCGGGGTCTCCGCGCGTCCGCTTCACGTCCGCTGCATCCGCAGGGCGGGGGGGGGGGGGCGGGGGGCGACAATCCGATTAGTGCCTGCGCCCCGGGCTCGCCCGGCCCCGGTATTGTCCGCGCGTGTAATATCTGCTGCGCGCTACACTCGTCTTACTCTCGTCGCCAGATTGCCGTACTCCCTATAGTTCACAGATTGCGAACGCTTCTATCTAATTCTGATAAAGCCTATGTACTACTAGATGGAGCGTTCCAAACAATCGCTCTGTTCCACGCAAGTAGCCACAACTCTTTCACGCATTGCTTCAATATTTAGTCATAATTAAATGTTCTGCGTAGCAACTGCACAAGTTTCATTGTGAATGTGAAAGAGTTGTGGCTACTTGCGTGGAACAGAGCGATTGTTTGGAGCGCTCCATCTAGTAGTACATAGAGATCGTTGGATAAAGCTATTTCTATGGCTATTGTATTTTAAACACATCTTAATTGCACGCAGTTAAGACTTGGTTTACTAAAATGGGAAATTAAAGTAAAGTATAAAATACCTACACAACATACACTATAGTATATTCTCTATATTCTATTAAACAATTATTGCGATTTTAGAGATAAAAAACTGCATCACAGATTTTCAGAATAATCAACGCGACTCGGGAATCGAACCCAGTCATTTAAAAAACGTATGATATATTCTTTATTGCACAAATTTTAAAAATACAGTTACAAATTTTGTGTACAAAGGCGAGCTTATCTTTAAACGAGATCTCTTCCAGCCAACCTTACGTATGGACCGTTGTGTCTACAATTAAAGGAAAATGCTGTGTTTTTTACTACTGACCTGCGTCGGTGATACAACCTTGAATATTTTTGTAAAGTATTTTTGTTATATGTATTGACATTAGGTATGCTGTACTATGCATATGTAAGTATTGATTTGAATCATTTGCCTGTACTTGTATGTATGTAGGCTTGCATATGAGCAGCGCTACCGAGGTACACTGATGCGATTACACGAATAGCTTGGAGCTAAGCCGCGCTCTCGGCCGCCGCCTCGCTAGCACAGCCTGATGGACTTAACCCTCCACACATCATGTATGTATACAACATCACACATCCCATCACTGTGCATCATCGAACGCACTGCAATAGTATTACAACTCTACATCGGAATAAGAAAAATTGTGACTTTCCCTCAAGTGAGATAGAAGTGAAACTTGACACTCGCACCCCGCGGGAAAACAACTCGCCTTATTTATGTTTGTTTGTGCCCCGGTACCGGGGGGGCAAATATTGTAGCAGAACCCGGAGGAAGGGGAGTGGGGGGGGGGTCAGTGTGGCAGTGATTTGGCTTTTAACCGAAATATTTGTACACCTGATATCGAGTGACAGAAGCAGGGGAGTGGGAAGGTCCGACGGTTACGTCATTGTCAATAGGCGAGTTTTTTGAAAATGAACAGAGGGAAATGAGAAATAACTGCAGAAGGTGTCTTTTGTATCGGTTTGTTGGTGGCGTAGAGAGAAGAGCGCGGCGGCGCGTCTTGGCAATCGTCATAATGCGAATACGCGCTTGTACAACTATCTTAACTTTCTAAGTATCAAAAAATTAAGCAGACCGATGTCTATTTACTTATCTATCTGACTTTATTGACTTGAAATATTGACTAGACAGCCCGACGACGAAGCCGTCATCGTGATGTCGCGCCCCTGAGGGGGGAGAGTTGTCGTACAGAGGACAAGGTTTAGCATTATTTATTTGTTTGAGCAAGTACCGGGCCCCTCCCCCGTGATTCGGCCTGTGTGGCCTGCATGTCGAAAGGCCATGGGAGATGAAGGGTCTGATATGTATACTCGTATATAATTATAAACGTATAGCTAGTAGGTCCCGCGCGGGCCGCACGCGCGGGCCGCCCGCGCGGACGCGTCGCCCGTCATATAAATACGTCGGCGACATGTTACGAGAGCGCCGTCGGAGGTGTGTTCACAATTTCCCCCGCTGTGTCGTCCCAAATGGCATATTTCATAAATTCCCGCGCACGTCTCCTCGCTCGGTGAAATATCGTGTAATTCCACGGTTATGAAATCACTCTGATGTATCGCTCGCGCCATTCTCCTCGAACCTTTGTTCCGTCGCCGTCGCTGCAAGTAGCAATCGCACGCCGTCGCGTCATCGTAAACATATTTGGAGACTTATTCGAGACCGAGTCGCTTGACTAGTCTATATCGTTCATTACTGACTTATTAACTTTAGATCTCCAAGGTTCTCCTCAGTAAACATCAGCAAATGGAAATGGAAATGTTATTAATTTGCCTATCTGAAAATGTTTAAATCTATTTACAAGAAGCGGGCTATGGAAAGAGCTATGCTCGGAGTTTCTCTAAGAGACAGGGTCCGAAATGAGACGAGATCACCGCTAGAGAACTAAAGTCTTCGACATAGCTCAAAAAGTTAGTACGCTGAAGTGGCAGTGGGCTGGTCACATCTGTCGGAGAACCGATTACCGCTGGGGTAAACGAGTTCTCGAGTGGAGACCGCGGCTGGGCAAGCGTAGTGTGGGACGCCCCCTGGCTAGATGGAGCGACGATCTGCGTAAGGCGGCTGGCAGTGACTGGATGAGAAGAACCGAGGATCGGGATCAGTGGCGCACCTTGGAAGAGGCCTATGTCCAACAGTGGACTCTTTCGGGCTGATGATGATGATGACAAGACACGCGCGGTGTCTTCATACAACGATATCAAAAGCGGCTTGCATGTTCGCGCTTTGTACGCACGCACACAGCGGCAATATCTCGCTGCTCTAACACAATCTCGTTTTTATGTTTCTGTTAACTCATAGCTGCAGGTTGTTACTATAAAAATCCTCCTGAATAACATCACTAACATAATCGTTTATTATCTCAGCTCTGCTATATTGCCAGCGAGCGTTACGTGCAAACGGGAAATTGCCAGGAAACTTTATAAGAATATATTTTTTTCATTAAATTTTGGTCTTAGATAATCATGTCCCATTAAGTAGAGCTTTAGGAATATTGTATATAGTACCTACTTATTGATAGTGATAGCTATTACCCGTGGTACTACCGCTGGTACCCTACGGGTAACGCGGTTGATTTTTTTTTGTTAATATACAACTTAAGAAAATTAAGTTAGTGTACTTTATTGCTGAAGATAAGAATTTGTCAGCGAGGAAACTAATAAATAAATATTTGTGTTTATATAAATATCTATACATACATATATCTCGAAAACAGAAGACTTTTTTCATTACGCTTTGATTTTTATAGTCAGAAAACAAATACGAAACACAGATCAATTTTTTTTGGTTGGTATCATGCGCAAGCCCGATTGGCACTTGACCCAATTATTTTTCTAATTTTCGGCGTATCTCACTGTTATACTACTGTTTATTGTAACCGAGCTCTAACAGGCCATAGTTAGTATACCAACCAACTGAAATGAGCTTGACTTTGGAATAAAAAATAGTGCATATTCCAAGGTCAAGCCTGCTGTGATCACAATTTAAGTACGAGCCTTAAATCAAAATGTCCGAGCTGGAATAACGTCACTCGAACTGAGTGACGTCACCCAATTCAATACCAACTGTATCGTTTGATCTACTCAAGTACAACTTCTGAATTTTAGTACAAAATATTATATATTCGGTGCTAGATCTGCTCAGATTCGGCTTTGTCTAAGTTGGAGTGGCGCGCACAATGAAATGGGAGACGAATAGATTTCACAAACGCTTACTTTCACTACTCGCCACGATATAAACGAACGCGTTACGAAAATGTGAAGTTACTGGTCTGTGAAAGTCACTTCTGTTTGCCCTTTAAATATCCAACGTGGTTGGGGCTGTTTGCTGACGAACGTCGGGGCCGGTCTAGACACCGCTTAACGGCGCCGCTGTGGGCCTCAATAAAGACCTAATTTGTACCTAAAAGCACCTTTCATGAGTTCATTAAAAAAAAAACACACGTGGGGCCGTTGCGACTTCGGTCGCCGCGAGAGGGCGGTCGGTCGTTCCGGATGCTACGCGCGTAGTAATGCGTAGTTTATAACTACAAAGGAAGTTTTAGATACTCGTAGATAGATAAACTGTTTATTGCACACAAATTAAGGATAACAATAAAATAGGTACAGATTTTTGGAAAGTGTACAAAGGCGGCCTTATCGCTTATCGTTTTGTTATTTATTTATTTATTATTAACTAGCTGTTTCCCGCGACTTCGTCCGCGTAGACAACTACTATCAGGATAAAAAACTATCGTCCTATTCCATGACTTAACTTACATGTGTGCCAAGTTTCATCCCGATCCGTCCAGCGGTTGAAGCGTGATTGAGTAACAAACATACAAATATCCAAACATCCAAACTTTTGCATTTATAATATTAGTGGGATGGAATTAATAGAATGGAATATTGTTTTGGTTCACTGTTAAATGTGACTTGCTGAATGAAAAGTTTCTTCAGTATTCAAATTCATTCCTTCATACTTAGTAATATTAAGTATTATATACCTTAAATGTGTATGATATGTTACAATTTTAAACTATGGCCCAAAACCAACTTACGCATGGGAAATTATGTTTATTTTTTCATAATTTTTTTTAATTTAAATGTCATTTCTGTAACACTCACAATAATGGAGTCGTTAAAACGTTAACAAACGTAAGATTTATTCCGATGTTGGCAATACTGCTTCTTGCGCTGGTACAAGCAAAACCAGATTTTAATATATGAGTATGACGAATCTTTTCATGCAGCTACTGTAACTAAACTATAATAATAAAAAACAATACGTTTATCGTCCTTTAAGGGTTCCCATGCAAATTATATTTAAACAATATGTAAATATGTAGAGATACGATGGTTGTTGCTGATGTTGATGCCTCCTGGTTTATAACAAAATCACCGAATGTACGCGAGCAAGGCTTCGTTAATTGATATGATTACGATACCGTGAGACGCGGCTGGCGGCTGGCGGCTCGGTACCGACTTTGTGGCCGTGAGTTTCGGCCGAGCCGCGTCGACTCACCATAATGAATTTGGTTACGTTATAATTATTGTACTCGCCGCCCGCGTTGTGTCGCATTTACTTATTTATTTAGCGAGACGTCACCAGCACTTGCCACAATAATGATTACCGAGTGGCGGTGGTCATCATCATCATCATGTCCGCCCTGAGCCGTCCACAGCTGGACATAGGCTTTCTTTCCCATAACACACCCGGTCCTCCGCCCTCCGCAACCACCCGCTTCCGGCCATCTTCTTCAGGTCGTCCGGGGCGTCCCACTCTGCGCATGCCGATCCATGGTCTCCACTCCAGAACTCGTCTGCCCCAACGGCCGTCGGTTCTGCGACATATGTGGCCCGCCCACTGCCACGTCAGCTTGCTAATCCTTTCGGCTATGTCGGTCACCTTCGTTCTCCGTCGGATCTCTTCATTACGAACCATATCCTTCACAGACACCCCGAGCATAGCGGCGGTAGTCAACAATAATAATAAAATAGCTTATAATTGTAACAGACACTAACAATAGGTTTCTTAAGTTCATTGTTTTTTCAAATAAAAACTTTTCATTTCATTTTAAATGTGCCGTGCTTTGGAAATGTACTCTTGAACATAAATAGAGTATATAATATTTATATACTTATATTTTTTATAGTGTAGGTATAATATAATCTATGTAGGTTGGTATATAGTTTATATTAGTGTATGTATGTATATGTTTTTATTTTATTTACGTACACACTATGTCTGCCTCTCTTATTTCAATTATCTCTCTCGCGGGTCTGCTGGAAGAGATCTCTCTCAGAGATAAGTTCGCCCTTTGTACTTGTGTTTCTTTTTAATGTATTATTTTTGTTTTATCTGTGTGTGTGCAATAAAGAGTTAAATAAATAAATAGAAGGTAATATGCATCATGTTCAAGATATCATCCATAATATAGAGTCCCGCTCTGCTGCCGCTGTTTGTACAATACAAGGCAATCTGAGCAGACACCTGTGTTGACTCGGAAATTTGATTAGGGCCCTTCGACAGCTACCTGCAGCGACTGCGCGGCCACACGCGGCCACACGCAGCCACACGCGGCTACACGCGGCGCCCACCTCGGGATGAGATGATGCCATTTAATCATGTGCCAAGTGTTTGTGGAGCCCGGCGAGGGCGCCAGCCGGTGGAGCGGGGACACTCGCGGGGCGACCGTATTTACATTCATATGTTTGACTGTTTGTGGCGCGTGTTTGCGATGCATTTAGCCGGGATTAAGGAGCTCCACACCGGCGCGGCCGCGCGCTGTTTGTACTGGCATCGAGCGCGCTACCGAGTGCGAGCGCAAACACCGACCACCTCACTTAGTTATAATTGATTGTAGAGCACACTTCATTTGTATAAACAGTATCGGGGGTAGAATGGACCACGAGCATCTGGTACACTCGCACACTACACAGTGGTAGAAAATCAGTAGAATTATTTGCGAACTCCATACGGCCGCAACAATAGACCATGTCTCATTATAGTTTGTATTCATTATCTCTCTCATATACCGTGTGGTTTCCGGTAGAGTAGAATAGGACCACTCCAACCCTTCCCGTGGATGTCGTACAAGGCGACTGAGGGAATACATTATAAAACATCAATCAGGCCTCCCCAACCCGTCTGGCCAGCGCGGGGAGTGTAGGCCGAATCCTCCGTCTGTCTCCGGCAGATGAGAGAGGGTTGTGCTCCTGCAGTGGTGACAAAAAATAACCTGATGATGATATCACGTGTATCCCACTGTAGGATACTCCATACAGTTCAAAAACGTTATTCAGTTAATATTGTATGCGGTTCGATGTAAAATTACCCACAAAGCTGCAATTAGTACAAAATGACTATCGGTTCAGTTCAGTTCATTACCGTTATAGTAAACCATAATCAGTCTCTACCTCATTGTGGAAAACGAAATAAACATATTATTAGGCCCGATTCTGAAGCCACACATTTAAAATTTGACAGCACTAAAATTGGTTTCGTCTTTATCTATACTGTGTGACAAGGATAGGAAAAGCTTTAGTGCTGTCAAATTTTAACATTCTGCCTTCAGAATCGAGCCCATTATCATTATAAAAGTATGATATCTTCGTAGTATTACGGAACGCGGCTTGCATGTGCGCACTCTGTACGCTCGCACATATCGGCGATGTCTCAGTCGACCAGGCCTGCAGGCAGTCCGGGCCGCGCCGTAGCCTGTGGGATATTGGTAGGTAATCTCTCTATTGCCTGTACGCGAGTGTTCCGCGGTGGGTTCATTGGAGACACTATCGCCTCTATTTGGTCGGCTATTTAAGTATATTTATTTAGAAAACCAGCAGCTTATAGTAATACATACGTCAAGTATCATCAAAATCAAAATCAAAATATTTATTTTCAAAATTGGAATACATTATTCTCTTTTTGACGTCAAATTCTGCCTAAAACTACTCCACTTCCACCTGTATAACCGAGGGGAAGAAGTGGCAACAAACCCAACGGCACAGGGCCCTACCTTTGATTTACCTTATTCATTACAATCATTAAGTCTACCTATGCTGAGCCATCAAGCACTCCATGGACTTTTATCATTTAAGTAGTCATCTAACTTATAGTAGGCTAAAAGAGAAATTGCACAGATTAACTTTTATAGAAGATTTGAATTTTTGTTCAGACAAGTTAATAATTTAATCCCGATTAGTCCTTACACGTCCACTGCTGGACATAGATCTTCCCCAATGAACGTCCCCACATCCGGTCCTCGCCCTCCACATGCAGCCGCCTCCGACCACCTGCTGCAGGCCGTCCCGCCCCCCGCCGGTGCGAGCGTCTCCCATCCTGAGCATTATGAAAACCCGCGAGTCAGCACTGAGCACCTATCAAACGTCGCTGCCACTTGTCCCCGCTCCCCTTCCCCTCCCCCGCTCACTCATCAGATAAAATGCATGATGTTCGTTGTATATATGTTAAAGACTTTATCGTACCAAATTTAGCATTAGCAAGTATCAATAAAATTGTGTACAAAGGTGGACTTATCCCACTTAGAGATCTCTTCCACTCGACCCTCGACGTCGACGCCCTGCAATTTCAGTCGTCTTCACTGGTCCCTAAATATACTTGCAACACTGCACGCTGAGGGGTACAGCATGTTGAGGCTGGTCACACACACACATCACGATACACAGACACACACACACACACACACACACACACACACACACACGCACACACAGCACTAATTGCGAGTGAAAGTTGTTAGCGGTATTTTGCAAAGGAAGTAATGTCGTCTCGTACGGTGCGGGGCGGTGCGGGGCGGTGCGGGCCGAAAAGAAACACCCCCATTGTGGCCCGTAATTGAGCGGTGCCGTGCGGCCCGCTTTCTCTTGCCACTGCTCTGCGCGCGGACTGTAGTGACACGAATTTGATTTGACTTCATTATAATTTTAATTTAAAAGTTTACGGAAGCCAAGCTATTATGTATAATATGTGTATCTATTTATACAACTAATCCTACTAATATTATAAACGCGAAAGTTTGTAAGTATGTATGGATGTTTGTTACTCTTTCACGTAAAAACTACCGAATGGATTTTAATGAAACTTTACAGTAATATAGCTTATACATCAGAATAATACATAGGCTACAATTTATAAAGATATTGTGTGAATTGTCCAAAATATCAAGTAAGTAGGAAAAAATCTACCATCTGCGAGCTATTCTGGCGTGCGCTGCCAAAACCGCTAGAGTTACACATATGTAATGTATGATGGAAATGTTTATCTTAAATAGTCCTACAAAAAAGCTACTCGAAATACTTATCGTGCGCAGACGAAGTCGCGGGCACCAGCTAGTGATAAATAATTATGTATTGTACAGCATGTGTTGTTTACACACGTCTACACTGAGATCGTCAAGACAACTAAGGCCCTGCACCAGGGACGGGCAGCAGAGAACTATGTATATTACGACATTACTGAGTCACCGACCCGCCTGCCAAGCATGGTGATTATGGCAACTCCCGCAATGGACAGCCCACTAAGGCAGTTGGCGGATGATTATGAACTTGTCTGCTCCCAGCTTAACGAAGGCGGCCCGCTACAGGGAGACGTCGATAGACGCTGTCTCGAGACTAATGCGGGGAGCCAATTTCCTGATATCAACTTTTCCAATTTACTTACTGAGAGCTAGTTTTCAAATATTTATCTCTCTACGTTTCGCTCAGAGACAGAGCCGCCGGAGAATCCTACTAATATTATAAATGCGAACATTTGAATATTTGGATGTTTGTTACTCAATCACGCTTCAACAACTGGACGGATCGTGATAAAAGTTTGCACACGTACAGGTTAAGTGCTGGAATAGACCATAGGATAGTTTTTATCCCGAAAATATATTCCATTCCTACGGGAAATACGTAATAATGTTAAGTTGTCCACGCGGACGAAGTCGCGGGCAACAGCTAGTACTAATGACTACGTAAACAAGCAGCACTCACCTCCCCCCGGCAGTTTAACGTCGCCCGCAAAATAAAGCACGGCGTGAAGTACAGCTGCCGGAGTAAGAGAAGCATTTATGTGTTGACGTATAACGTTGTCCGTCTCTCGATGGTTAACGCGCAAACAGTCACGTGTGCAGACAGGCCGGTGCCTGTAAGTAATAATAATAATTATAACCTGGCGCACGAGATTACCGACATGTGGGGTGTGACGTCGACCGAAGTCGTCCCTATAGTCCTGTCTGCGAACGAGTTAATTCCAACCAGCCTCGCTGACCACCCGAGGCGGTTGGAACTCCGCGTGGGCTCGCTTCCGGCGGTGATGCAGAAGGCGGTGCTGCTGGACACCGCCCGGACTGTCCGTCGGTTTCTCTCTCTATCGCCCTGACCTCCGGCCGCTTGGACTCCTCAGCCGGAGAAAGTCCGTCTGGCCATTTTTTGGCCAAGCGAGACAGTAACTTAGATTTCCCACATAATAATAATAATAAAATCATTTATTTGCAGCCAACTTAGCCCATAGACAAATACCTTAGCCTAGAAATACATACATTATGTAACCTTACATTAAATACACACTATTTCAGGGATTTTAGAGTCTTCGCCTCCCTGTAGCGTCTAAACACGACTCCCTCGGGCCAGAAGTCGGGACTGAGGAGTACACCCTGGTGCTCAGTGGGAACCCGGAGTAGCTGATTAACTCATCATTTTTTTTAAACATTGTCAAATGGTGTTTTCTTTATAAAATTCTATACTTACATACATACATAATGCTCACACCTTGTTCCCAGAGGGGTAGGCAGAGACGATGTATCGCCCGCTTTTCCCGTGTCTTTTGATAATGTCGAAACGGTTGCCAAAACACTCAGCGCCTGTCTCAGCTAGCCTGCTGGCCAAGGTCTGGCAGAATTTCAGAAACTCACGAATAATCATAGCATCTGTGTGTCTTCGTATTGACATTATTTTAATTCAGTAAGTAATTTATTAATGTAATTGTTATTAATTTCTATAATATGCCGTGTCAACGATCTTTAAGTACTACTAGATGGAGCGTTCCAAACAATCGCTCTGTTCCACGCAAGTAGCCACAACTCTTTCACATTCTCAATGAAACTTGTGCAGTTACTACGCAGAACAATTAATTATTACTAAATATTGACGCTACGGTTAAATAATGTCAATATTTAGTAAATAAATGTTCTGAGTAGTAACTGCACAAGTTTCATTGTGAATGTGAAATAGTTGTGGCTACTTGCGTGGAACAGAGCGATTGTTTGGAACGCTCCATCTAGTAGTACATAGAGATTGTTACATAAGTAAAACAAAAACAATAAATCTTTAAACTTATTATTCCGCGGTATATCTGAAATGGATGCGTAGCTGTCTGTTATAAAAACTCCTATCAAAAAGTGTAAATCCAATTTTTTTATGCTAAAATGCAAATTGCATTTTTAATAGTTTTACATGCACGCCAGTTGTTTGGACTGCGTGTCGGCGGCGCGGGGCGCGGGGCGACGTGTGACGTCACGCCGCCGCCGCCTCGCTCGCCGGGCAATAAATCACAAAGTTGTTTCCTGCGCCGCATCTCACATCTAAACGACGAACAGACGGCCTCGTCTATCTGTAACATAAACATAAAAAAAAGAAGCAATATAATTTTTCGTAGCTCATAGTTTCATCTCAAAGAGTTTTCCTTCATGATTGACACTAATTGGTTATTAAATTAGATTAAATTAGATAATAGATGCAGATTTTAAAATCATCTGTTATCTAATTTAATAACAACTAGCTACGAAAAATTATTTTGTTTCATGGTATGAGGTGTACATATAATGTTTTTGTGCTAAAACAGATATGTACCAATATGAAAGGGGGAACATGGTAACGTAGTACTACGCGCGCTGTCCCTCGTGCGTAGCTCACATAGCTCGTGCGTAGCTCGCACATAGCTCGTGCGTAGCTCGCACATAGCTCGTGCGTAGCTCGCACATAGCTCGTGCGTAGCTCGAACATAGCTCGAACATAGCTCGTGCATAGCTCGCACATAGCGCGTGCGTAGCTCGCACATAGCTCGTGCGTAGCTCGCACATAGCTCGTGCGTAGCTCGCACATAGCTCGTGCGTAGCTCGCACATAGCTCGAGCATAGCTCGCACATAGCTCGTGCGTAGCTCGAACATAGCTCGAACATAGCTCGTGCATAGCTCGCACATAGCGCGTGCGTAGCTCGCACATAGCTCGTGCGTAGCTCGCACATAGCTCGTGCGTAGCTCGTACATAGCTCGTGCGTAGCTCGTACATAGCTCGTGCGTAGCTCGCACATAGCTTGTGCGTAGCTCGAACATAGCTCGAACATAGCTCGTGCATAGCTCGCACATAGCTCGTGCGTAGCTCGCACATAGCTCGTTGCGTAGCTCGCACATAGCTCGTGCGTAGCTCGCACATAGCTCGAACATAGCTCGTGCGTAGCTCGCACATAGCTCGTGCGTAGCTCGCACATAGCTCGTGCGTAGCTCGTGCGTAGCTCGCACATAGCTCGTGCGTAGCTCGCACATAGCTCGTGCGTAGCTCGCACATAGCTCGTGCGTAGCTCGCACATAGCTCGTGCGTAGCTCGCACATAGCTCGTGCGTAGCTCGCACATAGCTCGTGCGTAGCTCGCACATAGCTCGTGCGTAGCTCGCACATAGCTCGTGCGTAGCTCGCACATAGCTCGTGCGTAGCTCGTGCGTAGCTCGCACATAGCTCGTGCGTAGCTCTATTTACATTATAACATCGACACCATTATCTGTTTGCCTCTTTTTGGCAAAGGCCTCCTTCAACATCTTCCACTCCTCTCTATCTCTCGCTATCCTTGTCCATGTTCTCCCTGCTGAAACCTCTAAAACTGTCTCCCCCTTTTCCGTTTGCTGTATTTCGGTAACCAATTCATCAACATTCTGCTCCATTTCTCCTTTCCTCTTACTGTATGTCCTGTCCATCTCCATTTCAGTTTAAATGAACTCCAAATTTTACTAAACTGATTCAATAATATAAATATGACCATTCAATATTTATTAACATAAATAATCGACATTTCCCGGAGTAAAATTCGCTGTAAAGGTAAAGTTAAACGTGAAAATACTTGTGTTCAAGCCTTTCCAATATGTCATACTGAGCAGTAGGACTAGTTTGACTTTTTTGTACAAACTGTCCGATCGTAGAACTAGTAGTATGACTAGCTGAACTAACCCACAGGTTGGTTTCAACAAATAATAAATTCTCGTGAAAAGAAATGCCCTATTTATCTATCGCGACATAATTGTCGTGGCAAGTACATAAATGATACTTCCTTATTCCGATTCCTGATGATTAGTCAAATATTATTAATAACGTACCCCCCCTCCTGTGTTTGTTGCAATAACGAAGTGTCACCACCGATTTATGAGTGTGCGGTGATTTGCCGATCACACGGCGGCCCGCGCAAGGACCTTGGGCCCGGGGCATAAGGTCGAGGGTCGCTAGCACGGTTATTAGATAGCGGAATGTCTTCAGAGCCTCCGGCTCCGTATTGCATATTCGCTTTTTTTCCCGGAACCGGGGAAAGATGGAAGTTGTTTCTGCAGGGGAACAAAGGTTCGTATGTTTTCCGGCGGAAATTTATGTGGCCGCAGTTATCGTTTGTCAACAAGAGCGGCGGGCACCGAGGGGATGGAGGGCGATGATCAGGCTAGCGGCCGGCGACACACGTACGTACTCAGTCATGTTAGAGAAAATAGTTAGTGATCTCCACAGGCTTTCATTGTACGCTTCAAACTTCTCATTGGCGACTCCACGTGTCGCCTCCCCACTACCCTCATGCAGATAAACTGTACATTGTATCAAACGTATTATTGATGTTATTGTAGTTAAACAGCAATCAACATCACCACCAGTTGGTACAGAACGTTGCTATAACGGGATGTCGTCACGCGCTCGCCCCCCGCCCCCCGCGCCCCCCGCCCCTCGCCCCTCGCCCCTGTCAAACTTTAGCTATAACGATTTGGCCATAAGAACATATTTACGAGGAAGCTCGTAACAATATCGGGTGTACTAACGACGACTACCGCCGCACGCCCGCCCCCGCCCCCGCCCGCGACCCCGGGTCCTTCCTGCTCCGGGGTCAACTCAACTACAATGTGTAACGACCACCAACCATCAGTCGGTTGCAAATATTCAAAAATAGGTACCAAAGCAAAATATATACTCCTTAGAAATTAAGCTTGCCACTTGAATAGTTCAGACCGACTGAAAAACCTTTTAATGGATAAAGAATTATACTCTGTTAAAAAAATTATGGACATACAATTTTGATTTTAAACTGCGACATAGTTTATGAAAATTGTTTTATTTTGATTTTTATATACATTGTTATTATTATGTCATACACGAGTTGTGTAGAATTGACATTTTGTATACTATTTTTTTATTATTTTTTGACGATCACATTAACTCTGACCTTTTACGTAAGTTAATCTATGTCCACTAGTTAAATAAGTATATAAAATAAAATAAAATAAAAATGTCCACTTCTGAATTGTGTGTCCGAGATTATGTTCAGAAACATGAAACTTAATATGAAGATGAAACTTAACTCAGTGTCGGCTCACGGAGGGCACTCGCCAGTAGGCACCTTTCCATGTTTTAGCTAAATTGTTCCCCGAGGACTGAGCACAGTAGCCAGCTCCCGCGGCGCCGCCCGTCTTTCTCGGAGGGCGACCATTTGCATCGCACTACGTTACGTTTAATTGTCGCCCCCGGCGAGGGTGTCGGGGGGAGACGGGGGGGGGGGGGGGGGGGGGGGGGGGCAGCGCAGCATTAAACAAAAGTAATACTTATGCATACATATTTTGTAAGGTGATTATTCTTCATTCAAGTGCAGTTCGTTAGCTGATGTTAAATATCTGCATTGCACTGTATTTAATATTTCGTTTTGCTGTTTACGTATAAACATTATTTTCAGTAGATACAATATACTAATAATTATAACGTTACATAAGTTTATCATTTTTCAATTACAGAATTAAGGCTATAAATACAGGTACGGAAAAATACAGAACAGCATTACAATTATTTACAACTAGCTGTGCCCGCGGCTCCGCTCCGGAAAAGTGCGCTTTGTCGTGTATTTACTAAGGACGTATCAACGATCTCTATGTACTACCAGATGGAGCGTTCCAAACAATCGCTCTGTTCCACGCAAGTAGCCACAACTCTTTCACATTCACTTTGAAACTTGTGCAGTTACTACTCAGAACATTTAATTATTTACTAAATATTGACATTATAGCGTCAATATTTAGTAATAATTAAATGTTCTGCGTAGTAACTGCACAAGTTTCATTGTGAATGTGAGAGTTGTGGCTACTTGCGTGGTGCAGAGCGATTGTTTGGAACGCTCCATCTGGTAGTACATAGAGATCGTTGGGACGTATAAAATAAATATTATAAAACACAATGTCGAGTTAGCCTAGATTCATGGGGCATTGTCCATGTCTTCTGATCAAGGGAGTAACATATTAGACATAAGTGGAACATTGCAGAATTAACAGAACTCACGTAGGTATGCGTTGAAGGCACTGGGCGAAGATGGGTAAATATATGAACTCACAGACGCATTCAAAGCACTAGATGGAAGCAAAAAAAAGACATATCGATGTCATAAAAGGCAGAAATAAATGTGTTGAAAATAAAACAATATTTAATGTACAATTGACTGCCTCCAGCATTCAGACATGTAATAATGTTAAGAAAGTTGTTCCTTCTTTTTAATTGGTCCTAAACAGGTCGACCACAAATCATTGGTAACAGCCAGCCCCG
This sequence comes from Esperia sulphurella, assembly GCA_947086405.1. Lineage (NCBI taxonomy): Eukaryota > Metazoa > Arthropoda > Insecta > Lepidoptera > Oecophoridae > Esperia > Esperia sulphurella. The sequence continues at coordinate 19,451,189 of OX352258.1, forward strand.
GAGTGCCGCGGAGTGCGCGCTGCGGCCTGCGGGTTGCGGGTTTGTAGTGCGGGGTAATTTACGAGCGGGCAATAAACGCGGCACTAGCAGATGAGAGAAGGATTTTTTGCGGCTCCTGGCGGTAGCCGGCGGCTACTTACGACTACTTGCGCCCCCGGCGACGGCGACGACGACGGGATATGACCAGCGCCTGCTGAGAGCTGTCTACCGTGCGCTACGCTCCGACGCTACGGCTACGGGGCTACGTCTCAACTCTACGATTCCAAATCAAAGCTAATATTTTTGGTTTCCTTGCTATTGATAAAGAAATTCAATGATGTGTATCATCATATCTGCCCTTATCTTATCTTATCTTTTAATAGGGGGCCAGGCACGCCCGGCGACACGTCGACCCTGTGGGATCTTTTGTGTCAGCCCCTTTGTCTATGCTGTGCTTCCGTCCCCCACAGTTCGTTGCATAAAATCTATTATATCAGCCCTTACACAACCACTGCTGGACATAGGCCTTCCCCAATGAACGCCGCCACACCCGGTCCTCTGCCCTCCGCATCCGGCCACCTTCGTCTGGTCGTTTGTCTACCTGTCGGCGGTGCGACCGTCCCCCCGCGGTCTCCACGTCCAGAGCTCGTCTGCTCCATTGGGCCCGTCGGTTCTGCGACGATGATGTGTATTCGTACTCGTATGTCTGGCATTAATGTTTTAAAGTTGTCTTGGAATATTATGAAAAAAACTCTTTCTTTCTTTTCTTTCTTTCTTTCCATATTTTTCCCATCCATTCTGGGTATTTTTTTTATATTTTCGAAAGTTTAGCTCAATCTATCTAGCAGTTTTCGAGTTATCTGGCAGATAGAGGTTAGGTATAAAGGTTGTCTGGAAGAAATCGCTTAAAGCGATAAGACCGCCTAAATTATACTATTTGTAACTTTTATAACGTGTAACTGTATTTGTTTGTGCAATAAAGTGTATTGTATTATATTGTATAGACAGGCGAAAAAAAATAAAAAAAGGGATATCTGATTAGATGTTTCTAAGATTGTACATCAACGTCGGTCAAATATGAAGTGGGCAGCACGTTGGACTAGAAATCATTCAATTATTTATTACATACTTTTGAAAAACACAAGCCTCTTTTACGTAAACTGAGAGCGTCGTCATACGCAAGGCACCAGCTTGTTTTCCGTTACTGGCTCGTCGTTATCTGGAACATACATATTTATCGGTGCGACTATTACAGTGAATAAAGTTGAGAGGCGGGACAATAAGACAATAGCGGGACAAATGTATCGAGGAGATAAACGGGACAATACACGCGAGTTCGCGTCTCATGTCGAGTGGGACTTGCCGAGTTTTTACGAGTTTTATCACTCCCCGCGGGGCGGAGGAGGCGGGGGAGGGACGCGTGATATAGCGGGAGTCAAAAGGCATTTCTTACCTTACTCCAAGATAGATGAGTTGGTGATACCTTAATGCCAACTCCTATATATATATATCACCAAAACCAATTTCTTACGTCTCACATCGAAGGAAGATTTTTTTAAGTAACTAGTAATAATTCGCCAACATTGTAAGTTGTAACCCATGTAGAAGGTATGAATAGTGTGGTACGGTCGGATGCGATACCTCGTCGAGTAATAATTTATGACGCGCGAGTGGGAAGCGAAAGGTAAACAAAACGATATTGAAAAAGAAAGAGATTTTAGAACTCTTTTGTTTACGTTCAGCTTCCTATATTGTTTCTCACGGCAAGAATTTAGTAGTCAAGGATGTGCCTACTTGATTCCAATATGTCATGTCATCTAAGCAGTAGGACTAGTTGGACTTTTTTTCCAACCAGTATATTCTTTATCGCACATCTTAAAACTAAATACAGTAATAAATGGTGTGTACAAAGGTGAGCTTATCTCTAAAAGAGATCTCTTCCAGCCAACCCTACAGTGTGTGAGACAAGGCAGTAAGAGCGAGGGGGGGCAAAATAAGTCCAAATAAAAACAGTAGGACTGGTTGGACTAACCTGCATCCGCGCGTACCGCTTCCATACCTCGCATGAGAGTCATGTCGTATATTAGAGCTAACATAACAACAGTGGAGTGTCGTCGTTACAAATCTGGTCAATAAGTTAGTAAGTATCAGTCGGTGTTGGCGGCGGCGACTTGTCCAACTTGTATATAACTTGGCTAAGTGGTGTTGTTCGCCCGGACTTATTGTTTGTTTGTTTGTTTGCCCGCCCCCCGCCTCAGCTGGGCCCCGAACGCTTCACACCGCAACTTTATCTCATATTGTTTAATATTTAGTGTATTGGGTTATCCACTGTACTCAATTTACTTAAAGAATTTGTTCATTATCATAAGTCATAACTCACAGAACACCACTGTGCAGAGGTCAATTACCGATTTCATTGAAACTCCATAGTCTCGGTACACAGGTTTAGCTTTGATATTCATACTTTTAACTTTTAACAGCACCCTCCCCCTCCCCCATCAGGTGGCGGGTGTCTTTAAAATAAGTCATTGACAAATATCGGCTGACAATATGAATGTCCGAAACTTTCGTTTCAAAATTTCCCGACTTCCTGATTGGAAACCAGAGTAACCTCCTTCGTGTATTTTCCACTACTTTGACATTGGCGAAATTATTGTGCCTTATAAGCATAATAACAAAGGCCATAATCAAAAAAAAATGAATGACCAAATAAATAATTTTACCTATATCAAATGCCAATATAATATATCATCGGTTAAACATGCCACCTCCATTTTACACCCTAACGTTTACAAAATAGCGTTAGTAACACAATAGCAGTCAAAATGGAGTCGGTAGGTTTACATATTTAGCCGACGATATGAATTCATCCGACTGGGCGATTTTCCTTCAAAAGTTAGAATGAGAGAAGAATAAAAGGAGGTGCATGAAAAGGTTGATGATTGTGAGTGAGGCTAGTGAGGTGGGTCAGGATCGCGCAAAGTGGCGATCCATCGTCTCTGCCCACCCCTCTGGGACCAAGGCGTGAGCATTATGTATGTACGAGTATGTATGCTATCAATGACAACATTAATTAGTCTGTCACGGGAGGCTCTTGCCGGTAAAACAAAACCTCGTTAAGAAAAAAATATGCCTTTGTAAAGAACCTTTACAAAGGCATAAAGATTCCCAAAATGATAAATGTAGTAAAATTTAAAAAAACGGACGTAGACATATGTATGTATGTACATACGGCTACGTCAGACGGACGGCGGCGGCGACACTCACGAGTCGCATACAAAACAAAAACTTTAATAATACAATTGGGTTGGTGCAGGACAGAAATTGATTTCAGTGTATTAATTTATTGTACTAGTATAAGTACATATTTACTGTTACTACATCTGTCTTACATATCGTATCGTATCGTATCACACATTTATATATATTGAATGTACCTATTAAAATTAATAACGAACTATCATACACAATTCCTATATATATACATACTTACATACATATATATGTCGTAGGTGCCTCTTCTGAGGGCGTGGGTTCGAATCCCACTTCTGATGTCGTAGGTTCCTGGTTCCGCCGAAAGTGTGGGCTCCCAAATTGAGTTAAACGCCGTTACAAAGTTAACACGTTTACTGGCTTAAATGACACTACATGACATTACACTACATCGTCAAGTAACGATTTTAGAAGGCAGACGATCCGTCCGTATACTGCCTGCGCACAGCACGCGTACCGATCGAACACCCAGCGCGTGCTCGCGACGCTCGCCGAACCAAGCCGAACGGCGTGCCGAACACACACTGTGCCTCCAAATCAGCTCCTCTTTTATTATTTCGCCAACATATATCATACACACGCACACACACACACACACCACTCACACACGTTGTATAAATATATATAAGATATAAGTATGGAAGAGCGAGGTCCTCTGGCACAGACATTTTAATGTCTAAAAGAGGGAACTATCCTCTGTAACCCACTAAGTTTCTGTAATAAATATTTTTGTATTTTTTTGTATTTTGTATTGTATTGTCACCGCGTGGCGTGGGCAGGAAGGACACAATCAACAATAGGCTGCAAGAGTGCATTCAGGTGCGGCGCACGAGGCGAGGCGAGGCGAGGCGAGTCGGCCGCGATAATTGCAATTAGCGAGCGAGGCGCTCCGGGCGGCGACGGCCGATACAATTAGTCGTCAATAGGAAGAAGCCAATTAAACCAGTCTTCCGTCCATTGCTGCAGTCTTTCGAGTATCGCCACTTTAGCTTCGAGCTCCGTTCGGACCTTGCACTTCCGTTATGCAGTTGAAGTGTGTCGCCGAACGGCCGGGTGATTACAGCCCTCGACAGTTGCTTGTCTTGTTTAACGATTGTAACGACAAGAGAAACGATTTTGCCCGACAGGCCGAAAAAATCTCCAGCACTGTGCACAAAATTACGATCTAAACGTTTTAGCGATAGATAAAAGCCTCACCTATACCTAACAGTTTACCTGGAGCATTGGCCTCGATTGAGCCAGTAATAATCTGCTGCCATCTTGTAAATCACAGTATTTCACGAGCCAGTGCGCTGCTGTCAATAATCGTTCTAAATTGTCTATTGTGGTGCTCTACAATCAGACTGGTCCGATTCATCTTCGATCAAGTCGCACTAATATGATTGACGGGCACGTGTTCAGGCAACACTGTTAGGTACACATAATGTTTAAGTAGTACCAGAACCCATCTTCTTTGGGGGCCAGGAAGACCACTTCGACCCTTCAGAATCTGGCCCCAGGCCGATTTGGTGGACTTCACATACGCCTTAGAATTTATTCTTTGGCATATTCCTCACTTAAAGGTCGGGCTTAAAGACGCGGGGACTAACGCGAGGGTGATGTAGTCGGACGTCGGGACACGAAGAGCAACGGAGAGCACCGCGATGGGATGTGCTCTATTCGCAACTAGCACGCGGGCGAAATATGCAACCATGAGCTATAAAACAGGTCCACAGGTCCGACATACCACAAATAGCTGCATATTGCGCGAGGCCGTGTAGTTGGGAGGTCATTCACATTTGTGCTTGCAGGAAACTCGTTCAAAATGTTGTGTACATACATAAATAATGCTCACACCTTGGTCCCAGAGGGGTAGGCAGAGACGATGTATCGCCACTTTGCACAATGTAATATTGCAAAGTGGCTTTCCTTCGTCCGCTTTTCGGCCCGTGATACCCCTTGACGTGATGTGTTGGCGCCTTATTGAGGTACCACGACTAACTAGGGAAATAATTGTCCACCTCGTCAGAGCCCTGCATGATTTCGTAAGGCTACCTAATAGTGCCCGGAGTTCGCCCAGCTCAGGGATGTCGGCACGCTTACGACCAGGCTAGCCCCTGGACATGCATCCATCGGCACGGCAGACCTTGGATTGATGGATGGGACAGGGATCGGGGCGAGAGAGACAGAAGATGAGGGTATGGGTACGGAGTATAGGGTAGGTATGGGATACCGCTATTACGGAAGGATAATGTGATTGTAGTAGCGACAACTCTGTAAGCCGGGACCGCATACCCGTGACTCGTCTGGACAGCACCGGACAGGTCAACCTAGTCCCCTGACACTTATGTGTAAAAATCAGGAATTATCTATAAAAGATATCTCTTCCAGCCAACCTTACAGAGTGCGGGGGGGGGGGGGGGGGGAAATAAGTTCATAATGGACTACATAATAACTAAATACCTAAACTACTTTACTTTTACATATATAAAATAAATAATAATAATTATAATAAACATACATAAATACATACATACAATTTAAACTGCGTTAACCGTGATAACACAATTCAGCCTTAGTTCATTCAGCCTCCGATAGTAAAATAGGAAGACATTATAGATGATGTGAAAAGGCTGAGAGGATTTAATTATATCCAGGTTTCGCTGAAGACCAAAATAATAATGAAAATGTTCAATAGAAAGCAATGTTCAGTGGAATAGAAACAGGGAATCGAGGAGTCTATGGTGTCTCGGTCGTCACACACCGGCTCGAAACATCGGGCAAAATAAAATCCTATTAATATTATAAACGCGAAAGTTTGTAAGTATGGATGGATGTTTGTTACTCTTTCACGTAAAAACTACCGAATGGATTTTAATGAAACTTTACAATAATATAGCTTATACATCAGAATAACACATAGGCTACAATTTATAAAGATATTGTGTGGATTGTCCAAAATATCAAGTAAGTAGGAAAAAATCTACCATCTGCGAGCTATTCTGGCAAAAGTTTGGATATTTGGATGTTTGTTACTCAATCACGCTTCAACCACTGGACGGGTCGTAATGAAACTTGGCGCACATATAGGTTAGGTCCTGGAATAGGACATAGGATAGTTTTTATCCCGAAAAAACATCTCATTCCTACGGGAGATACATAATAATTTGTGATGTTAAGTTGTCCACGCTGAGGAAGTCGCGGGCAACAGCTAGTATATATAGACGCCTGTGAGGCTCGAGCTAGACAGACAGTCAGGTGGTGCAGGTGGAGACATCACCACTTTACAGTCTACCATCACGTGTCGCTGCCAGCCTCATCGCTACTGACGGTGGCTGGTGGCTGGTGGGTGGCGGCTGGTGGGTGGCGGCTAGCCGCCCCCGGCTCGTGGCCGTGGGCGGCGCTCCTCGCCGACAATACACGGAAAACATTTCAGGAGTGACACTTTATTTGACGAGCGAAAAGTTTTCATTGTTCTGTTCACTCGTGAAACTCATTAAAGTGTTTCCCTCAAAGTTTTAAGACGGAGAGAGAGAGAGCTTCAAAAAACGTTAACGGTTTATATCCCGCTGAGGCTGTTATTAGCCATAATTTGTTTCCTTTACAAGCGGAGACACACGTTTTACAAACATTTATTCCACTTTATTTTATTCCACTTCAGGCATAAAATGTCCATGAAGTCGCCCCATGTATCGCACGAAGCTCGGCTGTGGGAGCACAGAATAAGTACGATAAATGTAATTTTTAAATATTTTAAATCAAAACCAAGCTCAGAACACGGTTGAAAATAGAACCCACTCGGTGTAAATATATGTAAAACCCTCCCCGCTCCCCCCGACCACCGCCGGGCGTCGGTCGCGATCATGAATCAGAATGATTTAGGTGACATTATCCACTATCGTAATTTTAAACTAAAATATTATATAATATACGTAATGTATGTAGATGCGGGCGCGGGGGGCAGGGAGGCAGGGGGTGTGGGGGAAGGGGTACATAAATCCGTCCCCAATGCGCCGGTAAAAAGGTTAATATGGTCGTAAAATTTCCATATCGGCGATATGTGTGCGCGCGGGACATTACCCCGCGTGATTACATCGCGGTTTGTTTAGGACTCTACTACTACCAGCCAGCCGCTACCGCCCGCCGCCGCCTCCCGGCGAGTGCCGCCATTCATCGTCAACACTAAATATTGAAAATCTATCCGTTCTCAGCCAACGGGAAATATTTTGCTGAGCTCTTCTATACAACGTTTTCATTTCATCTTTACCTTTTCATATCAGCTTATTTCAGATTTTGGAGCGCAGCCAAATATTGTCACAAATAGTACATCATTTAAGTAACGAGAGATCTTCTTTGCGTACGGAAATACGTTTCTCAAAATGATCGGTTTGTGAAATCACGTGAACTGCTACGCGCCGTAGCACTCGGCCTACGAGTCATGTCGGCGCTGATAAACTTCTTAGTTCAAGCAAAAACAGGTCGTATAAGCAAGGTGTAAGGGGTGGTTTCCGATGGGACCAAAAAGCATTAGTGAATAGTCGTCGAGGACAAGTTTATGTGCTGGCGTTCTGGGGCAGTTATATCACATTTTAGTGGAGTAGATGTCAATTAGCTGCTTCTTGAACAGCAAATGCCACGAATACCATATATAATAGGTATGTTGGGGAATGGAATAACATTCTGCTATTGTTGTGACGGCGTATGTTGGGACGGCGCTCATCTATACATATAATAAAAGAGTAGAAAAAACAAAAGAAAAGCGAATCTGTACATTGAAGTTAAAAAAAAAATTTCACTGCCCGGACGTTACTGAAGACCAGTAGAGTCCAAAAATATAATTAAAAAAATTCTTATCTGTCTGTATGTATGTATGTATGTACGGGCTAATCTTGGAAACTGCTGAACAGAATTTGACGGCGTTTTCACTGTTTAATAGCTTTGAGTTCGGGCCTCATACTGGTATAAGTCATATCTCAATAAAATGTCAGGATGCTGATATACAAGTTGAGCTCTCATTTCATATCATTTGTATGAAAGTGTAGTTCAACATTACTGGTCTATGCAAGAACTTGACAAAAAGTGACAGAGATGTTTTATAGCTCATTTATAGATTTATTTTAGCTGATGTATTTCAGGTATTTCCACAACTCTCGATACAAAAAGTTCGCTATTCGATAATTAGTGGCCCTGTATTAGACCGGTGATCGTCGACAATGTCAATATCGAAGCTGTTCAAGAGTACGTCTGCCTAGGACAGACAATATAGTTGGGTAGGATCAATTTCAAAAGCTGACAGAAGAATCCAGTTAGGGTGGGCAGTATTCGCAAAACTGCGTCAAGTCTTTACGTCACCTATTCCACAATGTTTAAAGACAAAAATCTTTAATCAGTGCATCCTGCCTGTCATGATTACAGCGCGGAGACGTGGACACTGATGGTGGGCCTTATCCACAAGATTCAAGTGGCTCTGCGAGCTATAGAGACGGCAATGCTCGGGGACTCTATGAGGGATATGTTTCGTAATGAGGTGATCCTATGAATAACGAAGGTGACCGACATAGCCGAAAAAATTAGTAAGCTGAAATGGCAGGTCACATCTGTCGTAGTACCGAACGGCCGTTGGGGCAGACGGGTTCTAGAGTGGGACGCGACGTCCCACGCGCAGGGTGGGACGCCCTGCTGCCAGGACGACCTGAAGATGGTGGCCGGAAGCGGCTGGATCTGTAGGGCGTTGTGGCATTCATTGGGGAAGGCATGTCCAGCAGTTTGACAGACATTTTGTTGTACAGTTAATTGGATATGCAACATAGGAAGGGAATAGGAGGGGAAGGAAGTCGGATGGAAAAGCATAGAGGGATTAGGGTAAGAGAGGAAAGATGAGGGGGCAGTGGTAAATAAAGGGTGTAGGAAGGGGTGGGTTAAGGGAAGGGGGAGAGGTAGGAGTAGGGAGAGGGAAGGGGTGGGGGAAAGGGTTTTCAACGTTGTGTAGTTGTGTAGGTAGGGGTGGGTTAAGGGAAGGGGGAGAGGTAGGAGTAGGGAGAGAGAAGGGGTGGGGGAAAGGGTTTTCAACGTTGTGGGAAGGGGATGGAGAAGGAAAGAAAGAAAGGGTATGGAAAGGACAAATTGGGGGGGGGGGGGAAGGAAATATCACCTAATTTGCACAATATTAAAATATAAAAAAATTCATTGATTATATGATAATCTTTTAATTCATGATAAATGTAAATGTCAACTTTATTTTAAAAAAAGCGGCCAAGTGCGAGTCTGACTCGCCCATGAAGGATTCCGTAGCAGCAAGTAACATAATATAAAAGTTATTGTAGTTCGTTGTAACTTTGATCGATGTTTTAATAATAGTATTGTGGTTTACGATTTATGACGTATTAAAAAAAAATACTTACTAGATCTTTTTCAAACCAATTTTCGGTGGAAGTTTGCATGGCAATATACATCATATATTTTTTTTAGTTTTATCATTCTCTTACAGGGGGGGGGGGCACACATTTTACCACTTTGGAAGTGTCTCTCGCGCAAACTATTCAGTTAAGAAAAAAATTATATTAGAAACCTCAATATCATTTTTGAAAACGTATGGGTTTGATGAAAAAAAATATTGAGTAAAATATATGAGTTTCAGTTCTAAGTATGGGGAACCCCCAAAATTGAATGTTTTTTTTCTTTCTATTTTTGTGTGAAAATCTTAATGCGGTTCACAGAATACATCCACTTACCAAGTTTCAATAGTAAGTTCTTATAGTTTCGGAATAAAGTGGCTGTGACATACGGACGGACAGACAGACAGACATGACGAATCCATAAGGGTTCCGTTTTTTGCCATTTGGCTACGGAAACCTAAAAAACTGTGGGCCAACGGGCGAAACCGCCGCCGGAACGCTAATTTTTACCCGACTTCAAAAAAGGAGGTTCTCAATTGGATAGTATGTTTTTTTATGTATATTAATATTTTCAATGCATAACCAGATTAATAGATTTCTTTTAGGATTTAGTGACACGTAATACATAAGAATGTGTAATGTTAAGTTGTCCACGCGGACGAAGTCGCGGGCAACAGCTAGTTTAAAATATTTATTTATTTCATCGACCAAGCAAGTGCGTCGTGTCGTGCGCGAGTGATGTTCATAGTCCATAGCAAGATAATGTAACCTCCGGAGCGATCGGTCTACTTTCCCCATCGGTCTACTTGTCCAAATCGTCAATTATTAGTAATTACTGATTTTGAAGACGTAGACTAAAGACTAGAAGACTTGTACTAAACTAAGGACAAAAACGATGGTAAATCTACTTTTTAAGACTGATTTCTGTGCAAGTGTTACAATCAACTCTGAATACACGAAATTCAATAGGATACTTTTAGATGAGTTTTCGTTGCGTGGGTATAATTATAATAAGCTTATATACTCGTAGTATAAATGTGATATATAAAAGAATTGTTCAACCTGTGTGTTTTCATTATGATTGTTTTTATGAATTAAAATAAATAAAATAAAAAATACAATACCATAAAAAGAACAACATTGTTGTATAACTTCTTTGCTGTATAAGCCAAAAGGAAATATAAATTACAAAGCGCCACTATGCATCGTGTTATATATAATACATATAATAAAATAGTAGAAAAACAAAAAAAAGCGAATCTGTACATTGAAGTTAAAAAAAAATCCTTCCCGGACATTACTTAAGACCAGTAGAGTCCAAAAATATAAAAAAAAATCATGTCTATCTGTGTGTATGTATGTATGTACGGGATAATCTTGGAAATTACTTAACAGAATTTGACGGCGTTTTCACTGTTTAATAGTATTAAGTTCCGGGCACAATACGGTATAAGTTATCTATACATATAATAAAAGAGTAGAAAAAACAAAAGAAAAGCGAATCTGTACATTGAAGTTAAAAAAAAAATTTCACTGCCCGGACGTTACTGAAGACCAGTAGAGTCCAAAAATATAATTCAAAAATTTCTTATCTGTCTGTATGTATGTATGTATGTACGGGCTAATCTTGGAAACTGCTGAACAGAATTGGACGGCGTTTCACTGTTTAATAGCTTTGAGTCCGGGCCTCATACTGGTATAAGTCATATCTCAATAAAATGTCAGGATGCTGATATACAAGTTGACCTCTCATATCATATCATTTGTATGAAAGTGTAGTTCAACATTACTGGTCGTTGCAAGAACTTGACAGAAAGTGACAGAGATGTTTTAAAGCTCATTTATAGATTTATTTTAGCTGAAGTATTTCAGATATTTCCACAAGTCTCGATACAAAAAATTCGCTATACGATAATTAGTGGCCCTGTATTAGACCGGTGATCGTCGACAATGTCAATATCGAAGCTGTTCAGGAGTACGTCTGCCTAGGACAGACAATATAGTTGGGTAGGATCAATTTCAAAAGCTGACAGAAGAATCCAGTTAGGCTGTGCAGTATTCGGAAAACTGCATCAAGTCTTTACGTCACCTATTCCACAATGTTTAAAGACAAAAATCTTAATCAGTGCGTCCTGCCTGTCATGATTACAGCGCGGAGATGTGGACACTGATGGTGGGCCTGATCTACAAGATTCAAGTGGCTCTGCGAGCTATAGAGAGGGCAATGCTCGGAGTCTCTATGAGGGATATGATTCGTAATGAGGAGATCCTATGAATAACGAAGGTGACCGACATAGCCGAAAGAATTAGTAAGCTGAAGTGGCAGTGTGTGGGTCACATCTGTCGATATTTTTTGAGAGACAGATTAACAAGAATGTCAACTTTAAAAAAATACGTTAATTCTGTAGTCCAACGGCAGAACCGCCGTCGGTACGCTAATTTTATGTATATAAATATTTTCAATGCATAACCAGATTAAAAGATGTCTTTTAGAATTTAGTAACACGTAATAATGTGTAATGTTAAGTTGTCCACGCGATCGAAGTCGCGGGCAACAGCTAGTCACAAATAAAGAGGTATAATAATGTTTATACATATTTAATTCAATTATTTAGGAACATAGCGCCAAGCTTATATGACATGCTATACTTACTATTGTACTGAAAATGAAAGTAATTATTAAGTAAAACCACAGATAACTTAATTAGTAGGTAAAAAACGAAACACTCGGCTTGACAACTTAATAACCAACTACCTTGTAGTGTGAGAGTAGATTGTATGTTTATTAAGTTACTCCTGATTTGTAAGACTGTATCTTTAGATATTAAGAAGACTTTATGTACAATAAACATCATATTAGAACATCAGAGACTTTCATTCCATAGCACATTACAACCTGACAAAGTTGTAAAAAAACATATGTCGGAAGACATTAAAATTGTATTTTATTTATGACCTTAAAATACCTACGATTGATTGAGTGATGATATTTTAAGTTGTCACTGGTAATGTCTGGCCCGCTTGTGCCCGCCCGGCCCTAGGCCCGGCCCGCCCGGCAGCGTCTCGTTTCGCTCCGGATGAGTTATTGCTCAATTACTCTCCGCACACACGTCCTCCTCCCCCCCCCCCCCCCCCTCCCCCCGTCTTATCTACACGTGATAAAAACAGGCAGGTACCCGCTCGCGCCCCGAGCCCGCCGGCCGAGACCATCAGTTGCCATGTTTTTCATCCCCCCCGAGCCCGCCCCCTCCCCCCGCCGGGCAGACCGCGCCACACCTGTATACAAAACTAATATTTTCACTCTGAGCATGAACTATCAATTCCGGCGCTATCCATATCCCGTCCTGTGTCAACAGTCCTTTCAATCTGCCAGAGGTATGCTTTTAGTAACAACAGCAGACTGTACCGTGGCTACTTGCTGAGGCGACTTACGAGTACACTGCTGCGCGCCCACCGCCCACCTCACGGATCATACATTATCCTCTATGCGTGTGATACAATGTACGGCGCGGATCGTCGCAGCAGTGTGTATATACAGCCTAAACACACAAACGAGATGATCACTTTGATATTAACGCATAAGAATTATAACAATCTGGTGCACCGTGAGGACTGTGACAGGCGATGGAGGAGTTATCAGATACTACTGCTCATATTACTTCCACACTACTGAACATCAGCGCCTAGCACCTTACTTGGTCTAGCCATATGCTGAGTCGCCCTTTTGCTGCCACGGCACACGCATACTATTTTAACTGTGTTAAATTTTTTTAATAGTTTTCTCTACTTTTTTTTCCTTTTTCTTGCTTTGTTGGTTTTTTCTTTGTGTGTGCCAATTATGGTAGTAAATAAATATTTTTCTTTCTTTCTTTCTTTACTACACCGTAACTATACTGAAATGAATATTAATTGCCATAAATGTGGTACACTGTAAGGTACATGGTACATTATTTGGAGGTCAGGTCGCTTTCAGTCATTTCTGACTTACAATGGTAATTACTGTACGTACATATAATACTTCACGACTTCTTCTTCTGTTTCCATCTAGCAATTGTTTTGCGACCCTCTTCTGATCTCAGTTGTCCCGTTGGGCAGTCCCGTTACGGGACAAATGGGATTTTCTTTTCCCAGTTGTCCCGTGATGATTGCAGCGGGACTAGTGGGATGTCCTGGCCTCTTGATATTATACGAGTCGACCTGTCCGAGCTCACACCGCTCACAGCGCACACATCTCTCGCTCTAGTAGCGCTCATACTACTTATTGCAGTCTTAAGTTAGACATCCATCAATAAATCAGTGGGATTTTCTAACAGTTTTAGTCTGGCCAGCGCGGGGAGTGTCGGCCAAATCCTCAGTCTGTCTCCGACAGATGAGAGAGGGTTGTGCTTCTGCAGGGGAGACAAATACAACCTGATGATGATGAACAGTTTTAGTTGGAATATCCCGTTTGTCCTGACCTGACTCAAACCTGAGTTCAACACCTCGTCGTTACTTAGTTATCTAATAAATTAGTTATAGTTCGACAACCTCACTGGCTTATTGGCTTGGTCAATGGACTCGAGCGCCAGCCTTTTTTTAGAGGTCGTTAGTTTGATTCCCACTGGGGACATACAACTTTCTACAATGTGTACAAATTGGTCCGGGTCTGGATGTTGTATTTGTGAATTGTCCTAGCCTTGTTTCATTTTCATAGTACAGAAGAAAAGTAGTTTGGGAGTAGACAAGTGTACGTAATATTTATTCATAATAGAGAATAGAAGCGGCTCCTTCCGGCACGTAATGTAACACCTTCCCAAAATAACTAGCATTTTCCTATGTTATTAACATTTTCTCAAAATGTTTACTTCCGTCAGCGGCATCCTGAAGGTGATGTTTGCGGGGAGGCCACACGCAGCGGCCGGCGCTCTAACCTAAAGCGAACATAGTTATTAAGTACGTAGTGACTAATGTGGGGATGCGAAATAGTGGTTATTTCGATAGAGTGGTTAGTATAATAATAAATAATAATAATAAATATCTCAGACATCCACACCAATTATCCAGTCCCAAACTAGGCAGAGCCTGTGGTATTGTTACTAGATAACGGATACACATACTTAAATAAATATATAAACATCCAAGACTTGGGTACAAACATTCATATTCATCATACGAACATTTGCCCCTAGCGGAATTCGAACCCGCAACCTCCGGCGGGGCAGTCCGAGAGCTACCCCGTTCCGCCACGGAGGTCGTCAAAGTATAATGGACAAGAGGCTATGCGGAGTCTCCGCGACCGATAAACAGCGCGCCAAAGCATTCCACTTAGATTGCGGCCATGTTGTACACTGCACCCATATTATAACGTCGAATGTCACGATGGCCATCTTGGATTCTAAAATTAGTGTCAAATTCCTATCCTAAAACCAGCCATATTCTAATGTCGAAACATCTCACACTGACGTGAAAAGGGGAATTTGTACATAATGTGGAGCTAATGAACCGTCGACATATTTGTACTGTCGAATGAGCATCCGAGCACGTGGAATATGGAGCATGGGCGCAGCTCTTCCCCCGCCCGCCCGCCCGGCTCCGGCCTGTCCGCGCCCGCGAGCCCCGCACTGGATGTACGTGCGTTGGGTCCGTGTGCGGTACTTCAAGCATGATTCGTCATTTATTCAAACCGCCACTAAACGATGAGCTCGCGGCGCACCCAGCAGTGGCGAGGTGACGTCGCGTCGCATATTCATGTCGCATAATCGCGGGCGCCGCGCCCGTCCAGCCCCGCCCCGCCGCGCCAAGTGAGCGACGTATGAATATTTAAAACGTCGCACTGGCCCGCCGTGGGTCCTGGCAGTGGAGAGACCCGGACGAGAGTTAGTTTTAATGAAGAGACCCTTCAAAATATATGGAAGTGAAAACGCTCCGACTAACTCAATTGTACAAATGCTTGAAACATTCCTGAACAGGAATGCGGATGTTCTGATTTGTTTCCGTCAGTGTAGTCCCGATGCTGACTCTTAATTCATACTTAACGTACCAAGGCCCCCTCCCCTCCCCACCCTCCCCACACCCCCCACACCCCCTACACACATGTAATTACACAAGTGGACAAAACTGTTCACATCGAGGGCAAGAAGGATTTATAGATTTGACGCCGCACTGAAATAAACAATATTAGATTTGAACAGGATTCTTAACATAGGAGCGCAACAAGAGCTTGTCCCCCCGCACTGACTCAACTAGATCACGTTATTCCAATAATCTTGGATTACTTTACCTAACATGCAGTAAGTTGACCAATTGTTATCACTGTGTTGCTTAATTTTGAATGTTTTGAAACCTGCTGCTGTTGCTGATGTACGAACTGTAATTACGAAGTGGATCTTAAAATTGTCTAGCATTGCCTCAATTATAACTTAAATAACAACCTAAACGCTACACGTTTACTTTCACAAAGAGAGCAGGCCGCGGCGTGCGCCCCGTACTAGCCACATGGCCCCACGCCGCTACACACGCCGCGAGCCGGCCGCGGCCGAGCTTCGCAACCAAAGGGAAGTTTGGTCGCGCTGAGTAACGAGACAACCGTCTGACGAACAACTGGCTGATGGACTTTCTTTTGTCTCCAGACGGACGAGAAAAGTTTACGAGCTCCTACTTACACATCATGTTGTTTGAATAATAACAGTAGGAATAAAGTTGTGATACCGTAAAACGCGACCAACAGTAGTTCTTTACTAAATTAAAATATTTTTAGTGTAACTACAGAATACGGAATCACAACAAGATTATGAGTGGAGACGGATTTAATATAACACAAATGAGATACAGGAGAGTACGGCGCCCGCCGCCGCGACCGGGAGATGGAATTAAAATCGTTCCGGTCCGCACTTAAATCCGTTTGAAGCACTTAATGCGATATAACTCGGCTCGTCCCCTCCCCCCGCTCACCCCCGCCCCGCTCCGCACAATATCATATTTACAATTTCCATCGCGCGCCGCCGCAATTACTTTTCATCCGGACCGAGACGACATCGCCGTCCGCTCCGCTCCGCCTGGCCGCGTCCGCCGACGTCCGGCGGCGTCCGGCGGCACGCGACCCGCCGCACTGCCTGAACCACGGTCTTCATAATAAATATTAAAATATATATATTTTTTATATAATTAATCAGTTTCAACCGCAACCTCTTCAATGTGAAAAGCTTTATACTCTTGTACACACTACTGGCAAGAAGAAAGGTCTTACAGCACCAAGTGAAGGAATAAAGTTGTAACGGAGCAGCCTTAGGGCCGGCTAGCCTGGATGCCCCGGTTACAATATATTTCGATCCCTGGTACTTAGGGTACTGAGGGTTGCGAATATTAAGGGTTTAACCTATTGGGAGGTTTAGCAAAGGAAACACCAGGTAATGAACACGAGGGTATTACGTATTTATTTCATTCTAACTTACTCTAGAACATATCGGTCCGACCTAACTTATTCTATTTACTTATCTATTTTGATAACAACCTGGGCTGGGGCGTCGCGGCGCCCTGACATTTAAATCTCGGGTTTCTCCTACTGCGGTTTCCTCGTACGGGAGGTTTTACCGCGACGGGTGTCCCGTGAGTGCGACGCAGACGTAACGCACCGCAACTGCACGGGACGGGATCGTAAGTGCGACGCAGACGTAACGCACCGCAGCTGTGCGCGGCGCGGCGCACCACGCAGTCACTTAATGGCTTTCATTACCTGGTGATGAAATATGACGTATTTGGTAACACATGTAATTCCTGCCTGAGTTTAACGTTGTTCACTTCTATTTCTAGATAAATTGATTTTGAAATAGGTACCTGTGAGCCATCTGCCATTAACACTTCGCGTTTGCTGTTTCCTTCAGTATTGTTACATTTGAAACACTCTTTATATAATTCGTCGTTAATGTATGAACATGTTGAGCCTGTATCCACAAGACCTTTGCACTTTTTTCCTGCTATTATCACTTCAATAAATATTCTATTATCCTTTTTATTTTCTTCTTTTATTGTACATGCTCTGTTTTTATTTTCACTATTTGTCATACAACAGTTCTTACTTAGTTTTCCAATTCTTCCACAACTGCTGCAAAATATTGTTGCATTTCCTGTACAATCCCTAGAGAAGTGTCCTTGTTTGCCACAGTTCCAACAGCATTTCTCAGGTTTGTAATTTTGCATAAACTTCTCACTTTTATAAGGGCTTGACTGTTGTTGCATGTTCTCTCTCCATGCTTCTTGGTTATCGTATTTCTTTAATTCACACTTATTATGTTCACTCGGCTGTATAACATAACTTTTATACGGGGTTTCTCTCTCAATTTCTTCTGAGATTTTCTCAAATTCTCCTGCTAGCTGTATTAAACTATTCAAATTCTTAAACTCATGTCGTTTTACATATAACTTGTATGTCGGGTGCATATTTTCATAAATTTTTTCTAGTATCTCTGTCGCTGACATTTTTCCATATCGTCTCATTAGGGTTTGAATTTCGGTGAGATAATGAATGAATCTCTGGTTGTAGCCTTGTTTCTTGGCTAGGATTCTTTCTAGCAAAATTGCTTCGTAGTTTTTCGGGAAATAATAGAATCTGAAGTCCTCAATAAACTCTTCCCATGTGGTCCAAGTATTGCGGTTGTTGCGATACCATAACAATGCGTATCCCTCGAATAAACGTGGTAACAGTTGGATTAGCTTCTCTGTGCTGATTCCGCATCCTGTTACAAGTTCATCTAGTCTTTCTAGAAATTCTATGGGGTCGTTTGTTGTATCGAACATTATATCCCAACTGTCAATCATCATGGATATATTTTCCATTGACTGATGGTCTTTTTGAATTTTCTTTTCTGCTTTAGTCATTTCTACAGGTTATGACTTCAGTTCTTAATTTCTACTAATCTTCTCTGAATCTTTCGGTCGGTAGCCTTCTTGGCTCTTTTATCATGAAGTATGTTCCTATCTACGGATGTCTGTCGGTACGTTTTATTTTATTTTTTTCTTTTAATATCGGCGGGTCGGTTGAATGCGGACGGTTTAATCGGATTTTAAATTCGGTGGGTGTTTCCTTTTTAAATGCTCTAATTAGCAAGTTTAGAGGTAATTCAGTTGGGTGTCAAATGTAACGGAGCTATTGCGTCTATCCCTAAACGGATCCTGACACGGATTCAGGATTTATATAATACGGACGGAGGGGATAACGCAACTAGACGTTATTGTGGAGCACTGACTGACGGTAATTTATGTAGATGACAAATGTAACGGAGTTACTTCGCGTATATTCCTAAACGGATCCTGATACTGATTCAGGACTTATAAAACGGCGGAGGGGACTATTCTATGACCCCGGGATTACGCGAAACCATCATTAAGCACGTCTACTTTGTGGGTTTTTAAAGTTGGGCGTCAAATGTAACGGAGTTACTTCACGTATATCCCTAAACGGATCCTGACGCGGATTCAGGACTTATAAAACGGCGGAGGGGACTATTCTATGACCCCGGGATTACGCGAAAACATTATTAAGCACGTCTACTTTGTGGGTTTTTAAAGCTGGGCGTCAAATGTAACGGAGTTACTTCACGTATATCCCTAACGGATCCTGACTGGGATTCAGGACTTACAAAACGGCGGAGGGGACTATTCTATGACCCCGGGATTACGTGAAACCGTTATTAAGCACGTCTACTTTGTGGGTTTTTAAAGCTGGGCGTCAAATGTAACGGAGTTACTTCACGTATATCCCTAACGGATCCTGACGCGGATTCAGGACATACAAAACGGCGGAGGGGACTATTCTATGACCCCGGGATTACGTGAAACCGTTATTAAGGACGTCTACTCTGTGGGTTTTTAAAGTTGGGCGCCAAATGTAACGGAGTTACCTCACGTATATCCCTAACGGATCCTGACTGGGATTCAGGACTTACAAAACGGCGGAGGGGACTATTCTATGACCCCGGGATTACGTGAAACCGCTATTAAGGACTTTTACTTTGTGGGTTTTAAAGTTGGGCGCCAAATGTAACGGAGTTACTTCACGTATATCCCTAACGGATCCTGACTGGGATTCAGGACTTACAAAACGGCGGAGGGGACTATTCTATGACCCCGGGATTACGTGAAACCGTTATTAAGCACGTCTACTTTGTGGGTTTTTAAAGCTGGGCGTCAAATGTAACGGAGTTACTTCACGTATATCCCTAACGGATCCTGACGCGGATTCAGGACATACAAAACGGCGGAGGGGACTATTCTATGACCCCGGGATTACGTGAAACCGTTATTAAGGACGTCTACTCTGTGGGTTTTTAAAGTTGGGCGCCAAATGTAACGGAGTTACCTCACGTATATCCCTAACGGATCCTGACTGGGATTCAGGACTTACAAAACGGCGGAGGGGACTATTCTATGACCCCGGGATTACGTGAAACCGCTATTAAGGACTTTTACTTTGTGGGTTTTAAAGTTGGGCGCCAAATGTAACGGAGCAGCCTTAGGGCCGGCTAGCCTGGATGCCCCGGTTACAATATATTTCGATCCCTGGTACTTAGGGTACTGAGGGTTGCGAATATTAAGGGTTTAACCTATTGGGAGGTTTAGCAAAGGAAACACCAGGTAATGAACACGAGGGTATTACGTATTTATTTCATTCTAACTTACTCTAGAACATATCTGTCCGACCTAACTTATTCTATTTACTTATCTATTTTAATAACAACCTGGGCTGGGGCGTCGCGGCGCCCTGACATTTAAATCTCGGGTTTCTCCTACTGCGGTTTCCTCGTACGGGAGGTTTTACCGCGACGGGTGTCCCGTGAGTGCGACGCAGACGTAACGCACCGCAACTGCACGGGACGGGAGCGTAAGTGCGACGCAGACGTAACGCACCGCAGCTGTACGTCCCACGACCCAGTTACCTAAGTACCAGGGATCGAAATATATTGTAACCGGGGCATCCAGGCTAGCCGGCCCTAAGGCTGCTCCGTTACATTTGGCGCCCAACTTTAAAACCCACAAAGTAAAAGTCCTTAATAGCGGTTTCACGTAATCCCGGGGTCATAGAATAGTCCCCTCCGCCGTTTTGTAAGTCCTGAATCCCAGTCAGGATCCGTTAGGGATATACGTGAGGTAACTCCGTTACATTTGGCGCCCAACTTTAAAAACCCACAGAGTAGACGTCCTTAATAACGGTTTCACGTAATCCCGGGGTCATAGAATAGTCCCCTCCGCCGTTTTGTATGTCCTGAATCCGCGTCAGGATCCGTTAGGGATATACGTGAAGTAACTCCGTTACATTTGACGCCCAGCTTTAAAAACCCACAAAGTAGACGTGCTTAATAACGGTTTCACGTAATCCCGGGGTCATAGAATAGTCCCCTCCGCCGTTTTGTAAGTCCTGAATCCCAGTCAGGATCCGTTAGGGATATACGTGAAGTAACTCCGTTACATTTGGCGCCCAACTTTAAAACCCACAAAGTAAAAGTCCTTAATAGCGGTTTCACGTAATCCCGGGGTCATAGAATAGTCCCCTCCGCCGTTTTGTAAGTCCTGAATCCCAGTCAGGATCCGTTAGGGATATACGTGAGGTAACTCCGTTACATTTGGCGCCCAACTTTAAAAACCCACAAAGTAGACGTCCTTAATAGCGGTTTCACGTAATCCCGGGGTCATAGAATAGTCCCCTCCGCCGTTTTGTAAGTCCTGAATCCCAGTCAGGATCCGTTAGGGATATACGTGAAGTAACTCCGTTACATTTGGCGCCCAACTTTAAAAACCCACAAAGTAAACGTTCTTAATAACGGTTTCACGTAATCCTGGGTCACAGAATAGTCCCCTCCGCCGTTTTATAAGTCCTGAATCCGTGTCAGGATCCGTTTAGGGATATACGTGAAGTAACTCCGTTACAATTGACGCCCAACTTTAAAAACCCACAAAGTAGACGTGCTTAATAATGGTTTCGCGTAATCCCGGGGTCATAGAATAGTCCCCTCCGCCGTTTTATAAAGTCCTGAATCCGCGTCAGGATCCGTTAGGGATATACGTGAAGTAACTCCGTTACATTTAGCGTCGAACTTTAGAAATCTACTAGTAGATGTACTTAACAACGATTTCGCATATTCCTGGGGTCATAGCATAGTCCCCTCCGCCGTTTTATAAGTCCTGAATCCGTATCAGGATCCGTTTAGGGATATACGCGAAGTAACTCCGTTACATTTGTCATCTACATAAATTACCGTCAGTCAGTGCTTCACAATAACGTCTAGTTGCGTTATCCCCTCCGTCCGTATTATATAAATCCTGAATCCGTGTCAGGATCCGTTTAGGGATAGACGCAATAGCTCCGTTACATTTGACACCCAACTGAATTACCTCTAAACTTGCTAATTAGAGCATTTAAAAAGGAAACACCCACCGAATTTAAAATCCGATTAAACCGTCCGCATTCAACCGACCCGCCGATATTAAAAGAAAAAAATAAAATAAAACGTACCGACAGACATCCGTAGATAGGAACATACTTCATGATAAAAGAGCCAAGAAGGCTACCGACCGAAAGATTCAGAGAAGATTAGTAGAAATTAAGAACTGAAGTCATAACCTGTAGAAATGACTAAAGCAGAAAAGAAAATTCAAAAAGACCATCAGTCAATGGAAAATATATCCATGATGATTGACAGTTGGGATATAATGTTCGATACAACAAACGACCCCATAGAATTTCTAGAAAGACTAGATGAACTTGTAACAGGATGCGGAATCAGCACAGAGAAGCTAATCCAACTGTTACCACGTTTATTCGAGGGATACGCATTGTTATGGTATCGCAACAACCGCAATACTTGGACCACATGGGAAGAGTTTATTGAGGACTTCAGATTCTATTATTTCCCGAAAAACTACGAAGCAATTTTGCTAGAAAGAATCCTAGCCAAGAAACAAGGCTACAACCAGAGATTCATTCATTATCTCACCGAAATTCAAACCCTAATGAGACGATATGGAAAAATGTCAGCGACAGAGATACTAGAAAAAATTTATGAAAATATGCACCCGACATACAAGTTATATGTAAAACGACATGAGTTTAAGAATTTGAATAGTTTAATACAGCTAGCAGGAGAATTTGAGAAAATCTCAGAAGAAATTGAGAGAGAAACCCCGTATAAAAGTTATGTTATACAGCCGAGTGAACATAATAAGTGTGAATTAAAGAAATACGATAACCAAGAAGCATGGAGAGAGAACATGCAACAACAGTCAAGCCCTTATAAAAGTGAGAAGTTTATGCAAAATTACAAACCTGAGAAATGCTGTTGGAACTGTGGCAAACAAGGACACTTCTCTAGGGATTGTACAGGAAATGCAACAATATTTTGCAGCAGTTGTGGAAGAATTGGAAAACTAAGTAAGAACTGTTGTATGACAAATAGTGAAAATAAAAACAGAGCATGTACGATAAAAGAAGAAAATAAAAAGGATAATAGAATATTTATTGAAGTGATAATAGCAGGGAAAAAGTGCAAAGGTCTTGTAGATACAGGCTCAACATGTTCATACATTAACGACGTATTATATAAAGAGTGTTTCAAATGTAACAATACTGAAGGAAACAGCAAACGCGAAGTGTTAATGGCAGATGGCTCACAGGTACCTATTTTAAAATCAATTTATCTAGAAATAGAAGTGAACAACTTTAAACTCAGGCATGAATTACATGTGTTACCAAATACGTCATATTTCATCATAGGCATGGACCTATTAAAGAAAATAGGCTTTAAATTAGAATGGAACACTAATGATAAAGATCGAGTACCTAAAGAAAAAGTGAGAAATAATCAAAATATGAAGAAAATTGCCACAAAAGAGACACGAAGAGAAACAAGAAAGTCACAAGAATTATTTACAACAGAGAAATACCAAAAAAATTCAAAAAGAAGGAAGACACAAGAAAAACAGATTGCAAATTCAAAACATTCAAGCAGCAAAGAGAAGAAAGCGATAGATAAACCGTTTATAAATCCGACCCGCACTAGAAAGCCCAAAACTACTGACTGGTATGAAAGAAAGCTACAAGAAGTTGAACAAATACCAGAAAATTTTCGCGATTACCGGATAAAAGAAAACAAATTGTATAAGAAAATAACAAATCCCGCCGCCGGAACTAGAACCAAGCTAGAAAGAGAATGGAAATTATGCATTCCAAAGTCAGAACAAAGTGAAGTATTAGCAAGAATTCACGAGACGCCAGGTGCTGAACATCCAAGTAAAACAAGAAACAGAATAGCAATGAACTATTATTGGCCTGGGATGTTCAGAGATACTGCAGGATATATTAAGAAATGCCTTGCATATAAAAAATCAAATGACTACAGGGGAGTCATTAAATAGACATACAGAATTTGAAGTACAGAAGGAAGCAAGTTAATTTTTTATTTCAATGTTTAAAAGATTTTTTTTTATGTTTTTTGTAGAAAGTTCTGGTGATTTTTACATAAGTAAAAATCTTCAAAAGAAGAGGGGGAATGTAACGACCCACCGAGCCGGCCCCCGCCGCACCGACCGCCGACCTCACATCTCGAGCCGGCCCTGCCACATTATCCCCACCGCGCGCCTCGACGAGCGAGCCGCGGCGAGAGGATAAAAGCCGATACGGACCGTCACTCGGCAGCACTCTTCCGAGAGTTCTCAAGCCGAATGGGCCACAGATGCGGTGCGTTATATCTGCGCAGCACTCGACCCTCTAGCGAACAGAACCCTTGGGCGAGCCGCTCACCTGGTGTGCAGCTGCGGTGCGTTATTTCTGCGCAGCACTCACACTGGGTCGTGGGACGTACAGCTGCGGTGCGTTACGTCTGCGTCGCACTTACGATCCCGTCCCGTGCAGCTGCGGTGCGTTACGTCTGCGTCGCACTCACGGGACACCCGTCGCGGTAAAACCTCCCGTACGAGGAAACCGCATTAGGAGAAACCCGAGATTTAAATGTCAGGGCGCCGCGACGCCCCAGCCCAGGTTGTTATTAAAATAGATAAGTAAATAGAATAAGTTAGGTCGGACAGATATGTTCTAGAGTAAGTTAGAATGAAATAAATACGTAATACCCTCGTGTTCATTACCTGGTGTTTCCTTTGCTAAACCTCCCGATAGGTTAAACCCTTAATATTCGCAACCCTCAGTACCCTAAGTACCAGGGATCGAAATATATTGTAACCGGGGCATCCAGGCTAGCCGGCCCTCAGGCTGCTCCGTTACATTTGGCGCCCAACGTGGGGCGCCCTACCATCTCAGACTGACGAGAACATTGAAATAAAAAATAAACTTGCTTCCTTCTGTACTTCAAATTCTGTATGTCTATTTAATGACTCCCCTGTAGTCATTTGATTTTTTATATGCAAGACATTTCTTAATATATCCTGCAGTATCTCTGAACATCCCAGGCCAATAATAGTTCATTGCTATTCTGTTTCTTGTTTTACTTGGATGTTCAGCACCTGGCGTCTCGTGAATTCTTGCTAATACTTCACTTTGTTCTGACTTTGGAATGCATAATTTCCATTCTCTTTCTAGCTTGGTTCTAGTTCCGGCGGCGGGATTTGTTATTTTCTTATACAATTTGTTTTCTTTTATCCGGTAATCGCGAAAATTTTCTGGTATTTGTTCAACTTCTTGTAGCTTTCTTTCATACCAGTCAGTAGTTTTGGGCTTTCTAGTGCGGGTCGGATTTATAAACGGTTTATCTATCGCTTTCTTCTCTTTGCTGCTTGAATGTTTTGAATTTGCAATCTGTTTTTCTTGTGTCTTCCTTCTTTTTGAATTTTTTCGGCATTTCTCTGTTGTAAATAATTCTTGTGACTTTCTTGTTTCTCTTCGTGTCTCTTTTGTGTTAATTTTCTTTATATTTTGATTACTTCTCACTTTTTCTTTAGGTACTCGATCTTTATCATTAGTGTTCCATTCTAATTTAAAGCCTATTTTCTTTAATAGGTCCATGCCTATGATGAAATATGACGTATTTGGTAACACATGTAATTCATGCCTGAGTTTAAAGTTGTTCACTTCTATTTCTAGATAAATTGATTTTAAAATAGGTACCTGTGAGCCATCTGCCATTAACACTTCGCGTTTGCTGTTTCCTTCAGTATTGTTATATTTGAAACACTCTTTATATAATTCGTCGTTAATGTATGAACATGTTGAGCCTGTATCTACAAGACCTTTGCACTTTTTTCCTGCTATTATCACTTCAATAAATATTCTATTATCCTTTTTATTTTCTTCTTTTATCGTACATGCTCTGTTTTTATTTTCACTATTTGTCATACAACAGTTCTTACTTAGTTTTCCAATTCTTCCACAACTGCTGCAAAATATTGTTGCATTTCCTGTACAATCCCTAGAGAAGTGTCCTTGTTTGCCACAGTTCCAACAGCACTTCTCAGGTTTGTAATTTTGCATAAACTTCTCACTTTTATAAGGGCTTGACTGTTGTTGCATGTTCTCTCTCCATGCTTCTTGGTTATCGTATTTCTTTAATTCACACTTATTATGTTCACTCGGCTGTATAACATAACTTTTATACGGGGTTTCTTTCTCAATTTCTTCTGAGATTTTCTCAAATTCTCCTGCTAGCTGTATTAAACTATTCAAATTCTTAAACTCATGTCGTTTTACATATAACTTGTATGTCGGGTGCATATTTTCATAAATTTTTTCTAGTATCTCTGTCGCTGACATTTTTCCATATCGTCTCATTAGGGTTTGAATTTCGGTGAGATAATGAATGAATCTCTGGTTGTAGCCTTGTTTCTTGGCTAGGATTCTTTCTAGCAAAATTGCTTCGTAGTTTTTCGGGAAATAATAGAACCTGAAGTCCTCAATAAACTCTTCCCATGTGGTCCAAGTATTGCGGTTGTTGCGATACCATAACAATGCGTATCCCTCGAATAAACGTGGTAACAGTTGGATTAGCTTCTCTGTGCTGATTCCGCATCCTGTTACAAGTTCATCTAGTCTTTCTAGAAATTCTATGGGGTCGTTTGTTGTATCGAACATTATATCCCAACTGTCAATCATCATGGATATATTTTCCATTGACTGATGGTCTTTTTGAATTTTCTTTTCTGTTTTAGTCATTTCTACAGCTTATGACTTCAGTTCTTAATTTCTACTAATCTTCTCTGAATCTTTCGGTCGGTAGCCTTCTTGGCTCTTTTATCATGAAGTATGTTCCTATCTACGGATGTCTGTCGGTACGTTTTATTTTATTTTTTTCTTTTAATATCGGCGGGTCGGTTGAATGCGGACGGTTTAATCGGATTTTAAATTCGGTGGGTGTTTCCTTTTTAAATAATTATCAAGTTTAGAGGTAATTCAGTTGGGTGTCACATATAACGGAGCTATTGCGTCTATCCCTAAACGGATCCTGACATGGATTCAGGATTTATATAATACGGACGGAGGGGATAACGCAACTAGACGTTATTGTGGAGCACTGACTGACGGTAATTTATGTAGATGACAAATGTAACGGAGTTACTTCGCGTATATTCCTAAACGGATCCTGATACTGATTCAGGACTTATAAAACGGCGGAGGGGACTATTCTATGACCCCGGGATTACGCGAAACCATCATTAAGCACGTCTACTTTGTGGGTTTTTAAAGTTGGGCGTCAAATGTAACGGAGTTACTTCACGTATATCCCTAAACGGATCCTGACACGGATTCAGGACTTATAAAACGGCGGAGGGGACTATTCTATGACCCCGGGATTACGCGAAAACATTATTAAGCACGTCTACTTTGTGGGTTTTTAAAGCTGGGCGTCAAATGTAACGGAGTTACTTCACGTATATCCCTAACGGATCCTGACTGGGATTCAGGACTTACAAAACGGCGGAGGGGACTATTCTATGACCCCGGGATTACGTGAAACCGCTATTAAGGACGTCTACTTTGTGGGTTTTTAAAGTTGGGCGCCAAATGTAACGGAGTTACTTCACGTATATCCCTAACGGATCCTGACGCGGATTCAGGACTTATAAAACGGCGGAGGGGACTATTCTATGACCCCGGGATTACGCGAAAACATTATTAAGCACGTCTACTTTGTGGGTTTTTAAAGCTGGGCGTCAAATGTAACGGAGTTACTTCACGTATATCCCTAACGGATCCTGACTGGGATTCAGGACTTACAAAACGGCGGAGGGGACTATTCTATGACCCCGGGATTACGTGAAACCGTTATTAAGGACGTCTACTTTGTGGGTTTCAAAGTTGGGCGTCAAATGTAACGGAGTTACTTCACGTATATCCCTAACGGATCCTGACGCGGATTCAGGACATACAAAACGGCGGAGGGGACTATTCTATGACCCCGGGATTACGCGAAACCATTATTAAACACGTCTACTTTGTGGGTTTTTAAAGCTGGGCGTCAAATGTAACGGAGTTACTTCACGTATATCCCTAACGGATCCTGACTGGGATTCAGGACTTACAAAACGGCGGAGGGGACTATTCTATGACCCCGGGATTACGTGAAACCGCTATTAAGGACTTTTACTTTGTGGGTTTTTAAAGTTGGGCGCCAAATGTAACGGAGCAGCCTTAGGGCCGGCTAGCCTGGATGCCCCGGTTACAATATATTTCGATCCCTGGTACTTAGGGTACTGAGGGTTGCGAATATTAAGGGTTTAACCTATTGAGAGGTTTAGCAAAGGAAACACCAGGTAATGAACACGAGGGTATTACGTATTTATTTCATTCTAACTTACTCTAGAACATATCGGTCCGACCTAACTTATTCTATTTACTTATCTATTTTGATAACAACCTGGGCTGGGGCGTCGCGGCGCCCTGACATTTAAATCTCGGGTTTCTCCTACTGCGGTTTCCTCGTACGGGAGGTTTTACCGCGACGGGTGTCCCGTGAGTGCGACGCAGACGTAACGCACCGCAACTGCACGGGACGGGATCGTAAGTGCGACGCAGACGTAACGCACCGCAGCTGTACGTCCCACGACCCAGTGTGAGTGCTGCGCAGAAATAACGCACCGCAGCTGCACACCAGGTGAGCGGCTCGCCCAAGGGTTCTGTTCGCTAGAGGGTCGAGTGCTGCGCAGATATAACGCACCGCATCTGTGGCCCATTCGGCTTGAGAACCCTCGGAAGAGTGCTGCCGAGTGACGGTCCGTATCGGCTTTTATCCTCTCGCCGCGGCTCGCTCGTCGAGGCGCGCGGTGGGGATAATGTGGCAGGGCCGGCTCGAGATGTGAGGTCGGCGGTCGGTGCGGCGGGGGCCGGCTCGGTGGGTCGTTACAAAGTGAACTAGAAAAGCCTTGTATAGTACTGTGTATCTTATAAATTAGGATCTTGGTCATGTGTCACTGTTTGCTGGTGTCACGACGATACGGAACTCTCAGGGCGCGAGTCCTCCTCGCACTTGTCGGACCGTTTGTATCTTTTTTTACGACCAATCAGATTTATTCCACTAAAATACTCGTAATATATAATAACTATCTGTTGCCCGCGACTTCGTCTGCGTAGACAACAAATTATTATGTACTTCCCGTAGAAATGAGACGTTTTTTCGGGATAAAACTGTCCTGTGTCCTATTCCAGGACCTAACCTATATGTGTGCCAAGTTACATCCCGATCCGTCCAGTGGTTGAAGCGTGATTGAGTAACAAACATGCAAACATCCAAACTTTCACATTTACAATATTATTAGTAGGATAGTTATACATGTAGAAAAAATACAATCAATACATTAATTAAACATTTGATATTCCAATAATGATCGATGGCAAGTCAATGACTATGCGTGGACAGAAGATTTCTGCATAACTGTGTCCAATTATAACTGGCCAATCAGGCTTTTGATCTTATTCAGTGACTTAATCTATCAAAAGTCTTTATTCAATCAAATTCCATCTACTAACTAAATACGGCGTTGGCAGCTGATAGCGGCTGATGGCGGCCGATGGCGGCCGATGGCGGCCGATGGCGGCCGATGGCGGCTAATGGCGGCTGATGGCGGCTGATGGCGGTTGATGGCGGTTGATGGCGGCTGATGGCGGCTGATGGGTGTGACATTACAGTTGGGTAATTAGTGCTCATTATAATACACATGGGAAGTGTGCGGAGAGGGAACGAGCACTCACCTGCAGAATAGTTAGCGTACCTCACGTACGCCGGGGCGGGGGCGGGGGCGCGTCGGGGGCGGGGGCGGGGGCGGGGGCGGAGGGGCGCAGCGCGGCCTGCAGGCGGGCCGCGTCGCGCTGCTGCAGCGACACCTCGCGGCGGAGCTCCTCCAGCGACAGCACCGCGCACAGCACCCGATCCTGCTCCACCGCCATCTGCCGGGGGGGGGGGACACGTCATGATGTATATTCATCGCTCCACCAACGCATATTACGATGAGATTCCCGAAGGTAAGCCAGTAAAGATTTTTTGAAGATATGTGTAGGACGACGTGTGCCGTTCTCTGGCGGGGGTGTCTCTATGTGCCCCTGTGCTACGCACCTTGGCCTCCTGCTTGCTCGCCTGCCGGTTCAGCTCGAATATCAGGATGCCCGCGCCCAGCACGAAGATCACCAGCTCCCCTGCACACACGCGTGCGCGCAGTCCGTTACTCTGGCGGCCGCCTCATAGCGGCTATGCTACACCAGTACAACAGTACGGCGTGCATTCCCACCTCCTCACCATACTCTTCCCGCAATACCTCTGAGCGAGGATCAACTGGGACTATATACCTGGGCCCGAGGTAGCATAAATTCAGTCCTTGGGACTCGCCCTCCCAGTGACGGTAGGGCGAGTCCCAAGGACTGAATCTATGCTACCTTGGGCCCAGGTATATTAAATGAAATAAATGAAGAGTCCAAGTAGGATAAGAGGTCCCACTTCCCCTCTAGTAAATGGGAGTGTAGCAAAAAAATTATGACATAAGTTGTCAATCGGGGAGGGGGGGGGGGGGGGGAGATCCGGTGACATTCCCATAGAATGTGATGAGCGGTTTGATCCGACTTATCACACTCGCAGTCGGGAGATGCGACCAGCTTCATGGAGTGAAGCTTCACCTCTAGCCACCGTTTCTCCAATCTCTCCTTAACGCTTGGGAAGAATTTGAAGAGGTGCCTGCCCTTTTCAGATTCCTCCCATCTGCGTTACCAATCGGACATCAGAAGGTCGTCCACAATCGTTGCAGTCTCCCCGAACAGTCGACATGTGCGTTCCCTATCACCAACCCCAAAATCGGTCCAAATGACTTCTCCAGCTCTGAAGTGAACACTGGCGCGCCGCTGAATCTCCAAGTCTATCGGCCAGACACCGGCCATTACTGGCAAGGCGTCGGTGCTGGTCGTTCTGTATGCCTTGCACATAAAGAGAAATATCTATTATATCTTCCCGTTCTTCCTCCTGACTCGGTGGTGTCAGTAATTCAATTTCTTCGAACATGGTTCTTCCTTTTATTATTATCTTCGGGTTTGATTTATCACTGTTGTTATACCACTGACTCCCGGTACCTTCACTATCCTTCCCGATGTTGGGATTCGCGGACGCGTGCGCTTGCGACTTGTGGGGTCCATTGCGTGGTTCGTACTGACGAGTGTAGTACGTCATATCGTGTTTTCTTTCGGAATATTCTGTCTTCATATGTAGGTAACCTGAAAATTTATTGTTAACAAGACTTTGGGCCTGGCTTTGTTTGTTTTCTCTATATAATTTTTTTTTTCAAATTTTGTTGTAATTCTGTTTTGCTGGTTTGTTTTTCTGTGCGGAGAATACTCGTACCTATCTTAGTTTTATTTCTACTTGTTTTACTTATTTTTAATATGTTTATTCTCTATACGTTTTTAAATCCTACTAATATTATAAACGCGAAAGTTTGTAAGTATGTATGGATGTTTGTTACTCTTTCACGTAAAAACTACTGATGGATTTTAATGAAACTTTACAATAATATAGCTTATACATCAGAATAACACATAGGCTACAATTTATAAAGATATTGTGTGAATTGTCCAAAACGCTTAAACATTTAACATGGTGAAAAGGCACCAGAGATTTTAACCCTTAGGTTGTGGTTCCTAAGGGTTAAATCCTACTTCCTACTAATATTATAAATGCGAAAGTTTGGATATTTGGATGTTTGTTACTCAATCACGCTTCAACCACTGGACGGTTCATGATGAAACGTGGCACACATAAAGGTTAGGTCCTGGAATAGGACATAGGATAGTTTTTAGCCCGAAAAACCATCCCATTTCTACGGGAAATACATAATAATTTGTGATGTTTAGTTGTCCACGCGGACGAAGTCGCGGGCAGCAACTAGTCTTTTATATGAGTTGTGTTGATTTTTTGTTGTTGTTTACGTGTTGCAACAGGATATGACTGGGGATTTTTCTTTAATTACCCTGTACTATCCTGAGTACTTTGGTGCTAATTTCGCGCAGAAATGTTTTTGTGCGTCTGATAGCGGAAAGTCTCTTTTTAATACTAGGTCATTTATTTCTGGTTTCCAGTACCTCCTGTTTTTGTCATAATGCTCTTTCTGGTTTTCTGATGCTCTTTTTTGATTCATTCTTACTATTTCATATATTTCATGTATTTTTTTCTTCTCTTTTAATTTTGGTGTTGGGAACTGGTTCATATCTCCTGGTGTTCTTAATTCTTTCCCGAACAGTAGGAATCCTGGTGTGTATTTCGTAGATTCCTGCCGACTTGTGTTTAATGCAAAATTAAATTCTGATAGATATTCGTCCAATTTTTTTTATTGTTCGTAATATATGTTGATATCATTATTTCTAGGGT
This sequence comes from Esperia sulphurella, assembly GCA_947086405.1. Classification (NCBI taxonomy): domain Eukaryota; kingdom Metazoa; phylum Arthropoda; class Insecta; order Lepidoptera; family Oecophoridae; genus Esperia; species Esperia sulphurella. The sequence goes on from OX352258.1 coordinate 19,483,626, forward strand.
TCTGTTAATTCTTTCTGTTGGATTACTCTGCTTGCTCTGTTCAGCATCAGCTTGTTCCTCAGGCATGCCGCTCCAGCTCCGCCCTCGAGTTCCCCTCGACCATCATCTGCGTACGCCAGCAATTGACAACCCCTGGGGGTTAGGATCTCCAGGAAGTCATCAAAGCACACATTCCACAGATAAGGTCCCAGCACTGATCCCTGAGGGCATCCCCGCGTGAGCCTTTTTTGGCAATTCACACTGTCCCAATTGAAGCACAATAGAGCCGTTGTTAAAGTACTGCAGCAACATCCGATAGATGTTGCTGAAGCAACCCCTAACTTTATACTATATTATTGCATAATCATTGGCCACCATGCATTGTCAAAAGCGCCCGATATGTCCAGGAATATGCCGATGACGTACTTACACGTCGACTGTTCAGCGGTTTTCCTGACCAGGCCTACGGCGTCCACCGTCGATCGTCCCCTGGCAAATCCAAACCAACTGTCATGGCCTGAAGGGCCCCCGGAAGTAGTCTTTGGGGATAATCATAACGACTCCCTGCCGCCATACCGAGAGAAACACATCGGATTCGAGGCAGCGATTCATCACGTATAGACATTTATTTATTTAGACATTTATTTATTTATTTATAGTACGGATTCGGGGGCTGCCTTGATGATTTCCCTCAGCATACGGTTGTTGATCCTGTCTACTCCCGGGGCTTTGTTCGGGGCAAACGAGCGGGCTACGACAGCCAGCTCGTCGGCCGACGCGAGAGTCGAAGTCGGCGCTTCGGGGACGCTCGGCAGGACGCGCCGTATCCGGAGCGGGCGGGCGACAGACGTTACCCAGTATGTTCCCGCCGACCTCGACGGCCTCCGCGTCGGAGAGCGGCGGGGCGCGGGCGGGGGCGCGGGCGGGGCCGCGGGCGGCGGGCGGGCGCAGGCCGGCCAGCCGCAGCGCCAGCGCCGCGCAGCGCGCCTCGGCCCCGCGGTACGCGCGCGCCGCGCCCGCGCACAGCGCGCGCCCGCTGCGGGGGTGGCTCTTCGCGTACTCCTGCGCAGGGCGCGGCCGGTGTGAGCGGGGGAGACAGGGGGGCAGGGAAGGCGGGGCGGGGCGGGGGGCGGGGGCACGCACCTTGACGCGCGCGGCGACGGGCGCGCTCATCTGGCGCGCCAGCAGCGTGGCCAGCTTGAACACGGGGAACTGCTCCGCGGACACCATGCCCCCCGCCGCCCGCCGCGCCCCGCACCGCCCCGCACCGCCTCGATGCCGCCCAGCAAGAAGAGACCGCTCTTCTACGCTTCGATTAGTATATTTTATCTCAATACATCACAGGAATCTTCAAGAATATTAATTAAAAATGCGATTATAAAAAGATATCAAAAGATATGGAGGCAGATTGGCGGTACTTCTGTCAGTGTCAAAAACATGAAATACTTAAACCTCAGAATAAACAAAAAGTAGCCGGAGCTCTCCCAGACAAAGAAGTGTTTGTCTGAGATAGCTCGAGCTATTTTTCGTTTATTTATTTATTACCGCTTCAAATAAGTATTTGTTTGAGAGTGCTATCCCCAAAAAAAGCACTTCATTGAGTTTATAGCGGATATTAGTTGGGTAGACTAAGTACGGTTGTAACAATTTTGCTTTGATCACGTGTAGCATTGCCATTATGACTATAAGCAGCTACTAAAACGTTTTAAATGAAAGAGTGCACATGCAGATGCAATAGTTGCTAGACATGAGTTAATTTAAAAAATATCTGCCGCTGTTACAACTGACCCCCATACCAGGGGCTGTTGTAACAGCGATGGTGGACGGTTGTAACACACCCAAATAATAGACAATGCAGGCAGTTTAATCAGCGTTATTACTCATTCATCTCAGCAAAATACTTTTACATTATTTAAGGGTTAAATGGCACCATTTATATAAGCATATAGTCTCGATTAATGTCATATATATAAATTTTGTACTTTGTATTTTTTTTTTGTATTTGCTTCAAAGTTGTGACAGCTCGTATGCTAGTTTGCTTACTTCTTGCATGGGGAGTCCGTAGTATACCTACGTCTGCATAATCAAATTTTGATACCAGATGTTCTTGATCTGCCGTAACGACCCTGTTTACAAGCTATATATCCCATACGTATTATTTATTGCTTTTCAGTGTTACCTTCGTTCGTTGTATCGCTTTTTCGCATGTATCGTAGAAGAGATACGTATTTAACTCCATAGATGTCTGCTACTCATCTTAAAGATGTCCCTCTTTTACTTCATCGTAAATGTCCATAGAGCGTGATATGTCGCTTTCACCTCTGGAGGTGTTTCTATCGCGTTTTCTAGACATCGCATTAATAAAACAACACTATTAATATTGTTACAACCGTACCCATAAAAATCGTTATAAACGTACCCACCCCCATATTCTTCCAATAAAAAGACCCTAAACTTAAACTACACAAAAACGAATTATTGTTTTGGAACCTCTAAAGTCTAACAATTATGCAGGAAAATACTCAACACGTAAACTGTAATACTGACGATGCAATCTAAAAAAGAAATTGATCAATTATACTTACTTTTGGTCGATAAAACACAATAGGCCCCTCTGCAAGCTTATTTAGCGCGTGGAGTGTGCTGCAACACTGGGAATCATGTCCGCACATTATTATTATTCGAGTTGGGGCTATTTCAAGATCTCAGTTTAGACCTTGTATCACTGCGACCATTTCTGGTCTATTGTGATCGCCACCATACTATAGTTCCGTGTTAAGCCTTGCAGCAGTTAGAAACTGCACTATGCTTTTAGCACTGAGTTGTTTTACTTCGTCAGGGTGAAGCAAGTAGTTACCTAGGTATGTATTTCTTTTACGCATCAGTGGTCCACACTCGCACAGGAGGTGCATGGGGGTTTCCTCTGCTTCCTCACAGAGCCTGCACTCTCCTGTGGTTCGGAGCTTGAGGTTGAACATGTGTTTGTTCAGGCCACAATGTCCTGTGAGAGCTCTCACTACTATGCGTAAGTTGTTCCTGCTAAGCGCTAGCGCTTCTTGAGCAGACTTACGATTGTAAGCCTTTATTAGTGCTTTGGAGTGGTTCAACCCTGGCGTGCAATTCCAGTGATTGATGGATTGCTCTAGGCAAAGGTTTCTGAGCGTTAGGCGTGCCAGGCTTGTTGGAACGCCACAACATGGTTCTGGACCGCATAGCGTTCCTCTGGCTCCCGCCTTTGCAAGTTCGTCGGCATTTTCATTGCCCTCGATTCCTGCGTGCCCCGGAACCCAGCGCAGAATCACCCTGTTCTTTTCGCCCAGGGAATTCAATACTGTCACGCAGTTCTGCACCAACTTAGAGTTTATTGTCTCCGAAGCTAGTGCCATGAGAGCTGCTTGACTATCCGAATGGATATATATGTGATGGTTGACGTAGTTCTTACGGAGGTTTATATCCGCACATTCAATAATGGCGTATACCTCCGCTTGGAAAATGGAGGCGTGTTGCCCCAAAGTTACACTTCTTCCGAAGTTTGGGCGCTCTCCGTAGACTCCACATCCTACGTCCTGGCCTGACTTGGACCCATCGGTAAACCATTTCAGGCTACCGGCCTCCCAGTGAATTTGGCTGTTCAACCATTCATCTCTGGACGGCAGTTCCACTCTAAAAAGTTTTTCAAACTTGAACAGTGGAAGCATGGTATCCGATACCATGTTTAGGATTGGAATTTCTAATACCGAGTCTAGGACAGAACTCAGCGTCTTAGAAATCCAGTTTGCCTTCTCTAGGGCAGATAGTCTGTACATGCTGGATCTCGCGACCTGTTCAACATGCAGATGAAGAGGCGGTATATTCAGCAGTGCATTTAGAGCTGCTCCAGGTGAGGAGGACATTGCCCCAGTGGTAATGAGGCAGGCAGTCCTTTGTAGGCTGCTTAGTTTGTTGATTACAGTTATCTGGTTGGCTTTGTTACTCCAGACCACAGAGGCGTATGTAATTATCGGCCTCACAATGGCTGTGTAGAGCCAGTGGGATATCTTGGGGTTAAGACCCCACTGTTTCCCTGCCAGTCTGTAGCTTATACCTAAGGCAATTTTGGCCTTTTGTGTAATGTTGTCTATATGGCTGTTCCAAGTTAGTCTCTGGTCGAGTGTGACTCCCAGATACTTTACTTCCTTGGAAAATGGTATTTGTCTGCCATTTAGACTTGGCATGGTCAGTCCTTTCAACTGCCGTTTGTTAGTAAATGGCACAAGGACGGTTTTATCAGCATTTACTGATAATTCGTTCTCTTTGCACCAGTTGCTTATTATGTTTATTGCTCTTTGCATAAGGTACGAAATTGTACTTTGACAGAAACCTCGGACAATGATCACCAGGTCATCTGCGTAGCCTTGGGTGTCTATCCTTGTTTCTGCCATCTTATGCAGGAGTTGATCTACAGCAAGAGTCCATAGTAGGGGCGAAAGAACGCCTCCCTGTGGACAGCCTCTTGTTGTATTGACTTCAAGGTTCGTCCCATGGAGCGATACCTTGGCAGTACGGTTTGAGAGCATCGCTTTTACCCATCTAGTTGTGGTAGAGTCAACTTTTTTCGCCTCTAATCCCTTAACTAGCGTTTCAGTTGGGGTGTTGTCGAAAGCGCCCTCAATGTCTAGAAATGCGCATAGTGCAATTTGTTTGTCTTCCAATGCCTTTTCTACTCTGTCTACTAAGTAGAGCAGAGCAGTTTCTGTAGATTTTCCTCTACGGTAGGCATGTTGGTTACAACTGATAGGGTTGTCGGTTAAGACCTCTTCCCTTATGTACCTATCCAGTACCTTCTCCAGTGCTTTGAGCATAAAGGATGTGAGGCTGATTGGTCTGAAGGACTTTGGCAAAGCGTAATCCTTTCGTCCAGCCTTAGGTATGAATAGTACTTTGACCTTGGTCCACTCTTCTGGAATATGTCCCCAGGCATAACTTGCCCTGAAGATTTTTACCAGATATGGGGTTAGAATGTCTATGCCGTTTTGCAACAGCACAGGCAGGATTCCGTCGTCCCCACAAGATTTGTAAGGTTTGAAGGATCTTACTGCCCATCTTACTTGGTTGGGCTTTATGATTCTAGCAGCCCTGCTCCAGTCCTCATTTCGAGGTCTGTGCGGAGAGGTATCTGATTTCCTAGAATTCACAGCGCCTGGGAAGTGGGTAGTTATTAGAAGCTCCAAAGTTTCCTTTTCATTGGTTGTGAAGGAACCGTTCGGTGTTTTCATAAGACCGATTTGGTTAGGTTTGTCTTTTGCGAGCAGTTTGTGTACTCTGGCTCCTTGAGGCGTTTTCACAATTTCCTCGCAGAACTTTTTCCACGATGCTCTCTTGGCTCTCCTAATCTCTTTGTTATATTCAGTTAAGGCTTTTTTATAGGCCTCCCAATTGAGAGTCTGTTTAGCCTTGTTGAATAGTTTCCGGGTTTCTTGTCTGAGCTTATTTAGCTTCGAGTTCCACCACGGAACTTTTCTTTTGGAGGTCTTTGTCATGAGTGGGCAACTTTCCTCGTAGGCTTTTATGATGCCTTCCTTGGTAATTGCCACAGCAAATTCTAGACTCTCGCACGTTTTAATACTTTTAGGAAAGATTTCAAGGTTCCGCCTTAGTTTGTCACGGTATACATCCCAGGCGGTGGCCTTCGGATTCCTATATGTAATGGGATGACAAGCTATGGAAGCTATGATTTCAAAAGAAATATGTCTGTGGTCAGACATTGAGGTGTCATCCCTAACATGCCAGTTGTTAATGTGCCTGGCTAGATTTTTAGTAGCAAAGGATATGTCTAAAACTTCTTGTCTAGCACATGTTACAAAGGTCGGTACACATCCTTTATTTAGTAAATGAAGACAGTTGGTCAGAAGGAAATCATTAAGTAACTCACCCCTGTTGTTGATGTTTGAGCTCCCCCACGCTATGTGGTGAGCATTAGCATCACAGCCTACCAGAAGCTCTGCGTTGTGGGTTTGAGCGTACTTCACCACGCTCGCCAGTTCTTCTGTAGGGTCTTTTCTCTCTCCGGATAGATAGGCCGAGCATATAATTACTCTTGACCCTCTCCATCCTTTGAGATTTATGTAGGCTGCAACCAGGTCGTCGGTGCATAACTCTGGAACAGGCAGAAAGTTAATAGTCTTATTAAAGACAATACATGCTCTAGGGTTTTTGCCACCAGAGTACGATAGAATCTTACCCGCAGCGCTAAGTCCCCGAATGGTTGAGCGATTTACCCAGGGTTCCTGAATAAGGGCGAGGTCTGCTTCTCCTTTAAGTAAGCAACGCTCCGCCACTGCACTGGCAGCAATGGCGTGATGGAGGTTGATTTGGAGAACCCTCGCCGAATCCCCTGGGGTCGCCATTAGTGGTCTTTAGGGGCGGCGGGGCCAGGCATAGGCTTTCCCTTCCCCAAGGGTGGACGAGGTCGTCCACGTTCGGATTGGGGTGTGCCTTGTGCCTTGCCACGTTTCTTCCCTCTACCTCTACCTCTGGGTGCACCTCTGCTATTCCCGCCAGATGTTGTAGGAAGAGGCCGATTTGTCGGTCCTCTTTCCTGCTGGGTGTGTGCAGGTGTTTGCTCCCCTTGGGTAGAGGTGGACGGAGTTGCTTGAGGCACTGACAGCTCTGCTGGCCCACCCCTGATCTTGAAAGTAATTTTTCCAAAACCAAGGGCGGCCCTGCAGTCGGCTCGCCGAAGCGTCTCCACAGAGGGCTCATCGATTGAGAAGGTCACAATGCGACCATTCTTTTCGTCCCTGCTGTGTAGAACCCTCCAGTGTTCCGGGTACAGGCCTTCGTTCTGATTCGTCAGCAGACTTATGGCGACCTCTATACTAGTCGCCTCGCTGCTGGGAATGAACGTAGTACAAACCCATGGCTTAGGTAGTTCACTTTCAGTCATGACTGAAAGCTTCGCCTCGGGCCACGGTTTGAGGTTTGGGGTCTCTCGCACAAGCCATTCCCGGCTCATCTGATTTTCACACGTAATCAGTACCCAGCCTGGCTTGTGCGAGAAACCCAAGAATTTAGGACCGGTCCCTCTGTCAGCGATTTTGGTAATCGCTGTCAGCAGTGAGCGGCGCACTAACTGCATCTGGTCCTCTCCCATCGGGCTTTCATTTCGAATACCCACACGAGAGGAACCAGCCACCTCGCTGAAGTTTGGCTTGATGCCTCCTTCAGGGTGGACTTTTGGAGCCTTTTTAGTATGCTCCTTAGGTGACTCCTCCTCTGACCGATTGCGTTTGATCGCCCTCTGGTCAGCAGGTTTAGGCAGGCACGGCGGGAGCAGACTCCTGATTTCGCTCCAAGGCTTTTGGCATGCCTCGAAGGCCTTTTCGGCACTTACGTTCGCAGCCCTAAGCTTCTTGAAGCGTTTGCGAGCAGCACCAGACAATCTTGCATTGTGCTTCTCCTTGCTCTTCTCGTTGTCGTGGTCCGTCACCATGGGCGTATTAGAGTCGTTTTCGTCTCTATTCGCACCTAGGCTCGTCCCTGCAACAGCCGAGATATGTTCAGGCAAAGGGTGGACCTGAGGCCCACTCCTTGGCTCTGAAATGTTTCCTTCTAGGACGTTGTCGTCCTGGTCGGAGTTTAAAAGAAATTCTTCAATTGTATTTTGGTCATCCATATTGGTCCCACGAGTAACACAGGAAAGGGTCGTCAAAAACCGACAGAGCCCGGTGTCGGCCAAAGGGCACTGAATACTAACTGATTGCCCAGGTGTCAGAAAGCCACCGTTCAAGACTGAACTCCCAACAGTCATGCAGCCATCGGCACGGTTTGGATTACACCTTGGCTTGGGGATGGTCTCTTCGCCTTCGACTAGTAAGATCCAGGATTTCTCCCAGAAGTTGCTAGTCGAAGCCCAGGATGCACCGGCACATAACCTTTCGTTCCACCGGAATATGGTTATTCCATCTGGATCAAAAGATCATTATGCACACGAGGAGGTGGACCATCAGCGCTCCCTTGTCCGCACATGCAAGCCGCGTCTCTTTTCCCTTGTACCTATCACCACACCATGGATAGTTTCGCTAATATTCGAGTTGTTACAACCGTACCCTGTGATAACCGTACCCAGTCTACCCTACTTAACTTTAACGTAATAACAGTGAGTCATAGTTATATTTTTATGGATTACCCACTCGTTCTTCATTAATTTTATATTTTTCGAATCCCGCTAGGAGCAAATGTTCGTATGATGAATATGAATGTTCGTACCCAAGTCTTGTATGTTTATATATTTATTTAAGTATGTGTATCCGTTATCTAGGAACCATAGCACAGGCTCTGCCTAGTTTGGGACTGGATAATTGGTGTGAATGTCTGACATATTTATTATTCACATTGCTAGCTTTAGTATTAGTGGACTAAATATTGTCATTCGCTGATGGTCGGTGAATACCATAGGTGTACTGTGAAGCCTACAACTTAGACCCGTTTTGAATTTTGGATATATTTAATGAGGGCTACAGTTTTGACACTTAGCATGATTTACACAAGAGTGGTTTTTTTTTTTTTTTTCACTCAAAAGAGATAGTTTTTAATGAATTTCTCCTCGCCTCGGTCACTTATCATATCATCTGACGTGGTGTGCGATGAATCTGCTTCCACGATCGCCTTTAATTCTTCGATGTCGACGGAGACCCGGCCGTCCACGGGGTTTGTTCTGTAGGTCAAAATGTCCAGAACGATAACGTCGGAACGAAAAACGTATAGTGTTTTCTTTTACAGGAGCTTCCCCATACACGTCATTAGTACTTCCAGCTGTTTCTGCAGCGCTGGTGCCACGGCGGAACTCATTCATTTCTAAGGTGGAACTCGTACTCGAAAATAACGCGATGTTTGCAGTTTTCCATAATTGTGAACAGACCGATTTCAAAGAAAAGTCTAATAGCGTGAAAACAAATGAATCACTAAATTCGAAACACAAACACACAAGCCTATATTTGAAACAATCTTGGAGTTCCTAGCCAAACGCCAGATATTTGAGATCGAAGTGGCCAGTTTGACAAAACGCCAAGTTTCCTAAGTAAGGACCTGATTACCTACATTTAAATATTAGCAGGGGAGCTCACTATGTTACTCGGATAATAACATATTTTGTGTTGTGTAGTGTTTGTCAGAGGTGGGGGGGCAGGAAGTATGTCAGTTTGTAAACTGAACACTATTAAACTAACTCCCACGCAGTGACCGAGCGGGACGTCTGTGGGAGCGGTGCGTCCCGCTCACACAAGTTTATTTATATCGTGGCGCGCGGCGAGCGGCCGGGACGTAACACATGGAAGTGTTACGTATTGCGCGCTGCAACTGTAACGTACGCAACTAATACAACACCTCGCACGTAATATTGCGCGATATCGTCGGAGGTTGTGTGTGTGTGTGTCCGTGTGTGATGTGCGGGGCGGGGGCGGGTGCGGGTGCGGGGGTGGAGTGCGCGGGGTGCGGCGGGTGGTGCGGGTGCGGCGGCGAGGGGCTCGCGGCGGCGGCGCTGGGCGAGGTGCTGGCGTGGCTGGGGGGGGGCGACGTGGCGCGCGCGGGCCGCGTGTGCCGCGCGTGGCGCCGCGCCGCCGCCGACCCGGCGCTGTGGCGGCGCGCGCTGCGGGCGGCGGCGGGGGCGGGGGCGGGGGCGGGGGCGGGGGCGCGCGCGCGGGGGGCGGGCGCGTGGCGCGACGAGTACGTGCTGGCGGCGGCGGGGTGGCGCGCGCGCGGCGTGCTGCGCGGGGCGGGGGCGGGGGCGGCGGTGACGCACGCGGCGCTGAGCGCGCGCGGTGACGCGCTCGCGCTGGCCGCGGAGGACGCCACCGTGTCGGTGAGCCGCCGCCGACCGCTGTGTTCAACCTTTTTCAGAATCTGTCACTTTCCTCAGTTTTGTGATGTAAAAAACAAAATGTCAAATTGAAAACCTTCTCCCTTTTTGAAGTCCGTTAAAAATTCAAAGAGCGAGTAACATTTTACTATTGAGCCTGATATACCAGCTGGCGGCCATTTTGAAAATTTTCTTAAATTCGCGGCCACTCATTAAACCTTGAAATATCGACAGAGGACTTGAATACAAACAAAAATGTAATGAAGTCGAATACCTAAAGTGTCGACTTTCCGAGATATTAAATGTCAAAGACATCATATGACCATCTGATCCATTCGTATTAGATTGGTCTTTGCACCTACTTTGCACATATTTTTAGTAAACTAGCATATTAAATATAATTATAGCCCAGATCCTCATCATCATATCAGCCTATGGACGTCCACTGCTGGATATAGGTATCCTAATTTTTGAAATTAAAACATCGGAATGGATTGTAGTAATATTATGTATACCAAGTTTCATATCAACATGATCAATAGTAGATGCGTTACGTAAAGTCCAAATGTAGGTAATAGTAGGTAGTAGGTAGGGCCCTGTGCCGTTGGATTTGTTGCCACTTCTTCCCCTCGGTTATACAGGTGGAAGTGGAGTAGTTGTAAGACTACTTGGTAAAACTACTGGGAACAGCCGCAATTTGACGTCAAAAAGAGAAAAATGTGTTCCAATTTTGAAAATAAATATTTTGATTTTGAATGACACAAACAACCACGGAAATAGCCAGCCACCACGCACCGGGCCGCGGCAAGTAGCTGTAGAAAAAAGGAGGTAGGTAGCGTGCTTGCTTTGTTCCCCGACACATTATTCGTACTCTTAGACAAACCCCCTAAACTATGAAAAATTAACGTACACAGTCAATTATGAAACCCAAGTAGAAAAAATCACATTGTTTTTATTGTGTTATACCTTTGTAATTATTATTTTACAATTCATCATTAGCTGCAATTTCTATCTATTCTATTATTTCTATAATTATTTCCACGGTTGTTTTTGTCAGTTGGGACTTTAGATAACGCATTAACTGTTGATTATACTTACTTATATAAGTAACTCTTGATATATTTTAAGTGGACTTTTAATATTTGTATTTTGAATAGTTATAATAAATATATATTACAATCCATTCTGACGATGGTAAATAGTATTCTGTAATTTCTAATCAAATAAATAAATGAACAAATTCTGTTGTCAATAACAGAAGCAGAGAATAATAAATGTTACTACGTGAGTGTGTCGTAACAACCGGCACGACAAGCAACTTTACAAGCGCTGTATGTAGTGCGTCGGGGTGTGTGTGTGTGTATATGTATGTGCTTCCAGGTGTGGGAGCGCGCGGGGGGCGGCACGAGCGAGGGGTGGGCGGAGCGGTGGAGCGTGAGCATGCGCGAGTGCGGGGGGTGGGCGAGCGCGGCGCGGGTGCAGTGGGAGCCGGGCGGGGTGGGGGCGGGGGCGGGGGCGGGGGAGGGCCACGTGCTGGCGGCGGGCGCGCTGGCGCTGGCGGCGCGCTGGGAGGTGTGCGTGCTGCGCGCGCGCTCGGGGGAGGTGTGCGCGCGCGCGGGGGGCGCGGGGGGCGCGGCGCGCGCGGCGGCCTGCTGGGCGGCGCGCGGCGCCTTCCTCGCGCTCGAGCTGCGCCGGCTGGCGCCGCGCATAGCCGTCACCACGCTCTGGCTGTACGCCGCCACGCAGGTACGCACCGCACCACACCACACCACACCACACCTCCTACCTATTACATAAAACCTTTCTGATGGAACTTGAGGATCCACTGCACACGACATCGAGAGAGAAGAAGGAAGCAGCAGCGACAACACTACCAACAGCAAAAACGTCTGACCCCCGACGGTCAGCGAACGTGAATGAGGAACTCGAATTCAATATCGCGGCAGTATCGTGACTCGTAAGCGTGCGGCCTTACGGCGACGTACATATGTACCTACACGCCTTTGCATAAATTTAAAAAAAATTTGACAAGTGTGGATCACTCGCAACAGTCTTTGAACAGCATTATTTTGACATATTCCTATTCTTGCCAAACCTGCAAATCTTTCTTTAGATCCTGCGTCAGTAACTATATGACTATGGTAGTTAACAAACTACTGCACTAGCCCAACTTTTCACGTACAAATAAGCTTCCATTTTTGTCGAACTTGCTGTTAATGATATAGTATTAATTTGTCAAATAAATATAACAAAAAAACTTCATAAACATTTCAGGCTTCTCCAACCCATTAAGTACCAACATCTCTGTTGTAGCCACATTTACTTAAATCCTTGTGGATTAAAGTAAATGTAAATGCTTATTGCTCACTTTAAACCGGCAATAGCTTTGTGAGGCCACTGATTGAGGAACTGAGTAGCACCATGTCATCGCCCAACTTAAATTATTAACAACTTCGCCACCAATGTATCAACCAATTCTGGAACGTTTCAGTTCCTCGATGAGGTTGTTGATATGTAGATCGAAAAGATCCGGAATGATCAGCCGCCCATCTGATGTCAGACGTCTCACTACATTTGTACGAGATCCTCAACAGATTTACCACTTTCCCGGGGACCAGAGCGTCCTATTTTTTTATAATGCACTGGAACAAAGATCCAGGAAGCACTCGGAGACCGAAGTCTCACGGTTAACATAATATCTAGTTAACTGTACGCTTTAACCTGAAGATTGCTGAATCTATCGAGATGAAAACCAAACTGCACATCATCATTTGTCCTCGAACTGCTCGGTCCGCACCGGTCGCTCGAGTGCACTGATCGGAAAGCAGTCGCCGGGGAAATAAGACAATAGTTATTCGCCGACCCTTACATAAATAAATGTATAAAGGCCCAAACGAGAAGCCAGTGACTTACATGTGTGAATGCTTCCAGGAGCGGCACAGCGCGCGCGCGGGCGTGGCGGCGCCCGCGCTGCGGGTCTACAACGAGGCCAGCGCGCACCTCTCGTGAGTGCGCACAGGGCGGATATATTCATGTCTGACCTACGTATTACTCACTAGTAATAGATAGGTGGTAAAAAATATACAGTACTGGTGCAATTAACTCGGTTATTCCGACAGGCACGTGTTGGTGGCAGAGGTTCCGTGTGAGCAGCAGTGTGACGCGGAGCTGGGAGGGGAGCAGGAAGGAGAGCAGGGAGGGGGGGACGCGCCCGGCGCCGCGTCCTACCGCGCCATGGCCGCCGCGGTAAGCTCGCACCTGCCGCCCCGCGCCCCCTACCAAGCACTTGTCCCTCGCAAAACAATTGTATGTGTTGATTTTTGTACGTGTCGTTTAACTTGACTCCGACTGTCCAAGATGTTTCCATCCCGTTAGAGGATCACCTAGGGCTTTTAGGTGTGGAACTAATTTCTGACCTACTTCGCACGATCGAGTCAAAAGCCAAAACTAAAGGTTAAGCGGTACTTCTCACCGGCACAGCTTCTCAACCTTCACCAAGCACAACTGCGGTCGTGCATGGAGTACTGCAGTCTCCTCTGGGACGGCTCTGCCAAGTCTCAGCTGGCTGCTCTGGACGCAGTTGAGCGTCGCGCCCGAAGGCTCATTGGTGACGATGTTCCGTTAAATACCAAGTTACAGAGCCTCAAACATCGTCGCAGTGTGGTCTGTCTTTCGGTATTCTACAGGTTACATTTTGGGGAATTGCCCACGAATTGCATGATTTGATTCCCCCATCCCACTTCCATCACCGGACTACCAGGCGTGGGAAGGGACTTAATCCTTATGTAGTAGACATACCACGCTCTCGCACGCACGAAACGTTTTGCTTCCTCGTTCATAATGCGAACTGCTAAGGAATGGAACTCGCTGCCAGCTTGGGTATTTCCAGACAAGTACAATTTGGATCTTTTTAAAGGAAAAGTAAATAGGCATCTTCAGGTTAAGCGCGCTCCACCTTAGGTCTCATCATTATTTACCATCAGGTGAAGTTGAGGTCAAGCGCAAACCCATCAACAATAAAAAAAAACTTAATTCGAGTATTACCACGACCCTGCACACGGTCCCTTAAAAAGTGGTTTGTCAGTATTTCTGGACTTTCTAATAAAGTTAAGCAAAGTCTAACTTGGAAGGTAGACTTCACCACTCAGTGGAAGCCAGGTGATTTCTGGAAGTGCCGTTTCTCTCTTCTTCTGCTAACTCGACTGCTGGCGCCCTTTTCCCTGCTACTAAAACTCCTTTCTCCTTCCACAAAACATGCTCGTTTAGTGATTCTGAAGCAACGGGTAAATTGTTGGGATCGGATGTACAGGGGAGCGCGGGGAGCGCGGGGGGCGGGGGGGGCGACGAGAGCTCGGCGGCGCTGGTGGTGGTGTGCGCCGCGGGGCAGCCGGGGGAGGGGGAGGGGGAGGCGCGCGCCGTGGCCACGTGGGCGCTGCCCGCGCGCGCGCCGCCGCCGCTGTGCGCCGCCGCCGGCGGGGACCTGCGCGCGCGCCGCCAGCGCCGCCGCGCCCAGCCCCCCGCGCCCCCCTCCCCGCCCGCGCCCGCGCCCGACGAGGCCGACGTGCGCGCGCTGTGCACGCCGGCGCGCGCGCGCCGCGGGCTGGGCGCGCGCGTGGTGGGGCTGTGCGCGGGGGCGGGGGCGGGCGCGGGCGCGGGCGCGGGCGCGGGGGGGCGCGCGGCCTGCGTGTGGGCGCACACGGCCGACGGGCGCGCCGCGTGCCTGGCGCTGCCCTCGCTGCGCGCGCTGTGCCGCGTGCGCGCGCCGTTCGCCGACCGCGACCCCGCACCCTCCTACATCGAGCCGGCCGCCTCGCGCTCGCTGCTGGCCAGGTGAGGGGTGGCTCCTCGGGACCTTCAGCTTATTTCTGCCATCTTTGATCTCCCCGTGCGAGTACATTGGTGCTCCTCCTGTTTTACTTCATTCTCCTCCGACTACGATATGCTGAAGTGTACCACGCGCCGCAGGCCCGCGGGCGCGCGCGTGTTCCTGTGGACGGCGGGCGCGCTGGCCCCGGCGGCGGGCCCCCCCGCCCCCGCGCCCGCCCCCGTCGTGGCCGCCCTGCTGCCCCCGCCCGCGCCGCGCGCCCCCCCGCAGCTGCTGGTGGTCGCCGGAGACGCCGTTTATGTGAGCTCCACAAATTTCGTACTGCTGGAACGATCGAGTTTTAATCTGGAAGCTGAGCGGAAACATCTGTGCAGATATGGGAGTCCCGCGCCACCCCGCAGCACCAGGAGTGACGAGAGCGCCTGCCTGCTGCCCCGGAGTGACTCCCGGCGCTACTCGGCGGTCGCGCCTCGTGCCACGTGCCTCGTGCCGCGTGCCACGTGCCACGTGCCACGTGCCACGTGCCGCGGCGGCCCCCGTCCGTCCGCTACCGTTACCGATCTACCACCAATAATATCTACAAACTGCAGGTGCTGCACACTACAAACTGACGACATCCTGTAACACAGCATTTATAGAAGCATAACTAAAAACCAATATATGAGTCACATAATAGGTAAATAAAAGAATATTATTATTTTCAATAAAAGCCTTTCAATTCTCAAAGAAAGAAAGAAAGATTATTTATTTGCTTCTGAACAGGGTACAAAACAAGGTGTAAAACATAAAACTAGTTCTCCTGCTCAGCCATATCAAACGCAAATATTAAATTGTATAAAATTGCAATTAAATGAATTTGATTACGCTGAAATACTAACGCTATCTATACATATAATAAAAGAGTAAAAAAAACAAAAGAAAAGCGAATCTGTACATTGAAGTTAAAAAAAAAATTTCACTGCCCGGACGTTACTGTAGACCAGTAGAGTCTATCTAGAATATAATTAAAAAATTTCTTATCTGTCTGTATGTATGTATGTATGTACGGGCTAATCTTGGAAACTGCTGAACAGAATTTGACAGCGTTTTCACTGTTTAATAGCTTTGAGTTCGGGCCTCATACTGGTATAAGTCATATCTCAATAAATTGTCAGGATGCTGATATACAAGTTGACCTCTCATTTCATATCATTTGTATGAAAGTATAGTTCAACATTACTGGTCGTTGCAAGAACTTGACAGAAAGTGACAGAGATGTTTTAAAGCTCATTTATAGATTTATTTTAGCTGATGTATTTCCACAAGTCTCGATACAAAAAGTTCGCTATTCGATAATTAGTGGCCCTGTATTAGACCGGTGATCGTCGACAATGTCAATATCGAAGCTGTTCAGGAGTACGTCTGCCTAGGACAGACAATATAGTTGGGTAGGATCAATTTCAAAAGCTGACAGAAGAATCCAGTTAGGGTGGGCAGTATTCGGAAAACTGCGTCAAGTCTTTACGTCACCTATTCCACAATGTATAAAGACAAAAATCTTTAATCAGCGCGTCCTGCCTGTCATCATTACAGCGCGGAGACGTGGACACTGATGGTGGGCCTGATCCACAAGATTCAAGTGGTTCTGCGTGCTATAGAGAGGGCAATGCTCGGGGTCTCTATGAGGGATATGATTCGTAATGAGGATATCCGATGAATAACGAAGGTGACCGATATAGCCGAAAGAATTAGTAAGCTGAAATGGCAGGTCACATCTGTCGTAGTACCGAACGGCCGTTGGGGCAGATGGGTTCTAGAGTGGGACGCGACGTCCCACGCGCAGGGTGGGACGCCCTGCCGCCAGGTGTATGGACGACCTGAAGATGGTGGCCGGAAGCGGCTGGATCTGTAGGGCGTTGTGGCATTCATTGGGGAAGGCATGTCCAGCAGTTTGACAGACATTTTGTTGTACAGTTAATTGGATATGCAACATAGGAAGGTAATAGGAAGGGAAGGAAGTCGGATGGAAAAGAATAGAGGGATTAGGGTAAGAGAGGAAAGATGAGGGGGCAGTGGTAAATAAAGGGTGTAGGAAGGGGTGGGTTAAGGGAAGGGGGAGAGGAAGGAGTAGGGAGAGGGAAGGGGTGGGGGAAAGGGTTTTCAACGTTGTGGGAAGGGGATGGAGAAGGAAAGAAAGAAAGGGTATGGAAAGGACAAATTGGAGGACAAAGGGGGGGAAGGAAATATCAACTAATTTGCACAATATTAAAATATAAAAAAAAATATTGATTATATGATAATCTTTTAATTCATGATAAATGTAAATGTCAACTTTATTTTAAAAAAAGCGGCCAAGTGCGAGTCGGACTCGCCCATGAAGTGTTCCGTAGCAGCAAGTAACATAATATAAAAGTTATTGTTGTTCGTTGTAACTTTGATCGATGTTTTAATAATAGTATTGTGGTTTACGATTTATGACGTATTAAAAAAAACTACTTACTAGATCTCTTTCAAACCAATTTTCGGTGGAAGTTTGCATGGCAATGTACATCATATATTTTTTTTTAGTTTTATCATTCTCTTACAGGGGGGGGGGGGGGGGGGGACACATTTTACCACTTTGGAAGTGTCTCTCGCGCAAACTATTCAGTTTAGAAAAAAATGATATTAGAAACCTGAATATCATTTTTGAAGACCTATCCACACGTATGGGTTTGATGAAAAAAAAAATTTGAGTTTCAGTTCTAAGTATGGGGAACCCCCAAAATTTAATTTTTTTTTTTTTTTTTCCTTTTTTAGTGTGAAAATCTTAATGCGGTTCACAGAATACATCCACTTACCAAGTTTCAATAGTAAGTTCTTATAGTTTCGTAATAAAGTGGCTGTGACCTACGGACGGACAGACAGACAGACATGACGAATCCATAAGGGTTCCGTTTTTTGCCATTATATTTGTGAAATACGGAAACCTAAAAAACTGTGGTCCAACGGGCGAAACCGCCGCCGGAACGCTAATTTATACCCGACTTCAAAAAAGGAGGTTCTCAATTGGATAGTATGTTTTTTTATGTATATTAATATTTTTAATGCATAACCAGATTAATAGATTTCTTTTAGGATTTAGTAACACGTAATACATAAGAATGTGTAATGTTCAGTTGTCCACGCGGACGAAGTCGCGGGCAACAGCTAGTTAACAATAAAGGCCTACGAGTGGACCAGCGCGGCCGCCTGCCAGTCTGTCTGTCTACATTAAATGTAGTCCCATTTGGCGCGAGTGACGCGTGTGTTGTAAGTATAAATATAAATATATTATTATAAATATAAATATATAATATTTTAGCTGCAACTCTACTCTGTTTACCGGGCATTCACACTTTACTTTGATTTACTACAGTTTGAGAGAATGACGGAAAGTGGAATCTGCAACTTTCCAGTAGTCCATAGGTGCAGTAGTCCGCTTCATGACATCATCAAAGAGAATGGCGAAATAAGGCCAAGCGGTGACCACAGACGTTTTAATACTGTCACAATTCCTGACTGGTTCCTTATGCCGAGGCCGTACCTACATGATAAAAGATAAGGTTATCATTTCAAAATTAGACGTCCAATAGGCGTACCACTATATTCAGATGCGACAAGAAGATATACCGAAAACAGCTCTAATTACACTTCATTTGGCATTTCGAGTTCATGAAGATGGGCGTCGGCTTATTCAATGCCGCGCAGATATTTCAGAGGTTGTTGTTGGTCCCTGGAGAGCTCGACTATACGTGTATTGCTACATCGACGATATCCTGTCGCTATTTCTGATGAAGAACTGCATAAAACGCAAATCGTGAGGTAAACCGATGTAACGCTGCGCCTAGGGCCGTTACATACATAAAATACATACGTAAAATTAATATACTAATAATAACTAAAACATTACATATTATATATTATATATACTAACAATAACTAAAATTAACACTACCAACCTAAATTTTACTAATTAATAATAAACCTAAAAACATATTAATAAAATAACTACTTAAACTACCTAACTCTAAACTATCTATAGATAGTTAGCTTAACTACACTACAAAACTACCTAAACTAACTAAAATTATAAATAATATCTAACTAAATAAATACAGGATCTGCGGAACCATAAAAGTGCGATACACAAATCTGATCCGCGCGAAATGGTTTCTAAAACGCCTCGCCGCGCTGCTGATCCCTAAACTATTCCTCTGCGCACGCGTCGGCTGTGACTGGTTCTCACTCACTCGCGCCCCGGACGCCCCAGTAGTAACTGCGTTCTGAGTTTAATTATCTCAAACAAAGTACAGTTAAGTGTCTTGGATAATTCGTCTAGGGGTCCAAGTATACCTATACTAATTACGAGACTTGGCGCCTAATTACGGGACCGCCGTCTACTTGCGTGACATAGCTGAGATTTCTACGAGATCACTACTACATCGAAGAAGGAAGTTCCTCTGGCGGCTATTAGTCCTACCGCTTGGCTCATCGCAACGTCAACTGAGGCCAGTGATCAATCTACTCTAATATATCGTCTCTAACTGTAGCAAACTGAGGAAGACAATAAACGCATTTTTACTATTTTAGTAATTTATTTAATAGAATCCACGTCTACTACCCTCCCTGCTGGCTGAGGGTAACTAAAACCCCTACTGCTACACCGATTTTAGAAATATGATATTGTAATGTACCGGGCAAGTGGCTTATATTGGGATCGCTTAATTTGGGTGTTCTTTGTCTAAAATGCATTGCAAAGAGCATCAACGGATTGTTGATATGTTTAGGAAGATCATTAATATACACAAGAATAAGTAGAGGTCCCAAAACACTTCCTTGTGGAACACCGTACTGTATTTCTGTACATTGTGATAGGTAATGTTCTTCAGATTTGGACTTCAAATTTGGTTATTTTTGTATATTGTTTTCTATGGCTCAGATATATCTTGAGAAGTTGAAGCCCGTTACCTCACACTCCATAGCAATGTAGTTTCTTTAACAGTATGCTGTGGTCAACGTGATCGAATGCTTTTGTCATGTCCATGAACAAAGCACAGACAGGAACCCTTTTATCCATCCGGGTCAAGACTGTTTGCATTAAATCATGTATAGCCAAGTTTATATGTTTATCTTTTCTAAATCCATATTGTTCTTTGCATAAAATTTAATTCTTTTCTAAGAACGAGTATAATTGAGTGTATATAAATTTTTCAAATATTTTTGAAAATATAGTGATGAGAGCAATCGGTCTATAACAACTCATATCCTCTTTACTGTTTTTTTTTTTTTTTTTTTTTTTTTTTTTTTTTTTTTTTTTTTTTAATAGCGGTTTGATGATAACTGTTTTTAGTTGGTCAGGAAAAACACCATTTTCAATTGATATATTGAAGATGTAACTCAAAGGATCGGCTATATGATTTGCTGCTTGCTTTATAACCGTGGTACAAATTTCATCGTATCCTGTGCTGTTTTTGTTTCTTAATGATTTTTATTATTTTTACAATATCATTAGGTATAGCTGGAGTCATAAACATTGAGTACTTGTTTAAACATAAATTACGAGATGGCTTCGCACTTGATACAGTAGATTTAATTTGGTCTTTAAAGAAGTTGTTAAAAGAATTGGCTATATCAAGGGGATTCGTAATTGTTTGTCAATTATATTTTATTTGAGTTACGGTTTCTTTTGGGAAATTACATTTTGTGTCATTTAACATTTGCCAAGTAGCTTTAGCCTTATTGTCAGCAATCGTTAGTAGTGGTTAGTCTGTGAGCGCCGTGCGAGATTTATAACGCGTTTTGGAGTAAGATATATACTTACTTTTATTTGCACTAGTTCGGTTTTTCTATACTGCCATAGCATCTCTCTTTCTTTTGCTACAAGAAACAATATCACAGGAAATCCATTTTGGTCGTTTACGTACATTAATATACCGTATTTCAAAAGGAAAGCATAGGTCATAAATTAGTTCAAAATTGTCAATGAAGATTCTATAGGCACTATTTGATTCTTTATGATCATACACATCATTAAACGTTAGACAATTGAGGCATGTAGTTAATTTTATGAATATTGTTTTTACTGTAGTCGCGGGTTCGTTTACGCCATCGTTTAAATCTGCAAGACCGTTTGACAGGACACTTAATCAATTATGCTGTATGATCGGACAAGGCAAGTTCAATCATTTTCCCTTTACAGCCTCTAATGGTATATTATCTAGACATGTATTACTGCAGAGCCTGCTTTATCGTATCCATAACGCTGTAAGAGTATGTGTATACGCTCAGAAGACAATCCAGAAGAATCAACAAGTGGCTGCTGGTAACTCGGACAAAGCAGCCCGAGGTGAACTGCTGTACTCCCGAATAGTCCACGCGAGCAGAGCCGCGGGCGCAGCTGTCTAATAAATGTATAGGGTTGTAAATAATCACGAGACCATCGAGATCGTCGACTACGCGACGCCGCCGGCGCGGCCGCCGAGAGTCGCGGCCGGACGCGGCCCGGCGCGGCCGTCGAGAGTCGCGGAGAGGCGCGGCGGCCGCGCCTGCACTCCGCACACACCGGCATGGCGCTCGCACACGCCCGCCGCGCGCTCGCGCTCGCGCTCGCCCTGCCCCTCGCGCCCCTCGCGCCCCCCGCGCGCCGCCTCGCCGCGCGCCCCCCCTGCCGCGCGCGCCCCGCGCTCGCCGTGCGCGCGCGCGCCGTGCTGTGCTGCCCCCCGCCGCGCGCGCGCCAGCCCCCCTGCCCGCCCCCCGCGCCCGCCCCCGCAGCCCGCACGCTCGACTGCGCCCACCGCGCCCCCGCACCAGAGGTCTCACTCGCCGTGTACTCCCTCCCACCTCCGTCTCCGGGAAAAATAAACGATCATTAAAATTCAAACTTAACATTCATTCGCAGCACGGCGCGCCGCCGGGGAGCGAGTGTCAGGCGGCGGGGGCGGCGGGGGCGGCGGGGCGGGGGGCGGGCGCGTGCGGCGAGCACAGCGACTACGTGGCGGCGCGCCTGGCGGCCGCCGAGCGACGCCGGCGGGACCACTACGAGCAGGAGGCGGCCGCGAGCCGGCGAGAGCGCGCGACCGCCGCGCCCCCCGCCGCCGCCGCGCCCCCGGCACTCCCCACCGCCCCCACGCCCCCCACGCCCCCCGCGCCCCCCGCGCCCCCCGCGCCCGCCCGCCTCGCCACCGAGCAGCAGTGCGCGCGCGCCACCGACGGCCGACACTACGTGCTCAAATCCCTCGCCTCCGCCCCGCCCGCCCCGCCCGCCGCCCCGGCCGCGTGCGGGCCGTGCCGCGCCGCGCCGCCCCCGCGCTCCGTGGCCCTCGTGCCCGACGCCCCGTGCCTCCCCCGCGCGCGCGCGCCCCTCGACCCCTGCGCGCACCGCCCGCGCACGCTCGTCTCCATTGACCGCAGCGCCTCCTCCTCCGCCCCCCCCCCGCGCGCCGCCCGGCTCGCGCCCCCCTGCGCCCCGCGCCGCCGCCTGCACTCCGCCGCGCCCCCCGACCGCACCGACCTGAGCGCTCGCGCGCCCGCGCCGAAGGAGCGCGCCCGAGGGTCGGATGAGGCCCGCGGGCGGGGTGGCGCGGGCGCGGGGGGCGGGGGCGGGGGCGTCGACGTGCGCGTGCAGGTGCTGCTGGACGAGGTGCGCGACGGCCGCCGCCCCCCCGCCCCCTCCCGCGGCCCCGCGCCGCCCCGCCCGAGAAACGAACTTTCGAACGCGAAAAAAATGGATTCGTGGCTATCTTTTAAAACATTACAGAAAAAAATTAGGACATTTAGAAAGGTGACATCAGCAGCAGCCGCGTCGATGGCGACGAGGAATACGGGCGAGGGGGGAGGCGGCGGCGGCGCGAGGGGGGGGCCGGGCGCGTGCCCCCCGCCGCGCTGCGCGCCGCCGCCGGGCGCGCGCTCGCCGTGCGCGCCGCGCCCCGCCGCGCCCGCCCCCGCCCCCGCCCCCGCCCGCCCGCCGCCCGCGCCCTGCCGCCGCACACCCTGCGCCCCTTCCGCCGCCCCCGCCCCCGCCCCCGCCTCTCGCCCCGGCGACTCCCTCGAACAGCCGGTGCGCCGTTCGTGACGTCGTGCTGTGGACAATCTTCCGACACCCTAATCCATCGCTCCATGCCGTCCCTGCATCGCCATACCTGTGTGTCGACAATAAATTTTAATTAATAAATTACTCTTCTTGTTTTATTTGCTTCATATCTCACCAATGAGATCAAGAAAATAAGTTGCGGACGCTCAGACCAGTGCAGTATGTGCAGAGCACAGGTACAGTGTGGGGGTAGCCCTGGTCGAGGGCCGCAAATGTCATTATTGGTTGCGTCAATCAAGCTGTAGTTACTCAACGGTCCACTAGATTGCGCTACAGGTAACGAATTATCACAATTCGATAAGAATATTGAAAAATTAGACTTTTACGCCATCTATGGTCGAATAGTCGTATGACGTTATATCTTTCATAATGTTATAGCATTTACAAACCCCAATAGATGGCGTTTAGGTAAATAACAAGACATGTACGTAATCAATGATGATAATACCTATATTACTTAGTACAAAGATAATATTATAAACTACGACGAGCAGTTAATGAACAGTAGCTCTCAATTTCATTATATAACAGCTTTGCTGTCAAACACATTTCGTTTCATGTTTGCTGTAATTCATTCGCTTACCCAAATAGCTCATATCTTTGAATGCATTGATGCATAAGAAGTGACATTTCTTTAGCTATTAACGGAATGGAACGTCGTTTGACGTTTGCATCGCGTGTTTGTTGTACGAATATAAGCTACAAATGAAAACTCAAAAATTATATCTCGAAATCTTAGCTTACGGAACGGAACGTCGTTTGACGTTTGCATCGCGTTTTTGTTGTACAAATCTGAGCTACAAATGAAAACTTTCAAAAATTATATTTCGAATTTGAGTTTGCAACTTTAAATTATTATTACCTTATTATCACCTCTACCCATAGTAAAAATATAAATTGAGTACTTAAGCAAAGCGAAACTAAAAATGGTATGGATCGACAGTATCCAAAAATCGTCGATTTAATGATGTTAGGGGAAAATTCATATTAAAAGAATTTAAAACACTGGTTTAGTTTTATTTAAAAGGTTCAGATTATTAAGATTTTCAATAAAATAAAACATTAATTAAAATACTGCATCGGCCATTTTGACTGAAACACCAATCACAGTGCATGACGTCACGCCTAGGTAAACAATACTGTCATTCTCTGTGTTTTGTTGTTGTTAGGGATACGCAAAAAAATAAAAGTAACGATACTGTATTCGATACCAGTATCGTATCAAAAGTATCGATGCCGACGATAGTATCGAATCAAAAGTATCGATATAATTAATAATAAAATGTATAAATAGAGACGAAATATTATTATTGGTATAATAATAATATTCCGTCTCTATTTATTTATTACAATAAACATTGACTTAATGGTAGATGTAAATATGGTTCTTTTTAAACCCCTAGTCTTTATCACTGCAATCAGACCAAAATCAGACATAAAAAGTAATTTATCTCCATGCAACGACATCATATTTTAATAAGATAGTGGTTTCCTCTAAATCTCGACCGAGAGGGTCGTTATGCATCAGCAAAGCAAGAAAGAAGAGAACGGTAATGAGATGACACTCTATGAGTATACAATGCGGTTTGCCGCATTTATACACGGAGCGTACGGAGCTTGCGCTGGCGTATTCTCATCCCTGGCGCTGGGCGATACGCAAAACAAAGTAGGTCTGCTATCGGTACACCAAAAAGTATCGAGTATGTGACGAAGTATCGATACCTAGTAAAGTATCGTAACAAAAGTATCGAGTACGAAAATACTTGGTATCGTAACGAAAGTATCGATACTACTCAGGTATCAATACTTTTTGCGGATCCCTAGTTGTTGTGAATACTACTGATTACGCATTTGGATTGATTTTTTTCTTTTACGTGTGTTATCGACTCCACTGTACTATAACAATGGAACCAAGCTTTGTTAAGGCAAATAGCTCAAATTTGCCCAGGATTGATGTATTAATGTTGGGCGATTTCCTCGCAACAAATAAAGAATTTTGCTCGCTGAGTTACGAGAAATGTGAAAACTTCCTTGTAAGTAAATTTTGTATTTATCTTTACCCTAGATACAACCAACCTAGATATAATCAAACTTTTTGAACTCGTGCGAGTTTAGTTTGAGTTTCCACAATGTTTAAAGACAAAAGTCTTTAATCAGTGCGTCCTGCCTGTCATGACCTACGGTGCAGAAACGTGGACACTGACAGTGGGCCTGATCCACAGGTTCCAAGTCGCTCAGCGAGCTATGGAAAGGGCTATGCTCGGGGTTTCTTTGAAGGATATGATTCGTAACGAGGAGATCCGACGAAGAACGAAAGTCACCGACATAGCCGAAATGATTAGCAAGCTGAAGTGGCAGTGGGCGGACCACATATGCCGCAGAACCGACGGCCGTTGGGGCAGACGAGTTCTGGAGTGGAGACCGCGGATCGGCACTCGCAGGGTGGGACGCCCCGCCGCCAGGTGGACCGACGACCTGAAGAAGGTGGCCGGTAGCGGCTGGATGCGGAGGGCAGAGGACCGGGTGTGGTGGCGTTCATTGGGGAAGGCCTATGTCCAGCAGTGGACTTCTAGGGGCTGATATGATGATGATGATGATGAGTTTATTTTACTTTCATAGGTTATTTGCACAATAAACTTGTCATTGTTTATTTTAGAGGTAGCTCCCTCACAGCTTGTATGTTGCTATTTTAGAGTTAATACCATGTTAATACCCGATAAAACTAGTACATTTCTGTAACTAAAAAACACCTACTAGTATAGTATTTTTCCTCAAATTAAACACCTAAAATCGGATAAATCATGAAGTCAGTGTGTATATATTTGTTCTAATTAATTTCAATTATTTTAGGTCTTCAAGACCATCATATGGGGATGATGCAATCAGTTATGTGCAACTAAAACGGGAAGGAAACATTTGTACAGTAAAGTGCAAAATTTGCCCAGAGCATAAAGTCCATGCAAAACTATATGCTGTTACATTGATGGTTGATGAAGATGAAGAAAAAGTAATATCAATCGAATGCCATGATTGTGTTGCTCCCCAGGGCGGATGTAAGCATGCCATAGCGCTGCTTATGTGGATCTATAGACGAAGCGAAGAACCTTCATGCACAGAAGTTCAATGTTACTGACGGAAATCAAAGCTATCAAGAGTTGGCACTACCTTTAAATTTATATCTGCAAAAGATCTATCTAAAGGTAGCCCTATATTGCCTTCTTACTCCACAGTTCTTGAAATTTTTTTAGAAGAAGGACAAAAGAGAAAATATGACAACTGCAAGCTACTAAAGTATCAACAAGATTATAATTGTAATAAACTACTTAGCGTCTCAATGCACCAACTTGTGCTTACATATAAGGAAGAGTGTTGTGACTTATTTTTAAGTAAAATTAATTTGACTGTTGATCTTATTAACAAGATTGAAACTGAAACCAGGGACCAGTTCAATAATAACCTTTGGTTTGAACTGAGGTATGGCAGGGTAATAGCTTCTAGAGCTTATGAAGTGAGTCGGTGTCAGACCAATGATGAGACTCTGATTTCTACTATCATGGGGGAGGGGGAGAGGGGGGGGGGGGGGTGGGAATAAGACACACCAGCAATGAAACGGGAAATAATAAGCAAGAAACTAGGGAAAAAAATCAAGAATACTGGACTGTTCATATCCCAAAAATATCCAATGATAGCAGGTTCCCCTGATGGAATATGTCAAGATAGCATTGTGGAGATAAAATGTCCCATAAGCAACAAAACGTATCTCAATTATATAAAAAATAGGAAACACAGCAAGAAATGCTTTGCCCAGGTTCAAATGCAAATGTACCTAAGTGGTCTAAATAAGTGTTATTTCAGCATCGCAGACCCAAATTTTAATACTAATAAAAATATAGAAATTATATGTATAACTTTTGATGAGCTATGTCAGGCTTGAAAGTGTTATTAAATTTTGAAAAAACTTATGTGTATCCATTGTTATATAAAAGTATAGAATAGGAAATAAAAATGCAGTAATTTCATTTGTGTTTTATTTAATAAGAGAATCTTGTATATTAATCAAACCACAAGCTATAGTTATCACATCATCAAGAACTTTAACCAAACTTAAGATAGGCATGTTACTATTAACACCTTGATGCTTGATTTTAAATGGTGATGTAGAGACAGAATGTAGAAACGGCTTCAATGGTGATGTCATCTGATTTACTGAACTGACTATTGTTTGGTTAGCTTTACTTCTGAATGTTTTCCATGTGTGTACTTGAATTGATTTATCCAACACTCTTGGTGTTACTTGGGGAACTTCTACATTCTGCTGAACTGTAAAACAAATATTTTATTATTTAAGTGCAATGTTATAATTATGAACACAAATAGGAGATTACTAGATCACAGAAAAATCTATGTAGTCTTGTGTGTACCAACAATGTACCTATGTAATAACACTGAGAATAAAATTAACTTTTTCAATGCTATATTCTAATAAATAAGTTAATATTAAATACCTGAACTACCGGATGCAATTTCTTCAAAACTTGATTGTTTTGTAACTATACATTTTTCTTCGAATTCCTTTTTACACTCTTCAATAATCATAATTCTTCGTTTCTTAGCTATATAGGGTCGCTCTGTTGTGTCAGATGTTCGTGTTTTCCTGTCTGGTTGGCATATAAATTTATGGGGCATACATCCTGGTTTCATACGTACTTGTGATACTGACCCCCTCACATGGTACTCCATATAATTTTCCATATCATTTGGCAACTGGAAAAAGAAAAGTAAACGATTAAAATTGTTATAAGGAATGAGGGCCAAGGCCAAAACAAACATAACCTCAATAAATTAGTTATTCCATATCCTCAATATTTCAACTATTTCATATCAAACAAACATTTTAAGTATAAGATCTATCAATATATGATAACATACTCACATCAAAGTGGTCTTCACAGAAATAAAGTGGCGAATTCGTGACTACGTTGTTTCGCCGTGCGAGCTTTAACCAAACCATTTCTCTTGTTCATAACTTGTTTGGAACATGTACAAACACTTTGTTGGGTGTTTTTATTGATGTGTTTTTACACTGCAGTACTGCACACCACTTATAAACTTTGGAATTCATTTTTATCACACGAATTAATTGAATATTTTGTTGACTTTCTTCGTACGCATAGACACAATGACATGTTTACCTAACCGTGACGTCAGAGCCGACGCCATGACAGCTGCGAGCTGTTTGCGCGCAATATTGAAAAAATATTATCAAAATGGCTTTAAACTCCGTTAAACTTAAGTTTTATACCGAAACAAAGGTTTTTTTTTTTTTTTTTCGTAAATAGTAAATGTGTACCTACATTACGAAGAGGATTTCAAAATCTTTCGTCATGCCTATTTGGTACTTTCGGTTGATACGATAAATAACCATGTTCATTCTAATTTTTACTTTATTGCTATAACAATAAGGTGCTAGGGATGGTCACAATTCGGAATTTGACTGCACTACTAGTAGTAATCGCTACCAAACATAACATATTTCGCAACTGTGAAAAACAAATGGAACGAGAAAGAACAGCTGACCTCAGGTCAGTGACCTGTTTGAATATCTAGATATCTATCTCGGCTTGATTTACCAGAGCACTGTGCAATTGCGATTGTATTCCAATTTTAGTTACCTAGAAGATAAGAAAAACAAGTTTACAGGTCATAGTAAAGCAACGATCTCTATGTAGGTACTACTAGATGGAGCGTTCCAAACAATCGCTCTGTTCCACGCAAGTAGCCACAACTCTTTCACATTCACAATGAAACTTGTGCAGTTACTACGCAGACATTTAATTATTACTAAATATTGACGCTACGGTTAAATTATGTCAATATTTAGTAAATAATTAAATGTTCTGCGTAGCAACTGCACAAGTTTCATTGTGAATGTGAAAAAGTTGTGGCTACTTGCGTGGAACAGAGCGATTGTTTGGAACGCTCCATCTAGTAGTGCATAGAGATCGTTGTAGTAAAGATAATATTTATGTACTAGAGTGAGTGAGTCAGGACTCGTGATTCTCACTGGGGGCAGGGAACTTTATATAATTTGTACAAGTTGGTTCGAGTCTGGATGTTATATTGAATTGTCCTTTCCTTAGGTACTTTGTTTCCATAACACAGAGATGTATATACCTACATGTAATATTAATGACTCATTAAAGGAATTTATGGATCGGATTTGAAAGAAATAGGATCAGAAAGTACTGAAAAAAATACATTTGGTTATTTGAGATAAAATCCCGCCAGCCCATTTCCTCCATTTCGATAAAATTTATATGGGATCACCTCTGAAGTATAACCTACCAAACAAAAAAGAAACATCAAAATCCATTCAGAATTGGCGAAGTAATCGCGTAACATACTAAAAAAACATACTGTCGAGCTGAGAACCTCCTCCTTTTTTGAAGTCGGTTAAAAAGAAATTCAAAGAACAACACTGCAATAAGAAACATGGCGGGCATGGCGGCTAGGGGTGTGAATGAGAAGTATCTATGTTAAAGCAAGACAGGTATAACTGCCATTAGTTCGTTTCATATAACTGTTGTTACTATGAAAGTTGCGACAGATTGTAACTAGTTTCGTATTAGCGCCATCTGTTACGTAACACGTTCGTGAACTCATTAGGTGATTACATGTAATGACATCTAGCGACGGGTAGTGTTACCACTTTTTACCTTCGCCACAACTAGAAACAGTGCACTAAAAACACCAGCGCCGTGCGGATTTTAGATAATACTTTTATAATTGGATAGCAAATGCGCCATCTAAGTTTATGCTACCAATTTTAGATTTACACTTTTTGTTCGGGGATTGCTTATCTTACTCTAGTATATATTATCTTTGCCCTGGTGTAACCCTCCAGCATTTAGATGGTTCCGTCTGGAACACTTCGTGGAGGTGCTGATATTGAGATGAATTGAGGGATTACGAGAATGAATTAAGATGATAGTAACGAAGGTATAATAATTTACTGATAGAAATTAGAACAAGTACAGAGTAATGAAATTAAATATGAATAGCAGCGAGACACTTTAGCCAGTCTTTAAACTAACTAAACGGACAAAGGAGAAGCCAGTTGCACTTAAAATTGTTATTTTCTGGCAAGATATTAGAAGTAGAACTATTTTTAGAAAGTCAGTCAAATATTGAGTTATTATGCATTACCGAGCATCACCTGTACCCTCCTACCCTTTTTTTTTTTTTTTTTTTTTTTTTTTTTTTTTTTTTTTTTTTTTTTTTTTTTTTTTTTTTTTTTTTTTTTTTTTTGTTTATTCGTGTCAAACTTATTTGCTAATACATTTGTTTGTGTGGCACATGGCTCAACTTTGGCTTATGCATTGTAATATTCCCGGCAACTGCGAATTGATACTGATGCACGAGGGATTATAACGATAATGACATCTCGCCCTTGGTGCGGGAGACCATGTGCCCATTGTCCCTGTTGAACAAGGTGTTAACCTCGTAATGCGTGGTATTGTTCGTACACGCTCTGGCGATAAACTAGTAGCGCTGAATATTGGGCTAGAGATACGTTCGCAACGTGGGGCATAGATGTTCCGGAGATTGCCCGATGGTGCCCAAATCGTACTACTTGTTACACCAAGGCTGCGTACCAAACAATGCCGCATTTTGATTAGATTGCTCATATAGCAATATAGGTAGTAATTAATATACCTAATATAATATAATTAATAATGGTATGCATTGAACTCCGCCCGGAAATCCTCCCGGAAAGCTGCCCGGAAATCCGTTCGGAGAACCTACCGCACAGCTGTCCGGAAATCCCTCCGGAAAGTGGTCCGGAAATCCACCCGGAAGGCAGTGCGGAGATCCATCCGGAGATAATCCACAGGGAAGCTGTCCAGAAATCCTACCGAGAAGCACAGTCCGGAAATCCGTTCGGAGATCATTCGGTACAATTCGGTAATTAACGTTACATTCGCAAAGTCGTAGTCACAAGAATCCTGGTAATGGTGCACATATCTACAT
Organism: Esperia sulphurella; assembly: GCA_947086405.1. Classification (NCBI taxonomy): domain Eukaryota; kingdom Metazoa; phylum Arthropoda; class Insecta; order Lepidoptera; family Oecophoridae; genus Esperia; species Esperia sulphurella. Next base: position 19,514,385 of record OX352258.1, read on the forward strand.
GGGATATTAAAAAGAAAAGAAAAGAAAATAGCATAACTGAATTAAAGGTGATGGTGGTGCAGATTTACAAACTCGCAATATCCTGCTGATGAAATGGCGAATATATGGATAATGGGTATATGACATTCATGAAAATGAAATATAATTAATGATGATATGCATTGAATTCCGCCCGGAAATCCTACCGGAGAACTGCCCGGAAATCCGTCCGGAGAACCGGCCGCACAGCTGTCCGGAAATCCCTCCGGAAAGCAGTCCGAAAATCCCCCCGGAAAGCAGTGCGGAGATCCGCCCGGAGATCATCCACAGGGAAGCTGTCCAGGAATCCTTCCGGGGAGCAGTCAGTAATTAAGGTTACATTCACAAAGTCGTAGTCATAAGAATCCTGGTAATGGTGCACATATCTACATGGGACATTAAGCGCGGGGAGTGTAGGCCAAATCCTCCGTCTGTCTCCGGCAGATACTTGCCCTACCTTCACTGGTAGGTATCTTTGCAGTTACCTCCGTTGATCCTCGCTTAGAGGAGTTGCGGGGGGAGAATGGTGAGGAGGCGAGAATGTCTCCGGCAGATGAGACTCCAGAGCTCCTGCAGTGGAGACAAAAATAACATGATGATGAATTAAAGATACATTCGCAATATCATAGCCTTAGAAGCGTCGTAAAAATGGTACACATATTTAAATGGGACTTTTATTAAATAACGTAATAGAACTAGAGGTGATGTTAGCGCACATTTATAAGTCCGCAATATCATGATTACAGGAGTCATAACGACGGCGCACGTATCGTATTATTTAATTATTCTTTTTTTTTTTCTTTCTTTCTTTCTTTCTTTCTATAAGCATTTGAATTTATGGCCGGAGAGCCCACCGGAAAGCTGTCCGGAGATACGTCCGAATGTGGCTGGAAATCGGACCGGGAAGCCATCGGGAAGCCCGGCCGGCAATTACGCCCATTACAATTTGGTACATTCGCTATACCGCGCAGCAGTCATAGTGATGGGGCACATATTGACATGCCCAGTGCGCGAGTTGGTGGCGCGTACCTACGAGAGGGACATTGAGATATAACATGACAGCTTTAACAGTGATGGTGGTGCCCAGAACAGGTTCACAGTGGCCATATTGATGGTGCACGCATCGTATTACTAACATGGATCGTTAATAAATATAATAATGATGATTGCGAGTACGTCACCCGTCCGGAGATCCGACCAGAAAGCGGTCGGGAGACCCGGGCGGGAGTCAGACCGAGTACAATCAGGTGATTACAGCGACATTCGCAATATTGAGTTACAATAGTCATAGTAATGATACCCGCTTTCACATGGAACATTAAGAGATAACATATATTAGAATAGAGTTAAGCATTAAGAACAACCATACTAGAAGATACGTTGTCAGCGCACTTTTACACGCTCGCAAAATCATGACAAAAAGACGTAATGATTGTGCGCGTATTTATTTGCACATTTACATGCGCGATTATTTTTTACACATATCGCATCGTGCACCTGATATATAGAACGTGACTCATTACTATAATCGTATTCCATAGTCCATAAAATAATAGACTCGGCAGCGGATTCATTTACAATATGAATCCCCGCGGGTGTGCGCTACCCGCTTAATCCCGTTCCACAAATGAGTACCTATGTCTCCCCTACAGACAGATGTACTTGGCCGGTGTAAGAAGGCGGACTATCCCGGCCGTCAGTTTGTGACAGTCGTCCGCAGCGTTCCATCTGGCATTTACAAGCTTCGTAGTGAATTTCTCTAGTGCATTAGTGCATAAAAGACCGCACTAGCGAGCGCCCGTGAGCTGGTAGTGTCACAATGGAGAACAAGTGCGGAGATTGTGCCCGGCTTGTGGCCAGGAACAGCCGGCTGAGGATGAGGAACGGGTGCCGCATATAAGCCGCTAATAGCTCTTCCCCCCCCCCCCCCCCCCCGGCCGTCGGGAACCGACCAGCCGGTATCGCCTCCCTCTCCCTGCCCATCCACACTTACCGGGGGGTGAGGGAGATAATGTCGCTGCCACCGCTGTTGTCGCCGCTCGGGGGCAGCGAGCCAGAGGATCCCTCTGGTTCAGGAGAAGATATGGTTGGGAAGGGAGGCGGGAGGAGGGGGAGAAGAAGGGGACTCACCAGACCGTTCAGTTCTCCCGGCGGAGATGCGGCCGGAGATCCGACCGGGGCACCAGCCGAAAACCCGTGCGGACCGCCGGCCGGCGATCAGGCGGGGCGAGCCGGGGCTGACCGAGAGGGCAAGGGGGAGGGCGGAGATGGAGCCGGAGGTGAGGCCGGGGGCAGGCTCCACGGCCGGCTGGAGCTCGAGAGGAAGTACAAGCCGGCGGGGACAGGTTGGAGCTCGCGCTAGGAGTCGCCCCGCCGGGGGGGCTGCGAGAGGCCGGCGCAATGTGATGCCCAGGCAGTTACGAGCCTGCTTGGGTTCAACATAAAACGCCACTTCAAGCGGAATCATAAAAAAGGCCGGGGACTCCGGGCTTCCCAGAAGATTTCTACACTCCAACGCGGGAAAAGTTTACCCGGATTCCCTGGAGCGAGCTATCCGATCCCCGGTTTGTAATAGGGGCGGACTGGGAGCGGCTGGGAGTGCTTCCACCGCCGAAGGGCGCGCCAGGCCCGCCCCGGGCGTCGTGCAGCATGCAGCATGCAGCATGCAGCGTGCAGCGAGCCCTACGATACTTCTACTTTTAATGATGCATTATTACTTTTATTATTATTTTTATTGGTTTAATTAAATAGCTCTGTAATTTATATGAATATACAATGTGCGATCTTGGCTTTTGACTGTTGGGTACTTCTCATTGACACGAAACTGTTATGGTCACACAGTTATATTTCCTAAACAGGAAACCTACATATTAAATATTATATATACAAACAATGACTAATATAAACATCTCTAGGTTTCCAGAATTACCTTCTACATTCCTTCAAATTCTATATTCAAGAAGCATTTTAAGAACCACGGCCAGAACTAGTTCTACGAAAGATCTCCAGGAGTAATTGGATGCCCTGCAAGTGGCTACTGAACCTCTAAATTTACACTCATACTGGACGGACGGCCCGCTTCCTGCTGGACCGGAGGAGAGAAGACGTCCCAAGGCTTGGCTACTATTGAGACAAGTGTCATAAACTTATTCATATTACCTGTGCAGAATCGCACCTCTTTTACAATATTATTGTTTTTCTATCATTTTGACATTTATGTTTTAATAGTCAGTTGTTAATAAAGAATTTTCCAAAAGAACCAGCGAACCAATTCTTTTCATTTTTTGGTCCTTTTACCGTTGTAAAATGGAAACCAGGTCGGGTAAAAACAGGAAAAAGTGTAGCACGGAAGGTAATGTAGTAGCGGCGGGGGACACGCTGCCCTCCACGTCACGCGAGGGCGCACCTACCAGTGTCGTTAATACGAGGACCGCATCACGGCCTCCTACCACAAATCCCGTTTCATTCCGATCAAGCCGTTCGTCTGCCACCATCGTGGCGAGACGGCTAGCAGCTGAGGCGGAACATGCTCGTCGCGTCGCAGACCTGGAGGCTCAACAGCGTAGGGTCGACGCAGACCGCCGCCTAAAGGCAGCTGAGGTGGCAGCTGAGCGTAAAGTTGCGGAAGCAGAGGTTCAATGAAGCTCGCCGCTATTGACGTCGACGTCGAGACGGCGTCTAGACGCTCTAGCCATCACAGCAGCACGCATGCCAGTGTGCGAAACTGGCTTGAAACTAATGACAATTTATGTTTCAGGAAAATGGATAAACATGTACCTATAGCAAAGGTTTTAGACAGAGCAGGCAACATTGAGTACGGTTACCATGGGACTCAATCGCCTCACTGTTCGAAGGACGAGGCTCTAGTGAAGACGTTAGAAGTAATAGCTTCAAAAATTACTTCTGGAGGTACAGGTTCCCATTTTAAGTTACCTAGCTTTGACGGTAAGTCTCCTGTTGAATGGTTAGGTTTTAAGCGTGTCTATGAAGACACTTTCAGACTTTACAATACGGCCGAAAATATGGCGCGTCTAAATAACGCCCTGCACGGGGCGGCGCGCGAGGCGGTCCGCATACAGTTAGTCGCGGCGCGCGATCCTATAGAGGTCATACGCGCCCTAGAGATGAGATTTGGTCGACGGGAGCTCATAGTTCTTGAGAAGACGGCGGCAGTGAAAGCTCTTCCGAAAATCGGTGAAGAGATCTCGCCTCATTTGCTTGCCGTGTTCGCAATTGCGTAGAGATAGTTCGGTTAATGAATGAGACTGATTATCTAAGATCCCCGGAATTATTATTTAATTCACTGTTGTCTTCAAACGAAGTACGGTTTGTGCGATCCCGCTATGTCGAGTGCTTCTTGTGCTCCTGCTCCGCCCAACTACTGGCGTAGGGCTCGTGATAGGGTAAATACAGCAGCTGAAAAAAAAAAAAAAAAAAAAAAAAAAAAAAAAATCATCAAAATGCGATTCGAAATCTAATTGCAAATATTGTGACGCAAATTGTCATCATCTGTCAGATTGTGAAAAAATTTCTCATGCTGACAGTTAGTGACAGGTGGCATTTTGTAAAAGAAAAAAAGATTGTGTCATAGATGTTTATACAAAGGAGGTCACAGGTACAACGGATGTAAGAAAAGAGTTTGTAAGATAGGAGGTTGCACGTTCCGTCATCATGCAATTTTACACTCTGATCGTAGTACAGCTGTGCACGTAATCGAAGAGGACGGAGAATCGAGTTCCTTTATGCCGGCGACGACGGCGAGTACTGCGACGGCGACGTCGGCTCTTTCTGATGACTCGCAATCATCGGAAGGTAAAAAAAAAAAAAAAAAAAAAAAAAAAAAAAAAAAAAAAAAAAAAAAAAAAAAACACTCACAAATACTCAGGAATATTCCTCTCCGAACCGTAGCTTGCCATCTCGCCCACTACTTAAGGTTATTGCTGTTACCATGTCAGGTCCCTCGGGCAGTGTCGACACCCATGCTTTGTTAGACGACGGCTCTACGGCCACCTTTATAGATTCCGATATATCAGCTCAGATAGCCGCGAAAGGACCTGAAGGGATACTTCACATTGATTTTGTAGGTGGCCTGTCTAGGCAAACTAGGGTTCAGTATATTGATTTTAACATCAGGGGACGACACGAATCTGAAACTTATCTGATAAGCAACGCTCGATCGATGAGTAATCTAGGCGTCTCGTCTCATACGGCCCAGTCTGTCCTCCCTGATCATGTCCGCCGCTATCCCCATCTTTCAGAGCTGGCAGACGTCCTATGTTATGATAACGCGAAACCCATGATTATAATAGGTATTGACAATTGGCACCTTCTGCTATCCAGAGCCACACGTGAGGGTACTAAGTCCCAACCTGTAGCTATTAATACTGCCCTCGGTTGGGTGTTGTTTGGTTTTAGCTGTAGCAAAACAAAACCGATTGAACTCGTTAATCACGTTTCGATTGAAGAATCCCAATTAATGCAAGACAGCAACCTCTCAAACCTTGAGAGTCTGCTTAAAGAGCAATATAAACTGGACGTCATAGGTATAAATAACTAAGCACGAAAGTCGTAGTGAAGATGACCAGCGAGCTGTAGAGATTCTTGAGCGCACCGCTCGCCGCTTACCCAATGGTCACTTTGAGGTAGGGCTTCTGTGGAAGGCAGGTAATTTAGCAGTCCCACATAGTTATAACCTAGCTTTATCTAGGTTTCTTAGTTTAGAAAGGAAGATGGCTAAAGACGTGCAGTATGCTAAACAGTACAAGCAGAACATTCATGACATGTTAAATAAAGGTTATGCGGAAGGGTGTTTGTCTCTAAATTCACAATCAATTTGTTGGTATTTGCCACATTTTAGGGTAGTTAACCTAAATAAACCTGACAAATTACGGGTTGTGCACGATGCTGCGGCCAAGTCAGGTGGTGTCAGTCTCAACTCTCTTTTACTTACGGGACCTGATCTCCTTCGATCTATTTTCGATATTTTACTGCGCTTTCGAGAAAGGAAGGTAGCAATGACTGCTGATATTAGAGAAATGATTCCCCAACTAAAAATTATAGACGAAGACAGGGATGCCCAACGTTTTATTTGGCGCGACAGTCCAACGTCAGATGTAAAAATATATCGCATGTCGTCTATGATCTTTGGTGTGGCATCAAGTCCCTTCACAGCACAGTATATTAGAAACAAAAACGCAGCTGAGTTTGAAGTTCGTTTCCCTGAGGCTGTCGATTCTATCCTCAAAGATCATTATATGGATGATTGTATAGTGTCGGTAGGGTCAGTGGACGAAGCAGCTCAGTTAGCTGTTGACATTGTCAACATACATAAACACGCGGGTTTCGAGATGCGAGGCTGGGTCTCAAACGACCAATCTGCCTTACGTCTCGTTCCGAAGGAACTCCTCCTTGAAAACCCTTCGAAGCCTGTTCGTATTTTGGGCCAGCTATGGCAGCCGATGTCTGATGAATTTAGTTTTAACACAGGTATCAAGGACGAACAGACTTTGGTTAAACGTTTCACCAAGCGTGAGGCGCTAGGTCATATGATGCGGGAGGTTGGATTCGCAGCGACGCACGTAATTTTAAACCATTTGTGGCACATAGTGTAGGCGAGATTCTTGAGACTACCAACCCAACCGAATAGCGATGGGTGCCAAGTATATTAAATGTTGCTGATGACGCAACGAGGAATAAGGTAGGCGTTGTCTCACCTCAATCCCGATGGTTCATAGGACCCGAGTTTCTGTTCACTTCTAATTGGCCGTCAGAACCTTCTAACATTACAGCTCAATTAGGCAGCGAAGAGTTGAAACCAGATGCTCGTACTCATCACATTCATTCTCATCTAATCACTATTGAAGAGTCGTCTGAACCAATTTCTGCGGATCCTAAACGATTTAGTTCTTGGTTGCGGTTGGTTCGGGCAACTGCCAGAGCGCACACATTTCTATCATTATTATGTATGCGATTTCTTTCTTTCTTTCTCAAGAGTGGACTCCCTTTGCCTCGTCAAAGTCGACTTACAAACCTGTTCCCAATTATTGGCAGATCATTTACTTCGACTATCTGGGCGCATAGCTGCTGTCGCGAGCGTTAATGACGACCAGATATACCCTATAATACTTGACGGAAAACATGAAGCCGTACGCCTGCTACTTGAGAATTACCATCAGAAAGCCGCTCATGCCAACACTGAATTAGTAGTAAACGAGCTCCGTCAATACTACTGGATCATCCACTTACGATCCACTGTAAGATCTGTGGCCCACAGTTGACGTCTCTGCCGCTTACGTCGAGCTTCTCCCCTTCAACCCCCAATGGGAAATTTGCCCGAAGCAAGACTCTCACATCATCAACGACCTTTTACGTTCACTGGTATCGATTATTTTGGTCCAGTACAAATCACGATCGGAAGACGAAGAGAAAAGAGATACGTTGCTTTATATACGTGTCTGGTAACGCGCGCTGTCCATCTCGAGATTGTTTGCAGCCTGTCTACTGATTCCGCCTTGATAAGTCTCAGGAGGTTAATCGCTCGACGCGGCATGCCAAGTGAGATGTATTCTGACAACGGGACAGCCTTTGTCGGTGCTCAGCGTCAGCTAAGAGCACTTTATGGTGGATCAGTTGATCAATTCGCAAGTAATGAGAAGATTAATTGGCGTTTTATTCCACCAGCCACTCTGGGAGCGACTAGTCAGAAGTATTAAAACTGCACTAAAGGTAACTTTGAGAAAACGCGCTCCCTCCGAATATATATTAAGCACACTTGCAGAAGCGGAAGCGTTGGTGAACTCGCGCCCACTGACACACGTGTCATCCGATTCTGTATGTACAGAGGCGCCGTTTCATTTCATACTGGGGTCTTCATCGGGTCGTCCAATTCCAGCTACCCTGAGCGACGTAGACCTTAATTGCAGATTGGGTTGGCGCAACGCAGTAAGACTCACCGATAATTTTTGGAGACGGTGGATGACAGAGTACTTGCCTACCTTGTTGCCACGCAGAGGACGGGGCCAGGTTGAAAACCTAACTGCTGGTGACATCGTGATTATCGCAGATGGGAAACTGCCTCGTGGAACTTGGCCTAAAGGACGAGTCACAGCGATATTCCCAGGTCAAGATGTCGTTCGTGTGGCAGATGTGAGCACGAGCGCGGGAACCTTAAGGCCGGTGCGAAAGCTAATAAAGGTCGATGTGTGACCCCCCCCCCCCCCCCCCCCCCCAAACCTTTTAACTTGGTTTTAAAGGGGAGAAATGTGCAGAATCGCACCTCTTTTATAATATTATTGTTTTTCTATCATTTTGACATTTATGTTTTGATAGGCAGTTGTTAATAAAGAATTTTCCAAAAGAACCAGCGAACCATTTCTTTTCATTACTTAATCTCAAAACCAGGACGAACGGAGGAAGGAAATAAATATC